>JBAMMX010000008.1:8767103-11254476 GCA_037126225.1 Dillenia turbinata
GACTCTTGGCACCATCACCATTATGTCTCAGAAAAGGTGGAGGCCATTCATCGGCTTCGACGACAGCGACTTAATTGGAGTTCCCTTATATCAGCATGGTCCTCTTGTCATCACCATAGAGATAGGTTCATATACAGTCAAGAGAATCCTAATCAACCAAGGTCTAGGCTTTAACATCCTTTACTGGGATACCTTCCAGTGGATGGGTTTCGTTCCTACAGACTTGTAACCCCAGACAGTACCAATAAGGGGGCTCTTTGGAGAATCATTGTGCTCGGAAGGTATCATAGCGCTTTCTGTTACCTTAGGAACCCTTCCAAATCAAACCATTACTACAGTCACATTCAATGTAATCAAATCCCCTTCTCCTTACAACACCATCCTCGACCGATCTATCCTGAATCGCCAGAGGCTTTGCCCAATACAAAACACATGATAGTCAAATTTCGAATAGCATGAGGCATTGCTACCATCAACTGTAATCTTGCACCTCAGCCATTGCCATTTGGGAAAAGCAAAGAGGGCCTCTCAATAGAAACGATTGAATTTCGGGATGACCCCCCATCAATGAACAGGCATCAACCCGCTGAGGAGGTGGAAGAGATCTCACTCATTGGGAACCCTGCACAAATTGTCAAAATTAGCACCAAGCTGTCATCGTCTTTATGCGAGGCCATCATCGAGTGCCTCTACCGTCACCCAAAGACATGTCAAGGATCCATCCCTCTATGATTGTTCACAAACTAATCGTTGACCCGAGCCGCAAACCCATAAAGCAGAAAAAGAGTGTATTCACTCTGGAACGTCAACGGACAATCCAAGAGGAAGTATAGAAACTTCTGATGATAGACTTTATTAGAGAAATAAAATATTTAGAATGGTTGGCTAACATGGTTATAGTGAAGAAACCTAATGACAAGTGGAGAATATGCGTCAACTTTACCGATCTTAATAGATCCCGCCCAAAGGATAGTTATCCACTCCCTAACATTGATAAGCTCATGGATAACTCCTCAAGTCATCAGCTTCTCAGTTTTATGGACGCCTATTCCAACTACAACCAGATCTGGATGGCCCCAAAAGACGAGGAGAAGATGAGATTCATTACGTAATTTGGCACCTATTATTATAGGGTCATAGTTTTTGGCCTAAAAAATGTGGGAGCCACTTTTTAGAGATTAGTTAACAAAGTCTTTAGCAATCAGATCGGTAGAAATATGGAAGCTTATGTGAATAACATGCTTGTTAAGAGCACCAGCCTCGAGAGTCACGTCATCGACCTGGAAGAGACCTTCAAAACCCTGGGCACTATTATATGAGGCTTAATCTTGCAAAAATGCATTTTTGGGATCACTTCTACTAAGTTTCTCGGTCTTATAATCACAAACAGGGGAATTGAGGCAAAAAAAAAAAAAATTCAATCCATCATAGACATGACGCCTTCTACGACCGTAAAGGAGATGAAGAGCCTTACAGGGAGGATTGTCACCTTAAGTCGATTTATTTCAAAAGTTGGGGAGAAGTACAAGCCTTTCTTTGATGCTTTGAAGAAGTCTTGAAGATTTGAATAGATCGACGAATGCCAAGCAGCTTTCGTTAAACTTAAGGAATACTTGGTATCACCACAATTGCTCTCCCGACCAATCCCCGATGAGAAACTTTATCTTTATCTATCCATCTCTAACAATGCCCCATGTGCAGTGCTGGTTTGCCAAGACGCCGACATATAGAAGCCTGTATACTATGTTAGCCGTGTCCTCCAAGAGGTAGGGTGAACTATGAACCCATTGAAATGGTGACATTTGCTCTTGTCATAGTAGTCTGACGCCTCTGCCTATACTTCCAAGCATACATAATCATGGTTTTGACCGATCAACCACTAAAGCAAATACTACAGAAGGGAGATATGTCAGGTCGACTAATCAAATGGAGTATCAAACTCAGGGAATTCGATATCACCTACCAGCCTAAACTAGTTATCAAGGGCCAGGTCCTTGCTGACTTCATCCTTGAGTGTACACTCCTAAGCAACAACTAGCAAATACCCATCCGTCTCCAAGAAGAATGCACACTACCTTCCTGGACCCTACATGTGGACTGATCTTGTAATTCGTTAGAAAGTGGAATCGGGCTCATCCTCATGGGTCCTAATGATTTCAAAGCTGAATACGTGCTCCATTTTGAATTCAAGGTTGCTAATAACTAGGCTGAGTATGAAGCACTTCTAACAGGCCTGTGAATAGCTACCTCATTGGGAGCATGGGAGATAAGGGTGTTCATGGATAGCCAGCTCATGGTGAAGCAGATTGAGGGCACTTATAGGGTAAGAGAACTTATGATGGCAAAATATTTAGCAAAATTGTAAGAAATAATACAGAAATTCCAAGGGGTTAACATACAGCAGATCCCTAAGTCGAAGAATGCTAGAGCTGATTAGCTATTTAAGTTGGCTAGTTTGGATTCGGAAGCGACTAGCCAAACAGTGTATGTTGAGAGTCTTCCCTCCCCCTATGTCGATAAACCAAAGCAGATTCTGTCGACACTTCGATCACCGACTTGGAAAGACCCCATACAAGCTTACTTGAATGATGGTTAATTACCAGAGTCACCAACAGAAGTGACCAAGCCTAGGCAGAGAGCCGCTCACTATGCCATCATTGACGGAACCCTCTATAGGGAGTCTTTCCCTCATCCATATCGTAAATGCCTGACCCCAAAAGAAGGAAACTACGTTTTCTAAGAAATACATGAGGGAATATGTGGTAATCACTTAGGGGCTTAGAGCTTGGCAAACAAGGCTTTAAGGCAAGGTTACTTTTGCCCTACAATGAGAGCTGATGAAAACACTTTTGTTAAGAAATGTGACAAATGCCAACGCTTCTCTTTAGTCCCCTACCAACCTTCTATCGAATTCTATCCCATCATCAGTCCTTGGCCATTTGCGCAATGGGGAATAGATATACTTTGCCCATTCCCTTACGCCATGGGGCAACGAAAATTCCTGATCATAGCCATTTATTACTTTATCAAATGGGTAGAAGTAAAGCCGGTAGCTCAAATCACCATGAAGAAGATGCTGAAGTTCGTTTGGTCATCATTAATCACAAGATTTGGATTACTTCGGTCTTTAATTACTGACAACAGAAGACAATTCGATAACAAAGAATTCAAAGAATTCTGTGATAAGCTAGGAATTCAACATTGGTTGACTTCGGTTGCCTATCCTCAGTCGAATGGCCTCACCAACGTATCAAACCGAACTATTCTACAGGGACTTAAGACCACACTTGACGAAGCAAAAGGTAGTTGGGTGAGCGAACTCTACGGAATCCTATGGGCTTATCGCACAACACTAAGAAGAGCTACTGGAGAAACACCATTCCACTTGACTTACGGATCAGAGGTAGTATTGCCAGTCGAAATAGGAATTCGTTCTCTATGAGTGGAACCCGAACAAGTCTGCCCTACAAGAACAACTAGACTTTATATTAGAATCAAGAGATACCGCGTCTACTCGAATGACCACCTACCCATCGCAAATGGCTCGGTACTATAACAAGAGAGTCAAAACCAGAGAAGAGGCATCTCCAAGGACTCCAAAAACCGATGATCACGGACTTGGATCACTTGATACAATGATAGGTTCTCATATCGGTAGTCCTCACCGTTGATAGAATCTCATATCAAAAACATTCAAAAAATACAGAAAAACCACCATATGAAGCCTTTCATTTTTAACTTATAGAAACACCGAAAACCACCATGGATTTTGACCACCAAACGCCGTGTTGCTACATCCGATTGACCTTATTTTCTATGCTCTATTTCTCATTTAACGAACAAGACCAAAATTGAACCATGCCCTATGCAATCTTTTGATAAGTCCCAACTATTTATAACCAAAGCCTCAATGATAATTCAGCAAATGAAATGACCATGTCCACATTAAATACCGGAATGGCTGCCCAACTCCTATAATAATGACACGTCTTTTTGCTTTTGCTCATCACGATAACGTTCACGTTTGTTATTCCAAGAGTCAAACTGACCATTCCTCTCTCTCTAACTCTATTCCTCATTTTCAAGAAAAAGTTAGATCATCTCTATACTCTTAAAGCTACCTTCTTCAAGGAAAACTTAGGAGTAGGGGGCAAATGACAATAATTGATCAAAGGCCCATTGCTAGACCACTGCCAAATAAACCAAAACCCCATCCTTTGGGCCCTTTGGACCAGGGCCCTTTAATCAAGACCGCCTACAACTCCTCGGTCATCTCTGTCCTCGGTACCTAAGCTCCTCAATCACTTTCACTCCTTGGCTGACAAGCCTCATATTTATTGTCCAATCAACCCATATGGCAAGTACGACTCGAGACCATCCATGAAGGAAACAAATCTTTAAACAAATTTAAAATTTCCTTATGAAGATAAGAATCATTCCCACGCTCAAGATGGTCCCTCAAGGTATGCCCTAACAAACATATCAGATAAGGAAGGAAACTCCTAGGATGGCTAGACTTTCCCTAACCACCAAGGTGGTGTATCTCCGAGAGATCTCAGAGGAACCTTCCGTAACCTCGGGGATTCTCAACAATCTCCCAATAAGAAAACTAGGATTTCGAGACTCCTAAAACCTTATGGCACTTTCCAAGAACCGTAGGTATATATGCACAGCATCGGCTATCACCCAGATAAGTTCTCACAGAACCCTATACAAAAAAAAATACCGGCAACAAAGAGCCGAGATCACTATTCTCAGTCTATTTACCATATTCAAAAATCTCTCTTTCTGACTTGAATGTCGGAGTCTCTTCTGTCGGATCACCCTCCGGCTGCTTTTTGTAGGTCTCAAGTGTCGAATCCTGCTTCATCCCAAGACTCCTACTCAGATGGTAGAGCATGTATCTGAGGAGAAAACCTACCTCCATTAGTATCAATTGTAAATTTTTGAATTATTAGTTTGGATGGTTTTAATAGATGTTAAATTTTCATTAAAAAAAATAATGTGTAAAGAGTTTAAATTTTGAAGTAGAAGAGTTGGTGTTATTTACTCGGATGACCTCCACAACCAAAATAACTCTTATTTTACTTTTACTACTACTCTCAACCATATTAGCCTATTTAATAGTATGAAATCATCTTTTAATACAAAACTTTATAAACTAACATTAATGTACAAAAATCTTATCATGGCATGATAACCGTATTTACTTCTCCAATTTTCATTAGTTTTACCAAAAACATTAACTTTAGATTTTGGGTCATTCGAATCTATGTAATAAAGGATAAGGAAATTGAATTAATCAAGCAGAATACCACAAGTACAAAACCATTTTGTTGTAGAATAAGAGATTACTATTAGTTAATAAGATGGTTAATTGTTGCCACAAACTAAGTAAAAACAGATCCCATGTAAACAAAGTGCAGAACAAAGCGACGGTGGGGGATCTTTGTAATCAACATGAGTTTGGCAAGTGAGAGCAAGATGGTTGTCTATTTTTATAAATCTGGAAACTCCTTGGCAAAGGCAGTTATCATACAAACAAACATTTGTGTTTGGTTTATAATGTTTAAGGCATTCAGTCGGATCGCACCACCCTTGACTTGTAGCTGCATCCACCATTCATTAACAAGAAATTAATCAACTTCATTATTAATTGGAGGTTAAAAGTATATAATTTTGATTTTGATTTATTTTCACTATTTTTAATTAAATGGTTTCACTTGTCAAACTATTTAACGAAAAATAATTTGGAGATGATTCAAAATAAAAATTATTTATATTTTTAATTTGAATTTTGTATAAAAATACAAGGAAAAAAAAATATGTGAGAGAGAGAGACAATCACAAGCCATCCTGAGAATGACAATAACAACGATGAAAGCCAACAACTTGGAAATCAAAGCCATTGCTAGAATGAAAACTTAATTTTGTAGTGGTATTAGAAATGATGATGTATCCTAATAATAAGTGAGAATAAATGTTTTTATTTATAGGGGTGACTTTTTTCTATATAATGAAAAAAAAGTGAGACATGCTTATTTAATGTTAAATTGACTAAATGATAAGTATAATAGGAGATGATCTTATTCCATGCTAAATTGACTAACTCATAACGATAAGAAAAGATATCTCACTAAAATAACATGATATGATATAATTAAATTGATTAAATGATAACGATAATAGGAGATACCTTACTAAAATAATATGATATGATATAATTAAACCTTTTTTTTTTTGGAAAGATATGAGTAGGACTGGTAATTGGGTCAGGTCATCCTGAGCTCGGCTTGTTTTGAAGGGCCGAGCTTGACTTATTTTTAGGTCGGGCTTAGTTTGGTCCCATTATTTAGCTCCGTTATAAACTCGGCCCATTTAAAATCAAATGTTATGATACTTGAATGCTTACTTTGATAATTTAATGTATTACCCTTGATATTTCTTTTTAATCTTTCATGACATTGTTATTGTTAATTTCATAATTATGTGTAATCCTTAATTTGGTATAATAATATTTGATTTGTGTTTTATTTTGGATAATTAAAGTGTTTTTATTTTATATTTATTATATTACAAAATGAATTAAAAATATGAAAAAAAAAATTATTATTCGGGCTCGAGTCTGATCTGAAATGGACCCGAGACCTCTTTAATTTTTCAGGCCGAATTCGAGTCTCGATTCTTCAAACTTTTTTGAGTCGAGTTCAGACTCAGGCCTATAAAATTTTAAACAGGCTGACTTCGATTGACAGCCCTAGATATCAAGATAAGTTTTTATTTACAATATTTTATGACTCTAATAGAGCATAATTTTTAAATATAGAATAAAAACTTTTTAAAGTTAACATGTCGAAGAAATCAAAAATTAAGATTAAAGTGAAAACCGAAATGAACAAAATTAACAAGTGAGCCACATGTACAAAAGAATCCTCACTCGACATGCTCCTCAAACATAACCTCATTGTTTCCTTGACTTCATGTCTTGCTAAATTTAGAACAATAAACGCAAAGTGTTTAACTTGTAAAAGTTAAATGAAAGATAAATACGAATATGACATTAATGCAATTGTAAAATTATTTAACATCATTTTATGCAATAATAAATATTATCATAGAAATATTTAAACTTATTTCAGAGAGAGAGAGAGAGGGCATTGTCCCAGTGGAATGGCGAATGGTGATGATAGGGAGATTTCTGCTGAAGAAGCGAATAATCTTCATCGAAGTAACAAGAAGATCAAAGGGAATGACGGGATGGAACGACCAATGTTTCCATGTAGCTTTAAGGACTCTCGAATGGGAATAGAAAACTCTGCTGCATGGTCGGATAAGATGGTAGAAGACATTTCGAATGACGATTCTGACGTGGATATGGACGGCAACGATGGATTGTTTTATAGTAGATGGAAAAATCAGTTATCATAAAACTGTGGGGGAGGACCGTTGGGTACCACTTACTTGGAAATCAGATTCTATCAATGTGGCAAGTGGAGGGGGAAATGGAGATGATAGATATGGGAGAAGGGTTTTATCTTATCAAGTTGTCAGAAAGATTCATTTTTTGGAAAGCATTAACCGGAGGCCCTTGGGTAATCCAGGGTCACTACTTGATAACATGAAGTGGCGCCTGTCGTTTGTACCTTCTGAATCCAAAATATGCAGGATGGCTATGTGGGTGACACTACCCAAACTTCCAATTGAATTATTTGATAAGGAGGTGCTACCAGATTGGGAAGGATATTGGTTGTCCTTTAAAGTTAGACATGAACACTGCAACTGTGACAAGGGGTAAGTTTGCTCGAGTTTGTCTTGAACTAGACCTAGAGAAGCCTCTGATCTCTAGGTTAAGGATCGAACGGAGGATACAAAGGGTGGAATATGAGGGCATACACTCACTGTGCTTCGAATGTGGTAGGGTAGGTCATCCTAAGGAGAACTGTGGAGAGGTTCAAGAGTCATCGCACACTATAAGTGAGGGTGCAGACTCAGGCGTGGGACAAAAGGAGAAATCTGGGGTTTTAATGGAGAACAAGCAAGCAAATGATGAGTTGTTTGGACCTTGGATGCAAGTGAAGAGGAGAACTAGGAAGGGCTCCAAGTCGACCGACGGATCCAGGATTCCGACAGAGGAGGATATTGTGGCATCAATTCAGGAGGTTAATGAAGATTCGGTTATATTATAGAAGGTTCAATGGCACCAAGATTTTTAAATCCCAATGAAAGGTCAAAAGGAGTGATATGTGAAACAAGACCAAAACCAATAGACAAAACTGTATAGGGGAGCCAGGCCCATAAGGACTTCAACAATTGTTAGCCCAAGAGTTCTTCTTCAAATAGTGGGCCTCTAATGAGATGGGCGCTGTCCAATCTAGAATCTACTCTCACCAATCTGCCCCTATTTTCGGCCCTGACCCGACAGCTGCTTCACCAGAAGCAGGCGTGATCCATGGTGCAGGAGATTCAGCCGGCACTACCTCCGTCTGATGCTCTGCAGTTAGGATTGGCAATTGGGTCGGGCCGGCTCGAGTTCGGTTTGAGTTCGGCCCATTTTAAAGGGTCGAGATTGGCTCATTTAGAGTCGGACCGAGATTGAGCCTAATTTTTAGGCTCGATTTAATTACGAGCCGAGTTTGGACATAAGTGGACTCGGCCCGATGCAAACTTGGCTTGTTTAACATTAAGCACTGTTTGTATTTGGTCTTTTTTAATTTTTGTCTCACATAAGAAAGAAACCCAAGAGTCAAGACCCAAGTAGAGAGTCCCTATTATTTCCTATCCCTAACCTAAGTCGTGTCTCGTGTCTCGTGTGTATGCCCAACCCTAACTCCAACACCTCCCCTCGCTCTCTCGCTCTCTTAGGAAAACCATTCAAAAACCAGTAAATGTTGTGGCTGTCCGTCATACATTCAAGGTAGAGAACCGTCGTGCTGATTTTATGGTCTCCTTAGGCCACTCCCATTCTCAAAGACTCAATGAGTTCAGGACTCCTCGTCCTCTGGTTGCTTTACTTCCACTTTTGAAAGATGATGCGAAGATAACAAAGTTCTAAGGTTGAGAAGAGTTTTTTTTTTTTTTTCAGAATCAAATAAATTGTAATTCAGTTGATTTAATCTAAAAATATTTTGATTAATTTGAAATTATTAAAATTAAAAAAAATTGATTTTTTGTATATTTAAAGAAATTTTGTAGGTAAAAAAAAATTATTATTCGAGTTCGAGCCTGGCCCGAAATGGGCCCGGAACCCTTTTAATTTTTTGAGCCGAGCTCGAGCCTAGATTTTTTTAGCTTTCTCGAGCCGAACTCGAGCTCGAGCCCATAAAATTTTAAACGAGCCGAGCCCGAGCCGAGCCCGAGCCGAGCAAAGCTCGGCTCAGAAACCTCGATTGCCAGGCCTATCTACAGTAGTATCGATTGAAGAAGTAAGAGATAGACAAGAGAGATCTGATCATTTCTGCCAAGCCTCCTATTTCAACTACATAATCTATTTCACAGAATTCGAAACCTCCAGATCCTGGTCTATTGATGGAGGACACGATTTTGGCTAAGGGAGCTGTACCACTGTTGGTATTTCCGTGAAGATGGGATGCAGTTCAGACACCAGTAGAAGAGGGTAAGACAATCGTGGTCATGGTGAGGCAGAGATGGTGATGAACTGGGGTGCTTCCGAGGGAGCGCCGAAGGACAACAGAGTTGCGCTTCTAAATAGAGATGATGTTGGGGTGGAGATGGTGGTGGATAAAACCATCCAAGATTATGTGGTTAGCACCAATTTTTCTCTCCATTTTATTTGATGAATGACAATAAATTTATAGTTTGGAATGTGGGAGGAGTCGGGAATCCTCAATTTCTTCGTGTAGCAAAGGAATTAATCCTTAAGTATTAGCTAGATATGTTTTGTTTGGTTGAGACTAAAAATAATTCCCAATATTTTCCAGGTTTTCTGAAACGTTTGGGTTATGATGGGAAATTTATTGTTGAGGCCTCAGGTTATCGTGGATGGAGGTGTTCACTATTCGGATGAATCCATTCACCCGTCCGATTCAAATTAAATTCGGGTAAATAAAAATCAGATCGGGTGAATGGTTTCACCCGATTAAAATTTTGGATAAATGGTTCGGTTATAAAAATGAAGATTTTTATTCAGGATCCATCCAAAACCCGAATAACATATTCTCACATAACATGTCATGTCCAATTCGATTAAAATCCAAACCGTTTAACCCAAATCATCAAAGAAATTTTTCATGTTATGTGGTTATTCAGGTAAATGAAATCCAAATAACCCAAACCGAATTTAATTCGGGTAAATTGATTCGGGTTTTATTTTATTCTGTTCAGTTTTTGGTTGGATTGAACACCCCCTAAAATCTGAATAATCCGAATCGAATAATCCGAAAAATCATTAACCCGCCCGAATGAACACCCCTGATCGTGGATGATTGTGGTTAGTTTGGAAATCCACTTATGTTGGGGTGAAGGTAAGTTTTAGTACAGAGCAATTAATTCGCTGTTTGGTGTAGATGGGCAGTTATCTTGGTTTATCACGTATATTTATATCCAACCTCATATAATGAAAAAGGAGGAAGCATGGAGGGACTTGCAGAATTTAGCACGAAACATGTCAGGGGCCTAGTTTGTGATGGGGGATTTTAATGATATTGTAGGGCCTTCAGAAACAAGCAATAGTTCGGCGAGGGTGACAACATGTTGTCATTTAGAGGATCTAGGGGCACAATGATGTTGTTACACTTGGCTGCGGGGAAGGAATGGAAGGATAATCATGCAGGAACGGCTAGATAGGGTGCTGGGTAAAATGGATTGTCGGCTTCACTTTCCCAAGGCTAGGGTACTTAATTTATCACGAATACATTGGGAACACCATCTGGTTTTGCTTCACTAATCCTCCTTCCCATTCTAACCAACCTTTTTGCTTTGAAACTTCCTGGCTTTGTCATCCGCAGTTTCAACAGGCGTTTACTGAGGCTTGGAGGAGGGGAATCAAACTTCCTTATTGCAATGTATCCAGTTAGCAATAGTTGAGCTCCGACATTGGAATAGGCAGGTGTTCGATAATATTTTTATGAGAAAACGAAGACTTGAAACCAGATTGAGAGATATTTGGGGTTCGTGGAGATATGATGGGTCAGAATCCTTACAAAATATGGAACACCGGCTAATTGGAGAGTATAATAGGGTGCTGGATATGGAAGAGATCCTTTGGCACCAGACGTCCCGAATTAATTGGTTTATTTAGGGAGATTGAAATACTCGGTTCTACCATTTGTCAACAGTTACACACCGAAATAAGAACTAAATATCTTAACTTAAAATCAATAGAGAATGGTGTTATGACCAATCTCAACTTAAGACCCAAGCATTAGATTTTTTCTAGCCTATTTTTCCAGGAGTGGGGTTGGGTGATACACAGAATAGATATGTTCTTGGTAGCAAGAGATTACGAGTGAGGATCAACAGCTGTTGACAAGTGAGGTGGATGAAAATAAATTTTGCCACATAGTATTCTCTATGCAGGGGTTTAAAGTACTAGGACCGGATAGTATTTAGCCTATTTTCTACCAAAAATTTTAGGAGGTTGTATATCCAAATTTGTGTCAGTTTGTTAGAGGGGTGTTTGGAGAGGGTCAGTTCCCCTAGGAGTTTGTTAGAGCACTAATTGTGTTGATTCAGAAACAACCTCAACCAGCCAGTCTAGGTGATTTCTAGCCGATCAGTGTTCTTAATACTAGTTATAAGATTCTTGCTAAGATAATAGTGCAACGTCTTCCTTCGATTCTTTAAAAAGTGGTTGGGCCCTTTCAGAGTAGTTTTCTCTCGAGGCATGATACCTTGGAAAATATTATTATTACCCAAGAGATAGTTCAATCGATTCATACTTCTCAAAACAAATGTTAGAAAATGATTATGAAGGTAGATTTACAAAAAGCATACGACAGTGTTAGTTGGCATTTTCTTAAGCAGACACCAGGTGATTTTAGGTTTTCGGACCAATTGATTTGGCTTATTATGTTCGCAGTATCTCATGCTCAATCGGTTTTATTGTGAAATGGAGAGATGCTTCTGTATTTCACTCTTGGTAAAGGATTGTGGCAGGGTGATCCTTTATCATCATATCTTTTCATTATAGTGATGGAGAAATTATCATACATGATTCGGGATAGGGTTGCGGGGAAATAGTGAACACCAATTCGTTCTTCTCGTAGGGTCTGGAAATTTCACATTTATTCTTTGCAGATGACTTGATATTGTTTGCGGAAGCTAAAAATCGAGACATGGAGAGTATCTTAAGTTGCTTGTAGGAATTCTCGAAAACTAGTGGTCTAACTTTGAATTCGCAAAAATATAGACTATTTGTGTCTCTCGGGGCCCCTTTGTCCCTCAAGCGATGTTTGGAGGATCAATGCCAGTTTCCATTGACTCAAGACCTTGGATTGTATTTGGGAGTTCTGTTAATTCATGGTCGGAAGACTCGGGGATAAATATCAGTATTTAGTTGAGAAGGTTCAGAAGAGGATATCTGCTTGGAAGACTAGATGTCTGAGTTTAGCTAGGTGTTGTACGTTGGTTCAAGCAGTTACATCTAGTATTCCATTTAATGTTATGCAGACTGTATGGCTTCCAACAAGGATTTGTGAATAGTTGGGTAAGGCGAACCATCAATTTCTATGGGTGGATTCAAAGGTCTCTCATCAGATTCATGTAGTGTAGTGGGATATAGTCTGTTGGTCTAAAAGACAAGGGGGCTTGGGTCTTCATAGCTCCCAAGACATCAACCGAGCTCTCCTTGCGAAATTGGGTTGGCGTTTAATTGTGGATGATTCTCCTTTGTAGTATAAAGTCCTTAAGAAAAAATACCTAACATGATGACTTTATACATAGACCCAAAACCTCTAGAGGCTCTGCCCTATGGTGTGGGTTACTAAAGATTTGGGATGGTTTGATGGAGGGCTTAAGGTGGAGGCTGGGAAATAGGTTGAAGACTAAATTTTGGGAGGATGTATGGGTTGGATCAACTCCTTTACGCAATTGGATTATGGAGTCAATTGTAACTACAACAGTTTTTGATGATGTTAGGGTCGATTGATTTATCACTTGGGATAGGCAATGGGATGTGTCGCGATTAATAAGGTTGCTTCCTGCAGAGATAGTGGAGGAGGTTCATGCTGTTCAAATTCCTCATGATCTTACTATTGTGGATTCCATTTGTTGAGCGAAAGAATCTTCAGGCAAATTTTACAACCAAGTCTGTATATGAATTATTTCGAGCCTTAACTTCCGAGAGGGTGTGGAGACGGGAGATTATCACAGGGTTTGGTGTCTAAAGTGCCAAGAAAGAGTGAGATTCCTAGTTTGGTTGATATTGAGGAGAGCATTGATGACTAACTCCACGTGTGCCCATCGAGGTTTCACTTCGGATTCCTTATGCCCTTTATGTGGCAAAGATCCTGAGTCTTTATACCATCTTTTGCGAGACTGCAGGAAGGTGAGAGGAGTCTGGCTTTCTATTCTTCGACCATCTTCATTGAAACGTATAGTTCGCGATCAGAACCGGATGAAGGCATGGCTCTTACGGAATTGTAAATCGCATGCCATACATAGGGGGTGCCATGGGCTTCATTGTTTGTGTATACCTTGTGGGTGATTTGGAAAGCACGTTGTAAGCTGGTTTTTGAAAATGTCTCTTTCTCTTCTGAGGTTGTTGACATTTTTGGTATTAGAGATGTTCTGTAAAATATCTTAGTAATTATAGAAGAAAATTTTAAATTTTATTAATTTTCGATTTTGGGGTATTAAATTAGAATTTTGGGTATATATAAAATGTCGTGTCCGCGATTCATAGTGAATCCAATTTTTATGAAATTTAAAATTTAGTGAAAAGTGAGTATAAATATATATATGAATATTTATTTATTCATTTTTATATAAGAAAAAAGGAGGAGAGGAACACAGCATTTTGCCCAAAACACTGCGTTTTCCCCTTCCCCCATTTTGATTAGGGCTAGAAGCCCTAATCTCTTCTTCCTCCGCCTCTCTCTCTCTCTTTCTCTTTCGAATCTGTACCCCTCTCTCTCTTGAATTCTCCCTCTCCGCCGTGACTCTTCCCCTCTCACTCACCGGTGAACTCTGCCGCCACCATCGTCACTCATCTCTCTCTCTCTGTTTCTCTCTCTCTCATGTGCGACAGTTCACTCTGTCTCTCTCTCCCTCATTTGCACAATCGTGCGGTGATCTCTGCGAGCATTTCTCTTCTGCAACCCGTCCTAAACCAGTGCTCATTGGACATCCGAGAACCCTAGGTCGAGACTTCATTTCCTTCCCTGCACAGTAAGGGCTGACTTCTGATTTTAGTTCTAGGGTTTCAATTTTTCATAGTGATTAAGCCTAATTACTAAACTTTGCTTCGGTTAGGAAGTACTGCAGATCACCGATTGGACTGAGAAGGCACTCGAACGAGGGTTGCGAACTGCGAAAACCCTAGGTGAGGGAATTTCTAATCCCTTTTAGTAATCAAACGAGATTTTTGCTGAATCTAGGATGAGAGCTTTGTATATGTCTTGAAAGTATGTTGAATCTGAATAGAATGCATTTTTCTGAAATTCTACAAGTGATTATTAGAGTTAAGTCTGAAATTTTAGAGGAATTTAGGTTGTCTAGTATGAGAAACATGTTAGATGAAATTAGAACCTTGTTGGATTGATTAGAATAGCTTTTCTTAGAGTTTGATTTGAAATATGCATGAAAAACATTAAGGTAATGTAAATTCAGAAGAAATTGGGAAAATTGTTATAGATTAGGAAGAATTGTGGAATATTGGGAATTTAAGATCATTAGTGATGCAAATGATCTTGAAATGATGAAATGAGAATCTTGGTTCATGAAATTGAAGAATTAGGTATGTGTTAAATATAGGAAAGTTCATAAAACCTAAAATTTGGGATGAACTAATAATGAAATTGTGATTATTGGTATAGGATAACCCCTTTGAAGGTTGAGAAGGGTTTCCTTGGATTAAATTTGCGGAATTGGGAGTGAATACCCTCCCAAGAGGTGAGTGGATGATCCGTTGTATTATAAATGAGCAAAATTGTTTTAAATTTTTTTATAAATGATTTTGAATGATTTTTACATGTTTTATATGAATTTCTTTGTGATTGTGGGAATGTCTAAAATAGAATTTGAACTACGAATGCATTCATTATATTTATAAATGAATCTGTGCCATATGTATTGGATATTTGATTTATGAATGTTTGTGGCATGATTTTGGAAATTGTTTGTTGAAACATGGCATATGGATTGTAATTTGAATGATTGCGAAATGATGGTGTATGAGTGTAATGGCTATAGTCATTCTCTCCACGGAGTGACCCGACGGGGTAACGTGGTTGGGATTTAATTGTGAGGGAGGTAGACGTGGCCTCTTCTCTACCACGTCGAACTATTCGGATTGCAATCCGGTAAGGTACGAGCCAACGCCAAGGAAGGGAGTAGTGTTTTGAAATACTGAAATGAAAAACCCTTGGCGGGCTTTCGTCTGGGTTCGGCCAAACCCAGGACGGAAGTGTTTCAATGGGACCTTGTGATTTTCTGAAAGAATGTTTGATGTGGATGCATACTTTGTGAATTATCTTGATTTATTGAAAATGTTTTTACATATACAAAGTGTTGTTTATGAGATATACTTTGATTCTCCCACATTCATCTCTCATTTATTACACAATTATACCATTGCACTCCACTCACTGAGTATTCCCAATACTCACCCATCTTTTCACATTTTTCAAAGAATACTTAGCTGGGAGATTGCACATTGGAGCTTGTGAAGGATATTTTGCTGATTTGCATAGGTATTTAGTGATGTAGGGTTTATTGGAGTTGTAGTTCGTAGGACCATGGAAAGGAAGTTCTGTACATCTCATACCGTGCTGGTTCTATTGATACTGGTTAAGTTCTTTGGCAAGTATTGGTAAAATCCGACGATTATGATTTGGGACTTCATTCTTTTGATTGATCTATTTTTGGAAAAAAATATTCTATCTTGTACTGGGACATTTGGATTGTAATTTTGAATTTCGATACTTTCTTTCGGATTTGTGAAGTTTTGTACATCTCATATCGTTTGGACTTTATTGATGCTAGCTTGTTTTCTTCAGGCAAGTATTAGTAAAATCCTACAACTATAATTTGAGACTTCATTTATTTTGATTTTGGAATATCTTTGGAATGCTTTATTTGTATTGAGAATTCTGGAATGGCTGGGATGACCAATTATGCATGCGTGCATGTACAGGGATCCCCGATTGTGTGCCGACGCATGCTTGTGTGTATAGAGACGGACCGGATGGGTCCTTTGCATGTGTGTTGTTATATGATTTTCTCATTTTGATGGATTTGTGTATTGGAAGATTTATTGTACTGTTATGTAGCCTTGCGGAGTCCCGATATATGAGGAGGTTCTGTCCGTATATCGAGACAACGCGGTGGTTGTTGCGTGCTTGATCCGAGGATCGGGGTGTGATAGAGAGTCTAAAAGGTTCCAACAAGAACGAGAGCGACAACCAAAGCCAATTAGAAAGAAATCATTGACATCTTTTTTGTGTAGTATGGGCAGCTAGAAAAACGAAAACTTGAACTCGTTAAATTGTTAAGTTATGAAGTATGAGAGAGAGCCTTGCTTGCTGCTATTTATACGAATTCTCACATGGAATAAAGTTAACAAGTCAAACAAATCAAAAACTAAGGTTAAGGTGAAAACAGAACAAACAAGTGAACCATAGGTACAAAAAAATCCTCAAACAGAACTATTGATCCTTCAAGAGCATAATACTTCCCATTGATTCCTTCACATCACACCTCGCTGAATCTAGAACAATAAAAGAAAAGCGTTAAACTTGTAAAAGTTAAATGAGACATAAATATGACACGACATAAATGCAATCATGAATATAGATAAGATCATTTTATGCAATCATAAAAATTATCACAAGTATTATAAGGTGTTATTGTTGGAATTAATAGATTCACATGCGCAGTGAAAATATACAATAATTTTCAAAAAAATAAAATGGATCGAGTATAGGGTTAAATACCTCAATATGTAGAACCTCTAAAAATCGATCGAACCGTACACATATCCTCGATCGGATCTCACGGTCGGGATTGTGATCACGGGGTTAATCGAACCACAACCGCAATGTCACGACGCCGCAACCCTCAATCCGGTAATGGTTACGACGGGAGAAATTTTCCTACGCAAAAATTTCCGGTTCCCTTATTTTATTCTCACTCTAGAGAATTTGATTTTCTCTCAAACCATTCTTTTAATTGCTTCGTAGATCTCACACTCTAGAATGAGAGAAGGTTTTCTTCTCTTAGTGTAATTCCTCAATTAGAGAGAATTAAGGAGAGGTTAAGTTAACATGGGTAAGTGGGAGTTATCCCACTAACCCTTTAACAATATCTAAAATGTCCCTCTTGGGCATTCTAAACAAACATCTCTCACTTGCACATGAGGGCATTTTACATCCGTTAGAAAATCACAACTCATGCGATCTTTCATATCACTCTGCTGGATTTTCATACAGAATTAGGAATCGTGTGACCGACGAGTACACCTGCAAGCAAAAACCTCTCGATGCACCTATTAGGATGATCGAGAAGCCATCGTTAATGTAAAAAATAACTCGCTGCACCCCAGATCCAAAACTAATTATATCAATCGAGTTACTTTCCTCATCGAAAGTAATCCCCAATAAATGCTCGACTGTATATCCATTTTTATGCTTACATCCCAATATAGATAGGCATAACAGACTAGCTGGTGAATACAACACAGTGATGTAATGTTAATTGGTTTTCCTTTTCCCAAACTCGAATCTATTAATCTCAATTCAGCTGCTTTCTTAAACCTGTCTCTCAAATTTCAATTTATTTTTCGGGCCATCGGTAAACAGACTAAAGTAGCAATACTGAGCCAAAACTTTTAGAAACAGCCGAAAGTGATAAGGGTACAAGAGATCCCATCCAATGCATCTCGCGTCTCACACAGTGGGAATGAGGATTTAAATCATATCATGTCTCAAATAATGCTCCCACTATCCCTGGTCGACATATCACACGCGGTATGAAACGCGTGCCATAGTGTTATTCCCCCATCTCTCAAAGGACATATGTCAGATTTCTCTAACACTGTGCAGGTATGGGACTCAGTCTACACATAAGACTTTACCCAGAGATCTTAGAGAGAGTGTCTCAGAGATAATATCACTAGTCGCAGGTGATATCTGAGATCTCAAATCTGCCTACTTACAGGTAACATGGATGTTGGTGCTTCTATGTCAGTCATATCGCATATGATCTCATCCTGAACACGTATCAGGGCGACTTCTATTCTAACAGGGCCACTCTCAGAGCCTCTTACAACTAGAAACCGTCTCATCTCCGCTCACTCAGAGTTAGAGGTGGTCACTCGTATGAGAGAGTCGATTATGCCTGCCTGACTATCATTTATCACAATAAATCACAAAATATATGACAATTAAAATAGTGCAATAAATTAAACTTGTGACTAAACAGTATACACATGTCATATATATAAAACATAATAAGCATCAGTACAAAATAAGAAATGTCAAGAAACACGTAAACCCAATGAGTCCTATTTCTCACAAAAGAATCCCTCGCAATGGGTTTAGTGAAGGGAACAGCCACCACGCTATATAGTAGTATACTTAATTGTCATGTCACCCTTCTCGGTGATGTCTCTCATAAGGTGGTATTAGGCATCAATGTATTTGGTCTTACTATGATATTTATGGTCTCAGGTGTAGTCAATGGCAACCTGATTTTCACTATAAGTCATCACTGGCCTCCCACTATTTGCCACAACCCCTAAGTGAACCAAAAATCTCCGGAACCAAACACTTTCCTGAACTGTCACTGAGCATGCCACAAGCTTAGCCTCTATCGTAGATAGAGATACACAGGTTTCTCATCAAATCTGTCGATTTGCATCTATTCAGATCACCACCTCAGTCGGCATCTGAATACCCAACGAGTTACAAATCACCTCCTCCGTAACACAAGGAGAGGTTTGCAGTTCCCTCGAGATATCTCTGAATTCTTTTCACTACTCTCCAGTGATCTCTTCTAGGATTTGATTGATACCTAATCACCAAACTAACTGCAAAACAAAAGTCTAGTCGTGTATGCAACACTGCGTATATCAGATTACTCAGTGCACCGGTACAAGAGATTCTACTCATCTCCCTTATCCTTTCCCGAGTCATAAGGTATATGTCAAGACTTAGGCTTTAACTTTTTTGCGATAAAAGTATCCATAAGGTTGCAATCATTCTTCTCGAAGCGCTTAAGAACTCCCTTAATGTTGGACTCTTGTGAAGAAGCCAACATCTGTCTTGAGCAATCCCTCTAGATGGATTTTTCCCACTAGGACTGAGATCTGTAATGGATTCTTGGGTCCTGCCACTGTGATAATCTAAGCCACTAGGCTCACCCATCTCATAGAAGGTAAAGTCCTAATTGATTTCACCTCTCATAGGGAAATCATTTTTAAGAAACTCGGTATCACGAGATTTAATCTTAGTGACAGTGTCATTTGTATGCTCACCTAGAAAACATTCCTCTTGGAGTATTCTGAGTATCTCATAGAGATACACCTCTTTTCTCGTAGGCCTAACTTTCCGTGTAGATGGAAGAAACTGTGAACATATACAACACAACCCCAAAATCTCAAATGACTAAGATCAGGCTACCTCCCTGTCCAAAACTCATATGGGGTACTAACTGAGGATTTCAATAGAACACGATCGAGAACGTAGACTGTAGCTAATAATGCATTTTCCCAATGGAAAACGAGCAAATTGGCCTGCGCCGTCATAGACCTTACCATCTCCATCAGAATCCTATTCCTCCTCACGGCTACTTTACTCCACTGAGTAGCAAGAATAGTCAGCTGTCTCATAATACCCTTCTCGAAACAAAACTCTTCCGATAAATACTCGCACCCTTGATCGGTTCTAAGAGTCTTCACTCTCAAATTTAACTGATTCTGAACCTCGCTAATAAACCTCCTGAAGTATCTCAATGCCTCAGATTTGTACGAGATCAAATAGACGTAACCAAAACGCGTGTAATTGTCTATAAACGTAATAGAGTACCCAACTCCATTTCGGGTTCTCTCGTTCACAAGGCCACAGATGTCGAAGTGAACCGACTACAATGGAGTCCCAGCTCTCATTAAAATGTCAAATGGTTTTCTTGTAACTATGCCATTTAGGCAAAACTAGTTAGCAGACCCTACAGACCACTCATTGCTAACCGGTTCATACTTTCTCACGCTAGGAGGATAACAAGAAACACCATTGAGAAGGAATCACTTCCAGTGCATATAGTCCCTCATGGACTAAACCAGAACCAATAAAAAATTTGTCGTAATTAATGGAAACTATAAAATTTCCAAATTAACAGAGCATATCCTAGGCTGAGATTAAATTCCGTCAAATATTCGGAACGTAAATGACATACAGAGTTTAGCAACTTTGCAACTCCAACTTGCAAGTGCAATTCCCTCTGATGTCAATAAAATGCTCCGTTCCCTACATAAATCCTCCTACTTGAGGACTCACTCGGTAGAACTATATATGCGTGATCCTGTCTCGAGTTAGGTGGTCGGTTGCTTCTGTGTTTACAATCCACAAAGGAGAGAAAACAGTGAGCATCTCAAACCACGTAAAGAAGAAAGAAATAATTTTCGCTCGTCACACTTATGAGTGAAATGACTAAGTCTACTACGAATGTAGCACTACACCTTGGTCCGATCTAACTCCTTCTTTCTGCGCTTTAATATTTAGTTGTTAGTTTTCTCGAATGTTTTTTTCTTACCTGAACCTTGAATCACTTACTTATACTTATGCCATTTGTGTTCGGTGCCACATGAGTCCTTGCTTGACTCCTCTGCATAAACATGACTCGAGTATGGGCTACTCGCCTTCAGATGCTCATACTCGAGCTCACTGTACCTATTTACATCAGTGAAAGTACGAATACTCTCATCGTATGTGAAATGGGTTTTTCATAGTTTCTCATGAATCAGGTAAAGAGTTGGATTGCACCCAGTACTAGAAAATACATTTGAAATAAACTCATTCACATTCTCCAACTCAGCGATGAAAACATTTTCATCAAATGTTGCATTATTGTATGATCAACCATTTTCTTATAAGTTATTAAACTTATAAATTAGCATCCTTGTCTCAGGATCTGTAAGAGCACCACAATGCTCTTTATAGGGCGAGCCAAACCGACATAGCCATAGGATATTACTCGTAGACCGAGATCACATCATCGTACATAATGCTTAGGAGGATTGCCCTAACTCAGCAATCATTCCTCTTTCACGCACGTAATAGCTCCTAATTCCGTCTCTCTGAGGTGTGATACCCTCCCCAGAGTCCACCATCTCATACCTCAGAATTTCAGTTAGATCTTGCTCCTCGAGGATAAACTGAATCTATCGGTAAAAAATCTTGTAATTATCACCATTCAGTTTTATCCCCATTACAAAGATCTAATACGACAATTTTTGAAACAGTTTTAGAGACTTTAGTGACTTATCGATGTTTATTCTTACATTTTGTGTATCCTACGAATCAACAAATCCAAAATGATTCGAGTATAGACCCCAAAGCGAGCATATGAGTCAACGAACACCATACACCACAATCCGGGATAGTATTTCACCATTCGGATTAGGATCCGGTATACAAAAACCTACAAAAAAGTCACAAATAAAGATGTGAGACCCTTAAAAATAATAATAATAAAAAAAAAATTCGAAACAAGCTAATGCGCCGTTAGAGGTCCCACGGGTCTCCACGTGCTGGCCATATGTTACTAGGCATCTACGCGCACCACCAGCATGTTGACACACATGTTAGACGTGCAATGCATCGGTCACGCGTCTCAATGCACGCGACCTTTGTCTCAATACATGAAGAATTATTAATGTCATGAATTTCAAGAAAAATACATATTCAATACGTGATCAACCAATAGCATGCTCATGTTCTGTAGTCTATTGGTAAAAGGTAAATATTTTATGGTCTAGGTTAGGGGTTCGAAACCACACGGTTGCATTTTTTGGGATTTTTATACATTTTAGACTATAGGGCTACCGTATCAATAGGGTTGGATATGGATCCGGGTTGACTGACTCGGACCGTTTTCGACACTGTTCACGTGCCTCAGCGTGTGTGAATAGTACGTGCTCCTTTATTTCACTAGCATGCACCTCTGCACACGTGCATTTCATGCTCCCACGGGTCTGGATCTCTTTTTCTTCACCCGACGGCCCTGCAACCAGGTCTCGACCCGGTTGCCAAAAAACTCATTTTCGGCTTATTTTTCTAGCGGATTTCAATTGGAAAATCAAATTCGAGTCTCCTTTAAATATACTAACTCGATTTTATGAAGAATTAATCCCAAATTTGTCGAATCAAAGATCCAAAGTCGCGGCCCTCCGCGGCCATCGTTGGAAAAACTTAGTTTCTGGCGACGACATTGCACAATATATATATCAAAATGTAGATCAGCACATGTATAACACATATCAACCATTTATTTAGATCAACACGTCTTTAAACTCGATAAATCTAAAATCTAAAGGTCCGATCAATATTTGGATTGAAAACTTTAACCTCGGTTTTCATGGCCCTATTGTGCTAAAAAAATTCAATAAAAATTATTTTCATACTCTACGAATCATGGGCAACACAGTGGTGTTCTCGGATTCACAAAACTCATCCGTGATCCGAATCTTAAATTTTATGTCCTATATTTTTTATACCCGAAAATAATTCCGAAAATTATTTTTACTTAATCCAACAATAGCTCTGATACCAATGTTGGAATTAATAGATTCACATGCACAGTGGAAACATACAATAATTTTTGAAAAAATAAAATGGATCGGGTATAGGGTTAAATATCTCAATATATAGAGCCTCCAAAAATCGATTGAACCGTACACATATCTTTCGATCAGATCTCGCGGTCGGGATGATGATCACGGGGTTAATCGAACCACCACCTCAATATCATGACACCGCAACCCTCGATCCGATTATCGTTACGACGGGAGAAATTTTCCTACGCGAAAATTTCTCGTTCCCTCATTTTATTCTCACTCTAGAGAATTTGATTTTCTCTCAAGCCATTCTTTTAATTGCTTCATAGATCTCACACTCTAGAATGAGAGAAGGTTTTCTTCTCTTAGTGTAATTCCTCAATTAGAGTGAATTAAGGAGAGGTTAATTTAACATGGGTAAGTGGGAGTTATCCCACTAACCCTTTAACAATGTCTAAAATGCCTCTCTCGGGCATTCTAAACAAACATCTCTCACTTGCACATGAGGATATTTTACACCCGTTAGAAGATCACAACTCATGCGATCTTTCATATCACTCTATTAGATTTTCATACACGATTAGGAGTCGGGCAACCGACGAGTACACCTGTAAGCAAAAACCTCTCGATGCACCTATTAGGATGATCGAGAAGCCATCGTTAATATAAAAAATAACTCGCTGCACCCCAGATCCAAAATTAATTATATCAATCGAGTTACTTTCCTCATCGAAATTAATCCCCAATAAATGCTCGACTGTATATCCATTTTTATGCTTACATCCAAATATAGATAGGCATAACAAACTAGTTGGTGAATACAACACAATGATGTAATGTTAATTGGTTTTCCTTTTCCCAAACTCGAATCTATTAATCTCAATTCAGTTGCTTTCTCTCAAGCCATTCTTTTAATTGCTTCATAGATCTCACACTCTAGAATGAGAGAAAGTTTTCTTCTCTTAGTGTAATTCCTCAATTAGAGTGAATTAAGGAGAGGTTAATTTAACATGGGTAAGTGGGAGTTATCCCACTAACCCTTTAACAATGTCTAAAATGTCCCCCTCAGGCATTCTAAACAAACAATTATAAATAGAATACAACAATCCACGCACATAAATCATTAGTCGATGTCTCGTCATAGGGCATGTTCTTGATTTTCTTTTTTCGTCCTTTCTTTTTCTTTAGACTTTGAATACCTTGATGTGAATGTTCTTTGATACATAAAATAGCTTGAAGTCAAGACCCTCAAGTTTGGAAAGAGTTAAAGGTCATAAAAGTCGAGTTCTTATATTGATTATCGTAACTAAGATGCCCTCATCATAGCTACGATAAGACATAGTAGAAGGCATCTGACTCGTAGTAAAACTGCAATTCTGCTCTTATTCCCCATCATGACTATAATGACAGCAAAATTATGATAAACCCTTTATGTGTTCGACCTATTATAATCACGAAGGCTACCTAAGACAAACCCTACTATGGACAATCAAACACGATTCTAACTTCCATTGATGTGGCAACGCCTAGGGCATTGAGGTGGTAATCTCAACCTTGGGAGCACCTTGGCACCCTGCCACTCTGCCCAAGGCGTGATGAAGACTACATATTTTCTTCTGATTTTTTCTTTTTTTAATTCTATTTGTTCATTATATTCTTTCTTGTTTGGTTCTACAGATTTCTAGAACTCTATATTGAGTTGCCTTGAGGTTTTAGCAGTTGTAACCTTATTTAGAAAACTTATATTAGAGTTTTTATCATATAATTTTAAAATTTGATTAATAAAGTCTACCATAATTTGGGTTCTTTTATTTTTTGGTAGATTTTCTTTATTAAGTTTTAGGAAAGCTTACCACCACGCATACATAATTGTGGTGAATTAAATGAAAACAACTGAATTTCATTGGCAATATAAAATGCAGCTAAATAGTATGTTCAACTATCATATCCATGTTTACATATATTTGCTTTTGTTGGATCAAACCAATCTTACGATCAAATCAAATCTTACATGACATAAAACTCCAAATAATACTCTTCTAAAAATTTTTAGTAAAAATTCCACGACCCACAATGGCGTGCTCGTACAACTCTCACCGGCCACAACCACAACCAAAACCAAACCCCTAGCATGTAAGGCCTATTGGCTGGAAAGTACTTCCCCATTCCCCTCCCACCCGGCCTAGGATAAAAGGCCCATCCTCAAAAAAATTAGCCCAAAGAAAAAGGTTTGAACCAATCTTATTATCTTATTTTTTATAATTTAAAAAAAGGAATCCTATGGTGTAATTAGGATATACAAAGATATAGTTGCTTAGACCCTAAAATTAAGGTAGATTATTTGCCAAAGCCTGTCATTTGTTTTTTCCCTAAGTGGGGGCATTGTACCATAAATGTCCATCGAAATAAAAATCTTTCTATGTCAAGGAAAACTTATATCCTAAGCACCCTAAAAGAAAAGAGCCCAAAAAAAAAATCCTATAGAAATGTTTACTTTTTTCCATATATTCATTAAGAAATTTAATAAGATATAGTTTTCTTTAGGAATATCTAATTATTTTTCATTTATTAAAAATTTTGTTCACTCGTGATAGAAATCCAAAATCATATAAATAACGACAAGAGCTCTTAATTATTATTGAGCTAAAAGTATTTCACATATTGACAAATTAATACAAATCACATTCTCTCATTCCAATAATGACGATCAGTTCATTCAAGTTGGCCTTTGTTATTGCTCTCGTCCTCCTTGGAGCAGCTTGTTAGTCTCTCTCTCTCTCTCTCTCTCTTATATTGCTTCTCTTCTTTATTTCTCTCTACCTTTGTTCACAAAGGACATAACTTTTATGTGGTAATTGGAGTTAACTAATTTTGTGATTATTATGGGTGAATGTGCCATAGGGCCAAGTGATGCAAAGTGCGATCAACGTACCTGTGAAAACACATGCAAACCACGATCTTTTGCACCACCAATTTTTGGAGTCTGTATGTTTGGAAAATGCATTTGCCTTGCCAATGCCAACTCTCCAAGAGTGATTTCTTTTTGTCAATCTAATGCCGATTGCAAATCTCATCCTTCTTTCTGTCTTGGTGCAATTTGTGTTGATGGGACTTGTGGCTACACTGGTTGCACTCCAAACTGAGGAGCGTATCATTGATTTTGGACACAACAACAAATAGTTATAATCTACCTACCAAGCCTTTTTTATGAATTAATAAAAGCTATATGGCTTTTTCCTCTTTATTCTTTTCTTTTAATCTGTTTTGATGACTTGGACCTGATGGTTAATAGTTTTCCTACTAGTCAATATGAATAAGAAAATTAAAATTTCAAATTTTACCGAAGAGACCCCTTACTTATAAAGGAGGGTAAAAATCTCGAAACTTAATTCAATAAAATCTTTTATTATAAATTATGATGTTACAATATTATCTCTTATATTTTAGAAAATATTAACATATTAAATTTTTCAAAATACAATATTAGATACTCAAATTTTAATTTTTATCATCTATTAACAAATAAAGAGTAATCATGAAATTCTTACCGAATTAAAATTGTTAAAATTGAACATAAATTGAAAAAAAAAGAATAAATTGCTCTCAATAATAGTAAATACTCCATCTCCCTTACTCAACCAATAGTTGAGTAAGAATAAATTGAGGAGGTATTGATTTTGGACACATCAACAAATAGTTATAATCTTCCTACCAAGGCTTAATCTGTCTCCAAGACTTGAATGTGATAGTTAATAGTTTTTCTATTGATTAATCAAAATAAGAAAATTAAAATTCCAAATTTCACATAAAAGGCCCTTAGCGTAAAAGTCAGGAAACTTAATTCCATAAAATCTTTTGCTATGAATTATGATACTACAATATTATCTCTTACATTTTAGAAAATTTTAACATATTAAGTTTCTCAAAATGCAATATTAGATACTAAAATTTTAATTTTACCCTCTACTAACAAATAAAGAGTAATAATGAAATTCTTTCCGATTTAAAATATTTACGATTGAACTTAAATTGAAAAATATAAGAATAAATTACTCAATAACCACATATCCTCCATCTCTCTTACTCAACCAATTGTAAAAGGAAAACAATATATATATATATATATATATATATATTTCTCCTAACAGTGGAAAGTTGCACCAAAAGATAAAGAAAAATCTCTCTCTTGGCTGGGAGTTCCACTTTGGTAGAAATTCACATAAATAAATAAATATTAAAAAGATCTCGGTTTTGTGAATGTTAATAATTTTTTCTCTTAGATGGTCAAGACACTGCAAAGAAAAAGGAAACAAAACCTGCTTTCTTAGTCTAGCAGAAATATTTATCATGTGTACACTCACACTAAAAAGACTATTCAGTCACCAGTAGTTTATACCCTTTATCTCTGTCTATGATATTTGGAATGAGCCAAAAGCTTATCTAAGAAAAGGTTTTGAAAGCCGAAAAGTGGCTGGTTAGGATGGGACATGTAATCACATCTCACTAGTGAGGCAAACCCAAATGACCCATCTCTCCATTTTTAGAAGAAAACTTTTTTATTTATCTCAACAACATAAAAACCATTCTATGAAATATTAAAGGATAATAAACTCGATGAGGATATTGCCATATTGGTGTACAAAGAATTTCATTGATACCTTTTGAATTATTAGTTTGGATGGTTTTAATGGATGTTAAATTTTCAGTTAAAAAATAATGTGTAAAGAGTTTAAATTTTGGAGTAGAAGAGTTGGTGGTATTTACTCGGATGACTTTCACGACTAAAATAACTCTTGTTTTGCTTTTACTACTACTCTCAATCATATTAGCCTATTTAATAGTATGAAATCATCTTTTAATACGAAACTTTATAAACTAACATTAAATGTACAAAAATCTTATCATGGTATCATAATCGTATTTACTTCTCCAATTTTCATTAGTTTTACCAAAAATGTGAACTTAGATTTTGAGTCATTCAAATCTATGCAATAAAGGGTAAGGAAATAATTAAAACCATTGGCTTTATTGAATTAATCAATCATAATGCCACAACCACAGTGGTGTGCACATACAACCCTCACCAGCCACAACCACGACCAAAACCAAACCCCTAGCATGTAAGGCCTATTGGCTGGAAAGTACTTCCCCATTCCCCTCCCACCCGGCCTAGGACAAAAAGGCCCACCCTCAAAAAATTTAGCCCAAAGAAAAAGGTTCAAACCAATTTTATTATCCAAATTTAGTAGTCAACTTTGCGTGTACTCTTCTTAACACATAGTCCCCCTCCAAAAAAAAGGTTTGTATAAATTTCATTAGGATTTATTTGGTTTCACAACATTCTTGAATTAAAGTTTCCAGACTATTCTTTTTTAGTAATGGCTATACTGTTCACTACCATGTCAATATAGGCTGTTTGGCCATTTCCAAAGCTGGGATTTTTGGCGTAAATGGTATTTTTTTTTTTATTTCAATGGTAAACATCCCTATAAAGAATATTTTGTGGCAAATAAATACAACCAAATTCAAACTTGCTTGCCAAATTATACTATCATACTTCATAGGAATATTTAATAATGTTCAAAATGCAAAATGTATTAGTTCCCTTTTCAATCTAAAAAGGATTTGAATATAATAGGGCACTTAAATATTAATGAGGAGAGTCTATAATAGTTATACCATAGAGAGGAATAAACACCTATTTTTTTATTTAAAAAAAGGGAATCCTATGGAGTTATTAGGATATACAAAGATATAGTTGCTTAGACCCTAAAATTAAGGTAGATTATTTGCCAGACTGTCTTTTTTTTTCCTAAGTGGGGGCATTGTACCATAAATGTCCATCGAAATAAACATCTTTCCATGTCAAGGAAAACTTATATACTAAATACCTTCAAAGGAAAGAACCCAAAAAAAAAAATCCCTATAGAAATGTTTACTTTTTTCCTTATATTCATAAAGAAATTTAATAAGATATAGTTTTCTTTAGAAATATCTAATTATTTTCATTTACTAGAAAAATTTGTTTGCCCGTGATAAAAATCCAGAATCCTATAAATAACAACAAGAGCTCTTAATTATTATTGAGTTAAAAGTATTTCACTATTGACAAATTTATACAAATCACACTCTCTCATTCCAATAATGATGATAATTTCATTCAAGTTGGCCTTTGTTATTGCTCTTATCCTCCTTGGAGCAGCTTGTTAGTCTCTCTCTCTTTCATATCGTTTCTCTTCTTTATTTCTGTCTGCTTTTGTTTACAAAGGACATTACTCTTATGTGGTAATTGGAGTTAACTAATTTTGTGATTATTATGGATGAATGTGCCACAGGGCCAAGTGATGCAAAGTGCGATCAACGTACCTGCGAAAACACATGCAAACCACGATCTTTCGCACCACCAATTTTTGGAGTTTGTATGTTTGGAAAATGCATTTGCCTTGCCAATGCCAACTCTCCAAAAGCGATTTCTTTTTGTCAATCTAATGCCGATTGCAAATCTCATCCTTCTTTCTGTCTTGATGCAATTTGTGTTGATGGGACTTGCGGCTACACCGGCTGCACCCCAAATTGAGGAGCGTATCATTGATTTTGGACACAACAACAAATAGTTGTAATCTTCCTACCAAGACTTTCTCATGAATTAATAAAAGCCATATGGCTTTTTCCTCTTTATTCTTTTCATTTAATCTGTTTCGATGACTTGGACTTGATATTTAATAGTTTTCCTACTAGTCAATAAGAATAAGAAAATTAAAATTTCAAATTTTACCGAAAAGACCCCTTACTTATAAAGGAGGGTAAAAATCGTGAAACTTAATTCAATAAAATCTTTTATTATAAATTGTGATATTACAATATTATCTCTTTTATTTTAGAAAATAATAACATATTAAAATTTTCAAAATATAGCAAATTGTAATTTTTACCATCTATTAACAAATAGAGAGTAATAATGAAATTCTTGCCGAATTAAAATTATTAGAATTGAACATAAATTGAAAAAAAAAGAATAAATTGCTCTCAATAATAGTAAATACTCCATCCCTCTTACTCAACCAATAGTTCAGTAAGAATAAATTGAGGAGTGTATTGATTTTGGACACATCAACAAATAGTTGTAATCTTCTTACCAAGGCTTAATCTGTCTCAATGACTTGGATGTGATAGTTAATAGTTTTTCTACTGGTTAATCAAAATAAGAAAATTAAAATTCCAAATTTCACAAAAAAGGCCTTTAGGGTAAAAGTCACGAAACTTAATTCCATAAAATCTTTTACTATGAATTATGACGCTACAATATCATCTCTTACATTTTAGAAAATATTAACAGATTAAATTTCTCAAAATATAATATTAAATACTAAAATTTTAATTTTTACCCTCTATTAACAAATAGAGAGTAATAATGAAATTCTTTCCAATTTAAAATATTTAGGATTGATCTTAAATTGAAAAATATAAGAATAAATTACTCAATAACCACCTATTCTCCATCTCTCTTACTCAACCAATTGTAAAAGGAAATCAATATTTATTTTTTCCTTCTCGTAGAGGTGGAAGCAGTTGCACCAAAAAAAAAAAAGAAAAATCTCTCTCCTCTGGGAGTATCCACCTTGACAGAAATTCGCATGAATAAATAAATAAATATTAAAAAGATCTATGTTTTGTGAATGTTAATAATTTTTTCTTTTAGATAGTCAAGATACCGAAAAGAAAAATGAAACAAAACCTGCTTTCTTAGTCTAGTAGAAATATTTATAATGTGTACACACACACTAAAAATACTATTCAGTCACCAATAGTTTAAACCCTTTATCTCTGACTATGATATTTGGAATGGGCTAAAAACTTATATGAGAAAAGGTTTTAAAAGCCGAAAAATGGCCAAAGTTAGGAAGGGCGAAAAACCTCCAAAGGATACGTGTGAATAATTTGGAAGGTTTCTTTATGAACAATACTTTCCATTCAATTCAAGTGTGAACAGGTTCAAAACACTCAAGATGGGAGAACATGTAATCACTTCTCACTAGTGAGGCAAACCCAAATGACCCATCTCTCCATTTTGAGAATTAAACATTTTTATTTATCTCAATAATATAAAAACCATTCGATGAAATATTAAAGGATAATAGACACCATGAGGATATTGCCATATTGGCATACAAAGAATTTCATTGTATCTGATGATACCAGGCCAAAGGTCCATCGCTTGCCCACTGCCAAATAAACTAGAACCCCATCCTTTGGGCCCTTTAATCAAGACTGCCTGCAACTCATCGGTCATCTCTGTCCTCGGTACCTAAGCTTCTCGGTCACTTTCACTCCTCCACTGACATGCCTTAGAATCATAGTCCAATTAACCCATATGGTAAGTACGACTCGAGACCATCCATGAAGGAAACAAATTTTTAAACGAATTTAAACTTTCCTTACGAGAATAAGAATCTTCCCCACTCTCAAGTCAGTCCCTCAATATATGCCCTAACAAACATATCAGATAAGGAAGGAAGCTTCCAAGATGGTTGGACTTTCCCTGACCACCCAGGTTGTGTATCTCCAATCAGAGGAACCCCCTATAATCTCAGGATTCTTAACAATCTCCCCATAATGAAACTAGGATATCAAGGCTTCCAAAATCCTATGGCACTTTCCAAGAACCGTAGGTATATATGCACAACATCGGCGGCCACCCAGATAAGTTCTCTTAAAATCTTACACAAAAAAAACACACCGATAACATAGAGATGAGATCACTCTTCTAGTCTATTTACTATATTCAAAAACCGTTTTTTATGACTTGAGTGTCAGAGTCTCATTCGCCAAAACAACCTCTGACAACTTTTTGTAGGTCTCAAGCGTCGGACCCGCTTCATCCCAAGACTTCCACTCAGACAAATAGAGCAAGTATTTGAAGAAAAAATCCACCTCCATAAGATTGGCGTCGTTTGTGGAAACAGACTAAAAAGAAACTCGCCCTCCACCTAGACTCTTGGCACCATCACCATTATGTCTCAGAAAAGGTGGAGGCCATCCATCGGCTTCGACGACAGCGACTTAATTGGAGTTCCCTTATATCAGCATGGTCCTCTTGTCATCACCATAGAGATAGGTTCATATACAGTCAAGAGAATCCTAATCAACCAAGGTCTAGGCTTTAACATCCTTTACTGGGATACCTTCCAGTGGATGGGTTTCGTTCCTACAGACTTGTAACCCCAGACAGTACCAATAAGGGGGCTCTTTGGAGAATCATTGTGCTCGGAAGGTATCATAGCGCTTTCTGCCACAAGCTTAGCCTCTATCATAGATAGAGATACACAGGTTTCTCATCAAACCCGTTGATTTGCAACTATTCAGATCACCACCTCAGTCGGCATCTGAATACCCAACGAGTTACAAATCACCTCCTCCGTAACACAAGGAGAGGTTTGCAATTCCCTCGAGATATCTCTGAATTCTTTTCACTACTCTCCAGTGATCTATTCTAGGATTCGATTGATACCTAATCACCAGACTGACTGCAAAACAAAAGTCTGGTCGTGTACGCAACACTTCGTATATCAGATTACTCAGTGCACTGGTACAAGAGATTCTACTCATCTCCCTTATCCTTTCCCGAGTCATAAGGTATATGTCAAGACTTAGGCTTTAACTTTTTTGCGATAAAAGTATCCATAAGGTTGCAATCATTCTTCTCGAAGCGCTTAAGAACTCCCTTAATGTTGGACTCTTATGAAGAAGCCAACATCTGTCTCGAGCGATCCCTCTAGATCTTAACTTCGAGAAAGAACTGAGCCTCACCCACGTCCTTTATATCAAGACTCGACGATGACCACGTTATCATGGTCATTAGATACTCTCTGTTGTTTTCGGTCAACAGAATATCATTTAAACACAAGGACATGATCACAAAAGAGTCAGAAGAACGTATAAGGTATACACGATGATCCTCCTCGATCATCACAAAACCGTGAGATATCACCTCATCGTGAAATCTCATGTGCCACTGCCTGGATTGATGATTAAGGTCGTAGTCGACTTTCGAAATTGACAGACCTTACCATCTTGATCTATAGGAATAAAGCCACATAGCTGTTCCTTGTAGATCTCCTCATCCAAAACTCCCACTCAGGAAGGTAGTCGCAACGTCCATCTGGTGTCACTTCAGATCCATGTCCGCGATAATCGCTAAAAGTAAATGGATCGAGGTAATCTCGCCCTTAGTCTGAGTGTAACCCCTGGTTATCAAATGTGCCTTATACCTCTCCACCGATCCGTCAGCATTTCTCTTGATGTTGAGAACCTACTTGTTCCCAACGGCCTCACTACCCTCATGCAAATCAACTAGATCTCAGATCCTATTGATTCTCATCAACTACTTCTTTCATCCATGACCTTTAATCAATGATCATTCATAGAACCATCAAGAGCCTCTAGGACCATTTAAGGTTTCTCATCATCCTCAAAAGTCATAACAAGAGCCTCTCCCTCAATCGAGAAGCGACGGTTAGGTACGCGTCCTCGACTACTCTTATGAGGAAGGGAAACCTTTTCACCTCTAGATGGATTTCTCCCACTAGGACCGAGATCTGTAATGGATTCTTGGGTCCTGCCGTTGGGATAATCTAAGCCACTAGGCTCACCCATCTCATAGAAGGTAAAGTCCCAATTGATTTCACCTCTCATAGGGAAATCATTTTTAAGAAACTCGGTATCACGAGACTTAATCTTAGTGACAGTGTCGTTTGTATGCTCACCTAGAACACATTCCTCTTGGAGTATTCTGAGTATCTCATAGAGATACACCTCTTTTCTCGTAGGCCTAACTTTCCGTGTAGATGGGAGAAACTGTGAACATATACAACACAACCCCAAAATCTCAAATGGCTAAGATCAGGCTGCCTCCCTGTCCAAAACTCATATGGGGTACTAACTGCGGATTTCAATAGAACACGATTGAGAACGTAGGCTGTAGCTAATAATGCATCTCCCCAATGGAAAACGAGCAAATTGGCCTGCGCCGTCATAGACCTTACCATCTCCATCAGAATCCTATTCCTCCTCACGGCTACTCTACTCCACTGAGTAGCAAGAATAGTAGTTGTCTCATAATACCCTTCTCGAAACAAAACTCTTTCGATAAATACTCACACCCTTAATCAGTTCTAAGAGTCTTCACTCTCAAATCTAACTGATTCTGAACCTCGCTAATAAACCTCCTGAAGTATCTCAATGCCTCAGATTTGTACGAGATCAAATAGACGTAATCAAAACGCGTGTAATTGTCTATAAAAATAATAGAGTACCCAACTCCATTTCGAGTTCTCTCATTCACAAGACCACAGATGTCGAAGTGAACCGACTACAATGGAGTCCCAGCTCTCATTAAAATGTCGAATGGTTTTCTTGTAACTATGTCATTTAGGCAAAACTGGTTAGCAGACCCTACAGACCACTCATTGCTAACCGGTTCATACTTTCTCATACTAGGAGAATAACAAGAAACACTATTGAGAAGGAATCACTTCCGGTGCATATAGTCCCTCATGGACTAAACCATAACCAATAAAAAATTTGTCGTAATTAATGGAAACTATAAAATTTTCAAATTAACAGAGCATATCCTAGGCTGAGATTAAATTCTGTCAAATATTCGGCATGTAAATGACATACAGAGTTTAGTAATTTTACAACTCCAACTTGCAAGTGCAATTCCTTCTGATGTCAATAAAATGCTCCGTTCCCTATGTAAATCCTCTTACTTGAGGACTCACTCGGCAGAACTATATATGCGTGATCCTGTCTCGAGTTAGGTGGTCGGTTGCTTCTGTGTTTACAATCCACAAAGGAGAGAAAACAGTGAGCATCTCAAATCACGTAAAGAAGAAAGAAATAATTTTCGCTCGTCACACTTATGAGTGAAATGACCAAGTCTACTACGAATGTGGCACTACACCTTGGTCCGATCTAACTCCTTCTTTCTGCGCTTTAATATTTAGTTGTTAGTTTTTTCGAATGTTTTTTTCTTACCTGAACCTTGAGTCACTTACTTATACTTATGCCATTTGTGTTCGGTGCCACATGAGTCCTTGCTTGACTCCGTTGCATAAGCATGACACGAGTATGGGCTACTTGCCTCTAGATGCTCCTACTCGAGTTCACTGTACCTATTTACATCAGTGAAAGTATGAATACTCTCATCGTATGTGGAATGAGTTTTTCATAGTTTTCCATGAATCAGGTAAAGAGTTGGATTGCACCCAGTACTAGAAAATACATTTGAAATAGACTCATTCACATTCTCCAACTCGGCGATGATACTCAACATTTTCATCAAATGTTGCATTATTGTATGATCAACCATTTTCTTATAAGTTATTAAACTTATAAATTAGCATCCTTGTCTCAGGATCTGTAAGAGCACCACAATACTCTTTATAAGGCAAGCCAAACTGACATAGCCATAGGATATTACTCGTAGACCGAGATCACATCATCGTACATAATGCTTAGGAGGATTGCCCTAACTCAGCAATCATTCCTCTTTCACGCACGTAATAGCTCCTAATTCCGTCTCTCTGAGGTGTGATACCCTCCCCAGAGTCCACCATCTCATACCTCAGAATTTCAGTTAGATCTTGCTCCTCGAGGATAAACTGAATCTATCGGTAAAAAATCTTGTAATTATCACCATTCAGTTTTATCCTCATTACAAAGATCTAATACGACAATTTTTGAAACAGTTTTAGAGACTTTAGTGACTTATCGATGTTTATTCTTACATTTTGTGTATCCTACGAATCAACAAATCCAAAATGATTCGAGTATAGACCCCAAAGCGAGCATATGAGTCAACGAACACCATACACCACAATCCGGGATAGTATTTCACCATTCGGATTAGGATCCGGTATACAAAAACCTACAAAAAAGTCATAAATAAAGATGTGAGACCCTTAAAAATAATAATAATAATAAAAATAAATAAATCCGAAACAACCTAATGCGCCGTCGGAGGTCCCACGGGTCTCCACGTGCTGGCGATATGTTACTAGGCATCTACGCGCACCACCAGCATGTTGACACACATGTTAGACGTGCAATGCATCGGTCACACGTCTCAATGCACGCGACCTTTGTCTCAATGCATGAAGAATTATTAATGTCATGAATTTCAAGAAAAATACATATTCAATACGTGATCAACCAATAGCATGCTCATGTTTTGTAGTCTAGTGGTAAAAGGTAAATATTTTATGGTCCAGGTTAGGGGTTCGAAACCACACGGTTACATTTTTTGGGATTTTTATACATTTTAGACTATAGGGCTACCGTATCCGGATCGGGTTGGATATGGATCCGGGTTGACTGACTCGGACCGTTTTTGACACTGTTCACGTGCCTCAGCGTGTGTGAATAGTACGCGCTCCTTTATTTCACTAGCATGCGCCTCTGCATACGTGCATTTCATGCGCCCACGGGTCTGGATCTCTTTTTCTTCACCCGATGGCCCTGTAACCAGGTCTCGACCCGGTTGCAAAAAAACTCATTTTCGGCTTATTTTTCCGGTGGATTTCAATTGGAAAATCAAATTTGAGTCTCCTTCAAATATCCTAACTCGATTTTATGAAGAATTAATGCCCAAATTTGTCGAATCAAAGATCCAAAGTCGCGGCCCTCCGCGGCCATTGTTGGAAAAACTTAGTTTCCGACGACGACAATACACAATATATATATCAAAATGTAGATCAGCACACGTATAACACATATCAACCATTTATTTAGATCAATACGTCTTTAAACTCGATAAATCTAAAATCTAAAGGTCCGATCAATATTTGGGTCGAAAACTTTAACCTCGGTTTTCATGGCCCTATTGTACTCAAAAAATTCAATAAAAATTATTTTCATACTCTACGAATCATGGGCAACACAGTGGTGTTCTCGGATTCACGAAATTCATCTGTGATCCGAACCTCAAATTTTATGCCCTATATTTTTTATACCCGAAAATAATTCTGAAAATTATTTTTACTTAATCCAACAATAGCTCTGATACTAATATTAGAATTAATAGATTCACATGCGCAGCGGAAACATATAATAATTTTCAAAAAAATAAAATGAATCGGGTATAGGGTTAAATATCTCAATATATAGAGCCTCCAAAAATCGATTGAACCATACACATATCTCTTGATCAGATCTCACAGTCAGGATGGTGATCACGGGGTTAATCGAACCACCACCTCAATGCATGACACCGCAACCCTCGATCCAATTATCGTTATGACGGGAGAAATTTTCCTACGCGAAAATTTTTCATTCTCTCATTTTATTCTCACTCTAGAGAATTTGATTTTCTCTCAAGCCATTCTTTTAATTGCTTCATAGATCTCACACTCTAGAATGAGAGAAGGTTTTCTTCTCTTAGTGTAATTCCTCAATTAGAGTGAATTAAGGAGAGGTTAATTTAACATGGGTAAGTGGGAGTTATCCCACTAACCCTTTAACAATGTCTAAAATGTCCCTCTCAGGCATTCTAAACAAACAGTTATAAATAGAATACAACAATCCACGCACATAAATCATCAGTCGATGTCACGTCATAGGGCATGTTCTTGATTTTCTTTTTTCGTCCTTTCCTTTTCTTTAGACTTTGAATACCTTGATGTGAATGTTCTTTGATACATAAAATAGCTTGAAGTCAAGACCCTCAAGTTTAGAAAGAGTTAAAGGTCATAAAAGTCGTGTTCTTATATTGATTATCGTGACTAAGATGCCCTCATCATAGCTATGATAAGACATAGTAGAAGGCATCTGACTCGCAGTGAAACTGCAATATCGTTATCATGGTGGTTATGATAGTGAGCACACTGCTCTTATTCCCCATCATGACTATAATGACAGCAAAATTATGATAAACCCTTTATGTGTTCGAGCTATTATAATCACGAAGGCTACCTGAGACAAACCCTACTATGGACAATCAAACACGATTCTAACTTCCATTGATGTGGCAACGCCCAGGGCATTGAGGTGGTAATCTCAACCTTGGGAGCACCTTGGCACCCTGCCACTCTGCCCAAGGCGTGATGAAGACTACATATTTTCTTCTGATTTTTTCTTTTTTTAATTCTATTTGTTCATTATATTCTTTCTTGTTTGGTTCTACAGATTTCTAGAACTCTATATTGAGTTGCCTTGAGGTTTTAGCAGTTGTAACCTTATTTAGAAAACTTATATTAGAGTTTTTATCATATAATTTTAAAATTTGATTAATAAAGTCTACCATAATTTGGGTTCTTTTATTTTTTGGTAGATTTTCTTTATTAAGTTTTAGGAAAGCTTACCACCACGCATACATAATTGTGGTGAATTAAATGAAAACAACTGAATTTCATTGGCAATATAAAATGCAGCTAAATAGTATGTTCAACTATCATATCCATGTTTACATATATTTGCTTTTGTTGGATCAAACCAATCTTACGATCAAATCAAATCTTAAATGACATAAAACTCCAAATAATACTCTTTTAAAAATTTTTAGTAAAAATTCCACGACCCACAATGGCGTGCTCGTACAAACTCTCACCGGCCACAACCACAACCAAAACCAAACCCCTAGCATGTAAGGCCTATTGGCTGGAAAGTACTTCCCCATTCCCCTCCCACCCGGCCTAGGATAAAAGGCCCATCCTCAAAAAAATTAGCCCAAAGAAAAAGGTTTGAACCAATCTTATTATCCTTTTTTTTTTTAATTTAAAAAAAGGAATCCTATGGTGTAATTAGGATATACAAAGATATAGTTGCTTAGACTCTAAAATTAAGGTAGATTATTTGCCAAAGCCTGTCATTTGTTTTTTCCCTAAGTGGGGGCATTGTACCATAAATGTCCATCGAAATAAAAATCTTTCTATGTCAAGGAAAACTTATATCCTAAGCACCCTGAAAGAAAAGAGCCCAAAAAAAAATCCTATAGAAATGTTTACTTTTTTCCATATATTCATTAAGAAATTTAATAAGATATAGTTTTCTTTAAGAATATCTAATTATTTTTCATTTATTAAAAATTTTGTTCACTCGTGATAGAAATCCAAAATTATATAAATAACGACAAGAGCTCTTAATTATTATTGGGCTAAAAGTATTTCACATATTGACAAATTAATGTAAATCACATTCTCTCATTCCAATAATGACGATCAGTTCATTCAAGTTGGCCTTTGTTATTGCTCTCGTCCTCCTTGGAGCAGCTTGTTAGTCTCTCTCTCTCTTATATCACTTCTCTTCTTTATTTCTCTCTACATTTGTTCACAAAGGACATAACTTTTATGTGGTAATTGGAGTTAACTAATTTTGTGATTATTATGGGTGAATGTGCCATAGGGCCAAGTGATGCAAAGTGCGATCAACGTACTTGTGAAAACACATGCAAACCACGATCTTTTGCACCACCAATTTTTGGAGTCTGTATGTTTGGAAAATGCATTTGCCTTGCCAATGCCAACTCTCCAAGAGTGATTTCTTTTTGTCAATCTAATGTCGATTGCAAATCTCATCCTTCTTTCTGTCTTGGTGCAATTTGTGTTGATGGGACTTGTGGCTACATTGGTTGCACTCCAAACTGAGGAGCGTATCATTGATTTTGGACACAACAACAAATAGTTATAATCTACCTACCAAGCCTTTCTTATGAATTAATAAAAGCTATATGGCTTTTTCCTCTTTATTCTTTTCTTTTAATCTGTTTTGATGACTTGGACCTGATGGTAAATAGTTTTCCTACTAGTCAATATGAATAAGAAAATTAAAATTTCAAATTTTACCGAAGAGACCCCTTACTTATAAAGGAGGGTAAAAATCACGAAACTTAATTCAATAAAATCTTTTATTATAAATTATGATGTTACAATATTATCTCTTATATTTTAGAAAATATTAACATATTAAATTTTTCAAAATACAATATTAGATACTCAAATTTTAATTTTTATCATCTATTAACAAATAAAGAGTAATCATGAAATTCTTACCGAATTAAAATTGTTAAAATTGAACATAAATTGAAAAAAAAAAGAATAAATTGCTCTCAATAACAGTAAATACTCCATCTCTCTTACTCAACCAATAGTTGAGTAAGAATAAATTGAGGAGGTATTGATTTTGGACACATCAACAAATAGTTGTAATCTTTCTACCAAGGCTTAATCTGTCTCCAAGACTTGGATGTGATAGTTAATAGTTTTTCTATTGATTAATCAAATAAGAAAATTAAAATTCCAAATTTCACATAAAAGGCCCTTAGCATCATAAAAGTCAGGAAACTTAATTCCATAAAATCTTTTACTCTGAATTATGATACTACAATATTATCTCTTACATTTTATAAAATATTAACAAATTAAGTTTCTCAAAATGCAATATTAGATACTAAAATTTTAATTTTACCCTCTACTAACAAATAAAGAGTAATAATGAAATTCTTTCCGATTTAAAATATTTTGGATTGAACTTAAATTGAAAACTATAAGAATAAATTACTCAATAACTACATATTCTCCATCTCTCATACTCAACCAATTGTAAAAGGAAAACAATATATATATATATATATATATATATATATATATATATATATTTTTTCTCCTAACGGTGGAAAGTTGCACCAAAAGATAAAGAAAAATCTCTCTCTTGGCTGGGAGTTCCACTTTGGTAGAAATTCACATAAATAAATAAATAAATATTAAAAAGATCTCGGTTTTGTGAATGTTAATAATTTTTTCTCTTAGATGGTCAAGACACTGCAAAGAAAAAAGAAACAAAACCTGCTTTCTCAGTCTAGCTAAAATATTTATCATGTGTACGCTCACACTAAAAAGACTATTCAGTCACCAGTAGTTTATACCCTTTATCTCTGTTTATGATATTTGGAATGGGCTAAAAGCTTATCTAAGAAACGGTTTTGAAAGCCGCAAAGTGGCTGATCAGGATGGGACATGTAATCACATCTCACTAGTGAGGCAAACCCAAATGACCCATCTCTCCATGTTTAGAAGAAAACTTTTTTATTTATCTCAATAACATAAAAACCATTCTATGAAATATTAAAGGATAATAAACTCCATGAGGATATTACCATATTGGTGTACAAAGAATTTCATTGATACCTTTTGAATTATTAGTTTGGATGGTTTTTATGGATGTTAAATTTTCATTAAAAAAATAATGTGTAAAGAGTTTAAATTTTGGAGTAGAAGAGTTGGTGGTATTTACTTGGATGACCTCCATGACTAAAATAACTCTTATTTTACTTTTACTTCTACTCTCAACCATAGTAGCCTATTAATAGTATGAAATCATCTTTTAATACAAAACCTTATAAACTAACATTAATGTACAAAAATCTTATCATGGCATGATAATTGTATTTACTTCTCCAATTTTCATTAGTTTTACCAAAAACATGAACTTTAGATTTTGGGTCATTTGAATCCATGCAATAAAAGATAAGAAAATTGAATTAATCAAGTAGAATACCACAAGTACAAACCATTTTGTTGTAGAATATGAGATTACTTTTATTTAATAAGATGGTTAATTGTTGCCACAAACTGAGTAAAAAAGAAACCATGTAAACAAAATCCAGGACAAAGCGACAGTGGGGGATCTTTGCAATCAGCATGAGTTTGGCAAGTGAGAGTAAGATGGTTGTCTATTTTTATAAATCTGGAAGCTCCTGGGCAAAGGCAGTTATCATACAAACAAGCTCCTATGTTTGGTTTATAGTGTTAAGGCATTCAGTCGAATCACACCACCTTTGACTTGTAGCTACAACCACCATTCATTAATAAGAAATTAATCAACTTCATTAGTAATTGGAGGTTAAAAATATATAATTTTGATTTTGATTTATTTTCACTATTTTTAATTAAATGGTTTGTCCTGTATTATCGAGTGATTCTAACAAGAAACTAATGTGGGTCATCACTACATCACTTGTCAAACTATTTAACCAAAAATAATTTGGAGATGATTCAAAATAAAAATTATTTATATTTTTAATCTGAATTTTGTATAAAAATACAAGGAAAAAAAAAAACATGTGTGCAGTGTGTGTGAGAGAGAGAGAGAGACAAGCCATCCTGAGAATGACAATAACAACGATGAAAGCCAACAACTTGGAAATCAAAGCCATTGCTAGAATGAAAACTTAATTTTGTAGTGGTATTAGAAATGATGATGTATCCTAATAATAAGTGAGAACAAGTGTTTTTATTTGGTCTCTCTCTCATATCATTTCTTTTCTTTGTTTCTCTCTGCATTTGTTCACAATGGACATAACTTTTACATGGGAATTGGAGTTAACTAATTTTGTGATTATTATGGATGAATGTCCCATAGGGCCAAGCGATACAAAGTATAATCAATGTACCTGTGAAATCACGTCCAAACCACGATCTTTTGCACCACCAAGTTTTGGAGTTTGTAGGTTTGGAAAATGCATTTGCCTCACCAATGCCAACTCTTCAAGAGGGATTTCTTTTTGTCAATCTAATACCAATTGTAGATCTCATCCTTCTTGTCTTGGTGCAGTTTGTTTTGATGGGACTTACGGCTACACTTGTTGCACCCCAAATTGAGGAGTGTATCGTTGATTTTGAACACAACAACTAATAGTTGTAATCTTCCTATCAAGCCTTTCTCATGAATTAATAAAAGCATATGGCTTTTTCCTCTTTATTCTTTTCATTCATTTCGATGACTCGAACCTGATAGTTAATAGTTTTCCTACTAGTCAATAAGAATAGGAAAATTAAAATTTCAAATTTTACTGAAAAGACCCATTACTTATAAAGGAGGGTAAAAATCACGAAACTTAATTCCATAAAATCTTTTATTATAAATTATGATATTACAATATTATCTCTTATATTTTAGAAAACATTAACCTACCAAATTTCTCAAAATATAGTCTTAGATACTTAAATTTTAATTTTTACCATCTATTAACAAATAGAGAGTATAATGAAATTCTTACTGAATTAAAATTGTTAGAATTGAACATAAATTGAAAAAAAAAAAAAGAATAAATTGCTCTCAGTAATAGTAAATGCTCCATCTCTCTTAATCAACCAATAGTTGAGTAAGAACGAATTGAGGGGTGTATTCATTTTGGACACATCAACAAATTGTTGTAATCTTACTACTAAGGCTTAATCCTTCTCCACGACTTGGACGTGATAATTAAAAGTTTTTCTACAGGTTAATCAAAATAAGAAAATTAAAATTTCAAATTTTACACAAAAGGCCCTTCGGGTAAAAGTCACAAACTTAATTCCATAAAATCTTTTACTATGGATTATGATGTTACAATATCATCTCTTATATTTTAGAAAATATTAACATATTAAATTTCTAAAAATATAATATTAGATAGTAAAATTTTAATTTTTACCCTCTATTAACAAATAGAGAGTAATAATGAAATTCTTTCCAATTTAAAATATTTAGGATTGATCTTAAATTGAAAATTATACGAACAAATTACTCAATAACCACAAATTTTCCATCTTTCTTTCTCAAACCAATTGTGAAAGGAGATCAATATTTTTTGTTTCTTCTCCTAGCGGTGGAAGTAGTTGCATCAAAACAAAAAGAAAATTCTCTCTCTCCGTTGAGAGTATCCATCCTAGTAGAAATTCCCATAAATAAATAAATAAATATTAAAAAGAAGTCGGTTTTGTGAATGTTAATAATTTTTTCTCTTAGATGGTCAAGACACCGCAAAGAAAAAGAAAACAAAACCTACATTCATAGTTTAGTAGAAATATTTATCATGTGTACACTCACACTAAAATACTATTTAGTCACCAATAGTCTATACCCTTTATCTCTGACTATGATATTTGGAATGGGTCGAAAGCTTATCTGAGAAAAGGTTTTAAAAGTTGAAAAGTGGCCAAATTTAGGAAGGGCGAAAAGCCTTGAAAGGATATGTGTGAATAATTCAAGAAGTTTCTTTATGAATGGTACATTCCATTCAATTTAACCGTGAAAACGTTCAAAACACTCACGATGGGAGAACATGCAACCGCTTCTCATTTGTGGGGCAAACACAAATGACCCATTTCTCTATTTTAAGAAGAAAACTTTTTTATTTATCTCAACAACATAGAAACCATTCTATGAAATATTAAAGGATAATAAACTCCATGAGGACATTGCCATATTGGCATATAAAGAATTTCACTGCATCAATTGTAAACTTTTGAATTATTAATTTGGATGATTTTAATGGATATTAAATTTTCATTAAAAAAAATTAATATGTAAAGAGTTTAAATTTTAGAGCAGAAGAGTTGGTGGTATTTACTCGGATGACCTCCATGACTAAAATAACTCTTGTTTTACTTTTACTACTACTCTCAACCATATTAGCCTATTTAATATGAAATCATCTTTTAATACAAAACTTTATAAACTAACATTAAATGTACAAAAATCTTATCATGACACATAATCATATTAACTTCTCCAATTTTCATTAGTTTTATCAAAAACGTGAACTTTAGTTTTTGAGTCATTCGAATCTCACAATAAAGGATCAGAAAATAATTAAAACCTATGGCTTTATTGAATCAATCAAGCATAATGCCACAAGTACAAAACTATTTTGTTGCAGAACATGAGATTACTATTGGCTAATAAGATGGTTAATTGTTGTCGCAAATTGAGTAAAAATAGGTCCCACGTAAACAAAGTCCAGAACAAAGTAGAGGTGAGGGAGCTTTGCAATTAGAGGGGGAGCATTTAGCTCGACCGAAATCAAAATAATCAAAATTGAAATAAACAATTTAATTCAAGTATATAATTTTTATAATCATAATTTAACCAAATAGACTAAAAATCAAAAATTCGTTTGACCGAATTAACCGGTTAATTCAATTCAATTTTTCAAATTAACTTAATCAGTACAAAAACACACGATTTTAGCGATGGAATTTAGCTACGAAAAAAATTCGTCGCTATCTAGTCACGAATTTAGTGATAAAAATCAAATTCGTCACAAATTAGCAATAAAATTTGTGACGAAATAGATTTCGTGGCTAATTAGCAACGAATTAATTTTCATCGCATATTTAGCAACGAAAATAATTATCTGCCACTAATTTAGTGATAAAATTTATAATCTGTTACTAAATTTAGCGACAGATTACGTTTTCGTCATTAAATTTAGCGACAGATTATTTTTTATTGCTAAATTTAGCGACGAATTTCAAATTGATGGCTAATTAGCGACGGATTTAAAAATCCGTGGCTAAATTTAGCCACAGATCTGAAATCCATAACTAAATTCGTCACTAATTAGGTTATTGAAATTTTATTAAATATAATTTTGTATTTTTATTAAATATAAATTTATATTTTATTTGTTTATTAAATTAGGATATTGATTTTTATTAAATATAATTTTGTATTTTTATTAAAGATAATTTTGTAATTTTATTAAATATAATTTTCTATTTTTATTAAATATAATTTTATATTTTGTATTTTTATTAAATTAGGAAATTGTATTTTTAATGATAAGAGTTAGAAAAAAAGTAATGAAGTAAAAAAAATATATATTAGATAAGCTAATATTGCATAGTGGTTGAGAACAATCTAAATGTCCCTTTAGTCCTAAGTTCGAATCTGGATAAGTGCATATTTTTTGCAAAAATATAAAGTAGCAAGAAGTTAGTTCATATGCGAGCGGGCAAGCAGTAGAGGCCGGGGAGGCTGCCGGAGGGTGGGCCGGCGGGCTCTAAAAATGAAAATATAAAATGTGAATTTAGTCACAGATTTTTGAATCCTTTGCTAAATTTAGTCACGAATATTAGAATCCGTCGTTAAATTTTTACGACGCGCTATTAGCCACGGAAATTTTTTTATCGCTAAACAAATTAGCGACAAATTTTTTTAAAATTTCCATCGCTAAAGCCGTCGCTAATTCCGTATATTTTTGTAGTGAATTATTGAAATCTCTTATTATAAAAAATTTTAAGTAACGATACTTTTTATTTATGTTTACATAAATATAATATATATCATTCAAATCAATGTATAATTATAAATTGTACTTTTAAAATTCTAAATTCGCTTATAATATTAGTTCACCAAATGTGATCTTAAAAATTTTAAATTTTAAATTTCAAATAAAATAGTGAAACAGGAGAAATACAAGGAGAGGTATAAGTGAGAATCTCAAATTTGAGAGTACAAGAGACATAAAATGGAGTGGATATTGGAAATTTGGATCAAAAATGGTAGAAACAAAATGTCTTTTATTGATTATGCATTTTCCACTATATTAATTTTAATTTTTAGATTTTTTCTCATTTAATTTTTAATTATAATATTATAATAATATTTATATGAATATATAAATTCGGTTAATTCTATTTAACAGAAATAAAATTTGCTAAAACCAATATCCACCTAAATAAACTAAATTAAAGTTTAATTTTACTCAAAACCAAACCGAATATCTAATAAACCATCCAAAATACAAATAAACAGTTTGATCAAAACAATTTGTTCGGTTTTAACGTGCTTACCCTATTTGCAATCAGCATGAGTTTGGCAAGCGAGAGCAATATGGTTGTTTGTTTTTATAAATCTAGAAGCTATTTGGCAAAGGCAGTTATCACACAAACAAGCTCCTATGTTTGGTTGGCAGTGTTTAAGGCATTCAGTCAGATTGCATCACCCTTGACTTATAGCTGCAACCACCATTCATTAATAAGAAATTAATCAATTTCGTTATTAATTGGAGGTTTAAAATATATAATTTTGATATTGATTTATTTTCACTACTTTTATTAAATGGTTTGACCAGCCATATCAAGTGATGTTGACATGATACTAATGTGGGTCACCACTACATCACTTGTCAAACTATTTAACGAAAAATAATTTGGAGATGATTCAAAATAAAAATTATTTATATTATTAATTTGAATTTTGTATAAAAATACAAGGATAAAAAACATGTGTGAGAGACAAAGACATTCACAAGCCATCCCGAGAATGACAATAACAATGATGAAAGCCAACAACTTGGAAATCAAAGCCATTACTAGAATGAAAACTTAATTTTGTAGTGGGATTAGAAATGACAATTTATCCTAATAATAGAACAAATATTTTTATTTATAGGAGTGACTTTTTTCTATATAAAGAAAAAAAAAGTGTGACGAGTTTATTTAATGTTAAATTGACTAAATGATAAGTATAATAGGAGATGATCTTATTCCATGCTAAATTGACTAACTCATAACTATAATGAAAGATATCTCACTAAAGTAACATGACATGATATTATTAAATTGACTAAATAACAACAATAATAAGAGATATCTTACTAAAATAACATGATATAATATAATTAAACCACTTTTCGAAAGATGTGAGTTTGACTAGGAATTGGGTCGGCCAGCCTGAGCTTGGCCTGTTTTGAAGAAGGCCGAGTTTGGTCTCATTCTTTAGCTCCATTATAAACTCGATCCGTTTAAAATCAAATATTGTGATAATTGAATGATTACTTTGATAACTTTAATGTGTTGTTCTTGATATAATTTTTTAATTTTTCATGACATATTATTGTTAATTTTCATAATTATGTGTAATCCTGAATTATTAACGATAATATTTGATTTGTGTTTTATTTTAGATGATTAATATATTTTTGTTTTATATTTATTATATTATAAAATGGATTAAAAATATAAAAAATAAAATTTATTATTCGGGCTTGAACCTGACTCGAACAGGCATGAAACCCTTTTAATTCAGGCCAAACTCAAGTTTTGATTCTTCAAATTTTCTCGAGTCAGGCTCGAACTCAGGCCTATAAAATTTTAAATAGGCTGACTCCTTTGTAAAGCCCAACTCAAAAATCTCAATTGCAAGCTCTATATATGAAAATAAATTTTTATTTACAATATTTTATGATCCAAGTAGAACATAATTTTTAAATATAGAATAAAAACTTCTCAAAGTTAACATGTTGAACAAATCAAAAATCAAGATTAAACTAAAAATCAAAGCAAACGAAATTATTAAGTGAACCACATGTACAAAAGAATCCTCACTTGACGTGCTCCTCAAACATAACCATTGATCTCTATTGAACATTATACAACTCATTGTTTCCTTGACTTCATGTCTCCCTAAATTTTGAACAATAAAAGGAAAGTGTTTAAGTTGCAAAAGTTAAATGAAAGATAAATACGGACATGACATAAATGCAATTGTAAATTTAGTTAACATCAGTTTATGCAATCATAAGTATTATCACAAATATCATGAGAAGTTATAAATAAAACCCCACGACATGTAAGAATTGTCAATCGATTCCAAATTTATGATACAAAATAGATATTAATAATATGATATAGATAAGTTGTTGAAATTCGTATTAAATTTAGTAAGAGAGATTTTCTTTTTTATACAGAAAGAAAACAAATTTACTGATACACAAAATAATAGTTATGTAACATTTCATACAACACATCATAAAACGATATTCCACCCAACCGTATTAAATAGCATAACAAGTGTGACGGGTAAAAAAATCAATCACACGATTGTCAAAATAGATTATACATGTTTCCATCGTTTGTGAGACAGAGGAGCACACAATAGAGAATCCAAAGGAATCGAATATCTTCTAAAGTAACATAACATCTCATTTGCCCACAAAGAACAACCAGCTAAACTACGGTTTTTGTCCAACTAGGCTAAATTGGGGTCCACCAAGGTCATACTTGGTCGAATAGGTCCCACAACAATCAAATTTGGCCAAATTAGTTAGACAAGGTCAAGTTGGTCTTGTATAGAACAGGTGTTCAATAGTCCCTTTATGGTCTATCTTATGTTAAAGGCTCATTTTATGTTTTTGGGTCAAAAGGGTCCAAGAAACAACCCTAACTCTAGCTCAAGATCCAACAATGAATAGCTAAGGTCCAAAGTGGGCTTAACTAAGTCCAAGTACTTAATGAAATGTAGCACAAACCCAAAAGGTTTCAAAGTACTCAGTCTCGGTACAAAACGTCTCCAACCGTTAGTCCAAAGAGTGGGGCCTAACTAATTTTAAGTAGGCCCCAAAGTGGTCGAAGAGTGGGGGAGAATATCTTCTTATGTCTGTTATCCAATAGGGAAATGGGAAAGAACAAAATCATAGACAAAACTTCATAGACACAAAAGGATGTAGAGAGAGAAGGTAATGGAGCGAGACCAAGTTAGAGAGAGAAATGGAGAGAGGGAGGGAATAAATACATAGAAAAACAACTAATCTCTTTTACTATTAAAGTATAAGAGTATTTTTGAATTTTATCTGATAAAATATATAAAGTGTTATCGTGATCATAAATTAAAAGTGTAATTAATTAGATTAGAGAATATAAAAATATTTCTCACCGTCGTCTACTCTTATTTAATTTCACAATTTTTTTTTTTTAATTTATACTTTGGGGTACAAATATCCAAACAGAATTAGTAATTTTTAAATTTTTGGGTCATGTGAACCAAGAAAATAAGAAAAGAGAGCCATGAGTCTGGAAAACAAATTCCAAATTTATTAACGAGTAGAAAGAAAAATAATTTTATTTCATCAAGTGACTTGGTGGGCCGATTACAGCTTTTCCCCGTTGCATCATATATGCTTGCACATGATTAAAAGACACTTCAATTTTGGGAACAAGAAGGGTAGACACATTTCCCACGAACACAATGTCCACAAGAAGAAGAATGATTTCTGCATTCGGCATCGGTTTGACAAGAGAGACCATCCTCTGGGATTGCTGATTCCTTTAGAATGCAAACGCAGCGACCTAAAATACAATATCCCATAGTTGGCGGTTGGCACATCAGTCCACAGTCATGTGGATTGCACTTCGCATCACTTGTTGCTGCGAAACATTCATCCATAATCACACAATTTTGTTACCTCTCCAAGTAATAATTTAGCACTTTGTGAGCTATATAGGATAGACAAGGAAAAAGTCTATACTAATATAAATGCAAGATACAAAGAGATGGGAAAAATACAAAGAGATGTGCTCTGTCGTGCCTTCAAATATGTTTCCATAGATATAGGGACAGAGCTACCATGGACAGTCATTCTATTGAAATTTATATACATACATACATACATATATATATGTGTATTATGTTTTAGTGGTGTTTTTTTCCCCAAAAAAATGTTAAATTTTAAAATATCTCAAAATTGTAAAACTATCATGAGAAGTATTAAAAATTCCATTAAAATCTTTTGTTACGGGGTTTATTCTCAAAAAGTTATATCATCCCTCCTTTACTGCCCATCATATTACACTTAGCCCTCATTAAAATAAATTTGACTCTAGATTTCACAAATTTTTACTTATAAATATATTGATGCAATATAGTTTGTGTACAAATTTTATTTTATTTCTCTCTCTCTCTCTCATCCCCATGGGGTGAATGAGTGGAGAACAATTCTTTCTTTGATCTGTAGTCCTAATGTTCTGCACAAAGTCGTTTTTTTCGCCCTATTTTCTTTTAATTATTTTCATAAAAATATTCAAAATAGAATTTTTTTATGATTTTTATATAATAATTTATTTTTATACCATTTCAACTATGTACCGGACATTTTAATCAAATAATTTTGAAATTTCGTGCTCAAATTCAATTTCTTTACAATTCATGCTTTTATTGCAACTAGAGTACCGTCTTAGTAGTCTTAAATTATTTTAATAGTTATTTAAGAATATAAATAAATATAATAAAATAATTTCATGAATTGCACAAACTCATACTACTATATACAAGGTGAAGACATGTTTTAAATATTTCGACATGATCAACGCAAATGGATGTTTAGCATGCAAACGGCTATTTAGGGGGAAAAAAGTGCAAATGAATAAATAAGTTCAAAATTTCGCCCTCCTAAACAATATAAAGACGTCGGATGAAGTGCATCCTATTAAAGAGAAATAAAGATGAAGCAAGTGAAAGGGGGAAAAAATGAGAGAGAGAGAGAGAGAGAGAGAGAGTGGGAGAGTCTAACAGGTTCCAGCAACGATGAAAGCGACAATGAGAGCCAACTTGAAAGAAATCATTGACATCTTTTCTGGGTAGTAGGGGCAGCTAGAAAAAAGAAAACTTTAACTTGTTAAATTGTGAAGTTATGAAGTATGAGAGAGAGCCTTGGTTGCTGCTATTTATAAGAATTATCACATTAAATTGACTTAAATGTTAATTAGCTGATTAAAATAGAAAAATCATCTTATTTAGGTAATACAACATTTGATATGCAACTGATATGTTAAATATAATTATTTTTCCACGTAGATTCACTACTTATCTTTTTAGGAAAATATACCGAAGGCTTCTATGTATATACCTTAATTCAAGATATAAGATTACCATTATTTGTCACTAATCACTGTAGTAGTTTAAGGTAGACTATTGGCCAGAGCCTGTACTCTCCCCCCCCCCCCCAAAAAAAAGTGGGGGCATTGTACCATAAATGACCATCAAAATAAATATCTTTCCATGTTGAAAACTTATATCCTAAGCACCCTAAAAGGAAAGAACCAAAAAAAAAAAGAACTTATTTCCTTTTAATCCCTATAAAAATGTTTACTTTTTCCCAAATACTAAATTTAATTCGATATAGTTTTCTTTAGAAATATCTAATCATTTTCCATTTATTAGAAAAATTTGTTTGCCTGTGGTAGAAATCTTCAATCCTATAAATAACAACAAGAGCTTTTTGATATTATTGAGTTGAAAGTATTTCACATAATGTCAAATTAATACAAATTACATTCTCTCATTCCAATAATGACGATAATTTCATTTAAGTTGGCCTTTGTTATTGCTCTCATCCTCCTTGGAACTGCTTGTTAGTCTCTCTTTCTCTCTCTCTCTCTCTCATATCATTTCTCTTCTTTATTTCAGTCTGCATTTGTTCACAAAGAAAATAACTTTTATGTGAAAATTAGAGTTAACTAATTTTATGATTATTTTGGATGAATGTGTCACAGGTCCAAGTGATGCAAAGTGCGATCAACGTATCTGTGATTTCATGTGCAAACCACCACTTTTCGGATTTTGTATGTTTGGAAAATGCGTTTGCCTTCTTGCCAATGCCAACTCTCAAAGCATGAGTTCTCCTTGTCAAAGTAATGCCGATTGCAAATCTCATCCTTCTTTCTGCCTTGGTGCAATTTGTGTTGATGGGACTTGTGGCTACATCGACTGCACCACAAATTGAGGAGCCTATTGATTTTGGACACTAACAACATATAGTTGTAATCTTCCTACCAAGCCTTTCTCATGAATTAATAAAAGTCATATGGCTTTTTTCTCTTTATTCTTTTCATTTAATCCGTTTTGATGACTTGGACCAGTTGATAGTTTTTGTACTAGTTAATATGAATAAAAAATTAAATTTCAAAATTTACCAAAAAGACCCCTTTCTTGTAAAGGGGTTATAAAAAATATTTTATTATAAATTATGATGTTATAATATTATCTCTTATATTTTAGAAAATATTATCAGATTAAATTTCTCAAAATACAATATTAGATACTCAAATTTTTATTTTTACCCTCTATTAACAAATAGATATTAATAATGAAATTCTTACCAAATTAAAATTGTTAGAATTAAACATAAATTAAAAAATATAAGAATAAATTGCTCTGAATAATAGTATATACTCCATCTCTCTTCCACAATCGATTATAAAAGGAAATCAATATTTTTTTTTCATTCTCTTAGCTACGGAAGTAGTTGCTTCACGAGAAAAAGAAAAATCTATCTCACAGTATCCATCCTGATGAAAACTCCCATAAATAAATACATAATAAAAGGATCTCAATTTTGTGAATATCAATAATTTTTCTCTTAGATGATCAAGACACCATAAAGAAAAAGGAAACAAAACCTACTTTCTTATTTCACCAGAAAAATTTATCATAAGTACACACACCAAAAATACTATTCAGTCACCAATAATTCATACCAACATTTGAAATGTGCTGAAAGCTTATCTGTGAAAGGTTTTAAAAGCTCAAAAGTGGCCAAAGTTAGGAAAGTCAAAAAACCTCCAAAGGAAACGTGTGAATTATTCGTCAGGTTTCTTTATGAATGGTACTTTCCTTTTAATTCAAGTATGAAAAGGTTCAAACGCAAATGATACATCTCTCCATTTTGTAGAAGAAAACTTTTTAACCATTTTTTTTTCCATCAACAACATAGAGACCATTCTCTGAAATATCAAAGGATAATAAACTCCACCTATGATATATGGTTTAGTGGTAGGTCATTAAACTCTCTTAACTAAGCTTTCAAGTTCGAGTTTTAAGAATAGAAAACATGCACCAGGAGATTCATCCCTTTAATTAAATTCCACAGTTGCTCGAATCAAATTATTCGAGTTTTTGGATATTGGTGGTTAAGAAATAAAAAGGATAGTATAGTCCATGAGGATATTGCAATATTGGCATATAAAAAATTTCATTATATAAATTGTAACTTTTTGAATAATTAATTTGGATGGTTTTAATGGATGCCAATTTTTAATTAAAAAATAATGTGCAAAGAGTTTAGATTTTGGAGTAGAAGAGTTGGTGGTTTTTACTCGGATGACCTCTACGACTAAAATAACTTGTGTTTCACTTTTACTATGAAAATAATTCTGTCGACCAAATTAGAGTGTTTAGTAGTATCGAATCATCTTTTAATACAAATCCTTATAAACCAACGTTAAATGTACAAAAATCTTATCATGGCATCATAATCGCATTTACTTCTTCAATTTTCATTAGTTTTACTGATAAACATGAATTTTAGATTTTAGGTTATTTGAATCTATGCAACAAAGAGTAAAGAAATAATTCAAACTTATGGCTTTATTGAATTAATCAAGCATAAAAACCACAAGTACAAACTATTTTGTTGCAGAATATGAGATTGCTATTAGATAGAAAGATGGCTAATTGTTGCCACAAACCGAGTAAAAACAGGTCCCACGTAAACAAAGTCCAAAACAAAGCAAAGGTGAGGGATCCTTGCAATCAGAATGAGATTGACAGGCAAGAGCAGAAGGGTTGTTTGTTTTTATATCTGGAAGCTCCTTGGCAAAGGCATTTATCATATAAATAAACTCCAATGTTTGGTTTGTAGTGTTTAAGGCATTCAGTTGGATCGCACCACCTCTATCTTGTGGCTGCAACCACCATTCATTAATAAAAAATTAATCAACTTCATTATTAATTAGCCTTTTAATTATGAGGTTGAAAATATATATAATTTTCATTTTGATTTATTTTCACTATTTTTAATTAAATGGCCTGACCAACCATAACGACTAATGCTAACACGATACTAGCGTGGCTTGCCACGATATCACATGTCAAACTATTTAACGCTTTGAAGATAATTCAAAAGGAAAATTACTAATATTTTTAATCTGAATTTTGCATAAAAATACAAGAAAAAAAGAAAACTTGTGTGTGAGAGGAAGCGACAGGTACAAGCTGTTCCGAGAATGACAAGAACAGAAGCCAGTTCTAGAATGAAAACTTAATTTTGTAGTCATATTTAAAATAATGATGTATCTTTATAATAAGTGAAAACAAATGTTTGTATTTATAGGGATGACCTTTTTTATATAAAGAAAAAAAATGTGAGACGAGTTTATTTAATGCTAAATTGACTAAATGATAACTATAGTAGGAAATTTCTTACTAAAACTAACACAGAGAAGATTGAAGGAAAACAATAGGGTTTGAAAAAGAGACAAAACCCTAGAACATTTTTGAAAAGAGAACTATTAGTCTTGAAAAAAAATATTATTAATGATGTACGCAAAATAATGAAACACTATAAGTATTTATAGAGTTCATACAAACCCTAAAATTAGGAAACTAGGAAAAAAAAACTAAGAAACTAAATTAAGAAATTAGAAAAAATTAAGAAACTAGTAAAAACTAGGAAACTAGATAAATTAGTAAATTAGAGAAATTAGAAACTAATTAATAAAAATTAAAAGACTGAAAATTGACTAAAACAATCAAAGGGTTAATAAGTCCCTTTCCCTTTTTTGAAACAATCTCGCTAGCCCAATAATTATCTGAAATCTATCCCACATCAATCCCTCCTACCTGAAAAGAACTCGCCTTCTAGTGATATCTCCAATGTCTGCATCCATATCCTCAACTCTCTTCTTTAGTTTTCTTGCCTAAAAACATATATTGAGTATGACAAGTATCAACACGACTGCTGTTGTAAAAGCTATAATCACGACTACCATAGTCATGCTGATATTTTTTCCTTTTGGGAGATTATGTAGATTGTTCTGTAAAAAATTCTCCATGGTTTAAAAAAGATATCAAACCTAAAAAAATTCTCCATGGTATAAAAAAGATACATATCAGACCTCAAAGAGCAACTAGTTTTAAGAATTGAACCACCTTGTAACCCATCGCAACAAGACTAAAAATCATTGATGGCCCCATAAAGACCACTCATGCAATCGGCCTAATGCAAGTCCGGGGTGCACTGCACCATGCCATATATTGATTGCAAGCTACTAAGATTCACATTGTTTGTTGCAAAATTCTTAACATTGCAAGTAGTATTTTCCAAAACAGCACTCATTGCCAAAGTTTGTACACCTTCATCTAAAAAATCATCCTTGTTGGTTTGAACCCTACGAGCTAGTTGGGATAACACAGTGTTGACATGTGATCTCTTAGCGATTTTCTTGGCACTACTTTCACCTCCTATATTGCCTTGGTTTGCCCATAACACTGCAATCCTGTTTCTACCCACTCTATTCGAATAAATAAAGTTTGAATTACAGTCATCACGGCTCGTAACTCTCCGAGCATGTTAGAAAAAGTATTACCTTCACCGCCTTGGTTGGCCATCGCAAGGGAAAACCTTGACTCTAATACTACCTAGCAGAGGAGAGATAGAAAAAAAACAATAGGGTTTGCAAAAGAGATAAAATCTTAAAACTTTCAAAAGAGAACTATTACTCTAAAAAAATATTATTAATGATGTATGCAAAATGATAAAATACTACAAGTACTTATAGGGTCCATACAAACCCTAAAATTTGGAAAATAGAAAAGAAACTAATAAAAATAGAAAATTAGAGAAATTAAGAAACAAGAAAAATTAGTAAACAAGAGAAATTAGAAAACTAACTAAAAAAAAAACCTTAAAAGACTGAAAATTGACTAAAACAATCAAAAGTTAATAAGTCCCTTTCCCTTTTTTGAAATGATCTCATGTTATCTAATAATTATCTGAAATCCATCCCACATCAAAAACAATATGATATGATATAATTAGACCTGTTTTTGAAAGATGAAGATAAATTTTTATTTACAACATTTTATGACCTAAATAGAAGATAACTTTTAAATATCGAATAAAAACTTTCCCTAGTTACAAAGAGAATAAATAAAAAATTAAGATTATGGTGAAAACTGAAACAAACCAAGTTATTAAGTGAATCACATGTCACTACATAATTAAAATACTATGCTGATGGTGACTTTTATTATCGATGAGTTTTAGTGACGGTATTTTCTGATCTATAGAGATACTTTTGACAAAACCATTGGGAAATGTATATATTTTTTCACGGTATAAAATTGTTTGTCGAGATAAATTTATCAACAGTCAGTAGAGATAGTAAAACCGTTTGTAAAAATCAAAATTCAAATTTGACGGTTATCATTTGTAATCCGTAAATATAGTAGTATTTAGAAACAATTTTGAAACAAATTTTTTTAATTTTATTTTTAAACAGTCTCTATATAATTCTTTTTTATTGTCTATTTAACAATACCGTTTGTATAAATTCTTTATTTATGCTAACGGATATATTTTATCGTCTGTAAATATCATCTACCATTTAAACAGTTATCACTTGTCATCAATAAATGTGACAACTTTAGTCAAGGTTTGAAAAAAGTCTCTATTTGGCTCTTCTTTACTGACGGGTAAACCATACCATATGCATAAGTTTATATCTATGCTAACATATATATTGCACTGTTTGTAAAATGAATGTTTAATTAGGATGGTTATTAGTTGTCGTTAATCAATATTATACTATTACTATATAATAAGTAGTAATAACATATTGTAATTTTATAATAAATTATTATAAGCTTACGATAACTAATAGTAAAATAAAATTATGGTAACTAAAATTGTGGTAAGTTTAGGTTAACTAATAATATAGTAGTAATATAATGATAACTTAAATTATGGTGAGTTTAGGATAACTAGCAATAATATAGTGATAACTAATAGTAATATAATAATAACTTAAATTGCAGAAATTTATGATAACTAGTAGTAAAATTATTATAACAAATAGTAAGTGGTGGTAAAATTACGATAACCGGTGATAAGTCGTGGTCTAACTATTATCACTATATTATCACTATATTATCACTAATTATCACAAACTTACTACTAGTTATCACTATATTTCACTCCAATGAATAATAATATTACCATTATTACAATTTTTTCACAAGTTATCATAATATTAATTATCAATTTTAGTAATTTAAATAATGTAACATGATATCTAATATTAGTAATTACATAAAATTAATAATTATCAACATCACAATTGTTACATAATTTAGTGTTACAATGTGATATTATGACAATTCATTCACCAATTGGACTAATTGTTACATAATATAGTATTATAATATAATATTATGACAATTGTTATAAATGTAATGACACTGTATTACATAATATAGTGTTATAATATGAAATTATGATAATTCATTGACCAATAGAATATTATGACCAATTATTACATAATATAGCGTTTCAATATAATATGATATTATGATATGTGACTATTCACACATTAATAATTTAATGGTACTATTGATATTATGTTACATAAGGTAATTAACTATCAATATTAGTAATTTAAATAATATTACATGATGTCCAATATTAATAATTACATAAAATTAATAATTACATAATCACAAATATAACAATCATTGTGATGCAAAAAAAAACATTCTTTTAGCTACGAACTTTGCGACAAACAGAAGCTTGTTACCAATTAGCAACAAATTTTCCAATAAAAAAGAGTTAGTCGCAAATTTCCAAGAAAATCACCAACAAAATAAATTCATTGTAAATTAGCGACGAAAACATGTGTTTGTTGCCAAATTTGCAACGAACCAAGCATTCGCCGTAAAATTTGCAACGAACCAAGCGTTTGCCGCAAAATTTGCAACGAACCCCGAGTTCGTCACAAAATTTGCAATGAACCCCGAGTTCGTTGCAAAATTTGCAACAAGCCTCGGAGTTCGTCGCAAATTTTACAACGAACCTGATGTTCGTCGCAAAATTTGCAATGAACCCAGTATTTGTCGCAAAATTTGTTGTAAATTTTCTATACTTAGAAATTTTTGCTTCCTTCCTTTCCCTTCGTCTTGCATCATTTCCACTTAGAAAATTTTTTTCTTTCTTTGAATGGATTCCGATGCTCCACTCCACTCCATTGGTAGACGTAAGCTTTCTCTCTCTCTCTCTCGCGCAGATCCGGCGACAGAGCCACCGGATCTGGCACGGCGGCTCTTGCTGGGCCGCGAGACGGTGAAGTTGATAAGAGGACATTAAAAAACTGTTTGTCTATTTGGAATAACAAGGATCTTACTAGGCTTATGTCTCTGATTCATGAGCTTAGGTTAGGGTTTCGGTGATTTCCGGACAATGTTGTTCTTTTTGAGTTTGTTGATTATCAGGGTGTTGTATTCCTTGTACCAGCACAAGCGTGTGGCAGATGTGGATGATCATAGATTGAAGTTCGAAATCAGCGCAATTTTTTCAAGGGAGTTGATCATTTTATGTCCGCTGTTTGAGCTGTTCCTAGATTTTTGAGCTTTTTCACTTGATAGAGATAAGAAATTGGAACCCGTGAATTTGTATGCAATTTCAGAAAATTCACTCCGGTCAGCTGTTCAGAGGAGGTCTGCATTGATTTTCTGTGGTTTGAATTTTGTCTTGCAAAACCAACATAAAAAATGCAGAAGTGTTCAAGTGGGGCATTTATCATTTGGGACAACATCTCAATCTCGGTGCTGTTGGTTCACTCAATTTATGAATATTGGTGGGTACAACTTGAAGACTTAAGGTCTTTGTCTTGGCTTGGATGATCAAGCTTTTCATAGTTCTGAACCATGATTACTAGGTCGTCTTTTGTAGCCTGGATCTTCATTATGTGTCCCATAATCTATAAAGAAAGAAGAAAAAGCAAAGGAGAAGAAAGAAGGATAGAAAAATGTAGGAAGCCTGAATATGCTGAATGATCTTTGTTACTAGTTATATATTTTCAAGCAAAGTCCATTTATTGTTTTTTTTTTTCCTTCTACTTTTTTTACTAATATATATAAGAATAGATTGCCAAAACTATGAGTGAAGTCTTGAACAATACGCATTTTTTTTTTTTATCCTCGCCACTATCCTAATTGTTGAGTTGAGTCTAACTTCCACCATCATATTTCAAGGAATTGAAATGTATTTTAGCTCTGGAATAGAAAAGGTGTCTCATTATCAATGTTTCTGCTACCTTTCTGATGATTTTATGGTTTGGTTAATGGTGCTTATACATGCATTTAATGGTGTTTGTCTTTTTATGCCTCTCATTTTTAGCATAGCCTGAGGAGGTAAAGTTCGCAGTGCCTCTAATTGGAATGGACATAAATAGGATGGTCTGCACTTGGAAACATCAGCGGAAGATTTATTTACAGATTCAAATTACCTTTTCTCTACGTCATATTAAAGTACCTTTTTGTTTGTTGAAGTGTCCCTGGACTCCTTCATGGGAGTATTTTGATTCTCTTCTTCTAATTTGTTGGTTTAGATTTGGTGCAATGGTTCTTTATTTTGCATTGCTTGATTATTGTTATTCCTTCCTCAAATCTCCTGGGTTCTCTCCTTCTCAAGATTCTCCCCCCTTTTCCTTCTCTTTGCATTACCCCCTTCTTCTCCCACTATCACTACAAAATTAAAGCATTATATTGATGGTAACATTTATTGTTGGTGACTTTTAGTAACGGTTTTTTGTGTCTTATAGCAACACTTTTGATGAAACTGTTAGAAAATATATATATAATTTATGATGGTATAAAATTATTCGTCAGAAAAAGTTTAATAATCATCAGTAAAGATAGCACAACCGTCTGTAAAAGGTGATGTTAAATTATCACAATTAGTATCCGCGGTCAGTAAATATCAAAATTTTAGGGACGGTTTGAAAACCGTCACTATATGACTGTTTTTACTATTTACCTAACTATAATGACTGCATAAATTCTACATCTATACTAACTCAGATATTATACAGTCTTAAAAGACTATATTCAATGCAGACGCTTATCATTTATGGTCAGTAAATATGATATTATATATTATTTATATTACTATTTTTTCATACTGTATTAAATTATTACATATTTTTTAATAATTAATTAAATTATAGCTATATATTGATACATATTACTATATATTACTATGTGTTACTATATATTACTATAAAGTCCTACATATAACTATGTGTTACTATCATTACTATAGAATACTATATATATTGCCATATATTGCTAATATTTTAAAATAATTACTATATATTACTATATACTACTATATATTAATTTATATTTTTATATATTACTAATATAATTAAAGTTTATCTTCCTTTGCTTTGCTTCAACCCTTTTTTCCCCCTCTCCCTTCCTCCATAAATCAACCTAGAAAACGCGTTAGGCAACCTCAAAAACTTGAATTCCCCTAATTAAAAACTGCCCCTCTTGAATTTTTCTTTTAAAGTTTCAAGAATTATAATTTTAGATATTATTTATCACTAAAATTATCAACATATATTATATTTGATATTTGTATATAAATTTATATAGCTATAAATAAAAATTGTTACTGATAGACTCAATTTGACCCAAAATAAAATATTTATTTTCCTCTACCCGCAGTCATGATTTTTTATTTTTGGTTTTTCTTTATTGATATGTTCATTAAATATCGGGTGATAATTTAACCATCATAACATTAAGAAAAGTTTGTAGTCAAAACCCAAGAAACCCCTTGCTTTTTTTCCAGTTATCTATTATCCCATCAAATCTCTCCCCAAGATATTTCTTTTGGGATTTTTGCCAACGGCGTTGAATCAATCAAAATCCTCCATTCTCTAAAACTAATATGGCGCTCCCACTAACATTAGTTGCCTCAGTGAAAAAGACACTGAAACTCCTTAAACTATACGTAGATTTGGCTTATCATGAAAATAAAAAGAAAAAAATTACGTTAAGAAATTTTTTCCTAAAAAGGTTCAAACAATAAATCGACCTAATTTAATAAAAGCGACATATTCTGAATAATAAAAAAAGAAAGAGAAAAAGCGCTCCCCGCGCTCGAAAACAACTCAGCTCAAGAGGTTTCATGACCCTTATCTTTCATATGGTTTCTTCCAACTATAACTTTGTGCTTTTGAGCAAAAAGGTCACCTCATTTTTCTAGTCACTTTTTCAGTCTCTCATCTATTAGGTTACATCACGAAGATGAAATGTATATTTGTCACAAGCCAGCTTATGATCAATCCCCACCTTTCCTTTCCCTCCTCTCTTCTATTTACTTTCTTCTCTCTCTCTCTCTTCGTCTCTCTCTCTCTCTCTCTCTCTCTCTCTCTCCCCCTGACGCACAACAAAATTATAGATGTATCTTTAAGTAAAAAGAAATAAGAAAAAAAAAAAAGAGGGTGTGGCGCCAGGCGGGGGATGCCTGGCACCTACCCCATTCCTAGGCGGGCACCAGGCATCCCTTACCTGGTGCGCGCCCTCTCTCTCTCTGTTTTGGTTTTTTTTTTCTTCTTCTTTTTATTATTTCTTTTTTTAATTGTTTTGGATTCAGAAAAAATGAAATATTAAATTTATAAATTTGTAGAACATATAATATAATTAAAACTATATTATAATTTAATAAGTAATTTAAAAATATACTATAATTTATCATAATATAATACTAATACAACATATATACTAATATAATATATAATAATAATATATAGTATGTAATATTAATATATAGTAGTATATAATTTAATACTAATGTGTTAAAATATAATATAATAATATGTGATACAATAGTATAAAAAATAATAAAGGGCATACCCAATGCCTAATCTCCCACATTGTAAGCTCTGGAGAAGGGAATATCTAGACAGCCTTCCCCTTTAGTTTTTGCAAGAAGGCTGATTTGAAATAGTATAAAAAATAATATAATATATTAATATATAATATAACAACATGTAATTATACTAATATATTAGTAATATATAAAAATATAAATTAATATATAGTAGTATATAGTAATATATAGTAATTATTTTAAAATATAAACAATATATGGCAATATATATAATATTTTATAGTAATATATAGTAACACATAGTTATATATAGTAATCTATAATAATATATAGTAACATATATACTATATAGTAATATGTATCAATATATAGCTTAATGGCAGGCACCAGGCATCCCCTGCCTGGCGTCCCTCTTTCTATTTTGGTGTTTTTTTTTTTTTTTTTTTTTTTAAATCTAATCTAAAACCAACCACTTAATATATAATATATATTAATTTAATATATTTTTAAAGATAAAATAGTTTAGTAAATAATTCATAAATTAATTATTTTTAATTATTTTACCTTTAAAGTTCATTTGTTAATAATTATTATATTTAAAAAAATTATTATATTACAACATAGTATTATATTTAAACAATTATTATACAATATAGATAATTATTTACCACAATAATCCATTTTCTATGATCATTAACATCCACCGGTTGTGGAACCGCCCTCCTATCTTCAACTTTTTTTCATTTTATTTTTTTTATTGTTTTTCTTTATTTTTTTTTATTCCTTTTTATTTTTCTTTATTTTTTATTTTTTTATTCTTATTTTATTCCTATTTTATTATTTTATTTTTTGTGCCTTCTTTTCTTTTGTTTTTTTTTCTTTGTTCTTTTGTTTTTAATTTTTATTCTTTTGCTTTTTTTTTGTTTTTTTGTTCTTTTGTTTTTTTTCATCTTTGTTTTCTTCCGCACAAATGAGAAATTAAGAATAATGCGGGCAATGAAAAAAGAGGTGGGAAAAAAGTGTGCAGACAATGAAAAAAGAAGCAGGAAAAAAGTGCAAAATGGGCAGCTTTTCAAAATTGTTTTGTGAAAATGATACATTATAAATCATCCACGTAGAAAATTTCACCATTAAAACTTTAATTTCTCTTTAATTATGATTTGGAAAGAGTCTTTATTTGAGTTTTCTTTACTGACGGATAAACCATATCATATGCATAACTCTATACCTATACTAACGTATATATTGCACTATTTGTAAAAGGGATGTCTAATTAAAACAGTTATTAATTATCGTCAGTAAATGTGACACTATTACTATATAATAGGTAGTAATAACATGTTATAATTTTATAATAAATTGTGGTAAAATTTATAATAACTAGTAGTAATATAGTGATAATTTAAATTACGAAAAGTTTATGATAACTAATAGTAAAATTATGATAACATGTAGTAAGTAGTGGTAAGATTATGATAACTTGTAGTAAGTCACGGTTTACCATGTCCCTACAGCTCCAATAAATTATAATATTACCAGGCTATATTTACCGGTAGTTATTATAAATTTCTCACAAGTTATCATTATATTAATTATCATTATTAGTAATATAAATAATATTACATGATGTAATTAATTATCAATATTAGTAATTTAAAATATTAGTAATTATATAAAATTAGTAATTATCAATATGACAATTGTTACATAATTTAATGTTAAAATATGACATTATGACAATTGGACTAATTGTTACATAATATAATATAAATGTAATGATACTATGTTATATAATATAGTGTTATAATATAAAATTATGACAATTCATTAACTAATTGGATATTATGGCCAATTGTTACATAATAAAGTGTTACAATATAATATGATATTATGATATTATGATACTATGACTATTCACACATGGTACAACATCAATGTTAGTAATTTAAATAATATTACATCTCCAATATTAATAATTATATAAAATTAATGATTATATAATGTTCATCTGAAACAAAAAAGAAAATACAAAAATAGCAATCATTGTAATGATATGGGATGTATAAAAATGTGAGGAATTAAGAATAAGATGGATAATTACTAAAAGTACTAAAAAAAGTGTGTAATAAAAAATAGGCGGGTAAAGAATAAAATAATGGAAAAAATGGCGGGAAAATTTATAGGGAGACAAAAAGGTTTTGAAATTTTTTTTTTTGTAAAAATTAGGCGGACTAAATGACTAAATTCAAATATATTGTTAGAATAGTTTTCAGTGTAACACTTTTAGGGACTCTTTTAAAATTATCTCTATAATAACACCATTTGACCATGGTAAGTTGAGGAGATAATTTGGACAGGTGGCATGAGTCACTATAACAAAATGTGGTAAGATTGTGATAATATGTTGTAATAAAAGGTGATAAGAGAAAAATATGAGAGGTGATTTCTAAACTCATCATTTAATATATTTCCTAAAAATAAAAATAAAAGAGCAACTTCACTTCCTAAAAATAAAAAAATATATATATTAAAATAAAAAATGCAACGCATATGCTTAGAGTTTTAATCCATTTAATACTTTCTTTATAAAAAAGAAAAAGAAAGATGTGTAAACTCATTATGAAATATATTTCCTAACTTTTTATGAGATATAGTAATAATACTTTATGAGGTGTAGTAATAATATAATGGTAACTAGTAGTATCTAATATAGTGGTAGTAATATATTGATAATTAGTAATAATATAATGATAACTAGTAGTTAGTTTATATTATGACTTTACGAGTGATAATGGGAGATTGTGGAACCACGAGATACGTAATATGGTGGTAGTAATATAGTTGTAGTAACAGTAGTAGTAAATTAGTGTTAGTGGTAAGTAGTATTAATTAGTGATAAGTAGTGGTGTGGTAGTGGTAAGTAGTGATAATTGGTGGTAAGTAGTGGTAATGCAGATATCCACATGGTGGTAAGTAGTGGTAACTAGCAATACGTAGTGATAATGCAATGACCATGTGGTAGCGGTAACTAATAACTATGGTGGTAAATAGTGGTAAATGTCAAATCCCCACTACACTTGTGTTTTTAATAATCATTAAAAACAAAAAAAGTAAATTCTAAAAATTAATTATATTAAATTCTAAAAATTAATTATATGATATAATTTTATATAAATTTTAACAAAAATAACAAATAAAAAAATGAAAATATTATATAATTTTATATAAAATCCAAAATTAATCTATCAATATAATTAATTAAACTAATATAATTAAATAATATTAAATATCATGTAATTAATTATACCCACATAATTAATTACACTATTATATTCTTGATAAAAAAAAAAAAAAATGAAATTGTAAATTGTAGCTGGTCAAAAATTGAAGTTATAATGCTGCATGCCTTAAATTTTCTGCTGTGCATGTCTCACCAATACATTTTCTGTCATCAGGTAAGGGGTGAAGCTAACATATCTTACATATGTTCTCGGTACTATCGTGCTCCAGAACTTATATTTGGAGCAACAGAATACACAACATCAATAGATATCTGGTCGGCAGGATGCGTATTGGCTGAGCTTTTATTAGGACAGGTTAGCAATTCAGTCTGCTGTTATTCTGTTTGGGTGTTTGTATTTGTACTTTTCATACGTTGATTCAGTTGTACTTAACAGTCCATCTTACATACGATAAAACTTTTGTAGCCCTTGTTTCCTGGAGAAAAAATGCAGTGGATCAACTTGTAGAGATCATCAAGGTGCATTCCTTTTGTCGAAACGGTAAAATAATTACTATTATGTTAATATATATTTCTATATATTACTAATATATTAGTATAACTACATGTTATTATATTATATATTAATATATTATATTATAACAAATACTATTATTATATTAATATTATACATATAGTATTATATTTTATATTATTGTATTACATATTATTATATTATATTTTAACATATTAGTATTAGATTATATACTACTATATATTAATATTACATACATATATATGTTGCATTAGTATTATATTATGGCAAATTGTATTATATTTTATAAATTACTTATTAAATTATAATATAGTTTTAATTATATTATATGATCTATAAATTCATAGATTTAATATTTCATTTTTTCTGAATTCAAAACAATTAAAAAATGAAATAATAAAAAGAAAAAAAAAAGTGGGCGGGCGCCAGGCAGGGCTATCTGGCGCCTGACCCTTTTTTTTTTTTTTAAATCTAATCTAAAATCACAGTAAATAATTATATTACATAAATTAATTATTTTTAATTGTTTTAGCTTTAAAGTCATTTGTTAATAATTATTATATTTAAACAATTATTGTATTACATAGTATTATATTTAAACAATTATTATACAACAATATTACATAATTAACTAATAATTATTTACCTTTAATTATATATTATTTTGGATCTATCATGTAAGGTTTTAAAATTAAAAACAGGAAATAATAAAAGAAAAAAAAAAGGGCGGGCACCCACCCCTGGGCTGCCGGGCGTCTCGCCTCGAGAGTGGGCGGATGCCCTTTCACTATATATATATTTTATATATATATTATTATACTATATATATATGTATAATTAATATACAATTCTAAAATATATATATTATTATATTATATATCGTTGTATTCTATATTAGCATAATATTTAAAATGAGAAAAATTATTAATATTACGTAGTTTATATCAAAAAAATCTAATTCTAAAATTAATATGAATATTTTTTTTGTTTGAGAGAGTAATTTGTGCATTGTAATAACAAATAATAAAATTGTGTTAATCGATAATATAAAGTAGCAATTTATATTAATGTAAGTGACAATCCGACAGTCTCTGTACTTGCAGTACCGATAATACATGTGAATAATAAGTTATATGTGATAATAAATGGTAACATATAGTAACTATATATAACATGTAATACAATATAGAGGCTGGCGCCCGTCTCCAATACGTGGGCGCCAGCCCAATAAGGGGCCTGGCGCCCACCTCCCATAAGCGGGTGCCCGCCATAAGGGGGTCCTGGCGTCTGCCCCCATATGCGGGCGCCCGCCCTAGTGGGGGCCTGGCGCCCGCCTCTTAACACACACACTAACTCACAATTGCATATTCTCAAGAGTTGGACATTCCCCCAATTAAGTACCCCAAAATCAAATTTGAGGAATTAAGACAGCTAATGACTAAAACAAGTGTGTAATAAAAAAAGATGTGGGTAAAGAGTAAAAGTGTGAAAAAATTGAAAAAGTGTGAAAAAGGCGCGAAAGGAAAAATATGATGGATTTTGAAATTTTGTTTATAAAAATGGCGGTCAAATGATTGAACTGAATTTATTATAAATCATCCTCCTCCTTCCCTCATTTTCTCGAAAGCTCTCATCTCTCAAAGCTCTCAAAGTTCTTCTAAATCAACAAAACATATTTTTAGTCTTATTCCATAGAAACATATTTTTAACGAAAACTCTCAAAAACTTTCCTTCTCTGAAGCCAAGTATATTTTTAGCCTCCAAACCTAGCCAAAACTCTCACTCAAGCTCTCATACCGAAGCACACTCTATAACAAATATTTAGATACCAACGAACAATGACGTTGTAAAGTTTTATCAAAAGGTAATTGTATATTTTTTTTATATAAAAAAGTTACTCAGTTATGTTGGATTCTATTGGTTGTATTGTTAGATTCCTCCAATGCCAGATTGTGGAAGTATACAAAGAAGTCAACCATCATCATCATCATCATCACCTATTCCATCCCACTTCATCCCAGAGGTAATATTTTCATTTACAACTATTTTTTTATATTGTCATGTAATTATATTTATTTCACAACTATGTAATTATATTCATTTTGGTTTCTATGAATAGATTGACGGAGAATTGTGCATAAAATTGATCACAAAGTTAGTCATTGCTATTGGCTTAATTTTAAAGTTATCTGATTTTGATGCTGAATTGTGCCTTCAAGTGATGGTAGTATTTTGATCGAAGTTAACATTTTTTGTTTGAGATGGTGACATTTTTGCAGTTATAGGATATGTAATCTTTTTTTTTGGTCTTAAATATATCCATCGTTGTATTATAAATAAATGTATCAATAATTTTCGGATATTAATACAATCATTATTATTACGTTTATATTATTTTTATAATTTTTATAGATAAAATACAGTAATTTACTTATGGACTATAAAAAGTAACAGTATTATGGTATTTGATATTAACACATGGTAACCGATGATGAAAGTAGTAACATTTTATAATATATAATAATTGATGATAAATCAAACATTTCCTAATTCAATTGTAACCGACAATAAAAGCAGTAACATCTAATAACACATGGAAAACGATGATAAAATTAGTAACTTCTCCTAATCAAATGCTAACCGACGATACAAGTAGTAACATCTCGTAACACGTGATAATTGATGATAAAACCACTAATTTTATTAACATTTTATACTGTCAACATTTTGTAATATTTTGTCACTCAATGGTAACTGATCATAAAAATAGTAACATATGGTAACACATGGTAACTGACTATAAAACCACAAATTTTATTAATACTTTTCTACCGTCAACATTTTGTATCATCTGGTAACATATGGTAACTGACGATACATTACTAGTTTTACCAACACTATCCTTCCGTCAGTATATATATGTGACATGCTCCAACGGTAACCCAAAGCGTCACCTCAACGGTTTAATTTTGTAGTGTACTGACACTTTTTAAAATATCACAATACATCCATAACATGCTATAATAGTTGCACAAACCATCAGAATACCCCTATCCCGACTGGTGTATACTCCATTGATATTTCATCCGTCGGAGAAAGTGTTACCAACACTTTTTTAATCTTTTGCTGACAATTTTTGATCATCAACATAGCGCTCTTATTTTGTAGTGTATATTATTTGGTGTTTGATAAGCTAATCATTGCTATAGGTTATATTTCCTGTTAGTCAAAAGTTAGCACCCATTCTTGCTCCACCTCTAAAATTATTATCTACTCCTGAGTTAAAAGCTTTAATTTCAATTGAAGATGTAAAGCTTCCATCATGGTTGGACGGAATGTAAGTAATTTATGCTTATCCTTCCTCATAATATAGAAAAGCCCACAAACTGGCAGTTGTATCAACTTGCTTTTGTTGTCTTGTTATTGACATATCATGGATGCTGATTTCTCTCTTCCCTTCTGCAAAGGTGCTTGGCTGAATATCACCCTCCTTTGGAAGAAACTATTGAGGCGTAAGTCAGATAATTCTCTATATAAATTTAAATTAACCTGTGAACAATGTTTAAATGTCCCTTTTATTTCCCATGACTAATAACCTCCCCTCTCCTTATGGTAGGTCAATTTTCTTACGTAACTATGCTATTTTCTTACTCGTTGGAGCTGTCATAACTTCGAACTCGTAATAGTTATTTAATTTTAATTCCAATGAGAGGATACCTCATTATTAAATTTGTAATGTGTGATGCATATATTATTTTTTGTATCATATTGTTAACTGTCAATGGCTTAATAATTAACGAAATTTTATATTTTGATTTTTTATTTATATATATGATTACATTGTTAAACAATAAATGAACACTTTGCTTTCTTTTTTCGATATTATATATGTTGCTATTCTAATTTCATTTGAAATTATGTAATGATAATGTAGGAGAGATATAATGAGCTACAGCGGAATTCGATCGGTAATAAAGATACTGGCTCATCTACGCCATCTGTTGATAGTATAGCTTTATGGGTCGAGACAAGTGGTGGTGCAAAAAATGGAGGAAGAATACTTGGGATGGCCCTTTTAAGCCGGACTTGTAGAATCATCGGTCAATTTTCTTCTATTCCAGCAGTTGTAAGGGAAGAAATGATGTAAATGAATAACCAGATGAGCCAATTGAATGAGCTACTAGCAGAAAAAGATAATCAAATTGAAAAATTACACGCACAACAAAGGCAAAGTGAGGACGTAATCAGCGAGCTACACGCAAACTAGAATTTCATAATGCAGCATTTTCAGTTAGCTCCCGGTTTAAGTCAGAGGACCACATTTCTGTTTTCTTCTGATAATCCTCCTGATGGTGATAATGGTGACGATGGTGATGATTTATTTGATGATGGTGGTGGTGGTGTTTCTTGATATTTCTATATGTTATTTAATGGTTACATTTGAATGTGGTTTTTGCATACTATTATCTTTAAATATTGTGACTTTGTATTGTATTTGTTGTTGACATTATTTATTGGTATTTCATAGTTAGTAAATGATGATGTTGACAATGTTGATGATGTTGATAATGTGGTTTATTGATGATATTGTTAGTGGATGGTTGGTTGATGGTGGTATTGTTTGATGGTTGGTTGATACTGTTAGATGACTGGTTGATTGATTGTTAATTAATTATGATGTTGGATGAGAGATAAGAATAGGGTATACTGGAAAAATGGTCAAATTATAGAATTTAATTTGATTTTGTTATAAAATTTTCAAATTTGTTGCTAAATTTTCGACTCAAAATACCCAGATTCAATGCAAAATTCGTTACTAAATATGTTTGCAACGAAATTTGTGACCAAAATGAAAACTACGACAAACTTGAATTCATTGGAGATCAGCGACAAACTTAGTGACAAACCGAGGTTCATTGTAGATCTGCGATGAACCGCGGTTCATCGCAAATTATCGACGAATCAAAGTTCGTCGCAGAATTCATCGCTAATTTGTGATGAATTTTAATTTTTGGTCGCTAAAATTTGCAACGAGCTGATAGCGACAAAAAAATTTTTGTCGCTAAATTTGTCGTAAATAGTTTTTGCAGCGAATTTTTCTTAAACATTCGTCGTAAAATTTGCCTCAAAAAGGTGATTTTTTTGTAGTGATATAGGAAGTATAAAAATATGAGAAATTAAGAATAAGACGGGTAATGATTAAAAGTATGAAAAAAGTCTGTAATAAAAAAATAGGTGGATAAAGAATAAAAGTATAGAAAAAATGACGAAAAAATTTATAGGGAAACAAAATGTTGAAAAAATAGCGGGTTTTGAATTTTTTTTGTGAAAATTAGGTGGATCTAATGACTAAACTCAAATATATTGTTAGAATAATTTTCAATATGGCACTTTTAGGCACTATTTGAAAATTGTCTCTATAATGGCATTATTGACTATGGTAAATTGAGGAGATAATTTGGATAGGTGGTGTGTGTTACTATAATAAATGTGGTAAGTTTTGATAACATATAGTAATAAAAGGTGGTAAAAGAAAAAGGTGAGAAATTATGTCTAAACCCATATTTAATACATTTCCTAAAAATAAAAATAAATAAAGCAACTCCACTTCCTAAAAAAAAAAAAAACAGTGCATATGCTTAGAGTTCTAAGCCATTTAATGTTTCCTTTAAAGAAAAAGGAAAAGATGTCTAAACCCATCATTTAATACATTTTCTAATTTTGCAAAGTAATAGTATTTTATGAGGTAGTAGCAATAATATAGTGGTAAGTAGTAGCAATAATATAGTAGTAGTAATATGTGGTAATAACTAGTAGTAATATAATGGTAACTAGTACTAAGTTTGTGTTTTGACATTATGAGTGACAATGGAAGACGGTGGAACCATGAGAGAGACGGTGAAACCATGAGATTTAATATAGTGATAGTAATATAGTGGTAGTAACTAATAGTAATTAATAGTAAGTTTGTGTTATGGTTTTATGAGTGACAATGGGAGACGGTGGAACCGTGGGAGAGGCGATAGAACCGTGAGGCATAATATAGTAGTAGTAACTAATAATAATTAGTAGTAAGTTTGTATTATGACGTTATGAGTGACAATGGGAGATGGTGGAACCGTGAGAGAAACAGTAAAACCATGGAGTATAATATAGTGATAGTAATATAGTGATAATAACTAGTGGTAATTAGCAGTAAGTTTGTGTTATGAATTTATGAGTGATAATGGGAGACGGTGGAACCGTAGGAGAGACGGTGAAATTGTGAGGTATAATATAGTGGTAGTAACTAATGGTAATCAACAGTAAATTTGTGTTATGACTTTATGAGTGACAATGGGAGATGGTGGAATCATAGGAGAGGCAATGGAACCGTGTAGCATAATATAGTGGTAGTAACTAGTGGTAATTAGTAGTAAGTTTGTGTTATGACTTTATGAGTGACAATGGAAGACTGTGGAACCATGGGAGAGACGGTGGAATCGTGAGGTATGTAATTGTTATAATTTATGAGTGACAATGGGAGACGGTGGAACCGTGTGAGAGATGGTGGAACCATGGGGTATGTAATGCAGCTAGACGGTGGAACCATAGGGTATGTAATGCAATCGAAGGAAGAGGGAGAGAGAGAGAGAGAGAGAACAAGATCATCCAAATTCTGATTTCCTTCTCAACATTGGTACATCCTATATACTTCCTTACTCAATGTTCTATATTTTATTTAACTTTCTTTATTCTTTTTTTTTTAACTCTCTCTTTTTTTTTCTGCTACAGTTTTTCTTAACTTTCTTTAATTTTTTTAAGTCTCATTTTCCCTTCCTTAAAACATATAAACAAAAAAATTGGTTTTAACTCTCATTTTCCCTTCCTTAAACTTAAATCATATAAACAAATAAATTGGAATTAACTGTTGGATCAATTGGACATTATATTTTAGACTTAGCCCCAACTGTCGGATGTAATTTATCCGATTTGGACAACCTAACAGAAAATGAACCAATTTTGGATTACTTTCGTGGCATGTGGTGAGTTTTTAACAATCTAAAACTAAAACTAAAGGCGGGTAACTAGCGGATAAAAGTAAAAGGTCGGGCGAGAGACAAATTTTAAAAAAGGGTGGGTTTTGAAATTGGTTGTGAAAATAAAGCGGTCAACATCTCTTAAAACCATCAAAACTCTCTCATTCCCTCGAAAGCTCTCCTCTCCTTCCCTCAAAACTCTCAAAATCCATCGAAACATATAACCTTATTTCTCATTCCCCATAATCCATAATCCATAAATAACCAAAACTCTCACTTAACCAAAATCTATATTATTTTTTCAGTATCTATACCTATCTAAAACTCTTACTCAAGGTCACTGAAACTTTCTTGTAAAGTTTAAGCTCATTGTTTCATCACTCTATTGAGATGAGCATCAAGGAAGATCTAAAAAAGTCCAACCATCCGAGATGTAACTCATGTATTTGTATGTATTTTTTTTCTTTATCAGGAATATTATTAATATTTTGCATTGTAACAATGTTTATCTTTGGGGTTGTTATCTTGGGTTGGTGGTGAATGGTATTGTGATGGTGAATTTGCATTGTAATAAACAAACGACCATGGATTACACACTTACGTAACCGACAATAAAAGGTATATATTTTTATACATTTTCCTAACAACATTTCCTAACACTTTTATAACCGACAATAAAAGTCACTACATTTTCCTAACACTTGTGATAGCCGACTATACAAGACAGTAACTTATACTAACATATTTAACCAACGATACAAGACATACAAGACAGATATGTGGTAACCGATGATACAACATAGTAACTTTACCTAACGCTTTTCTGATTGACAATAAAATCAATTTTTCTTAACACTTGTGTAACCGACGACACAAGACAACATTTCCAAACAGTTTCTAACACTTGTCTAATCGACAATAAGAGACACTACATTTTCTTAAAATTTGTTGTAACTGACGATACATGATAATAACTTATAATAACATATGTGATAACCAATGATACAAGGTAGTAATTTATAGTAATATATGTGGTAACTGCTAATATAAGACAATAATTTATAGTAACATATTTGGTAACTGATGATATAAGATGGTAACTTATAGTAACATATGGTAACCAACGATACAAAACAGTAACTTATACTAACATATGTTAACCAACGATACTAGATATAACATTTCCTAACACTTTTGTAACCGATAATAAAAGCCTATAACTTTTACCAATAGTTTTCTAACTGTTAGTATATACCCAAAATATGGTCCAACCGTTACCACAACCATCGGGACGGACCTATCCTGACTGGTGTATAGCCAACTGAAGTTCCATCCATTGGAGAAGGTTTTACCGACTGTTTTTTGAACTTTGTAGATGGTTTTTTTCCATTCCTATATGGCATTTGTTTTGTAGTGTGTACAAAAGAATCCTCCCTTCATGTGCTCCTCAAAAAGAACTATTGATCTCTTAGAACATAATACTACTCATTGAATCTAGAACAATAAAAGTGTTTAAGCTTTTTATTAGGAATATGATAAGAAAAGTATTCAGCTTGTAAAAGTTAAATGGAAGATAAATATGGGTATGACATAAATGCAATTGTAAATTTAAATAATATCATTTTGTGCAATCATAAATATTATCACAAATATTATTAGAAGTTATAAATAGAACCTAACAACGTTAGTCTCCCAAATTTAGGACACAAAATAGAACTAATAATATTATATAGATAAGTTGTTGGAATTCATATTGAATTTGGTAAGAGAGTTTTTAACAGATATAGAACAAGTTGATTGAAACACGATACAATAATTATACAGCATATCATACAATGATGTTCCACTCATAATATCTAACATAGATACCATATTAAATAGCATAACAAGTATGAGGGTAAAAAAATCAATCACACCATTGTCAAAGTAGGTTATACACATGTTTTTTTTTTTGTTATAAACTATCGGTATTCGATAACCATATTTGACTCGATTATACTCGGTTCGAGTTAGATTGGTTCCTTAAGGGGTAAAACTCTCCTGTCATATACAAGACTTGAATTTGAGATCTTGTTACGTTTCCGTCGCTTGGAAGTAGAGAAGGAACACACAATATAGAATCCAAAGCAATCGAACATATTCAAAGGTTACATAACATCAAGAGCAGCCAAGCTAAATTAGGGTTTTTGTCCAAGCAGGCTCAATTGGGCGCCACCAAGGTCATACTTGGTCGAATGGTGCCCACAACAATCAAATTAGGCCTAATTAGTCAAATGGGTTCAAATTGGTCTTGCATTGAACATGTGTTCAAATGTGGGTTCAAGACTAGTCTACTCTTGATGGATTAAACACAACCTTATTATTTCATCAAGTACCTTGCTTGTAAGTTGCACATAATTACTGACTCCTCAAATTATGGTTTAATGAGAATAGGAACATGTCCAACGAAAACAAAATCCAATACAAGAAGAAAAAGAAGAAACCATGAATAAGGAAGAACACCATCATGATTTCACATTTATAATGGTAGGTTAAGGTAACAGAGGAAGGCTCTGATTTAATTAAGGAAAAATATGGCTGAATTGGTAAATGTAAAAACATAAATAACTTATTAAGAGAAGAGATTTTTCCAAGTGTTTGGAGGGATCTTTTGAAGATCGGGGAAGGAAGTGACAATATTGAGGAGAAAAAATTGAAAAAGGTATTCTCATGGGTAGTTGGTAAGGGTAAGAAGATCAAGTTTTGGGAAGAATGTCTGTGTGGGAATTGCTCCTCTTAAGGAAGTGGTTTCCAAGACTGTTTCAAATTAACAATAAAATGGCTAAATTATATAGTTGATTTTGGAGCTTGGGAAGGGAATGAGTAGAGATTGGAAGATTGAATGTAGAACGACACTATCTTGTTGGGAAGAAGATGAAGAGGAGGTTAAGCGCCTATCTTTTTTTTTTTTTTTTTCCTCTCTCCTAATTGGGAGCATTGTACCATAAATGAAAACTTATATCCTAAGCACCCCAGGAAAGAACCAAATAAAAGGAAGAGAAAACCTTATTTTCTTTAATGTTTATAGAAATGTTTACTTTTTCCCATGTATTCATTAAGAAATTTAATTAGATATAGTTTTCTTTAAAAATAGCTCATTATTTTTTATTTATTAGAAAATCTTGTTTGCTTTTGATAGAAATCCTCAATCCTATAAATAGCAACAACAGCTTTTAGATACTATTGAGTTAAAAGCATTTCACCTATTCACAAATTAATACAAATCACATTCTATCATTCTAATAATGATGATGATTTCATTCAAGTTGGCCGATTGTAAAAGGAAATCTATAGTTTTTTCCTTCTCCCAGGGGTGGAAGCAATTGCAATAAGAGAAAAAGAAAAATCTCTATCTCCTAATAGTATCCATCATGGTAGAAACTCTCACAAATAAATAAATAAAAGTTCCTGGTTTTGTGAATGTCAAAAAATTTTTCCTTACATGATCAAGACACCGCAAAGAAAAAGAAAATAAAACCTGCTTTCATAGTTTAGTGGATAAATTTATCATGTGTATACTCACACCAAAAATATTATTCAGTCACCAATAATCCATACCTTTATCTCTCACTAATATATTTGGAATGGATTGGAAGCTTATCTGCGAAAAATTTTTAAAAACCCAAAAGTGACCAAAGTCAGAAAGGGTGCCTCCAAAGGATACGTGTGAATAATTCGGGAGGTTTCTTTATGAATGGTACTCTCCATTCAATTCTAGAGGGAAAAGGTTCAAAACACTCATGATAAGAGAACATGGAATCACTTCTCACTTGTGAGGCAAATCCAAATGATACATCTCTCCATTTTGGGCAAAAAAAAAAACAAACTTTCTTATTTCCCTCAACATAGAAGCCATTATATGAAATATTAAAGGGTAATAAACCGTGAGAATATTACCATATTGGCATATAAAGAATTGTTTCAAATATTAAACTTTTGAATTATTGACCAGAATGGTTTTAATTATAGTTAAATTTTCATTAAAAAATAACGTGTAAAGAGTTTAGATTTCAAAATAGAAGGTTTAATGGTAAACCTCGATGACTACAATTATCATTGCTCCATAATCATGTTTATGTCTACAATTTTCATTAGTTTTACAAATAAATATGAATTTTAGATTGTGGATCATTCAAACGTACACAATAAAGGGTAAGAAAACAATTAAAACCTATTAATTGAATTTATTGAATTAATCAAGTGGGATACCACAAAAAATCCAAAGTAATCGAACATATTCTAAGGTTACATAACATCAAGAACAACCAAGTCATAAGAGGACAGTTTAGTAGTCACAACCCTTCTCCCCAACCCAGTGATCGCAGGTTCAAATCTCTATGTAAACATAAAAAAAAAAGGAACAACTAAGCTAAATTAGGGTTTTTATCCCACCAGGCTCAATTGGGGCCCACCATTCTATGAAATATTAAAGGGTAATAAATTCTGTGATGATATTGCCATATTGGCATATAAGTTATTGTTTCAAATATTAAAGTTTTGAATTATTGACTGGAATGGTTTTAATATATTTAAATTTCCATTAAAAAATAATGTGTAAAGAGTTTAGACTTCAGAGTAGAAGATTTATTGGTAAATTGATGGGGATTAAATTAGTACTATTTTTGTGATCAATTTCATTATATTTTTAAATAAATATTATACTAATCGGATATTTTATAATAATTTATCAATTACGTTGTTGGAAGAGTTAATAAAGGAAATACAAAAGAAAATGGAGAAAATTTGTAACAAACTGAAAGACAAAATTAGGAAGTACTGAAAATGAAATTTTTTAGAAGAAAAAGTCTTGAAGTGCTGATATTTGAAGATTTTTACATATTGGGAATTTACCTTATCATATTTTGTGCCACCCTAATTTTAGAAGTTTCTTTTTACTTTTTCAAGTTAAATGGTATTTTTACCATTATTAACTTTTTTTTTTTTTTAATTTTGGAAATCCTTATTCTTAGGAACTTTATTTAGACTAAGTTATTTTCTCTCCATATAAGGGAGAGATTCTGAGGGTTCACGAAGATATCACTTTTCCAAGGAGGAGGTGGCTAATGGGGTTGCTTTTCTTCGAGGAACAAACACATTATTTTCTTTTATTTCTGTTAAAGAATTCAAGAGATATGCTTTCCACCATGAGTGACTAAGTTTATTTTCTGATTCAAGGGGGATTTTATTTTGATTGTCTTCATTGTGTGGTTATGTGTTTCATTTAATTTCTTTCCCTTTTATTCAATGATTCTTGATTTATTTTATATAAAAGATGGGTAGTGGTTAATTTGATAAATTAATAAAATATTGATTCTTATTTAGTTATCTATGATTTCAGTGATCCATAATTGTTGTGAATAAATGATACAAATAGCAATTAGATTATTTATATTTATGGATCTTTAACTAATATTCATTTTTAATCGAAAGGAATCGATGGAACAGAATTAAATAGTTGTGACTATTCTAATTATTTAGATTTTGATATAACTATTTTCACAAAGTGTATTGCTATTATTATATTGATATGGAATGCTATCGTTTCTAGTCAATTAATAATAAGTTTTGACTGAATACTGAATTTGATCGATTAATTTAGAAAAATACAAAATTTATAATGGTTATCCAAATAAATATAAAGTTAAATACTTAGATTGCAAGATAATCATTTTTTACCAGTGATCAGTGAAACAATTGAGTAAAGTGAACCCTCGGATTAGAGTTTGTTAGATTGATTTTCGTCAAATTTTTACTATTTTGCATTGTTAATTTGTTTCTTTTTTTTGAGGTTGTTAATTTTAATTTAAGAATTTAATTGCTAAAACCCCCATTTGATTTTAATTGTTTTAACTAAGAAATTAATTCAATTTAGTTCTCTTGAAAATCGACCTGTTATTACTAGTGCTACAAATTTATATGTAGAGGGGAATCAGTATTAATTATGAGGGTTTCGACATCCTGTCAAAATTTTGGCATCGTTGTTAGGGAACTACATTAATTTCTTAGTTTATGTTTTTCATTTCTATTACTACTCTTTTTTGTTTTATGACCCATTCTTTTCAAGAGGTTTGTTAGGAAAATTGTTGTGCCCTTTGGATTTTGACAATAACAAAACCTTTCATGTTATTCTAATATTTTTACTGTATGTGCAGATTAAGTTTTGTTTGGAAAATCTTATAAAAGTGGTCCATAGAAATTATTATAGAAGATGCCATAGAAGCAAATTATCCTAGACCATAGAGGCTGTCACAGAGGTAGAAATTCTGTTCTTTGAAGACCTAACTTAGTAATCTAAGTATAAATTGAGTACTGCACTTAGTTCAAAATATGCTTAGATACCTTGACCAAACCATGATTAAAAGGATATCTTGAGAGAAGGAAAACCTAAGACCACCAAAGGAAAAAATTCTCCAAGTTCAAGCCATAATCCGGGAAAATATTTGAATTCAAATGGATTTAAATTCAAATATGGTATCTGCGATTATTGACTTCATCCAACAAGGAAATATAGATCTCTCCTAGGGATGGAAAGTCCAAAAAACGAATGACCTTGATTTGTGGTCGTGAGATGGGAAAGTCAAGCATCTCTTCATTTAGATCCTTTTGGATAAGGAATTTCAAAATTTAGAACATTTGGCAATTTCATTTACACATATTTAGCCTATTATATCTCTGTGTGCAATCAAACTATTTCAAATTAAAAAATTGCACATTAAAGAAGGTATGTGGGGTTACAAAGTTAAATATTTATAGTACTAAAAATGTTAGGAAAAGCTAGAGAAAATTATGGGTAAAGTTTGCTAGTCACTTAATTTTATCAAAGTAGGAGGCATATTCAAAAGTTAATTTTTTGGAACGATTTTGAACTTTTAGCAAGTTTTAACAATTAGGAAAATTCAAGTTAGCGAAATTCAACTTCAAATTTGAATTTAAACAGCTAAAAAATCCAGAGAAATCAGGAGAGATTTTAGTGCTTCAAATCAGAAAAAAACTAAGAATTTACTACAGTAAAATGTTACTAGGAAGGCAACTTTGGGTTTATATATCTTCACGATGGTAATTGTTTTTGCATAGGTCTTTTGTGGGATTTAAACACTAATATATAGAGAGTATACAGTAATTTTTACATAGTGTTTTTGACATTTCTTGAGTGAGATATTCATTATAAAAGTTAGCTACTTCACGTTGGTAATTGGAGAATGTTTCCAAGTTAGACGAAACATCTTCATGCTAAGGAAGATCAGAAGTCAACAGTCCTTAGATTGTATTTTGTAATTTCGTATCATAGTAGAAAATTAATAAGTTGTTAGACTCTAGTTTGCTGGCTGAAAAAGTGAACGTAGGTATAAAACCGAACCACTATAAAATCATATTTGTCTCTCTATCCTTACTTTTATTTTCGCTGCATATATTTAGAATGACCATAAGATTATTTTAAATCTAAGTAGAGTTAAATTAAATTTTTAAAAATCAATCAAAAATAACCAATTCAACCTCCCTTTTTGGTTGTCACGGGGACTAATAAAGGTTAATTGGAATATATTCCTGAGATTGAGAAAACTGTTCGTCGTTTAAGAAAGGAGGCTAGGCACAAGAAAAGTAGGTTACCTCAGAAGGTAAATTTAGAAATTGATTTGACAATTTGTGGCAGGTTTATTTTTTAAGAAGAAAAAAAATGAAAATCAATGAGAGAACCTTGAAGGAGCTAACTACATCAGATCTAAACCAACAACCCTTGTAAATAGAGTACCCAACTCCTGATGTAGCATTGGAACTTAAATCTGGTTTAATTCAATTATTTTCTATTTTTCGTGGCCTTCTAGGTGAGGATCCACATATGCACTTGAAGGAGTTCCATATTGTCTACTCGAGTATGAAACCCTAAGGTGTGATTGAGGAACAAATAAAATTGAGGGCCTTTTTGTTTTCTTTAAAGGATATGGCAAAACATTGGTTGTACTATTTACCCCCTGATTTGATAAATACATGGAATGGAAAGCAAAGGCTATTTTTGGAGAAATTTTTTCTTGCATCTAGGGTTGCCAACATCAGAAAGGAAATTTGAGAGTTTAGACAAATTAGTGGAGAGACACTGTATAAATATTGGGAGAAGTACAAAGAACTTTATGCTAGCTGCACGCATTATCAAATTCTGGATCAGCGCCTAATTCAATATTTATATAAAGGACTTCTACCAATGGATAGAAGTATAGTGGATGTAGCCAGTGGTGGAGCTTTGGTCAATAAAATACTTGAACCAGCTAGACAGTTAATTTCCATTATGGTTGAAAATTCTCAATAGTAAGGGACAAGAATGAAAGGAACTACCAAATGGCTTAATGAAGTAAGCCACTCGAATCTTGAAACTTAGATTTATGATCTAACTGGTTTGGTTTGTTAGTTAATTGTAGGGCAATTGTAGACAGTTAAAGTTTGTGGCATATGTTCAATTCCAGGGCATCCTATAGATATGTGTCTAACATTGCAAGAAGACCCTATTCAATAAGTAAATGTCGTAAGAGGATTTCCTAATCAACCTCAATATATATATGATCCTTACTCTAACCATTACAATCCTGGGTAGAGAGATCATTCAAATTTGAGTTATGGTAATCAAGGAGGACAACAGAGATATCCACCCCAACCATTTAACAGATCACCACCACTAATGGCACCAGCACAATCCTCAAATTCAGGTATGTATGATTCTTACTAAATGTTGTAGGAGGATTTCCTAATCAACCTCAACATATATATAATCTTTACTCTAACCATTACAATCCCGGGTGGAGAGATCATTCAAATTTAAGTTATGGTAATCAAGGAGGACAATAGAGATATCCACCCTAACCTTTTAACAGATCACCACCACTAATGGCACCTGCACAATCCTCAAATTCAGGTATATTTTTAGAAGATATAGTAAAGGCCCTCACAACTAACACTCAACAATTTCAACAAAAAATGATAGCCAATATACAAGAAATAAGGGCGAGTATACAAAATTTAGAAAACCAAATTACTCAACTAGCGACCTCGGTTAACAAGTTAGAGGCACAAAATTCTGAAAATTTGTCCTCACAAACAGTGATAAATTTCAAAGAGAACATTAGCTCAATAATATTGAAAAGTGGGAAAGAACTTCATTTGAACTCTACTCCATCTAAGAAGGTGGATGAAAGAAAAGATGTGGAGAAAAAAGATAAAACTATACATGAAAATCTAATTAAGGTAATATCTGACCCCCCTTTAACTAACACTTCTATTGCAATTGAGCCACTTTTTCCTAGTAGGTTAGAGAAATCTAAAAATGAAGAGTGTAAGAAAGAAGTTTTGGAGACATTTAAGAAAGTGGAAATAAACACACCACTATTGGATGCTATCAAACAATTTCCAAAATATGCTAAGTTTTTTAAAGAATTGTGCACGAATAAGAGGAAGCTGAGAGCTGATAACAAAATAAGGGTGGAAGAGAATGTGTCGGCTGTCATCAAAAGAATGTTACCATAAAAACGCATATATGCAGGTATGCTCACTCTACCTTGGGTTATTGGTAAGAATAAAATTGAGCGTGTCATACTAGATTTAGGAGTTTCCATCAATGTCAGACCATACTCAATTTATAATACTCTGAAATTGAGTCCATTAAAATAAACTGGGTTTATTATTCAGTTAGCCGACTATTCTTATGCTTAACCAGAAGGGATTGTCGAAAATATTTTGGTATAGGTTAATAAACTGATATTTCCAACAAATTTTTATATCTTAAAAATTGAAGGAGACACCATCACAAATTCAACTCTATTTCTATTAAGAAGACCATTCATAAGAATAGTCAAGACAAAAATAAATGTGGATGAGGGTACTTTCTCCTTCGAATTCGATAGCAAGATTGTTAAATTTAATATTTTTGATGCTATGAAATACCCAAATGAGTGTCACTCAATTTATTCTACTAATATTGTTGATTGAATTGTGTAGGAATTTTGTGAAGAGGAATATGATATTAATCTTGAATTGAATGTACAATTAGATACGAATGAGGAATTATATGAAGCTCCCAAGATAGAGTTGAAGCCTCCTTAAAGAGAAACAAATGGAGAACGTTAAGCATAACAATATTAAACAACTGTGATTGTTTGGAGGCAACCCAATATTTTTCTTGAGTTTTTTATTTTTTATTTCAATTTAGAGGTGTTTGATTGGAATTCTTATTGTTGGTCCCTGTGACAACCAAGAAGGGGGTTGAATTGGTTATCTAAATTGACTTTTAAAAAATTTAATCTAATTTCACTTAAATATAAAATAATCCTACGAAAAATCTAAATATAGGCAGCGAAAAATAAAAAGAAAATGATAGAGAGACAAATCTAATTTTATAGTGATTCGACCTTGTGCCTACGTCCATTCTTTTAGCCAGTAAGCTGGGATCTAGCAACTTGCTAGTTTTTCACTATGATGTGAAAATACAAAATATAATCTAAACATTGTTGACTTCTGATCTTCCCTACTCGAAGATATCTTCGTCCAACAATGATGATCAAACAATTCTCAGAAGGTCTACCTCACAATACTTCACTCAAGACTCAACTCATAATAGCTAAAATACAAATAATTAAAGAAATAAAACGGGAATTTGAGTTTGTGACACTCTCTTGATATGTTAAATTTCTTTACTTCAATATTAAAAAGTTACTCTGCAGAATGTTCATTCTTTTCTCATTTTCATCCCCTTTATTTAACATAACTTTTCAGCTTTCAAATCTTCTAGTATTAGCACAAAATCACCATCAAGAACAGCAACTTTTCTGATTTTTTGATGCTGAATAATTTGTGGTTCTTTGAGACTTTCCTTAATGATAAATGTTGCTGAAACATTCAAAAATCCTTCCAAATAACCATTCAACCTTACCCATGATTTTCTCAAGTTTTCCTTAATGCATTTAGTGCTGAATACTTGACTTGTAGCTCCACATACCTTCTTTGAAATGCAATTTCTGAATCTGAATAATCTTAACCATATGCAAGAATATATTTAGCTGAATTTGTGCAAATGATCATGTCATCTTTCTTGAAAAATTTCTGAATTTTTTGGATAAAGACATTTATGTTTGGACTTTCCTTCTCTAGGAAAAATTCTTCTTTTTTGTTGAATGAAATCAAAAGCCGCATGTTCCATGTTTGAATTTAAATTTATTTAAATTTAAATACTTTCCCGGATTATTGTTTAAACTTGGAGACCTTTCTCATTTGGTTCTTTTAGACTTTCCTTTCTCATAAGGTATCCCCTTAATCATGGATTGGTCAAAATATCTAAATATATTTTTAGAGTAAGTATAATACCTAATCTATACTCACATTGCTAATGGGATCTTCAATAAATAAGGAAAGATACATTTTGTTTGTGTCTCGGCCTCTGTGGTCCAATAAACATTGCTTATATGGCATCTTCTATGACAACTTTTATGACCCACTTTTATTGAAATTTTTAAATAAGATTTAATCTGTAGACTTAGTAAAAATATTAGAATACCATAAAAAGGTTTTGTTATCATCAAAATTCTAAGGGGACAACAATTTCCCTAACAATCTCTCACTTTTTTATAACAATAAAACCATGAAAAATAAATATTCAAAAATTATCAAGAATGCATATTTCCAAGTGAATGCACATTTTCAAGATTCCCCTCAATTTATGAATTTATTAATATTTTCCCCCTTAATGTGTGCATGATATTTTTAAATTTTTATTCTCCCCCCTTTTGTTTCATAAAAAAGAAAGTATAGCAAATATTAGAGCAAACATTACCAAAAAAAAATAAGGAGACTATCTTAATTGAGTTATGTAGGCTCAAAAGATTTTTTTTTTTAATTAAAATTGAAAACATACTCCAATATCATTTTTAAGATTTTCAAACCTCTCTCTATCTAATAGTTTTGTAAAAATGTCTGCAAGCTGATTTTTAGTGAACATATTCTACAACCACATCTCCTTTAATAACATGATCTCGAATAAAGTGGTGTCCCACCTCTATATGTTTGAATCTAAAATGATTTATGGGATTTTTAGTGAGACAAATAGCACTCGTATTATCACATTTTATTACAATATTCTTATACTCTAATCCATAATCTCTAAATTGTTGTTTTAACCATAAAATTTGGGTATAACAATTTCCTATCGAAACATATTCCAATTCCGCCGTTGACAAAACAATTGAATTTTGTTTTTTAAATACCCAACTTATAAGTCTATCTCCTAAAAATTGACACGTACCCGAGATATTTTTTCGATCAATTTTACATCCGGTATAGTCAGCATCCAAATATCTGATTAGTTCAAAATTTGAATTTCTTAGATACCAAATTTCTAAATTTTTATTACCAGTAATAATTTTAAAATTCTCTTTGCGGCTTTAAGATGAAATTCTTTAGATTTACTTTGAAATCTAGTAAACAAACACACATTAAATAAAATATCAGGACATGAAATAGTTAAATATAAAAAGGATTCTACCATGCTTCTATAAAGTTTTTTACTTACATCTTTCCTTTTTTTTATTTAAGTCTAGCTTAATAAGAGTAGACATAGGAATATAAACATGTTTTGGATTTTTCCATACCAAATTTTTTAATTAACTCTTTTGCATATTTTTCTTGGTTTATAAAAATGTGTTGGAGAGTTTGTTTAATTTGTAACCCTAAGAAGAAATTCAATTCACCCATCATTGATATTTCAAATTCACTTTTTATCATTTTACTAAAATCATCACATAAATGTTCATTAGTTGAACCAAATACAATATCATTAACATATATTTGCATAACAAGAATATCAATTTCAATATCCTAGATAAATAAAGTAGTGTCCACATTTCCCTTTTTAAAATCATTTTTCACAAGATATTCACTTAATCTTTCAGACCATGCTCTAGTTGCTTGTTTTAAACTATATAATTTTTTTTTGTAATTTATAAACATGATCTTCCTTATTATGTTCTTCAAATCTGGGGGGTTGACTAACATATACCTCCTCTTTTATATAGCCATTTAAAAAAGAACTTTTTACGTCCATTTGATATAATTTAAAATTTTTAAAATATGCAAAGGCCAAAAGTATTCTAATTGTTTCTATCCTAGCAACCGGTGCAAAAGTCTCATCATAATCAATTCCTTTTTCTTGTAAATATTCTTTTGCAATTAACATAGGTTTATTTCTTATAACATTTCTATTTTCATCTAACTTATTTCTAAAAACCCATTTTGTTCCTATAATAGTTTTGTCCTTAGGTTTAGGTATTAAAGACCACACCTCATTCCTTTTAAATTGATTTAATTCTTCCTACATACCTCTATCCAGCACTTATATTCTATGGCTTCTTTTATATTTTTAGGCTCTATGCTAGATATTAATACAAATTGATTTTTTATATTTCTGTAACTTGACCTCACTCACATCTCCTATTATGTCATCTTGTGAATGATTAGACAAAATTTTTCAACTTCTAACAATTTCATTTCTTGGTTCATTTTCTTTTATAACATCTTGTTCATTATCTTTTTCAAGGAAAAATTCATATTGTATAATATTATCGTTTTCAACTTCTACCTTTTGAAATTCATTTTCATAGAATTTTACATTGATTGTTTTTTTTACTATTCTAGACTCTTTGTTGAAGACTCTATATGCTTTGTTATTTAAAAAATAATCTAAAAAAATTCCTTGAATGAATTTTTCATCAAATTTACCTCGAATGTTTAGACTATTTTTCAAAATAAAACATGTACACCCAAATGTATGAAACTATGAGACATTACGTTTTTTACTTCTAAAAATTTCATAGGGTGTTTTATTTATCATATGTTAGTATAAACTCTATTAATTATGTAACATGTCATAGATGTGGTTTCGGTTCAAAAATATTTTCCTACACCATTATCATTTAAGATAATTCTAGCCATTTCTTGAATGGTCCTATTTTTACATTTAACTATCCCATTTTGTTGTGGTGTGTATAATGCCAAAAAATTTTGACTTATTCCCTTTTTATTACAATATTCTAAAAATTCTAAATTATCAAATTCCTTGCCATGATCAGTTCTCAAATTCACTATTTTTAATTCTTTTTCATTTTGAATTTTCTTTGCAAAAATTTTAAAGGAGTCAAAGTCTTCACTTTTGTTTTTTAAAAATAAAATCCAAATGAACCTAGAAAAATTATCTACTATAACTAGTCCATATTTGTTTTCTCCTAGACTTTGATTTCTAACGGGTCCAAATAAATTCATATGTAACAATTCTAAAGGTTTAGATATAGAAATATAATCTTTATTTTTAAAAGATGTCTTTATTTGTTTATTCAAAGAACAAGCACTACAATTTATATGTTCTTTCACTGAAATTTCTAAAATTCCTCTAACTAAATTTCTTTTGGATAATTTTTCTTGTTGCTTAAAATTTATATGACCTAAATTTTTATGCCATGCAAAAATATCAATATTAAAGATCATTTAACAACTTTTTTTTTTAAACTATCTAAAATTCTTGAATCTACCACATAAACATTTCCTAATCTAATTCCTTTAAAAATTTGTTTTAGTGTATCACTATCAATCACAATGCATTTATTTCCTTTAAATAGCACATCATATCTTAAGTCACACAATTGACTAACACTTAATAAATTATGCATCAATTTATCAACAAAAAGCACATTTTTTATGATTGTAAACATCATACCTACAGTGCCCTTTCCAATAATTTTTCCTTTTCGATTGTGTTCAAAGGTCACCATTCCATGTTCTTTTCATTCATGATTTTTGAACAATGAGAAATCACTCGTCATATATTTCGAGCATCCACTATCAGCGTACCACTTTTCTTTGATTTTTGCTTCATGTTCCTATACAATAAAGAGAAACATCATCTGTTCTTAAAAACCCAAACAAGTTTGGGTTCTTTAGAAAACAAAGTTGTATGAGCATTAAATTTTTCTTGATTTGCACTAAACTTGTTCATAAAACAACCCTTAGCAAAGTGTCCATATTTATGACATATATAACAAGAAAAATTATTTTATTTATGGAATAATTAAGTCTATATCCAAAATTATTTTGAATATATCCAAATTTATTATACTTACATTCAAAATTAAATTTTTTGTGAAATTTTATTTTTTTGGCAGAATCTCTATGGGTGCTTCTATGGGAACTTCTATGAGTACTTCTGTGTGACTTTCTGTAAAATTTTTCTACAGTCTAAGTATTATTTCTATGATTATATTGTGCAATTTGTGTAAAATTTCTATGCAGTCTTGGTACAACTTTTTTACTATTGCTTGTAATTTTTTGAACACATTTGTGAGAATTTTCTACAATACTAGAAGTGCTCATTTTCCCTAAATTTGTTGTTTTGACAAAACTACCATTTTTAGAGGTTGAAACTATTTTATTGACACATGCATAGCCTAAACCCTTTTTAGAAAAATTTATTCTTTGAAAAGAAAGTAATTTGTTAATTTTTCATCACTCTCATGAAATTTTTGAAAAGTGATTTCTATGAATTTTGATAAAACGTCTACCCTATTTTTCAGAATATTTATTTCAGTTTTTAGCTCACAATTTTCAGTTTTTAATGCATAATTTTTAGCTCTTATAGTTTTCAATTCGGAATTCAACAAGTGGTTTGTTTGCCTAAACATATCCTTCTTATTTTCTAGTATCACAACCTTATTTTTTAAGTCTAAAATTATGTTTAACATGCTGTCAAATTCAGTAGTTTCAATTGAATTTTCAGAATTCACCTCAAGTTTTGCCATAAGACAAAGGTTAACTTCCTCCGATGTGTTAGAAACTTTATTATCCGATTCTTCCTCTTTTGAATCACTCTATGTGGCCATCATTGCTTTGTCTTTCTTTTTGAATGTTTCGATTTTTCTCAGCAAGACTGGACACTCGTATTTTATGTGTCCTTGCTTCTTGCATTCATAGCAAACTTTATCTTTTTGCTCCCTTTCACGGCTGTCCTTTCCTGCATTCAATTTAACCTTTCGTGAGTTCTAAAAATTCTTAGGTTTGAAGGCTTTTTTACCCTTTTTTTATGAAGGTTCGAGTGAGTTTTTTGGTAAGCAAGTTGATGTCTTCATCCCTGTTATCCTCTTCTGCAGAATTTTCATCTTCCTTAGCCATAAATGCTATAGTTTTCTTCTTGTTTTCAGATTCAGCAGTATGGAAGATTTTGGTTTCATACGACATTAATTTTCCTCTAAATTCATTTAGGGACAGCTTGTTGAGGTCTTGGGCTTCCTCGATTGCAGTCTTTTAAGCATCCCATGTCCTTGGCAATACCCGAAGAACTTTTCTTACTTGATCTGCATCTGAAATCTTTTTTCCAAGAGAATCAAGTTCATTAGTAATAATGGAAAATCTATTAAATATATCTTTAACATTCTCTCCCAGTTGAAATTGAAAAAAGTTCATATTCTTACATCAACAAGTTGATTCGTGTTTCCTTCACAGTGTTAGTCCCTTCATGAGTGATGCATAATCTATTCCAAATATCTTTTACTGTAGCATATGAAGAAACTAAGTTAAATTCAGTTGGTGAGATAGCATATAAAAGTAAGTGTTTAGCATGTGAATTAATTGACATTTTTCTTTTGTCATCCTCAGTGATTATTGGTGTTTTTATTTCTAAATTTTCAGAAGTTATAACTTTCCAAACCTCATAATCAGTGGATTGAATAAAAGTTTCCATCCTATATTTCTAGTGGGAACAATTAGCACCATCAAAATATGGTGTTCGATTTACGATCTGACTATAATTATAAGGAAAAGTCATGGATCTTTTACTCTAAAGAAATCTCTTTAGTGGAGTAGAGCACTGAGTTCTGATATCACTTGTTGGTCCTTGTGACAACCAAGAAGGGGAATTGAATTGGTTATCTTGATTGGTTTTTAAAAAATTTAATCTAACTCTATTTAGATATAAAATAATCTTATGGTCAATCTAAATATATGAAATGAAAAATAAAGACAAAATAAAAATAAAAAGATAGAGAAACAAATCCAATTTTATAGTGGTTTGGCCTTGTACCTACGTCCACTCTTCTAGCCAGCAAGCTGCGATCTAATAATTTGCTAGTTTTTCACTATGATGCGAAAATACAAAGTACAATCCAAACACTGTTGACTTCTGATCTTCCCTACTCGAAGATATCTTTGTCCAACAATGATAATCAAACAATTCTCAGAAGATCTACCTCACAATACTTCACTCAAGACTCAACTCACAATAGCTAAAATACAAATAATTAAAGAAATGATAACAAGAATTTGAGTTTGTGACACTCTCTTGATATGCTGAATTTCTTTACTTCAATATTAAAAAATTGCTCTACAGAATGTTCATTCTTATCTCATTTTTATCCCCTTTATTTAACTTAACTTTTTAGCCTTCAAATCTTCTAGTCTTAGCACAAAATCACCATTAAGAACAGCAACTTTCCTGATTTTTTAATGCTGAATATTTCATGTTCTTTGAGACTTTCCTTAATGATAAATGTTGTTGAAATATTCAAAAATCCTTCCAAATAACCATTCAACCTTACCCATGATTTTCTTAATCTTTCCTTAATGCATCTAGTGCTGAATACTTGACTTGTAGCTCCACGTACCTTCTTTGAAATGCAATTTCCTAATCTAAACAATCTTAACCATATGCAAGAATATATTTAGCTGAATTTGTGCAAATGATCATATCATCTTTCTTGAAAAATTTTTAAATTTTTCGGATAAAGATATTTATCTTTGGACTCTCCTCTAAGAAAAATTCTTCTTTCCATGTTGAATGAAATCAATAGCCGCAACTTTCATGTTTAAATTTAAATTTGTTTGAATTTAAATACTTTCCCGGATTATTGTTTAGACTTTGTGACTTTCCTCATTTGGTTCTTTTAGAGTTTCCTTTCCTATAAGGTATCCCCTTAATCATGGATTAGTCAAAATATCTAAACATATTTTTAGAGTAAGTATAGTATCCAATCTATACTCACATTGCTAATTGGGTTTTCAATAAATAAGGAAAGATACATTTTGTTTGTGTCTCGGCCTCTATGGTCCAAATAAGTCTTGCTTCTATGACATCTTCTATGACAACTTCTATGACCCACTTTTATTGAAATTTTTAAATAAGATTTAATCTCCATACTTAGTAAAAATGTTAGAATACCATAAAAGATTTTGTTATCATCAAAATTCTATAGGGACAATAATTTCCCTAACAATTAGTTTTTTCTTTTAGTTTTTATAGGCGTACAAAGATAGTCGATAGAAAAGATGCACTCAACCAAAGTTCAAGCTATGCAACAATGAATTCCAAGGTTTGGCAGAAGCGCTCACAGAAATAGGACGTGATCACGCGACTGCTTAAGAGACATTTTTATAATTGGCAAAACCGCTCAAAGAAATGAGGCATTGTACGTAGCTGCTATCAAGTCATAAGGCTATTTGTTTTGGAGAGTGGTCTCCTTTATTTTGGAAACTACTCTAGCCATCAAACTTCTCAGTCACATACTTTGATAATATACCTACTATGTTTATTAAATTTTTTTAACAATTGAACTTTACTATCCACTTGTTGAAAATAAATCTAAAAGTTACTAAGAAATTAACACATACCACTAAAAAAAACAGTATTTTTGCGACGAATTTATCAACAAAATTCTGTTAAAAGTTCATCGTAAAATAAATTTACAACGAAAAAAATTTCATAACTAACAAGACATTGCAAAAATTAGCGACGAAAATTCGTTATTCTGTTGCAAATTTTGTGACGAATAAAATTTCATCGCCCAATTCGTTGCAAATATTAGCCATAAAAAATTTTTTTGTCGCAAATTTGTGGTGGATTTCCTAACAAAATATTTTGGTTACAAATTTGCAACAAATTTTTTTCGTCACAAATTTTTCGTGGCAAAATTTTGTGACGAATTATGTTTTGTCGGAAATCACATCACAAAAATTTGCCATGATTATCGTTTTTGTTACAAATTTGGCCACAAAGAAAACTTGTCGCAACAAATTAAATTTGTCAGTAAATTAGTCGCTAACTTCATGACAAATTTGCGATGGATGAAGAATTTCGTGACTTATTTTGTGACGAATCTAGGATAATTAGCGACAAAATTTGAGACGAACATGAAAATCAGTGACGAATCTACGATTTTTGTGACAAAAATAAATTTTATTAGCATATTTCCCCCATTTTTCCCTGTATAACTCGTTTCTATACCTGCTCATCCAACAACATTATCAACTAACTATCAAACATTCATCAACATCAAATTTCTACTATCTCTGCTCATCCATGCAACTAACCATCCAACTAGATCAATCAACTAAAAATTCAATGACAACTAATCATACGACATGAAGTCCCAACTAATCATTCGACATCAACTAAGAATTCAACTAATAATACAACTACCAAGAGTTACAACAATGGCAGTATAAAAAACAAGCACAAAATCAAGTCCCAATGTTCAGATGTTCAAATATCAACAATTACAAAATGTGTCTAAGTAACCATGTTCAATTGTAACCATCAAATAACAATAAGCAATCTCAAGCACCATCACCATCGCCATCACCATCACAATCGCCATCGCCATCGCCATCGCCATCACCATCGCCATCATCACCATCACGAGCATTATCAAGAGGAAATAGAGAAGAGGAAATTTGACTGGAAGAGGGGGCTAACTGAAGATGCTACATGAGTTGTGTATAGAACTTATTAAATTCGTGATCTCTTTGCATCTGTTGTGTGTGAAGCTCGTTCAATTCTTGATTTCTTTGCCTCTGTTGTTCAACTACCTCTTAAAGTTCGGTGTCTCTTTGCACTAATAGATCTTTCAAATGGCTCACCTCTTGTTTCAATTGCATCATTTCTGCCGCTACTATTGGTGGGGTGGAAGAAGATAGATGATCGATTTTGCAAGTCCTATCAAAGAACTCATCTCAAGTACTCTACCCCTTTTGCTCTACCAGTTGTCTCGAGCCATAGAGCCATACTATCAACAGATAGCTCAGATGAGCCAACATCATCACTAGCATTTGAACTTCTCACTAAAAGCTCATCATATCTCTCCTTCATTTGTCATAAGAAAAATTAAAAAAATTAAAATAACAATATAATAGAAACTCATATAATCTGGATTAGACATATATATATGAAGGCAAATAAAAAACATAGTTTTCGTTATCCTACTAATATTAAAAAAAAAAATATGAACTGTAACCAAATTTGATAAAGAGAAATGCATGTAAATGTTTTCATTGTTATGACATTGCATTCAATCCATTACATTGTTTTCTTAGTTGTTCTGATTGTCTAGTAATACAAATCATGAAACTATATAATTTGTTTAAAGAAGGAGTAATACTTCTGTAAATGTTACATTATGGCATTTAAATTATGAACGTTCATATTAATATTGAATAAGTTGAAAATTGTGAAAAAAAATAAGAAAATCTCTATCAAGAGATTCATTATACAAAGATTATGTATAAATGAGAAACCAACATTTCAAGAGATATAAGTGCAATCGTGCAAAGTGAACGTATTGAATGTTCAGCTTTTATAACTTAAAATAGGAATTATTGAATGGAAGGATATCTTTTAAAGTGTAGCTAAGTATAGCAAAATAGGGTTTGAATGTAAAAACATTATCCATATCCAAAATTGGATTAATAATGATCAAATAAAACAATATATATTAGGAATCAAAGAATCAAGTAAGCAGTGAAAAGAAACTTTAGAAGAGACTAGCCTAATATATTCATCCTCCTATATTGTTTTATGTGGTTCAGCCCTATTTGCCTACATCCATGTGCGACCAAACTCTTTTATTATGAGAATAAATCAAGTAATCCCAATTTAAGAGTCCACCGGAATCAAAAAACCCCTTGAACATATTCTCACAAATATTTAAAAAATGAAAAAAAAAAAAAAACCATCTCCCCCATCTAGAAACAACCAGGAGGTCTGACGTTTTTCTAACAATCTTTTTACTCTAGATAACATGTATGCACCTAATATGATCTCAAACAAAGTACCTAAATAGTTTCTATTTTTTCTAAATAAAATATAATTCTAAATTGGAAAAATAATACAATTTATACAAAAAATATGACACCTAGGAAAAGTAAACTGTTTTCTAAAATATGAGTCAACCATTTGAAAGTAGACCAAAAGATGGGGAAGGAGAGCACATATGGTCTGGTCTCCCCCCCCCCCCAAAAAAAAAAACATTGCGCTGAGTTTATTTTGATCTATTAGTTTGTGCCCTAGAGGGGCATTTTAGGTATTTGATAGGGGTTAGTGGGATAACTCCCACTAACCCATACCTAACCACCCACTAAACCTATCTCATAATATCTCTCTCTCTCTCTCACGTATAGTAAAACCCCCCCGGCACCATTGATGACCTTGTGGGTTGAACGCACCACCCGACCGCGAGACCGCGAGGGGCGGATATTCGAGGTATTATATCTTATACCCAATCTATATTTATTTTTCGAAAAACATTATGTCGCGGTTGAGTCAATTAATTCCAACATGATCTTTTCTAATTAGTTTTAGTTCTTTGGGTATGTGTTTGGTGGTTCCAAATAATCAATCAATAATTTAGTTCAAAGTCTTTAGTTGTGTGATATTTATTTTTATAATATTGGGGGAAAATCGCTTCATTGATCAATATTGTTTCTATTTTATAAGAAATTTTCAAATTTTATTTAAATATTATTGGTAAATACTCTCACGTAAAGGCATTTTACCATAACTAATTAACTCAAAATTGGTTTTGAAGCAGGGAGGAATAACTCCCATTATCCCTCAACTCCCCCATAACTGCAGTAATCTCCCAATAGTCTCTCTTAATCATCCACCAACTTACGTGAGTCTGGGGAACATCAAGTGATTGAGAATTGCTTGGGGGTGATGATGTTTTTTCTTTGGTAGAGAGAAATTGAAATATTATGGAAAATACATATTTTTTTAGAGCGAAAAATATTGAGAGCATTGAAAAGAGAATTTCGAGGTGGAAACTTCTCTTCCGTCACTTCGATTCATCAGATCTAAAGTTGAGATGCTGTGATATCATGGTAGTGACTCGATTTCATGGTCACCATCCCGACCGAACGATCTGTTCAAGAGATTTGCAATTTAGTGGATTTTGAAGGCCTACACATCGAGGTAACCCGAAAAATTCCAACTTATTTATTTTTGTAAATTCCACACTTCCGATTTATAAAATAAATATAACATTGATAACAGAGCGAAGTTAGATTTATTTAAAATAATTTTTGAAATTTTTTAGATATAAAAAGTGTAGGGTGTAAAATTTAAGGACCTGATCACGGATGAGTTTCGTGAATCTGAGAATACCAAAAGAATAACCATGGCCCAAGGATCATGAAAATAATTTTTGTTGAATTTTTTTCTTTTTTTAGCAAGTTTGGGCCATGAAATGTGAGGTTGAATTTTTTGGCCTAAATTGTGTCCTTGACCATTGAAATTTAGATTTTTTCAGGACAAATTGATCTATCAAAATGGTTTAGATGTGTTGCTCATAACCTAATCTGCATGTTTGATATAGTAATTGTGTGATTTGGAGGCCAAAAATTGAGTTTCAAAATTGGTCACAAAAGGTCGAGACTTTGAACATTTGATTCTCCGAGATTAGAGCATAAATCTCTCAAAAATCAAGTTGAGGATGACTTGGGGATGATCAATTTTAATTTCTGACCGAATCGCCATAAAAAAGTGGCCGGAAATAGGTTTTTCCGACACTCAAGTCAAGATGACCCGATTGCAAAACAAGCGGCAAAGAATTTTGAGTAGGAAACTTCTCTCCCGTCACCAGATCTAGAGTTGAGGTACTATGATATCATGGTGGTAACTCAATTTCGTGGTCACCGTCTCGGTCGAGCGATTTGTTCAAGGGATTTGTAGTTCGGTGGATTTTGAAAAAATTCCAACTTATTTATTTCTGTAAATTTCATGCTACCGATTTGTAAAATAAATCTAACAAATATAAAACAATTCTGATAATGACAAACAAGACAACAAAAAGGAGTTAGAGAATCTCATTTGCGATGTAGACTACCACTGAGTTGGAAAATGAGAGCTGAGAATAAATAGATGAGGCCAGGCTAACAGAAGAATGAGTGGAGTTCTATTTCAGTCGCTTCAAATTGCCCATACACTAATGTGTTTGTGTTATGTAATACATGTAAATTCCACAATTTAATATATATGTTTGTTTTGAGTCATAAATTCTACTATTATGAAATTTCCATCTTGTAACAACACAAATATAATCATTTTGATACGGTGTTAATAATAGGATGGAAATTTCTTTTTCTAGAGAAATTAAGAAGTACCCCATTCACAATTGAAATGTGAGTTCATTTGACCTGCTTTGAGATTGAGTATTTGGTGCTAGAAAGAAACTATGAGGGATAATACTTGTTGAATGTTCAATAGTAAACTCAGGATACAAATTCAAAAAATTAAAAACTATTTAAAAGGTTAAATGTTAAAAATAAGTATTCATTATAAATTATGCCTTGAGTTCTAGATAGAGTCAAGAGTTGTTGATTATAACGATGATTTGAGCTATGGTAGTGACATTCCAATGGGTCCTTTTACCTATTTTCTCATAGCCGCGATGTGTAGTCACAAAAGAATAGTCATTCACCAACCGATAGTTGGTCAAGTGAGATTTGGCATTGGGTCTCTTAATCAGGGTATTGGATTTAAGTTTTGGAATAAAAAAGACTATACTGAAAAGATAATTCCTCGTAATACGTCACTACAAATCGTGAATCAAATTAATCTGAATATGATTTTAGATATCGATAATATACAAAAAAAAAAAAAAAAAAAAAAAATTGCCATTGGGTTTAATCTTAATTTTGAATTCAAAACCCCACCACCAATGGACGCATGGAGGCATAGAGTAGTTTCAAATTTGGTACTTCATTTTGTATTCGAATTCCCCAGCAAGGATATTTCCATCTCAACTATTAAATCCAACCCTTCAATTGAGTTTGAACTTGTGATTAAGGTATATCAATGTCTATGGAATTCAGGGTATTGATTCTTGTAATTAATATTTTTTGTTTGTCACAATCAAAAGTTGGGCATCTCTCTTTTATCACATTCTCCGGCAAGAATCTCTTTTTGACATTTTTCAAAACAAAAGGTGAGAGTCCTTTCACAGTATTTGTCCACCTTCCAATATCCTTTCCTCCAGGATTCTCTCAACTGAAAATTGAAAAATTGATAAAGAAAAAATGTATAAAAAAATCACGAAGAAAGAAATTGCAAAATAATCATATTCTTACACCAATCAATCAAAATATATCTATACCCGTAAAACTAAATACTTCAGTATTAATCATGTGCTCGGGTTCGAGTCTGTATAGAAAAAAAAAATATTTTTGAGAGACCTCCTCTTAACGAGTCCGACAATATATGGATGCGAATTAATTAAGATGAAATTTTAAATAACGAATAGTGATATAAAAAAATATATATATAACTTCTGTATGGACGGTTCTCCATTCTACTTTTACAAATCTCTCTCTCCCCCTCTCTCCTTCGAGATTTGTGAGTTTGTGATCCATTGGCTACATGTCAATGCCGTCCATTAATTTGCATGTGGATGGCTACATTATAATAATACAGAATGAAGAGAGCACATGGAAGTGATCGAAGAATCCATATTTATAATAATGTTGTGGAGGGATAAGGGATTGATTTTGGAGGTGGAATCATTTGCCAATTAAAAGTTGTGCAAAAAATAGTGGGTTTGGCTTCATGGCATTTTTTTTGTCCTATTAAATAGGATCATATGGGGCTACCTCCAACTTACTTATTCCTTTTGCATTTGAATTTCAGGTTTGTGGTTGTGAATGTTCCCTTTTTGCCACTGTCAATGGGGTTACACTAAAGTGGAGATCCTTCTAAATTTGGGGATAAAAAGATGGGAATTTATAATCACCAAAAACATTTACTAGGATTTTGTAATGGTCATCACTAAATTAAAGTTTTCTAGGAATAGAATAAATTGGTAAACCAACGGACAGTCGATCTAATGAAATAGAATGTTAAATCTCTTAACCAAGTTTCGAGTTCAAAATTCGAGAATAAAAAAGATTACGTTAGGAGAGTTACTTCATAAACAAAGTTTTTACAAACGCTCAAATCGAATTAGTGAAAATATAATTTTGAATACAGTGATTTGGTGAAAAAAAAAAGAATGAATTGGTAAAAGCTCAACCAACCTGAGGATGTTGGGTTTTCTAAATTATGCCGAGGACTAGGGAAAACTAAAATAATAGCAAAAATCATTGGATTTAAAAATTGAGACTGAAAGAAAAGGGACAAGGAAAAGTTGAGGGAAAGGCAAAAGAGTGATCTAAAAACATAAAGAGGCCCTCCATTAGCCAAAGCCATCCTAGGTTGTGTGTGTCAACAATTAATGGACCGGAGAGAGAGACAGAAGATAAAAATAGAAGCTTTACATGTGGAATTGATAATTTTGATTATAAGATTCTAAGAAGCAGCTAGCTCACTTGGGCCCTCCAAACAAAACTTCAGAAAGGGTGTCTTGTTCATTGATTTATCTCCAAACACAGTTCTCACCACATGAGGAGCAATCATCAAATGCCAGCATTTGAGCCTATGACCCCACATGAAGTCTTCAATATCTTAACAATTCAAATCGACAACCCCAAATCACTAAACTATGGCTTGAAAACCGTACGACCCACATGAGAAATATCTTCAGGTCAATCCTAATTTGAGTTCATTTATATTATGGGCCATGTACATTTTTTGCCCCCTAACTTTGATCCAAAATGTAATTTGGCTCCAAAAATACGATAGTGTTTGCATTTCATTTAATCCTTTAAAACTAATCCTTTAAAACTAATTTCTAATCACTACAACTAGGATCAAAACTAAAATATTCTTGGAATGCCCCCTTTTTTTCTCGAATTGTTCTTTTTATATCAAAAAAAAAAAAACTTTTTGAAACAGGTCAGTTTTGTAAAATTTGTGGATTCATTAATACTCTGCTTCGCCTGTGAGACCATAACAAATTATAAAAATTGACAAACTTGTAAAATTTTTAAATGGGTATAAAAAAATTTGACAAATTTTAATGCCTATTTTTTTTATAACATCGTATGTTTTAACTTTTGTAAGCAAATTTCATTCTTAATATAGTCCGTAAAAATTATAAGGATTGAATCGGTATACAATACTCACTCATAATTTACTATAGATCTCATAATAATAAAAAAAATGATCCAATACACAACCACGAATATCATGTATATCAATATTTATATGGATCATAGGACCGGCGTCCTTATACCTAGAGGGAAGAAATTGCTCATTCTTGGTACACTACCATACTGAAATTTGTACTGCCATTCTGCAGGATCCTTTTCCTCTTAAAATCTATACAAAGTTCATATATATAGTTTTGAAGCTTACCCAATGACACCAGAGCGAGCCAGACCAGAGAGTAACATGCTCTGAAAAAGAAGCCAAATGAGCAAAAATTTGAAACCCAGGAGTGCTTTCCCACCCACATATCTTGACTCTCTTTGGGAGGTACAAATAATTGTTTCAGAGTTATCAGTTGGACTGGTCTTTGGTCCAATTTCCAGTGCACAGGTCTAAACCTATGTCAGGGAGAGTACGAATTCAGAGACATAGCCCTTGTTTGTTTTGTGATTATTTATATTTTATTATACACCATGGATTGTTTAATTTCAAAATAACCAAATTTTTGAACAGGTGCTGTCTATTACTCACCAACACCAAACAGACTTTCTCTGAGTCAATGGTTTTGGGGTTGCTCTCCCAATGCCCTCCTTTTGAGCTCTTTTCTGACCAATCTTTGGCTTTCGGGACAACTGAGACCCCATAAATATATAAATATATTTACGATTTTAATAGGTTGGAGAGGTTAATATATGGACAGCACATAAAACAAAAAGAAAATTACCAAAGCCCAAGACAGTTAAATAAAAATAACATTATAGTATATTACTATCACGGTCCAATTCAATCTGCAAACTCCTTTTAAAGCACTTCCCTTCAATTATTTTTTTATTATTCAAAAAACTTTATAGATCCATCCATCCCCCTTCCTACATTAAAGATTCCTTCATAACTAAACTACATGACTCACCCACATAAGCTAGTTTCTGAAGAGAGAGAGAGAGAGACGGTTCTTTGAAGTTGCAGCGAAGGAGCGTTCTTTCTCATCATGTGTTTTGCCAGAGTATGGAGGTAAAATTTAATGTTCAAAAACAACTATTGCAATCTTTAATATGAATCTTTTGCGTCTTTTTAATGGCTATAGATCAATAAAATCAGATATAATTATTTTGTCTCCACAGTCATTGTATCTCAAATGCCAGATTTACCATCTTCCATTTTTTTCTTTTTTGTGTTTCAGGCAAAAATATATTGAAGAAGACAGCTAAATAAGAGCTGTCCTTTTTTCTTGGCTTTGCAAGAGTAATCCGTGGGAAGTAAAAAAGGGTTGTGATTTTGGCTCTGAAAAACACAAGGACCACCATGAGATGAGAGGTGGTATTCAAGGACATCACATGTAAGATTTTATCCATTTATTTGGTTCATTCTTACAAGCTCTCTTCTCCAGTTGCATTCATCTTTTCTATTTTGTTGCTAATCAAGGTCAATGGAGGACACCTTTATTTTTATGAGAAGGTTGCTTTGAATTTGGTTTCTTTTTCTGAGATCTGCAAGTTTGTGAACCGAACTCTCATGGATGAAGATTCATCACTATCTGCTACAAAACATGTTCAAGAGAAAAACCCAGTTGCTGCAGAGACGGTAGCAGCAGAAACGGATGCCGGAATGAGCACTAATAGACAAAACAAGTCTCTTACTATCAGGACCACAGCAAGTACCTGCAATGAAGAAACACCAATCACCCAATCTCCAAACATTACTAACCCAATTGACTTATCACTGTCTTCAACCTCTTCACCATACAATTCACCCTCTCTCATCTCTCCACCATCATCCGCATTTGTTTCAGCTCTTCAATCACCTTATATATCACCAAGAGCCACAGTAGCTCCACTGATGAAGAGTGAAAATCCAGGGTCTTTGACTCCATTACTTGCTCATCCTTCCCCTCCAGTATCTTACTGTGGTTCACAATCGGATGACATTCCAAGTAGTTCCTACACTCCCCCGCCTGAAACCTATGATTTTCCTGATGACCCAATCGACCAAAAGCTCAAATTTGTTACTTGTGTTCCAGTTCCAGTCACAGATCCACCTCCTAGAATCTCATTTTCATTTCAGGTGCCTCGGATTTCCTTCGCTAAAGGGTCTGTCTCACCCTCCTCAAATACAAAACTTAGGAGCTGTGATGTATTTATAGGTTATCATGGACAGAATCCAAATATGGTTCGCTTTTGTAAGTGGCTTAAATCAGAATTGGAAGTGCAGGGAATTGCTTGCTTCATTGCAGATAGAACAAAATATTCGGATAGTCAGAGCCATGAGATTGCTGATCGAGTTATTTGCTCCGTGACATTTGGCATTGTGGTTGTCAGTTCTTGTAGCTTATGCAGCCACCTTAGCTTGGAGGAGATTAGGTTCTTTGCACAGAAGAAGAACTTGATCCCATTGTTCTTTGACATGGAGCCAAGTGAGATCACAGCTCTTTTGAGCCACAATTCAGATGATAAAGAACGTAACGAAGCCATTGAAGGATTAACTAAATCAAGCCATGATTTTAAGCTTGCAGCAAATGAAGGTAATTGGAGAAGCTGCATTGCCAAAGCTGCTGGCTTGTTGAGGACTAAACTTGGGCGTAAAAGCATTAATGAGAAGGAGATTGAAGTGTTTGAGGAACTCCCTTTCCAAAGAAACCGATTCTTTGTAGGAAGAGATAAGGAGCTAATGGAGATTCAATCCGCTTTCTTTGGTAGTGGAGATAATACTGAGCTAGAGCCAATTGCAAGCGTGAATGAGGAGACTGACAAGAATGGAAGCAAAGGAGGCAAATTCATAAATTTGGAGATGGGAAAATGCAATGAGCCAGCTTTGGAGGCATGGGTTAAACCGATAGTTGGAAGACCACCATTAAGCAGGCAAAGTTACAGGAAATCCAAAAATGCTAAAAACAAGAATTTTTGCAGTGTTGTCTGCATAAATGGAGCTCCTGGCATCGGTAAGACAGAGCTTGCACTAGAGTTTGCTTATAGGTATTCACAAAGATATAAGATGGTTTTATGGATAGGAGGTGAAGCAAGGTATTTCAGGCAGAATATATTAAATTTGTCACTCAATTTGGGATTGGATGTGAGTGCTGATGCAGAGAAGGAAAGAGGAAGGATTCGAAGCTTTGAGGAGCAGGAATTTGAAGCTTTCAAGAGAGTCAAGAGGGAGTTATTCCGGGACATGCCTTACTTGGTGATCATAGACAATCTTGAGACGGAGAAGGATTGGTGGGAGGGAAAAGATTTACATGACCTTATTCCAAGGAACACCGGAGGCTCCCATGTCATTATTACAACAAGGCTCTCTAAGGTCATGAACTTTGAAGCTATGCAACTTCAGCCGCTTTCCTTGTCTGATGCAATGATTTTGATGAGAGGAAAGAGAAAGAAAGAGTATCCACCAGAAGAATTGGAATTTCTTAAGCAGTTTGATGAGAGGCTAGGTAGGTCAACTTATGGTCTGTGGTTAATTGGTTCTCTACTTTCAGAGCTATCAATTTCGCCATCTAAACTATTTGAAGCTGTGAATCAGGCCTCGTTTAATGATAATGCTAGTTGCCCTTTCCTGAGCATAGCTGATGAGCAGTTCTGCAGAAACAATCCTTTCCTAATGAAAGTCCTCAATTGTTGCTTGGCCATATTACAACAAACCAATGGAAGCAGAAACCTCCTTGCATGGCGAATGCTTCTTGTGGGTGCTTGGTTTGCCCCATCTCCTATTCCAGTGAACCTGTTAGCTACTGCAGCAAAGAACATAACTTCTAATGGAACTCGGTTAAAGATTTGGACCAAGTGTGCTAGTCTCGCCTTCCTTTGCTGCTCCGGTTGTTGTGCTTCTCAAACTTGGAAGAGTGAAGAAGATTCAGCATTTCTTCTGGTTAAATTAGGACTTGCACGAAGAGCAAATAGGCAGCCCAGTTATTGGATACAATTTCACCCCATCACGCAAATCTTTGCAAGAAGGAAAGAGGGCTTATCTGCAGCAAAGGCAACAGTTCAAGCGGTGAGGAAGAATGGGAACCCTATAATAAATTCAGACCATCTTTGGGCATCAGCATTTCTAGTTTTTGGATTCAAATCAGAGCCCCCACTTGTTCAGCTCAAAGCAACAGATGTGGTTTTATTCATCAAGAGAACAGCTCTTCCTCTGTCTATACGAGCATTCACAACGTTCTCTAGATGTAACTCAGCCTTGGAGCTCCTAAAGGTGTGCACAAACGTGCTTGAGGAAGTGGAGAAGTCATTTGTCTCTCAAATCCAAGATTGGTGCCATGGATCACTTTGTTGGAAGAAAAAGTATCAATCCAACCAACAGGTGGATGAGTACGTATGGCAAGATGTAACATTGTTAAAGGCAACATTGCTCGAGACGAGAGCAAAATTGCTGATGAGAGGTGGGCATTTCGACAGCGGAGAAGAGCTATGCAGAACTTGTATTAGTATTAGGACAGTGATGCTAGGACATAACCATGCTCAAACCTTAGCCGCGCAAGAGACACTGGCAAAGTTAGTAAGATTGAGGAGTAAAATTTGATGTACATGTACTCCTCAATCCGATATTTAGTCAGCTTCGGATTTGGAGTTGCTCATTTTTGTTCACACGTAATGATGCTAAGTAACAATGAATCCATTTGCTTGCATTTCTTATACTAGTCAGATTGTCATTCGATCATTTATTTTTCTTGTTTGCACAAATAACTGTATGCTAGTGTGACGGCATAATGTAGCAAAAGTTGCCTCTCACAGGCTAATGTTAACATAGCAAAGTTGTAAATTTTAACCCATCTAATATTGTTGAAAGTACTTTTCAGGCTAACATGGAGAACAGCAAGTTCAATAGATACATCAGGTGGAAATCAAAACATTCACATTATAATGAAATCATCACTCAAACCAAAGATCATCCAGATCTGCCTATATGGAAAACAGCCAAAGCCCAGCTCTTGCACCAGTAGCACCACACAGATTTGCAATCTGCTTAATGTAAAAGCTTATTGCAAAACATTCATTCTTTTTCTATGCGGATCAGACTTAGCTCCACTTGGACACGGTACGTCTACAACCCATCTTCTGTTGGAGGCAGTCTATAACCAAATAAGCTGGCACCATGTCTTCCCATGAGCCCACCTTGCTTTTTTTATATATTTTTTTTCTAATATATAACCTTCCACAGATGATTAATGATAGAGCCCAAAAGAGCGGACTTGGATTTTGAAGTAAAACTGATACCACATTAGGAGAGAATTTGACTTTATACGTAAAAAGTTAGGTGTTAAGCTAGAAGGATTTCATATGGATTTATCATACCCATAAGATTGAGAAGTGAATCTTACAGTCCCACAAAATCATTTTGTGCACCTCATTCAGCTATAGACTGCTTTCGACTGGGGTTTCATCGGCTCATTCAGCTATAAATAGCCTCAGCAGGGGTTAAGCTTGCGCTCTGCTAGCACTGAAAGAAATTTTGCTTCTTCAAAGCATCAGAAGTTTTATCTAAGAAGTGGATACATACGGCCCTTTTGTAATACCGAGATAAAAAAATAAAATAAATAAATAAATAAAAATTGAAAAAAAAAAAAAGAAATGAACCCAAGAAAAAAGGGCCCACCACCACCACCACCACCACTTTCCCTTCTCTCTTTTTTCTTTCTTTTTCTTCCTCTTTTCTTGTTTTCTTTTCCTCCCCAGCTCCCGACTCTCTCTTTTCACGCCATATGTTCATCTCGCTCCCGACTCTCTCTTTTCACGCCCTATGTTCATCTCTTCGTCCTCTTCCTTCAATCTCCCACCACACCTCAATAAATTCTCAATTAAATTACACCTCCAACCTTCAATTAATTCATACAACTCAGAGAATGGACATTGAAAGAGAAAAAAAAAAAAAAAAAAAACCAAATCAAGGGTTGCCCAATTAAGGAGAAAAATTAGGTTTTTGAAACTTAGCTTCCAAAGTTCATTCTAATTCCGAAATTGAGATAATTTCTTGATCTTAAACTTGGATTTAATCTTTTTATTAGTAGATTATAACTTATTGAAGAAATTTATGAAAATTTTGTTGGTGTATCGAAACCCTAAAAATTCTGTGAACAGTGAATTTGGGGAAAATGAAATTAGAAATTATATTTACATATAAATGAGGTGCAATTGATGAAATTTACAATATACATTCATGAATTGAAAAAATTAGTAGAAATTAGGGTTATGTTAATTGGGAAAAAAATTAGAAAAAAATTATTTGAAAATAGGAAAATTTAGGAGAATTGTGAATAGGAATTTTAGAATGATACTATTAATGACAAATTGATAAAATGAGAATAAGAATAAGAAAATATTTGAAATTAGAGTTTAAATAAAATTAGAAAAAATTTGTAAACCCTTGAATTTGAGGAAAAATAACACGAAAATTGTTGTTGTTTGTTTAGGAGAATCGATTGGAGCTTGAAAAGAGACTTCTTGGAGCTGATAATATATAGGGAGTGAATACCCTCCCGAGAGATGAGTGGACGGCTATATCTCATGTAAATGAGTAAATTATTTTAAATTATGATTTATAAACTGATTTTGAATTAAATTTGAAATGTTATTTGAAATGTTTTATGAAATTTGTGTACCCTGAAATATGATTTAACAATTTCATGACTCGAGTATATTTATTGAATTATTTGCACTGTATCATATTTGAATGCCACGAGAATTGTGAGTATTTGTTTTACCTTGAAATTGAGTATGATTTGATTTATTAAATGGATATTTTGTAATAAGGTGATGAAAAATAACTATAGTCTAAGTGTTGTTACAGATCGGGCTATCGGGGCGGCGTGGCTAAGACTATTTAATTTAGTTTGGTGGTAGGTGGGTTGGAGAGTCTCCTCAGACTGTCGTGATAACGTACATGCACCCCACAGAATTCCGGGCCAATGCCAAGGGGATGAGATTTTGAGAAAATTGTGAAAAATCTCTCGGTAGATTCTACCAACGGCCATTAGTAGAATAATGTGTCACGCGCCGACTTTCCCATTGAGCACGTAACAACCGTCAAGTTATCTCGGTATACGGGCATGACCTCCCCATATACCGGGATAGCGCAAGGCATTCCAATTGTATAATAAATCTTTCAAAACATAAAACTCATCAAAATAAGAAATCATATAAACAATACACATACAAAGGATACATCTGATCCATTCTTGTACATATATGCATGCGTCAGCAAGCAATCGGGAATCCCTGTACATGCACACATGCAGAATTTGTCATCCCAGCCATTCTAGAGTTCTCAATCATTCATAATTTACAAGTTTGAAGTAAAATATCAAAATCTATAAATATAATCCAAAAATATTTCAAATCAAAATGAATGAAGTCCTAAATTATAGTCGTATGGATTTTACTAATACTTATCAGAAGAAAAGGAGCAAATATCAATAAAATCCAAATGGTATGAGACATACAGAACTTCATAAAACCAAAAGAAAATATCGAAATCCAACATTATATTCCAAATGTTCCAGTACAAAATAAAATATTTTTCCAAAGAGAATTTTAAGTAAAAGAGTGAAATCTCAAATCATAATCGTTCGAATTTTACCAATATTTGCTCGAAGAATTCAACCAGTATCAGTAAAATTCACACGGTATGAGATGTATAGAACTTTCTTTTCCATGGATAAATGTTCTACAATTTCCAGAATAACTATATAATTTATACCTATCCAGAATCAACAAAAATAATCCTCCAATCCGCTATAGTGGACGTCGTCTCCCTACACGTCCTCTGAAAAGGATTTAAAATGAGGGGGTGAGTATTTTAAATACCTAGTGAGTGGAGTGTAATAGTATGCAGTATATAAATGAGGGGTGAGGGTAGTGATGCCAAACTTATATATCAAATCAAATTCATTTCAATAAGATAATCATTTTTGCATAAGATTTTCCATATAAATCCACCATGACTCAATTAAACAATTCAGTAATTCAGCATTCATTTTTCATACTTTGGGGTTGTCGAAAATATTATCCCGCCAATGGCCATTGACATGACCCGCCAAGGGTTTTTTTTTTCACATTTTTCTTTATAAAATCCCCTTTTCGCCTTGGCGTTAGCTCGGAGCTCCGTGGGGTGCTACCAAATTATCCGGCGGCCTGTGAAGGCTCTCCAACCCACCTCCCCCAAGCCAATTTAACCAACCTTTACCATGCCGCCGCGAAGATCCAGTCTATGGCAAGACTTAGACTATAGTCATTTTTCCCAGCACTAGGTTACTAATTTTCCATTTATCAATCAATTCATGCTCAATCACAGAGCAGAGCAACATTTCAAAGTTCACATGAGTATCTCAAAGTAACATGGTACAAATAAGTCAATAATCAAACTCAAGAGTCATGGATAATTCACAATTCCATTTCAAACTCACCACAATCACAAAATATTATAAATTCATTTTAAAATTAAATTTGTAAATAATATTAAAATCATTTACTGATTTATATGATACATAACCATCCAGTCACCTATTGGGAGGATATTTACTCTCTCTATTTCCATAATTCAGTCCAATAAAATCTTACTACAATCCTCAATTGATTTTCCTAAATCTACAATCACGATTATATTATCAATTTCCAATTACTTTTAGGGTTTATCAATTTTTTCCTAATTTTGTACAAACCCTAATATTTAGATACAAAATTTCAAAAAAAATGCATTTCCTTCGAATTCAATATATTTTTAGCACATATACAAGTCTTCTCACCCTAAATTCAGTAAAAATTCGTTCAAATATTGAAGGGATTAGAAATTCCCTCACCCAGGGTTTTTGTAGTTCACAGCCCTAACTTCCGTGTATGCTTAGTACAGTTCGGAATCCTGCAATTCTTCTAAATCGAAGCAAAGTTTCGAAATTAAGTCTAATCACCAAGAAAAATCGAAACCCTAGAACTATAGTCAGAAATTAATCCTTACCTACGCAGTGGAGAGAGTGCAGGTTCGATCAAGGGTTTTCGATGGTCTACTACTATTGCCGGTTGGGATTTCTGCAAAGATTATAGAAGTGAGTTGCAGCGGTAGAGCAGCGCCGCGCAAGAAAGCAAGGGAGAGAGGCAGAGGGGCTATCACTCGCGGGAAAGAGAGAGAGAAATAGAGAATGAGAGATTAGGGTTTCTGACCCTATTCTCAATTAAAGGGGGACGTAGCGTTTTGGGCAAAACCCTGCGTCTTCCCTCCTTTTTTTTCTTTTTTTTTTATTTGTATATATATATATTTATATTTATTATTATTATTATTATCATCATCATCATCTTTATAAACTTTATATTTAAAGTTCCAATTTTCATCAAGATAGGATGTACTTCGAATCGAAAATACGGATATTTAAAATATACATAAAATTTCAATTTAATACCTTAAAATCGAAAATCAATAAAATTTTAAATTTTTTCATTATATTATAAAGATATTTACAAAATTTCTAACACTGGATTTTCGGTGTTACAACACTTAATCCGCTTAAAACAAATTTCGTCCTCGAAGTTTCAAAATATAATTTATACATCAAAGAGATGTGGGTGTTGCTTCCGCATTGATTCTTCAATCTTCCAAATCTATTCTTCCACTTGGTTGTTTCTCCACAACACTTTAACCATGGGGATTTGTTTGTTTTTCAACTGCTTGATCTGTCGATCCAATATTTGCACAGGTTGTATTTTGAATCTCAGATCTGGGTTCAATTCTATCGGAAGGGTTTCAATTACGTGAGAGGGATCTGACAAATACTTCTTTAACATTGACATATGAAATACATCATGAATCTTGTAATACCGGAAACTTGACGTTGAGTAGTTTGTAAATATTTCTATAATAAAGTAAAAAATTTTGAATTTTATCGATTTTCGATTTTGGGGTTTTAATTTTACATTTTTGGTATATTTGAAATGCCGTGTTACAAATTTACAGTATTTTTATTTTTGGTAAATTTAAAACTTCCAATGAGATGAGAAAAAAAAAACAAAAATATATATATATAGTTATTAATTATAAAAAAAAAAAAGGAAAGAGGAGATGCTGCGTTTCGGGGTGAAACGCAGCACCCTGTCTTCCCCAAATCGATTAGGGCTAATAGCCCTAATCGAATCTCACTCCCTGCTCTCTCGTCTGTCTTCGAAGCTCTCCCTCTCTCTTGCGATTTTGCCGCCATCATCACTCTCCTTCCGCCGCTGCAACCACCACCGTGACCACCGCAGCCACCGCGGGTCACCATCTCTCGGCCTCGAGTCACTCTCTGTCGATCTCTCCCTCACAGTCTCTCTCGGTCTCTCTCTCTATCACCATCACCATCTCTCGCTCTCTCACACCATCTCTCAGTCGCTCTCTTCCACGCATGAGCGGGCGATTCTCCCTCTCTTTCCTCTCTTCCCGCGCGCGAACAAAGTTCTCCTTCTCTCTCCCGTGCGCGCGATGGCAAAATTCCCATTCCCTTCTCTGTTTGCTCGATCGCAGTGCTCACAATGAGCACTTCCCTCTGTTAACAACCCAAACCAGCGGCCATTGCATCCTTTCAAAACCCTAGCCGCAGGACAGTAAAAACCCTAGGTCACAGCTTTGCAGAGGTAAGTCTAGGTTTTCCAATTTTGATTCTAGGGTTTGAATATTATGAGTATTTAGGTTTAAATTCTAACGATTCTTGTAAATTAAAATTGTTACAGGTTTGATCCACTGGCGATTGGAAGCTAGGACTGTAAATCGAGAAACCCTAGGTGAGGGATTTTTTATCCTCTCAATAAATTGAGTAAATTTAGGGTTAAATCTAGGGTAATGAGATATGTATACGTTAGATTAGTATGAGATGCGATTTTCTGATATTTAATATGTAATTTGTGAAGTAAGTGATGCAGAATTCATAAACTTAGGCTATTTGCAACGAAAGAAGCATGTTAAGGAATGATAGAATCGAACTGAGTCGATTTGAATGGTTTCTTTAGAGTTTCAATTGAAATATGCATGAAAAATGTTATATTTATGTGAAATTGAAAAAAAATTAGAAAAATTAGGAAATATTGGTAGTTAAAGTTCATTAGAGCGATAAATGATCTTCGGGTGATGAAAATCAGCAATTAGAAATCGTGGATATGAAATTAAGGGTGAATTGAGTTAGGAAAATGTGAAAACCCTTGTTATAGAGATTTTAATTGACGTTAATTGCAATGTTTGATTAGGTTAATCGTTTGGGGTCTTAAAATGGGGTCTATTCGGATTGGATTGAGAAATTGAGAGTGAATACCCTCTCTAGAGGTGAGTGGACGGTTCATTGTATTCGTAAATGAGAAACTTATTTTAAAATTGCTTTGAAAATGATTTTGAAAGATTTTTACATGTTTTATATAAATTGTTTTGTGATTGTGGGCTGTTTGAACTGAATTGTGAAATACGAATGCATCCATTGTATTTATAAATGCTTTTGTGTCATGTGCTATTTGATATTGCTCTATGAACTGCTTTGGTATGAAATTGTGGATTATTTGTTGAAAATCATGGCACATTGTTGAGAAATGGATTGAATGAGAAATGAAGGGTGCCGTAGATGACTATAGTCATATTCCCACCACGGAGCGACCCGACGGGGTGACGTGGGTTGGGGTTTGGATGTGCGGGGGAGTTAGACGTCCCTCCCTTTGCCGAAGTCGTACTAAATCTGGTGCACCCCGGTGATGTACGAGCCAACGCCAAGGAAGGGGGGTTTGTTTTGAGACATTGGATAGAAAAACCCTTGGCGGGCTTTCGTCTGGGTTTGGCCGCCCTAAGACAGAAGTGTTTTCGATGTAACCCCAGGATTTTCTGAAAGGATAATTGATATTGATGCATATTTGTGACATGTGATTTATTGAAATGATTTTATGTATATGAAATGATTTATGAGATATACTTTGACTGCCCCACATTCACACCTTATTTATGAACACAATCACACCATTGCACTCCACTCACTGAGTATACCCCTATACTCACCCCTCTCTCTCTCCATTTTTCAGAGGAGACTTAGTTGGGAGACTACTCGACAGAGCTTGCGAAGTATTTTTGCAGACTGTATAGGTATTTGGCAGGCAGGGTTACTTTTGGAGATTGATAGCTTGCAAACCATGGAAAGGGAAGTCTGTACATACCATGTCGTGCGGATTTTATTGATACTGGCTGAGTTGTTAGCAAGTATTGATAAAATCCGTCGATTTTTGATTTGTTTTTATTTCTTTTGATTTCTCTAGTTTTGGAAAACTGTTTATATCTGTATTGGGACATTTGGACTGTAAATCTTAATTTCAATGCTTTTTCTTTGATTTTGTGAAGTTCTGTACAACTCATACTATTAGGATTTTACCGATACTGGTTTTTTTTCTTCGGGTAAGTGTTGGTAAATTCCGACGGCTATGTTTTGGGACTTCTTGTTTATTAAATGTTTTCTGAGTGGCCAGGAAGGTCACGTCGCATGTACAGGTTCCTGCTCCCGTTGTGTGTTGCTGTGTACTCGTGCATGTACAGGTTCTCACTCCCCGATGTGTGCTAATGTATGATTGCATGTACAGGATCTCACTCCCCGATGTGTATCAATATGTGTGTTTGTACATGCTTGATGAGCCGGATGAGCTCCTTACATGTGTAATGCTTTTGTGATTTCTTGTTTTTGAAGAATTTTATACTTCTAATGATTTATTGTGAATTTGATAGCCTTGCGGAGTCCCGGTAGATGGGGAGGTTTTACCCATGTACCGAGACGACGCGGCGGTTGTCGCGTGGTCGATCTGAGGATCGGGGCGTGACAAATCTTCTCCAAATCTGGAGGTAATTCCTGCCGATAGGCTACTTCTCCTATCCTCCCAAGAATCTTGAATAGCCCAATATACCTTAGATTCAATTTGCCTCATTTTCATAATCGAATCACTCCTTTCCAAGGTAAAACCTTCAACAAAATCATATCTCCGATTTTGAATTCTAAAGGTCTTCTCCTTTTATCAGCGTAGCTCTTCTGTCTATCTTGAGCCACTTCCATTCTCTTCCGAATCACCTTTACTTTTTCTATTGTTGTTTCAATTAGTTCCACACTTTCAATCTTCCGCTCTCCCACTTCATCCCAACAAAGCGGAGTTCGACATTTCCTTCCATAGAGAGCTTCATATGGAGGTATCCCAATACTAGCTTGATAGCTGTTATTATATGCAAATTCAATCAGCGGAAGTTGCCTATCCCAACTCCCTTGGAAATCCATAATGCATGCTCTTAACATGTCTTCCAACGTTTGGATTGTACGTTTAGATTGTCTATCTATCTACGGATGAAATATAGTGCTGAATTTCAATTTGGTTCCCATTGCCTCTTGTAACTTAGGCTAAAATCGAGATGTGAATTGGGGATCACAATCTGATACAATTGATACTGAAACCCCGTGGAGTCAGACAATCTCATCAAGATACAGTTTTGCTAATCTCTCCAAAAAGTAGGTATTCTGAATCGAAAGAAAATGTGCCGATTTCGTAAGCCTATCTACTATCACCCAAATAGCATCGTGATGACTCGAAGTACGTGGCAATCCTACCATAAAATCCATAGTGATGTGCTCTTATTTTCATTCAGGTATAGGCAATGGTTAAAGTGTCTCGGTCGGTTTCTGATGTTCAGCCTTGATTTGTTGACACACTAGACTCCTTGCTACAAATTCAGCTATTTCCCGCTTCAATCTTGGCCACCAATAAATTTCTTTGATGGTTCGGTATATTTTAGTGCTTCCGGGATGCATAACATAAGCCGAAGAGTGTGCTTCCTCAAGAATGGCCTTCCGAAACTCATCATTTTTGGGAACACAAATTTGTTTCCCATACATTACCATACCATCCTCCCGAATATGGAAATCACCAGTTTCACCATTGCGAACCTTCTCTACTATCTCCATTAGCTCCTTATCAGTTGCTTGGAGCTCTTTAATACGATCCACCAATGTTGGTCGAACTTCGAACTTCGCCAAGAGTGCACCATTGTCATCACAGGCTAATTTGGCTTTAAAAGCACGAAGTCCAACTAGGCATGAGAGGTAAGAATTCCCATGAGTTGAAAAAGAAGATGAGGACTTATAGCTTAGAGCATCCGCAACTATATTCGCCTTATCCGGGTGATAATCAATCACCAGATCATAGTCCTTAATCAGCTCTAGTTATCTCCTTTGCCTCAAGTTGAGCTCTTTTTGAGTAAACAAACACTTGAGACTCTTGTAATCGGTGTAAATTTTGCACGTGGCTCCATATAAATAATGTCGTCAAATCTTCAAAGCAAATATGATAGCAGCCACCTCTAGATCATAGGTAGGATAATTCAACTCGTACTTCTTTAACTGTTGAGAAGCGTAGGCGATAACTCTGTCACCCTGTATCAAGACACATCCTAACCCTTGTTTACTGGCATTGCTGTAGACAATATAATCACCACCAGTAGTGGGTAGAGTGAGTATAGGAGCCGACGTGAGTCTCCTTTTGAGTTCTTGAAAGCTCTCCTCATATTTATCTATCCATTCAAACTTAATTCCCTTCCATGTCAAGCCAGACAACGAGGCTGCAATTTTGGAAAAACCCTCTACAAATCTTCGGTAGTACCGAGCCAAACCGAGAAAACTACGCACCTCAATGACGTTCTTGGGTTGTTCCCATTTCAGAATGGCCTCAGCTTTCTTTGGATCAACAAATATTCGTTCTCTAAATACCACATGTCCCAAAAAGCCAATTTCCTTCAGCCAGAATTCACACTTTAAGAACTTAGCATACAATTGCTTATCTCGGAGGGTCTGTAACACAATCCGAAGATGTTCTACATGTTCTTCGTCATTCTTGGAATACACCAAGATATCGTCAATAAAGACAATGATAAACTTGTCAAGATAAGAATGAAAGACTCGGTTCATGAGATCCATGAAAGCTGCCGGAGCATTCGTTAAACCAAAAGACATCACCAGAAACTCATAATGCCCATACCTTATCCTAAACACCGTCTTGGGAACATCATCTTCTTTTATCCGCAATTGATGATTGTCAGACCTCAAATCAATCTTTGAAAAGACACTCACCCCTTGGAGTTGATCAAACAAGTCATCAATTCTCATTAAGGGGTATTTATTCTTGATGGTCACCTTGTTTAGCTATCGGTAATCAATACACAACTGGAGTGTGCCATCTTTCTTCTTCACTAACAGAACTGGAGCGCCCCAGGGTGAGGTACTCGGTCGAATAAATCCCTTGTCCAACAATTCTTACAATTGGACTTTCAACTCCTTAAGTTCTGCAGGTACCATCTTACATGGAGGAATGGAAATAGGTGCGGTGCCAGGAGTCAAATCAATAGCAAAGTCGAACTTCCGAACTGGAGGTAAACCTGGCAACTCGTCTGGAAAAACATTCGTGAACTCATTCACCACCGGAACGTTTATCAATTCCGAACTCTGCACGGTGGTGTCAATAACATGGGCGAGATAAGCTTCACAACCCTTGTGCACTAATTTTCGTGCTTCCAATGCCGAGATTACACAATTCCGTAAAACCCGTCGTTCACCAACAAATACAAGAGGAGGATATCCTGGTCTACGGAACTCTACCTCCTTAGTAAAGCAGTTTACAGAAGCCCTGTGAGGGTGTATCCAATCCATACCCAATATAGCATCGAAGTCCCTCATTTCTAATGGAATCAAGTCTGCTTCAAGAATTTCCCCTTCTACCTCTACTTCATAAGCCTTGAACACGGTATTTCTATACAACTATTCCCCCAACAGAGTGACAACCAATAACTCCTCTTTGAGTGGGGTTAAGGGTCTACTCGAGTGCTTGGTAAACTCAGTGCTCACAAAAGAGTTATTAGACCCAGTATCAATTAAAACACGAGCATCAATTCCAAAAATTTGCATCCTGCCTATATATACAAAAAATAAGGATTAATTTCTAAATTAACCGAATACAATCAGAATTTAAAATCCTCAATGTCATCAAATCATCATCATATATCAAAATCACCTCAATTCACCTTAATATCATGAAACATCACTAATATTTCACAAATTCAAAGTCAAGCAATCAAAATTTCATCATATTCACATTCAAATTCCTAAATCACCAAATTCAAGTTCTAGAAAATTTACTTGTGACTATGTCAGGATTGTTCTAGGCATTCTCGTTGTTCATAGCATAGATCTTGGTCTGTGCCCTAGTTTGCGGATACTGAGTTGGAATAATTACAGTATTGCTCCCTGTCCCCTTCCATGGTGTGCCAGCTCGAGGTGGAATAGTAGTGTTTGCTTGGCTGCCCATCGATCCACTAGGGCGATCCTGACTTATCTGACCTCCCCGTCCTAACTCCGGACAAACATTACGGAAATGACTTTCCTTTCCACAGTGGTAGCACCTCTTGGGTGCTTGGCAAACCCCAAAATGAATCTTCCCGCAGTTCTTGCATTTTTCCTTCCTATTTCCCATTGATTGGCTTCCCGAAACAGCGTTGGAAGTGAGAGGTTTAAATTGCGACACGCGTTGGCCTTGTGGACAGCCAACCGGTCCTGAAACAGATTCACCCCTGAAAAAGCCTAAACTCCTGCTCTTCTTAGAACTTTGGCCTAATATAAAACCACTAGGCCTCTTCCTCTTCCCATGCTCTCGAACTTTCCCTCTTTTTATCACCATTTTTTCGGTCCTTAAGGCCAAATCCAGAATATCTTGGAATGTATGCCCTTTTGTAATTGACATTTTCTCCCTTATGCTCAAATTCAGTCCCAATTTAAATGTCGCATGTAGGGACTCCTCGGAGTTCACAAACTCCGGAACATAAGTAGCAAGTTCCCTTAATTCTGCTTCGTAATCAGACACCATCTTGTTTCCCTAAACAAGCTTGAAGAGCTCCTCTCTCTTCTAGTTCCTATAGAACCGAGTGTAATATTTTTCTTCAAAAACCCTTAGAAAATCTGCCTAAGAGGGAGGTGTGGTTGCCCTGGCCTTCTCATTTTCCCACCAGATTCTGGCTCCCTTATCCAGCAATTTCACTATCACCCATAACTTCATTCCCATCAGTTAACCTCAATCTATTCCTTAGCCAATGAGGCATCACAGATGCCAGAAAAAGTCTCGCATCCGAGTTGTCTTACATCTTTGAGTAGTTTTGATAACACAACCGCAGGACGATCCGTCGACACAACAACTGGTGGAGCAGGTGCTAGAGGAATACTAGGTGTCACGCCCCGAACCGGAATCGTGAACAGCCGCCCGTTGCCCTGGATGCCGACTGTATTTTTATAGAAAATCGGATAAAACCTCCCCATAAATCAGAGGTCTCTCATGTATAAATAAACCTGTTTAATCCTGTAAAATTCAAAATCATCCTGTAATTAAAATAAAAGGGTCATCCCGACCTCACAACAACCCACCAACCACAACAGACATCCAGGACAACGTCAGGCTAAATAAACTATCAGCAATCCTAACCACAGACCTCTACTGTCATGCCCAACTAGAGTATGAGCAGCCGCTACACCGAGCGGGCCTAAATTTTTATATAATTTATAATAATTTTCTCAAGTATTATTCAAATACGTACAATTGCCTCAATGTTAGTGAAATGTGAGAGTTTCGCAATTAAATATACATAAATTACACAGTTATCCCAAATTAAGTACACGGTTAACTACAAATCTCAATATCCAGACCACGCAGGGTCAAAAATAAAATACGTAATTCATCTTTTAAATTAAACTTTGATCTCACCGTCGTAAATCACCCAAATCCACCAAAATCTCCAAAATCTGAAGTATCGCTCTGGCACAACAATAATCCTGTCTGAGGAGGGGTGAGTACTCAGAGAAGAATACTCAGTGAGTGAGTGGGTCAATGCAATCGTCTAATATGAGGTGTGAAACTGGAGTGTCAAAACGTAAGTATACAAATCATATTTCAAATCATCATACTTTTCATTTCAACAATATATCATTAACACGCATTATCAAATCATATATGTATCCAAAGCACTGTCATTAAAATCATAGAGTTGTCAGCCGAAAGTGTGCTAGCAGAGGTCTACCTCGACCTATGACAGGTACATCGGGGGTGTTATACGCAAATTTATTTAAAGTGCTCTCTACCCCGGCGTTGGCAACGGACCTCGTCCAGGTGCTAGACTTGGAGAGAGTATCCAAATCCTCCCCCTTTCGGGTTCAACCTGGCTAGTACCGTGTCGTTAATATAATCACGACAACTCGTGGGATACCCCAGGTCTAGGCATATCCGGATGCCACCCAAGCGCCTCTCACAGTGTCCTTTGTAGCTATGGAACAATACATACCAAAGCCCTCAAGGCCAAAATCAATATCGTATCAAGAATGTGCCGTAAATCAGGTTCACAAACCAAATACAACATATAGTGTAAAATGACACATTATACATTTCAACCACATTGATGTATAATTTCATAATTTAACCAAATTTTTGGACACTCCATCGGTTCACAAAAAGTCAGTTCCAAAACCAGTCAAAACATTTCAAACACACGATAAATCATGCTCATTTATCAAAATATTGTAAAACAGGGTTTACATATTAAATGAAAACATTGAAATAAATCTCACTCACAGTATACGGGAGGGTACGTCACTCCCGAAAATACTCCACGACAAGCAGAAAGAGTTCTCCTCGTTTGATCAATCAATGTATCACTACAATGACAAAAATGTAATATATATATATATATATATATATATATATATATATATATATATATATGTAAGTATCATGCCTTTGACAAGTTCAATATTACATTTTATTTTTTAACAAATTCTTCACATAGGATTAAAGTCTGGGTATCTCAACTAGGCTCCCAATGGCTTATATATACCATCCTCATTTTAAATCACCAAAACTACTTCAATCACTTCAAAATTTCCAAAGGTACACATGTCCTTACACATTCCTTTCCATTCATATTTTTCATAACACTTTGGTACATCAAAATATATCTTAAAATTCACATTGTCACTCATTTCCAAATCTCATTAATACTTTCGGTCAATGCATATACGCATACCCTCGATCATACATACACATACATATATTCCTCACACCTTGACCTCAGATATATATCCATGTACATTCACAGCATCACAAAAATTATACACACTTTCTACCATTCTCCTTGGCCTTTAAGGTGATTTTAGCACAAATAACATCCCATTGTGCTCAACCAACAACACCACACTTTTCAGCCCATATACACTTGCATATACTCACAATTCAATCAAATGAAATCTTATTCGATCCTTAATTGACCTTTCCTAATACAAATCATAATTATGTCATCAATTGCATTTCATTTATAAATAAGTAACACATTGAAAGTCAAGTCTAATGCAATTCTAAAGATCATTCAAGATCGGAATTAACCATGAAATAAAAAATCTTCTCCCAAAATAGAAATTCTTTAAAAAATCATAAACTTTCTGATTCTCATCCAAATGTTTCAAAGTATATATCATTTTTAACGTAAGGAAGTCTATTTTCATAGTGCAGGAATTGTATTTGAATTATCTATATGCAAAACAACCTATAATGTAAATGAGTGCATCAATCCTTAAACTCCAACCCTAAATCCAAATACTTTAATGCATATTTCGAATTAAACTCTAGAGAAACCATTCAAATCAATTCAATTCGGTTCTATTATCCCTTAGCACTCTTTTTCCGTATCAAACAGCCTAATTTACATAAATACATAAACTCAATCCTAACATTCAATTATAAAAACTTCATAAATGCATTCAAATCAAATCAAGTATACATTCCAAACGTATACAAGACTTCTAACCCTAAATTTATCCTAAATTCATTCAATTAATGAAAAGACCAAAAATCTCCTTACCAAGGGTTTCTCGATTCGCAGATCTAGCCTCCGTTCGCCATTCGGTTCAATCTAAAACCTATAACATTTCAAATTTGAAGTACAAATTTAGAAATCTAGCTAAATCACTAAAATGATATTGAAACCCTAAGATCCTTACCTTCGCAGAGAAAGGATTACAAGTCGGTCTAGGGTTTCGGAGCCCGCTACTGCTGTCAATTTGGGGCTCTGCAAGATGGCAGAAGAAGCTACTCGCAGGAGACCGCGCAAGTAGGGAGGAGGGTGAGCTCTTCGCGCGCGGGAGAGGGAGGAAGAATTGTCCGTTCATGCGCGGAAGAGAGGGACTGAGAGATGATTGTGAGAGAGAGAGAGAGAGAGATGGAGAGATCAGGATAGGGAGAGAGAGAGACCGAGAGAGGCTTTGATAAAAGAGAGAGATCGAGAGACTGTGAGGTTGAGATAGACAGAGAGATGGTGCGAGACTGAGAGGTGGCGACCTGCGGTGGTTCGCGGTGGCCACGGTGGTGGCGATCGATCGAAGCTGAGGGAGAGATGGCGAACGAGAGAATCGCGAAGGGAGAGAGAGACGGGAGGTTGAGAGAGAGAAAAATAATTAGGGCTTTTAGCCCTAATTGAATTACGGAATAGGGAGTGCTGCGTTTTGTCCAAAACGCAGCACTTCCATCTCTATTTTTTTTTTTTAAAAAAAAAACATATATAAATAAATAAATTATATAAATAATTTATATAAATTTTACACCCACATTTCACCAAAATGGGGTTCACTACAAATTACGGACATGGCTTTTAAAATATACCAAAAATTTAAATTCGATACCCCAAAATCAAAAATCAATAAAATTAAATATTTTACTCTATATATATATATATAAATTGAGAATTATTTTATTTAAATCTAGGAATGGAAGTACAACAGTACGAATACCACAGTGTCAGCGTTACATTTTCTAACCCCCTAAAAATAAGTTTCGTCCTTAAAACTAAAAGAAAGCTAAACAGTAAACAAATGAGATTACTGTCTCCTTATAGCCTCTTCGGGCTCCCAGATTTCCTCCTCGACTTGGTCACTCGACTTTAATCAACCCAATGGCTCCATTCCGGTAGAAATTGGAGAAGTAAAAAGCCTAATTACCTGGATCTCTCCCATAACAACTTGATGGCCTCAATTCCTTTGGTTCATTTACCCTAACAGATTGAGCTATCATTAAATTTAAGGGTCTATGCTTACTAAATAACAAAATCAAGCTTTATTCCTCCATGTTTGAGTATTTTAAGAACAATTTACTAAAAATAAAAAAGTCACAAATAGTGGTAAAATTCTGGATCCACCCTTTTCAATTTCTTTCTAAAAAACCAGCTGCTCATTATTATATGAAAGGAGCTCCCAACATGAACGTAAATAAGTATTCCATATGATCACAAACAAACCTTTCATTAGACAAAGTCACATCACCAAAATGATTAGATTAACAAAACATGGCCTAGATAAATATAAATCTTCTCAACGCATTATCGTACAAAATTTCTCTACTATTAATCATTCTATCTAAAGTAACATTAACTCATCAAACAAAATAAAAGACCTATTGAAGCGAATCATTTTCATCACAGGTACCTACCTTTGTAAGTCTCATTTAATAGTACTATCGTATTTCACTAGTTATGCATATCTGTGCTTTTTAGAATCTGACTTTAGCCATTGCTAGAAATCAAAGTTCATGTTTCGAATCTAAGATTTTTCTAAAGAATATTAGGAAATGCTGGAGTGAGCATAGAAATTTCTTAGTGAATAGACAACAATGGCATATTGAGCATGAATGACGGATGAAGGTAGTTGTGCCAAACACATATAGAAATTCACTCCCGTATAATGCCAAAATCATTTGTAAAAACATAAATTCACATCAAATTTTCCATGACTCATATTTTCTAATTTAATAAACACTTTATATTTTCTTTTCAATAATTTCGGGATTTGCCAAAACTATCCTCCTACCCATGGTAGTCGGTAGGATCCGCCAAGGAATTTTTTTTTTCCACAATTTTTAATAAAATACCCCATTTCCTTGGCGTTGGCCCGGAGTTCCGTGGGGTGCCACCACGTAATCATGGGATCCGCTTGTGGAGGCTTCCCATCTCGCCTACCACCAAGCAAAATTTCTCTATCTCAGCCTTAGCCACGCTGCCTCCATTGCCTCGATCCGTGGCAAGACTTAATCTTTTTCCAACACCATGTTACCACAATCAATACCAAAATCAATTCATGCTCAATGTATAAAATAGAGCAATATTTCGCAATTCATATGTGTATACAAACGTAACATGGTGCAAACAAATCAATATTCAATTCACGAGTCATGGATTTATCACAAAATTCATTTGAGGCACACCACAATCATAAAATATTTTAAATCTCTGTCAAAATTTATTTCAAAATTTATTTCACAAATCAATTTGAATTCATCTGCCCATTCACATCCAACATAGCCGTCCATTCACATCTCCTATAAGGGAGTTAACCAAATTATCAACGACTTGACCCAAATATCTCTAAATTTGGAAACAACTCAACTCAAAACCTCAATGAGTTTGACCACCAATGAGTAATACTATATGTCCAGGGAAAAAGAATCAAATGACAAATTCCACCAATTTCAGTCAAGGTATACAATCATTAGTAACACCATGAATACCTCAAGACATCAAAATCATCTCTCCTTAAATTCATTATCATGCAATCACGATCGCTTAATATTTGAATTTAAATTTTAAGAAAATTCTAAATGATAACAATTTCCAATTTCTGTTTTCTCCTATCCCTTTCCAATGTCAGATCGAGATCAACCTCCACCAATCATCTATGAAAACAATATACATAGAAAGAAGAAAAATCAATATAATTTTATGTCCAATCATCAAAATGTCTTACCCTATAATAGGGTGTTAACAAAACTAGAAAGATTTTTCAGTGGAGTTCTCAAGATCTCTCAATGAAGTTCCTAGGCAAACACTCCTTCCAAACCAACACTTTACCATAGCGAAAATTTATTTATCTAAAAGTATCAATGGTTGGAACAAAGGAGGTAATAACAAGGGTGACATATGAGGGAGTTCCTTACTCAAAGGCAAAAGCACGATAAAGATATCTGCTTAGCAAAGAAATAAAAGAACCAAGTGAGTCAAAGGCTACGAATCATTAATTTCCTTATAAGGGCAATCTTCTCACGATTTCACTGCCATCAATGTTTTAGAATTAAACTAATATTTAATCACCCATAATATTTCCAACTTGTTAAAGTATATCCACATTAATCATCTTAATTTAGCCATATGCAACCATAGTGGGGCATCTGCAGAACTTTCCATCTATTTTTGAATCTATTATTAAATACCTCCTTTTCATATTCCTATGTGACTGCCAACAAGAACTAAATTTTAGATCTTTATATGCTACAATGGCTCTTCTTTACCCTAATAGTTCCACAAGTTTCCTTATCCAACTTTCAGAGATCCTTTGAATTTATGATGCACTTGAAATCCTTTGTCTCACCTACCAGGGACCCATATAAAGTTTTTATCAACTCTTACTTCTAGACACTATACATAGGAATGATAAAACAAAATCTTTTTACGAGTCGGTATCTTGGGATATTTATCTTTTGTCACAAGGAGTCAATGATCACGTGTTCTACACCTGATTTTAACTTACGTCATAAGACAAATGACTTGTAGCGTTTCACACTACCAAATATCAACTCACCAAGAAGCATGCTCAAATGGCACAATAAGAGATGTACATATACTCTAATATCTGCTACAAGCTAAATATTCATGATTATATCTTCATGTAAATGCTATTTATTAATTCTGTCTGCTTCCTCATTAGTAATTGATGAATACAGAAACTTATACTAGAATGCTAATCTAAAGAAGTCAAACGCCCATATTAGACGAGAAATACTTTGGACCAAGTGGGCAGATATTTGCATTGGCCTGTTACAAACATATCATATCATCATGAGTCAATATTGGTACAATCATGTACTCTAGACATCGTTTTTACTTAAAGATCTCGTAAAATGAAAAGAACCTAACGCCTTATCATTTACATGTACTAAATCCCAATATGAGCTCTACAAATAAAAATTCTCATATGGTACTTGTATTGATGGATCATAAAACCCTAGCATAACAACCATTATATTACACTACATCATTTCCCCTTGAAGTGACTTTTACACTACAACCTAATTAAGCATCAAGATATTAGTTCAAAGGAATTTCTACAAGGGTACTCATCATCTTATAATCTCTCTATTACCCACAGCCTATATTCCTCACTCAACCCTAGATCTGTCAAGATCTGACGGATCCGATTGACCCAATGCTTAGCTGCTGTGGCATTACCGAGTCCAGAGAAGTCTGTATAACCTGACTGACGAGCTTCTTTAACCAGCTGAGTTAGATCGTAAATGCGCCTAAGTGTAGAGGATGTAGTATTATTCAAACTAGACACTATAAAAGGAACGACTACTGGTGGAGGATCCGGCACCACATGAGTAGGTCCTGTAGGTAGGAACAAGCACGGCCGCAAGTGTTGGCGCTGCCATCAATGGTAGTGGGAGTGGCATCTGAATCCAATGGGAGATGTACCATCATACTCCTGCCTAAATGCATCTGATGATGGTGATGGAACCGTGGCTATAATAGCTAGCTGAGAAAGTGGTAGAAGGGTACACATGACGAGGAAACATCCTCGGGTATTCTAGATGTCTCAGGTACAAATCTAGTGCCTCATCTAGTAGTCATAGCCTTACAATGGAAGAACTTTAATTGGGTATGATTCAAAGATTAAGGTTAGTTGCGAAATAACTAACCCCCTAAAATAAATAAAATTATACGTTTAAGAACTGATTGAACTAATATGCTAGGTTAGATACGCACCGTATCTAGCCCCCTAAAAAGAATAACTCATATGCCTAAACCATGTACTGGGATCTCATGACTGTAATAAAATTCTCATATGCATTGAGGACTTTTAATCATACTTGGGAATATTTTCAAAACTATTTATAAAACACAGCTCTCAACCTAGAGCTCTGATACCAACCGAACTGTCACACCCCGAACATGAACAGCCGCCCGTTGCCCTGGATGCCGGCTGTATTTTTACAGAAAATCAGGCAAAACCTCCCCATAAATCGAAGGTCTCCCATGTACAAATAAACCTGTTTAATTCTATAAAATTCAAAATCATCCTGTAATTAAAATAAAAGAGTCATCTCGGCCTCACAACAACCCACCAACCACAGCAGACATCCAGGACAACGCTAGGCTAAATAAACTATCAGCAATCCTAGCCACAGACCTCTACTGTCATGCCCAACTAGAGCATGAGCAGCCGCTACACTGAACGGGCCTAAGTTTTTAGACAATTTATAATAATTTTCTCAAGTATTATTCAAATACGTACAATTGCCTCAATGTAAGTGAAATGTGAGAGTTTCGCAATTAAATATACATAAATTATACAGTCATCCCAAATTAAGTACACGGTTAACTACAAATCTCAATATCCAGACCACGCAGGGTCAAAAATAAAATACGTAATTCATCTTTTAAATTAAACTTTGATCTCACCGTCGTGAATCACCCAAATCCACCAAAATCTCCAAAATCTGAAGCATCGTTCCGGCACAACAATAATCATGTCTGAGGAGGGAAAGAGGAGGGGTGAGTACTCAGGGAAGAATACTCAGTGAGTGAGTGGGTCAATGTAATCGTCTAATATGGGGTGTGAAACTGGAGTGTCAAAGCATAAGTATACAAATCATATTTCAACTCATCATGCTTTTCATTTCAACAATATATCATTAGCACGCATTATCAAATCAAATATGCATCCAAAGCACTGTCATTAAAATCATAGAGCTGCCAGCCGAAAGTGTGCAGGCAGAGGTCTACCTCGACCTATGACAGGCGCACCGTGGGTGTTATATGCAAATTTATTTAAAGTGCTCTCTACCCCGGCGTTGGCGACGGACCTCGTCCAGGTGCTAGACTTGGAGAGAATATCCAAATCCTCCCCCTTTCGGGTTCAACCTGGCTAGTACCGTGTCGTTAATATAATCACGACAACTCGTGGAATACCTTAGGCCTAGGCATATCCAGACGCCACCCAAGCGCCTCTCACGGTGTCCTTCATAGCTACGGAACAATACATACCAAAGTCCTTAAGGCCAAAATCAATATCGTATCAAGAATGTATCGTAAATCAGGTTCGCAAATCAAATACAACATATAGTGTAAAATGGCACATTATACATTTCAACCACATTGATGTATAATTTCATAATTCAACCAAATTTTTGGACACTCCATCGGTTCACAAAAAGTCAGTTCCAAAACCAGTCAAAACATTTCAAGCACACGATAAATCATGCTTATTTATCCAAATGTTGTAAAACAGGGTTTACATATTAAACGAAAACATTGAAATAAATCTCACTCACAGTATACGGGAGGGTACGTCACTCCCTAAAATGCTCCACGACAAACAGAAAGAGTTCTCCTCGTTTGATCAATCAATGTATCACTACAATGACAAAAATGTAATATATATATATATATATATATATATATATATATGTAAGTATCATGTCTTTGACAAGTTCAATATTACATTTTATTTTTTAACAAATTCTTCACATAGGATTAAAGTCTGGGTATCTCAACTAGACTCCCAATGGCTTATATACACCATCCCCATTTTAAATCACCAAAACTACTTCAATCACTTCAAAATTTCCAAAGGTACACATGTCCTTACACATTCCTTTCCATTCATATTTTTCATAACACTTTGGTACATCAAAATATATCTTAAAATTCACATTGTCACTCATTTCCAAATCTCATTAATACTTTCGGTCAATGCATATACGCATACCCTCGATCATACATACACATACATATATTCCTCACACCTTGACCTCAGATATATATCCATGTACATTCATAGCATCACAAAAATTATGCACACTTTCTACCATTCTCCTTGGCCTTTAAGGTGATTTTAGCACAAATAACATCTCATTATGCTCAACCAACAACACCACACTTTTCAACCCATATACACTTGCATATACTCACAATTCAATCAAATGAAATCTTATTCGATCCTCAATTGACCTTTCCTAATACAAAATCATAATTATGTCATCAATTGCATTTCATTTATAAATAAGTAACACATTGAAAGTCAAGTCTAATGCAATCCTAAAGATCATTCAAGATCGGAATTAACCATGAAATAATAAATCTTCTCCCAAAATAGAAATTCTTTGAAAAATCATAAACTTTCTTATTCTCATCCAAATGTTTCAAAATATATATCATTTTCAACGTAAGGAAGTCTATTTTCATAATACAGGGATTGTATTTGAATTACCTATATGTAAAACAACCTGTAATGTAAAAGAGTGCATCAATCCTTAAACTCCAACCCTAAATCCAAATACTTTAATGCATATTTCAAATTAAACTCAAGAGAAACCATTCAAATCAATTCAATTCGGTTCTATTATCCCTTAGCACTCTTTTTCCGTATCAAACAACCTAATTTACGTAAATACATAAACTCAATCCTAACATTCAATTATAGAACTTCAAAAATGCATTCAAATCAAATCAAGTATACATTCCAAACGTATACAAGACTTCTAACCCTAAATTTATCCTAAATTCATTCAATTAATGAAAAGACCAAAAATCTCCTTACCAAGGGTTTCTCGATTCGCAGATCTAGCCTCCGTTCGCCATTCGGTTCAGTCTAAAACCTGTAACATTTCAAATTTGAAGTAAAAATTTAGAAATCTAGCTAAATCACTAAAATGATATTGAAACGCTAAGATCCGAGCCTGCTACTACTATCGATTTGGGGCTCTGCAAGATGGCAGAAGAAGCTGCTCACAGGAGACCGTGCGAGTAGGGAGGAGGGTAAGCTCTTCGCACGCGGGAGAGGGAGGAAGAATTGTCCGTTCATGCATGAAAGAGAGGGACTGAGAGATGATTGTGAGAGAGAGTGAGAGATGGAGAGATCGGGATAGGGAGAGAGGGAAACCGAGAGAGGCTGTGATAAAAGAGAGAGACTGAGAGACTGTGAGGGAGAGATAGATAGAGAGATGGCGTGAGACTGAGAGGTGGCGACCTACGGTGGTTCGCGGTGGCCACGGTGGTGGCGATCGATCGAAGCTTAGGGAGAGATGGTGAACGAGAGAATCGCGAAGGGAGAGAGAGACAGGAGGCTGAGAGAGAGAAAAATAATTAGGGCTTTTAGCCCTAATTGAATTAGGGGATGGGGAGTGCTACGTTTTGGCCAAGACGCAGCACTTCCATCTCTCTTTTTTTTTTAAAAAAAAAAACATATATAAATAAATAAATTATATATATAATTTATATAAATTTCTCACCCACATGTCATCAAAATGGGGTTCACTACGAATTACGGACATGGCTTTTAAAATATGCCAAAAATTTAAATTCGATACCCCAAAATCGAAAATCAATAAAATTAAATATTTTACTCTATATATATATAAATTGAGAATTATTTTATTTAAATCTAGGAATGGAAGTACAACAGTACGAATACCACAGTGTCGACGTTACACTAGGTGCCACAGTCAATGTAGGAGGAACTGACGGAGGAGCAGAAGGTTGAGGTGAAGCTTGATATTGTGCCCAGAAAGAGCTCCACTACTCCATCACTTGCTGGAGGACGGCTATAGGAGGTGGAGGAATTCCGGTGGTAGGAGCCGGGTGTGTGCTTGTGGCAGCTGGAAGAGAAGTTAAAGCATGTGAGGATGATTTATCCTCACGCTCAGGAGGAGGAATCTCACTGATATTTCTCATCCTTCGTCTAGGCGGCATGGTTTCTATAAGAAGAAATATTGTCTTAAGATCACTAGTTTAGGTATTAGACTAAACGTTTAACCCCCTAAAAAAAAATTAAATCTAGTCCATAAAAATCCATGGAAATTTCTGTACATTTCTTAAAAGTAAGTATTTAAAAATTGAAATTTTCAAAGCAACAAACATTTAAAACCTTTGAAAAACCATTGGGACATTTGGAGACGTTTCAAATCATGATAAATTAAAAATCGTGAGCCTAAATTATGGTACCAATAGAATTGTCACGACCCAACTATCCCGTCGAGTATGTAACAACTTCCGCGTTATCTTGGCATATGGGCATGACCTCCCCATATATCGAGATAGCGCAAGACATTCAAATTATATAATAAGTCTTCCAAAACATAAAACCTATCAAAATAAGAAATCGTATAAACAACACACATGCAAAGGATCCATCCGATCCATCCCTATACATACATGCATGCATCAGCACGCAATCGGGAATCCCTGTACATGCACACATGCAGAATTGGCCATCCCAACAATTCCAGAGTTCTCAATCATTCATAATTTACAAATTTGAAGTGAAATATCAAAATCTATAAATATAATCCAAAAATATTTCAAATCAGAATGAATAAAGTCCCAAATTATAGTCATATGGATTTTACTAATACTTGCCGAAAGAAAACAGGCCAATATCAATAAAATCCAAACGGTATGAGATGTACAGAACTTCATAAAACCGAAAGAAAATATCGAAATCTAACATTATATTCCAAATGTCCCAGTACAAAATAAAACATTTTTCCAAAGAGAATTTCAAGCAAAAGAGTGAAGTCTCAAATCATAATCGTTCGGATTTTACTAATACTTGCTCGAAAAATTCAACCAGTATCAGTAAAATCCGCACGGTATGAGATATACAAAACTTCTTTTCCCATGAATAAATTTCTACAATTTCCAGAATAACTACATAATTTATACCTATCCAAAATCAACAAAAATAATCCTGCAATCTATAATAGTGGACGTCGTCTCCCTACACGTCCTCTGAAAAGGATTTAAAATGAGGGGGTGAGTATTTTAAATACCCAATGAGTGGAGTACAATGATATGCAGCATATAAATGAGGGATGAGGGTGGTGATGCCAAACATATATATCAAATCAAATTCATTTCAATAAGATAATCATTTTTGCATAAGATTTTCCATATAAATCCACATTGACTCAATTAAACAATTCAGCAATTCAGCATTCATTTTTCATACTTTGGGGTTGCCGAAAACATTATCTCACCAATGGCTGTTGGTAGGACCAGCCAAGGGTTTTTTTTTTTACATTTCTTTTTTTAATAAAATCCCCTTTTCGCCTTGGCGTTAGCCCGAAACTCCGTGGGGTGCTACCACGTTATCCGGTGGCCTGAGGAGGCTCTCCAACCCACCTCCCCCAAGCCAATTTAACTAGCCTTAACCACGCCGCCCCGATGGTCCGGTCCGTGGTAAGACTTAGACTATAGTCATTTTTTTCAGCACCATGTTACCAATTTTCCATTTAACAATCAATTCATGCTCAATCACAGAGTAGAGTAATATTTCACAGTTCACATGAGTATCTCAAAGTAATATGGTGCAAATAAGTCAGTAATCAAACTCAAGAGTCATGGATAATTCACAATTCCATTTCGGACTCACCACAATCATAAAACATTATAAATTCATTTCAAAATTCATTTCAAAATCAAATTTGCAAATCATATTAAAATCATTTACTCATTTATACGATACATAACCATCTACTCACCTATAGGGAGGGTATTCACTCTCTATTTCCATAATTCAGTCCAATAAAATCTTACTCCGATCCTCAATTGATTTTCCTAAATCCACAATCACGATTATATCATCAATTTTTAATTATTTTTAGGATTTATCAATTTTTTCCTAATTTTGTACAAACCCTAATATTTACATACAAAATTTTAGGAAAATACATTTCCTTCGAATTCAATATATTTTTAGTACATATACAACTCTTCTCACCCCAAATTTAGCAAAAATTCGTTCGAATATTGAAAGGATTAGAAATTCCCTTACCTAGGGTTTTTGCAGTTCGCAGCCCTAACTTCCATGTATGCTCAATTCAGTTCGGAATCCTACAATGCTTCCAAATCGAAGCAAAGTTTAGAAATTAAGCCTAATCACCAAGAAAAATAGAAACCCTAAAACTATAGTCAGAAATTGACCCTTACCTGCGCAGTGGAGAGAGTGCAGGTTCGGCCTAGGATTTTTGATGGTCTGTTGCTACTGCCGATTAGGACTTCACAAAGGTTGCAGAAGTGAGTTGCAGCGGCAGAGCAGCGCTGCACGAATGGGCAAGGGAGAGAGGCAGAGGGGGCTGTCGTGCACGGGAAAGAGAGAGCGAAAGAGAGAGGGAGAGATTAGGGTTTCTAACCCAATTCTCAATTAAAGGGGGACGCAGTGTTTTGGGCAAAACGCTACGTCTTCCCTCCTTTTTTTTCTTTTATTTATTTATTTGTGTATATATATTTATATTTATTATTATTATTATTATTATTATTATTATTATTATTATCTTTATAAACTTTATATTTAAAGTTTCAATTTTCATCAAAATAAGATGTACTTCGAATCGAAAACACGGATGTTTAAAATATAACTAAAATTTCAATTTAATACCTCAAAATCGAAAATCAATAAAATTTAAAATTTTTTCATTATATTATAAAGATATTTATAAAATTTTTAACACCGGATTTTCGGTGTTACATAATGTTTTTGGCATATCCCAAAATTATGAATAATGAATGTAAATTGTTTAAATTGTATGTACGAGTTATGATTGTTTGAAAATGAACTTATTTCATGTAAATGTTTTCAATTTCTGTAAATGCATTTAATATGAGATTGTTTGGCACATCCATTTTCACACCTCAATTATATATTGCATACCATTCCACTCTACTCACTGGGTATTCAAAATACTCACCTCTTTTCTCTCTTAAATTTTTAGAGGATTCTTAAATAGTGGACTTTATATTTGGAGCCAAATTAATGAAAATTTTGCTGGATATAGCTAGGTATATGTGATGGAGGCCTTTTTTTTTATGATGGTGGAATGGTCCATGAAAAAAGGAAAATCTTGTATATTTTATTTTTTATTGGATTTATTAAATACTTGTTTAGCTTTCTCCAGGCAAGTATTTGAGAAATCCATATGTTTATAATAAAGAATTGTATTTTCCTGACTTAGTCATTTCTTTTTCGAACTTAAATGTTTTATTTGGGACATTTGGACTTTTATGATGAATTTTGAACTGTTTTGGATTGATTGGAAGGCCGGAATGGTTTATAAATGTTTGGAAACTATTTGGGAGGTTAGGTTGGCCAATTTGTATGCATGCATGTACAGGAATAAATCGGGATGATCCTTGATTTGTGTGAAAATACATGTTTGATACTGGGTGACGTAGGATGGTCAACATGACGATGTTAAATTATTTTTCAAATAGGTTGAATGCCTTGTGCTATCTCGGTATATAGGGAGATGCTACCCGTATACCGAGATAACACGACGATTGTCGCATGTTCGATGAGAGAGTCGGGACATGACAATTTTATTGGTATCAGAGTCTATGTATAATTTTTAAATGTTTTAAAAGTTTGAAATATTTTCAAATGTCCCAATGGTTTTTCAAAGATTTTGAAATATTTTTCTTTTTGAAGTTTCTGTCTTAAAAGAGATATTTTAAAAAGATGAACAAAAACCTTCCATGGATTCTTAAGGACTAAAATTAATTTTAATTTTAGGGGGGTTAAATACCTAGCCCAATGCCGAATTTAGGGAGTTAACAATATTGTCTCTTCTTATAGGAATCAAAATCATACCACCTAGACGAAAAATGAGGAACATTGGTGACCTTCTTCTTTCCGAGCACGAGAATGGATCGTCCTCACGTGCTCCTTCTTCTCCTTTCGCCAAAACTAATGCTCACCCGGCACCCTCAATTGAGATTCCTCCACCGCCACTCAATGCTCTCCAGCAATGGACCGAGTGGTGGAATACTTATGGTGCCCGTCTTCAGGTCCCGCCTCAAGCACCACTTCCTTCTTCACCAAGGCTAACCATTCCATCCACTCCCTCATAGAACCAACTACTCATCCCATTTCAGTGGCTACTCCAATCACCCGTCCAACCTTTGAATTGTCCAAGTTAATTAAAGAAGCCCGACAACTTGGGTGTATCACCTTTTAGGGGACGAGTGATCCCATAGTGGCTAAGAACTGGATTAATCAGGTTCGGGAAATGGTATTTGACATGAGGTTGGACGATAAGTTGAAACTTTTAGTAGCTGTGAAGCTCTTGGATGAAGATACTAGAGCTTGGTGGGATAGCATCAAAGAGAGATCTCCAACTCCCATTTTATGGAGTGAATTCCTTAGGGAATTCGATGAGAAATTCTACACTCAATTCCACCGGGTTTGAAGAGGAAGGAATTTCTTCATTTTTGCCAAGGCAGCAAGTCGGTGGCAGAATATGAGACAGAGTTGAGAAGACTATCCACTTTTGTTCCAGTGTTGGTGACTTCGGATGAGTACCTACACTTCAAATTTGAAAAAGGCCTAAACTTGTCCATCCAGGAAAATATGTCGGTGGTCTCGGCACATACATATAAAGATGCTCTGGAGTTAGCTCTAAGGGCTAAGAAAATGGTTAAAGAAAGAAGAAGGACAATGGAAGGGTAGAAAAAGAAGAGAAGGTCCGATCATACATCGGGCCAAAGTTCAAAACAGACTAGGAACACAGGTTCCTATGGTGGAGATTCTGTCGCTAGACCAGTTGGCATTCATCAAGGCCAACGCATGTCTCAAATTGATAATCTTATTTCTAGTGCATCCTCAGGAAGCAAATCAACGGGGAATACAAACGAGAAATGTAGAAATTGTAACAAATTCTACCTTGGGGCTTGTCAAGCACCTAAAAGGTGCTATCAATGTAGGAAAGAAGGTCATCTTAGCAATACTTGTCCAGAATTAGGATGAGGAACTCAAGTTAGTCAAGATCATCCTAGCGGATCTAGAGGTGGCCAAGCCAATACCCAACCTCTAAATGTCACACCACAGACAGGAACTGGGAGCAATACAGTAGCTGCTCCAACACAGCGTCCACAACCAAGGGCTTTTAACAGAATTTATGCAATAACCAATGAGGATACTTAGAATAACCTCGACGTAGTTACAGGTAAATTTTCTAGAATTTGAATTTAATGATTATGAAATTTGAATATATGATTGTATGATTTTAAACTTGAGGTATATTAGAGATATTGTTTGATATTAAAGTATCTGAAAATGATTTTGATGTTTAATAATTGTTTTGGTGACATTGAGAATTATAAATATTGTTGGAGTTCGATTAAATCAAAAAAAAATTAATTAATTAAAATTTAATTAATAAAAATTTTTGAAGTTGATGCCCGTATTTTAATTGACACGGGAACTAACAATTCCTTTGTGAGTACAGAATTTGCTAAACACTCGATAAACTTTGGTCTCACTTAAAGAGGAGTTATTAGTTATCACTCCTTTGGGGGAACGATTGAATAGACACATCGTGTACAAGGCATGTGAAGTAATAGTAGATGGTCAGATTCTCGAAAAGAACTTGATTCCGTTGGAAATGAGGGATTTTGATGCAATATTGGGCATGGACTGGCTGCACTCTCATAGAGTTTTAATGAATTGTTTTACTAAGGAAGTAGAATTCTGTAGACCCGGATGTTCTCCACTTGTATTCATTGGTGAACAACGAGTCTTGCCGAGTTATGTAATCTCAGTAATAGAGGCACGGAGATTAGTGCATAAGGGCTGTGAGGCTTTCCTAGCTCACGTCATTAACACCACAAAGGGAAGTCCAGAGTTGATGGATGTTCCGATAGTGAATGAATTTTAAGATGTTTTCCCAGACGAGTTGCCCGGTTTACCTTCGATTAGGGAGTTTGATTTTGCTATTAATCTAACTCCCGATATTGCACATATTTCAATCCCTCCATAAAGGATGGCGCCTGCGGAGTTGAAGGAATTGAAGGTTTAACTTTATGAGTTGTTGGACAAGGGTTTCATTCGACTGAGTACCTCACCTTGAGGCGTTCCAGTTTTATTTGTGAAGAAGAAAGATGGCACCTTCCAGTTGTGTATCGACTATTGGCAATTGAACAATGTGACCATTAAAAACAAATACCCTTTGCTGAGAATTTATGACTTATTCGATCAACTTCAAGGGGCTAGTGTCTTTTCAAAAATCGATTTGAGGTCTGGTTATCATCAGTTGAGAATAAAGGATGAAGATGTTTACAAGACTGGGTTTAGGACGCGGTATGGGTACTATGAATTTTTGGTGATACTCTTCGGCTTGACAAATACTCTCGTAGTTTTCATGGACCTCATGAACCGAGTCTTCCATTCCTACCTCGACAAGTTCGTTATTGTTTTCGTTGATAACATCTTGGTATATTCCAATAATGATGAGGAAGACTCAGAACATTTTCGGATTGTACTACAAACTCTTCGAGAGAAGCAACTGTATGCCAAGTTCTCCAAGTTCGAGTTTTTGCTTAAGGAGATTGGCTTCCTAGAGCATATTATATCTGTGGAAGGGATATTTGTTGACCCGAAAAAAGTAGAAGCAATTTTGAGATGGGAAAAACCTAAGAATGTCATCGAAGTACGTAGTTTTCTTGGTTTGGCAGGGTATTACCGAAGATTTGTAGAGAGTTTTTTCAAAATTACAGCTCCGTTGTCTAATTTGATGCGGAGAGGAGTTAAATTTGAATGGAGTGATAACTATGAGCAGAGTTTTCAAGAACTAAAAAAGAGGCTCACTTCAACCCCAATACTTGCCCTTCCAATTAGCGGTGATGACTATGTAGTTTATAGTGATGCCAGTAAACAAGGGTTGGGATGTGTTTTAATGCGAGGCGATTATCATGCCCCGACTGTAACACCGATTTTCGGTGACTATATATATCATGTACTACTCTTCATGATTCTAAATATATAAGCATCCTTTTGAGACATCTATTTAATTATCTATTTATTTATTTTGAGATTTCGCATCAAAATTGTTAAAACTGAAAATTTTATCAGTAAGCCGAAAAAATTTCTCGGAAAGTGCTGGCAAGGTCTAAAGAATTCAAAAATAGCTAAGAGAAGGCCTACACACTTAAATAAAGATATTTAAATGAAATTTCATATATTTAAGAAATTTCAAACAAAATTTCATAGGGACCAAAAATGCAAATTGTTAAAAGTTAAGGGTTTAAATACAATTAAGGAAAGTTAAGGGACTAAGTTCCAAACCACTCAATGATAGAAAATTAGAGCCAAATGATTGGTCAAGAGGGAAGCAAGGTTGGTTAGTGGCCACATAGGATTTTTCACATTCAACAAAACTCATTGGATAGAAATTTATGCATGAAACCTTATTGGGTAGAAATTTTTGCATGAAAACTAATTAGAATAGTTTGTTCTAGCTTGTGACACTTCTCCCCCTTGACATGGACGTCCAAAGACACTTGGTGGAGTGCATAGAGGTTGCTTGAATCAACAATTGCAAGATTTAAGTGCTAGGACAAGTGGAAGGTCAAGATAATGCATGGAATGATCCAATGGTTAAGGATATTTGGCTAGGTTTATAAAAGAACTTGTTTAAGAAGAGTTTGACCTATTTTCTTCATTCAAACTCACCTTGAACGAAATTGTGAGGGTTCTATATCCATTTTGAGTTCAACCATGGAGCCAAAGAGGTAAGAACATTTTTGGGAATTCTTAAATTTCAATTGGAAGTATAGAGGTATTGTATAGGAATTTATGTTTATTGTGATTTGATTTTTTTTTCTAAGGTGATAAAAATTCAAAGACTCAAAGGGAGTAGTGATATATATTGTTAGCAAGAGATCTTACAAAGGAGGTAACATATTCTAACTTATGCTAAGATTAAATTACTTGATGAGTAGTTACTTTGGTATCCATACTAGCATGCTAGATGTTGATTTCTAGATTGAGTCTTATATAGTTTTCTTAGAATATCTCATTCTGTAGAAATTAAAAATCTAAGATATATATTTTTCTATAAACTAGACTCCCTAATCTTTAAAATGGTATATCATGTGAAGTAATTCATGAAGGAATCGATTTTTGGTGATTTTTGGAAGTTTAGCATATTTCACAAATTCTGTTTCACATCCTGTGTACGACTAGTAATTTGTATAAATTTTTGAGGTATCTTATATTTAGAATTTTGAGAAAAATTAAACATTAACATTTTAGGTCTCTATCTTATCTTTAATTTAAGATAAATATCACTTAAATCAGAGTTGTATACAGAAAGTTATAATAATTTTATTAAAATTGTGCAGAAGTGGTTTTAAAACTGAAACTGAGATGAAAACTGAATTTTATAAAATTATAAATTTAGAATCTGAGGATAGTTAAAACTAGAAAGTTTTAGATCTATGTCTGATTTTCAATTTAAGATAAGAATCACTTAAATTGAAGAATTATATTGGGAGATATGGAATTTCTCCCAAAACTGTGCAGAATTGGTTTTAGGAACTTAGCATGAAAGTGATAATTTTTTTATAAATTCGTATATTCAGAATTTGAAGATGGTCTGAACATAAAAGTTGGAGATATATGTCTCAAATTTAAGAAAAAATTTAAATCATTTGAATATGATCAAGATTTTTGATGATATTATGATTTTACTAAACTTGCGCATTATATGTTTGTAGAAATTTTCCTAAGTATGAAAATTGACATTTAACCTCATGAAAGAGGTCATTTTTACATGCATGTTGTAATCCAACTATATAATACTGAATTAATAAATGATATTGTTTTACTTAGGATTAGGATTTGAGGGATGACTCGTTCGAGAAACGAGGATAGTTAGGGGGAGTGGCGTACCTCCCCGGTCGAGATGAGTGGGACGATCTATTTTTGACTTTAAATGAAAAATAGTTTTGATCATGATTTTATAAATAAAATTTAAAATGTGATTTAGAAATGTTTTAGTGTTTGTGGCATGTCTTGAAATGTTGTTCAGTAAAAATTGTATCCTGATATTATGGTTACTTGATCGTGCCTTTTTTTTTTTTACGAGTAAAGATTTATGAATGATGATATATGGCACATGTGTATGATTATGAGATGGTGCATAGTGGCTATAGCGCACTCCCTACCATGGTATTGAGCGTTTACCCGACGGGGTGACGTGATGGGGTAACACGGGAGCAGGGGTTTGAGTCCCATGTCTCTGGGCAACGGATCCAATAGACGAGCACCCGTGAAGACCCTGTCAACACCAAGGGAAGGGGGAAGATATATGTGTTTTATTCTTATGATATTGTGGTGACCCCTTGGTGGATTTTACCCTAGTTAGGCCAAACTATGGGTAGAATACGTTTTTGACACCCCATTGATGTATGATTTGATGATAAGGATGCATATTATTTTGAATTACGCGATATATTTGCAAATGAATGAAATGAAATTTGAAAATGATGTTTTGACTTGCCACTCTCACAAATTCATTTATTATCATTATATAGTCATTGCACCTCACTCACTGAGTATGTGGATTATACTCACCTCTCATATTAATATTTTCAGTTTATACTGTATTTGACATACATTGAGGTACTATTCCACGAGTTTTACTGAGAGACGCTACCGGGTAAGTGATCATATCCATTCTTGTTTACAATTGGACCATGCATATAAATATTATATGTAAATTGGAGGCAAATATTTTAAAGAAAATTTTTATTAAAAACTTTCTTTTCTTTTATTTTCCGCTGTATGATTTTGACTTAATGATATCGAGTAGGGTCATAATATTAGCCTTGCGTCACTTTGATGTGCGAGTAGGGCATACCCATGCCTCGAGGAGTCGCGACACTCTAATCGCGTGCTCGACCTGTGGGTCGGGGCATGACATTGACTCTCCCGTCAATCATGTAACAACTGTCGCGTTATCTCGACATACGGGTCCAACCTTCCCATATACCGAGATAGTGCAAGACATTCCAATTTTACAATAAATCTTTCAAAACATAAAACCCATCAAAATAAGGAAATCATATAACAACTCACATGCAAAGGACCCATCCGGTCCATCCCTATACACACAAGCATGCATTGACACATAATCGGGGGAGGGGTTCCTGTACATGCAATGCATGTAGTGTGGCCATTCTAGCCAATCCAGAGTCCTCAAACTTTTCATAATCAAGAAGTCCTAAATCATAGTCGTAGGATTTTACTAATACTTGTCTGAAGAAAACAAGCCAACATCAGTAAAGTCCAAATGGTATGAGATGTACAGAACTTCACAAATCCAAAAGGAAATATCGAAATTTAAAATTACAATCCAAATATCTCAATACAAATAAAATATTTTTTCAAAAATAGATCAATCAAAAGAATCAAGTCCCAAATCATAATCGTCGGATTTTACCAATATTTGCCAAAAAACTCAACCAGTATCATTAAAATCTGCACGGTATGAGATTTACAGAACTTCCTTTCCATGGTCCTCGACCTACAAACTCCCAAAATAAATACATAATCCATACCTACCCAAAAATCAACAAAATACTCCTCCAGTCCGCAAAAGTGGACGTGGTCTCGCTATACATTCTCTGAAAAGGGATTTAAAAGGAGGGGAGTGAGTATTTTAAATATCCAGTGAGTGAAGTGCAATGGGATGCAATATATAAATGAGGGGTGAGGGGTGAGGGTGGTGATGCCAAATACATGTATCAAATATCATTTAATGCAATAACAAAATTCATTCTTATAAAATCATTCATATCAATCCACTATGACTCATATAATCAAATCAAATAGTCAAATTTCATTTTTTCCAAATTTTGGGGTATATCGAAAACATCATCCTACCAATGGCCGTTGGCAGGATCCGTCAAGAGGTTTTCCATAATTTTTTTTTATAAAATCTCATTTTTCCTTGGCGTTAGCCCAAAACTCCGTGGGGTGCTACCACGATATCCGGCAGCCTGTGGAGGCTCTCCAATCCACCTCCCCCAAGCTAAATCAACAAGCCTTAACCACGCCTCCCCAATAACCCAGTCCGTAGTAAGACATAGACTATAGTCATTTTTTCCCAACACCATGTTACCAATTTTCCATTCATCAATCAATTCATGCTCAATCACAAAATAAAGCAACATTTCACAGTTCACATGAGTATCTCAAAGTAACATGGTGCAAATAAGTCAATAATCAACTCACGAGTCATGGATTTATCACAAAATTCATTTTTGGCTCACCACAATCATAAAACATTATAAATTCATTTCAAAATTTATTTTAAAATCAAATTTGCAAATCATATTAAAATTATTTACTCATTTAAATGATACATAACCATCCACTCACCTATAGAGAGGGTATTCACTCCCTATTTCTACGATTACTCCAAAATGACTCCTTTCGACTCTCTAAAAGATTAACCTAGACCAATCATCACAATTTATCATCAAATAAAGTCACATTAAAGGGTTTTCGAATTTTGTTCCAATTTAATATAACCTTAATTTGCACAATCATAATTTTAGATTCTCATTTTATCAATTCAGGATTATTTGCCTCTTTAATGACTCTAATTCCCAATATTCTTCAATTTTTCCAATTTCTAACAATTTTTCTATTTTCTCCCGAATTTATATTACGCTAATATTTTTCATGCATATTTCAAATTAAACTCTAAGGGAAACTATTCTAATCAATCCAACATGATTCTATCATCCTCTAACATACTTCTTTTGTATCAAACAGCCTAGTTCATATAAAATTCTAGACTTAACCTTAATAATCATATATAGAATTTCAGAAAATGCATTCTATTCAAATCTAACATACATTCTAGACATATACAAGACTTCTTACCCTAAATTATCCCTAAATTCATTCAATTTATCAAAGAGATTAAAATTTCCTTCACCTATGGCTTTCGCCTTCACAGACCAAACTTCCGTGCGGCTACAACTCAATCCGGAACCTGCAGTACTTCTAAACCGAAGCAAAATTTCATAATTAGGCTTAAGTTACCAAGAAAATCAAAACCCCTAAGTTATTGATCAAAGAATTGTCCTTACCTGTGCAGGGGATGGAATGCAGTTCGCGGCCTAGGGTTTCGAAGGGTCCAAAGAATGTTGGTTTGGGTCGTCGATAGAGGGAAGTGCTCATAGCGAGCACTGCGCGAGCGAGCAAAGGAGGGAGAGAGCGAGAGCTCTGCTGTCGCACGCGAGAGAGAGGAAGAGAGAAGCTCTGTTCGCGCGCGGGAGATAGAGAAAGGGAAAGAGAGAGAAAACAGAGAGAGACAATAGAGGGAGAGAGACCATGAGCGGCGGAGGAAGATTGAGAGAGGCGGAAAGTGAGAAACAAAGAGAGACGATGGAGAGGGAGAGAGTTCGAGAGACAGCAAGAGAGAGAGAAGGGAGGAAGAAAGAGATTAGGGCTTTTTGTCCTAATCGAATTTAGAGAAAGGGAGTGCAGCGTTTTAGCCCAAAACGTTGTGCTTCCTTCCTTTTTTTTTATATAAATAAATAAATAAATAAATGTTTGTATATATATATATATATATATTTTATCCCCACTTATCACTAAGTTTTGAATTTCATAAAATTTGATTCACCACGAATTGCAGACACAACATTTATATATATATATCCAAAATTTTAATTTAATACCCCAAAATCAAAAATCAATAAAATTTAAAATTTTCTGTTATATTATAAAGATATTTACAAAATCTCTAACACCAGATTTTCGGTATTACAACGATAGAGTTATCGCCTATACTTCTCGACAGCTGAAGAAGCGTAAATTGAATTACCCTACCCATGACCTAAAGTTAGCCGCAATTGTTTTCGCTTTGAAAATTGGCGACATTACTTATATGGAGCCACATGCAAAATGTTCACTGACCACAAGAGTCTCAAGTATTTGTTCACTCAAAAAGACCTCAATTTGAGACAAAGAAGGTGATTAGAGTTGATCAAGGACTATGACTTGGTAATTGACTATCACCCGGGCAAGACAAATGTTGTTGCGGATGCTCTAAGCCGCAAGTCCTCATCTTCTTCTTCAGCTCATGGGAGTTCTTATCTCTCATATTTATTAGGACTTCGTACATTGGGAGTCCAGCTGGACAGTGATGAAAACGGTGCACTTTTGGCCAACTTCGAGATACGACCAACCTTAGTGGACAGTATTAAAGAGCTCCAAGCCACTGATTATGAGCTAAAGGGGATAGTGGAAAAGGTTTACAAGCGTGAAGGTGGTGATTTTCATATCCGAGGGGATGACATGGTGATGTATAGGAAAAGGATTTGTGTCCCCAAGAATGATGCGTTTTAAAGGGTTATACTTGAGGAGGCTTACATTTTGGCTTATGCTATGCATCTCGAGAGCACTAAGATATATAAAACCATTAAGGAAACTTATTGGTGGTCGGGATTGAAATGAAAAATAGCCGAATTTATGGTAAGGTGCCTTGTGTGTCAACAAATCAAGACCGAACATCAGAAGCCAGTTAGAAGGCTTACCAGATCGGCACGCTTCCTTCCAATTCAGAACACTTACTCCTTGGAAAGATTGGCGAAGTTGTATATTGGTGAGATTGTCCAACTCCACGGGGTTTCGATGTCAATTGTATCAAATCGTGATCCCCGATTCACTTCCCGATTTTGGCCTAAGTTACAAGAGGTCTTGGGCACTAAGTTGAAATTCAGCATTGCATTTCATCCACAGACGGATGGACAGTCAGAGCGTATGATCAAGATGTTGGAAGACAAGTTGAGAGCATATATGATGGACTTTCAAGGGAGTTGGGATTGGCATACAACAATAGCTATCAAGTTAGTATCAGGATGCCTCCTTATAAAACTCTATACGAAAGAAAATGCCGAACTCCATTATATTGGGATGAAGTTGGAGAGCGAAAAATTGAAAGCGTGGAGTTAATTGAGGCAACCATAGAAAAAGTAAAGGTGATTCGGGCAAGGATGAAGGTAGTTCAAGATAGACAGAAGAGCTACGCCGACAAAAGAAGAAGACCTTGGAATTCGAGGTCAGATACATGGTTTTCTTGAAAGTTTCATCTTGGAAAGGTGTAATCCGATTTCAGGAGCGAGGTAAATTAAATCCAAGATACATTGGGCTATTTAAGATCCTTGAGATGGTTGAAAATATAGCCTATCGATTGGAGTTACCTCCAGACTTAGAGAAAATTCATGATGTGTTCCATGTCTTAATGCTAAAGAAGTATTTGTCGGATCCCTCTCATGTAATTGAAACTCCTCCGATAGAATTAAATCCAGACTTAAGTTTTAGAGTACAACCAGTGCAAATTCTTGATCGGCATGTCAAGCAATTGAGATACAAACAATGCCCATGGTCAAGGCACTATGGAGAAGTAATCAAGTGGAAGAGCAGACTTGGGAGACTGAAGAGTTGATACGAAAACAACACCCCTACCTTTTTGATATATGAATTTTAATTTAAATTTTGAAGACAAAATTTCTTTTTAGTGGATTAAGTGTTGTAATACCAAGATAAAAAAATGAAAAAAATGAAATGAATGAATAAAAAAAGTGGGCCCCACCACCACCACCCACACTTTCCCTTCTCTCTTTTTCTTTCTTTTTCTTCTTCTTTTCTTTTTCTCTTTTCCTCCCCTACTCCCGACTCTCTCTTTTCATGCCCTGTGTTCGTCTCTTCGCCCTCTCCCTTTAATCTCCCACCACATTCAATAAATTCTCAATTAAATCATACCTCCAACCTTCAATTAATTCAAGCAACTCAGGGAATGGACGTTGAAGGAGAAAAAAAAAATCAAGGGTTGCCTAATTAAGGAGAAAAATTAGATTTTTAAAACTTAGTTTCCAAAGTTTATTCCAATTTCGAAATTGAGGTAGTTTCTTGACCTTAAACTTGGATTTAATCTTTCTATTAGTAGATTATAACTTATTGTAGATATTTATGAAAATCTTGTTGGTGCATCGAAATCCTAGAAATTCTGTAAACAGTGAATTTGGGGAAAATGAAATTGGAAATTCTATTTACATATAAATGAGGTGCAATTGATGAAATTTACAATATACATTCATGAATTGAAAAAATTAGGAGAAATTAGAGTTATGTTAATTCTGGAAAAATTGAAAAAAAAAATTGTTTGAAAATAGAAAAATCTAGGAGAATTGTGAATATGAATTTTAGAATGATGCTAATGACGACAAATTAATAAAATGAGAATAAGAATAAGAAAATATTCGAAATTAGGGTTTAAATAAAATTAGGAAAAGTTTGTAAACCCTTGAATTTGAGAAGAAATGATATGAAAATTGTTGTTATTGGTTTAGGAGAATCGATTGGAGCTTGAAAAGAGACTTCTTGAAAATGATAATGTATAAGGAGTGAATACGCTCCCGAGAGGTGAGTGGATGGTTATGTCTCATGTAAATGAGTAAATTATTTTAAATTGTAATTTATAAACTGATTTTGAATTAAATTTAAAATGTTATTCGAAATGTTTTGTGAAATTAGTATGTTCTGAAATGTGATTTAACAATTCCATAAAGTATGTTTATTGAATTATTTGCACTGTATCATGTTTGGATACCATGAGAACTGTGAGATGTTTGTTTTACCTTGAAATTGAGCATGATTTGATTTATTAAATGGATATCTAGTAACAATGTGCTAAAAAATGACTATAGTCTAAGTATTGCCACGAACCGAGCCATCGGGGTGGCGTGATTAAGACTGTTTAATTTAGTTTGGTGGTAGGCGGGTTGGAGAGTCTCCTCAGGCTGTCGTGATAATGTGGATGCACCCTACGGAGCTCCGAGCCAATGCCAAGGGGATGAGATTTTGAGAAAATTGTGAAGAATTCCTTGGTGGATTCTACAAACGGCTATTGGTAGAATAATATTTTTGGCATATCCCAAAATTATGAATAATAAATGTAAATTGTTTGAATTGCATATACGAGTCATGGTTGTTTGGAAATAAACTTTTTCATGTAAATGTTTTCGATTTCTGCAAATGCATTTAATATGTGATTGTTTGACACATCCATTTTCACACCTCATTTATATGTTGCATGCCATTGTACTCTATTTACTGGATATTCAAAATACTCACCCCCCTCTCTCTTAAATTTTCAGAGGATTCTTTGATAGTAGACTTTATATTTGGAGCCAAATTGATGAAAATTTTGCTGGACATAGCTAGGTATATGTGATGGAGGCCTTCTTTTTTATGATGGTAGGATGGTCCATGGATAAAGGAAAATTTTGTACATTTTATTTTTGATCGGATTTATTAAATACTTGTTTAGCTTTCTCCGGGCAAGTATTTGAGAAATCCGTATGTTTATGATAAAGAATTGTATTTTCTTGATTTGGACATTTCTTTTCCGAATTTAAATGTTTTATTTGAGACATTTGGACTTTTATAATGAATTTTGAACTATTTTGGATTGATTGGAAGGCCGAGATGGCTTATAAATGTTTGGAAACTATTTGGGAGGCCAGGTTGGCCAATTTGTATGCATTCACTTAAAGGAATGGATCGGGATGATTCTTGATTTGTGTGAAAATACATGTTTGATACTGGATGACCTAAGATGGTCAACATAACGATGTTAAATTGTTTTTCAAACAGGTTGATTGACTTGCGTTATCTCAGTATATAGAGAGATGCTGTCCATATACCGACATAATGCGACGGTTGTCATGTGCTCGATGAAAGAATCGAGACGTGACACCTTAAAAAAAAAGAAAAAAAAAAAAGGAAAAAAAGAAGTGGATACATACACAATTTCAATAATATCTTTGATCATCGGTCCCGTTTGAGATAGTTCGAGAATATGTGCAGTTGAGATAAGATTGTAATAAATAGAATTATTATAATAATATCTTTAAATTTTTTATAGATTATAATTTTTTTTCATAATTCAAAAATATTACAAATAAGTTAAGATATAATAAAAATAAGTTAAATAAAGGAAAAATTGTAAACTACCCCATGTAGTATTTGAATTTGTAAATTAGTCCCTGTTTTCAAAACTAGCAAAATATCCCACGTGGTATACATGCCTCCAATCAATTAAAAATTAAAAAATACATAAAAATACACTTATAAAATAAAAAAAAAAAACTAAAATAACCGGCTTTTTTTCCTTCATCCTTCTGCCCCTTACCTTTTTCTTCTTTCTCTTTTCTTACTATTATGATGGTTTTAATTTTTTTTCAAGAAATACTAATATCCAGAATCATATATCCTGATTGATTTGTCCTATTTAGGGATAACTCCTCAATATAATTTTTTTTTTATTTTCAAATTTTCAAAAACCTAACATCCTATTCGATCAATTATACGTTGGTCTATTGGTTCTAATTTTGATTCTGTGCTTCTTGATTTGTAGAATTCAACCAAGCTTTAGAACACAAAAATGCCTAATCATGAAAACTATTTATGGTTGTTAAGGACAACATGCTTTTAATCTTTGGCAATCAAAGGAAACAAAAGGTCTCACAAAAAAAGGAGGGAAACATAGTAATATCCTTCAGCAAATCTTGCCAACCGATGAATGTGATAATAATGCTAACAGCAATCAAAAATATTTATTCTTGCATACGTGGCAACCTGTTAAATAGTTGAAGATTTGAAGTATCTCTATGTTCCTTGTTTGGTTACTGCTTTTTTGGTCTCTTTTGCTTTTATTAACTCTTTTCCTAAACATCCAAAGATATACAGCTGATTTTTATAACATAAAATGATGTCAAATCATTTGAAGTATGTGATTCCAGATAGACTAAGCTCTTCGCATAGTACTAGAAGTGAAAACAAGGCAGTTTAAATTTGGGTGTCAGAATTCTGAAGCACCAGATAGTGTACAATATAAATTTTAATTATTTCAAGAAGTTTTTCCATAAAGCTGTTGGGGTTTTCATAACCTACACAAATTAAGGGGAAAATGGAAGTTTATGAAGCTTTTGTAGATTGTATGTTAGCAAGGCTAGGTCAAATCGGGTTCGATTTCCTTAATGGTTTTCCACAGGCAACTTTGTATCTTTCTTTTTTGATTTTTATTTCTTTGTTTTATTTGGTTAGTTAGGGTTTATGGAACTCTAATATAAGTTGGAGTCAATGGAGTCAAATTAATTGTTTCCTCAATTGTATTTGGGTTTTCTTTACTTACTCATTACTAGAGCTGACAATTGAGTTTTTTGAAATGGGTTTTTACATGGAGGTGATTTTGAACACTGAGCATGACACATGGAAAGGGGCCAGCAACATGCATCTGTCATTAGCGGAAGAAGATCATCTTCAAAGGAGTAATATGAAGATGAAAGCCAAAACACAATAAAAGATAGAGGGGAAGAAGGGTGTGTAAAACCTTCCTTCAATGACATGATGATGGGAAAGGCAAATGCAAGCAATGCAGAGATGGACCTTGAAGAGGAATCAGAGGGGGGAATGGGGTATCAATTAATGCTGAGCAAAATTGTCACTATGTGGAAGCCGGAAGGAGGGTTGGAATTACTGGATTTAGGGGAAAACTATTTTTTGGCCAAATTCACAACAAGAGGGGATTACTATAGGGCCCTAACAGAGGTATCTTGGTTAATTCATGAACATTATCTAACAATTAGAAAATGGAAACTTTAGTTTTCCCCCACATCCAACAAAATTAAGTCTACGACATTCTGGATCATATTACCTCATCTCCCAATTGAATTCTTCAATGAAAAAATTCTCTTCGAAATAGGGAGAGCCATTGGTAAACCCATTAAGGTCGACATGAACACGGCTCACGCGTTAAGGGGCAAATATATAAGAATTTGCATTGAGGTTGATTTAGAGAGAGCTTTAGCCTCTAGGGTGAGAATCCGGAAGAAGATTCAAATGATTGAATATGAACGCTTGCATATTGTTTGCTTTGATTGCGGAAGAGTGGGCCACAATATTGAAAATTGTCAAGTGAAGCTTCAAACCTTAATCACCATAGGCCAGTCTGAAGACCATAATCGTCATCCCAAGGACAACTCCCAAGCATGGGAAATGACGGAAAAGGACGAGAGCCTCGGTCCTTGGATGATTGTGCCAAAGAGATAGAAATTTGCCAAATCAAACAACCTTAGAGGGATCGAGGGGAAGGAAAAACAAACCTAGAACATGTTTATGGAATTAGGGAAAGTCAACGATGCGTTAAGACCTGGAGATTCAGAGAAGATAGGACAGATGTTCAGCACAAGGATTGAGACTAATCGAAAGGACGGAAACTGGGGTGGGTCAGAGATAAGAAGTAAAAGAGGGTTTTAGAAATGGTTGTGAGATAGTTGAAGTCATATCCCGATCTTCAGAAATCATAAGCGGTCGACCATTACCTCGGATACTGGTCCAACCATGCCATGTATCCCAAGGCAATACAAGGCTAATCTTAAAACAGTCACATATATTTTCAAAATCATTTTCTCAAATCATTTTTTAACTCAAAGAAACATAAAGTTCTCGCATATATGTATAAAGTACTTAGCCAGTACAAATATGAATTTCAATCGAGAGTTCTATTACTACATACAGTTAACCCATATGATCAACTATTAACCTCAAAATATAGCAAAAGATAATTACTGCAAGCGGTCTCTGATACTACGTACGTCAAAATAAATCAACGTATCTCTCCAATGACTAACTCTGTAGAGATTTAAAAATATTGAGGGGTGAGTACAATCAAATACTCAGTGAGTGAGAAATCCATGACATATAATTAATAAGTGAGGTGAGGATGGAGGGTCAAATTCATATCTATATATATGTATATCCATGCAAGATATATTATCAAAATCATAGCAATTTCAATACAGTTTCCATCCAATCAAAACATATGCAACCAAAATTTCATGTCATAAATCGTACGGTCATGCCAAATCATGTTCTGGGCAAAGGTCTATCTCGACCAATGACGAGCCACTAAGAGGTTTTTGTATGTAAACGAAAAATAACCTCAAAACCTTGGCGTAGGCGTCGGGTCTCCCCAAGTACTAGACTGAAATGTCATTCAATCCTCTCCTTTCGATTCAACTTAGCTAATCTGAAACATAGTATCATATACACGCCACCCAACCATATAGAGTGTCTGTGTCTCGTGACATTGCAAACGTGCGATAATCTATATAACAAGACGGGTCTACTATAGCATACGAGACGAGTCTGCACTGGACGACGCCTATCATATCATAGTATCATGGCTATAAGTACTATCTCTGATCTACAATCAAGGGGATTCAGGTACTAATATCCGAGTACCTAGTCTCGCATCAAAATCATCAATAAACCAACCGTGTCATACATGTCAAGGAAAATCATGAAAATCCGATATAATTTATTATAGCATATATCATCAAAGTACATTTCATAATTTAAAACATGACACATATATTTTTCATCAAAATTCATGAATACATATTTTAAAATTTTGAGACGCTCCATTTATCACAAAGTATGTTACCAGTCATTTAACAAAATCATTTTACAATCATTTCACAAATCATGCTTTGAAAATGATAAAACATGGTTTTGCTTATTAATTACATGGCAACAGTAAGACCCACTCACCTTGACTGGGGAGGGTATGACACTTCCCCTAAATCTCCTCGTTTCTCGAACCTTCATACAACTTTGTCTCTATGCCTAAGTCAATAATGAGTATAATTCATTAATTTAATCATTTTGACAACAATGCATCATCGGACTATGAAATGTATACATATATATATGTATACGTTTTTATGTATACTCTATGTGTCTCTACGGATGTTCTCTCTTTAGGGCTTAATTCTCATCATAAAATACTATTCTTTATTTCCTATTTAAATATAACATAAAACCAGATCACTTATATGTTTATAGTAAACTCTTAAATCCCACTTAGCAAAATAATCAATTAAAATCTTAAATTTTATAATTTTTCTCTTATGCAGGTTTAGTAAATTCGGGATAACTTTCTCTATTTGAATCAAATTCAAATGATTCAAATTGCTAATTAAAGGTAAGACATATATTTACATTTTTCGTGTTCAACTCATCTCCAAGTTCCCATTGCACCAATTTATAAAATCTATCTTCGATAAAATCTATCTTCGACACAGTTCATACTTATATAACTAAATTTGTGCAGTTTTGGTAGAAAATTCATATCTTAGTTTATACAACTCCGATTTACATGATTCCAAATTCTATTGAAAGATAAGAGACAGCCCTACAAATTTCATGTCTAGTATTTCCTTTAATTAAGTGTAGAATTTTATAAAATTTCATTTCTGTTCAATTCTAGTTCTAAATTATGCTCTGCATAGTTTCAGTAAAAGCACCATAACTTCCAGCATACTACTCTGATTCAAGTGAATTTTATCTCATTTTAAAGATAAGACGAGACCTAAAAGTTTCATGTTTAGACTTTTCCCTAATTCTATCCAGAGATTATCTTAATATTTAAATAAAATTACTGGTCGTGCACAGGACCGTGAATAGAACATCGATTTTTACGTTTCTTCTAAAAATCACCATAATTTCATTTCTTAATGAAAAATTTTGTACCATAATGGTCAGCTTAGAGGGTCTAGTTTCACCAGAACCAAACCAATATAAATTTTGATCATCACAAAATAAGATATCATGGAATTATTACAGCTCCCTGACCATGCTAGCTTACATGAACAAACCTATTTCATGGGACCAATTTAATCCAATTATACTCAAATAAGAATGTATTACCTCTTTAATAAGATCTTGACATCCAAATATTTATTACCAACACCATCTTTTAGCACTTGATCATCACATCTTGCAACACATATACATTAATATAAAAACCTCTACACATACTAATACTATCTAAACAATTAAAATCCTATCAACCAAAGATTTTTCTTACCTCTTCAACACCTCAAGTGTTTGGATGAACACAAGAAATTCTCTCTTCCTGCACTAGAACTCACGGCCAAGAGGGTAAATTTTGAGAAGAAAATGAGGTCCAATACTTGAAACAACTCATTTATGCAAACTTAGCAAAAATTTTGACCATTGATTCATTTTCACGTAAGATCTCTACTCTACACTTGTCCTAAGTTTTTCTCCCATGCAAGGTTGCTTACAAACAACCTTCATGCACCTCCTTCATGTCAAATTCGGCCATGATGAATTCTAAGCACAAAGAAGGGGTTTTTGACCAACCAATGAAAACTCATGCAATGAGTTTTCAACCAATGAGGTTTTTCCTTGATCGAATAAGCTTAGGTGGCCACTATGTATGCTCTTGGCCAATGGTTGATCTCCAATTGTTATTCAATGGTCAGTTTTGTAACTTAGTCTCTCAAGTTCTCATATTTGCACTTTAGTCCCTAAACTTTCCAAAATTGTAAATTTGATCCTATGCGATTTTTAATCCGAAATTTTATTTTTCAAATTTTCAAATTCACTTCTTTATGCTTATATTTAAGTGTTTTGGTTTTCATTAGCCATTTTCAGTGATTTGGAAAAGTTTTCGACTTACCGATGAATTTTCGGTTTAAGCGATTTTAAGGGCAAAGTTTTAAAATTTTCAAATCATGCGTCTCAAATAGTTACAATATCACATATATAAACATGAGGAGAGTACATCATACACCGAGAGTCAGTGTTACATTTTCTAACCCCTAAAATAAAGTTTCGTCCTCCAAACTATACATCGAAAAGATCGGGGTACTGTCTCCTCATAGCATCCTCCGGTTCCCAAGTCTGCTCCTCAACTTGGTCACTCCTCTACAAAACTCGGACCAGGGACACCTCTTTGCTCCTTAGCTTCCTAGTTTGCCTATCAAGTATAGCCACGGGCTGAACAGTAGCGCTCAAGTCGTCTCTTAGCTCCACTGGTGGAGGTTCTAGCACATGAGATGGATCTAGTAGATATTTTCTCAGCACGAAGACATGGAATACGTCATGAATACGTGCAAGCTTAGCAGGTAAATCTAATCTATAAGCTACCTTTCTGATCCTTTTCAAGATTCGGAATGGTTCAATGTATCTGGGTTGAATTTCCCCCGCTATCTGAATCGTATCACTCCTCACTAAGGAGATACTCGTAAAAAGACCATGTCTCCCTCCTCAAACTCAAGAGGTCTCCGTTGCCTATCTGCATAACTCTTCTGTCTATCTTGAGCAGCCTTCATCCAAGCACGGAAGGCCTTTACCTTCTCTCGAGTCTCCTCAATCAGCACTGCTAAGTCATCTCTCTCCGACCTCATCCTAGCATAATGGTGTCTTACACTTTCTCCCATACAAGGTCTCATATGGTGGCATCCCAATACTAGCATGATAACTGTTGCTATACGTGAACTCCACCAACGGGAGGTGCTGCTCCCAACTACCTCTAAAATCCATCACACATGCCCTCAGCATGTCCTTTAATGTCTGGATGGTCCTCTCTAACTAACCATCTGTCTGAGGGTGGAAAGCAGTGCTAAACTGTAGCCTAGTACCCATGGCCTCCTGTAGTTTCAGCCAAAACCTCGAGGTAAAACGGGGATTTCTATCTGACACAATCGACACAGGAACCCCATAAAGTCTGACTATTTTGCTTATATATAGGCAAGCCAAACCCTCCAGTGGATAGCTACTACGAATGGGCAAAAAATGTGCGGACTTGATGAGTCTGTCAATAATCACCCAAATAGCATCATGTCATGTTGGAGTCCGCAAAAGTCCCACAACAAAATCCATCGTGATATGTCCCACTTCCATTCAGGAACAGGAAGTGGCTGAAGTGGATTAGTTGGCTACTGATGCTCTACCTTTACCTGTTGGCATACATCTGGCTACAAATTCAGCAATCTCTCGTTTCATCCCAGCCCACCAATGACTCCCTCTAATAGTCTGGTACATCTTAGTACTGCCTGAATGCATTGCATAGGCAGAAGAGTGGGCCTCCTCTAGTATAACTCTCCGAAGATCGCCGTCAGCAGGAACGCAGACCCGCTCCCTGAATACCAAGAGTCTATCCTTTCGAACTCTGAAATCTCTGCCGTCTCCCCTACGAATTTTCTCAATAATATCCTGGAGTTCTGCATATGAACCCTGGAGCTCCCAAATGCGGTCAAACAGAGTCGGCCTCACCTCGAATCTAGCTAGAAGTGTACCATGCTCATCATTGGCCAGACTGACTCCCAATGAGCAGAGTCCTATGAGACAAGAGAGGTAGGCACTCTCAAAAGATGAGGAAGATGGTGACTTACGGCTCAGAGCATCCACAACTACGTTGACCTTGCTAGGATGATAGTCTATGATAAGGTCATAATTCTTGAGAAACATCAACCATCTCCTCTGTCTCAGATTGAGCTCTTTCTATGTGAATAAGTTTTTCAGGCTCTTATGGTCTGTGTACACCCGACACGTCTCCCCATAGAGGTAATGTCGCCAGATCTTTAGTACAAAGATTATGGTTGCCAACTCGAGATCGTGGGTTAGATAGTTCAGTTCATGCCTCTTCAACTGTCTAGAGGCGTATGCAATGACCCAATCATCTTACATCAATACACAGCCCAAACCTTGTCGGCAGGAATCGCTGAACATTACATACTCCCGACCACTGGTGGGAAAGGCTAAAATCGGTACTGAAATTAACCGCTATTTGAGCTCCTGAAAGCTCTCATCACAACGGTCATCCTAGACAAACTTGACTCCCTTTCGTATCAAGTTAGATAATGGGGCAGCAATCTTGGAGAATCCCTCAACAAATCTCCGATAGTATCTCACAAGTCCGAGGAAACTCCTAACCTCCGTAACTGTCTGCGGCTGCTCCCATCTCATGATGGCTTCAACCTTCTACGAATCAACATAAATACCCTCTGCAGAAACAATATGTCCCAGGAAACTGATCTGTTTGAGCTAAAACTCACACTCGGAGTACTTGTCATATAACTCCTTCTCACGGAGCATCTGTAGTACAACTCAACGATGTTGGGAATACTCCTCATCACTTCGTAAGTATACAAGTATGTCATCAATGAATATTATAACAAATCGATCGAGATAGTCGTGAAATACCCTATTCATCAAGTCCATGAACGTCGTTGGGGCATTTGTCAACCCAAACGGCATGACCAGAAATTCAAAGTGGCCAAATCTAGTATGAAAAGTAGTCTTGGGCACATCCCCACCCTTGATCCGTAACTGATGATACCCAAATCTAAGGTCAATTTTTGAGAAAACTCGGGCACCCTGAAGTTGATCAAAAAGATCATCTATACGTGGTAGCGAGTACCAATTCTTGATAGTCACTCTATTCAATTGATGGTAATCTATGCAGAATTTGAAAGAGCCGTCTATTTGCTTTACAAATAGTACCGGAGCACCGCAAGGCAAAGTGCTTGGTCGAATAAACTCCTGGTCCAATAATTCTTGCAGTTGGACCTTTAGCTCTCTCAATTCGGCTGGTATCATTCTGTATAGCGGAATAGAAATTAGTGCTGTCCCAAGAGCTATATCTATCTTAAAATCAAACTCTCATATTAGAGGTAGTCCAGGTAGCTCCTCAGGGAACACATCAGCAAACTCCTGCACCACTGGGACCTTATCAAGCCTTGGGTCTTCTACCGTGGTATCTATTACATGGGCAAGGTAGACTGTACATCCTCGACGTACCAACCGCCTAGCCTCCAGTGCTGAAATAACACATCGGGGTAGTACCCATCTCTCTCCTGCAAATATCAGTAATGGTTATCCCAACCTTCGAAACTCTACTTCCTTGGTAAAACAGTCAACAGCGGCTCGGTGGAAACTTGGCCAGTCCATTCCTAAGATGATATCAAAATTAGGTATGTCGAGAGGTATAAGATCTACCTCTAATATCACCTCCCCAATCCATATCTCGCAGCACCGGTAAACAGAATCCCAGACCAACTGCTCACCCAATGGTGTGATAAACAATATCTCGCAGCACCGGTCAATAGAGAGAGTTGTCTATCAAGGTGCTGAGCAAACTGGGTGTTCTCATGTGAATAATTTGACCCGGTGTCTATCAAAACTCGGGCATCAACTCCAAATATTTTCATGGTATCTAATGACAAATTTAAATAAAAGAGGACATCAACCTTTATTTACTCGGGAAGTCAACATGAGATCATATATATATATATATATATATATATATATATATATATATATATATCAAAAGGATTGAGGCTTGTAGCATCTTAGCTATCGAGAATTACATGAGTCATCACAGTATATCATGCCTCAAAATAACTATTAGGAGATGAAACCTATATAGGAGAGTCTATCGAAGGGTTACCGGTATTCACTTCAGGATTGGCTTGGGCTTCCTCGTGCGTCATTACAAAGATGCGAGCCTGAGTCCTCGGCTGCTGTCACTGAGGAACGGGTATAGTATTGCTTCCAGCCACAGACCTTGGAGTAGTAGGAACTGATGGGGTAGGTGCTCTCGGCTAACTCTCGTGTGGTCCACTCGGGTGGCTCTGACTTGGCTGCCCCCTGAATCCCAAATCTGGACAAGTGCTACGAATATATTCTGGTTTCCCACACTAGTAGCATCTCACAGGTTCTCTACAGAATCCTGAATAAGTCTTGCCACAATTGTGGCAAAAGGGCTTCCTCGATCCAACAAACTGACTCACTGATCCGGCACTAGGGGCAGAGGCTCTAGAACTCTGAGGGTGCAGCTCCTGGGGAAAGCCAGCTGACCCTGTAGCTGTGGGGTCTCTCTGAGGGCCCTGACTCTGGCCCTTCTTCGAACTCTAACCGGTTTGAAATCCAGGCCTCTTCTTGTTCTGGTCTCAGCTCTCTCTCTACCTAGTCTCAGCCCATACGATATCCTCAGCGCGGTTGTAATACCGAACAAGTCTGAATTTATAAAAATATACTCTAAATGTTATTATTTGAAAATTTCTGTATTTTGTAAAATTTTGGAAGATTAATTAATTTTAAATATAAGTGTGAATTTTTGTTCCTTGGGTTGTTCGGGAGATCCTCTAGATATTGGGTGGATTTTAAATATTCGGTATTTAGTAAAATTTTGGTGATTGGTTAGTAGAGTATTGGTTCGTTCGGTAGTGACTGCTCCTAGGAGATTGTTATCTCTAGACCAATTATTTATTTCTATCGTTCGATATATTTTGAATTCTCGATCGGTATCTTTGTCATACTGATATGTTTAAATAATTATTTCTCATCGGTGTGTTGACCAAATAGCATTTTCAATCTCCTATCGGCATCTTCCGTTCTCTTCGGCACTGTTGGGTAATTTCTATTCGACACCTGAAATTTGAAATTTTAAATAATTCTTATCGTTGCCTTCCGATTTTGCTCTTGCACCTATTCGACATAATTTTCTTCATTGGCCAGACAGTCCATTTCATTTCCCTTCGGATATTTGTAAATCCTATTCGATACTGTTGACAATAAATTCTTAGTACTGTCAAGAGCCTGTAGGTATACACTTGTAATTTTGAGGAGCCTGTGTCCCTCTATTTACTGATCGGCTAGCCACAAGGAAACACTCTCATATGGTTGGCCGGTCAATCTCCTGATCAGCCATCCCGATCAGTCTTTCTAATCAGTCTTCCCGATCGGTCATCTCAGTCAGTCTTCCTTATCAGTCTTCCCAATCGGCCATCCCGGTCAGTCTTCCTGATTAATTTTCCCGGTCGACCTATCTAGTCAGCCTTCCCGGACGACCTATCGGGTCAGCTTTCCCGGGCGACCCATCCGATCAACTTTTCCGAGCGACCTAGCTGATCAGCCTCCCGGACGGCCTATCTGGTCAGCCCTTCTGGACGACCTATCTGATTAGCCTTCCTAATCAGTCGTCCTAGATAGCCTATCTGGTCAGTCTTCTTGGACAACATTTTCTCTCTTTAACTGATGATCAGCTAGACTGATGAGACTTGACCCATGTGCATCGCAAATCACACTTTTTCTCAATAAATAAAATTTTAAGTATTTAAGCTCATTTTATTGAGTACCAAATTACAAAAGGGGGCATATTTGGAACTTATATAAGTTGAGAGAGAAATGGCCAACTAAGTAAATTCATGAAAATGGGTTTATAAATAAAGTGTAGTGATGGGGCATTAGAACCCATGAATGCCAAACTTCATTTTTCTTCTTCTTCTTTTTCTCTCTCAGTTCATACTTTCTCTCGCTCTTTCTTCCTGTTTCTTTCAAAGATCAATCAAAATATCTCTAGATCCACACTCTAAAATTTCCAAAAACTCATGACCCAATCTCTATCAGGTTAAATCCTGTAAGAGATTTGAGGTTTCTAGTGAGAGAAAATCTAAAATTTGATCGTGATTTGACTGGAGACAAATCGGAGACTGCAATTTATGTAATATTTTTAATTTTAGTTTTGGGTTTATTCTTCCTCTTTCATGACTTTGGGTTTATGTTAAAATTTAATAAAAAAGAAATTATGGGTTTTGAGCCACCGTACGAGAGAGAAAGTTCGGGTATTCAATATTAGGGTTTTGGATTTTCTTAAAAAAATTGATATTGATGATGGTGGATATTTGGTTATATCCCTTAGGAGTTGCCGAAAGCTGAACAAGGCAGAATTTTCACTGCAGAGACGTCCGGGAGTGACTATCGTTCCTAGTATTGTGAGTGGGATTTTGATACTATGTTTTTGATTGAACCAAATTCATGTTCTACAACTTTCCAAATAGCATGTTTCATAACATGTGTGAGTACAGATGATTTGAACTATATTTTATAAATATTCTTTTGTGATTCATTGGAGTATCCCAAAATGATTGATTTGAATATTATGCATCCCCGGTTTGTAATGAAATGATATCGTGCCACTCTTTCAAACCTTGACATGATTTATATGCTACCATTGCATTGGCATATTGTTTTGAAATGATTTGATGAAATATATTGGCACGTGGATTTGATATGATTTGATGATATATATGGGCCGAATGCCTACCTGTGATATGATGATATGATGATGTATCCTTGATGGATTTCTGTAGCTATGAAACGCTTTGGCAGTGGCACCCATTGTGTCCGGATACGTTTCGGCCGAAGGTATCCCCCAAATGCCATATGTATAGTTGCGGCCGGATGAACCAAATTGAGGAGCACATGTGTGACGCCACTGTCTAGTTCCGAGCGGGATTCTATACATGGTTGATGATTTATATGCGCATAGACACGGGCTAGTCAAGTTGAACCGAAAGGGGAGGACATGCGTGAGCCACTGTCTAGCACTTGGTGAGGCCCGTGGCTAATGTTGGGATAGAGAGCTAAATTTTTACACTTGTATATGAAAAACCCCCAATGCGCCCGTTATTGGTCGAGGTAGACCTTTGCTGAGATTATTTTCTTAGCAAGCTCTAAATGATTTCGAAAATATAAATGGATGCATACTTTGATACCATGATGTGTGATATGTGATCACCTGATTTCTGGAAATGACATGCTTGGTTTTGATATCATTATGGTTTTGGAATATATTTTGACACTCTATATTCACACTTATTATTGAGAACATATTGTCGATCCCCTCACTCACTGAGTATTTCCCCATAATACTCACCCCTTACTTTCCCTGATTCCAGAGATAGATTAACAGAAAGACGTGTTGAGAGAATTTGTCACACTTGATTCACATTTGAAGACCTTGGACTTTGGGTATGGTATCAACCATTCTTCCGCAATGATGTATTTGATTATGTTGTATGATATATATGTACATTTGAGGTCTATAGAATGACCATTGTATACATTTATTGGGATGACTGTAATTATGCTGTGTAATGTAATTGAAACTCTCAGATGTGTTATATATTTATGCATTGAGGCAAAAGTCTTGCATTTTATATTCTTTACTTGAGAAAATAATATTTTGAAAAAACAGGTTTTATACATGTATTGGTGTTAGCCTTCGTTTCCTCAGTATGCGTGTCGAGTGGTGGCAGCATACGGGATAGCGGGCGGCTGCTCACGGCCTTGGATCGAGGATCAGGACGTGATAGCGGTAGACTAACTCCAAGACCTCCGTGAATGAGTGATTTTTCGTCACTGCCATGTATTTCCGGATGTTCAAGTTGAGTCCATCCTCAAACTTGAACCGAAGCTACCTCTGTGTGGCCAAATCGGGGACTAAGACAGATAGTCTCCTCAACTCTACCTCGTACTCTGCAATAGATCTGGTCCCCTGGCAGAGATGAAGGAACTCCGCCCTCTTCTGGTCTTACTAGTACTCCAAGAAGTACCCACCGTCGAACTCTCTCAAGAAGTCCTCCCATCCTAGGACTCTGTGGAGTCATCTATCATAGTCTCCCACTAGGTGAGAGCATCACCATCTAGCAATCGTACTATAACGCTCAACTTCAACTTGTCCTCTAAACCCAAGTCTGTCAACACCTGGCGGGTCCAGTTGACCCAGCGCTTTGCTACCGTTGCATCGCCAGATCCATCAAAATCAGTGTAACCCAGCTGTCGAGACTCCTTAACCAACTGGGTTAGCTTGTGGATGTGGCGGAGTGTCGAAACAGTGCTGTCGCTCTGGGCAAACACTAAAGTAATAGGAGCAGTCGGTGCAAAAGCCGATGTCATAGGAGTAGGAACTGTCGGAGGTGGTGGTGGGAGTGGCATCTATGCCCCATAAGTGTTCCTCCACTCGTGCCACTGTCTCAAGGCATCTGGTTGTAGCATCGGGATCTCAGCTGACTGTGTCGGCTGAGATGGTACTGAATGAGGTGCGTGCAAAGACAACGCAACCTCTAGAGCAATAGATGTAACTCTGCGAGTCTACCTCACTCTGGGCCTAGGAGGCATGATTCTGAAATGAAAGAACCTCTATCAGATAAAGATAAAGAATTTGGGTTAGGCATGCAGTATCTAACCCCCTAAATGGAATGAACTCATTTGTCTAATATCATCTTCAGGGTTTTTAAGGAAACTCTCAAATTCATCTCAAAAAATTGAGGACCTTGAAAACAATACTTAGGAAATTTTTGAAAATTTTTTTTATAAAGTTCAGCGCTCAAACCTAGGGCTCTGATACCAAGAAAATTGTCACGCCCTGATCCACGATCCAGAAGCCGTGAGCAGTTTCCCATTACCTTGGATACTGGCTCAACCGCACCACGTATCCCAAGGCAATGCAAGACTAATCATAAAATAGTCATATATATTTTTAAAATCATTTTCTCAAGTCATTTTTCAACTCAAAGTAAGAAACATAAAGTCCTCGTATATATATACAAAGTATTTAGTCAGTAAAAATATGAATTTCAACCGAGAGTTCCATTACTATATACAGTCAACCCATATGATTAACTAATAAACTCAAAATACAACGGAAGATATTTACCATAAGCGGTCTCCGATACTACATACGTCGAAATAAGTCAACGTGTCTCTCTAATGACTAACTCTGTAGAGATTTAAAAATATTAAGGGGTGAGTATAATAAAATACTTAGTAAGACATCCGTGACATGTAATTAATAAGTAAGGTGAGGATGGAGTGTCAAAGTCATATATATATATATATATATATATGTATATCCATACAAGATATATTATCAAAATCATAACAATTTCAATATAATTTTCCATCCAATCAAAACATATGCATCCAAAATCTCATATCATAAATCATAGAGTCATGCCAAATCATGTTCATGGCAAAGGACTATCTCGACCAATGATGATCCACCAAGCGGTTTTTGTATGTAAACGAAAAACAACCCCAAAACCTTGGCGTTGGCGTCGGGTCTCCCCAAGTGCTAGACTGAAACGTCATTCAGTCCTCCCCTTTTGATTCAACTTGGCTAGTCCGAAACATAGTATCATATACACGCCACCCAACCATGTGGAGTGTCTGCATCTCGTAACATCGCAAACGTGCGACAATCTATATAACGAAACGGATCTGCTATAGCATACAAGGCGAGTCTGCGTGGGACGACGCCTATCATATCATATTATCATGGCTATAAGTACTATCCTCGATCTACGATTAAGGGGATTCAGGTACTAATGCCCGAGTACCTAGTCTCGAATCAAAATCATCAATAAACCAACCGTGCAATACATATCGAGGAAAATCATGAAAATCCGATATAGTATATTATAGCATATATCATCAAAGTATATTTCATGATTTAAAACATAACACATATATTTTTCATCAAAATTCATGGATGCATATTTTAAAATTTTGGAACACTCCATTTATCACAAAATATATTATCAATCATTTAACAAACCCATTTTACAATCATTTCACAAATCATGCTTTGAAAATGATAAAACATGGTTTTGTTTATTAATTACATGGCAATGGTAGGACCCACTCACCTTGACTGAGGAGGGTATAACACTTCCCCTAAATCTCCTCGTTTCTCGAACGAGTTACCCTTCATACAATTGTATCTCTATGCCTAAGTCAATAATAAGCATAATTCATTAATGTAATCATTTTGACAATAACGCATCATCGGACTATGAAATGTATACAAATATATATATATGTGTACGTTTTTATGTATACTCTAGATGTCTCTACGAACGTTCCCTTTTTGGGGCTTAATTCTCATCATAAAATACTAGTCTTTATAGTAAACTCTTAAATCTCACTTAACAAAATAATCAATTAAAATCTTAAATTTTATAATTTTCCTTTTATGCAGGTTTAGTAAATTCGTGATAACTTTCTCTATTTAAATCAGATTTGAATGATTCAAATTGTTAATTAAAGCTAAGACATATATCTATATTTTTCATATTCAACTCATCTCCAAATTCTCATTGCACGAATTTATAAAAATCTATCTTCAATGCAATTCATACTTATATAACTAAATTTGTATAGTTTTTTGTAGAAAATTCATATCTCAGTTTATACAACTCCGATCTACATGATTCTAAGTTCTACTGAAAGATAAGAGACAGCCCTAAAATTTCATGTTCAGTATTGCCTTTAATTCTAAGTGCAGAATTTTATAAAATTTCATTTTTTTTCAGTTCTAGTTCTAAATTATGCTCTGTACAGTTTCAGTAAAAGTACCATAACTTCCAGCGTACTACTCCGATTCAAGTGAATTTTATATCATTTTAAAGATAAAATGAGACCTAAAAGTTTCATGTTATAGAGTTTTCCCTAATTCTATCCAAAGGTTATCTTAATATTTAAATAAATTTACTGGTCATGCACAGGACCGTGAATAGAATATCAATTTTTACTGTTTTTTCTAAAAATCACGATAATTTCATTTCTTAATGAAAAATTTTACACCATAGCTCATTTTAAAGTTTAGAGAGTCTAGTTTTATCATAACTAAACCAATCTAAATTTTGATCATCACTGAATAAGATATCATGGAATTACTACAACTCACTAACCATGCTAGCTTACTTGAACAAACCTACTTCATAGGACCAATTTAATGCAATGTATACTCAAAGAAGAATGTATTACCTCTTTAATAAGATCTTGACATCCAAATATTCATCACCAACACCATCCTTTAGCGCTTGATCATCACATCTTACAACACATTTACATCAATATAAAAACCTCTACGTCATACTAATACTATCTAAACAATTAAAATACTATCAACCAAAGATTTTTCTTACCTCTTCAACATCTCAAGTTCTTGGATGAACACAAGAAATTCTCTCTTCCTACACTAGAAATCACGGCCAAGAGGGTAAATTTTGAGAAGAAAATGAGGTCCAATGCTTAAAACAACTCATTTATATAAACCTAGCAAAAATTTTGACCATTAATTCATTTCCATGCAAGCTCTCTACTCTACACTTGTCCTAAATCTTTCTCCCATGCAAGGTTGCTTACAAGCTACTTTCATGCACCTCCTTCATGTCAAATTCGGCCATGATGAATTCTAAGCACAAAGAAGGGGTTTTTGACCAACCAATAAGAATTCATGCAAGGATTTTTCAACCAATGAGGTTTCTCCTTGATGGAATAAACTTATGTGGCCACTATGTGTGCTCTTGGCCAATGGTTGATCTCCAATTGTCATTCAAAGGTTGGTTTTACAACTTAGTCCCTTAAGTTCTCATATTTGCACTTTAGTCCCTAAACTTCCCAAAATTATAAATTTGATCCTATGCGATTTTTAATCAGAAATTTTATTTTTCAAATTTTCAAATTCACTTCTTTATGCTTATACTTAAGTATTTTGGTTTTCATTAGCTATTTTCATTGATTTTAGGGTTTGCCAGCACTTTTCGAAAAAGTTTTCGGCTTACCCATGAATTTTCGGTTTAAGCGATTTTAAGGGCAAAGTTTTAAAATTTTCAAATCATGTGTCTCAAATGGATGCAATATCACATATATGAATATGAGAAGAGTACATCATACACCGAGCGTCGGTGTTACAGTCGAGGTCTCAGGATGAAGAGAGAAAGTATGATGATAAAGAGAGCAAGGGCCTTAGGAAAGCAAACACAATAAGGAAGGAGAAAGGAGAAAGGAGCGGGTGAAGTTAGTAAGAGGAATATAAGATATACAAGAGAGTGGGTTAAAAATTTGCAAAGAGGCCCAAAACACATGGGCTTTAAGAATAACGTGTTATCAAGCCAAATTAAGTTGGGGCTTGGGTTAATGGGGGAACCCAAGAGGGAAGAAGAAAGGCCTGTAGCTTGTATGGTCAGAGCAAAGGAACTCAGATCAAGCCAATGGAATAGCATTCGACTGAGGAGGTGAATGTTTAGAACTGGACTCGAGCCCAAAGAGTCATAATTAAGGAAGAAATGGCCTGGTAATGGGGAGCTAGCTGAATAGGGAGGAAATAAAAGAATTCATGGTGAAGGAGGGGATGGAAGTGGAAGCTTGTTAAAGTTCCCTCTTGTGCTTCACTTTTTTCTATTTATCTTATAAATAAATATCTTTATCATTTGTTGGAACCGTGGAGGAGTAGGCAATGGCAGATTCTCGAGAGTCTATAAGGAGATGGTTAAAATGATCAAACTTGATATTTTATGTTTATTGGAGATGAAGGCAAATAAAGACCGCTTTCTGAAGTTCTTGGAAAAAGTAGGTATGACTGGAGAGTTTGTTATTCCGTCCTCAGGTTTCAAATGAGGGCTTTGGCTAACTTGGAATCCCAGCTCAGGGAAGGTGATGGTGATCAACCACATAGAGCAATGGATTCACGTTTGGGTTGAAGAGGAGATGTGAGTTGTTCTATCACCTTCGTGTACGTTCAACCCCGCCAAAGAGCCAATGACTTGTTTTGGAAGAACCTTTTTGAGCTTGCTATGAGCATTGATGGCCCCTGGTTTGTCATAGGGGACTTCAATGACATTGGAGGCTTAGAGGACACTAGTAACAAGAAGGGGAAGAGGTGGAATAGATGCCGGAAGTCTAGAGAATTGTAGGATGATTGCAAGCTCATGGACACTGAAGCGGCTGTCGTGTACGTTCAACCCCGCCAATGACTTGTTTTGGAAGAACCTTTTTGAGCTTGCTATGAGCATTGATGGCCCCTAGTTTGTCATAGGGGACTTCAATGACATTGGAGGCTTAGAGGACACTAGTAACAAGAAGGGGAAGAGGTGGAATAGATGCCGGAAGTCTAGAGAATTATAGGATGATTGCAAGCTCATGGACACTGAAGCGGCTGGCCCCCTAAGTTCACGTAGATCTAAAAATATGGAGAGAAAGTCACTCTTTAACAATGACTCGACAGAGTTTTGTGTAATTTGCAAGCAAAGCTAGCTTTTCTTGAATTCAAAGTGGTTAATCTAAGCCGATTGTATGGTGTCCACTGCTCTATTATACTAAATACCAAGCTTTCTTCTCCTCCTAAAAGTGATTCGAAGGCTTTTAGGTATAAAGCGGTTTGGTTAAAATACCCTCATTTTAGTGAAGTTTTTGAAAAAACTTGGAAAATGATAGATGCTCCCTTGCTCCCTTCAATTAAAGGCAATGTGGAAGAATTGAAGGTCTAGAATAAACTTGTGTTTGGTAGTATTTTCAGGAGGAAAAGAGATCTAGAAACAAGATTAAAGGGCATTCAAAACTCCAAAAATTATCGTAGATTGAGTTTTCTGTAAGATCTTGAGCTAAAGCTGTTGGAGGATTATCATGCAATCCTCAAACAAAAAGAGATTTTTTTGGCACCAGAAGTCAAGAGCAAACTAGATTGTTTAAGGTAATAAAAACACAAGATTTTTCCATGCCTTGACTAAGGTGTGCATGCAAAATAATAGGATTGTTGCATTGAAAGTGGACGATGATTAGTGTCTGGATCAAAAGAAGCTTAAGGAGTACTTCATGGAGCTTTTCGGATGCAAAGACATAGAGATACCCAATGTAAGATTCAATAGGTGGATCCAAAAGTTTAGAGAGGAGGATCATGAGATGCTGGTCATAGAGGCGGATGAGGAGGAAGTAAAAGCTGCCACTTTCTCGATGAATGACTTAAAAGCTCTGGGCCCAGACGGGATGCAACCTATTTTCTTTCAAAAGTATTGGAACACCGTTAAGAAAGCTGTCTGTTTCTTAGTCAATGAGGCACTTAGAGATGGCTTCTTCTGTGCGGAGTATGTCAAAGCCTTGATGGTGCTTATTCCTTAGAAGACTAAGTCAGAACACATGGGGGACTTTAGGTCTATTGGTCTTCTAAACACTTATTATAAAGTCCTTTCCAAGGTGTTAGTACAAACGATTAGGCCTCATATTCAAAAACAATAGTTTCTTACCCAGAAGAGAGACAATGGATAACATCATTACCTTACAAGAGGCTCTCCATTCCATTCGGTCCTCTAAGAGTCAAAGATATAGTATGATTATCAAAGTAGACTTGAGGAAAACTTATGACATGGTGAACTAGAGTTATTTGGGTAGAGTGCTACTGGATGTCAATCTTCCTATTCCCTTAGTCAAGTTGATTATATTTGTTGTTAGTAATGGAAATGTTATTGATTTGGAATTGGAAGGTCCTCCTCGCTTTCAAACTCGGGCAAGAGTCGAGTCAAGGTGACCCCCTTTCCCTGTATCTTTTCATCCTTGTTATGGAGAGACTTTGTTATGGAGAGACTCACTTATATAATCCATGAGAAGGTTAAGAAGGTGTTTGAAACCCAATTAAAATATCCAAAAGAAGCCCGATTATCTCTCATCTTTTCTCTATGGATGATCTCATTCTCCCGGCGGAAGCCAAGCATCTTTAAGTGCAATTCTCAGCTACTTCAAAGAATTCTCAGCGAAAAGTGGCTTGAAAGTAAACCTAGAAAAATCAAACTTGTGGATTTCTCCCCAAACCCTTTGGGCTCTAAAAAGCTCTCTTGCAGCTATGAGCAAATTTCCTCTCACAGATGATCTTGGAAAGTATACAGGGGCTCCCATGATTCACACTAGAGTTAGAAAAAACTTATATAACCAGCTGGTTGAAAGAGTGCAAAAAAAGCTGAGTGACTAGAAAGTGAAACTCTTGAATCATGCAAGTAAGCGTACCCTTATCCAGTCAGTCATTTTAGCCATCCCTGTCTATCTCATGCAATCCACCTGGCTGCCGAAGGATGTCTGTAACAGATTGGAGAAGCTTAATAGGAACTTTCTCTAGGGCAGCAAAGAGGACGGTTGGAAGGTTCATCTGGTAAGTTGGAACAAAGTGTGTCTCTCTAAAAGAGAGGGTAGCTTGGGCATAAGAAGCATGAGGGAAAGCAATATTGCCCTTCTGGCAAAGCTTGATTGGAAGTTAATGAAAGAGAGTAAAGATTAATGGTGTGATGTATTGAGAGATAACTATTTGTTTAGGGAGTCTCTCTTGAACAGAAAAAAGACAGGTGGATGCTCCATCTTATGGAGAAGTATTATGAAAAGTAGGGAATGTATTAGAAGAGGATTGAAATGGAAAGTGAGCAACAGCAATGATATAAATTTTTGGGAGGACAAATAGGTTGGTGATAAAAGTCTCGTGGAGGAGTTCCCGAGCCAACATGAGGGGACTGTTAACAACATACGGGTGAGTCATTTTTTGGATAAGGAAATTGAAAGTTTGAGGAGCTCTTGTAGATATTGCCAAGAGATAAAATGGAGAATATTAAGGGGATCATGGTGCCTAAGAGGGGGAGGAACAACGAAGGGGTCAGAGAGGTCGATGAGCTTAGGGATGACTTCTGCTGGGATGGTAATAGGGGTGGTTGCTTCACAGTTAGGTCGGCTTATAATTTAATGATAACGAGGAACGTCCAGATGCTGCCGGGATAGAGAACTAATGGTTGGAAGCAAATTTGGAAGGCCGTTTGTCCAGAAAAAATCAGGTTCTTCCTCTAGTTGGTAAGCAGGGAGAGACTTATGACTAATATGGAGAGGAAGAGGAGGCCACCTGTCCCATCTACAAAAAGGAAGATGAGTCAATTCTTCATGCACTGAGGGACTACAGCAAAGCCAAGATGTCATGGCTAGTGGTGTGCCCAAAGCTTAATAAGGAAGTGGATTTTTGGAGGACTGTGGATAGACGAGGGCATTAACAAAACAGACTCCCACGGATCCCTTCTTATGACTGTGGTGTTCATGACAATGATCTGTAGGAGTGTGATTGGTTTGGGTTAAACAAGTAACCCAAACCGAACCAAACTAAAATTCCTAGTTTGGTTTGGTTTTTCCTTTAAAAAAATTAAATTTTTTTTAAATTGAACTAAATCGAAATTTTTTTATTCGATTTTGGTTTAATAAAAATAAAAATGGTTCAATTCAGGTTGAACTGAACTAAATAAAAATGATTTTTTTTAAAATTAAAATTATTTGGGTTGAACCCCCCAAAAAAATTGTTACAATGTGTTTCCGAGTTTTGGTTTTAATTTTGTACGTAAAGAAATATGATATATAGATTTTAATTTTAAAAAATGTTTTGGATAATACAATTATAATGTTAATTTTATAAAAAAATTGATTCAAACTGAATCAAACAAAATTTTTTTAGTATGATTTAATTTGGTTTGAATTAAATTTGATTTGATTTTTATTTAAAATGTTTTAAAATTTTGACTTTTGATTTGATTCAGTTTCACTATTAACTGAACCAAACCGATGTGTTTACACCCCGACGTTCTGGAACATTTGGAAGTGGAAATGCAAAGCTGCTATCCAAAGGCCATCATGCATCCCGAGGAAGTTGTGTGGTCCGCTCTTAGTTTGGTCAATGAGGTAGAGCTGCCTGGAAAGCTAAGCTTGATGAGAAAATTAAAGTGGAGAGGAGAAGAAAATGGGAATTGTCAAGAGCAGGATGGATTAAGTTGAATATAGATGGTGCGGTTAACCCTACTTCGGGTCGAGCCAGTGCTGGGGGAGTTTTTAGAGATTGGGCAGGGGAGTGGGTTGCTGGTTTCATTTCCTTTATAGAGACAGGTCGGGTGTTGACAGCAGAGCTTTTGGAGCTAAAGGACGGGTTGCTGATGGCTAGAAGGAGAGGTTTTTCTAAGTTGGAAGTTGAGGTGGACTCCGCCTCTCTTGCTAGCATGCTAGAGTGCCCCACCTCGAAAGATCATTCCCTAAACTTCATTCTGAGGGAATGCAAAGACCTCCTAATTCTCTTGAACGTGAGACAAGTCAGACATATTTTGAGGGAAGCTAAGGTCTGTGCGGACTTCTGGCTTCGATGGGTCAAGCAAACAATGAAAGAATGATTGAACTTAATGATCCGCCAGATTCCATTCTCTATTTAATTAAAGAAGACAAGGACGAGCTTGAGAGAGGGAGGACTCAGTGGTCTTCCTCGAGTGCACTGGGTTTTTCTTCTATGTAAGCTGTTTTTTGGTGTACTGGTCTTGTTTTTTCCTCTTCTTTTTTGTTCCGTTTTCTTACCAAAAAAATAAAAAAAAAAAAAAAGAAAAAGAAAAGAAAGGGTTTTTTACAAAGCTCAAACTCAGCCAGTTGAAAATTTTATAGACCCGCCTGAGCCCGAGCCCGAACACGAACCCGAACCCGACTCAAAAAAGTTTGAAGAATCAAGGCTCGAACTCAATCCAAAAAATTAAAAGGGTCTCAGGCCGTTTCAAGTTTGGCTCAGTCCGAATCATAAATTTTATTTTTTATATTTTAACCTCTTTTATGATATAATAAATACAAAATAAAAATACATTAATCATTCAAAATAAAATATAAAACAAATATTACCATATCAAATTAAAAAATACAAAATTAATAATAACAATGTTATGAAAGATTAAAAAAACTATATCAAGAATAATACTTTAAATTCATCATAGTAAATATCTAATAAACATTTTTTATCAAAAATAAATAAATAACTATCCAAATATCACAATATTTGATTTAAATAAGCCAAGCCTATAACATGTTAAGCCAATTGGTGTCCAAATTCGACCCAAAATTAAAACAGAGTTAAATAATGGGCCCAAATTTGACCCAACCCTTCAAAATGGACCGAGCTCGGACCGATCCAACCCAATTACCAATCCTAGTCATTAACATTTCGCAGGTTTAATATAAAATCTTATTGTACTCATTATTATTCAGGCTTTAATAAATATATTTTGAAATTTTCGTTTTGTGTTGAATTGAATTTTATGTGGTAGGTAGATTTTATTGGGTTTATCCTCTAACAAATCTACTACTAGCTTTTATCTTGGGTGATTCGGTGTTGGGAGGAAGCAAACGTTCTCATGGCATTGATCCAAGGATGACGGCCGTTTAGGAGTCTTCTTATTCAATAAACATGGGTCAGAGGACGGAACGATGAACTTGGGCTGCTTCCCATTGTTGTTCGCATCGGATCTAGTTCATGGAGGTTTTGGGTATAAAATTAGTATGAAATATTCTCCATCAAAAATTAAAATTCCTATGATTTATGCAGATTTCAGTGGAAATGAATTGTTAGATTGATTGTATATATGCGATGAAATGAAATCACAAGGATTCTAGCTTGGTGGAGTGAGTCCACACAATTAGACAGACAGCTGGTGGTAGGCCAATTAGTACTTGGTAAGGGATGAAGAGATTTCTATCAGTAGAATTTTTAACATATAAAATTATCCAGCCACCATATCCAAAATCTCAAAATATTGTGAGTACCCATTACAACAAAATAAAATAATCAATAGTCAGTCAGTTTAGTGGGTAAGAATATTAAACCGGATTAGTCGACACATAATTCTGAATACCAGCTGGTCATAAAAAACAATTGAATTCATAGTTGTTCCTACCAGAATCGTAGAATATGTGGTTTGGGTAGAAGTGATGGAAGAAACACCATGTTTGTCGTGAGATATTTTGAGACCAATGGTTGGTGGAGAAAGAGATGTGGATGGAGAAGTTGAATCTCTTTTGCAAAGGAAGAGGAACAAAATTTATCAAAAGGATATTGGGGTTGATGAGGTCGTTAAAGAAGGGACAAATGAAAATTTTGAATATGTGTTAGGGCAACAGGAAGCAACAAAGATTGAGTTTGTAGTTGTCAAGGAGAAAAAGGGTGGTCCTCATAAGAGTCCTATACCTTCCAAGGTTGACTAGAAAGGAGCAGTATTTTTTACCATTAAAAGGATTCTTACTAATGTTTAACCCCATTTAACGGTGCTGACCTTTAGGGATTCCTCCGAAGTGTTAGGGACTTCGAAACTCAGGCTGAAAATTTTGTCCCATGAGGAGGGAGAAGAAGGTAGCGATATGGAAAACTGAGCACCAATCTGTTTCAATTTTTTATTTTTTAAATGTATTTCAGATGATAGTGATAGAAAGAAGAGAGAGAGAGAGAGAAAGAGAGGAAAAATAGAATTGGGCTGGGAATGGTTTTTCTTTTAACTATATGGTAATTACGTTATATCCAATTAAATTAAACTCGAGCCGAATTGAACCAAAACAAAACTCTTATTTTTGTACTCAAATCAGAGTGAGGAGATAAGAGGTAAATTTGTTTAGAAAAGTGCATCGCAGCTCGACAATATTCAAAAAATGAGAATTATTTTCATCTAATATTCAAAAAGTGAGAACTATTTTATCAGTGCCACTAAGAATATGTTTGATTTGTTTTATAAGTTGGTCAAATATATTTTAAAGTAAAAAAAATAATAATAAGAAGTGAAGAAATATTTAATTTGAATTATAAATAAACTAAATAATTTTAAATAGATTAAAAGTCAGAAATAATGTTCTTTTGTTTTTAAATATCTGATTATGCTAACTTTTTTCTTTTTATTAAGTTTAAAACCAGTTTGAATCTAAAAGTTAAGTATTTTTTAAAAGGCCAAAGTAGTTTTATTCCAATTTACATCCAATAAAATCTAACAATCATTTTTTTAAAATAAACTTTGACGGTTGTTATGTTAAATATTAATTATTAAGAAATAAGATTAAAAATATTTTAATTAAGCTTAATTTCCTATACATCTTTACTTTTACTCCTAAAAAAACAATCGATTTATTTCCAAATATTAAAAAATAGTTCCTATTTAAATATTGTAAGTTACAATTTCAACAAGAAATATAATTCAATTTAAAATTGAAAATTATTTTTTTATAACCCCCATTGATAACTGTCCACTTCAATAATTATTGCTAGCTCAAAACCCAGTCAAAATGTTCACCTTTTTAATATTTCTTTCTTCTTTTTTTTTTTTTACTAATCAATTTGCGAGTTACCCAATTATTGAAAGTTAAAGTATTGTGAGACTCAGTTTTAAGGGCTGAATAGCATTTACTGGTCAAAGGAGTGTCTACTAAACCTATAAGACGTTAATTCTTTCTTTCTTTTCTATTTGAGATACTATTCAAATTTTTAATTATTTTACTTTTTTAAAAATATTCAACTTTTCAATCTATCTCTATATATTAAAAAGAAAGAAATTTATCAATTCTCAAACAACCTTTCTATCCTTATCAGATGATCAATCTCTGAATATTTTAATGTAAATAGCAATTATTTGAAACACAATAGAGCTCAATCACAAAAATTTTAAATCTCAATATTATCTCATAATAATTCAAACAAAAAAATTTTAAAATTTTAGTATTTTAAATCAAAATATTTAAAATTTTGATATTTCAAAATTTACACGTCTTCTCCTGCGATGCGGGTCCAAGTCCAAATGCAAACCTTGACAATACTATCTTTAGAATTTGGGCCTGACTAGCCTTCTCGCAATCTCTCGGACGAAGTTAATCTGAGGAAAGCCAGAAATACGTAGTTCTGCACATTAATCAGAAGCCATTGATTTGCCAGGGGGATTGCGGATTGGTGACTTACATATTTGATTATATTATATTTATAATATTTATATATTTGTGTATCAAGCTCTTAGAGAGAGAGAGAGAGAGAGAGAGAGTTCAATAAGTAAAAATTGAAAACTACAGAGCAACAAAAGGCTGGGGGGTGGGGAATTTGAAAAAGAGAATATTGAGACAAGAGGAAGGACAAGAAGTGGCCCACCAAGAAAGAAGAGAGAGAAAAAAAGAGTCATTGTTAAAGAGTTATGAAGGTGTGTGTCTACCTTTCACCCTGCAAATTGCATATGCATATCCCATCAATCCCTCCCCCAAAATAAAACCCACAATTTATCCATTAAAATTACTTTGAAAAAAATTAAAATTAAAATTAAAATCAAAAGTAAAGTGGAGCATAGCAATGCAAATGAATAAATATATATATATATATATATATATATATAAAGAATCTGTAAGACAATAAAGAAAATCACAATACAATAAATTGCCTCTCAAATTGGGTGTCCAACTTTTGACCTGTTTTTCTGGGTATCGTACCAGCCCTTTTAAGTTCTTTTGACTTAATGCCTTTTTTTTTTTTCTTTTTTTCTCCATACCCCTCAAATATTTGGGGATTTCGAGATTTGGGTGTTTCAGGATTCCCTTCTGATTACTGAATAAAAAACTAAAAAAGAAGCAAGAAAATAATTTAAAATCCATATGTGGGAGGAAATTATTACGACCTCCATCATGTGTGTTTTTGTACTCTAGTAGTGTTGTTGCTTTGCTACTCCCCCCCTCTCTCTCTCTCTCTCTCTCTCTCTCTCAACTGATGAACGCCACCATTGCATCACCACTCTCACTGTCCCTTGGAAAATGTACATAAAACATTATAAATTTAGAAAAGATCTAATTTGTCAAAGATTTATGCTATGCTAATACATATTCATATATTTTATTTAAAGGGTCTCAAATTCGAGATTTTATAAAAAAAAATGATAATATTAATTAAATTATAATTTATTAATATTAATATATTTTCATTGTACGTGCTTGTGACGTCTATGGTCAGAGTTTCTTAATAATAACTTATTGATACTAATATATTTTTATTCAACGTACTTGTGACGTCTATACTCAGATTTTCTTAATAGTAACTTGCATCGGATCCCATTAACATTTAATTTGCACTTTCTGCAATTTTATTATATTATCCCATAGTATATTGAAAAACAACCGGTGAGTCCAATTCCATATTTCATCACTAATTTGAAATCTCAAGTTATGGGAAAAAGATTGATTTTGGAGTATTTATCTTCAAAAAAAATTTTATTTTATCTATTTTATTATTAGGTATTTACATATCGGAATCTAAAATAACCGCATCAAAGTTAAGAATAAGTGTATTAATCTCACATTTGGTGAAAAATTAATTTATTGGTTTAGAAATTTTGAATTCTTTATTATATTTTATTACAAGAACCCTTTGACGGTGAAATATGTATTCAGTAAACATTGGAGAAATGAGGGTTTCCAGATAAATACCCTGTAAAATGCCTAGACTTAATCTCTACTGAGCTCCATGGTTTTGGAGTCATCCCTAAATTAGAATTAAAGTTTTCCCTCCGGAAAAAGTGGGTAATTTGCATTTATGATTAACAAAACCCAACCATCTTTGACAATGACTATAGACATCAGAAAAATAACCTGCTCATTACGCTAAACACCCTCAAAGCAAGATTTGCACCAAACATTGGAAAGAAAGAAAGCTTGGAGAATCATAGAGTATGAAACTACAAGGGCCAAAAAAATTTCAGCCACGCTTATAAAACTTTACATATATCAGTTATAATTTAACTATCATTATTTCTATTTCTCTTAAAAAAAAATCAGGAGCCTTCCATGTATAATAAAATAAATAATTAATAAAGCTTTGCATATGCATGTGCTTTCCTTGGATGCATTGAATCTATGATGCTCGCTCGCTCTCGCTCTCTCTCTCTCTCTAAGCTAGAGCCGCACTTTGCAACTACTGCACAAGATAACAACAATAAAATATCTATCAAATGCGATCACTGACAATTACAAATGCCTCCCCTCCTCTCCATTTTATCGTCAGCCTTTTGTAAATGCTGTGGTCACATCAAAATAATAAGGGAGGGAAAACCCACAAACAAAAGACCTCAGATGGTCAAGTGGTTCTCTGTCACGACAGATCATCCAAAGACCGAATGTGTGAATCTCATTGTTTTGCATGCATTAATCCTTCAAAATTATTGTCGTGATCATTATTATCAAAGCTTTAATTGGCATCTTCCACACAAGTGCACAACTGGTCAGTATTTCTTTTTTCATCTGATATCCTCTTCATCGGTTACCACTTCCCATTTAGCTACTGCTTCATATGCATATCCACAAAATAGGAGGAAAAAAAGAAAGGATCATCTTAAACATAAAATGAGGAAGATACCCAGCATCAAATGAATAAAACCCATTTCAAAACATGTATCATTTTCTAGAAATGTCCATACAAGATAGTACAAGTTTCACACAAATCTAATTCTCAATTAAATATTTGAAGCTCAGCAACATGGTAAAAGTTTCACACAAATCTATTTCTCAACTAAATATTTGAAGCTCATCAAGTATCAAGCTATGGTAAACATAAAATGCCTTTTTATTCTAAAGATGGATAATGTATGTTGCATGCGGTATTAATATTTGGAAAACAGCAAAACTAAGACGTTAACTAAAGCAGATTTCCTTATGTAAATGATTAAACTTCATTGAAAAGAAAATGGTTCCTCAAAGTCAGCTATTATTCAAAGGATTTTCCTTATACATTGTTTATCTCTGGGGAAGCTTCAAGATTGCCAGTGAAAAAGCCTCCAAAACTGCTTTAATCTGATGCTGAAATTTGGTACATAAAATTAATGACTCATCTAATTAAACTCTCATCTGCCAAAATTTGGCAGCCTCTGTGCCTTGAGATCGAGAATAGGCCTTTGTGGATCAAATTTTAAAATGATCTAGTTAGGGGCTGTCAGTACGGTAGGGCAGAAACAGCTCAAGATTTTGGCTGTAAGACACTCACCGTTTGGAGCTGGCCATGACGAATGGAACTTGCTGATTATGACAAGCTTGATGAAAAGTAGAGTACAGACCTTGGATGACTAGTAGAGGGTGATGGGATCATGTAAGAACTCTGCGGCATGACACGGGAACCTTCTGAAGAATAATCCCACTTAACAGGATTAGCAGTTGGTTGTCTTGAGTTTGGGGGGTGGAAATTCACATTCTGCAGCACTGGGGATTTGCCAAGTGAAGGGCTTGGATAGCGAGGAAAAGGATTGGTATATGTTGGGTAGTTGCCGGGCATGCCAACTGGACAAACTTGTTTTCTGCTCAACCCATTTGAATACTTCAAATTAACAGCCATCTCAGCTCCATTCTCAGGGGCATCATCTATGATGATGATTTCTTTGTAGGAATTAGGAGTGGAGCCTGCCTTACTACTTCCAACATTAGATTTTGCTGTTCGTCTCTGGAAAGTATATTCTGCTGAAGTATCCGACCTGCTCTTTGGTCTATTTTGCTGAGTTAGTACATTGTATTCTCCTTGGGTGCCATGCATTCCCAAGGTAGATCCAGAAGTAACACTTGCATGCTCAGTTGGAAAACAGCCAGCTTGTACTACCAAAGGCATCTGCGGTCTTACAGCATTAATGTCACTACTAAAATTGCTAGGCACATTATAACATCGTCTAAAAACCTGCTCCAAGACAGGAGTGCCTTGAGGGACAACAGCACTAGAATAATGGAGATCCTGACTTTGAGGCTTTCCAGGTGTGACACCAGAAAACGTCTGGTATTGTGAGCTTGGATGACCATTGGAAACATGCCCCTCGGATTGCATAGGCAAATCTTCATCTTTATTTACCACCATTAAATTCTTCCCCATCAACCTGAGTACAGGATTTGATGCAGACGGGCTGTTGGAATCACAATCACCACGACTTGGGAACTTTGGTGCACTATCAACTGAAACCTTCACAGGACTGCAACCCATCGACACTTTAGACATAGGAAGAAACCCTTCTTCAGAACTTACATTTGAAGAATTTCCAACGGAATATGCTTCCTGCCTACTGTTTGAATTGCTAGCCCTCACAATTTCATTGCAACTTGATTGCTTCCCCATTATTGGTTGCATCATTGCACTAGCCATCCGTCGTTTTAGCAACAGAGACTCTTGATAATTCAAACCAACACCCCAGGAAATACTACATGAGCAACGGCATGGCTGACCATCATCTTTGAAACTGAAAGGATCCTTTCCGGAAGAAATTAAATCAGCATTCACATTATCTCCACCCAAGACAGTTTCTGCAACTTTATTCGATGTTTGAGGAACTGAGCTAGCATCCAACAATGTGGGTTTCATGCCAGCATCAAACAAGCCTGGGCTAGAATCATCTTTCAGCACATGAGTTACAGACAAGACCTGCCGTGAATACTTGGGAGGAGATCCTTCCGGTGCAGAGTTTGAGATAGTTGATGTTGTAGAAATAGGAGACTCTGATGAATCTCTGTCAACCAAGTCATGCTTATCTTGAGATGATTGAACCCTGCATGTTGTTAGCGATGAGTTTCCGTGGAGATCCGCAGAGCCCATGTCCCTAGGGCTTGGCAGAAATGACCCGGGTGGTCCTGGAATAGGAATTGGATCAACCTCAGAATACGAGGTTTCTTGGTTGAGTTTACAAGCTGTTTCCATAACCACATGTGTCTCTTGCCGGCCAATGCCATGCCTGTTACCCGAAGTAATCATCTGTTGATCACCACACAAGTTTGTCTCCATTGATCTAGTCAGCATTCCAGCACTATATAATGGCCCCACATATTCTTCCACAGATTGAAGTAAATTGGATTGATCATAGGGAGAACTACAAATCTTTTGAAACTCATTCTCTTCAAGCTTCTGGGATGAGGAGCCATCAGCATTATCCTTCCCAACACACTGAGTTTCTGTTGATGGCTGTACGCATTTACCTACAAACTCATCACTGAGGGCATTTATGTTTTGTCTTAGATCTCGCTCACAGTCTAGCGGTAATGAGTGCCTCCCACTTAAAGTTGATGATTCTACACTAGTTTTCAGCAATCCTTTTCCTTGACTGTGTTCCAGGGTTTCAGAGCTTAAAAGATTTCCTGCTTTATCAACCTTGTGGACTGCTTTTCTTGAATTAGAGCAGCCAAGCTGATCTAAGTTATGATCTGAAGTTACATCATCACCTTCATCTGATTCAGAAGGCAATACCACCATCTTTCTACCCTTGGCTTTGAAGCGTGCCTGAGACTTCCCAGTGGAGGAGACTTTCTTAAAAACATTGAATTTGGATTTATGCATGCATGGGTTGAGTGGCAAAATATTCTTCCTCAGAGAAGCAGATCTTGTGCCAACAGATGAAGGAACCTGAGAAACCCGAGGCACTCTAATGCTGGCATCTGGAAAATTATCACATGTTCCAACTGAATCTTCACAAGTCTCCACAACCATCTCTTTTCTCAAAGAAGCATAATTATTTCTGATATGTTTTGGAGGTTTTGGCACAAGGTCATCATACAAGCAACTGCTGCCTTTGCTTATCTGATCCACATTTTTCTGTGTGGGTTTGATAGATCTTTTTGCAGCGTCCCTACATTGGGCTCCAAACAAAGGAGAATGTGATTTCTTTGCTCTAAGTGAAGGCTCCATATTTCCCGTGGCACAAACTTCAAATGATAGATCCTGCATCTGGATGCTTTCAGGAGAAGCAGTTAGGTTCTCAGATGACAATGGAGATCCACAAACATTTCTTTCCACAGGAGGGTCATTCAAACAAGATTGATCATTTCCAGTCAACATGTTCCGAGTCACATGGAAGTCATATCCAGCAAGTTGATGCCCTCTTCTACTCTTCTTCGAGGGACCAGTTCTTTTGGAGCATACCCACTGTCTTAAATTCCCAGAATCACTCAGTTTGACTTGATCTAGAGCCTTGCGAACCTGCAACAGATGCTCCTCATTGTGATTTTTTGTGATCCCATTGCTTTCTTCTTGATCCCCATGCATCTGTTTGACAGCAATTAAGAAGTGCATGGCTGCCATCACATACTACTAATTTACAACCAAATGCTATGTAAATACTGGGAATGTTGTGACTGCAGGACACAGCAAAGAAAGTGTGGTATCCAGGCATTGACTTTGTTATGGAATATATCGAAAGCAGCACATCTAGAGCATGCATTGATCAGAAGAACTACATAATGAAATACGGCCATTCCGAAGCTCATATATATATATGTTTTTTACCACAAAGTAAGGCATGTTCAAGTAATATAACGGCTAAAATAGCAAACTAAAACATTAAATAATGTTGTACTAAAGGTTCTTTTGCAGAAAAGCACCCCAAAGAAAATCTCCAGGTGACTAAAACCAAAAAATGACGAGTAATTAAGGTAACTTAACAGTCAGAAAAACACAAGTGATGATTTACCTCAAGATTAACATCTTTGGAAGATAATGTCCTTCCATGAGGCGAAAGCTTCAGGTACTTCTTATTTTTTGTTCGATGCCTCCTTTTCATGTGTTTTGACAAATATTTATTTCTTTTTCCTTCTTTCATATGCTTTCCTGGTCGGGCAAGCTCTGGAACTTTTGATACAGAAGGTGCATCATTAAATTTTGATAAAATCCGAACCTTTGTGCCATCAGCATCAAAGTACACAGCACCTTCACCACCGGTATCCTCAACATGAACCGGTGAAACCTTTTGCTTTTTAACTTGAGTGTGCACTTCAGAATCTTGGGTGGTCAAGCTTGAACTCGTGGCCCAATTTCTACCATTTCTTCTGTCAAGCTCTTCCAGTGTGCACCGTGGAGCCGTAGCACAAATATCCACCATCAATCTAGTTTTTCTCGGCTTTATTCTGTGCCTGATCAGCTTGGAGTTTGCTCCCCATTTAGGTGTTGATTCGGCAGAAAGACATTGATCAATGTGAGCATTCAAGGTCGTGTTTGAAGATGAAGAGAATGTCTTACAAACAGGGCAAACATTTGAAGCCATTGACTCTGGTAAGGTGGCACAAGTAGTCGTGGTATCTGCTGCCACGGCAGGATCAGAGCTATTCCCAAATTTCACAATCAATCTGCACTTCTCGCCTGAAAACTGGCTTGTGCTTTCGGCCTTTTGAAGTTCAACCTCACAAGCCACTTTAGTACCTTCTTGAGGTTCCAACAAAGAATCAGTAAGTTTTCTCGAGCACTTAGGCTGATTATCCAGAACTGGTTGGCTCTCAGATTGAGAAAAGTTAGGTTCCTCAGATCTCTCGTCCTCTTCTTTAAAAATGCTCAAACTTGGGTCTGTGCAACCTCCCACTAGTGTCTCATTCAAGCCAACCTCATCAGAAGATGCAAGTGATGACTGATTAGTAGGACCAGTGTAATCCTTGCCATCTGTAGTGATATTTTCCTTCTGAAGAAGATTATCATCCAGCAAACATTTGTCAAAGGACTGGTCTCTTACTGATTGAATTGTCTGGAAAGGTGGCAGCACATCCTTCACACCATGCTTCAAGCAAAGCTCCAAACTTCTCAGAGAGAAAGGCCAATTCCTCTTGATATCGTTACTCCGGGCAGTAAAAACATAATCTCTGCAGTACAAATTATCACTGTTGTTATGCGTTTGTGGATCTTTCTATTTTATTTTTTTTCGTCACTTACATCAAATCTCAAAAGCTCAACCTATTCTAACACGCTCCACATCTCACCTAGATATCTTTTGGACAAAAGCCCAACACTCTTAGAGAAAAAACCTATAAACAAGGGAACTGAATCTATGAAAACCAAAAGACCCCAATATTTCATGTTTAGCGGAAGGAAAAAAGGAAAGATTTGGACATGAAAGTAGGACCAAAAGTACTTGACAGCAGAGAACCCATTTAATGTTCCTGGGGTTAACAAGAAATATCAAGCTAGCGCCTAAGTTTGCAAATGATCGAACTCCGAACAACAAAGACATCAATCATAAATGGATGTGCCCAAGCCGGCCGTCAACAAAACTCATCTTGGTCAATACCCAAAGAAAAGTCATCAAGAAACAAACCCATCTCGAAAGCCAATCAAAACCCATGGCAGACCAAGATGGAGACAAAAATAATGGAGTCCGATGAAAATTTGGTTGGAGAAAAGGCCTCAAACTCAAAATCCAAGAGCAACGAAGAACACCCATCTCACAAAACCAAGCAAATAGCTGTGGATCTGACTTCAAACAGGAAGACGTTATATGAGTGGAAACTTAAGATCCATATGAGGAAAGAAGATTAGAATCATCCACAAAGAGAGAGAGAGAGAGAGAGCGAGAGTAAAGAAAAGGAAATTAAATAAACTCACCTTATAGAGAACTTGGGGAACAATAGATCAACCTCTTGCAAAGGCAAGGCAAGCTTGTCAGAAGAAGCCCTCTCATCAGTAATTAGTATTTCTGAGGAAGAAATGTCTCGAGTACATGGTGGATCTGGTGGATTGTTTTCAATGGATAACATCTGAAGCTCAAACTTCTCCTTTCTTGTGCTGTTCTCACAACAGTCACAAGCCTTCTTGTTAACACTATTGGCACTATTATCACCACGACTCTAACTCTAATTATACAACTCAAGAATCTAATCTTTAACTTAGTCTTCAGCATAACATAAGAAAAGCCAAACCCCACAAATACAATCTCCAGAACCCACCACCAACACCACGGCAAATATAGCAAGTGAAGCTAAAGGAGACAATAATCAAACAATTCCACTTGAGAATCGACTCTTATCTTGATCCATTTAGCCTGCAAAATTCAAAGGTGAAGAAACTCAGATAATGATTTTGAAGATGGGAAGCCGTAAAAGAAGATACTGGAAATGTCTAGAAACGTTATTTCATGTGATTGGAAAGAGTGAAAAACTTGAATCAAGTACCCAATCGATGAAGCAAAGCACAAAAATGGGTAAAGAATTAAACCCACAAGCCAGGATTGAAAGTTGATATTTTATGTGGAAAACAAGCCCCACCAATGAAAATTTGAGAAAAGGTAATATCACATCCCACGTACATACATATCTCGCTAAGCGTCACGCCTTAAAACACCACTTTCTATTTTCAAAATCAGCGAATCAAAAATTACTAGGCAGAAATCAGAAGAAACCCATTTGAGGGAGACCGTGTTTTAAGGGAAATAGAAAAGAAAAACCCAAATCTCATGTGAGATGAACAGTAGATGACAGACGAAGACTGAAAATCAAAGTGAAAGCATGAAATCAAAGGTCAAAAAGGCTAAAGATGGAGGAGGAGGAGGAGGAGGAGGAGGAGGAGGAGGAGACGACCTTGACATATCCAGAGTAGTGTTCAAACCTCGACCTTCTACATACGTTCAATCCTTTTTTTTTCCCCCCCAAAAAGAAGAGAAATCGAGCATCAGATGAAGCTCTAAAAAAGCACATCAAATCACACAAACCCCAAAAAAATATAACTCAGGCCCAGTTTTTAAAAATAAAAAAAATAAATAAAAGAAACTCAGGAATCAAGTAAACCACTTGAACGAAGCCCAGATGGAAGAGGAGGGGAACAAAAGCAGAAAATAAAACAAACCTCTTGGTTAGGAGCAGAAGAGAAAAAAGCATACAATTACATAGGATAGTAGTAGTAGAAGAGAAGTCTAGAGAAGAAGAGAACAAAGAGAGAGAGATGTATACAGTGAAGAAAGGAGCACCACCCACTCACACATCAAAGAGAGAGAGAGAGAGAGAGAGGCGTCAGGTTCTCTCCATCAAAAAGCTAGGTTGTACAATTTAACAGCACGATTCACCCCTCCTCTCTCTCTCTCTCTCTCTCTCTCTCTCTGTGAATATGCGTGTGTATATATCTCTTTCTAATCTCTCACTCTGAAGAGATAGAAAATGGAATGGGGTGGGAGGGGGAGCGGAGGGGTGTTTTTGTCCACGGAGCTGTCCTATCCTATACCTACCCTACAAAGCACCTTTTTATTTTCTTCTCATTCTTTAATCCTGATTTTTATCAAGTGTTTGCGGATTCAAAATGTCCATTTTGGCCTCATTCTTTTACTGAAAGTACTGAATCTATCCTCGAAGCGCCCCGTGCCAAAAACGACAAGCTCTCTTTTTCCTTGGCGATAATAATATGCAATCCCCAATCGTTCAATTTGAAAGTGAAGTGCTTCTCCCCCCCCCCCCGGGGCGCCCACCAATAAATTTTTTCCTCACCGTCCACGTAAATTTGTGATATTTCCACCCCTCACACGTCATCCCCTCCCTCTCTCTCTCTCTCTCTCTCTCTCTCTCTCTCTCTCACTGCACCTGTGTCCTTTGTGTACCGAATTTAAATTTCAGGTTTAGAGAGAGAGAGAATAAGAAACACAATTAGTTTAATTAGATGATTTAAACAACCATAATTACTTCATTAATTAACTAACACCCATTTCTATTCTAAACAATTACAGACATTATTTTCTTTTTAGGAACATTTATTCGTATTTCTTTATTTATTAATAAAACCCACTTCAAATATTCGCACCGTTCACTAACATTTCTTTTCATTTTTGTTTTGAAAATTTTGAATTAATTAATTCATATACTTAAAATTAAGACAAAATAAATAGAAAAGTAAATTTCTGGAACTTCATACTATTGGGTCATGCATAATATTTCAAAAACAATACACAATGAGCATGTAGACATGCTCCGGATTCTGATTTTGAAAGTAAAACCCGATCTTTTTCAAATCAGAATTGAAAGTTTAAAAAATTGTAAATCAAAACCAAAAACTAATCATGGAAAAAAAATCATAAAACGTAAAAAAAATATATAAAAAAGAATATAAAACACATAAAACTGTACAAAACATCAAAAACTTGATAACTACTGCATAGTTTGATTCGAAAACTCCAACATTGCCTATGAGAAAGTACACGTATAATTAGGTCAAACCGAACTGACTTTGATATGCTTTGAATCATCCGATACGGTTCGTTCGACTTGATTCAGTTTTAATTAAAATCGTGTGAAATTTAAATAATAAAATTTTAAATTTAAAAATTTATTAAATAACTCAATAACAAATATTAATATATATTATATATATTTATATATTATTATAATAAAAAATTAAATTTAATAATATTATATATATACAAATTATTCATCGAGTTCAAATATAAACATGAATTCAAGCTTGAATTTGAGTCGTATTATTTACTATTTATCGAGTTCGAATTTAAATACTATTAAAAAATTAGATTTAGAATTCGAGTCGAGAGATATTCAGATTCGATTCGACTTGAATATATCCCTACATACAATATATATGTGTATATAGTGTGTTAATTAATTATTGTAAGTGTCCTTCAATGACAGTTCAAACGGTAAATTTTCTTCACTTTTATTCTTTCTTTTTTTATTCGATTCCGTTTGATTGTATTTTTTTTATAAAAAAAAATAATTATTGTAAGCTCATTTAATAAATATATGAAAATTTCTTACATCACAAATAGTAAAAATTGAATTTGGCTTTTCACGATTTTACAATATCCACTAATAAATTATAATGGGTTTCCTCGTATTACGCGTGTGTGTGTCTGTTATTTATTTTTTGATATATTAAAACCATTTGTAAATAGGTCATGACGTAGAAATTCTTGTATTTCCACACGAAAATGTGGTGAAAATTGCTTTTGGGAAATTGTATTTTGGCACCATTTGCAAATTATCCCTTTCCTTATTTTCTATTCTTTTAGCATTATTATAAACAACATATTTAATTTTGGGTTCGGAAAATATTCAACGAAACTCTTCTTTTCAAATCGCAGATTTTATGATACGAACACGAGCCATTTATTAATCATATTATAAATATTAAATGTGTATATCGATATATTTATTAAGTACAGTTCATAACACGACAATAATAATATATCTAAATCAAGCATATTATATGTCAATAAATTGTTTTTTATAATTCATTAAGGCAATTCAAATAATAAAATCTTTCTATTTTTATCATTCCTTCCCAACTTAATTATCTCCCTGCACTAAAACAAAATAATTCATTGACATTTATATTTAACATGTCTTAATAGCGAGATTAATCAATTTAATTTAGTTAAAATCAAGATATATATATATATATATATATAAAGCTATCATAATAATAATGGCCGATAAATTTTAATTAACAATAACGTAGGGTATGTTTAGTTGTGAAAAATAAGGATATTTTTCAAAAAATATTTTCTATTTTTTAATTTTTAAAAAATAAAAATTGAAAAATATGGTTTTCTAATTTATGAAAAGAAATAGAAAATAGTTTTAAGATTATTTTTTACTGTTTTTCATTATAAATAAAATTCAAGTTTTTCAAAATTTTTCAATTTTGTTAGAGAAAATTAAAAATAAGAAAATACGTATCTTTTAAACATATTTTTTAAATTTTTTACCTTTTTAAGAGATAAAAAATATAAAAAAAATTAAAAGTTAAAAATTAAAAATATTTTTCACAACTAAACGTAACCTACAAATATGAGTCGTGGAGAGAAAACAAGAGATCTAATGCAACAACACAATATAAATTAAGCAAATCTTACTATTGTCTAACAAAACCCGAAAACATCGAATATAAGCATGTATCATGTATAAACAAGTGGCATTTATTTCATGATCTTTGAGTGTATTAGACACCATTTTGACATAAACCTTTTTAGTTTAAACATAATATTATTTATCTTTATACTATTTAAATGAGTCATAACCTTTTTAGTTTAAACATAATATTATTTATCTTTATACTATTTAAATGAGTCATGTCAAATCAATCAAAAGTAATATTATTTATACAATTTGAAATTTTACAACATTATAAAAATTTATGAATTTCATCGAATTTCCAATGTCTCCATATTCATAATACAATTGTATATCATAATCGATTTCACATTACAAGTAAAACATGCAAAACGTTGTTGGCCTCAAGAATGTGAATAACATTTGGCAACATGTTAAGAAGCTCTCAAATTTTTCAACATGTAAAACAGTAAACCCTAAATTCTATATTTCTCAAATAGCTCGTCCAATTTGGCTCCCGTAATCATTAAATTAGTTTGACTACTTTATCCATCGAAAGGATCGAATCGATAAAGAGAGAATGAAAGTAGAGAGATTCTACTGATTGAACTGTGATATACAATATTCCTACTTAATTCAATAGATTTTATATTTTCTCATCTCACTATCAACAATTCAATGGTATTTATTTGGATTCTCATATCAATTTAACATTCACTTAATTCGACATTATAGATATACAGATCAATTTAGATTAGATGCAAGGGAATGAAAATTTAGATTAGGATTTCTATTTTAATTTTTTTAAATAAAAATATATATACTATGTAATAAAATAAGGGCATATATTTGTAATTTCATATATTTTGAAAATCCCATGGAGATGCAGAACTAGTTTACTTCTCATGCCCTATGCCCACGCTCCCAGCGGGGGTAAATTCCCTCGACCCCACGCTCTACAGGACAAAAAATCTCCCCCACCACCATCCCATACGGACGGATCCCTCCAGATACTCTCTCGGCCGGGACGGAATTGCCATCCCAAGGACCATGGCTCCTCAAAGTTAGAAAATGTTTATTAGTTGCCACTAGACTTTATTAAATTTTTATTAAAACTCATAAAAAATACAATATGAGCTTGCAAACTATATATCAAAGAAAGTTTATATTAGTTTTGCATCTCTACTCAAGCTCTTGAGCTTTATTATAAATTAAAAAAAAATATATTACGAGGAAATTATATTATTCAGTTATATAAACAATTCAGACTTTGATATCAAAGTATTGATAGTTAATTAGAGTCTAAATGGTTTTTGCTTTGTTTTTTTTTTTTTTTCCGTTTTTTTTTTTCTTTTTTTTTTTTTTNGCCTTCTTTTTCTTTCTTTTTTTTTTTCTTTTTCTTTTTTTTTTTTTGGGGTGTTTTTTTTTTTATTTTATATAAATTTTTTTTAAAAAAAAAAAAAAGAAGTTATTTTTTATAAATAAAAAAAGAAAAGGGAAAAAGAATAAAAAAAATAATTTAAATAAATTTATATAAAATTTTTTTTCTTAATCGATTTAAGTGTGAACATTTGAAATCCACTTTATTGAGACTCATGAGAACTAATTTATTTATATATAATAATTTTTCGTGATAAATATTTATTGCCTCATTAAATTTGTAAAATAATTTATGTAAATTAGTTTTTCTAATATAAAACTTATAAACATTTTCATAAAATTAAATTTTACTGATTATTTTAGATTCATATTAATTTAAATAGAAAATTTTCTACTTGTGAGTTCAAATTAACAATAAAAAATTTTTAGTATTTTTAATATCACTTATCTTACGGTCAACAAATTAATATATATATATACACACACACTTGAAAAGGGGGAAAAAAACTACGAGTTTGATCCAACAATTCTTGATAGCTCGAACCGAAAACAACTGGTTCTTGATTTCAAAATCGAGAAATCGCAACCAAAGTTTTAGATACTGTTCCGTTTGTAGTTCTTGAACCATTAACCATAATTTCGATTTGTGAACTGTTGACAACGATTGACCATGTTTGGATTAGAATAACATGACCTAATTTTTTTGCATCTATTAGTGAAAATACTTCATTCTACGTAGACAACCTAAAAAATGCTTGGCTTTTGTACTAGGTAGGTGGAGGTGTGTCTGCCCTCCCAATCTTTGAGGCCTTTATTCATTTCCGCCGACTATAAAATGACAAAGCCATGCTCATAATATATGAATAATTGACCTAAGAGACAAGGAAAATCAAAGTTTTGCATTATATATTTTGGTCATGGGTCACTCAGTTTCACCTCCATTTACAATGTCCTTTTCACATCGGATGAATTGTCCACGGAGAAAATGAAAGGAACATTCATTGAAGGGAAATTAATGAAATTATTAGGTATAAGTTGTCATGGCAGCTAGCCTTTTGTAGATTTATTTTACACATGTTTACAAAAGAAGGAATTACCCATTAAAGAAAGAGGAACCTTTATGAGCTGTGGGATTTGAAATAATTGGGTAATGCTTTAGGGGATGCTCATCATATACGGTGGACCGTGGACGATTTTATTCATGAACATTCATCTTGAAATTAACCTTATTTGATGCTATTAAAGTTTCAAAATAAAAAGAATACACATTATTCCATTCAAATTGAATAACTTTATTTATTTATTGCGTGGCAGCAACAGCGGCGAGACTCAAATCAAGAATTTTTTTTTTTTTTGGGTCTTTTTGTTACACTGAGATCCGATTGGAGGAGAAGGCTGTGATCACTAGACTATCTCCTTAAAACCAAATCTAGAATTTTTATCACAAGCAAAACTATTAGCTTATTTTCACACTACTCGCTTGTTTTGATCATAGCCAAAAGGCCATGAAAAGTATCACTACTTCCTTATTTGATTGGCATGTGGGTTTTTAAGCGATTTTAATACTGTAAAAAGTCTTTATAAATTTAAGTAAAATAATTTTTTACCTTTCTTTGTACATTTAATTTTTGTTTTAAAAGAAGCCAATAGTTAGTATTTTTTGACTATTTTTTAATGTCTTATATGGTATGATTTATGAAGATTTATGACCAATATAAGAAAAGAAGAAAAAAAAAAAAAAAAAGCAAGGGAAGCGAGCCCTTATGTTCCTATCCAATAAATAACCCAAAACCAGATGAGATATGAAGCCCAAAATTATGTTGGATTTTGAACCCATGAAGTTGGGCCGCAGCTTTTTAAATTTTCACTCAAACTAAACCATTCCATGTTACTGAACCCAAAAAAAAAAAATGTATCTTTTATTTCTAATTTTACTAATATCATAGATTTTTAAATTAGAAAAATAAGATAGAATTTATAAATAAATTCTACAGAATTTTGTGGGTGCACTCAATTTTATATCTTAATAACTATTTGATCCTTGTTAGCCCCAAAGAAAAGGAATTTAAGTGTGATTAAGTGAGAAACAACATTAATAAATGAATGCTATATTTTATTTTTACTGTTTTTAAATATAGAAATTCAATTAAATTCTACATCTTAATTTTTAGTTTCAAATACAAAAATTTATTTCAAATGGATTCTCCAATTTAATGTATTTCAAAATAAGCAGTATTCATTTTTCATTTGAGATGGACCATACCTATAAATTCTAAGAATAGATGAGACTTTCAAATATTACCACCGGAATATACACGAAATTTGTGATTTAATTAAAAAGATTATTTAAATATGGATCGCTTTGATGATTTGATCCCCAGTTAATCTCAGCAAATACTTATTTGAAGTATTAAATGTGCTACTTTTTTGTTGGATTGGAATACTTCTTATAACCGACGGACAGACGGCCTACTGGGAGGGATAGTAGATCTCTTAATTAAATCTTGAATTCAAAATTTAAAAGTTGAAAAGACTATGTTGAGAAAGCCACTCCTAAAATAAGATTCTAACAGACATTCGAATCAAATTAGTTTAAATGTGATTTTGGATATCGGTGGTGGTAGGTAAAAAAAAAGAATATTTCTTATAAATTTGAGAGAAAAATAAATACTCGATAGTTATATCAGAGGTTACCCACCCGAGTTGTCATGTGTAAAGTAGCCAAAAATGGAGGAAAAAGAAAAGGGTAAATCTAGGGAGTGATTTTACTTCCATCAATGTTTGGAGCCAAGCTTTGGTGAGGTATTGCTACAAACAAAATAGTCGTTATTGACTTGCTAAATACAACAAAACATCGTTTCATGTCTAGCTTTATCTATACCAAACGAGTGAGAAACAATTAACACTCAGAATAAGAAAGAAAAAAAAAAAGCAAAAAAAAAAAAAAAAAAATCTTGAAAGAGAATATTGTCGTTATTATTTTTTTTTTCAATAATAATGTAGGATAATTGTTTCATATACAGTAATTAAATAAATTAAAGTGACTATTAAGACTCGAATCAGTTCTCTTCAAAAAACCTATCAAGTGAATCGCTTTATCTCATTTCACGTTCATATAATGAGATTAGGCTTAACATATAACTAGAATAGTGTTTATGATGAGAAAAAAAATTATTTTATGTAATAATTTTCAGATTTTAGATAAAAAATTGCAATGAAAAATGTACGTGCGATCTTTCTTTTGAAAACAAATATAATAAATTGCCTTATTTATGCTGCATGTGTCTAATCCGATTCAAAACTATTAATGAAGAAAATAGAATTTGTAATTTAAAATGTGTTATTATTTTTCATAATAAATTTTAAATGTTAAAAGCTTTTTTTTTTTTTTTTTGTGAAAAAGAAAAGATGCAACATAAAGATTTTAATATTTGAATAAACTATGAATGTATATACTTTTAAAAGAAAACAATACGTGAATATATGATAATACAATATCTTAGGTCAAAAGATCACATGCACTTTCAGATAAGAATGATAATTTGATGACATAGACAACTCGGCATACTGTTGCCGTTCATATATCACATTCAACCTATTTATCCCACAAGTGTTCAATTTTTTTTTTATTTTTATATTTATCATTGCTATTCAGATTTATATTTTGATTAATCTGATTCGAATATCTGTTATGATCATATTTAAAGATAATTCTTTTAATATAATTATTTTTATTCTCAAATTTTAAATCTAAAATTCAATTAAACGATTTAATATATTACTTCACTAAATCAATTATCCGAGTCCACTTGTAAGCCGGGGATCGGCTGAATCAACGTCTTGCTCGTGCATAATTAGGGGGCAAACCATCTCGAATAGTCGCCAAACCAACTTATTGGTAATATCTCCGACGCATGTGCTGATTTCATCTCGAATGAAGGAAGCCAAGGCAGCAATAGGTGTAAAAAAATATAAACAATAGTGAAGGACTTTACTATTAGTCCCCAATATCGTAAACTCAAGAGTGAAAGAAAATAACCAAATTAGAAAAAAAAATTCTAAAAAATGTAGAAGAGTGATACACGTGATTTTACTTGAAATTTTTTATCACTTGACTTATACAAACCCATAGAAGACACCTACTTATATACTATTTATAATAAAAAACTAGACCTCTATTTAATTACATTGAAAGTAAAAATCATAGAAAAACTAAACATGTTGTAGAATAAAAAAAAATGTAATTCCAAGAATCAATTTAAAATTCCAAACAAAATATGTCACTTTAATTTCTAACATTCCACCTAACATTCCCCCTTAAAGTGATTTTTGGAAGTTAGTCTTAGCTTATTGTAAAGCAATTCGAATTGTCCTTTAGGAAGTGTTTTGATGAATATATCTACAACATTCTCACTACGACGCACTTCAGTTGCATTAATAGTACCATCAAGAACTTTTTCTCAAATAAAGTGATGCTCAAGCTCAATGTGTTAGGTTCTTACATGGCATATAGGATTATTTGCTAACTAGATAGCACTTGTCTCCAAAAATTGCAGTTGGCTTGAGCATGGGAATATGTAGATCACTAACAAGTTTTTGTAGCTATACATATTCCTGGGTAGCAAGTGTAGCAGCTTTGTACTCAGTCTCAGTAATTGATAAAGACACTAAATTTTGTTTCTTGATACACCAAGAAATACTTGTATCATCACAAAGAAAAACATAACCTGATGTAGATCTTCTATCATCCAAATCCCCACCAAAATCAACATCTGTTTAAGAAAATATTAGCCTTCTTTTTGAAGAACAGACTAAGATCTGAAATTGAGTTAACATATTTCAAAATCTTCTTTGCAGCTTCCAAGTGAGACTTTCATGGTGATTGCATAAATCCATTGACATATCCAACTGAGAAGGCAATATCTGGTCTTGTTATTGTTAAATATAAGAAATTTCCAACAAGAGCACGATAAGGTTTAGGATTTGGGAGAAGTGATCCTTCTTCATGCCTTAACTTTGTATTTGCATCAAAAGGAAAAGTGTCTCGTTTGTTTTGATTTAATTCAAATCACTTAATTATTTTCTTGGCATATCCTTCTTGAGTAATAAAAATACCTTTCTTCATATTTATCACTTCTAGACCAAGAAAGTGATACAACTCTCCTAGCTTCTTGATATCGAACCTTATAGCAAGCTCATCTTGAACTTTTGCAACCTCCAATTCATCATTTCGTATTATTATCATATCATCTACATACAAGAGAAAAACCAGATGCAAGATTCCTTGTTTTTTAACAAATAAGCTAGAATCTGAGTCATTACAGTGCAACCACAAAATTGTAAATATTGAGAAATTTTTTCATACCATGGTCGAGGAGCTTGTTTGAGTCCGTAAAGAGCTTTCTTAAGCTTGCAAACATAATTAGAATATAGGTTAAAAACATAGCCCGATGGTTGCTTCATGTAGTTATCTTTGTCATGCTCTCCATATAAAAAAGCATTCTTTACATCAAGCTGCCATAATTTCCGATTGTAAAAAGTTGCCAAGACTAATACTACATGAATTGAAATCATCTTAGCCATAAGACTAAAAGTTTCTTCATAATCTTCACTACATTTTCTGTGAAAATCCTTGAGCAACTAGCCTTGCTTTGTATTTATCTATACTTCCATCAGCTTTTCTTTTGATTTTATACACTTATTTACAAGAAACGAGGTATACATCTTCAGGCTAAGGAATAAGGCTCCATGTAACGCCGAAAAATTCGATGTTAGAAATTTTAGTACGTTCTTTAATATAATTTCTAAATGATTTGGATTGTATTCGTCATGAGATGGTGAAAGAAGATCTATGAACCTCATTTTGATGTTGTGGATGATATACTGAGCCATTTGGGTCAATATTACAAATCCCTATAATAGATTTTAGAGAGTGTGATTTTGTATATCGATATGTTTCACGGGAGTATATCGATATGTGAGTCTCTGTAACAAACTTCCTGAGAGCATGTCTGAGTATATCGATATACCTCGATGGAGTATATCGATATATCGATCCTGCAGAGAAACCACTGAGAGCTTGAATTTCTATATCGATATATCCCAAAGGGATGTAATCAACGTCCTGAGGGCATGTATTTATATATCGATATACCCTAGACCATATTGATATGCATTAGTGGAAATAAGAAATTTCTAAAATACCCTTCAATTTCAACTACACCCTTAAACCCATGAGGGACAGAATGGTAATTTTACTTCCTAAAATGATAGAACAAGAACTCACTTCCCTCATTCACGCCATTTTTGGTTCTCTCATTTCAAGACTCGACTCTCTTCTCTCTCTCTACAATTACTCTTCTTCTTCACACCAAAATTCATTTCCATCCTAGAAAATCAATTACTCTCTACCATAAAGGCACTAAATGGACTTCCAATACTTCAAACAAACTCAAGGAAGGGAGGATTGAAGGAGGTTGGCGCGGTGCTCTACGAAGAAAAAAGTTGGGTTTTTGAAACCCAACCCCCAAAACTCAATCCAACCTCAAAATCAAGGTAATTTTTCCTCCTTAAACTTGGTTTTAGTTTCTTTACTGTTAGAATAAATTTTATTGTTGAAATTTATGGAAATTTCAAAGGAGAATCAAAACCCTAGAATTGTGAATAGTGAAAATTGGGGGAAATTGGAATGAAAAATAGTATGTAGGTGTAAATGAGGTATAATTAGTGGAAATAGAACCATGAACGTAGATTTTTAGATTTGGGACAAATTTAGGGTTCTTGCAAAAATTTAAGGTTATGTAAATTTGGGGGAAATTGAGGAATATTAGAAATTAAAATCATTGGTAAGGCAAATAATCCTATATTGATGAAATTGAAATGTACATTCATGAATTGGAGAAATTATGAGAAAATTTGGGATTTGTACAAAATTTGAAAAAATTGGTAAACCCTTGAATTTGAGAATAAATGACCCGAAAATTGTTATTGTTGGTTTAGGAAAATCCGTTGGAGCTTGAAAGAAGATTTTCATTGGATATTGAGAGTGGACACCCTCCCAAGAGGTGAGTGGATGGATTGTGTATCATATGAATGAGTAAATGGTTTTAAATATGATTTATAAATTGAGTTTTGAAATGAATTTGCAAATGGAATTGAAATTGGTTTGTGATTGTGATATGCCTAAAATGAAATTGTGAAATGTTCATGACTCTTGTACATGATTATTAAATTATTTGCACCATATTACTTTGGGATACTCATGTGAATTGTGAAATATTGCTCTACCTCATATTTGAGCATGCATTGAATTATGAAATGAGTTTGGTAACATGGTGCTGGGAAAAAGGACTGCAGTTCTGAGTCCTGCCACGGACCGGTCCGTTAGGGCATCGTGGTTCGGGCTGATTTGTGATTACATTAGAGACTTGGAGGTAGCGGGATAGAGAGCCACTCAAGTCGGACGGATGACATGGTAGCACCCCACGAAAAAATTTCCGCGCCAACGCCAAAGGGGAAGGGGAGTTTTATACGAAAATTGTAGAAAATCCCTTGGCGGGTCCTGCCAATGGCCATTGGTAGGATAATGTTTTCGGTAAACCCCAAAAATTATGAAAAAATGAGATTTGACTGATTGAGTTGATTTTATGAGTCATGGTAGATTGATATGAATGATTTTATGAGAATGAATTTCATTATGGCATTCAATGATAGTTGATACATATATTTGGCATTATCACTCTCACCCCTTATTTATATGATACATGTCACTACACTCCACTCACTGGGTATTTTAAAATACTCACCTCCTCCTTTCAAATCCTTTTCAGAGGAAAGGTAGACGGTGGCGGGTATTGGCTGATTCAAAGCTATTTTGGTGATCCACGATAGGTATTGGTGGTAGATGCTATATTTTTTAGATTTGATGTAATTTCATCCGTGGAAGGAAGCTATTGTACTATTCTTTTGAAGTTTGGATTTAATTGATACTTGTCATATCTTTTGGGACAAGTATTGGTGGAATCCAAACTTGGTTTATGTGGAAAGTGTTTATATTTGTTTAAAACTTAGTTTTGCAAAACTTATTATTCTTAATCGGGACATTCGGCCTTTTATTGGTATTGGTTGAAATATTTTTGAGATTATAAATTTTGTGAAACTCTGGAATGACTGGGAAGGCCACATTGTATGCATGCATGTATAGGATCCCCTCCCTAAATGTGTGCTGTTGCATGCTCGTGTGTACAGGGATGGATCGGATGAGTTCTTTGTATGCAAGTTGTTATATGATTTGACTATGTTGATGAGTTTATTGTTTTGGAAGATTTATTGAAAAATTGGAATGCCTTGAGCTATCCGGGTATATGGGGAGATTATGCCCATATGCCGAGATAACGCGACGATTGTTACGTGCTCGACGGGAGAATCGGGGCGTAACACTCCAAGTCTGATTTTTCTTGAGAGCATACATTTCAGCATCCATAGCACATTCTCACTCTTTGTTTCCTTTGGCTTCTTCAAAAGTAAAAGGTTCTTCATCATCAAGTGGTCATGTAAAAAAAAAATGAATATGTGCTAATGAAGTTTTCATCTCTATAACGGGTTGGTTTGACAATAGTTCTTCTTGGCCTCTGTGAACTAATCATATCAACTGAATCGCCTATCTGTTGTATATTTAAGTTCCCCCTTTCACTTTGCTCCTCAACAATTAATGAAGACGAGTTAGTTGAAGTAGTACTATTGATAGGCAATTCTGTAATCCCATGACCTACATTATTTTTGTCAGTAACATCATCTTCAAAATATAAAGATATTTTATCAAAGATGAAATCCCTTAAAACAACAAATATATGAGTTTTAGGATCTATGCATTTCCATAACTTTTTCCTTTCATCATATCTAACAAAAATACATTTTCTTGCCTTGGCATTTTGAGATTTTGGCACATGAACATAGCAAATGGCCCCAAAAACTTTTAGATGTTTGACACTTGGTTTTTCTCCAAATATCAATTCGTAAGGTGACTTCAAATTGATTGGAAAGGGATGCATTCTATTAATCACCTATGATACACATTTCATACCTTCAGCCTATAAGGCTTTTGGTAGATTCATGGCATTCAACTAGCTCTTACAAGTCTCCATTAAATGCTCTTACAAGTCTCTATTAAATGCCTAATCTTCGTCTCAGCCACCCTATTTTGTTGCGGCGTCTCAGTACAAGTGAGTTCTCCTTGATGCCCTGTTGACGACAAAAAGATATAAACTATTCTGAAGTAAACTCACTACAATTATCAGTCCGCAATCGCTTAATTTTGGAGCCAAGCTTGCCTTCAACCTTTTCTTTGAATTCCAAAAACTTGCTGAAAACTTCTAGCTTGTGCTTGACAAAATAATCCTATATGAATCTACTAAAATCATCAATGAAAATTAGCATAGAAGAATATGCCGAAAATGAAGGAGTCCTTGTTGGTCCCATTAAATCACTATGAATAAGTTTTAATGGGGCCTTACACCGTGATACTAATTTATCAAAAGGAAGTCGATGAGCTTTCCCAAATTGACATCCTTTACACACCTCTTTCATTGAAATTAATTAAATTAGTTAAGCCTTTTACTAGATTTATTTTCACCATAGCTTTTAATTTTTCCATGCTAGGGTGTCCCAATCTAGCGTGCTATATATGTGCATTATCATTACTACTTGTCTTCTGAATATATGAGCCAAAAGCCGATAGAACAAATAAATCATTCTCTCTCTTATCGTTATGAATGACATCTACCTTGAGCTCCTTGATATTTCGAAGGAACTTCACATCATGTGGGCCAAAGAGTCACTACAAGAAATACAAGTTTCAGTGAGAGAAATTACCAATAGACAAGAATCCGTCGGACTTAGCGATGAATTTCTAGGGGATTTCCGATGGATCGTATAAGGAAAAACACTAAATATCAATGATACATCAGCGACCGAAATACCGACGGAATTAGCGACGGAAACTACTCATCGGCAATTCCGTCGCTAAATATGGTGCCAATTTGATAAAGGTTGTGGGCGATAATTTTCTGACAAATCGGTGACAGAATTACCGACAGATTACCAAGTGATGCTTTTCCGTTGGTAAAACTATCGCTGAAACATACAAAATCGATGACAAGTTTTCCTCACGGTTTAGTGACGACTATTACCGACGAAAACTTTTGCGTCGATGATTTGTCGTTGATGTCACACTCTAAAAACGCGGCAATCACCTCGCCTGCTCACTCTCTCCCGCTCTCTGGTCTCTCACTTCTGTCGAAAGTACTTGTAAATTTTTTCTTGTGAAAATCACTTCCGCTCTCTTATCTATCACTACCACTCTCTGGTCAATCTGCTTCTCCTGGAAATCACCCTCGCCTCATTTGATTTCGTCGCTCACTACTCCCAGTTGGTGACATGTTTTTCGTCTTCAACTTCGTCTTCCTCTCACTGCTCTTACTCGAGACTTGAGACTCCATGTTCGACACTTCACGACCGTCGCATATTGTATAAGTTTACAAGCTAATTTTCATGTGTCAACAAATTAAGATTTCGAATCTAATTTTTAGGGTTTTCAAATGGAGTACCAATTTTTAGGGTTTCTTTGATTTTTAGGGTTTTAATTTTTTTAGGGTTCTTATACTTATCTAAAATTTGTTGAAGAATCAGAGCAATAGTGGTCGACGATGCTTGAGTCTCGGAAATCTCTGTCCCTGAAATTGCAGAATAAACTTAATTGAAGGAAGAGGAGTAATCAATTGTCTGAAAAATCAACGTGGATCTTGCCCTCCCAAATTGGCGATGCTCGACTGAACCCTACGCTCTCCGACGACAAGGCGGTTACTTTAGGGTGAATATCTCTTTCTCTCTGTCTCTCTCTTGCTCTCACTCTCTCTTTGTCTCTATGATGATTACAAGTGCATAGTCATCAGTGTGGTTATAGATTTCTTAGGCTTAGAAATAATGTGGGAGAATACTAAGTTTTTTAGTGACAAGTTTGAATTACTTTGCAACCTAAGTTAGGTACTATTGAACACCGTTCAACTGCATTGTGCCTTTTCTCCATTCACTTCACGTTGTTTTAATGTTATGGAGATTGTTGAGATAACTAGTTTGCTGCTATTTGTTCTAATCAGACATTATGTGATTGTAGAATGCCAAACATTTTAAAATTTTCAACTAAACTCACCCAAATAATTAATTTTATTTATTTTCACAGTCAAATGAAAATTTATTTTTACCTCTCTCCTTAGCCCTAATTGATGCATAGTAGATTTGGTGCTTTTTTATTTTGCTTTTTTAGCATTCATCCTTCCTTTTTACAACCCATATGATTCATTCAAATCCTGGATTTATATGATTTTCAAAAAATCAAAGATTGATTTACATTTGTTTGATTGTAGGACGTACATAAGGTTTTTACATCAAACACTGCACATGACATACGTATCAATATAGGAGACTTGTTCTCTGTCAATTTAAGTACAAGGAGTCTGAACAAGAATTTAGAGCATATTCACTTTCTTTCCCATGCCCTAAATCTATAGGTGCATCTAGTCCGTATCAATACCATGAAATTTGAGTAGCAAGGAGTCTGAACAAGAATTTAGAGCATATTCACTTTCTTTCCCATGCAATAAATCTATAGGTGCATCTAGTCCGTATCAATACCATGATTTCGTGGAGCATGATTTTATTGCATGCTATGATGCCATTTTTATGATAGATGAGAAGAAATTTCAAAGTTCGATAGAGTAGTAATTCGATTTAGTGATTGCTTACATAGCATTTGATGGCATGAAGTCAAAATTAATGAATTCAATACAAGATGGCATCTTATATCTCATCATGTTTTGTTGTCATCTTAACTCCTAATTAAAGAATTAATTTTATTGTGTTTTATTTTTATATTATTTTTAAATTCTCTTAATTAAAAATAATTTGAGAGTACAATTATATGACATTAACATGATATTAATATGGTGATGAAATGGTTAATCAAACTTAATTGAAAGTAAATATGAAAATTATTTATATTTTTAACACTATAAGTATAAATGTCCTTATGATGTTATGTAATTTTCCTTTTTAAAAATTAATAAAAAAAATTCACCTTAAGGCAGTGAGAGAATAAAACCCTTTCTTTCTTCGCCAAAATTAAGCTGCGAAGTCACAGAGATGAGGTAATAGGCTTTTTTTATTGTTGTTTCTTTTAAGAATATATAGGATTTGCATTTAGAAGTCAAATTTCTCGTTACAAAACTCTAAAATTATTGTTGTGACAAGAATTTTTGAAATTGAAAACCTCACTCAACCAGTATTTTCCCTAAGACCCCCTAAATTGTGTTTCTTTGAGATATGTATTTGGGTTTTAAGAGTATTCTCTTCTAGGTTTTAAAACACAAATGAAAAGGTTTTGCAGCTATAAAATGATCTGGAATACTCCAAAATTCAAGTTTTTTTAAATTACTTCTATCAGTTCAATGGTCATTTTGTAATCCATGTCAGGAGGAAGACAGCTACGGAGCCAAATTTGAATATTAGGCCAGTTTAAGAATTAGATTACTAGTACGTACTTTGTGCACATTTGGCTTCATATTATAGTCGTAGTATTCAAAAATTTTGAGCCTTTTAAACTTAGATAATGAGTTATTGCAGGTTCGTTAGCTTGAGCACCAGATCATTGAGCATTTGTTCCCTTCCCTAAGAGAAGACGTCTCAAATTTGCGTTCTTTAATACTACATCGGTGAGTTAACTTTCCTTATATAGCATTTGTTTTCCTCTTCTTCCTTGGTCATCAACATTTTCTATGTTTGATATGATGAGGTAATGACTTGTACTTTGATGTTCATTTGTAGAGGGAATATTGTATTTCTCTATATATCAATTTTTTCCTTTTTTAATTTTGCCATGCTGCAACTTGTGGATTGAGATTAAGTATGTGACAAGCTTTCATGCATAATGGGAAATCTGAAAATATATTCATTGTTTCTTTACAGTATGTACTTTGAAATGGGGTCCATTGATCGTAGTTGGATGTATCGTCGCTTAAGTAATGGGTACTTGACTGATGATTTTATAGAGGGTGTTAATGAGTTCTTGAATTTTGCATGTTCTCAACATCAGCTCATGGATAGATGCAATATTAGATGTCCTTGTAAGAAATGTCAGAATCATAAATTTTTTAGTCGAGATGATGTCGCGGTCACTTGTTTTCACGAGGGTTTCTTAATGGTTACACCAAGTGGGCTTGTCATGGAGAAGTCAGAAATGAAGAATCAATGGAAGGACCATAATCTAGATGTAGAGAGAATATGGAGGCTCCATATAGATCCTTAGTTGTGGATGCGTTAGGCCCTCAAATTTATTGGAATTGTAGTTATGATGACATGAATGTTGACAATACTGAGCCACCTAATCTGGACGCGATAATGTTTTATGAGTTGTTGAAATCTGCTAAAGAGTCATTATGGAATGGGAGCAAAATGCAAACAACATTGTCAGTTGTGTCACAATTGTTGAATTGCAAGTCAGAGTTCAACATGAGTGAGGTATATTTTGATCGGATGCCGGAAGATTCTAAGTTGACAAGCAATTTCTATGGAGCAAAGAAACTATTAAAAAAACTTGGACTTGGGTATGAGAAAATTGATGTTTGTGAAAATTATTGCATGCTATATTATAAAGAAAATCGGGATAGGACGGAGTGTGTAGTATGTGGTCATTCTTTATGTAAAATAAGAAATGGATGTAGTAGACGACGCAAGAAAGTACTAAGAAAGGTATTACGTTACTTGCCACTAACACCAAGACTTCAAAGGCTTTATATGTCAAGAGCTACATCAGAGCACATGACATGGCATGCTAGGCATCAACGAAGTGACGATGAAGTTGTTACACACCCAGCCCATAGTAAGGCGTGGGAGCATTTTGATTGTACCCATCCATCCTTTGCGTCTGAATCTCGAAATGTGCACCTAGGGTTATGCACAGATGGATTTAACCCGTTCGGTCAGTCAACGCTTCCTTACTCTTGTTAGCCAATATTCATAACTGTGTACAATTTGCCTCCTATGTGTCTGAAGCAGTCATTCATTTACCTGAGTCTGATTATCCTAGGACCAAGAAATTTGACAAAGCATATTGATATCTTCTTGAGACTCTTGATTGAGTAAATTGAAAATGTTATGGATAGAAGGTATTAACACATATGATGTTTTAAGAAAACAAAACTTTCAAATGAGGGCAGCACTTCTATGGACAATAAGCGACTTCTCTGCTTAAGTGATGCTGTCTGGCTAGAGCACTCATGGAAAGTTAGCATGCTCTTATTGCATGGGGAACACGAAGAGTTTTATCCTTGTTAATGGATGGAAAACATCATTTTTTGATTGTCATCGTCAATTTCTTCCTATTAATCATCCTTATCGGAAGCAAAAAGATAAATTTCAAAAAAGAAAAGTTGAGTTTGATGTGCCTCCTCCTCGACTCTCTAGTGAAAAAATGTTTTCTCGTGTTTCTTGTCTTCCAGATATTATCTTTGGCACAAAATATGGTAAACAGACTATTTAAGGTTTTGAGCTTGAACATAACTGGGTGAAAAGAAGTATATTCTGGGAGTTGTCTTATTGGCAAACACTTCTTATTCGCCGTAACTTGGATGTGATGCATATTGAGAGAAATGTGTTTGAAAATATTTTCAACACTATTATGGATGTTAAAGGAATAACCAAGGACAACATTAAGGCGAGACTCGATTTGGAATTGTATTGCAAATGCCCAAAATTACAAATGAGCAAAGTGAACAGGAGGATTTGGAAGCCTAAAGCATCATACATATTACATAGAGATCAAATATTAGATGTAGGTCGACTGGCGAAAAATTTGAAATTTCCCAATGGATACGGTTCAAACCTGACTCGGTGTGTAAATTTGGAGGAAGGCAAATTTTATGGGATGAAGAGTCATGACTGTCACATCTTTATACAAAGATTGCTCCCTATTGCCTTAGGCGACCTTGTGCCAAATTCTGTATGGGATGCTATAATAGAACTCGATAATTTCTTTAGAGACTTGTGTGCGACCGAGTTGCGTAAACAACATATGGTGATATTGGAGACAAATATAGTCGAGACGCTTTATAAACTTGAGAAAATCTTTCCCCCAGTTTTCTTTGATAATATGGAGCATTTGCCGGTTCACTTAGTTTATGAAGCTAAAGTGGGAGGACCTGTTCAATACAGATGGATGTATCCATTTGAGAGGTAATATTTCAAAATAATTTCTTTATTGACAATATTAATTAATTTGATAATTATAGTAAAACATTTTGTAGGTGTATGTTTCGTTTAAAGAAGAAAGTGTGGAATCGAGCCTGCGTTGAAGGCTCCATATGTGAGGACTACATGATTAAGGAGATTTCAACATTTTGTTCCTTTTACTTTGAACCACATATTCAAACAAAGTTGAACCGAGTTTCTCGAAATGATGATGGGGGAGCTGTTCAATCAATAGGGAGATTATCAATATTTTCTGGAGCTGGTCGTCCAATTGGGGAATGTCATCATAGATTTCTCTTTGAATCTGAGTACAAGGTTGCAGCCATATATGTGATATTAAATTGTATTGAGCTCAATGAATTTATAAAGTAAGGTTCTTAAGACTCGATTACATTTTCTCTTGAATTGGATATTAAAAGTTAATGACGTATTGTATCGATGTTTTGCGTAAGATTTTTGATGATGTTGTTAAACAAGAAAATCCAAATATTACAGATGAGCAACTTGAAAGAAGACGTGAAAACAAATTCGCAAGTTGGTTAAGACGTTTTGTAAGTAGTGCATTATCTTTACAACTTTATACAAATTTCAATTAAGAGGGATGTAATCATTTTATCTAACAATGTGATAGTTCTTTCTTTTGTTAATAGGTATCAGATGACAGAAATTATGTCTCTAAAAATATAGCAGATATAGCACAATGGCCTTCACGCTTAGTGAAATGTTATAACGAATATTTTGTTAACGGCTTCATGTTTTATACACAAGAGTATGGACAGGATAAATCAACGATGAATAGCGGTGTATATGTGAAAATGAGTTGTTATAATGATTTTAAACGTGATTTCTATGGCATGTTGATTAATGTAATAAAATTAGAGTACTTTGGAGTTGGTAACATATTGGTTTTATTTAAGTGCATTTGGTATGATACTGAAAAAGGAATTAGGGTGCACCCTCGTCACGATCTTGTTGAAATTAATCATAAATCAAGACCGCATTCTGATGAGCCTTTTGTGTTGGCTTTACAAGCACTACAAGTGTACTACACACCATACCTTTCTAAGAAGAGAGAGAGAAGTGATTGGTGGATTCTATGTAAAACTAAAGATCGATGGACAGCAAATGATGGTGTAACACTTCCGCTTGTAGTTGAAACCTTTTATTAAGAAGACGAACCATTAATTCCTATAGTTGTTGAGCATACCAATGAACGTGATGATTCAAGATTTGTGATTGTTGGAGCAATGGAAGAGGTTAATTTTAGTGAAGTACCACAAACTAAACAAAACCGCTTTGATTTTTCGGTAGCTGGTGAAGAAGAAGAAGATGATGATGAAGATGAAGATGAAGAAGAAGAAGAAGAGGAGGAAGAAGCAGAAAAAGAAGAAGAAGAGTTTGATTCAGCCGAAACAGAGGGAGATGGAGAATTTGGTTCTGATGACGGTGAGGATGACATGGAATAAGTAGATATTGCTTTGAGTTATGTATTTGTATGTTTTCAATTTCCAACATTTATGGTTTTGTAGTATTTATATTATAGTGTAATTATTATTTAACTATTGTATGGTGTATTATAACGTAACGTTGTTCGTATTTCTTTATTTGTATCATCTTTTTTTAATATCCGACATTTATCTCAATGTTTTGCTATTCAATTTGTGCAAACCAATGTTGTTAAGTAAAACAGATATGGTTCGAGGCAGAGGAGGGAGGTCCAGGGGAAGCTCTAGGAGCAAGAATGAGAGCGGGAGAGGGTCGAAGCATTTTAGTGGTACGACGAACAACGTTGCTCAGGTTGACGTTCCCATTTTTGATCTCACACCACGATCCTCGAATCGAGTAGCAACAACCACCGCGTAGTCTCGGTATACGGGCAGAACTTGCCCATATACCGAGACTTTGTAAGGCTACAAATCAGCATAACAATTCTCCTAATACACAATTTATCAAAATAAGGAAAACATGTAACAATACACATGCAAAGGACTCATCTGGTCCATTCCCTGTACACACAAACATGTGATGGCACATAATTGGGGAAGAGGATCCTGTACATGCACGCATGCGGTGTGGCCATCCCAGCCAACCAGTACAAATAAAGCATTTAAAATACAAGAAGTCCCAAAACATAGTCATAGGATTTTACTAATACTTGCCTGAAGAAATCAAGCTAACATCAGTAAAGTCCAAATGATATGTGATGTACAGAACTTCACAAATTCAAAAGAAAATATCAAAGTTTAGAATTACAATCCAAATGTCCCAATACAGATAAAACAGTTTTCCGAAAATAGATCAATCAAAGTAAATGAAACACAAATAAAAAATCGTCGGATTTTATCAATACTTGCCAAAAACTCAGCCAGTATCAATAAAATCCGCACGGTTTGGGATGTACAAACTTCCCTTTCCATGGTTTTGAGAACTACGACTCCCCAAAAATCCTACATTGCCAAATACCTATACAAGTCAGCAAAAATACTTCGCAAGCTCCGACGTCCAATCCTCGAACTAAGAATCCTCTGAAAAATGTGGAGAGAGGGGTGAGTATTGGGGAATACTCAATGAGTGGAGTGCAATGGTGTGATTGTGTTCATAAACAAGGGGTGAATGTGGCGCAGTCAAAGCATATCTCATAAATAACAGTTCGTATGCATAAAATATTTCAGTAAATTACAATTTACAAAATATGCATCCATATCAATCATCTTTTCAGAAAATCCTGGGATCCCATCAAAAACACTTCCGTCTTAGGGTGGCCGAACCCAAACGAAAGCCCGCCAAGGGTTTTTCCGTCCAATGTTTCAAAACATACCCTCTTCCTTGGCGTTGGCTCGTACCTCACTGGGATGCAATCCAGATATAGCACGACTTCGGCAAAGGGAGGGACATCTAACTCCCCTGCACATCCAATCCCAAACCACGTCACCCCGTCGGGTCGCTCCGTGGTGGGAATGACTATAGCTATTTACAATCCAGCACCTTTTAATTTCTCAATCAATCCATTTCACAATAATGTGCCAAAATTTTCCATTAAATAATCAATAGTCTCATGCCAAAACAATTCATAGAGCAATATCAAATAATATATGGCCCAGAATTATTCTTAAACGCAATGGATACATTCATACTTCACAATCCAGATCAAACAGCCCACAGTCACAAAACAATTTATATAAAACATATAAAACCTTTCAAAATCATTTATAAAGCGATTTTAAAGCATGTTACTCATTCATGAACACAATGAGCCATTCACTCACCTTTAGAGGGCGTATTCACTCTCTAATTATCAATCTAATTCGATTTGAGTCTTTTCAACTTCCCCAAATGATTAACCTAATCAAACATTGCAATTATCATCAAATAAAATCCCTAAAACAAGGGTTTTCACATTTTCCTAATTTAATTTACCCTTAATTGCACATCCACAATTTCTAAATTCTCATTTCATTACCTGAAGATCATTTACATCTCTAACAGACTTTAAGTCCCAATATTTCCCGATTTTCTTCCAATTTCACATAACTATTAACACTTTTCATGTATATTTCGATTTAAACTTTGAGGAAACTACTATATTCAACCCAACATGCTTCTACATCCCTTAGCATGCTTCTTCCGTATCAAAGAGTCTAATTTATGAATTATCCAACACTGAACTTTACTAATTACATATAAAATATCAAAAAATGCATCTTAAATGAATCTAACATATACAGATCTCTTTACCCTAGATTTAACTCTAGATTTACTCAATTTATTGAGAGGATCAGAAATCCCTCACCTAGGGTTTCTCGGTTCGCAGACCTAGCTTCCATTCGCCATTGGATTCAGTTTCAAACCTGTAACGTTTTCAATTTGAAGCAAATGTTAGAAATTAAACCTAGCTACTAAAAACATTCAAACCCTAGAACTAAAATCGGAAAATCTATTCTTACCTATGCAGACCCACGACCTAGGGTTTCCAAGACTCTACTTCCTACCGGCTTGAACTTCTGCAAAGATCGCAGAAGTGCTCGCGGCTGAGGAAGAGCAAAGTGCGCTAGCGAACAGAGGGAGAACAGGAGTTGTCGCGCGCGAAAGGGGAGAAGAAGAGAACGAAGCTCTCTGTTCATGTGGGAAAGAGAGAGAGTAGAAAGAAACTGAGAGGATAATAGAGTGAGAGATAGAGAGGGAGAGTAAAATAGAGAGAGAGAGAGAGAGAGAGAGAGAGATCGAAGGAGAAAGAGAGAGAAATGAGAGAACTGAGAGAGGGAAACAGAGAGCGAGGTAGAGAGAGATAGAGAAACAGAGAGTGGGTCGGCTAGGTGGTGGTGGTGTGCGGTAGCAACGGTAGAAGACAGTGGCAGAGGGAGAGACAGTGCGATCGAACGAGAGAAAGAGAGAAACAAAGTGAGGTAGAGAGAGAAACAGAGAGTGACGAGTGAGAGTGAGAGTGAGAGGGAGACGTTCGACCGAACAGAGTGAGAGAGACGGAGAGATCGATGGTGATGGTGGTGGCAGCGACGGTGAGTAAGAGACTGAGAGAGTTCGAGAGAGGGCGGAAGGAAGACGAAGGGTCGAAGAGATGGAGAGAGAATGATTAGGGTTTCAAACCCTAATTCATTTTGGGGGTGTGGAGGGTGCTACGTTTTGAGCCAAAACACAGTGCTTTCCTTTCTTCCCTTTTATATATATATATATATAAATAAATTTATAAATAGATAATTAAATTGTTTTATATATACATCCATATTTCACTAAGATATAAATTTCATAGAATTGAGGTTTACTACGATTCGCGGACACGACAATTAAAATATACCAAAAATTTTAATTTTTAATATCCTAAAATCAAAAATCAATATAAATTGAAAATTTTTTATTTAATTATAGAAATGTTTACAAAAATGTCTGACACTGGGTTTTCGGTATTGCAACTCTTAACCCCCTAAAAACAAATTTCATCCTTGAAATTTCAAAATACAACTCATACACCAAAGAGCTGAGGGTGTTGCTTTCGCATTAGTTTTTCAGTTTCCCAAGTCTGTTCTTTGACTTGATTGTTTCTTCACAACACTTTCACCATAGGTATCTGCTTATTCCTCAACTGTTTGAGCTGTCTATCTAATATCTGCACGGGTTGCACTTTGAAGCTCAATTCTTCTTTCAATTCTATTGGAGGAACTTCCAATACGTGTGAAGGATCTGACAAATACTTTTTCAACATTGAAATATAAAAAACATCATGGATCCTCTGTAATTCTGACGGCAATTCTAGTCGATATGCCATCACTCCAGTCCTTTCAAGGATTTTGAAGGGTCCAATATAACGAGGGTTTAATTTTCCTCGTTTCTGAAATCGAACTATGCCCTTCCAAGGAGATATCTTCAAGAATACCATATCTCCCACTTCGAATTCCAAGGGCCTTCTCCTTTTGTTGGCGTAGCTCTTTTGCCGATCTTGAGCTGCCTTCATTCTTTCTCGAATTAGCTTCACATTTTCCTTGGTAGTTTGAATCAATTCTATGCTTTCAATTTTCCGTTCTCCAACTTCATCCCAACAAAGTGGAGTTCGACATTTCCTTCCGTAGAGAGCTTCATAGGGAGGCATTCCAATACTAGCTTGGTAGCTGTTGTTGTATGCAAATTCAATCAGCGAGAGATGCCTATCCCAACTCCCATGAAAATCCATAACGCACGCTCTCAACATATCTTCCAACGTTTGGATTGTACGTTCAGATTGACCATCAGTTTGCGGATGAAATGCAGTGCTGAATTTCAGTTTGGCACCCAAGACCTCTTGTAACTTAGGTCAGAATCTGGATGTGAATCGGGGATCTCGATCTGATACAATCGATACTGGAACCCCGTGGAGTCGGACAATCTCATCAAGATACAACCTTGCTAACCTCTCCAAGGAATAAGTATTCTGAACTGGGAGGAAATGTGCCGATTTTGTGAGTCTGTCTACTATCACCCAAATGGCATCGTGACGACTCGGAGTACGTGGCAATCCTACCACGAAATCCATAGTAATATGCTCCCATTTCCATTCAGGTATAGGTAGTGGTTGAAGCGTTCCAACTGGTTTTTGATGCTCGGCTTTGACTTGTTGGCAAACCAAACATCTTGCTACAAACTCGGTTATTTCTCGCTTCAAGCCTGACCACCAATAAATTTCTTTGATAATTCGGTACATTTATGTACTTCCGAGATGCATAATATAAGCCGAAGAGTGTGCTTCTTCAAGAATAGCCTTTCGAAGCTTATCATTTTTGGGAACACAAATCCGTTTCCCATACATGACTGTACCGTCCTCCCGAACATGGAAATCACCAATTTCACCCTTGCGAACCTTTTCCACTATCAACTTTAACTCTTCATCAGTGGTTTGGAGTTCTTTAATACGGTCCACCAAGGTTGGTCGAACTTCGAATCTTGCCAATAATGCACCATTGTCATCACAAGCAAATTTGGCTCCAAGAGCACGAAGTCCCATTAGACATGAGAGGTAAGAATCTCCCTGAATTAGAAAAGAAGATGAGGACTTGCGGCTTAAAGCATCCGCAACTACATTCGCCTTGCCCGGGTGATAATCAATCACCAGATCATAGTCTTTAATCAGCTCTAACCATCTCATTTGCCTCAAATTGAGCTCCTTCTGGGTGAGTAGGTACTTGAGACTCTTGTGGTCGGTGAAGATTCTACAAGTGGCTCCATATAAATAATGTCGTCAAATCTTTAAAGCAAATATAATAGCAGCCAATTCTAGATCATGGGTAGGATAATTCAGCTCATGCTTCTTTAACTGTCGAGAAGCGTAAGCAATAACTCTGCCGCCCTACATCAAGACGCATCCTAACTCCTGCTTACTAGCATCGCTGTAGACAACATAATCATCACCAGTAGTAGGAAGAGTAAGTATGGGAGCCAACGTAAGTCTCCTTTTGAGTTCCTGAAAACACTACTCACATTTATCTGTCTATTCAAACTTAATTCCTTTCCGCGTCAAGCCAAATAACAGAGCTGCAATCTTGGAAAAACCCTCTATGAACCTTCGGTAGTAACCCGCCAATCCGAGAAAGCTTCTCACCTCGGTAATGTTCTTGGATTGTTCCCATTTCAGAATTGCCTCAACTTTCTTCAGATCAACAAATATCCCTTCTCCCGATACCATGTGTCCCAAGAAGCCAATTTTCTTTAGTAAGAATTCACATTTTGAGAACTTAGCATACAATTGCTTATCTCGGAGAGTCTGCAGCACAATCTGAAGATGATTTGAATGCTCTTTATTATTTTTGGAATACACAAGGATGTTGTCAATGAAAACAATGACAAACTTGTCAAAATAGGAATAAAAAACTCGATTCATAAGATCTATGAAAGCTGCAGGAGCATTTGTCAAACCAAAAGAAATCACCAAGAATTCATAGTGCCTATACTGTGTTCTAAACGCAGTCTTGGGGACATCATCTTCCTTTATTCGTAATTGGTGATAACCGGATCTCAAATCGATCTTGGAGATTACACTGGCCCCTTGGAGTTGATCAAACAAGTCATCAATCCTCAACAAGGGGTATTTGTTCTTGATGGTCATCTTGTTTAATTGCCGGTAATCGATACACAATCGAAACGTGCCATCTTCCTTCTTTACAAATAGGACCGGAGCACCCCAAGGCGAAGTGCTCAGTCGGATGAATCCCTTATCCAACAACTCTTGAAGTTGGACTTTCAACTCTTTCAATTCCATCGGTGTCATTTGATAAGGAGGGATAGAGACTGGTGCCGTGCCGGGAACAAGATTTATAGTGAAATCAAATTCTCGAATCGGTGGTAACCCAGGTAACCCTTTCGGAAAGACGTTCAGAAACTCATTCACCACAGGGACATCGCTCAGATAAGGGCTTTCCGCCGTAGTGTCAATGATATGAGCCAAATAAGCTTCGCAACCCTTATGCACTAATTTTCGTGCTTCAAGAGCTGAAATCACACAGCTCGGCAATACTCACCGTTCACCAACGAACACAAGTAGTGGATGTCCTACCCTACGGAATTCCACTTCTTTAGTAAAGCAGTTTACTGAAGCTCGGTGAAGACTTAGCCAGTCCATGCCTAGGATAGTAACAAAATCTTTCATATCCAACGGAATCAAATCCGCTTTAAGGATTGTCTCACGAACTTTCATCTCACAAGTCTTATATATTGAATTCCAAATCAAATGCTCTCCCAAGGGGGTGATAACCAACAATCCTTCATCAAGAGGGACTAAATCCCTATCAGAATGTCTTGCAAATCCCGAACTCACAAATGAATTATTCGATCCAGTATTTATAAGTATATGAGCATCAACACAAAAAATTTTCATCATACCTATAAATGTAAACCATAAATAGGATTATATCATCATACTCTTAAATTCATAATCACAAATCATCAAATCATAATTATAAACCATAAATATCACATTTTCAAATTCTGAACTTAATTGTAAATGAAAATTACCTGTGACTACATCATGATTAACTTGGGCTTCTTCATTCGTCATAGCAAAGACCCTAGCTTGAGCTCTAGGCTGAGGTCATGGAGCGGAGGTGGCTACCGCATTGCTTCCTGCGCCCGTCTTAGGGTTAGTACTGGTGGAAGGTGTCGCCGAAACAATTGGGCCAGTCTTGGAGCCGCTAGAGGGACCTCTAACTTGATGACTTACTTGCCCTTCTTCTGTCAACTCAGGGTAAGAATAACGGAGGTGTCCCTCCTTTCCACAGTGAAAACACCTCTTAGGTCCTCTGCACGAACCCGTGTGATACCCTTTACAATTAAAGCAAGTCTACATTCCACTTCCTCTGGGTCTTGCTCCCGATCCAACGTTTCCAACGCCGGGAGCACTCGATCTATGAATTGGTTGGCTTTGAGGGAATCCAACCGATCCCGAAGCAAATCCACCACCTTGGAAGCCTGTAGTTCTGACCTTTTCAGAGCTTTGGCCCGGTGTGAATCCACTGGACCTCTTCTTCCCACAGTGGTCTCTAACATTTCCCCTTTCAAGCACCATTTGTTCAGCCCTCAAGGCCAATTACAACATGTTCAGGTATGTGTGCTCATCCGTGACCAACATCTTCTCTCGGATGTTAAGATTTAAGCCATCTTCAAACTTGAAGCGCTTGTACTGTCACGCCCCGAACCGGGAATCGTGAACAGCCGCCCATTGCCCTGGATGCCGGCTGTATTTCTACAGAAAATCGGGCAGAACCTCCCCATAAATTGGAGATGTCCCATGTACAATTAAACCTGTTTAAACTTGAAAAATTCAAAATCATCCAGAAAATAAAACAAATGGCCATCCCGGCCTCTCCAAAACCAACAACTCCCATAGCCGACATCCAGAACAACGCAAGGCTATAAAATTTATAGCAGACCTAGCCACAGACCTCTACTGTCATGCCCAACTAGAGCATGAGCAGCCGCCACACCGAGCAGACCTAAATTTATACAAATGTATAACAAATTTCCCAAGTAACATTTAAATACGTACAATCGCCTCAATGCAAATGAAATACGAGAGTTTCGCAAATAAATATACATAAATTTTACAGTCATCCCACATTAAGTACACGGTCAATTACGGACCTCAACAAGACCTCGCAGGGTCGAATTACATTTCGTAATTCATCTTTCAATTTAAACTTAAGATCTCACCTTCCTGAACGTCAAGTACACCCAAACTTTATACTCTGAAATGTTGCTCCAGCACAAAAATCCTGTCTGAGGAGGGAGAAGAGAGGGGTGAGTATCTATGGGAGGATACTCAGTAAGTGAGGGGATTAATCTCAAGTACTAATAGTGTAAGTGAATATTGGAGTGTCAAATAGTATCATTCGTAAATAATAACTCAAGTTTTGCAATAAATCATGATATGTTTAATAAAATGAACTCTTTTAATCATTCACACGATATCACACATATATGCATCCATTTTAAAAAAATCAAGTATAACATAGGGCTGGCCGAAAGAATCCTGGCAAAGGTCTACCATGACCAAGGATAGGCACATCGGGGGTGTTATTATGCAAAGTGTTTCAAAAGTAGCTCTCTACCCCGATGTTGGCCGTGAGCTTAGCTCCTTGCTTACCCAGTCTCGTCAAATAGGTCACCGCCCGGTGCTAGACGGTGGCGTCACACACGTCCTCCCCCGATATCGGTTCAACCGTTCGTGCCTATGAATAAATATAACTGGACATTTGCGGATACCTCCTGCAGAAGCGTATCCGGGCAACTCGTGCCTCTACAAAGTCCCTTCGTAGCTACAGAATCATCAATGTCATCATCACAGTATCACAAGGGCACAACGTCCCGCAGATAAGAACCATATCATCACAAGTGGTCAAAACATTTCAAATCCGTGTGCCAATACAATTTCATCAAAATCATTTCAAATCAATAACCGATGCAATGGTAGAAAAGGAAACATTCAAGTTCTCAAATCATGGCATAATTTCATTTCATTCAAACATGGATGCATAATCGTGGAAAACATAAGTACGACACTCCAATAGTCACAAAACAGATTTGAATTTAAATTTCATACGTCGAGATCATGCATATCAAAACATGTTTTGTTTAAAAACACGATAAAATCAAATTTTCACTATTTCATGCAAGAGATTAGGGTCCCACTCACATTCCAGGGAGGGTGGTCACTCCCTATTTCCAAATTCAATCCGAATTTGACTCCTCGAATCTCCAACAAGATCAACCTAATCAAATTATCACAATAATCATCAAATTTCAATAAATCTTAGGGTTTATCATTTTCCCTAAGTTTGTACAAACCCTAAATTCTCCAATTTATGAATAACTCCAATGTCATCAATTTTCATTCCATTTATAAATAAATAACGAAAGCAAAACCAATCTAAATTCAAACCTAAAACCGTTCAAAATCGAAAATAACTCTAAAATAAATAAATTCCTGCAAAATAGAAAAATCTTTGAAAAATCATACACTTTTCAATTCACATCTGATTTCTTCAAACCATATGTCATTTTCAAGGTATTTAAATCTATTTTCATCATACGGAAATAGTATTTTGATTGCCTATATGTAGAACAACTTATAATGGAAAAGACTACATCGATCCTTAAGCTCAAGTCCTAAATTTCAACTGTTTTCATGCATATATCAAATTAAACTCTAAACAACCATTTAAATCAATTTAACTCAATTCTATCATCCGACACAGCTCAATTTCGTATAAAATTCTATACTATAACACAAAATGACCAGATAATGTCTTCCAATTGACTTTAACATACATCCTACACATATTCAATATATTCCTACTCTAATTTACCCTACATTCATCCAAATAAATTGAAGGAGTTGGTATTTTACCTCACTTAGAGTGGTCTGCAAATCCAAAACCCTAATATCCGTGTACCATTCAGCTCATTTCTGAAACCTATAGTATTTCTAATTGAAACAAATTCTACCCGTTAGACTAAATCACCTAAAGAATTAAACTTTAGGGTTATTGAGAGACCAACCCTTACCTATGCAGTGAAGGGGTCGCAGTGGGCTCTCGAAGGAGTGCAGACTGCTCGAGCGAGCGAGTAAGGAAGGAGGGCGCGGGCAAGCGCGCGCGGCGGCGCGTTGGCGGCACGCGGCCGCCGCTCGTCACGCGCGGAGCGTCTGTTGGTTGTGCGCGGCGATCACGCGCAGGAGAGGGAGGAGCAGAGCGAGAGAGACTGAGGGATGGCGACCCGCGGCGGTCGCGGTGGAGGAGATGAGAGATCGTGCGAGGAGACACAGCGGGAGGTAGGGAGAGATTGAATCCCGAGACCGCGAGGGATAGAGAGGGAAAGAGAGCGATAGAGAGTGAGACCGAGGGGGAAAGATAGAGAAAGAGAGTGGTCGGCCGGTGATGGTGGCGGAGCACGGTGGAGGGCTGCAGTGGCGGAGAACCGCGAGAGGAAAAGAGGGAGAGAAAGAAGCCGAGAGAGAGAGAACCGAGAGAGAGTGAGAGAGCAGGGAGGGATGCGGTGGTGACCCACGGTGGTGACTCGCGGCGGATAGCAGCGGCGGCGAGGGATGGCCGCGGTGGTGCGGCGCGGGTGGGGGAGACGAAGGGTCGCGAGAAAAGGGAGAGAGGAGAGGGGAAAGGGGAAGGGGAAATTAGGGTTTCATACCCTAATCCAAATTTTTTTTTTTATTCTTACTATTATTATTATTATTATTATTATTATTATTTATATATATATATATTTTTATATAAATAGATTTTATAAATAGCTAATTGAGTAAATAAATAAATAAATTAATAAATAAATAATTATTTACATATATATTTTTATACTACCTTTATTTTACAAATCTCAGAAACGGTATTTAAAATATACCAAAAATTTAAATTAAAAACCCAAAAATCGAAAATCAATAAAATTTAAATATTTTTCCATATATATATTGAGGATCATTTTATTAAATTCAAAAACGGAAACAATATATTTGAATACCGTAGTGTCGGTGTTACATGTACTCCTCGGAGGTTATTAACTCCGGCACAAATGAAGATAGGCTTCTAAATTTCGCCTCGTACTCCGTCACGAACATATTTCCTTGGTGAAGCCGAAGGAATTCTCTTCTCTTCAAGTCCCAATCAAATCGGGTGTAGAACCTCTTATCAAATTCCCTAAGGAAATCATGCCAAGTGAGAGGTTAAACTACACTTTCCTCTAATCCATCCCACCAAGTGCTAACATCATCGTCTAACAACCTCGCTGCTACCAAAAGCTTCAAACTGTCCTCTATCTTCATGTCTGTCAAAGCTTTCTTGACCTTCTTGATCCATTTCCTTGCCTCTGCAGGATCACCAGATGTCGAGAAGGTCTCACAACCAAGCTTCCTTGCTTCTTTAATTAGTTTAGACAACTAAATTGGGGAACGGCTGCTTGGAGCAGCAACCGGAGGAGTGGGTGCTAGTGGAGCACTCGGTGCAGCAGTTGGAACTGAAGGAGGAATAGGTGGAGTGACTGAAGTAGGTTGTGGAGCTTGGTACTGTGCTCCGAATATACTCCACCACTCCATCACTTGCTGAAGAGCAGCAATCCTGGTAGAAGGATCTGGGTGCGTGGACACAGGTGAAGGAAGAGCATGTGAGGACGACTTATCCTCGTACTCCTATGGAGAAATCTCACTCACATTCCTCATTTTCCTTTGTGGAGGCATGATAACTACAAAATAAAAGGTTATAATTAAATCATGGGTTAAGAAAAGACTAATATTTAACCCCCTAAAAATAATATTCCTAATTCCTTAGGAAAACCATAGAAAGTTCTGTACATTTTTTGAAAATCTTTTAAAAGATCTAACATTATTAAAATAAAAAAAACGTTTTAAAGTCTTTAAAAAACTTTTGGGACATTTGGAAACATTTCAAAACCATCAAACTTTTAAAATCGTGAACCTGGACTCTGATACCAATAAAGCTGTCACGCCCCGATCCTCGAATCGAGCACGCAATAACCGCCGCGTAGTCTCGATACACGGGCAGAACCTCCCCATATACTGGAACTCCGCAAGACTACAAATCAGCATAACAATTCTACCAATACACAATTCATCAAAATAAGGAAAGCATGTAACAATACACATGTAAAGGACTCCTCTGGTCCATTCCCTGTACACACAAGCATGCGACAGCACACAATTGGGGAAGGGGATCCTGTACATGCACGCATGCGGTGTGGCCATCCCAGCCAACCAGTATAAATAAATCATTTAAAATACAAGAAGTCCCAAAACATAGTCGCATTATTTTTTTAATAACTGCCTGAAGAAATCAAGCTAACATCAGTAAAGTCCAAACGATATGCGATGTACAAAACTTCACAAATTCAAAAGAAAGTATCAAAGTTTAGAATTACAATCCAAATGTCCCAGTACAGATAAAACAGTTTTTCAAAAATAGATCAATCAAAGTAAATGAAGCATAAATAAAAAATCGTCAGATTTTACAAATACTTGCCAAAAACTCAGCCAATATCAATAAAATCTGCACAGTATGGGATGTATAAACTTCCCTTTCCATGGTTTTGAGAACTACGACTCCCCAAAAATCCTGCATTGCCAAATACCTATACAAGTCAGCAAAAATACTTCGTAAACTCCGACGTCCTATCCTTGAACTAAGAATCCTCTGAAAAATGTGGAGAGAGGGGTGAGTATTGGGGAATACTCAGTGAGTGGAGTGTAATGGTGTGATTGTGTTCATAAACAAGGGATGAATGTGGGACAGTCAAAGTATATCTCATAAATAGCAGTCCATATGCATAAAACATTTCAGTAAATCACAATTTACAAAATATGCATTTATATCAATCATCTTTTCAGAAAATCCTGGGATCACATCGAAAACACTTCCGTCTTAGAGTGGCCGAACCTAGATGAAAGCTCGCCAGGGTTTTCTATCCAACGTTTCAAAACAAACCCCATTCCTTGACGTTGGCTCGTACCTCACCTGGGTGCAATCCAGATATAGCATGACTTCAGTAGAGGGAGGGACATCTAACTCCCCCGCACATCTAACCCCAAACCACGCCACCCTATCGGGTCGCTCCGTGGTGGGAATGACTATAGCCATTTATAATCCAGCACCCTTTCATTTCTCAGTCAATCCATTTCACAACAATGTGCCAAAATTTTTCAACAAATAATCAATAGTCTCATGCCAAAGCAATTCATAAAGCAATATCAAATAACATATGGCCCAGAATCATTCTTAAACACAATGGATACATTCATACTTCACAATCCAGTTCAGACAGCCCACAATCACAAAACAATTTATATAAAATATATAAAACCTTTCAAAATCATTTATAAAGCAATTTTAAAGCATGTTACTCATTCATGAACACAATGAACCATTCACTCACCTCTAGAGGGGGTATTCACTCTCTAATTATCAATCTAATTCGATTTGAGTCTTTTCAACTTCCCCAAATGATTAACCTAATCAAACATTGCAATTATCATCAAATAAAATCCCTAAAACAAGGGTTTTCACATTTTCCTAATTTAATTTACCCTTAATTGCACATCCACAATTTCTAAATTCTCATTTCATTACCTGAAGATCATTTACATCTCTAACAGACTTTAAGTCCCAATATTTCCCGATTTTCTTCCAATTTCACATAACTATTAACACTTTTCATGCATATTTCGATTTAAACTTTGAGAAAACTACGATATTCAAACCAGCATGCTTCTACATCCCTTAGCATGCTTCTTCCGTATCAAAGAATCTAATTTATGAATTATCCAACACTGAACTTTACTAATTACATATAAAATATCAAAAAATGCATCTTAAATGAATCTAACATATACAGATCTCTTTACCCTAGATTTAACTCTAGATTTACTCAATTTATTGAGAGGATCAGAAATCCCTCACCTAGGGTTTCTCGATTCGCAGACCTAGCTTCCATTCGCCATTGGATTCAGTTTCAAACCTGTAACGTTTTCAATTTGAAGCAAATGTTAGAAATTAAACCTAGCTACTAAAAACATTCAAACCCTAGAACTAAAATCAAAAAATCTATTCTTACCTATGTAGACCCACAACCTAGGGTTTCCAAGACTCTGCTATCCTGCCGGCTTGGGCTTCTACAAAGATCGCAGAAGTGCTCGCGACTGAGGCAGAGCAAAGTGCGCGAGCAAACAGAGGGAGAAAGAGGAGTTGTCGCGCGCGAAAGGGGAGAAGAAGAGAGCGAAGCTCTCTGTTCGCATGGGAAAGAGAGAGAGCGGAGAGAAACTGAGAGGGTAACAGAGTGAGAGATAGAGAGGGAGAGTGAAACAGAGAGAAAGAGAGAGAGAGAGAGAGAGATCGAAGGAGAAAGAGAGAGAACTGAGAGAGGGAAACAGAGAGCGAGGTAGAGAGAGATAGAGAAACAGAGAGTGTGTCGGCCAGGTGGTGGTGGTGTGCGGTGGCAACGGTGGAAGACAGTGGCGGAGGGAGAGACAGTGCGATCGAACGAGAGAAAGAGAGAAACAAAGTGAGGTAGAGAGAGATAGAAAGAGAAACAGAGAGTGACGAGTGAGAGTGAGAGGGAGACGTTCGACCGAACAGAGTGAGAGAGACAGGGAGATCGATGGTGATGGTGGTGGCGGCGACGGTGAGTGAGAGACTAAGAGAGTTCGAGAGAGGGCGGAAGGAAGACGAAGGGTCGAAGAGATGGAGAGAGAATGATTAGGGTTTCAAACCCTAATTCATTTGGGGGTGTGGAGGGTGCTGCGTTTTGAGCCAAAACGCAGTGCCTTCCTTTCTTCCTTTTTTTTTATATATATATATAAATAAATTTATAAATAGATAATTAAATTGTTTTATATATACACCCACATTTCACTAAGATATAAATTTCATAGAATTGAGGTTTACTACGATTCGCAGACACGGCAATTAAAATATACCAAAAATTTCAATTTTTAATATCCCAAAATCGAAAATCAATATAAATTGAAAATTTTCTATTTTATTATAGAAATGTTTACAAAAATTTCTGACACTGGGTTTTCGGTATTACACCTAAGGTTGACCCTAATGTCGATTCGTCTGGCACTCACGGTAGAGGCCCAAATCTGGGAACTGATGTGCCAATCATTTTAGAGCGCAAAACATCTATCAAATCGGCTTATCATATATAAGTCATTAAAGTTTGATTGAATTAAATTTTATTGTGTTCAGCCAATTTAATGTTTTAAATTACAATATTTTGTTCGGAATTAGCTTTCTTGATCCTAAAGTTGTCCGTGTTATTACTGAGGCCATTAAGGGATATCTTTCTAGTGCGTGGCCTACGTGAAGTATGGTGCCAAAGGAGATCAAGACCGGCCTCTAGGAGATGTTTCAGGTTAGTATTTATTTCAAAAAATATTTTTCTTTGGGATGAGAAACTTAATAATATTCGAATGAAATTAGTCGGTTTTAAATATTGATCGGTTATTCTAAAAAAAAATAATCTAAAAAGAAAAATATATGTGCCTAACTGATGAGGGCAATCACTACAAAAAAATATGGATTTAGCGACGGATTTAACAACAAAAATTTTAGAAAAATTCATCGCTAATCAGTTTAGCGATGAAAAAATTTCCGTTGCTAATAACGCATCGCAAAAAATTAGCAACGGATTTTGTAATCCGTCGCTAAATTAGCGACAGATTCCTAAATCCACGCTAAATTTCTCATTTTATATTTTTATTTGTAGAGCCCACCCATCCGCCCGCCGGCCCCCGCCCACCACCGGCCCCGCCCCGGCCCCCTGCTGCTTTCCTGGCCGCACATGAGCCCACCCCCTGTTGTTTTATTTTTTTTTGCAGAAAATGTGCTATTGTCCAAATTCGAACCTGGGTTCAAGGGTATATTTAGAGCACATTCAACTATTATGTTACATTAACTTAAATGATATATATATTTTTTTTACTTCCTTACCTTCTTTCTAACTCTTACCATTAAAAATACAATTCCATAATTTAATAAAAATACAAAATACAAAATACAAAATTATATTTAATAAAAACACAAAATTATATTTAATAGAATTACAAAATTATTTTTAATAATAACACAAAATTATATTTAATAAAATTATAAAATGATATTTAATAAAAACACAAAATTATATTTAAAAAATATATAAAATTATATTTAATAAAAATCAATACCCTAATTTAATAAAAATATAAAATACAAATTTATATTTAATAAAAACACAAAATTATATTTAATAAAAATATAAAATTATATTTAATAAAAACACAAAATAATATTTAATAGAATTACAAAATTATCTTTAATAAAATCAATACCCTAATGTAATAAAAATATAAAATATAAAATTATATTTAATAAAAATATAAAATTTAGCGACGGATTTGAAATCCGTGACTAAATTTAGCGACGGATTTGAAATCCGTGACTAAATTTAGTAATGGATAATTATTTTCGTCGTTAAATTAGCAACGAAAATTAATTAGCTACGAATTTCAAGTTTGTTGCTAATTTTGCCATGAATATTTTTTCATCATAAATTTTATCGTTAATTAGCGACGACTTCATTTTTTGTCGTTAAATTCGTCACTAAATAGCAATAAATTTTTTTTATCACTAAATTTCGTCGCTAAAATCGTGTCTTTTTGTAGTGAATTAGATAAAGCCTAACAAGCCTGGTCATGTGACGTGAGGTCAGTCAACCCACAAAATGGTTTCTAATTGGGCCGATTGGTTCAGGACACAACTAGTGGAATCCTAAGTAAGCCGAACAACGGCAGGTAGCACAAAGAATCCCAGTGATTCCAAGCCGGCATATGTCTTTCTTTGTTTCTGGACAGGACACATTTAGCTTCCAAACAAACACAAACACAAACACAAACACCTTCAAGCTTCTGTCTCTATCATGAAAACATTGAATCCCGACAACTCTAGGACAGTGAAGCAAATATTGAATTTTACTTTGCCAAATTAGAGACTTCAGTATTGCATCTTTTTACTATGTTTGTCACTATCAACCAGTTAATGTGATTAAGCGATTGCTGGCATGAAATTTTAAGATTTTTTATTTGAACATAGGGAATTAGTGCTTTGTCTGCCTTTATATGATGTATTCGTTTTCAAGGCGTTAATTACAGATTTTGTTTTTGGTAGTGGGGCAATTAGTGTTTTTATTTTTATTTTTATTTGTTGAGCATTGTTATCATGAGAATCTCTCTGTTGTGAGATCTCTAAATTAAGTTATAATTACTATTTTTAGTAGAGCAAGTTGGTTGTCCTAGTTATATAAAATGCATGGTAATGTTTGGAATGAGGTATGGTTATTGTTGGCTACCAGAATGCTAATTAGATGTTTGAATATGTTAAATATAAAGACAGTGAATGATAGTAATCCAATTCATGCCAAATCCTACTTAGTAGATGTTTCTTCATACACCTCCAAACTAGAAAAAGAAGAATGAGTCAAGGTAGGCATCACAATACCATTTACGCAACTATCATCTGAAGCATACTATAATCACAGCTCAGTCACTAGTTTATTTAAACTAATAAAAAATACCACTCACATGCCCATCTAGGTCTCATACCACACCCATGTGCAACTTCCAAAATTAAACAAACAAGATATATTCAACTTGCTATTTTATTACCAACAAACTTACGTAACTATCATAAAGGCTCTTCTTGATGCTAATTTTCCAGAGAAAAGAGTCCGGAAAGAAAAGAAAAAATTTGGTCAAATCAAGAAACAAATATAGAAATTTGAAAATCCAGTGGGGTAAAAGAAGAGATTAGCAGAAGAACAAACAAAATTTATGAGTCCAGATTCCACTCAACATGCTATGGAATCTGTTACCAGATAATTTTCTGTCAAGTTTCTTGGCATCATAAACTTCAGCCTCTGCAAGTGTTTCGGTGCTTCTAAGATAACCGGAGTTCACAATTTTTCTTCTGGCACTATTGCAACTTGTAAGAGACAAGTGTGGAGAGCAAGAACTTCCTATCACCTGAATTCCCCTCCTGGAGGTCTAGTGATTGGAGAGGCAATCCAGTGTTAGTCTTCCTACACAAATTTCTTGCGGTTTCTCAGTACTAAAACTATGCAAGATAGCAACTCAGCTGCCATTTCCCTAATTTCAAATGACTTTGCATTAAGGAACTTCATGAGCTCAGGCATGAACCCAGCTTTCCCCCATTCTTTCATAGGCTTCCTCCTAAGTCCGACAAAGCCAGTTCCTGAACCGAAACTTCCCCACTTCCAAGGAAGAAAAAGAGCTGATCCATAAACCTATAATTCATCAAAAAGTTCAGTGAATTCGTGGAAGAGAAACAGTTGTTCTCCATCGCTCTCAATGCTATCTCTCGTGCTTTGGATGAGAACGAAGCTTTAGGATCCAAGAAACAGTTGTTATTAGCTTTTTATATTTTAAACTAGTAAAAACTTTTGTAAGTAATAGGTAAGAAATTTCTTCCCCTTTCATTACGACTTTTTATATTGTCGTACCTTTGCTTTAATTTACTTGTATTACTTCATGCTAAAAAAGATAACCTACTAAGCATTTGTTTCTTCAATATTATTACTTCGTATCGACAATGAAATTGGATGGTTAAGACAATATGTGGTGTGCTTCTGTGTCTTTTGTGCATCGTACAACTATTGGCCATATCTTTGGAAGATGGTTCAAGAGTGTGGTTCATATTAATAATATATCTTTCTAGTTTTTTATTGAATCTCATCGATTTTGCATAAGAAACATTTGATATTGAATTCTTGTTAATGTTTATTTATTATTGTCATTAAACAACATTTACATTTCTTACTTCTTGAGACTGTTTATTTGTTAACCTACTTAATTATGTATAGCAAACTTTCATGTGACGAGACGACGAGTCGGTTGCAATATATAATACGAGGAAAGTTTCATACAGCCGGAGATATTCTGATATGCTTTCGTCCGCAAGGAGGCAAGCAATGCAAGCCCTTGCAACCACAAATATATCTGATACCAATGGTTATCCCCCACATTTGTGACAACTATAATTTGTGATGAATTAATTGAGAATCATTGGAGTACTCCCAAGTGGCAACATAAGTCAAACGCTATCAAACTAAACCGCTCTACAGAAAAAGAGGGGGAAATTACAAAGTACACGTCTGGTTCCATTTCATTTGCTACACACATGCAAAGGATGATTTGTATTTAATTTTTTTTTTCCCAAAGTCTTCCTCAATTTTTTACCCCTAAAATTATTAATGATTTCTAACTCTTTTCAGGCTCAAGAAAGTACACAACCTATTTCCCATCTTGAACTCTTCAATCGTACGCATAGGCATGACAAAGGGAAAGGGGAGCTTGTTAACAAGAAGTTGAAGTGTCACACCCTGACTCTCCTGTCGAGCACATAACAACCGCCGCGTTATCTCGATATACGGGTATGACCTCTCCATATACTGGAATAGCGCAAGGCATTCCAATTATATAATAAATCTTTTAAAACATAAAATCTATCAAAATAAAAAATCATATATACAACACACATGCAAGGGACCCGTCCGCCTCATCCCTGTATGTACATGCATGCATCGGCACACAATCAAGAACCCATGTACATGCATAAATGCAGATTTGGTCATCCCAGTCATTCCAGAGTTCTCAAACATTTCATAAATTTACAAACCTAAATAAAATATCAGCATCTATAATAAATATAGTCCAAATATCCCAGTATAATTAAAACATTTTTCCAAAAATAATTCTCAAGCAAAAGAATGAAGTCTCAAATCATAGTTGTATGGATTTTACTAATACTTGCTCGAAAAAAAACAAGTCAGTATCAATAAAATCCAAACGGTATAAGATGTACATAACTTTCTTTCCGTGGTCCAACGATTTACAACTCCCAAAATGATTACATAATTCATACCTACTCAAAATCAACCAAAAATAGACCTCCGATCGGCACTAGTAGACGTCGTCACTCTACACTTTCTCTAAAAAGAATTTAAAAATGAGGGGAGTGAATATTTTAAATATCCAGTGAGTGGAGTGCAATGGTATATAACATATAAATGAGGGTGCCAAAACAATCATATACAAGATGTATGGTTATAATTGAAAGCATTTATATAAATCAATTTAATCCAAACCACCGTGACTCATTTGGGCAAATCAAACAATTTATATCCATTCTTCACAAATTTGAGGTTTGCCGAAATCATTATCCTACCAATGGCCGTTGACAAGATCCGTCAAAGAATTTTCTATAATTTTTGGATAAAAATCCCCTTCCCTTTGGCGTTGGCCCAGAAATTTTTTTGCGGGGTGCCACCATGTCACGTCCCGATCCTCGGATCGACCATATGACAACCGCCACGTCGTCTCGGTACATGGGTAAAACCTCCCCATCTACCGGGACTCCGCAAGGCTATCAAATTCACAATAAATCATCAAAAGCATAAAACTCTTCAAAAACAAGAAATCACAAAATCATTACACATGCAAGGAGCCCATCCGGTTCATTTCTGGACGTACAAACACACACATTGACATACACATCGGGGAGTGGGATCCTGTACATGTAATCATACATTAGCACACATCGGGGAGTGGGAACCTGTACATGCACGAGTACACAGCAACACACAACGGGGAGTGGGAACCTGTACATGCACGCATGCGACGTGACCATCCTGGCCACTCAGAAAGCATTTAACAAACAAGAAGTCCCAAAACATAGTCGTCGGATTTTACCAACACTTACCCGAGAAAAACAAACCAGTATCGGTAAAATCCTAATGGTATGAGTTATACAGAACTTCACAAAATCAAAGAAAAAGTATCGAAATTAAGATTTACAGTCCAAATGTCCCAGTACAGATATAAACAGTTTTCCAAAAATAGAGAAATCAAAATAAATAAAAACAAATCAAAAATCATCGGATTTTATCAATACTTGCCAACAACTCGGCCAGTATCAATAAAATCCGCACGGCATGGGATGTACAGACTTCCCTTTCCATGGTTTGAGAGCTATCAATCTCCAAAAGTAACCCTGCATGCCAAATATCTATCCAGTCCGCAAAAATACTTCGCAAGCTCCGTCGAGTAGTCTCCCAACTAAGTCTCCTCTGAAAAAGGTGGAGAGAGGGGGGTGAGTATTGGGGAATACTCAGTGAGTGGAGTGCAATGGTGCAATTGTGTTCATAAACAAGGGTGAATGTGGGGCAGTCAAAGCATATCTCATAAATCATTTCATATACATAAAATCATTTCAATAAATCATATTTCACAAATATGCATCCATATCAATTATCCTTTCAGAAAATCCTGGGGTTCCATTGAAAAACACTTCTGTCTTAGGGCGGTCAAACCCAGACGAAAGCCCACCAAGAGTTTTTCTATTCAATGTCTCAAAACAAACCCTCTTCCTTGGCGTTGGCCCGTGCCTCACCAGGGTGCACTAGATATAGCACGACTTCGGCAGAGGGAGGGACGTCAAACTCCCCCGCATATCCAAACCCCAAACCACGTCACTCCGTCAGGTCGCTCCGTGGTGGGAATATGACTATAGTCATCTACGGCACCGTTCATTGCTCAATCAATCCATTTCTCAACAATGTGCCATGATTTTCAACAAATAATCTACAATTTCATGCCAAAGCAGTTCATAGAGCAATATCAAATAACACATTTTCAAAGCAATTTTAAAACATATTTCTCATTTACGAACACAATGAACCGTCCACTCACCTCTATGGAGGGTATCCACTCTCTATTTCCGAAATCAACTCAAAACGACTCTTCTCGAGTCTCCAAAGGTCAACCTAGACCAATCAAGACGAATAAATATCAATTAAAGCTCTATTAAAGGGTTTTCAAATTCCCATTTATTTACAATAGCCTTAACTTGCATAATTACGTCCCAAAACTTTCATTTCATCAATCTAGTATCATTTCAAATCCCCAACGACTTTAAATTTACAATATTCCTCAATTTTATCCATTTTCTCCCGAATTACATAATATTAATTTAATTCACGCCAATTTCAATTCAAATCCCAAGGAAAACTACGTAATTCAATCAAATAAAACTCTAATACTATCTACGACCTTCTCACATGCTTCACCGTCCAATTTACATCAAATTCTAGACCTAACCTCAATAATTTCATACAAACACTTAGGGAAATACATTTCTTTCAAATCTAACACATTTCAGAATATATATAGATGTAATTTCTACCTTAATTCAACAAAAATAATTCGAATTACTGAAGGAATTGAAAATCCCTCACCTAGGGTTTTTCGTGGCTCGCAATCCTTGCTCAGGTGCTTTCTCAGTCCATTCTCAGACCTACAAGACTTCCAAATTCGAAATTTAATTTAATAAACCAGACTTATTACTAAGGAACTTTGAAACCCTAAAGCTAGGGTTAGGATCGATCTTTACCTTTGCAAGGGAAGAGTCACAGTCGGCCTAGAGCTTCCAATTGGGGCTTCTACAAGGTGGCAGAAGAAGCTGCTCGCAGGAGACCGTGTGAGCAGGGAGGAGGGTGAGCTCTTCGCGCGCGGGAGAGGGTTTTCGCGCGCAGAAGAGAGGGATACAGAGAGACGGTAACACAGTGGCTTGTAGTGGTGGTGGATCGATCGATGGAGGAGACGAAGATGAGAGTGATTGCGTGAGGGAGATAGCGCAAAGAGAGACTGAGAGAGACTGTGGGATAGAGAGAGAGACTGAGGGACAGAGCGAGGCTGAGAGAGAAAGACGAACGATGGCTGTAGGCAGTGGTGGAACCACCATCAAACGGCGGAAGAGGGAGAACGATGGAGGGATGATCGCGAGCAGGAGGGAGAGAGAGCAGAGCTCGCGAGAGAGACGAGGGAGAGAGCAGAGAGTGAATGAGGGATTCGATTAGGGCTATTAGCCCTAATCGATTTAGGGAAAACGGGGGTGTTGCGTTTCACTCCGAAACGCAGCATCTCCTCTTCCCTTTTTTTTTTTCTAAAATTTAAATTTTTCATAAAATGAGGTTTATTACGGTTCGTGGATACGGAAATTTAAAATATACTAAAAATTTAAAATTAAAACCCCAAAATCGAAAACCAATAAAATTCAAAATTTTTTTCTACTTTATTATAGAAATATTTACAAAATACTCAACGTTGAGTTTCCGGTATTACACACCACGTCATCCAGCCGACTTGAATGACTCTCCAACCCGCCACCTACAAGTCTCTAATTTAAACACAAGTTAGCCCTAACCATGCCGCCCGCTGGCAAGGTTCGTGGCAGGACTCAAACTATAGTCATTTTATTTTCCAGCACCACTTTTCCAAATTTCTATTCGCAAATCAAATCATGCTCAAATTTACAGTAAAACAACATTCAACAATTCACATGAGCATTCATATGTAACATAGAGCAAACAAATCAATATTCAACTCACGAATCATAGGTTTGTTACAAAATTCATTTCAAACTCACCACAATCACAAAATATTATAAATTTATTGTAAAATTTATTTCAAAATCAATTTACAAATCATATTTAAAATCATTTACTTATTTATACGATACATAACTATCCACTCATATCTAGGAAAGGTATTCACTCTCTATATCCACAAGTTTTCCAATGGAACCCAATTTCAGTTCCCAATTGATTTTTCTAAATCTATAATCACAATTATAACATCAATTTATAATTTTTTCTAAGGTTTATCAATTTTTCCTAATTTCTCCAATTCATGAATACACATTCTAATCTCATCAATGGCAGCACATTTACACATCAATAAAATGTTCATCCTAATTTTTCCTAAATTTTTACTATTCACGTCCTAGGATTTTTGGGTTCTTCACAGAATCTTCAAAAGAATTTCAACAATAATTCATGATTCAGTAAAAACGAAACTAGACCTAAGATTAGGGACAAAAAATTACCTTAATTTTGAGATCAAATCGAATTTTGGGGTTGGATTTCAAAAACTCTAATTTTCTTCCTTCGTAATATCCGTAATTTCCTCTGTTTAATCCTTTGTTTCCAAAGTTAATCGGGGTTTTTGGAACTCCATTGACTAAATTTAATGTAAATTGGGTTTAGTTGATGGAAGAAATTGATTGAGGAGGGCTTAAGGTGAAGTGATCGCCGAGAGACACATTACTAGAAAAATAGGTATCAGCGACGGAAAAATCCGTCCCTGATACCCAAATTTTTGCCGCTGAAAGTATCAACGACAGAAAATCAACGATGGATTTTTTCGTCACTGAAAGTCACCTCACTAATTTTAGCGACGAATCAACGATGGATTTTTTAGCGACGAAATTTTTCCATCGCTAATCAATCGCTAATTACCGACGGATTAGCGATAGATTTTTTAGTGTCAAAAAATTCCGTCACTAAATCTGTCGCTAATTTTGTTTTAGAATTTTCAAATTACCGATTGATTAGCGACGAATTTTTAGTGACGGAAAATTTTCGTTGCTAATCCATCGCTGAAGTGACTAACAAAAAATTATAATTAATAAAATTATATTTAATAAAAACAAAATATTATATTTAATAAAAACACAAAATTATATTTAATAAAAACATAAAATTATATTTAATAAAAAGATAAAATTATATTTAATAAAAGGAAAAAAATATATTTAATAAAAATACAAAATTATATTTAACAAAAAAATTATATTTAATAAAAACACAAAATAATATTTAATAAAATCAAAAAATAATATTTAATAAAAACAAAAAATTATATTTAATAAAAACAAAAAATTATATGTAATAAAAATATAAAATTATATTTAATAAAAACACAAAATTATATTTAATAAAAACAAAAAATTATATATAACTAAAACAAATTATTTTGTCAATTTTTAGCGACTGATTAGCGACGAAAAATTTAGCGACGGATTTTTCCGTCGTTAAATCTGTCGCTAATAAAATCAAAAAGATTTTAGCGACGGAAAAGTTAGCGACGAATTTTTCCGTCACTAAATCTGTCACTAATCTGTCCACAAAAGTTTTAGTGATGGATTAGCGACGGAAAATTTTCATCGCTAAAATTAACGACGGATTTAGCGACGGAAAAATTAGCGACGGATTTTTCCGTCGCTAAATCCGTCGTTGATTTTTCTGTCGCTAATCAATCACAAATCCGTCGTTAATAGTGACAGATTTTTTTCCGTCAGTAATTTCTGTCGCTGAATGACTGTTTTCTTATAGTGACAGAAGGGAGAAATGTTGCAGGAAAAATGGAGAGAAAAATGAAAGCACATTCATTTCTACAAATTTTAGGAGGCAAAATTACAATTTTTCTCTCATGTCCTTGAGTGTTCTTTAAGGATACTTGGTAATTTTCGAACCCCACTAAGAGCGTAATTGATCTCTCCCCTATGCCCACACGCCAATCTCTCCCCTTTTTTATATATATAAATATATATATATATATTTTATACACACTTTATATTTAAAGTTCCAATTTCATCAAAATAGGATTTACTTCGAATCACAAACACAAATGTTTCATTTACCTCAAATTCTAATTTAATACCCCAAAATTAAAAATCAATAAAATTTAAAATTTTCCTTTATGTTATAAAGATATTTAACAAAATTTCTAACACAGGATTTTTCGGTATTACAACACTTAACCCCCTAAAATAAATTTCATCCTCGAAATTTCAAAATACAATTTATATATCAAAGAGCTGCGAATGTTGCTTCCGTATCAATTCTTCAGTCTCGCAAGTCTGTTCTTCCGCTTGGTTGTTTCTCCACAATACTTTAACCATAAGAATTTGTTTTTTTTTTCAATTGCTTGAGCTGCCGATCTAGTACTTGTAATGTTTGCACTTTGAAATTCAGATCTTGGTTCAACTCTGTCAGAGGAGTTTCAATTACGTGATAGGGATCCAGCAAATACTTCTTTAGCATTGACACATGAAACACATCATGAATTTTCTCCAAATCTGGAGGTAATTCTAGCAGATAGACCACCTCTCCTATCTTCTCAAGAATCTTGAATGACCCAATATAACAAGGATTCAATTTGTCTCATTTTCATAAATGAATCACACCTTTCTATGGTGAAACCTTTAGGAAAACCCTATCTCCGACCTCGAATTCCAAAGGTCTTCTCCTTTTGTCAGCATAGCTTTTTTGTTTATCCTGAGCCGCTTTCATTCTCACTCGAATCACCTTTACTTTTTCTATTGTTGTTTCAATTAGTTCCACACTTTCAATCTTCCACTCTCCAACTTCATCCCAACAAAGCGGAGTACGACATTTCCTTCCATAGAGACCTTCATAGGGAGGTATCCCAATACTGGCTTGGTAACTGTTGTTGTATACAAATTCAATCAGCGAGAGATGCTTATCCCAACTCCTTTGGAAATCCATAACGCATGCTCTCAACATGTCTTCTAATGTCTGGATTATACGTTCTGACTGTCCATCCGTTTGTAGATGAAATGTAGTGCTGAATTTCAACTTAGTGCCTAAGGCCTCTTGTAACTTAGGCCACAATCTGGATGTGAATCGGGGATCACGATCTGATACAATCGACACCGGAACACCGTGGAGTCGAACAATTTTATCAATGTATAGTTTGGCAAATCTCTCCAAAGAATAAGTATTCTAAATCAGAAAAAAGTGTGCTGATTTGGTGAGTCTGTCAACTATCACCCAAATAGTATCGTGACGGCTCGAAGTGTATGGCAATCCTACCACAAAATCCATGGTGATATGCTCTCATTTCCATTCAGGTATAGGCAATGGTTGAAGTGTCCCAGCCGGCTTTTGACGTTCGGCCTTGATTTGTTGACACACTAGACATCTTGCTATGAATTCGGCTATTTTTCACTTCAATCCTAATCACCAATACATTTATTTGATGGTTCTACATATTTTAGTACTTCTGGGATGCATAGTATAAACCGAAGAGTGTGCCTCTTCAAGTATAACCTTTCGAAGCTCATCGTTCTTGGGAACGTAAATCCGTTTCCCATACATCACCATGTCATCCTTCTGAATATGAAATTCACTACTTTCACCCTTGCAAACCCTTTCAGCTATCTCCTTTAACTCCTCATTAGTGGTTTGGAGCTCTTTAATACGGTCTACCAAGATTGGTCGAATATCAAATTTCGCCAATAATGCACCATTGTTATCACAAGCAAATTTGGCTGCAAGAGTGGACTAGACATGAAAGGTAAGAATTCCCCTAAGTTGGAGAAGAAGATGAGGACTTGCGGCTTAGAGCATCCGCAACTACGTTTACCTTACCCGGGTGATAATCAATCACCAGATCATAGTCTTTAATCAGCTCTAACCATCTCCTTTGCCTCATATTGAGTTCTTTTTGCGTAAGTAAATACTTGAGACTCTTGTGGTCGGTGAAGATTCTACATGTGACTTCATATAAATAATGCCGCCAAATCTTCAAAATAAATACAATGGCAGCAAGTTCTAAATCATGGGTAGGATAATTCAGTTCGTGTTTCTTTAACTGTCGAGAAGCATAGGCGATAACTCTATCGCCTTGTATTAGAACACAACCAAGCCCTTGTTTGCTGGCATCGTTATAAACTATATAATCACCACCAGCAGTAGGTAGAGCAAGTATGGGAGCCGATATGAGTCTTCTTTTAAGTTCTTGAAAACTCTGCTCACATTTATCATTCCATTCAAATTTAATTCCCTTTCGTGTCAAGCCAGAAAATGAAGCTACAATTTTGGAGAATGCTTCGACAAATCTCCGGTAATAACATGTCAATCCGAGTAAACTTCTCACATCGGTGACGTTCTTGGGTTGTTCTCATTTTAGAATTGCCTCTACCTTTTTCGGGTCAACAAATATTCTATCCCCAGATATAATGTGCCCCAACAACCCAATTTCCTTCAGCCAGAATTCATACTTTGAGAACTTAGCATACAATTGTTTGTCTCGAAGAGTCTGTAACATGGTCCAAAGATGTTCTGCATGTTCTTCATCATTTTTGAAATACACCAAGATGTCATCAATGAAAACAATGACGAACTTGTCAAGATAGGAATGGAAGACTCGGTTCATAAGATCCATGAAAGCTGCCGCAGCATTCGTTAAACCGAAAAGCATCACCAGAAACTCATAATACCCATACCACATCCTAAACGCCATCTTGGGAACATCATTTTCTTTTATTCGCAATTGGTGATAGTCGGATCTCAAATTAATCTTTGAAAAGACACTCGCCCCTTGGAGTTGATTGAACAAATCATCAATCCTCAGTAAGGGGTATTTATTCTTGATGGTCACCTTGTTTAGCTACCGGTAATCGATACACAACAGAAGCGAGCCATCTTTCTTCTTCACGAATAAAACCGGAGCACCCCAAGGTGAGTACTCGGTCGAATAAATCTCTTGTCTAACAATTCTTGTAGTTGGACCTTTAACTCCTTCAGTTCCGCAGGTGCCATCCTATATGGAGGAATGGAACGAGGTGCAGTGCTAGGAGTCAAATCAATAGCAAATCAAATTCTCGAACCAGAGGTAAACTTGGTAACTCGTCTGGGAAAATATCTATAAATTCATTCACCATCGGAACATTCATCAATTTCAAAATTTGTACTGTGGTGTCAATGACATGGGCTAGATAAGCTTCACAACCCTTGTGCACTAATTTCCGTGCCTCCAATGCAGAGATTACACAATTCGGTAGGACTCACGGTTCACCAACAAATACCAATGGAGGATATCCTGATCTACAAAACTCTACCTCTTTGGTAAAATAATTTACTGAAACTCTATGAGGGTGTAGCCAATCCATGCCCAATATGGCATCAAAATCCCTAATTTCCAACAGAATCAAGTCCGGTTCAAGATTTTCACCTTATACTATTACTTCACAGGCCTTGAACACAGTGTTTCTTCATAACCATTCCCCCAATAGAGTGACAACCAATAACTCCTATTCGAGTGGGGTTAAGGTTCTATTCGAGTGCTTGGCAAACTCAGTGCTCACAAAAAAGTTATTAGACCCAGTATCAATTAAAACACGAGTATTAACTCTAAAAATTTTCATCATACCTATGACTATATCAGGGTTTTTATGGGCATTCTCGTTGGTCATAGCATAGATCCTGGTCTGGGTACAGTGTTGCTCCCAGTCCTCGTCCATGGTGTGCCAGCTAGAGGAGGAATATGAGTGTTTGCTTGGCTGCCCATAGATCCATTAGGGCGATCCCTACTTGCTTGGCCTCCCCGACCTAACTCTGGACAGGCGTTGCAAAAATGACCCTCCTTTCTACATTGATAGCACCTTTTGAGTGTATTACAAAACCCGAAGTGAAATTTCCTACAGTGTTTGCACTGTTCCTTCTTGTTGCTCACCGATTTGCTTCTAGAAGTGGCACTAGGAGTGGGGATCCCAAAGTGAGATGCACGCTGGCCTTGAGGAGAGCCAGCGGGTCCTGAAACATATTCACCACTAAAAGAGCCCACCGTTCTACTCTTCTTAGGACCCTGGCCTAGTATGAAACCACTGGGCTTCTTCCTCTTCCCATGCTCTCGAAATTTCCCCCTTTTTATCACCATTTTCTCAGCCCTCAAGGCCAAATCCAAGACATCTTGAAAAGTATGCTCTTTCGTGATTGACATTTTCTCCTTTATGCTCAAATTCAGTCCCGATTCAAATTTTGCACATAGGGACTCCTTAGAGTTCACAAACTCCGAAACGTAGGTGGCAAGCTCTCTCAACTCTGCCTCATACTTGAACACCGTCTTGTTTCCCTAAACAAGCTTGAAGAACTCCTCTCTCTTCTGGTCCCTATAGAACAGAGTGTAATATTTTTCTTCAAAGGCCTTGAGAAAATCTATCCAACTAAGAGGTGTTGTCATCCTGGCCTTCTCATTTTCCCACCAAGTTCTAACCCCCTTGTCTAACAATTTTACCGCCACCCACAGCTTCATCTCATCAATTAACCTCATATCGGTGACAGTTTTCTGAATTCGACCAATTTATTTTTTGGCCACTGAGGCATCACAGGTGCCGGAAAAAGTCTCGCATCCGAGCTGTCTTGCCTCTTTGAGTAGCTTTGACAACTCGACTATAGGACGTTCGGTTGATGCAACAACCAGTGGAGCAGGTGCTATCGGAATACTTGGAGCCATAGCCGGTGTAGAAGGAGGAACCGACAGAGGAATAGAAGATTGAGGCAGAGCTTGATATTGTGTCCCGAAAGTACTCCACCACTCCATCACTTACTGGAGGGCGGCTATAGGAGGTACAGGAATCCAGGTGGAAAGGGCCGGGTGTGTGCTTGTGATAGCTGGAAGGAGTTGGAGCATGTGAAGATGATTCATCCTCATGCTCAGGAGAAGGAATCTCACTAATGTTCCTCATCCTTCTTCTAGGTGGCATGAAAAGTTCTGTATATTTCTTAAAAGTAAATCTTTAAAAAAAATCAAAATTTTCATAACAGCAAATATTTCAAAACCTTTAGAAAACCTTTGGGACATTTGGGAGTAGTTCAAACCTTTAAACATTTAAAATCGTGAGTCTATGCTCTGATACCAATAGAATTGTCACGGCTCAACCCTCCCGTTGAGCACGTAACAACCGTCGCGTTATCTCGGCATACGAGCATGACCTCCCCGTATACCGGGATAACACAAGGCATTCCAATTGTACAATAAATCTTCGAAAACATAAAATCTATCAAAATAAGAAATTATATATACAACACACATGCAAGGGACCCATCCGGTCCAGCCCTGTACATACATGCATGCATCGGCACATAATCAGGAATCCCTATACGTGCATATATGCAGATTTGGTCATCCCAGCCATTCCAGAGTTGTCAAACATTTCATGAATTTACAAACCAAAATAAAATATCAGCATCTATAAATATAGTCCAAATGTCCCAGTACAATTAAAACATTTTTCCAAAAATAATTCCCAAACAAAATAATGAAATCTCAAATCATAGTTATATAGATTTTACTAATACTTGCTCGAAGAAAATAAACCAGTATCAATAAAATCTAAACGGTATGAGATGTACAGAACTTCCTTTCCATGGTCCAACGATCTATAACTCCCAAAATGATTACATAATCCATACCTACTCAAAATCAACCAAAAATAGACCTCCGATCGGCAGTAGTAAACGTCGTCTCTCTATACTTTCTCTGAAAAGAATTTAAAAATGAGAGGAGTAAGTATTTTAAATATCCAATGAGTAGAGTACAATGGTATGTAACATATAAATGAGAGGTGACAATGGTGATGCCAAAACAATCATATACAAAATGCATGGTTATAATTGTAAACATTTATATAAATCAATTTAATCCAAACCACCATGACTCATTTGGGCAAATCAAACAATTTATATCCATTCTTTACAAATTTGGGACTTGTCGAAATTATTATCATGCCAATGACAGTTGACAGGATCCGCCAAATGATTTTCTACAATTTTTGAATAAAAATCCCCTTTCCTTTGGCGTTGGCTCGGAAATTTTTTTGCGGGGTGCCACCACGTCATCCGACCGACTTGAGTTGCTCTCCAATCCGCCACCTCCAAGCCTCTAATTTAATCACAAGTTAGCCCTAACCAGGCCGCCCCGTTGGCCAAGTCTGTGGCAGGACTCAGACTATAGTCATTTTATTTTCCAACACAACTTTTCCACATTTCTATTCGCAAATCAAATCATGCTCAAATTTACAGTAGAACAACATTCAACAATTCACATGAGCATTCATGTGTAACATAGAGCAAACAAATCAATATTCAACTCACGAGTATGGGTTTGTCAAAAAGTTCATTTCAGGCTCACCACAATCACAAAACATTATAAATTCATTGCAAAATTTATTTCAAAATCAATTTGCAAATCATATTTAAAATCATTTACTCATTTATACGATACATAACTATCCATTCACCTCTAGGGAGGGTATTCACTCCCTATTTCCACAAGTTTTCCAATGAAACCCTATTTCGATCCTCAATTGATTTTCCTAAATCTACAATCACAATTATAACATCAATTTAAAATTATTTCTAAGGTTTATCAATTTTTCCTAATTTCTCCGATTCATGAATACACATTCTAATCTTATCAATTGCAGCACATTTACATTTCAATAAAAGGTTCATTCTCATTTTCCCTAAATTTTTACTATTCAGGTCTTAGGGTTTTTGGGTTCTTCACAGAATCTTCAAAAAAATTTTAACAATCATTCATGATTCAGTAAAAACGAAACTAGACCCAAGATTAGGGATAAAAAATTACCTTCATTTTGAGATCGGATCGAATTTTGGGGTTGGGTTTCAAAAACCCTAATTTGCTCCCTTCGTGAATATCCGCAATTTTCTCCGTTTAATCTTTCATTTCCAAGGTTAATCGGAGTTTTTGGAACTCAATTTAGTGAATTTAATGTAAATTAGGTTTGGTTGATGGGAGAAATTGATTGAAGAGGGCTTGAGGTGAAGTGATCGCCGAGAGACAGAAGCAAGAAATGTTGTAGGAAGAATGGAGAGAAAAATGAGAACACATTCATTTCTACAAATTTTAGGAGGTAAAATTACAATTTTGCCCTCATGTCCTTAAGTGTTCTTTGAGTTCCTTAAGGGTACCTGGTAATTTCGCAACTCCACTAAGAGCCTAATTTGATCTCTCCCCTATGCCCATACACTAATCTCTCCCCTTTTTATATATAGATATATATATTTTTATATACACATTTTATATTTAAAGTTCCAATTTCATCGAAAGGATGTACTTCGAATCGCAAACATGGATATTTTATTTACTTCAAATTCCAATTTAATACCCCAAAATCGAAAATCAATAAAATTTAAAATTTTCCTTTATGTTATAAAGATATTTAACAAAATTTCTAATACCGGATTTTTCGGTGTTATATGAAGTTGTTAGTATAAGACACTCTCGGTATTATTCAATTATAGATAAATCTGTATTAGTAATCATTTAATAAATATAAGTATGCATGTTTTATGTAGGGCAAGTACAAACAATTGCTCGACAAGAAATATGGATCAGATAGCACTTCTCAGCCAGATTTTGATGTCAGTTCATGGTGTAAGGTCACTGGAGGTCAAATGAAGGGATGTCTCTATGGATTTGGAGAGGAAAATGATGCCATACCTTCACATAATTCCTCTGCTGCACTTCATATCCACGCATGCCTTCGTCACAGATGTATACTAAGGAGGAGGTGGATGAAATGATGGCTGAAATGAGGAGTAACATGTAGACCAAAATTATGGCTGAAATGAGGAGTAACATGCTAAGTGAACTATTGGAAGAAGTGCAAAGTCAGGTCAGAGAACAAATTGAGGCACAAATTCGTCAGATCCTAATGCAAATTGATATCCAACATACATCACCTGACTTTGATAGCACCCAGCCTCTAAATTCTGATCCCCCCGCTCAATGACTTTGAAGGTTTTATGTTCATGTTCTTATGTGATCGAAACATTACGAATTGTTATTTCTTTTATTTTTTTCATTTTTGAACAGTATGAATTCTGCTTCATTGTATACACATATGTGATGTACACATCGCACTTTGCCAACATGCGACCTTAGATTAATTAACTTTATTTTTATATATATTCAGACATTGAAGTTTCGTAACACGAGTTTGTGTTGCTTTTACGGTTTATTTTGAATTATGGGAATATGTGCATTGGAATGGAACAGCTTTATCGAGGTTACAGGTTATAGGTTTGAGGTTTAGACATATAGCTGTCGAAGTGCAGCCCAGAAACATTACATCACCGATGGATTAACGACAGATTATGTCTGTTGGTAAATATTTCATCACTGATCCCATGCTAAGTTGTGTCATCGAGGCAATGCTTCTCCGACGGATTACCGACGGACAAAATCCCTCGCTGAACCATTGCTATTTAACGACGGTTCAGCGACTAAATAATCCGTCACTCGCCAAATCTACCATCGGATATCCGTCGCTGATTTCCATTAACATGGCCAATTATTAGCGACGGATCAGTGATGCTTTTTTTCGGTCACTAACATTTCCCTCGGTAATCAATCGCAAACTCCGGCCAGTCCATTGCCTGATTTACGACGGATTAACGATGGGTAACCTCTGCGTTAGATTTTTTCTGTCACAAATCCGTCCCTAATAGATCCGATATCAGTGACAGATTTGCATCGGATTTATTTTGCGACGACAATATCCATTGCTATTCCATCGGAAAAATTACCGACGGATTTTCTTCGTCGCTGAAATTTGTAATGTGATTTTCAATGTGAAACTTACCGACGGAATGAATCTGTCGCTAAAAAGTAATTAGCGACGGAATAATTATTTTCAGCAATGGATTTTTCCGTCGCTGAAAGCTCCTTTTCTTGATATGAGTACAAAATTTCCAGCATCTATCGCATTTGCAACTGAAAATTGATTTTTCTTCATTCTGGGACCATGAAACACACTCTTGAGTGTAATGGAATCTTCTTGTTGTCCATTGATAACAACAATCCCTTCATTCTACACGTGATGGACTATATTATCTGTTGTCACAATGTAGTCACAATCATTGTATTCTTGAAAGCTAGAGAATTTGGATTGATCTCCAATGAGATGATGTCCACAACTAGAGTCTAAAATTCAGACACTTTCGAAGTTAATGGCAGCCATGGCATATACACCTCATGTTTCTGCAGTGAAGAACTCTCTCCAATCTTCTTATCTGCAAGTTTTTCAATCCCAGCTATATTGCCTTCCTTTAATTTAGTTCGACAAAATTTCTTGGTGTGCGCCATTTTGCCACACCGGTAAGATTTGAAGACCTTCTTGCCGGTAATATTAGAAGGCCCTTCTTTTCCTCCCTATGAGTTCAAGTTACTTTGATTACTCTTTCCTTTAAAATTTATCTTTCCAACCATAAGAGCGACTCCTTCTCCTTCTTTGATAGAAACCCAGCCATTTGCTTGGCTAGTGACTCTTGTGATGATAATAAGTTCTCCAACTCCACCAAGGATGGTTGACGAACCTAACCTTGTATTGATGTAATATAGGGAATATATTCCAGCTTCAGTCCCCGACTAACGTTTCTCCTTACACGAGCTTCAGAGATTGCTTCTTCTGGATTCAGAAGAGAAATTTCTAAACATAGATTCTGAATTTTTAGAAAATACTCAGTAGTGTTTGCAAGTTCATTATCCAAAATTTGCAACCGAGCTTCATCTTTTTTATTAACCTATCAAGAGTTTGCTAAATTTCATGGGCTGATTTACACCACATAATATGATCGAACAGGCCAAATTGACCTTTTCAAAATAAATTTTGCCTTTGCATTCAACTGCTTCCACCTTTTGAATGCATCAATGTTTTCTGGTACATTGGCAGGAGCATCAACATTGCCACCATTAACAATCTCCCATAAATCTTTACCAACTAGATAAGATTCCATGCAAGTCCTCCAAACTCTATAGTTGGACTGATTTAGTAACTCCATACCCATTCCACAAACACGTCCATGCAAATCCATTTTTGAGACACCGGTTGAATCCACCACCAAGAGATCTTGACACACGATCAATAAGAGCCTTATGGCTCTGATACCATGTAACAAATATAAGCAATAGTAAAGGACTTTACTGTTGGTCCAAGATCGTAAACACAAGAGTGGAAGAAAACAATTGAATTGGCGAAAAATTCTCAAAAATGTAAAAGAGTGAAACAAGTGATTTTACTTGAAGACTTTGATCACTTGATTTATACAAATGCATAGAAGATACCTACTTCTATACTACTTAAAATAAAAAACTAGACACCTATTTAATTACATTGAAACTTAAAATTATAGGAAAACTAAACAACTTTAATAAGGGAAATGTAACTTTCAAGAGTCAACTTGAAGTTCCACGCAAAATATGACTTCAATTCCTAACAATAGGGATGGTGGCGTCTTTGAATCACAACTTTGTCACCATCCAGCCATGTTGGTTTCGGCTGGGTGAAGGACAGTTGGAGTCTTTCCTTGAGGATTTGCCACTGTCAAAATGATTACCTAATTCTTTTTTGTTTCCTTCCATTGATACGACGTTTCCGAATTGCAGAAGTATAAACCTCTATGTGGAATCTGGAAAAATTAAGGAAAATTGTTCAACTTGGCATGGCAAAATGAGTGTTGTGTCGATTAATCAAATTAAGCAACACTCATAATTTTCTTTGTATCAGGAGATATGGGTCGTGTATTGTAAGGGACTTTGCTATTTGACCATGAGTTGTTTGGAAGAATACTAATTCTTCAATTTCTCCGGGTAATCTTTTAAATTCTTTTCTTTTCGGCCCATTACTAATTCTCTTGTCATCGTAAGAGGTTCCAAACTACACTCATCAACAATGGGGATGGCAATGTGTCATCACCGCATGCATAGGGTAAAGCTACCTCTTCCGCGACTGGAACCGCCCAGCAGGGTAGAAAAGCATAGCCATGCTCATGCAGGTATTTTGGGTAGAACCAAAATTACCCGACTTTACCTTATAAGATCCTTTTTATTTAATTAATTCCATTAATGAAACAAACATTAAATACAAATAAAAAAACAATATCATAAATAATTGATCTGAAATAATACATTAAACGAATTAAATAACATCTCAAATATAAATCCGATGCATCACAAAGTATCAAAAACTCTATTAAACACATTACGCAATATATCAAATACCAGAGGGTTAGGCAAGTGTTAAAAAAATGTAAATATTGGACGTAGTATTGATATAATAACTACTTCTGAGTATTAGGCGAACATGTAAAACTAAGGAACGGGGCATGTATCCGACCCGATCAAAATGGCCCGAGTATACCCATGTCTAGAACTTGTCCGGTCAACACCGCAACATTACCTAGTCCAACTGAATGGGCACTGATGGGACATAGTCCTAAATCCAATTTGGAAGGGTCAGCATCAATAAAGCCTACACGAGAGACCTACAAAGGGACAGTTATCGACCGATTTTTGATATTCTCTATGACTACCTACCGAAGGGTTTCAGTCGTCCAGATCTCCCGAACGAGTCGTCCAGATCTCCCGAACGACAGGGTCTTGGTCACTCGGTCCTCCCGAGCGATAGAGCCTTAGTTGCCCCGAACGTGATTTATCAAGGAAAAGTAATCGCCTCAATCGGGTACCCAATCGCTGATCCATTAAGCGAACAAATTCCGAAGACCCTTCATCGGTCGAACGATCGATCGATAGCCAATAGTTCTAACGATTCTAAGGGAATGTCAAAATATCCTAACAGTTCCGATTTCCTATTTGAAAGCAACATCTTTAGGATCTTTTAGTTGAGGAAATGATCCCACTAGAAAACGAAAACTTCCCAAATGATGAAAATCATGAACAATTTGGAATATTGAACTCTCGAGATTTCCGAATCTGTTCGATAAGGAAAATAGGGTTGAAGCACCCCAATGGCGCACGACTCTCAAAGGTATAAAATATCTTAAAATCCTCTAAACCAGGTCCGCTCTCTTGCCCTCACACATTGGATACTCTGATCATAGGGAACTACTCTCTTGAACTCTCAATTTGTTTCTTTTTCATTCGAAAACCGCTCTTTCAGACTTGAGTGCCGGAATCTCCCCGCCGGAGTACCCTCCAGCAGTTTTTGCAAGTATTACGTCCCTTCTGACGGCAACCGTTCAAGTCTACAAGGAGCAGGTATCAAGTCTACAAGGAGCAGGTATCTGTGGAGCAGCAACTCATTTCAAACAGATTGACGTCATCCGTGGGAAATAGACTAGAGTAACCTCTGTTATTTTGACAATTATGCATCCGAGAACCAGAGCATCTTCGAAAGCCGCCCCTGTTGTAGAAGGATGCACTGCAACACCTTTTGAGGCCGCCCTTCTTGTAGCACCCAATTACTCTGTTCGTGATCATGCGGCCTCCCCTCACCCGCCTCATTAGGATCAGGCCCTACAGCTAGCAATCCCCGGCCAGCCAATTGTAGCCCCTGCTCCAGAGCGAGTTAGCTGCCTCCAGATGGAGAGGCTGGAGTCAAAAATTCAATATATGAGCAAACAACTAGAGGGCCTTAACCGCGCCCTTAGGCCTGAGGGCCAGTCTTCTATTGTGGGGTCTAAACATCCCCAGCGGCAACCGTTGCCCCCATGCCATAAAATATCTGAAAACTCTATATTAGATCCCTATAATCTTCGAAAGCAAGTCGAATAACTCGTTGCCGAAAAACTTAGGTAGGCTAATGCCCAAGGAAATCAACATTCCCTCTATGCTCACGCTTCACCTTTTGATCCGAAGGTTTTTTCGAAACCTATGCCCCGCAACATATTCCTAACCCCCATGGAAAGGTAAAATGGGATAATAAACTTCCGAGATCATGTGGCCCATTTCGTGACCATAATGATTTTAGAGACATGTCCGATGCGGCCATGTGTAAATATTTTCCCACCACTCTTTTGGGAAATGTATTAATTTAGTTCAATTCTCTTCCATCGTTGAGCATAAGGATTTTCTCCCAACTACAAGAACAATTCGAGTCACATTTCGTGATAAGCAGAGGGTCTAAGAGAAAGTCCACCTCACTGTTTTCATTGCATCAGAAGGAGAAAGAGTCCCTAAGGGACTTCCTGGAAAGATTCAAAGCAGAAATGATAAGAGTTCCATTTTTGAATCATTCAATCGCGCTAGCTGCGCTATTAACGGGATTACGACCTTCTGGCATGAAAGTATCGATCACGAAGACTCATGCTACGATTCAGGAATTTTCTGCCCGAGTCGAGAAATATATCACTGCTAAGGATGTTGAGGCATTCGACCACAGGAGGGATCAATCTTTTCAAAAGAAACGTAACCGATCACCCAAAAGGTCTTTACTAAGAAAGAGCCAAACGAATCCCCCTCTGTTGCGGAGGTATAGCAACTACACCCCACTGAACGAGACCTCTGGTCAGGTCTTAGTTTTAATCAGAGACAAACCGTACATCCGATGGCCCCCACAGCCGACCGAGGATGACTCCCACAAAGACAAAACAAAATACTGCTACTTCCATCATGATTATGGCCATACGACAGATGATTGCAAGAAGTTAAAGGATGAGTTAGAATTTCTGGTGTGCGATAGGAGATTACAAGAGTTCTTCATCAGGAGGAAAGGAGTTCCCCCCGCCAATTATCGGTATGAATTGCCGTGACATGACCAGGCGGAGGATCGGCAAGCCGCTCAGCCCCCAGCTGACAGGAGAGATAGAGTAATACTCCAAATCTACAATGGACCCGTCCTTCAGAAGCGTCTTCGTTCTTTTGATAATCCATCAAAAAATGAAGCAAGAAGCCTGATCACGCCGATCTTCTACTTCCCGAAGACACTTCCTTCTGTACCACAAGAAGTTCTAACGACAGACGCTGATAAACGACATGGGGGGAAGAGGCCCGTCATTGGTTTCATGGACGAAGATTTAGTCAGAATAGACCCAAGCCAACACGACCCACTCGTGATGACAGCCAAGATTGGACAATATGAAGTTAGAAGAATCTTTGTCGATTAGGGGGTAGGCTATAACCTCATATATCGGGATGCCTTCAGACGAATGGAGTTTACTTCTGCCCATCTCCAACCCCACGCAGGCCCAGCCAAAGGGTTTTCAGGTGAATGGATATTTCCCGAAAGTATTATCTCACTTCCAATTACTCTCGGGACGCCCCCTAACCATGTGACGGCTTCTTCATATCCAATGTGGTGGATCTTCCTTCGCTCTACAATGTCATTCTGGGTAGACCGGGCTTAAACGCCTTGGAAGTTCTGCCCAACACTAAGCACATTAAGATCAAGTTTAGAACACTGCTAGCCTCAACTTCAGCTCCTAAGTGATCATCAGGCTCTATTGTCAATGGCTCCCCCTCTGGACTGTGAGGGTATTTTTCAAATTATTAAAGCACCGACTTAATGGATTTTCTGCAAGCACACTACCTGTTCCTATCGCTCGGAGGGCCTAAATTGTCCAACTTCTATCGTCCGAACGCGTCGTCAATAAGGGATGGAACTCCCCGAACGAGTGGACACGGCCCCTCTATCAAAAGATTTCCTATCACTTGGAAGGCCTAAGTCGCCCAATTTCTATCATTCGAACCCGTCATCAATAAGGGATGAAACTCCCCAAATGGGTGCACACGGCCCCTTTTATCCAAAAGCTTATGTCGGGCTGACGCGACAAGGATTGCAACTGAAATAGCAAGATGACTTCTATTGATAAAAAAGCAAAGGTTTCTTATTAAACAAACAAAAGTCATCGTGTCACGCCCCAACTCTCCCGTCGAGCACGTAACAACCACCACGATATCTCGGTATACGGACATGACCTCCCCATATACCAGGATAGCGCAAGGCGTTCAACCTTTACAACAGTTTTTCCAAACATATAATTCAACCCTGTAGATACAAGCATACATCAGCACATATTTGGGGATGAGTTCTTGTACATACATGCATGCAGTGTGGCCATCTCAGCCAATTCAGAGTTCTCAATCATTCCATAATTTACAAATCTGAAATAAAATATCAAAGTCTATAAATATAATCCAAAAATATTTCAAATCAAAATGAATGAAGTCTCAAATCATAATCGTATGGATTTTACAAATACTTGTCCGGAGAAAACAAACCAATATCAATAAAGTCCAAACGGTATGAGAAGTACAGAACTTCATAAAATCAAAGGAAAATATCGAAATCCAACATTACAATCCAAATGTCCCAGTACAAGATAAAACATTATTTCAAAGATAATTTCAAGCAAAAATGAAATCCCAAATCATAATTGTTCAAATTTTACCAATACTTGCTCAAAGAATTCAATCAGTATCAGTAAAATCCGCCCGGTATGAAATATACAGAACTCCCTTTCCATGGTCCAATGACCTATAAACTCTCAAAATAAATACATAACCCATACCTTCCCAATTCCAATAATATAAACCTTCAATCAGCACTAGTACGCGTCGTCCCTCTATACTTCCTCTGAAAGGTAATAAAGGAGAGGGGGTGAGTATTGAGAATACCCAGTGAGTGGAGTGTAATGGTATACAACATATAAATGAGGGGTGACAGTTGTGATGCCAAAACAATCATATACAAAATGCATAGTCATAATTGAAAACATTTATATAAATCAATTTAATTCAAACCACCATGACTCATTTGGGCAAATCAAACAATTTATATCCATTCATCACAATTTTGGGGCATACCAAAATCATTATCCTGCCAATAGCCGTGGGCAAGATCCGCCAAAGGATTTTTTACAATTTTTGCATAAAAATCCTCTTCCCTTTGGTGTTGGCCCGGAAATTTTTTCATGGGGTTCTAACACGTCATCCGGCCGACTTGAGTGGCTCTCCAACCTGCCACCTCCAAGCCTCTAATTTAATCACAAGTTAGCCCTAACCACGCTGCCCCCGCTAGCCAAGTCTGTAGCAGGACTCAGACTATAGTCTTTTTCAAGTACCATATTATGCAATTTCATTCATAAATCAACTCATGATTAAAGTATAAAGTAAAGTAATACTTCACAATTCACACGAGTATTCAAATAGAAGATGGTACAATCAAACCAATACTAAAACATCACGAGTCATGGATTTATCACAAATTTCTTTCATGGCATACCACAATCACAAAACATTTACAAATCTAATTCAAAATTCATTTCAAATATAAATTTACAAAAACATATTTAAAAACTATTTACTCATTCATAGGAAGCATAACCATCCACTCACCTACAGGGAGGGTATTTACTCCCTATTTCCACAATTCAGTCTAATAAAATCTTACTCTGATTCTCAATTGATTTTTCCTAAATCCACAATCATAATTTTATCATCAATTTCTAATTATTTTAGGGTTTATCAATTTTCCCTAATTTTTTATACAAACCCTAATATTTTCAGGCATATTTCAATTAAATTTCAAGGAAAACTATTCTAATCAACCCGAAAAAGTTCGATTATCATCTGACATATTCTCTCATACTAGACAGCCTAATTCATGTAAAATTCTAAACTTAACCTCAATAATCACATACAAAATTTTAGAAAAATGCATTTCCTTCAAATTCAACATATTTTTAAGAAATATACAAGTCTTCTCAATCTAAATTCAGCAAGAATTCGTTCGAATATTGAAGGGATTAGAAATTCCCTCACCTAGGGTTTTCGCAGTTCGCAGCCCTATAGCCTGTGAGCCTTCAGTTCAGTCCAAGACTTGCGGTGCTTCCAAACCGAAGCAAATTTTAGTAGTTAGGTTAAATCACCGAGAGAATCAAACCCTAGAGCTACTGTTCAGAGAATCGCCCTTGCCTGCGCAGGGGATGGAGTGCAGGTCACAGCCTAGGGCTTCTAACAGAGTGCCGCGCCCTGTCGCCTGAGCTTCCGAAGAAGGTTGCAGAGGAGTTAGCAGCGGCAGAGAGAGAGCAACACAGAAAGAGAGAGAGAGAGAGGGGGAAAGAGAGAGAGAGAAAGAGAGAGAGAGAGAGAGAGAGAGAGATGAGCGGTCATCTAGGCGGGGGGGGGCGAAGAAGGCCATCGAGAGAGTGGGAGAGAGAAGAGAGAGAGAGAGAGAGAGAGAGATGTCGGACAAGCGAAAGAGAGATGAAAGAGAGGGAGAGATTAGGGTTTCTAACCCTAATCTAAATTAAAGGGGGACGCAGCATTTTGGTGCAAAACACTGTGTCTCCTCTCTGCTTTTTTTTTTCTTTATTATTTTTATTTTTATTTTTTTATAAATAAATAAATATTTATATATATTTATACCCACATTTAATTAAAACTCTAAATTTATCATCAAAATAGGATGTACTTCGAATCGAAAACACGAACGTTTTAAATATATACCTAAAATTCTAATTTAATACCCCAAAATCAAAAATCAATAAAATACAAAATTTCCCTTTATATTATAAAGATATTTACAAAATTTCTAACACCGGATTTTCGGTGTTACAAATCGGATATAAAACTTCGAACGAAGGTTATACATGATCATGGAGGGGAGATAGCCAAACCCTGAGTCTTTATTGCTTCCTCAATCGGGGGCAGAGCGTCGCTTAGACCCATACGATGAATTATCTCTTTGGCGCACTTTAATCTCTCGGATAATTTGCGTTGAGAGTCTTTATAGACAATGGCATCCTTCATGCAAGATTGCTCAAACTCAGCTATTCTACATTCCGCCTTTCGAAGAGACTCTTCACGAAGTTGGGCTAACTTCTCTATCAATCGAAAACATGCCTCATGCACCGCAGCCTTCGATTTCAACCTTTTGCATTGCTCTTGATACTGGGTCAACTCCAATCGAAGGTCTCTCAGCTCTTCTTCCTTCTTATTGAGCAACGCACCAGACGCGCTTTCGCTCTTTACAGCCTCTTCCTCCCGTATAGGGATCTCTTCCTGCGCTTGAGTTGGATGGGTTAACTCAGAGAGATGCCCCTCTAAGTGATGTATCACATGTTTCCCTTGTCATTCTTGAAATTCGGTAAGAGCCATTGTCTGAAAGGAAAACTGAGTCAACGAAAGCAAAAATGAGAAAGAACCCAACAAGTGTAGAGAGAGCAATACTATCAAGCCTAAGGACTTAAGAGCCCCGCCGACTTGCTCGTAAGACATCCTGTGGAAGTCAAGCTCACACCGATGAAAATCTAATCAGTTAGTGATGTGATCTGCCTCAGCCAGGTCTATATAGCTATATTGCATATCTTCAGCACAAACGGCAACGGTTTTTCATTCTTTCGAACCTTCTTCCCATCAAAGGACCTAACGGGGATGACAGGTGAAAAAACCGCCTCTTCAAAAACCTTGCACTTTCCCTTACGCGAAAACCAAACCGGAACAGCATAAGAGGGGCCTGCCATCTTGCCCATTGCAGCCCTGGAAACATTCGCTCTCGTCATGGCGCCAGATGAATGATCGTCTCTCAATCCTCCTAATTTGCTCATACAAGCACTCATTTCACCCGACGAACTACCTCTGTCCAAAATGATAGTTTCGCTTAGCGTAACTGCTGTCAGGGCCAAACATTAAGGAGAAATTACCAATACGCGTTCGGATGAAGGCGAAGGAGAAGAAATCACCCTCCTCTTCAATGAAGGGGATGACGACTCTCGAAGGGTCTCAGACGCCCCGGTAGAAGATCCAACAAGGGCCTTAGACACCCTGATGTCCTCCTGAAGAGATCTCTTCACACCTGATCGAACCGGCTTATCAACAGTGACATTCTCTAGCACAATGTCGTTAACAGAATCCAAGGAATCAACCAGCTTGATTTTTCCCCTCTCTGACAAAAAGGGCCTGTCAATTTTTCTCTTCTCCCCAATCAGCAGGCCGGCCAAGGACAGTATCTAGTTATCCAGTAGCGACTGAACCCATATATTTCGATCGGTGGATTTGCAATAACCACAGACTGACCGAATGAAACGACCGTGCTTTGATGTGGTTGGGGGCTTCAGCCCCAAAGAAGGCACCTCATCAACTTCGGGCAGCATGGGCATGCGATCTTTATTTGAGAACTCAACATAAAAGAACTTCTGCATCTAGTTAGACTCAGATCGAGTCTGCAACTTGTACTAACCCTTGGTCGAGCCACTGTTTCCACATCTCATCAAAACGAAGATAAACGACAGGATGTCGAAATCAAAGCGAAAATGACAAAACCCTAATAAGGAACAACGGTGTGGTACCTTCGCGAAAGGACCCGTGTATGGAACTTTTAATCCATACCTAACCGATTGCAAGTACATCGGTACGCAATCCTCTAGCGCCGTATTCACCCTATCGGCTTCCGTAACAGACACTAGAGTATAATCATTTCCCATCAGCATCTCAGTCTGTGCCTCTTGGAGGTCCCTCAGGGACATAATACTCGTAATGTCACCAATGCCCGAAAAAAGCCTGAGACACGGACGTTTTTGCCATTATTTTTAGAGATGACTTCTCTGACAGATCTCAAGGGAGGATTAAAAGAGCAATGAGTAAGAAAGCTGGGGTACAAGATCCTCTAATGAACGTGAATCCTTATGAAATATGCAGAAGACGATTCTCGAAAACCGAAACGACGAAAATCATACTAAAAATTTTCGCACCTTTTAAATTATCATTACTCATGATGTCTCTTTACCAATAAGGCCATGAGTTGGGAGCAAATGATGAGAATAGTCCTAGGCCCAATTCGGAAGGGTCAGCATCAATAGGGCCTACACGCGAGGCCCACAAAGGGACAACTATCGACAGATACTTGATATTCTCTATGACTATCTACCGAATGGCCTTAGTCGTTCAGATCTTCCGAACCACAGGGCCTTGGTCGCCCGGTCCTCCCGATCGATAGGGCCTTAGTCGTCCCGAACGTGATTTATCAATCATAGGTAACCGCCCCGATCGGATATCCAATCGCTGATCCATCAAGCGAACAAATTCCGAAGACTCTTCATCGGTCGAACGACCGATCGATAGCCAATAGCTCTAATGATTCCAAGGGAATGTCAAAATATCCTAACAGCTCCGATTTCCTATTTGAAAGTAGTATCTTTAGAATCTTTCAGTTAAGGAAAGGATCCCACCAGAAAATGAAACCTTCCCAAATGATGAAAATCACAACCAATTTGGAATATTGAACTCCCGAGATTTTCGGATCTGTTCGATAAGGAAAGTAGGGTTGAAGCACCTCGACGGCGCACGACTCTCACAGGTATAAGATATCCTAAAATCCTCTAAACCAGGTACATTCTCTTGGCCTCACATATTGGTCACTCTGTTCACAGAGAACCACTCCCTTGAGCTCTCAGTCTGTTTCTCTTTCATTCGAAAACTGCTCTTTCTGACTTGAGTATCGAAGTCTCCCCACTGGAGCACCCTCCAACGGTTTTTGCAGGTATTACATCCCTTCTGATGGCAACCATTCAAATGTACAAGGAGCAAGTATCTGTGGAGTTGCAACCCACCTCTAACAGGCACAAATTAGGGATGAATCAGATCGGGATAATTTGTTATCCTTTGGTCAACATGTTGCTGGCTGGAGTCAATAGCAATACCAATAACAAGTCGACATGCCACCTCAATCTTGAAATACAGTGTCAACAGTATGGTTTATAGGTTTTTTTATGTGGGCAATCAATTTATCAACTCAACTTCAAATAAAAACCAAAAAAGGATGAGCATGTCACTCAATTTTAAATCAAAATTTACAAAAATCATTAAAATGTACCAACTATACAAGTTTGAATGAATAATTAAGAATAAAAATCATATGTTATGATAAATTGTTTTGCTCAAGTTGAAGGTCCAAAAAGTCGACTAATCTGATTTGAATAGCTGTGTGGTCTAATTTAAAGATTGACTCTTCCGATACCTATTTTTTCATTTTTAAAATTCAAAATAAAGATCTTAATTAAGAAAATTTAATAGTTTATCACAGGTTTATAAGTCATTGGTTGATTAATAACATATCACATAATGTTGCTGAGGTATTTGAAACCGACAAGAATTTGAGGTGTTTATTTGCCTTGGCTCTTGCTTGGACTTTAATTTGCACGAGTTGCTTTGGATGTGAAGGTGTTTGAATTGACTTCACCACCTTCCTTTTTGGTTGCTAATTGTCACAACCCAACTCTCAAATTAGAGAATTAAATTGCAGGTAAAGATCATTTCCTCTTGGAGCAAGAAACAGAGCATGTAAAACATAAAACAGAGCATGGAATTGGAGTGTTAAAAGTCAATATGGTGATAAAAGAAATATTGTAGAGAATAGTAGATTAAAGGAAGGGTTGAGAGAGAAGAGAAAGAGAGAGTTACAGAGAGAGAGAGAGATAGAAAGAGAGAGGGGTTAAAGAGAGAGAGAGAGAATTCAGAGGAAAGAGAGAGTAGAGACTACAACATTCATCCTGTTTCCTTCTCATCTTTGCAACATCATTTATACAATCGATGGAATGGTTGTTCAACTAATCTTAACCAAATCAACCTATTACAGTTTGATTCAACTAATTATTGGTTAGGCAGTTTAAGACGTTAGGTTGTTGGTGAGATAGTTATTGCATTTGAATTTTCCTTTGCATCGTTACAATATCTCCCCTCCTTTGAAATCCTTGCCCTCAAGGATTAAAATTTTGGATACTGAACCTTCATAAAGCTCATTTCCTTTTCTTGTTTTCTTTCGATCCTAGTGGAGCAGTTCTTTTTGCTTCGATCAAAATGGTGTTCAAAGCAATGAAATTGGTTCTTCATGTCCTGTATTCTAGTGCCTAAAGCTATTACATTGGATGTTTCATGTATCAGTTCCGCCGCATGGAGTCCAATTATATGAACTCCTAGGATTTCTCTATTGTCAGGTCTATGTATCAACTTAGCAAGTCCTTCCCCTTCATTCTTAGCTAGGGCCTTTGTATTTGCTTTAAAACTAGTCTTTGCAATGCTTACTTCAAATCCTTCCATTTCAGCCTTTTCCCTTGCTGGTGGCTCAGTCAATCCAACCATAATAATTTCAAGGTGTGTGAAACATATAGCTGGTATGCTCAAATGATTCAGCACATGATCCTTTCCAGAATTTTGTTCGACAACAGATATTCCTTGTGCACTTGCAGTATGAGCAAGCATCAATTTCCCATTTACATCACCAATGCAATATAAGCGTGGAACCAGATTGCCCTCAGCATCAGTGACTTGTATTTAATCATCAACAGGAACAAAACCACATGGAGTCTCCACATTAATATTCTCCAAACCAAGTCCTTTCATGAATGGAGCCCTTCCAGTTGCAATAAGTGCAACATCTAGCTCCAAAGTATCTTTGGGTTCTTTTGTCTTTGCATCAACAAGTTCAATTATAACAGGTTTTCCATCCTTTGCAGGAGTAATCTTGCTCGTGAACAAATCAGTATGGTAATCAATTTTGCGAGGATTTATTAGGACCCTCTGAGCTAACTTTCCGATTTCAAAATCAAATCTAGGCATAAGCTAATCTAGAGCTTCTATAAAGGTAACCTTACTTCCAAGGGCTGTATGTATGTCACTGAATTCAAGACCAATATAACCACTCCCTACAATTGCTATCCATTGGTGAATAAACTCCAATTTGAGTGCATGATCACTGGTTATTACAGTCTTATCATCAACTTTATTCCCGTTTGAAACAAAAGGTAAAGAACCAATAACTATAATGATATCCTTTGTAGTTATTACATTCTCAGGCATACCAGCTTTTCCATACCTGACTTTTTGAGGACTCAAAATTATGCCAACACCTATCAGGATGTCAACACCAAGAGCTTTCAAAAAATCGGTCAGGTTGCTTCTAATCTTTGAAGCAAGATTATTAGCATGATCAACAACTCCTTGTCTATCATACCCCGCAGCTACTACCTACAAGCTGAAGGCCTTCAAGTGATGCTCATTCTGACGCTCCTGCATCCTTAGGGTGGGTGGCCTACTGGGAATTGAATGAGCTTGAGCGGCTGGCCAGGAAGTGAATGAGCGGCTAGTCGTGAGTGGTAGGTAGTCACTCGTGAGTTGGTTGTCAATTGGGAATTGAACAGAAAGTAGGGATGGTGTGATGTGAGAGTCGTCTTTATCTTTTCTCTGCTTCTTCTTCTTCTTCTTCTTCTTCTTCTTCTTCTTCTTCTCTTTCTTCTTGTATTTCATTTTCTTCTTTTTGTCTTGTATTTCTCATTTTCTACTTCTTCTCAAACAATATTGAAGACATCATCTGAAGCTATTCCCTCCACCTCTTGCTGATTCTTGACAGCAATTATTTTACTTCCAAGTTTATGTTGGAGTTCTTCCATTTGAACCTGTATCTTTAGCCTGGAAGGTAGAGCTTGCTTGTATAGATTTTTTACTTGCCCTACAACAGATGCAACTGGCTTGTCTGTATCAAGATTTATATTGTTTTGAGCTGCTATTTTTTGGAAATCACGATCAACTTCATGATCCAGTTTACAACATACAACAAAAACTTGTTGCTCCTCCTCTATAGCAGAGACCCCGACCAGAGGTTCCTTCATCAAAAGCATCGGACCTTAAATTATATGAGTTGAAATTGCTAGTTTCTCATTCTCAGTAAAACCTTCTTCTTTGAAGAAACTTTGTCCAGCTGTTGAAGCCACAAGTAAGGGGACCTTCTTACCAGTATCCTTTGTCTTTTCACTACCTTGTTCTTCAGGTTTGTCTTTGTCTAATATCTTCATGATGGCGTTGAATCCATTATCAAAATTGCCATCAGAGTTTCCAATTTTTGGTCAAATCATCCATACTTCGTTTCAATCGGAGAAAACTATCCTGGATTTCCATGGCCATCTCTTGTATTCGTTCTGTGATGTCAAGGATTCGCCAAGGAAGGTACGCTCTGATACCAATTTGTCACAACCCAACTCTCAAATTAGAGAATTGAATTGCAGGTGAAGCTTATTTCCTCTTGGAGCGAGAAACAGAGCATGTAAAACATGAAACAGAGCATGGAATTGGAGTGTTAAAAGTCAATATGGTGATAAAAGAAATATTGTAGAGAATTGTAGATTAAAGGAAGGGTTGAGAGAGAAGAGAAAGAGAGAGTTACAGAGAGAGAGAAAGAGCTAGAGAGAGGGGGGTTAGAGAGAGAGAGAGAGAGAATTCAGAGGAAAGAGAGAGTAGAGACTGGAACATTCATCCAGTTTCCTTCTCATCTCTGCAGCATCATTTATACAATCGATGGAATGGTTGTTCAACTAATCTTAACCAACTCAACCTATTACAGGTTGATTCAACTAACTATTGGTTAGGCAGTTTAAGACGTTAGGGTGTTGGTAAGATAGTTGTTGTATTTGAATTTTCCATTGCATCGTTACACTAATCTAGTTTTGAAATAGCAATCGCACCTACATATTGCGAATTTGACACAAACATAACATTTACAAGGGTTTTTTTTTTAACCATATTTCAATCACATAATATAATGACTCGTCGCAACTCTAATTCTGATAAATTTTTCTTCTAGGATTTCTTATTTTCAACTCAAAATTTTTATTAACAGAAATACTCATTCCAATTTAAGAGATTTCATTTTTTTTTTATTTATTTATTTTTTGCTTTTTCATTGAGTAAACAGATTGTTGATATTTTGCAATAAAGGCAAGGAAGAAAGAAAATAAACAAAGCATTAACGAACAGTCGATCTAGTAGGATTGGATGTTAAGTCTTTTAATCAATTCTCGGTTTTGAAACTAGGGAATGAAAAAGATTACACTGAAAAAACTACTTTCTAAATAGGTTTTCGCGGACACTCAAACTGAATTAGTCGAAATATGAATTTAGATATTAGTGGTGGAAACAAAAAAAAAAAAAAAAACAAATAAACAAAATATGAATTTACATGATTTAGTTTAGAAGTTCTAGGCAACGAAGCAGTATTACTATTTTTGAGTACAAAATTTTCTAAAGTCATATAAAATTATTCATTTCCATAACCATAAGATAGCTCAGTTCAGGAAATGTCACATGGTTCTCCCCCCCCCCCCCAATACAGTAACCATAATTAGACGGCCCCTCTCTCTCTTTACATTGTAAATGTCTCTATGGAATTTGTTAATCCAGTGTATTGTCAATTTAAATCAAATCACATAAAGTGATATGATGTTCGAGTCGAGCATTATTGGAAACCTACTGTGGAACGCCACCAAAGCATGTCCCCCCTCCCCTTATTTTAGCTATTAACATAAACCGGAAAAAGAGTGGATTTGAAAGAAAGACACAAGCAAATGCCAGCAAGATATACAAACATTCATTGAAAGACATCCACAAACCTTGTACTTTTTCGATCACAACCCCTCTTCCAATTTAGTAATGTCGATTTGATATAACCAAAAAAAGAAAAAAAAAATTGATAAGTAAATCCTCCTTAATTACATGACCACCAGAAAATTTTCTTATCAAAAAAAATAAAATAAAATAAAATCATGCATTTATGAATCACAAAAAAAGAAAAAAAATTAATTATTTCCACCTATTGGCTGCTCGTAAGCTAAACTTGTAATAGATTTTGTAAAAATATGTTGGGTTGTCTTCGTCAACATTTGAACAAAAGAAACGACCACACTGTTGATAGTGTTCTCACTTTAAAATTAAAACCCTAGTTTTCATTAAAAATTAGATTATAATAAAAAAATTTATTTTAAAGATAAAAATATAAAGTGTATTATTCTTGAATACTAGTTGTTTGAAAATAGATAATAATTCAAATAAAATATATATTTACAGTTTTTTATAAAACTAATATAAATCTTTGCAAAATAGTCAGTTTTATGCCGGATAAAGCACATAAAATTTCAGCTTCTTTTTTTAAAAGGATCCGCACCTCTTTTGGAATTGACCTCTGCAGAAGATTCATGACGCGTCATTCCCAAAATGTAGCACCCAGTATATGAATCACTTCCAGCAATTCACACTTCTTAAGGATAAATGTCCACTCTTTCTACTCTCCTTGTTGAGCAATCAGATCTCATATCTGTATTACCATTTCTAATGTATGTATGTATGTATGTACATATGTATGTATGAAATTATCTGATGTTCTGTACAGACAAAGCCTTTTATACCATACGCGTATTTTGTATTTCCCTTCTTATTTTGTTTTTTCTTTTATAACTTATTAGCAAACCATTGATTCTATGGGAAAGTAGTTTCTTATTAAAGTCTTACTCTCTCTCTCTCTCCTCCTTCAATTGCTACTTTTGCTAATCCACGTTTGCAATTGCAATTGTGAAAATTGAAAATTATGGCAAAACAAAATGACATTTCTGTTATGTATGAGTCATTTGAATGTATTATTATTAGGGTACATGAGAAGTAAAAATTAATTTGAGAATAAAGGAAATTACAAAAAAATTAAGAGAACCACCTTGACATGTAAACCTTTTACTACCCCTAGAGACTGCGAGACCAAGTTGAGACACTATATTTTAGGGAAGGAATCATCAACTAGAGCTTCAAAGATAGATTCAGGCCCATCTCATTAGACGCATCATCCTCATTATCGCTTTCAGTTAGATCGATTGCGATCGGCTGGTCTAATTGGTTGATCAATGGCCTTGTGACAAACAGATAAGGGCTCTTGGCAATCCCATCCGATGTTTTTGCCTGCTTGTCAGATGATTGGGTACCTTTTGATGTATCTGCAATACTTTTGGTGAAATGTGAGATCCTAGCTTGCGACAGCAGTGTTGCCGGCGATGAAACCCCGGTAACATTCTGAGAGGTGTTTGCATCCAAACTATGGTTTTTTCCTTTTTGACGCTTTTGGTTTTGCGGAGCCAATGCTTGTGGTGGCATGGTATTTAAAATAGAACTACGTTCCAAAGTAGCATTCGATGGAGATGACAGATGCTTACGCTTGTTGGAAGGCTTGGTTTGTTGCGGCAAGGTTAATGATGGACGCAATGATAAACCTAGTTGGGTTTCTGCAATTGTAAGTTCATCTTCCAAAGACTCCTTTGGTAGAAACAAATTTTGACTTTGCGTTGCAACCCTAGGCTGGTAAAGTTGAAGACTAGGGTTATTTGAAGATGCATAAGATTGCATTGCTATAGCAAGGTGATTGTTATGGATAGAAGGTTGGAACTGGGGACTCCTCATAGATGGTGGCAATGAAGAAGAAAAACCAAGATTGGATTTGGAGATACCAAGTTCATTTGAAGAATTAGACATGAAAGGTCGACTGATGAGGGTTTTCTCATCATTTTGGAGAAGACCTGGATAACTTCTTTCAAGGTGGCTTTCCTCACCAACCAAACCGTTACTTCTTATGTGGGAAAACGTAAAGTGTTGGAGAAGAGATTCGGCGCTAGAAAAGATTTGGGCGCATATGAGACATTCACGCGGTCTAGGACCATCTTGTGCAGCGAGAAGATGTGGGTGTGCTTGACGGATATGATTTGAAAATCGGTGATCACCTAGATTTCTCAAAGCTCTACCGCCTGTAAACATTGGGAAAAGTCTGAAATCAAGATGATAAATGACCTTATATTAAAAGAAAAGAAAAGAAAGAAATCTTTATTATAATTGACCTAAGAGAGGAGGAGGACAGAGAGATTTGAGCTGCACGGTGTTCTAGGGGAGAGGGTGTGCGTTTGATGACTCCAAGCAGACTGATGATCTATATAAAGGAGAACTTCAGCTCAAGACTAACGAAAGGGTAAAACAAGAAAGAAGGGATGCAACGTTCCTCCCTCCTATGGGGCTTGATTTTATAGTATAAATTTTCACTGATTTCAAAATATTCTCCTAGTCATAACATAATACGACGTTATCCGGATATATCTCATTGATTCTAATCTAATCTAATTTTCATGTAAGCTTCCTGAATATCATAATTTTGATGCATTGCATTGCAGCTGACATTACTCTTTATTTAATGAAAGCAAATCGTGGTGTATCCATTCAAACACTACTAAGAATGATAAGTCGTAGGTACATCATATGACCACAATCCATTTGAAATTCACTCCTAAATAGCTAGTAATTATGAGAAAAATATTTTAAATAGGCATGGAGTTTGTTGCCTCTTAGGAACATTAATTGCAAAGGTTTACTACATTTAATGTCACAAATTTTTCTAACCCAATATTATTTATATCTAAATTGGATAATACCTACAAAAATTCTTATCTATGCATACTGGGATTGGCAAAAAAAATATGAAATTGATTTAATTAACATGTATAGAGATAATGTCACCAATCATAACTAAAAATTTTCAAGAATTTCAAATTCATTGTGATGCTACAAAATTGGTACGAATCCTATTTTCCCCATTTGCATTTTGTTGTCTTTCCTAATATCTAAAGTTTCCATCCTGTTTATCATTCTTTTCTTGTCATTCCTTTTTCCTTTTTTATACTATTCATAGGCAGGTAGCTGCCTTTTTAATACCTGCAAATCAGAATATAGAATTTCAAAAATAATCTCTAATTAGCAAATGATAACTAGGATTATTATTTTATAGATGGGAAGAAATAATTATTAATCCTTTTTATGGTTAAATCGAATAAAAAGGGAACACTTATTTCTGAAAATATTTTCTTACTAATTAAGACTGACCCATGCGAAAAAAGAATGTTTTAAGCATTCTCAAGTGTCTGCACACAATTCTTTAAGCTAGTTTCTCATATTATGTAAAGCAATCAAAGAGATCACAATTGGTTAGCAAATGGTATCATGGTAACCATTGTTGCTATTTCTAGGAGGGTTTTCTTTTTTTTTCCTTTGTCTACTTTTCAAAATATATGCCCACAGCTTATGACTTAGAATAAAATATTTTAATGGACAATCAGACTATTTTAAGATTATTTCTGTTTTTGTTTGGCTAAAAAAAGATTTCATTGACTAGATACATAGATTTCTACTTAGGAAATTATAAGAATTTATTCACAGACTCTATTTTTTTGCAGAGCATTCATTAATGCAGAATATATTTTGGAGTCGTCTAGTTGATCTCATCTAATGGTGGCATTCTCCTGCAACTAGCATTTTCTTTTTTAGAAATGCCAATTTAGCTTTATTATTTTTTTGACAAATTACAAAAAGATATATACCTTTTTTTACATTTATGTATATTTTGCGGATCATTTACCAGAACCCATTTAATATTTTTATTTTGTATGCAGTTTACAACTAACATAGCCACGGTTCATTTAATTGACCATGTGAAAAAAAGTGCATCTGATAATACTAAATTCAGATGTTTGGTATAGAATGTAAGATAGATAAGTAGTTTTATTTTTTATTATCGAATTTTCGAATACCGTTACATTTAATATGTTGTTGTTAATTACACGTTCTATTTCACTTTAAGTGTCTTTTAAAATTATTACAAAAGAATTAAAAAATATTTAAACAACCATAATTTTAGGAAAAAAATTAGTTTTAATTATCTAAATTCTATTTAAAAAGTTAAATTTATTATCTTATAATTGAGCATTAACTAGAGATAGAAATTGTAAGACTAAAGTTGCAAAAGAATTAATAAATTGGTTTCTAAAATGATTTTTTTTTTTTCTAAAGACACTTAAAGTGGAATCGAGAGTTTATGAAAAAGATGGTTTACAAAGTGAAAATAGAGAATATGTAAATTTCTTTATTTTTTGTCAATTTTCCCTTTCCGGATTCACTTCTCTCACTTAAAAAGAAAAAAAAAAAGAGTAATAATGTTTTTGTATTCTTAAAAGGAGATTGAAATATGGACAGACAAAAGGAGTGCTAGAGTTGTTCTTGGTCAGGCCAAACATAAAATTACATCATTAATTTTAAGCTAATTTTTACTGTAAAATATTCAATTTGAGTGATCAGTATAGTTCAAATAATAAACCACACAAACATTAGAACTCCAAGACCTATTTATCTACTATTTAAATTACACACATCTCATCAAGATTATATCAAAGCCTTTTTCTTGGTAGGCACATCATCTGCCCAAAGGGTTTCTCATGTTTCTATTTCTAGAAAATATTTTTCTTGACTTTTCATGATAATGAAGTGAAATACACATCATCTTCTGCGTCGTTTGATTTGAATTTTAAAAAAAAAATGATACTGATAGTCAATAATATTTAAAATTTTATCTGGTCATATTTAATACGAAAAAATATTCGATATACTAGATTCAGTGATTTCTACTTACAATAATGCAAAAGAAGTGCTCTATCATGGCAACCAAAAAAACAACTTGGAATTTGGAACTTACTATAGTCGATTGATTATATTTGTCATAAACGTCTTTCAAAAAGTGTTTTTCTCTTTGATAAAGTGATAATAGTTTAATCTTAACGTTATTATACATTTTAAATTTTGCAATGATGTTTTTGTATTCTTAAAAAAGAGATTCACATGTAGACAATAAGAGTACAAGAGTTACTATTTATTGCAACAATCATAAAATTACATTATTAATTTTTGAAGTCGATCGGTTTTTATTGTGAAATATTCAATTTGAGTACCATTATAGTTCAAAGAATAAACTTATTCTCCACATTCCAAATATTAGAACTCCAAAATCTATTTATCTAATGTTTTTTAATTACTAATATTTCGCCAAGATAATAGCTAAACCCTTTTCTTGCTTGGCGCATCATCAGCTGTTTCTAAAAAATAGCAAAATTCACATCCTCTCTATAGCTTGATTTAAATAAAAAATCTGACAAGGATAGTCATTTATACTTGGGATTTTGTTCAAGCGTACCTGATATGAAAATATTCGATATATTAGATTCAGTGATTTTTGATTGCAATGGCGCAAAAGACGCGCTATGTCATGATAACTAGAAAAATAACTTTTAATTTAGAATTTATTATAGTTCACTATTTGTATTTATTGTAAACTTTTTTTGTATGTGAAAATAAAATGATATTTAAAAGCATAATTTTTGAATTCTTATAACGGTCTTATAATTCTATAAAAAATTCATACGTGTACAACAAAAATCACTCTTTATTAAGACAAACAGTTAGAAAATAAACTTAATGCGATGATCCAAGCCATGATATCACTAATGATTGAAACAATGATGTCATTGATGATGCAAAGGATGAAATCATACGCTTCATATTTCTGCTTGAATTAAAGAGCCACAGTTCACCTCTATGATCAATAGATGAAATTAAGGCCGTAATGTCACGAGTATCCGTAACACTATTCGATCAAAAATCAAATAATTCGGTATCGAGTTTGAACTTAAACCTATGCTTTATTAAGGTCAAAAGTATTAAAGTAAAATTTTCTACATAAATTTTTGATACTACCACACGACACTTCAAACTTAAGACCGATCTCGAATTGAAAAATTACAAACTCGACAAGCTTGAGCCCTACGTTGAGTTCACCTAATTAACACTTAAGTTGAGTTTAGATATGAATACTATCCGATTCGACTCCGTATCATAACACCCCTGCATGAAATAGTTGGCTACATTGAAATCCTCACGGTTGAATGATATTGCTTATTTTAGAGCTCCCTAAATCTAGGAAAATTTAGTACTTTTTTCTCCCTCCTAACGTTATATATACCCAAGCCGTCAATGAAAAAAAGCAATGTTGAGTTTTCAAAGCTTCTAGTTCCTCTGTCTCTTTTTTTATATCAATCGTTATTTAAAATTATATTTTAATTAGTTTAGTTTGAATACTTATTGGGTCCATTTTAAAAATAACTCTCTTAATATAGTCTGTTATATTTTTAAATTTTGAATTTAAAATTTAATTAAGAGAATTATTACCTTTACCTACTAGACTGATTATCCATTGTTGGAATCTTATTCTCTCTCGCTATCTTGTGTGAGTTTGAGTGGTGAACTGTTGCTCTCCAAGTTCCAACAAAATGGTATCAAAGTCGTTTGTGTTTGGAGACAATGGAGCCTTAAAATATGTCAAATGAAACTCACTTTGGAGTTTCATCTCTCACCAAAGAAAACTATGAGAACTGGCACATCCGAATGAAGGTTTTGCTTAGAGCCTATGAGATTGGGGAACCTGGGAAGATACGAAATACGAAATTTGGTCATTTAAACTTTGACAGCCTTAAACGGATGAGCAGCCAAAGGTTGTGAAGGGATTGCCAAGTATTGATCATCCAAATCATATTTGTGAATGATGTCCTTTTTGGAAGCAAACAGTGAAGAGTTCCCACAGAGTTCTTTCAAGAGTTCAATACCAACGTTGGTTGGCTAAGGGCGTTGAACCTCCTTAATTATATACACGTTTAACTCGTCATAGAAATGGAAAAAATCATGTTTGGAGACTTTTCTTCAAAAAGAGCTCGACAACAGATCGATTTAGATCCGAGCCATCTTCACTTTACAAAATTAAAACAAAATTTAATTTTTATATATCCAAAATTAAATACATTAATATTCTCTACCGAAAGAATCAACTTATTTATTTGACATTTTCTCTCTTTAAATACATTGGTTTTAAGTTTTCTCTTTTTTAAAGAATCAACTTTAGCTTTTTTTTTTTTTTTTTTGCTTTCTCTAAAATTATACACTCTTTAGAATTAATTCAATTTATATTTCTTCCTTCTAAACATATGGATTTCAATTTCTCATAAAATCCAGAATGAAATTTCCATTATGTACCTGCCAGTTTTCTCTCTAAAAAATTAAACTCATTAATTTTCTTTATAAAATATTAAGTTATTTTAAATTTTGTCTCTTTAAATATATGAAATTTTAATGCTCTCTTGTTCTAAATTTAATTTTTTTATTTAAAACCTAACAAATTAGTTTTTTCAATTTAAAAAATTAATTTAATTTATATTTTTTTCTCTCTTAGACATTTCTTTTAAATTTTTTCTTTCTTTCACTTGCATTGCCCTATCCCAAGAACTTGCAACTAGACCAGGTTAACCTGAGCTCGGTCAATTTTGAAGTGTCAAGCTCGGCCTATTTTAGGGTTGGGCTAACCTCAAGCCCATTATTTAACCTTATTTTAATTACAAGTCGAGCCTAAATACCAATGGATTTAACCTGTTATGGCTGTCTCGTTTAAAATCAAATATTTTTTGTGTTTTAAAAATATTATGATTTTGACGGTGATTTTGATAAATTTAATATATTACTTTTAATATAATTTTTTTAATCTTTCATAATGTTGTTATTATTAATTTTCATAATAATGTATAAATTTGGTGTGATGGTATTTGTTTTGTGTTTAATTTTGTATAGTTAATATATTTTTATTTTGTATTTATTATACTATAAAATGGGTTAAAATATAAAAAATAAAATTTATTATTGAAACTCGAACTTAACCCAAAATGGGTTCAAGACTCTTTTAATTTTTGAATCGAGTTCGAGTCTCAATTTTTTCGAACCTCCTCGAGTCAGTCTGGGGCTCGGGCTCCGGTCCATAAATTTTAAGTAGGTCGAATAATGCCCGGTTCAAAAGGCCCTAACTCCAAACCTTAAAAAAAATTAACAAGGTAAAAGTGCGGATGTCACACATTCTTAGAAGGAGGAGAAATTTAAGGGAATAATTTTTTACCCCCTTTCCATGCCAAATAGGGTAATGTTGCAAATTTTATAAAGTCTAAGATCTTTAATTTCATTTATAAAGTTTTATTTGGGCTGCCACTAAATACAAATCTATTTTAATTTTTTTTTTATACAATAAGAACTAAGTGGAATCGAAACGGAAAAGGAATGATAGAAGTGGGGAGACACCCTGAGAGATAAATCTATTTTAATTTTTAAAAAAATTCAAGCTGAATTACATTGTATGGGACAATGCATTTGTGATTGAGCCATTTTTTTTTTTTAATAAATTTTCGGTATCCATCCGATGACCATTAATCTTATTAGCTCTAATTAAATTCAATTTGATATCGGGTTAAATCGTTAAAAGATAAAATTCTCTTAATATCTGTTTTTAACATATACAAAAATCGAGTCGAAATTTTTTTAAAAGAATATCAATATCCATTCATTTTGGATGGATTAAATTTTTTTTTCACACTTTTGACTATGTGAATACGGTTGTTAGTGTGTCATTATGCATGTTGGACACTTAGTTTGTGGATGAGTGAAGGCCTTTTCTGACTTAAAGACGGGGATAGATGCCATTTAGCTGGCCAGGTGGCCTTTTCACCCTTTATGAGGAAAATACAACGTCATTTTATAAACCATCAGTTTCAACAAAACGTGGGTTCATCAAAGGATCAGTTTTTTATTCCATGGGAGGTGTCGTGTGTGAGAAGGAGAAGGGAGAGGGAGAGGAAGAGCCTTAGTCAAGAAGGGTGACGATTATTTGTCCAGCGGCGCAGGAATGAAGGCATATGGCGCGATGAGATACGTAATTTTTATTTTTTATCGCGCAGTCCTTTTTGGTGTTTTGATTCTTACACATGATCATGAAAAATTGTCATGAAATACGAATAACATATGTAACATTTGCTTGGGGCTCTATGGACATTGAAAGAGCATATAAAGAAATTGGTGCTATCAACAACAAAAACAACGAAACCTTTATCTTTATGCTATTTACTCTATTTTATATTACATATTTATCTATATAATTATTTTCTTTATACAACACAAGAATCATATTTTTATCCCACCAATTAGGTTAATAATATGAATATTTTTATATCATTATACTCTATTTTGTATCATATTTTTCATCTAAATTTAAATAATGTATTTTATATTTTATTATCATTATTCAAATTTTCTTAAATCTCTCCCCCCTCTCTCTCTTAATATAAATATTTATCAAATCTCGACCACCTACATGAGGGTTCTATCAATTACATATGTACATATTCACATCATCTTAATCATGTTTCCCTTTGTCTTTTGTATTCAGTGATAAGGGCTCTGTCACGTTTAAATTAAACTTAATTTCTTTTTTTTTTTATGAAAACAAGAAAACACAAGAAAACACAAGCTAAAGACTTAAGCCCCAGCAGGAGCATTAGCTGGAGCTGAAAACTCAGACCTTAGGGACTTAACACCCCTCGTATCATCTTGCAGCAACCTAAGAAGAGTAGGCGGCGGGCTAGAGAACTCCAGCGGGCCTGGGATGCAGCCGTGACCAAGAGCAGCTAGATGATCCGCACACTTGTTTCCCTCCCTATAAATAATCTGCACCACATTGACCTCCGCCATGAGCTCCTGACATTCGCGGATGATATCCCCAAGAGGATGGTCAGAGGCGCTGGATTCCCTTAGGAGATTAACAACAGCCATGGAATCCACCTCAATCTCAATATTCCTGAATCCATTTTTATGAGCTAGATTAAGGCCTTCCCTCACCCCCCCAAATCTCTGCAATAGTGACTAAGCAGATGCCCACATTGAACGAAAATCTAGCAAGCCAATCTCCTTTATCATTCCTAAGAATTCCTCGAGCCGCTGTATAACCTTCAGAGTTCACTGAACCATCTATATTAAGCTTAATATAGTTAGCCCTAGGAGGAGACCAATTAATCCAAATGTTTTTGCAGATTCTTTCCGAATTTCTGAGGGCATAGTTAATCTCTCTAGCAAAATTTAAGACCCGTCTAGTTATCTGTAAGGAAGTCATTTGAGCATTCTGATAGATTCTTTTACACCGAGCCTTTCAGATGATCCAAGTAGCCGTCACAGACTTGCCTCTATCTATATAGAAAGTGTCTGATTTGAAACCCATTGCGCCGATCCTGAGCCAGCTAATAACGTCATCTGTCCAGAAATTGGTTACCCTTTCCACTCCCGGAAGGACTATGCTCCACACCTCTCGTGCCACAGAACAGTCTCTGAGACAATGCAAAATGGTTTCCTTAGAGCCTCTGCAAGCGAAACACTCATCTTCTTCCGTGAAGTGACATTTTTTCCTTTCTACATTGGTCATGATCATGTTGTTAGCGGCTGACCACATGAAAAATTTTACTCTTTTCGGGCCAACAGTTTTCCAAATCCATCCCCAATTCTCCCCCTGAGTATCTCCACTTCTTAAGGAAATAAGGAGCTTATAGGCCAATCCAGCTGAGAAGCTCCCATCGCCATTACCTGCCCATCGAAAATCATCAGCAGTTGCAGGGCTCCTGGAGATCATGACACTCCTTATCTCATCCACCTTAACCTTTGGCAGACATTTATTCAAGTCCTCCAGCTTCCAATCCTTATTGTCATTTATAAAATGATTGACTTTGATATTGAGAGGCAAGGTTGTAGGATTACCAAGAAAGTCATTAATCAGAGGAGCTTGACCAACCCAGAGATCCGTCCATAAATTAATTTTGTTGATGTCTCCTATCTTCCATCTCATACCCTTGGTCAGTAATTCCCTACTTTTGATAATCCCCTTCCAAACTATAGAGGCACCGGCTTTAATTCTGTGACTAAGCAAATTATCATTCTTGAGATATTTGTCTTTTAGCATTTTACACCAGAGGCTATCATCTTTCATAATCTTCCAGCCCAGCTTGGCCATGAGGGCAAGGTTGTAGTCTCTAGACTTCCTCAAACCCAACCCACCTTCCTTCCTTGGCTTACACACCCTTTCCCAGTTCACCAAATGCACATTTCTGCGATCGCCCAACCATCCCCAAAGAAAGTCCCTATTTAGCTGATCTAATTTCTTACAAGTGGATTCAGGAAACCAAGCGGCTTGCATATTGTAAGTTGGGATGGCTGCATTTACAGATTGAATCAGCACCTTTCTCCCAGCAGGATTAAGAAGCTTGGCTTTCCATCCTTATAATCTACTCTGGACTTTTTCGATAATAAAACCAAAGGTCTGCTTGTCCACTCTTTTGTGGAGCATTGGAGTCCCTAAATACCTTCCAAGATTAGGGGTTTTAGAGAACTTACTCACGGCCATAAGAGTATCCTTGAGAGTCAAGGGAACTTTAGGGGGAACCACAACTTAGATTTGGCAGGATTAATACAGAGCCCACTCTCCATAGAAAACTCTTTCAAGCAATCCATGATATTACTCATACTCAAAACATCAGCTTCTGAGAACAGCAGGAGGTCATCGACATAGAATAGGTGAGATAAAGCCGGGCCACCTCTACTAATTTTGATCAATCTCCAAGCTCCTCGACTAACTCTGTCTTGAATCTTATACACGAGACGTTCCATGACCAGCAAGAAAAGATATGGGGAAAGAGGATCCCCTTGTCTTAACCCCTGCCCAGGATTGAAAGGAGGAAGAGATTCTCCATTCCAGAGCAAGGAGATATTGCCCGAAGACACAGTGAACATTATGAGTTTAATGAGACCATGAGGAAGATTGAAGTCTATCAAAACCTGGCCCAGATAATTCTAACTAACGCTGTCATAGGCTTTCCTGAGGTCTACTTTGAGAATCATATTATGACTTTGCCCATAGCTTTCCTCATGGAATGAATAGCTTCCTGAGTAATGATAATGTTGTCTATGGTTCCCCTACTAGGTAAAAAACTGTTTTGATGCTCCCCCACCAATTTTTTTAACAAATGCCTTAATTTTTGGACTATGACCTTAGATAACACCTTGTAGAAGGAGTTTAACAGACTGATCGGTCTGAAATCATCCAAACCTTCTGGGCTTGTCTACTTAAGGATAAGAACTATAAGAGCATTTGCAAAACGCAGGTAAAAAAATCCGTCCCTGAGAGCTTCATTCACAAAGTTACACAAGGAGGGCTTCACAATGTCCCAGTACCACTGCAAGAAGATCGCCTGCACACCGTCTGGCCCCGAAGCCTTCAAGCCTTTCATGGAAAAGAGAGGAGAAGACAGAGAAGATTGGGTTTTGATTTTGACGACAGCCATATCTATTGCTGAAGACAGAGGAAAGGAGAGAGACGATTGGAGCTTGATTTCCACGACGGCCATGGCTACCGCTGGCAATAGGAGAGGAGAGAGAGGAGAGAGAAGAAAGAATGTGAGTTTTAACTGTCATATCAGCATTTTTGTTAAATTTGAGAATTGGCATTGATCCATCTCCGTTTGTTCCCAAGTGGAGAAAGAAAGGCAGGCGGACCAAGAAACCTCTTCTTGAATGTTTAGAGAGTCCATGGACATAAGTAGCGAAAACAATAGGAGAGAGGTCTGTTGACAAGAAGACAGCAAATGCTAATGCCAGGACCACTAGTACATCTTCGTTTTCATCGTCTGAATTGCAGAGGGTTGTAGAAGGGTTTGCAGTTGATCTCAATGAAAAGCCCTTTGAAGCTATACCGTTAACATCGAAATCTTTGGTGCTTAAATTGGACAGTGGTCAGATGTTCTATGTCTGAGAAGCCCACTGAAGCTACATCATTAACTTTGCCTTCATCTTTGCTGCCCGAACTGCAGAGTAGTCAGGTGGTTCTTAATCTCAATGAGAAACACATACAAGACTTCTCATCTTCATCTTCTGTGCCCTAACATCATGCTAGTGACCTGGTGTTTGGCGTCTAAAAGATTGAAGCTTCTTCTTCCTCTCAGTCTAAAAGATTGAAGCTTCTTCTTCCTCTCAATCTTCATCTTCTGTGCCTTAACCTTCCAGGTCTTGGTGCGAGACCAGTTTTCATTCATCTGTGGTCAGGTTAGTGGTAATTAGATTCTTTAAAAAAGAGTTAGCATCAATTTTGTTGTTTTCTTGTTAAAGTTAGGGCTTGATGCCATAGACACCCAAATTTTAGTCGCTGCAAGCTTGGAGTGTAGAAAAGATCAGAAGAATGCACATAGAATTTGCAGTTACATAGTAAAAGCAAATGCAAGATATATCTCTGGTTCGAGCATAGATCTGTTTGTAAGAGAAGATTGTGTTGTCCGGAACAATTGTATAAAATGGGGGGATTTATATAATGAATGATTGGTAATAGCCATACATCAATTGAAAAACATGAAACAGTTCAGGTCAGTGATTTTAAGGGCATTTTCCCAGTACTAGGATACCAAATCCAAGTGATTCCTAATCCAGAGATGATTGTTTAAGAATAACATATTGCAAAAGAATACTACCGCTCGCAATAAACTTCTCGAGTTCCCAAACCCAAGGATATGACAAAAATTAGTTCCCAATTGATGAATGAAATAATACACTAAAATATCTAAAAATTCATACATCAGGGAAAAAAAATTATGGGATGCTAAGTTTTGTCTGTGGACCAAAGATAGAGAGGACTAAAGAGAGTCGCATGTGCAAGGAACACGGGTCAACAACAAAGTGACCTTAGATATTAACATACCAAATGACCCTCATGGCCAGCAATTGACTTGATTAAAATAGTGTGTTCAGAATGGCTTCTCGTACTCCTGTGCTGGCTGCTCCCAGACCCTCAAAAAGCCTACATCAAACAATTTTGAGCGATTTGGGTTCAAAACACTGAGCAACAATGCATCATAAAGATTACTGCTCTTTCACCAAAATCCAAAGAATTGTGAGTTCCAAGTTATTAAAAGGCCCATCATTGTGTCTACCATATCAAGCTTCCCAAAATTTCTAGCTCAATAACTGCAGGATGTAAGCACACTTGGCACAGATTTCCACTGGGAAATGAGGATGTAAGCACCCTGATCTTTTCATCAATACTGGAAGAATTGCAGGATTTCTAAAATATTATTGTCAATGGTAAGCAAAGGGAAGGGACCTAAGTACAACATGCATGATATTCCAATAATTACACTGCATCAAGCCACTCTCATAACCAAGCACTAATTATTCAACAGAGAACCTTAAGAAATTTCAAACTGAACAATCAGAATCCTGAACTGCCACCTATTTACCTACTTTCTAAACAAACACCTGAGGCTGTGGTCCAACTCTTATGTTTATCACTAACTTTCAGATTCCTACAAATAGTAATTTTCTCCTTGGTGATCCTTACAGAAAATATATGAGGCATGTAGTGCACAAAATGAGAATCTCTCCACAATATGACATAATTTAGCAGAAAAAAATTGCCCCACCAAAAGTGAATCTCAAAAGGCTTAAGAGAGAACAAAGGTAGGAAAACCCAAAAATTATTTACATTCATGAAATGCACAAGTCCACTAAATTTCCTCCTTGGTGATCCTTACAGAAAATATATGAGGCATGTGATGCACAAAATGTGAAGCTATCTCCATAATAAAACAACAACCTGAGCCTTAATACCAAAATTTGAGATCGACCATGAAGCTGTCTCCATAATATAACATAATTTGGCAGAACAAAATTGCCCCACTAAAACTGAGTCTCAAGAGGTCTAAGAGAGTATAAAGGTAGGAAAACATAAGAACTATCGAGTAAATTCATGAAATTCACAAGTCCAAACAAATTCTAATCATAATAACACGGAATTACTGAATTTAATCATGCCAGAAAACCTATCAGTGAAGAAATTACAAGACTTCCTCGTCAAGGAAACAACAGCTAAAGAACTTGCCGCCACACCTTACAAAGGGGTGACGTATTGAGGAACCGGTAATGGCCACAATGGCAAAGGAAGGAAGACCTTTGTTTGCAGAGAACACCATCTATACTATCAATAGTTGCATACAAGTATAGAGAAGCTTAAAGGCTTCAGATACAACCTAACAGCAAATAATAGAATACCACATCAAGCGGGATGCATAAGATATATAAGGTTCTATAATTTAACTATTAAAAGAAAAGATTCTTGAGAAGGGGTAAGAAGGATATCTTACAAGATTGATATGTTCAAAAATATACATATAAATATATATGTGTGTGTGTGTGCGGCCTGGCTAAAGGTCAAAGTAAATATTTACAAGGTGAGCTATTAAAGTCTATTGTAGCCAATGCCAAAACCTGTTGACCAAATTATAGATGCAACAAGTTGTTTCCTGAAGGAAGAGAGAGAGAGAGAGAGAGAGAGTGAAGAAGAAGAAGAAGAAGAACCTACTGAGACACAAAAGTTCACATTTTTTTTGTGCGTGTGCGCGCGCGCATGCTTGTGTGTGTATATGAAACAAACAACATTTGTTACTACATCTTGAGTTTTATTTTACACCTAAAAGGCACTTGCATAACACCTCATAGGGCCTCAGGCAAAGCACCTAGAAAGGGTGCTCTCCTTCTGAACTAAGGTGAAAAGCCACTAACTAAACTGCGAGTACAGTTGAAGAGCTACCATGCACCAGTGCAAATAGGCCTTATCTCAGCGTTGTAATGTGTTTGGCTGTCTAATCTCTTGAGCTTTGGAGAAAAACCTTAGGTTGCCACAACAACTAACATATGATAAGACATCCGGTAAAATGCCTTGGTGAATAAAGCCAAAAAGCATGTATTGCTTTAAAAATTTATGCTGAAACTGCCATTAACTAGAAACCTTGAGCCCTTAATATCTAAGAATATATATCCTTCCTCCCATCTCTTTATCCACCTGGTTAATAAAAATAAAGAATTTCAACAGCTGTTTTCTCACCTCTCTTTTTCCGCCAGTAAAATCTAGGTAGGACTCACACTTAAAGCTCTTCTACAAACATTATTCAGGAGTTCTAATCCAATTCTTTCTAAGAACCATCCCACTTGTCCTCAAAATTTCAGCAAGCACGGTATCAGCCTTAACTTAGGAACAACATTTCTTCATTAGGCATGACCTAAGATGAGAAAATATGTCCCAATTATGCAACATCCTCAAAGATCATTGTCACCAAAAGATAAACTCTCTAAGGCCCCATCCAGCTCCATGGTCTATCCGGATTGCACTCTAGTATCAGCTTACAGTTCTAGTGTTTCATTTGGATCTCAATGTGGGGATTAAAAATTCAACCCAATCTTATATATGAAGCAGCTGCTCTCAGATACAAATCCATAGGGACACTAAGTAGCTGCACTCAGGATGACATTTTTTTCTGGAAGGCAGTTTGAGAATCTACAGTGCAGCCTAAAGCGAACTCCATCCTATATAAGCAGCATAGGGTATGATCTAAATCAAGATAGCCTTCAGGCACATGATAACTTTGGTCAATAGATGCCAACATTGTGAGAGGAACATTCAGACGGTTTGCTGAACCTAAGGCATACTTTATAAGAAAAGTTTTGTTTATTAGATCTATTGCTAGTTTGTTTCTTAAACAAAATTATTTTCCGCCCTTGCACCAACTTTCTCTTAGTGAAATTATTATCTCTAACTTTTGTAGTCTTTCTGTAAACATATTGCAAGATCTTAAAAAGTTTTGAAGAAACGAATAAAGAAGATCATTGGTTATTTTCTAATATTAAATTTTCTTTTCAATATTATCCAGCAAACAGAGAGTGAGGGATAACAATCTCAGCACAACCACAATAATACCTGCCACCAGTATTCGGTTTCACAAACAATTTGAGATCTCAGCTGAAATAAAGACCAAAATATTATCTACCACTCACCCATTAACTGAAAAATCCATACAGATCAACAAATTACACATCGTCCAGTACTTCTTTTGCCTATCCATATGGTAGTTTTCTTCAACTTTAAAATAGAAGTTTTCTTCAACTTTAATCCATTCTCGCTCAGACCATCATATACCTGGTCTTGAACAACCTTTGACCATCTTCTCGAGAATGTTGCATACCCGCAAAAAACTGAGTTCATCAAATGAAATCTTCAGATTATCTTTACCACTAATCCACAACCAACTTAACAAGTGAAACTATCTCCACTAAAGAACAAATCGTTTGGACTACCTAATAGGTCAATATATAATTTGGAACACATTTTGGCCCCGAGTATCAGATATTTGACAACAAAAGCTCAAGAGCTTGCAAACTTATAATCCATCTTTTACAAATGGTTCCTCCAGCTCAATTCTGAAGCCCTAACTGTATTCCAGCAAACCAGCCAATCCTTTGAACTGAAAGAAGCCCATTTTCTCCCAACTTTGTTCAGGCCGTTAAAATTTGTAGCAACACTACTGAGAACCCTTGACCCTTAAAAGATCCCCACTTCGCCCACAAGTGAATTCAGGCAAACGTTGATGGCCAGTTTTTGGGACCTTATTTCTCTTTCACCACACCTCTTAAATCCGAATGAGTACCTAGAAAGCTATCCTTAGGGGGTTTGAACAAGCTAAGAACAGGTTCCTCAAGTCTGACTTGGAAACATTATGATATGAAGTCTACAAAGATGCTCAAGCCCACCCCAGCCCATCATGATCCCTCCCCTTGTATAAAAGAGGTCAATGATCTCTCCTCTTCTTGCCAGATGATACAATCAAAGATCAAGCTTAAATCACTATGGTAGCTTATTCACGACATGCATACTACCCCTAAACACCTCTTTTCTGGGCCTTAAACTCAACAATTTGGCAATACTTGAAAGCAATTTCTAAGACAATAAAACTGAAAACACTTTGAGACAACTTGAACTCATTCTCCAGTTTGCGAACATTGCCTGACATTTAATTGGTAGACACCCTGGCAATTCTCCATTTAAAAATGCCAGAAGCATATTAACCTCAGCATCACTACGTTACTACTTAGACATTTCATTAACTTCTTTAAGAAAGTTCTACTGGTTAAGCCATGGTTCTTTGAATCTTGACCTCCTTAATCTGATCCCGTGTTATGGTCTTCACTGCATTAGAAATCAAACTTGTTTCAAGCTTTATAAGTTTGCAAAGAAACATTGACAAAACCCCCATGTGAAGGACTAAATCATTCTTCACTCTCCTTAAGAACAAGATTTGCACGGGACATGATACAGACACAATGACAAGATGAAGTTATAAAAAGTTTACATGATTTTAGTAACAAAATGTCTAGTATCATGTTTAATGTGGGATTTCAACACAGCAACACTCATTTCTATTAGTGTCCATGCAACTTAGATGAATACTGATTGATGCAACGGTTACTATGTCTTCCAAGACGGCAACAGACCACCTCCCGATCCCTTAAGTTATCATAGCCGCCATATTGTCCACACCAACACTTTGCCACCCACTATAGAGCTTCTGACCCCTTCTCTTGTCAAATTCTTATAACTATTTAGAGATATAGCCATTCCTATAAGCCTTCTAACCATTAACTCACATACATCAGTGCAAATAAAATATAGAATAACAAAGACACTACATGTATTTTAAAACAAATTGAGACTTGAGGCGATGAGCATATTAAAACAGACATCTAACAGGTCATCAGCCATTCAATCACATTCCCAAACCACATTGTCCACAACTTTAATCAATCACATGGCTAAACAATTCAGACAACAAACGAATCGTAACAAGCTTATGTGCAGATATGATAAAGCTAAGAATCAGGCATACTTATTGGTATTTCTCCCAAGGACATGTATATTGGGTCGTCATCACCAAGAATTCCCTGAAATAATTAGAGGCAAGGAATAAGTTGACTAGCAGAAAAATAAACAAGAACAAAAACAAATATTGAAGTGCATTAACAATTGTTTTGCTTATAAAATTTCTGTGAAATGAATAATGGTCATACAAGGATAGTACTTTATGTCAAACCTCAAATTTCACCATGTTATCATAAACAATCTTATGTTGAGAAAATTCACAGGATAAAATTCCTTCCATGTTTGGTAGGTACAGAAAAATGGAGAACTTAAATCAATGACGCAAGGCGTTAACCAGTACAGAATACTGCCAAATTCATGGACTCCAAATCATCCTATCAAACTAGATGGTGCCTAACCCTCCAATGCATAGACGACCAAGTACAAAGTTTCAGCAACAGTACCTCTCCGTTATGAAAGCCCATATTGTGAAGAGGATTAATGTCAGGCGGCACAGAAGCACAATTTGGAATATCGGTTCCTAGAAAATCAGACATCATGAACCCATAATTGTCCTGATGATCACTGGTACTTTGAGGATGATTTGGAAAATTCTCTGGCCCCGTATATACCATTTCTAACCTGTTTTATTTAAGATTCTAGTTTAGGAGAAAATAAGAGGTAGAAAGCCAAATTCAGTCTGTGAAAACTATCTTTTGAAGTTAGGCACGAAAACTCTAAAGAAAATGCTACAACTACACTTCCATTCCATCACTCATGAAGTACAATTACAGTAAACAACGCAGATGCTAAAGCAACTTACGTTCTCTCCGAGTTATTGAAAGCGTTGGCATCTTGTAAAGAGTCATTTTCCAAATCAATCACTTCAACATCTTTCCCAATAGATGAACGCTTACCATATTCATCAGCTGCATTGCTGTTATTACTCATAGACAAGTCAATATCTACTTGTGCTACTTCATCTTGGGGTTTTGATGTAGACGGAAAATCAAGAATACGATGGCAATCATGGTTTTCACTAATGTCAGAACCTCCCATAAGATTAAGGTCACAAATCTTAAACGAATTAGGGAATAGCTGCTTCTCTTCAGCATAGTCAGTACAAGGTTCACCCTCGCTTTTCGCAAACATAGGTTCATCCATATTGCTGTGTTGATCAACAGCTATAATTATTTCCTCAGCAGGAGAAGCCTTATTCTCTTTTATATTCGGTTGCTTTTGCGCCATGTAACTATGTGAATGGTAATCACTAGATTGAGAAACCATGAAAGGAGGCCACTCTTTCAGTTTCTTATTTCCCTCAATCATATCAACATCCTCACCATGCAGAGCTCGTTTGTTGCCTGTCTCCTTAACCATGGACAAAGACCTTCCATGGACCGGTGAGTCATGTTTCATTTCTTGCTCATCAATGGCTAATCCATCTGGGAATGATTGAGACCTCAAGCATTTTCCCTTCCCAACAGAGAAAACAGAACCTAAATCAATCTCCACTGACTGCAGAGGTGGAGCGTTTGACATGTCAGAATCAAGAAACTCTGAACTATCTTTGCTCACTGTTCTATCATTTGGCAAACCCCCCGCAGAATTACTTTTCGCATGCTCTTCAGATTCAGACGCTTTTAGGGTTTCAACATCACTATCAATCTCAACAATGGCAATCGGAACAGACTCAATTTTTGAGCCTCGAACAGCCATCGCAGAACGGGTTCTCGTAGGAACCTTAGCAAATTTACAAAAGCTAAGTAAATCAGCCCCATTTCTACCACCCTTATTCTCCTCCACCCCACAGTCCTGAATCTCAACAACCTCAATTTCACTCGCTAACTCCATTGAAGCGCCATTTTTCTCCTCTTTTCCCTCCCCAATCTCCTCAACCCCATCACTTTTTCCACCCAGTTCATCCCTTTTATCATCAGACCCACCGTTTATTTCATCTGGGGCATCACTATTTTTTCCACCCAGATCATTTGCAACTTCACTTTTCTCAATTCCATCTTCAATCTCACCTTTTGAAGCAATTCCCCTCCTCACCGAAAGTTTCATCTCCTCACCTGAACCAGCACTAGAAGAATCATCTTTCCCAACTCTCTCTTCTTCCTTATGATCACTAAATAACTCACTCTCCCCCTCCTCCTTCTCAGGTGAAACCCTAGTTTTATCCGAGAACTGCCCCCACTCCGATCCATAACTCCTTCCTCCTCCAGGCCTCCTTCCCCGACTGTCCCCAAACCTTCTGCGACCAGAATTCATCTCCGAAACACCATTTCCAAGCCTCAGTGAGATCCTATTTCCACTTTCTTGGATCACACTCGGCGAGAACAAACCCTTAGACACCAAATACTCCAAGGCAAGCCTCCCTGCCTCCATGAAAACGTCTCCGACACCTCTCCGGGACGACGATGACGGAGGAGGCGGCGGCTGCGGAGGAGGAGGCTGCTGATTCTGGAAATGTTTTCCTCCTCTACCGTATCCCCGATTGAAACTACTGCTTCGAAAGCCTGAATTGTGAAACCCATGACTCCTCATCGAAGACTCGGGAGAGATTCGAGAGACTGAAACCCCCATCTGCATCGAATTCGATCTCGAATACCCATTTCCAGGGCTTCGATGTCTGGCTTGCATCGTTAGTTGAAGAACTTATCAAAGGAAGAAGAAGATCAAGGGAAAGTCGAGAGATTTTTTATGGGGCTTGTCCGAAATTGGGTTTTGAACTTTATTGCAAATATGGAAAATGAGGTGAATTAGATCAAATTTCTTGGTGGGGATGAGTATTCATTTGAATTGTGAATTTGCTTTTGCCTTTTTTCTGCTTTCTTTATAAATCTTTTTTTTTTTTGGTAATTCTGTCCAGCAGGCAAGCACCCGTGCAGCTAGGTTGAGCTGAGAGAGAGAGAGAGAGAGAGAGAGAGAAAGGTTAGATAGCGAGATACACTTCCCTCACTTCCTCCCCATTCCTCGTTCACACTTCACATTGGGGGTGTGGTCACAACAACCGCAATTTCCAATTCATGTCTCTCCGGCACGCGCTCTTTCTCCACGCACCCCTGGTTGCGAAACTTTCTAAATTATTATTTTTCTTCTAACATGAAAAACATATATTATTTGGCATTAGCATGTTTTTGATATATAATTTTTTACGGATGCAATCAATAAACTATAGTTTAATTAGTATCAACTCTTTTCTATATAGAGGTTTTGAATTCAAACATCTCTTATATATTAAAAAAATTTACTAATGCATTCATACTATCCAAGAAAAAAAATAAATGATTATATTAGTGTTGAATCCAAATTCAACTCCATAGTAATACGTCAGGAATAGATGATACTATGTTTGATGGATGGTGAGACATGAAAAATGTCCGTTGGAGGTAGTTCTAACAGAGGAGATTCAAACACTCAAATCAGAAATAGTGATTTTTGAGAGAGAGAGAGAAACAAACTGAAGAAAACTATAGAGCAGTCTCATGTAGTCTTGTGTGTTGTATGCAGAGAAAGAGTGCACGTATTTGGCTAGTTTCCTATACTAAATATATATAGTATGCATGTATGGCAAATCTCATATACATTTAAGGATATAGAAATCCTAATTTTTTTATAGAGTGATTGTTTAAAATCTTCTAATATTATAGAGATTATAGTCAAAGATCATTAAAGGGTTTAGAATCCTATTGATTAAGAGAAGTTTTAGTTCCCACAGAGATTTGTTTCATTAGCGAGAAAGATTTTCTCAAGACTAGAAGAGGTTAGAGATTGTCTTCCTTATTGGATGATGATACATTAGACTTATCGCATAATAAAAATTACTTCTGCATTAACAGAGAGTATCTAAGGAGAAGTGGAGACGATCGAGAGATTCGAAAGTCGAGAGTCAGAATAATCAAGAGGCTAGCAATCACCGAGAGAGCATTTGGTCGAGAGGCAAATAAGTGACTTCTATCGAAGGAGCTCGGTAAGGGGGTTAAGCGAACGAGAGGGTGGTATCGAGGGGATTCGGACTTGGTAGTATATGGATCTTTTGGTGATGAACTTTCGATCCGTGTACCATCAATTAGTAAAGTTTGTATTTAAAGAGAAAAAAAAAATCTTGAATACGAGATAATGAGTAGTACAGTGTCTTGATCAATAAATCTTAATACATATTTATTAATCCCTATTTTTCATTTTATTTATAATATTTTCAATTAAAGTTGATTGAGGTGAGTTTTGCTACAAAAATAACTGCTCTGCTAAAGGAGTGAGGAACAGGTGTTGAGAAGTCTTTCTAGACCTTTGTGAATCATAGAACCTACAAATATCGCTGGAGGGTGTTTCAATGGGGGAAGACTCTGACCATCAAATCAGAAAAGAGCGATTGTGAAAGAATGAGAAACAGACTAAGAAGAGTCATAAATAACCCTATATTGTATCTATGTGATAAGTATAGAGCTAATGAATGTTTCTGATCCATTGCTTGTGTTGAATATATATAGCATACATGACAAGTCCCATATGTGATTAGATGTGTAATCAAAAATTTCTCAAGGATTTAGAATCTTGCTGATTAAGGGAAACTTAAGTTTCCATGTAGATTCCCTAACATTTTGGGAGTGTATTCAAAGATTTGTTTCCCCATAGAAAGAGATTTTTCCAAGACTAGTGGAGGTTCATATCAAGTTAATGAAAATTTAAACTGGTAAGAGATTTCCTTCCATGTTGATTGATCACATGTCGAGCCTATTGTGTAATGAGAGTTACTTCCGTATTGGTGGAGGGCATTTAACAAAGAGTAGGAAAAATCGAGAAGTTTGGAGATCGAGAGTTAGGATGACCTAGAGGTCAAGGGGTAGTTGCTTTCTCGAGAGAGTAAAATCGAAAGAGTCAAAGAATACAAGCGAGAGCACCAGATTAAGAGGGCAATCTACCAAGAGATCCAGAGCGCATTTAAGTGTTCATGGGCCTTATGACAATGGCTTAGTGGGCTCAGTAGTTCAATGGGTTTTATAATAATGAGCCGTTAGACCATATATCATCAAAAGCAAATAATTTTTTATAAAAATATATTTTTATTTATAATAAACTATTTATTTTTTTTTAAAATGTTTTCGATATTAACGTTCATATTGATTTTAGAAAAACCAATTTGTATTATATTTTTCTTAAAAGATGTAATGTTGTTGTGGTTGAAATGAGATAACTTGACCGAATACATGATGTTTTGGGTTGATAAGCTTTAACAAATTTTTGTCTATCAACTTAAGATGAAAACTAATTCTCCTTATAGATGAGGAGAAGAATTCTATTGATATCATATTGATGGGACATAACCTAAAAGCCCAATGGACTGAACTCGAAGTCTTGAAAGCCCATGACCCAACGAGCATTACACGCTTAGGCATGTCAACAATAAGGGATTTATCTCCCTAAACGATAAAACGTGTAATGACACCTCGGCTAATCTCTATCGGTAGCGGCCTAATCGGTTCGTGGCCCATAGGGGTATTCAATAAATTCAAGACGATATTTCTCTTTTGAGTTGTGATCGACAATTTTGGTAAAGAGTTGATCATTTACCCTTATCGATCAGAGGCAATATTAGAGTTGAATTAGACTTGAATAAAACCACCCGCCCCAATCTGAAGTGTTTGAATCGGGTTAATTCGGGTTTTTTGTTATATCAGGGCGGCTTCGGGTTGGTAATTAAAAACCCTACTCATTCGAATTAACCCGAATATATCTATAAATATGTTATAATTATAAGGGTAAAAGTGGAATTAGAGTAAAAAAAAAAAAGAGTTTTGCAAGGACTATATATATATTCTCTTAAAGAAACCCTAATCAATCACTCACATCTCTCTCTCTCTCTCTCTCTCTCTGCCGTCTCAAGTCCAACAGTGTGTCTCTCCAATCTCTGATCATCTTTCTCTCTCTCATCTCGGAACATCATTTCCTACTCTATCTTGTGTGAATGCCGTTTAAATTTCATCACCGTCTTCATCTTCAATCCACTTTGGGTTGCTTTTGTCAAAGTTTGCAATTGACTTACCAGATTTTCTTTTCATCCATGGCTCAATTTCATCAATCTTTTCCCATCTCGTTACCGCCCTCTATTATCACCCAAACGCCTTTTGCAAATAGTCACTGCCATTCCAATCAATTTCTCACTTTCAACTATCGAATTCCAATTGCAATCTTCAACAATTCATTGTCGTGGTCTATGTTTTTCATTGACATTTGCTTTAGGCCTTGGTAAAATTTCACTTTCCAAATATTCGATAAAATTCCCCAATGATAGAAAAAATGGTTATAGGTGGGGTAAAAATAAAAGAGTGATCATAGTTACTAGAACTCAAAATCCAGTTACGATAAGAGGGAGCAGGTTAGAGGATAAAGCATAATACTAGTCATAACCCAGAGGATTTCTTGAAAATAGAGCATGCTCAGTGCTATTGATTGTTTGTGATTTGACAATTTTTGTCAGAAAAGAGACATGATGATTAAAAATTATGGATTACATATCGTCATTGTCTGTCCCCCCTCTGGATCTCAATGCTGGGTATGTTTCGGTAATGATGAAGTCACTACCAGATAAAGGGTCTTCGGTGACGGAAATTACCAATGAAAAAAAATCCATCGCTATTTTTTATGAATTTGTGACGGATTAGCGACGAAAAAATCAACGACGGATTTAGCAATGGAAATTATCAGTAGTTTTGTAATAAATTTTTAAATCTTAAAAATTGACACAGAGCATTCACCATTGTTATAACTTAGTACTTATTGATGACATATAGCACTATTATGCAAGTTTTGATCAAACCCATGCATCATGAAAATTCCAATTTACCTAATACATGTAATTAGTAGCATGATGTCGAAATTATATTAGGTATAGCGGGTAGATCGTTGTATCCTTTTATCATAATTATGAGTTTGATTTGGGTATGTAGTTGATTACGTTGAGAGACTCCTATTTCGACCTGAATCGATTCGATCTGGATTAATCAAGATGAAATTTTGAATATTATGTGACAGATTGAATCCAAAGGCACCAAAAAAATTAAAATTATGTTACACCTAACACTTGTTATTTAGATCAGAAAAGGAAAGAAAAAAATAGTAACATCAGTTAGATAACTGAACTATTTGTAATGGACTCTTTTATAATTTTTCCCCTGCATTCCCACAATTAAAGGAGAGGGGCTTTATTGTAAGGATACTCTTTGGAAAATGTTTCTCCTACTCGAGGCATTTTAAAAAGCTTTTCCGAAAATAGAAATGTATCGGTAATGGCCGAGTGAAGAATTCAAGAGGTCGGATGTAACCTAAGTGGCCAAGTGTTTGGGACCTTCTGGTTTTTAGCATCTGTTTCTTTGCTTCCCCCAACCCAACACAAAATCAAAAACTTAGTAGGGAGTGAAAGCCACAAGCGCCGGACAAATTACTACTTTGGCGGGTCTGCTCGGAAACTAACACCCAAACCCCCGACTTGGACAAGAAAAGCCTATCGGAAGGTGAACTGCGACGGAGAGAAAACAAACACGTAATCGCTTCTCTTTAAGTTTTATTTGGCAGTGAAACCTTCGGAAGAAAGAAAAACGGACCGTGAAAATTGAATTATAATTCATTAATTAATATAATACCTCTTCCAATTTCTAATTTGACAACTATTTCTTACGTGCCAATCTCTATTTTTCCTTATACTCCTAATCTTAAAATTTTCTACAATTTTTACTTCGCCCATCAACACCTATTATTTTTTTAAGATAAAATAGTAAAATTATTGATTAAATTTTTTTATTTTAATTTTGTAATTTAGTATTGTTAGAGGTGGATTTTGACTCCACAGATACCAGCTCCTTCTTGACCCGAACAGTAGCTGTCAATAGATGGATACACCTGTAAAAACTACCAAAAGGTGTTCCAACGGGGAGACTCTGACGCTCAAAATAGTAAACAGCGGTTTTTGATTAGAAGAAACAAATTGAGAATTGAGGAAATATTGTTCCCTATGATCAATGTGCCTCATTTGTTATGGTTAGAGAGCGTACCTAGTTCTGAGACCTTAGAGATCATTTTATACCTCTAAGAGACGTGCGTCGCTGGGGGGCTTCAACCCTACCTTCCTTATTGGACCGATCCGAGAATCTCGGGAGTCGATATTCCGAGTTGATTATAATCCTTACTTTTCGGGGAGGTCTTCCACTTTTAGGAAAATACTTTCCTTATTCGAAAAATCCTAGTTTTGCTGTTATGAAAATAGGAAGTAGAGGTAAATGGGTTCTGACCTTCCTTTTGAGTCATTAGGAGTGTTGCCCACAGTTCGGTCTCTTGACTGATTAAGGGATCTTTGTGGCTAGTCCGATTAAAGGGTTGATGTCTACCCGTCCGATCGGGGTGATCACCCTCGCTCGGCGAGGATCGCTCGATTAGCGGGGTGATTGGGACCCTATCATTTAGTAGATCCGGACGACTGAAACCCCCTCGATAGATTGATTGGGACGGCTATGACCTTTCGGTAAGTTATCGTTAGATACTGATCAGTAGACGCCTTTCATAACCCTTTAGAGAATAACTCTTTTGCTCTGAGTTTTAGACTATGTCTCATCAAACATATTGAGTTTAATAACTTCAAAGTGTGGATATTACTATTGATGGATTAAAACTATGGCGGAGTCGCAATTAAAATAAAGCGTTTCACCTTATTCTAATACCATGTAAGCCGCCAGATGCAACCAAAGTGGTTGCAACTCGCGCAAAACACCTCACCCTACCCAAAAGGGGAAAAAAAGATTTGAAAAAAAGATAATTTAATAGTTATAACTTCACCCCTATTTTGATGCTCTCGATTTTAAATCACAATATAACAAAAAAAAAACTTTTAAATGAAGTAAATATTAACTTTTGTATTTTATTGTCGGTTGACAACATAATTTAAGAATGAGGTAAAAAATATATATATATAAAAATAAAAATAAAAAATTATCAAATTATTCTTGTCCTTCTGCTCCTAATATCCCTGAAAAAAGAGATATATAAATTTAACAAAATCCCTTAAAAAATAAAATATAAAAATTTCGTCCATTTTTATTCCAAAGATGAGAATTTGTTTTTTTTCTTTTTTGGTCTCCGCAGACAACCAAACATAATATTTTTTTTGTCCTTTGTGTGTCCTTTCTATATATCATTTCAAATGCTATTTTTCAAAAAACACACAAACACACACACACAGAGATTTATGATTACATAATGAGAGAGAATTTTTCTTTTATGATTTATAGATAAATCATAGTCACTAGAATTGTAGGATTCGAACAAATATACAATGGTTGGGCTATATTTACCTGTTCCGGATTGATATTCTTCGTGATTTTCACTCAGCTCACCGATCTCAAGTTGGACCACGCAAGGAGAAAGTATAAACTTAATGTGTACACGGGTTAGGGGGAGCTCGGGCCAAACAAGAAAACTTAAGGCCTTGGCCCCAACCTCGTTTGTTGAAGCTTGCAGGTTGTATGCACATCGTGTTTTGAGGGATGTGTCCCATAAAAGAAATAATTAAAAGTAATTATACATAGTAAAATCTAACCATGGTAGGCTTATTGAGTGTCAGAGGCTGACTTGATAAAATATATTTTTTTATACTTTAATCACAAATTAGTGAGTGTGTTGCAATATTGTGAGTTGCAGGTAACTACTTGCAAGGTGGACACTATAATATATACTCAATGATATCACAATCCTCCTTCAATCTCGGGATTCAAAAAAAGAGAGATGATTTATGTATTTAGACCCACCCACGTAGAAAACTCTTCCACATAAGCTACTCTGTTACTAATGAATGCATTAAGTGGGGACTCTAAATTTATTTTATAAATATTGGCATTACTAAAATAGAGATCCTCTATTACCATTATTTTTTTAGACGAGTAGGTAGAATCGCGCCTCCTATCATGAACTTTTTTTGTTTTTTATTGGTTTTTTGGGGTTTTTTTTCTTTTTTTGTAATTTTTAATTTTGTATTTCTATTCTTTTGTTTTTTTTTTTTTTGTTTTTTTTTTATTTTTACCACTACTATTATATTATTATTAATTATCCAAAACTCACCGCAATTTATCATTACTATTAAAGACAAAAAAATAAAAAAATAAAAGAATAAAAAAAACTCAATATAATAAACTAATTAAAAAACAAAAGAATAAAAAACAAAATAAAAAGAATAAAAAGAATAAAGAAAACCAAATAAAAAAATTAAAAATTAAAAAAAAAATTCAAGATAGGAGAGGTGGTTCCACAGGCGGTGGAACCCCTCCTATGTTGATTTTTTTCTTTTTCTTTTGAGGTTTTTTTTTCTTTTATTTTTTTAATACTTTCGTATTTTTATTCTTTTATTTTTTTATTCTTTTATTTTGTTCTTCCTTTTTTATTCTTTTATATTTTTATCACTGTTATTATATTATTACTAATTATCCTAAATTTATCACTATCATATAAAACAATAAAAAAATAAAAAATAAAAAAGAATAAAAAGATTTTTTTTGTTTTTTTTTTTGGTTTTCTTGGGGTTCTTTTTGTTTCTTTAGTTTTTTTTTTTTTTAATTCTTTTGTGTTTTTATTTTTCTGGTTTTCTATTCTTTTGTTTTTCTTCTCTTTTTGTTCTTTTTAATTTTTACCACTACCATTACATTACTACTAATTATCTTAAACTCAACACAATTTATCTTAAAAATAAAAGAAGAAAAAAAAGCCCAACATAGTAAACCAATAAAAAAACAAAACAATAAAAAACAAAATAAAAAAAGAATAAAGAAAACAAGATAAAAAAAGAATAAAAAACAAAATAAAAAATAAAAAACACAAGAAAATTAAAAAAAAAAAAAAGTTCAAGATGGGAGGGGGGTTCCACCGGGTGGAACCCCCCTCCTATGTTGAATATTTCTTTTGTTTTTTTTTTATGGTTTTTTGTTTTTTTTCTTTTATTTTTTTAATTCTTTCGTTTTTTTGTTCTTTTGTTTTATTCTTCTTTTATATTTTTACCACTATCACTATATTATTATCAATTACTCTAAATTTATCACAATTTATCACTATCATACAAAATAATAAAAAAACAAAATAAAAAAGAATAAAAAGATTTTTTTTGGTTTTTTGGGTTTTTTTTGTTTTTTTAATTTTTTTGTGTTTTTATTTTTTGTTGTTTTTCTTTTGTTTTTCTTATTTTTTTATTCTTTTTAATTTTTACCACTACTATTATATTATTATTAATTATTCTAAGCTCATCACAATTTATCTTAAAAATAAAAGAATAAAAAAACAAAACAATAAAAAAAAACCTCAACATAGTAAACTAATAAAAAAAACAAAAGAATAAAAAATATAATAAAAAAGAATAAAAAGAATAAAGAAAACAAAATAAAAAAATAAAAAACAAAATAAGAAAAGTTCAACATAGGAGAGACGGTTCCACCATCTCCTATGTTGATTTATTTTTTCTTTTGACTTTTTTGTTTTTTTGTTTCTTTTAATTCTTTCGTATTTTTATTCCTTTTGTTGGTTTTTTTTGTCTTTTTATATTTTTACCACTACCATTATTTTATTACTATTTACGTTAAATTCATCACAATTTACCACTACCGTAGAAAACAATAAAATAAACAAAAAATAAAAAAAATAAAAAAGAATAAAAAGATTTTTTTGTTTTTTTTTTTTGTTTTTTTGGGGTTTCTTTTGTTTCTTTTGTTTTTTTAATTCTTTTTTTGTTTTTATTCTTTTGTGATTTTTTGTTCATTTATTTTTGTTATTTTTTTTATTTTTTTTAGTTTTTATCACTAGCATTACAATATTACTAATTATCCTAAACTCACTACAGTTTATCACTATCATTAAAAATAAAAGAATAAAAAAAAAAGCTCAATGTAGTATCCAAAAATAAAAACAAACTAATACAAAAACAAAAGAATAAAAACAAAATAAAAAAAGAATAAAAAAACAAAGAAAACAAAATAAAAAAGAATAAAATATAAAATATAAAAGAATAAGAAACAAAATAAAAAAAAAAAAAAGTTCAAGACCAAAAAAAAAAAAAGAATAGAGAGAAGGGAAATTTTTTTAATAAAAAAAAATGGAGAGAAACAAAAATTGAGAGAGGGAGTGGGGTGAGAGGGTCACGTCTTCACTCACGTGACACCTCAAGCTCCTTTTAAGGGTATCCGGTGGAACCGCCCTCCTACACTAATTTGTTTTTTCTTTTTTCATTTGACTTTTTTTTTGTTTTCTTTGTTTTTTGTTTATTTTAATTCTTTTGTATTTTTAGTTTTTTGTATTTTTTGTTCTTTTGTTTTGTTCTTCCTTTTTTATTTTTTGTATTTTTATTACAATCACTATATTATTACTAATTACTCTAAATTCATCACAATTTGCCACTATCAAACAAAACAAAAAAAATAAACAAAAAAATAAAAAATAAAATAAAAAAGAATAAAAAGATTCTTTTTGTTTTTTTTTTTAATTTTTTGGGGTTTTTTTTGTTTCTTTTGTTTTTATAATTTTTTGTGTTTTTATTCTTCTGTTGTTTTTTGTTCTTTTTGTTCTTTTTTTTAGTTTTTACCACAACCATTACATTATTACTAATTATCCAAAATTTATCACAATTTATCACTACCATTAAAAACAAAAGAATAAAAAAAGAATAAAAAAATAAAAAAAAGAATAAAAAGAATAAAAAAAATAAAAAAAAAAGAATAAAAAGAATAAAGAAAACAAAATAAAAAAGAATAAAAAAACAAAATAAAAAAAATTCAAGACCAAAAAAAAGAAGAGAGATGAGGGAAATTTAAAAAAAAAAAATAGACGGAATCAAAAACAGAGAGAGAAAGTGGGGTGAGAGGATCACTTGAGTGGTCGTCACTCACATGACATCTCAAACCCCTTTTAAGGGTATACATAGAAAAAAGAATAAAAAAATAAATAAAAATTCAAAACCAAAAAAAAGAAGAGAGAGAAGGGAAATTAAAAAAAAAAAAAAACAGATAGAAACAAAAACAGAGAGAGTGTGGGGTGAGAGGGTCATGTGAGTGGTCATCAATCATGTAACATCTCAAATCCCTTTTAAGGGTATACATAGAAAAAGGATAAAAAAACAAAATAAAAAAAGAATACAAAGAATAAAGAAAATAAAAAAAATAAATAAATAAACAAAATAAAAATTTAAAATAATTAAAAAAAAGTTCAAGAAAGTGAACAAAAAAAAAAAGAAGAGAGAGAAGGGAAATTTAAAAAAAAAAATGGACGGAAACAAAAATAGAGAGAGGGAGTGGGGTGAGAGGGTCATGTGAGTGGTCGTCACTCACGTCATACCTCAAAACCCTTTTAATGGTATACATAGAAAACTAAAAGAAAAAGAATAAAAAAAAAAAAGTTCAACAAAGTTGACCAATAAAAAAGAAGAGATAGAAGGGAAACTAAAAAAAAATGGACAGAAACAAAGAGAGAGAGAGGGTGGGGTGAGAGGGCCACATGAGTGATCGTCACTTACGTGACACCTCAAGGCCGAATTTTTTGTTTTTTGTTTTATTTTTTGGGTTTTTTTAATTCTTTTGTTGTTTTCTGTTCTTTTGTTTTTCTTTTTTTTTTTGTTTTTATCACTATCATTACATTATTACTAATTATTCTAAATTCACCACAATTTATCACTATCATTAAAAATAAAAGAATAAAAAAAACTCAATATAGTAGTCATAAAAAACAAACTAATAAAAAAACAAAAGAATGAAAATAATAAAAATAATAAAGAAAACAAAATAAAAAAAAAGTTCAAGACCAAGAAAAAGAAGAAAGAAGGGAAATTTAAAAAAAAAAATGGACGAAAACAAAAACAGAGAGAGAGAGTGGGATGAGAGGGTCACGTGAGTGGCCGTTACTCATTTGACATTTCAAATTCCTTTTAAGAGTATACATAGAAAAAAGGAATAAAAAAATAAAATAAAAAACGTTCAAGACCAAAAAAAAAGAAGAGAGAGAAGGGAAATTAAAAAAAATGGACGAAAACAAAAACAGAGAGAGGAGGTGCGGTGAGAGGGTCACGTGAGTGGTCGTCACTCACGTGACATCAAACCCTTTTTAAGGGTATACATAAAAAAAGAATAAAAACCAAAATAAAAAAAAAATAAAAAGAATAAATAAAATAAAATAAAAAAGAATAAAAAACAAAATTAAAAAAAAAGAAAAAAAAAAGTTCAACAAAGTGGACCAATAAAAAAGAAGAGAGAGCAAGGAAATTAAAAAAAAATGAACAGAAACAAAAACAGAGAGAGGGAGTGGGGTGATAGGGTCACGTGAGTGGTCGTCACTCACGTGACACCTCAAGGCCCTTTTAAGGGTATACATAGAAAAATAAAAGAAAAAAAAAAAGTTCAACAAAGTGGACTAATAAAAAAGAAGAGAGAGAGGAAATTAAAAAGAAAAAATGAATAGAAACAAAAACAGAGAGAGGGAGTGGGAGTGGGAGTGGGGTGAGAGGGTCACGTAAGTGGTCATCACTCACATGACACCTCAAGGCCCTTTTAAGGGTATACATAGAAGAGTAGTGAACCTCCAGCTCAAGTGACATTTTTTCATTCCTCTTGTAATAAGATCGGATTCGAGTCTCAATACGCATATAAAAAAGAGAGTAGTGAAGAATTTTATTTTTAATATAATCAACCTTTATACAAAGTCATATTTCAATTAATTTTATTAGAATATTATCAAATTCAATTTAAGAAAAACTATTTCAATATAATCATTTTTATTCTTAAATTCCATATTCGATATTTGATTAAAAAGTCTAATATCTATACCCATTAAATCGACTATTGAGAAGAGCAACAATGAAACGAGTGGCAAACGATGTGTGGAATTAATTAAGCTACCCTTGTCCAATCTCCCGCGGCAGAATGAGTAGCCATCTTCCAAGTTATTCCCCCCTGGCTTAAACCGTTAAACACAAAAATGAAAGAAGGTGCTTGCTGAGTTGAGGAATCACATAAAGCATGATGATAAAAAAGCAAATAAACACTATCATTTGAAATATGATTTAACAGTAACTGTCACATACAAGACGATGTATAGAAAGATCAAAGATGCATCACAAGAAAGATGCCCAATTGATATGTAAAAGCATAAATTTCCTACTTTCTTATCTCTAAGAAAAAAGGGTTTTTTAAAATTTTTACATCTGAGGTCCAAGAGGTAACCTATTCATGAGTTGTTGATAAATTGATGATCCATTCGACATGTTCAAACCAGGATCAGACAATGGCTCCAGCTTAGGCTCTCCCTTTGGCAACATGAAACCCATTTCATTCAACAAGGGCTGCTGCATCAAATAGGGATGAATGGGCATATCGGGCAACTTGGGTTGGCCAGGTCCTAAACCAGCCATTGGCAGATTCGCTAAGCCTGGCCGGTTCATCGCAAAAGTAAAGCCATGAGGTGCTCCTAACTGTGGCCTTGCAAGGCCGAATGGATTGATTGACTGTGGCCTCTCAAACCTTGCCATGCTACTGTGCATTTGAGATGGTTCTGGCCTATGAACATTGTCCTGAATGGTAGAAGTAACGGCTTGGGAAGATATGGCAGTGTTGGTTGCAGAACTGGCATGACTGCTGTTGCGAGCAGCTGGCACATCATGGTTGTGCTTCCCTTCGTATGTTGTTATCACAGACTTCAGGTCATGCGAAGCTCTCTCAACATGCTTTCTAACAGTGCAGCCTGCGCTGGTGCACTTGTAGTAACTCCTGCTTTCCAACAAAAATAAGTTATTTCTACTTTAAATTTTGTAATATTTTGATATGCCTGTGATTGTGCCTCTATAAGATTGAATGGGCAAAGGAAAAAAAAGGGGGGGCGGGGGAATGTAAAATCAACCTTGGGTTTGGATTTCCTTTCACTACTTTTTGCCCATACTTGCGCCAGCGGTATCCATCATCAAGAATATCCACCTCACTGGTTGTTTGGACAACAACTCTTGGTTCACGTATGCCTCTGATGGCACCATTCATTTCGGCATATGCTTCAATCTTCCTGCAATACCAAACAGTGTTGTTAAAAACCAGACATTGCTTACAGTGGTTCAAAGTGGTAAAGAGCATCAACCTTCTCTTCGACTCAGATTCATCTCCTTCACCATCATAACCTAATGACACACTGCCATGTGTAGCCCGATCATCTTCATCTTCATCATTAGAAAATGTTGATGAGGCATCCACTGCATCACCTGATTCAAAATGACTGCCATTCTGAGGCTGTAAAGAAGCCGAGGGGTTGCAATACTCGGGGCCCATGGATGTTGATGATGTCACCTCTACATTTTCATGCTTCCATTCTGTACCTCCTGCAGCTCCTTTCTCTGAGCTTGCCCAGACTGACTCACCATCAGTTCCAACCTGACCTCCAGATTGTTCAGAGAAGTCAAGCGGCATATCTGGGTTAGTTGATCCAATGGTAGAACGCCGAGCAGGTGGAGGTTTAGGGTGATTGTGAGCACCCTTGTAGATAATCTCTGTTATGTGACCCTCATGAGAACGCTCCACCTTCTTCTTTACCTGACAATTAGGATGTGTGCATTTATAGTAACTTCGGGGAAATTCACTACCTTTCACTTGTTTCTGGCCATATTTTCTCCAGTTATATCCATCCTCAGACGGGGCACCACCAGCACTGCCAACCATAGGATCCCCACTGCCTCTTTGATCTCCATCTTCATCCTGTTGGTCATCCTGTTGCTCATCAAGTGGTGAAGAATGGTCTCTAATTCCACCCACAGAATCAAAACCATTTGGACCCAATGTGGCTGCATTACTCCCACCATCCTTTTCATTTGAAGATAATGAGAAGTCCATTCGAACAAATGATTGTTTTGTATCTTGAGAAAGCACCTTGGTAGCTTCAGTAAGTTGTGTTCGAAGAAAATTTTCAGGCTGAACAGAAACTTGAATACTGGGATAAGAATGCTGAGCTATGTTGGCTGCATTCAACTGTAGAGAAAACATATTTCTTATTCAATATGCATAATATATATATATATATATATAAGAAAAAAAAAAAAACTCAAATTAAGACCATCTAAAAATTTTGCGGGTCTGAGTTCAACAAATGGTGCTGATAACTTTCAATGAATTGGTTTCGTACGTAGACTTAGAAAATGGGAGGAAAAATGAAGATTACAATTACTTTGTTTGCCGCAACAAGAGAAAACCAGGAACCTGACTCAGCAACTGGCTTGAATACAAAAGATGAATTGTTGATGTCCTCAGAGAAAGGATCTTTAGCTCTATCAGTAACCTCTGAGATCAATGTTGAGCTTCTATCATCAGCACTTAGGCCAAGTATAAACTTCCCAGTTGTTGGTGATGGCTGAACCTGCAAGAAGACAGGACAATTTAACTAAGTTGTAGCAAGCATATAACTGAGTCAGTAAATCTCTTCATATTCTTTGAATATGTATGATTTCTTAGTGGCTTTGAAGCCTAAGAAGACAATGAAAATTTTTATGTTAGCTCCACGAAAGATGTTCTTCAAACAATCATACTAGGATCCAATTCCATGAAACATAAAAGTTGACATCTGCAACCAATAAGATTTCGCCTATTACCAAATTCATTAATCATTGATCAGCGCCATGTTGAATGTTCTCATAATAACATTTGCATAAAGGAATACATTGATTGGATAATTTATATTCACACATAAATGAAATCAGCCCTCCTTTCAAATAAACACACACACAAAGTCTCTCTAAATCCTATCATATCCTCAAAGATAAAGCCTCTCTGTATATGTACAAGCTAAGCAATCCTCCTTTTGATGCAAAGATATAATTGATAAAACTGTCTGTCTTGAGGCAAGGATTTACAAATACAACATTTTCAAAATCTCTAAAGTAACGTGCCAAACAAGCTAAAATGTTTAAGGCAATAAGATTCTCCAGAGTTCTGGAAACTAACATTATGAGATATATGTTACATGTCCGATTAGTTGTATGAGAACCTAAGAGTTTATTTCTCCTATATAAAATGTGTTTTTGAGTAGTATTCTTCCCCAATTTCTTATTTCTTATTTTTTAATATTTCTGGGTTAGGACTTTGGTCTTCCCCAGATTTCAGTGATACCAGCACAAATTTGAACCCGTTTATGCTGTTTCTGTATCCCTAACTGCTATCCATCTCTGCACAACACAATAATTCTCATTTTGGTCTACAAATACTTACAAAAGAAAAAGAATAATCAACAAAATTAAAATGTCAAAATGTCAGCAAGGGCTTCGGTCCAAGTTGTCATCTTATAGAATTTAGAATCCAACCATGCTAAGTGATAGGTTCACCAGAATTATGTTAGAGGAAAAAATAAAAAAAGATACTCAATCTGTTAAAGAAACTATCAAAACATTCTAGTGTGCTTACCAGTGAATTTGAAAGGAAAACTGGAGAATCAAGCAGAAGTGTTGTCGGACTGAGACCAGGAGGAATTGTTAAATACGGCGAGATAGAATCAGGTTTCACTGATAGGTCAGCAGGCTTGATATTTTCAGTATTCAACCTTGGGGCATTGAATCCAGTTCTGGCTGCAAGTCTATCTAGAAGACCGCCTCGAGGGTTTGATTTAATTTCAGAGAAACCACTTACTTCTGTATACTGACCACAAGAAACCCCAGTACGAGGCACATCTGTCTCCACACAATTTCCTGAGAAGAGTGGCTTTTGTGATCCAGAAAATAGTCCTTCATTTCGGTTTTCACCAAGAGGTTCTAAGATTGGTCTTGAGCCAAGATCACCATTTAGCATTGATGTAAAGAACGTTCTAGGGCTTGGACTTGGAGGCACCCAGTCTCCAATTACAGCAACATTGTCATCAATCCCAGCCATGATCACTTGATTTCTCAGCTTGCTATCTTGTAGAGACTATAATGCTGACCAGTGTCCTATACGACATTCAAGAAAATCCTGAAAGGTTCAAATCAGGAACGAGAGAGAGAGAGAGAGAGATCAACTTTGGTCCTAAATGATTCCAAAATGATATTTTGAAGAAATGGACTTGCAAAATCATCCTGATTAATGCTAGGTATTAGATCAAACCCCCCCAACCCAAAAAAGGCGAGGATTCTGCTGCATAAATCATATAGAATAACAAGATAGCATTAATGCCAAACACAGTAATTCTCAATGACATTGAAAAGCTACGCACACCTTGAAATAATTTCCACTGCAGGTTTGTTCTTACACATACATACGTACACATATGTAGAGAGAGAAGGAGATAAGCCAAACACAATTACCATGTAATTTCAGCTCATTCAAATAGTTCATAAGACAGTAATTTTCTTAAAGCTAGACCTGGTCTGAAAACCAAAATTAAGCCAAAAGCCACACATAAATTTCATAAACTTAAATTTTACATATTTGTCTAATCAAATTTCAGTCTGAAAAATTTTTCACTCTTCAAAGCAACCAAGCATAAAAATTTCATATTGGAGGAGAACCATGAATGCCCACCATTGATACAAGATCTCTATTGAGCAAAAAAAAAACAATCCATTTTCATTACAAATGAAAATTCTCCTTTTTCATTTTTATAACTTTTAGTCCTTGTCAAGATCTTAACATAGGAATTTTCACCTTCAAAAACAAAGAAAAAGACAGCGAATAGAATAACATTGCCTCAATCCCCCTCCCATATTTATCCTTTCTTTCCCTCATCAGAAATCAAAAGTAGAGAGGGAAGATCATAGCTGTAAACATGAGATTTCCCCAAAAGGAGAATTAGACAAAAATTGAAAATACACCCATAAGAACAGGAGACAAAAAAAAAAAAAAAAAGAAAGAGAGAGAGAGAGGGAGAGAAAATGGAAAATTTGAAATCAAATGATTGGAATTAATGAGATTAGGTAGGTACCTGAAACAGAGAGAAAAGAGTAGGCAGGTCAGTCAAGAAGGAGACCTCCTCTTTCTCTCCTCCTTGGACCTAAGACCTGACCACCTCTCCTTAATTTCTGCTCCCAAATATTTCAAATTTCAACACAAACTCTTCCTTATTTTCTTCATGTAAGAGAGAGACCCACAACCTGCCTTGCAGTCAATATCCTCTCAAAAACACCAAATTTGAAGATATGACGATGCTTATCATGATATTGAAGACCAAATAAATTAAAGAAAAAAAAAAAAGGTAATGGTGGGGTTTGTGTTGTGGTGGACCAGAAATAGATGGAATCTTTGAAGGAGAGGAAGAGGAATGAGAGAGAGAGAGAGAGAGACAGAGAGATGGAGAGGTGTGAGAGAGAGCGTTAAAAAAGGGTAAAAAAAATAAATAAATAAAATACCGGAAAAGAAAGTGAGCATGTTTGGATACTAGGAAGGCCTTTAAAGCCCAATTAGCCCACTTTTGTCTTCTTTTGCACTTTTACCATTCAAATCCTCTGTTTGGGTATCTTCTTTTGAGCATGCGGAGGGGTATTTTTGTCATAATATTTTTTTTGTAAAAAAAAAAAAAAGAATTATCTCTTAATTTGTTTGTTAAGTGGTGAGAAGAGAACTGTATGGTGCAGAAATGTCGCCGATCAAGTGTATACACAACTTAGCGTTATTATGCAATTTTGTAACGCTCCATTTTGTAACGCATTTTATGTATGTGTCAGATGCCACGTTATCCAATACACGTGTCTTCGTGTGACCGACCTTCAACATTTCATTTTCTTTTTTTTTTAAAAAAAAACATTTTTGTCTTATTTTCAATTTCTAACTTCTAATTAAAATATTTTTTTATTAATTTTTCCACTTGTAACTTTGGTTTAAATTTTTTTGTATAATTATTGACTATTATATTTTATTTTTTTGTTAAAGATAAATTAATTGTACATAAATTAAATAATTAGTAGTAATAAGATTAATTCTAGGATAAATCACAGGTATGTAATACTTATATTGTATCCGATCAAATTCAATTCAAATCGGAGTAGACCTTTAAGAAACAAATGTCTCAGTTGCATTTTTTTATGCATGAAATTAGAATTCAAAATTTTATTTAAAAATATTAATATCCAACTACTGTAATAACTATGTGTTATTAACTATAAGAAGCCCGAATCAATAAATTATTTGATAGCAAAATCCCAAAAATGGCCCTTGTGTTCTTAATCCTTGTTGCTCCCTTCTATGCATCTTCAGTGTGTTTGTTTTGATTTTTTTTCATTAAGGGAAAAAAAAAAAGGTTTCTTGTTGCTACGATGAAAATTCAACCGTTTTAAATCTTGATTAATGCTATTAGGGTTATTAAATTAGTGTCTTAATTGTTAATTTAAGAAATGCCGATGCTATTAGTGAAGAATTAGTTACAAAACTATTTTTTCTAGGCAGATTTTTTATTTTCTATATAAACTTACAAATATATGTGGAAGTATTTAAGGACTTCTAATGTGATTTGCAAATTTTAAGAATATGATCTCCATATTTCATTTCTGGAATTTAAAGGATTTTTAAAGAATTAATCTCTGCAAAATACATTTAATCTGTTATTTAATGGGCTATGTAAATTGCAGTAATTCGAAGTACCAAAATTTGTCTTGGGAAATAACATGAAAATATTAATAAAAATTGACAATCAAGTTTGTTTCTAATTGCATAACTCAATTTCAATACAAGACTCGATAGATCAAAATTTTAAAAATTTATTTTTGATTAAAAAAGCTTTTATATGAAATAAATCGTAAATATTAATCTCAATCATGATAAGACTATCTCGAGTCATACCAAATTTAGGATTTGAATCTAAAATACTTTCTAAATTTACGTAATTAATATTTTTGAGCAAGGTGGGAAGCTCAACTTGGACTGAGGCCAAAGATATATTATGTGGTTATAATAAGTTATAACTCAATTAACATCATTTCCTTTCTTTTATTAGAAATCTCAAATTTGAACGTCTCTTTTGTAATCACAAAAAAAAAAGTATGCGAAGTGGTGATATAGTGGATTAATTAGGCCAATGAGCCTTAATTTGAATGACACCTTCTTCTTCCTCTCCCATTATAATAGAATTGGGTTCGAGTCTCACTGTATGTAAAAAAAAAAAAATAGTGGATTAGTTAGGTTTACTATGAATACATTTTGCAGATTTATTAGTAGAAAAATAAGATTTAAATCCAATTTCAAGATTACACATTAATATACTGCTAGTTGAAATAAAAAAGAAAACAAGGATTAACTAAGCAGAAACATGGCATGTTTGAGTTGATTATTTCAGTAATATTTTTGAACTAAAAAATTTTATTAATACATTATTTTATTGTTTATATTTCTATTTACAACAAGCATTTTTTTCTCATTAAATATTTATTTTTTTAAAAAAATATTTATTCATGGGATAAATTCATCAGATTGTTTTCACATTCTCAAATTTCACGTTTACAAAATTAAAGTATTAAAAAGGAATTTGGTCGTCAGGAAGGCATTCCGCAAATTATGCATGTTCGGACCAAACCCCCCCCCCTTTCCAATTAAAAAAAAAAAAAAAAAAACGTGAAGCTGTGTGCCATGTAACAACAGCCAGCCATTTGATCTCTCTCTCTCTCTCTTCTTTCTGGATAAATAAAAATCCGGGAGAGAGAATCAAGGAAGAACGGGAAGATCATCTAACTTCCGCAACACAATTTTTTTTTTCATTTTTAATCTGTTATCTAGTATCCGGAGTAGTGGTGGAGCCACGTTGAACGGTGGGGCCAATTGCCCCCACCGAAAAAAAATATATATTAAATTTTATATATTAAATTAAATATTGTCGTATTAAAAAAAATACTCGATTTCGTTTCATAAAAGTATTTTACCTCTCATGAAAATATTTTGCCTCTATTGTCACTCATGAAAATATTTTACCTCTATTGTCATTAGGTCCTAGATCCGTTACCGATTCAAAACTTTATTTTGATTAATTTAGGCCAATCCACGATTGGATCTTCATTCAGAGATGATTCTCCCAATATCAATTATATTATTCCTAAGATTCAAATCCAAACATTTGATATAGGATTCTAATATCCTTCCCACTAGGAATCCTTAGCTAAGCAACACAATATTATGAAAAGGACAAAGAGCAAACACGCTATCTCATGTTGAATCCTTTTATTTGGAATGATGCAGGACAGATTGTCTCATTTTTCTTTGTTTTGCATCCTAATCAATTGATTGTGATCCAATTTGGTGTCCAAATTTCAATTTTTATAGTCTTAATATTCTTCAAATGTCCTTATCTTTTTGTTTTCTATGTCACACTTATTCCTGCGTAATCTCTTATTGAATGTTATCTCAAGTAGGGGACCATGAATATTTTTTATACGTGGATTGAATACAGTATGTTATTAAATAAAGCTTCCAAAATATTGAATCCGTGTCTTCTCTCATTTTCAACGATTAAAATCATGTTTTGAGGGTATAGTGACCGGACATTAAAATCCTTTAACTAAAGTTTTGAATTTAAATATTAAAAATGAAAAAAAAAAATAATAAAAGAGTTAATCCTTAAAATGAATTTTAAAGTACTTGAATCGGATTTAATCATATAATTTGAATACTGATGAAGACTCTTTTATATTAAACCTTGGATCAGATACTCCAAATCGTAGGACCGGATCAATATTTTACCAAGAAAATTAATCCTATGTATTGCAGGGATAGTATTATCAAACAGGCGTGTTGGTGCAGCAACTAGGCACATTACAATTACGGTGACTGTGCTGCAACAATTTAGACCCTGACCATACTACTTAATATTTGGAATTAAATTAAACGAGGTTGCTACATTGGATAAGACCATGGCTGTCAAATTTGAAGGACACATTTCTGGGTTTCCCATTGTTGCGTATAAAAGACATCCTTAAACTCCTTCCAAAATATAATTAATTTTCATGTGAAAAGAGGTTTAGGATGACCACGTACGCCAGCCTGCGCACAAATAAAAGGACTACTGTCCCAAATGTTTCCATGAGTTTACACACTCTCATGTGTCGATTACTTAAAACAAAATAGGTCGACTTCTCCTTCTCATTCTGCTCCAACTGCACTACAATCCTCTGGACCTTTGGTTGTCCAAAATAGACTTCTATTACTTGAACCGATCCTAAAACCCGCACCCTCCTTTCTTTTTATTATTATTATTATTATTATTATTATTATTATTATTTTTAAGAGGAAGAAGAAGAAGCAACAAAAAGCGGTGGTTTTCATAAAATTTACAAAATTTCTAGGAAAATTTTAAAAGTCGTCAATACTTTGTCCAATGTTTATAAATTATTGAAAATTGTCTAGCAAAAGAAATTGTAAAATATTACGGATTGTCAAATTTTAAGTTAAATGATTTTATGAAATATATATATATATATAAATGTATATTATTAAAGAGACGAAGAGAGAGAGAATATTATTCAATTTTCCTTAAAATGCCGAATAATTCTAAACCTTTGAGTTGGTTGGCCTCCATTTTTATATATAGTATAGATTTCATATTTTACACTTTTTCTCCAAATAAATAAAATTATTTCAAAATGAAATGAGTTAAAAAAATGAATTTAATTTTGTTTTTATTGACTTTCCCACCACCACCTAAGGAAAAGAAGGTCTATGATTAAAACATGGGTTGGCCATGCCATGGGGAGAGAGCACAAAAGAATTAGTCCAAAGGAGAACAATGACAAGGAACATATCATAGTACTATACCATTTATACAATAATAGAAAATTCTAGAAGGATTTCATTTTTAAAAATAAATATATAAAAAAAATCAACAATTAATTTAGTGAAACGAAGTGTTAAATTTTTTTAATTAAATTTTGAATTTAAAATTAAATAAAAAATATTATATTTAAAGAACCCTTCTTCTAAATAAGACTTTAATAAATATTTAAAATAAATTAAAAGTAATATAATTTCATATATTAACCAATGATGGGGGAAATATGGCACGTATCCGACCCAAGATATGTAAAGTAAGGCGTGTTTGGTTGTTGGATATATTTATTATACAAAATCCTTAAGATAATGAAAAAATTAAAGGAAAAAAATAGAGACAATATATGGAAAGAGAGACGCATGGCACAAAACCCACCGAATACAATGTGCTTATCATCAACAGCTAGCTTGTGAGAGTTGAGAGAGACAACTTTATAATTTATTCATATATATATATATATATATATTAATATTATATTACATATTAAAAAAATATATTTTGTAGTTTTGGGTATTCATTACGAATGAAGACGACCCAGTCAAAAAAGTCGGTTTGACCAAGTCCCTTTCTCTCTCGACCCTCGCAAACCTTGCGTTCACAAAAGCCATGGCCTCCTCTTTTTCCTTTTCTTTTGCTTCCGACTTTGGACGACGCGCCTTCACCGCTAAGGTTTTCCTCTTCCCTTTTTAATCGGAGCCTTAAAACTAGACTTATGTATAATAAATTAATATTATTAGAATTTAAACTTATTCTTTTAAAAGAATTAATTTTGTACATATTAGTTATATTATATTAATGTCACGTTAATACCATTCAATGTTATAATTTTTAAATTAATAAAATTATCTATTAAATATAAAACATAAAAATTGTCTTTGCTTTGTTTTTTAACGATAACTTAATAATAATTGTTAAGAAAATTATTATTAAATCTTTTAATTTTGATAATAACAAAACTTTTCATATTATTTTAATATTTTTACTGAATGTATAGATTAAGTTTTGTTTGAAAATTTTTTATAAAAGTTACCTAAAATTGATATAGAGATTAGTATAAAAATATTATATAACCTGGCGGGGTCTTTTGTGGTCAAAATTGAGGTAACATAAAAATATCGTAGAGTTTGTCATAAAAACAGTCTAGAACCAATTACAAAGGCACAGAGTCTATTGTAAGGCAGAAAGAATGTAGAAGGTCCATAGAGACAAGTTATTCTAGTTCATAGAAATTATTATAGAAATAGAAAATCTTTTTCTAAATTGAAAGCTTAATTCAGCAAATTAAGTGTAGATTGATACTACACTTAATCTAAAAAACATGATTAAATATACATTTCAAGAATTTAATAACTAAGTATTAAATTTTTAAAAATATTACTAAAGTAGAAATTTCAAATTTCAGAAAAATAACCAATTCTTTAGGAAGGATGAGCTGATCATTTATACATGTTCAAACTATTGTATCTTCTTCGGCAATCAAATATTTTCAAATTTAAAAATTATATATTAAAAGAGGTGTGGAAAATTACAAATTTAAATTTTTACAACGGTAAAGGTTCAAAGATAAGAAGGAGAAAAATATGTGAGAAATTAGCTGATCATTCTATTTTTCCAACATAAGTTCTATTTGGAAGCTAATTTTCACGGCGTATTCTGACTTTTTTGTAAACTTTAAGGACTAAATAAATTTAAATCAGAGTTTACAAGTATCAAGATGGAAGTTTAAACTTTATATTTAAATTACAATAGTTAAAATATCTCAAGATATCAAGAGAGATTCCAGTGCTACAAGTTAGGACATTAACCAGAAAAGTTATTGGTTTTTACTAATAATTCAGCGATTTTACAACAAAGTTTGGAAGTTATAAAAAAAAAATTAAATTTAAAGGGAGCACGTACATCAAAGTTGAGGATACACATATACAAGTTTTATCAATTACAGCCTACAAAAATTCAATGAAGAAAATTCTGTTTTTGTAAAATTTAAATTTGTCTAAAAATTTTTGAGTTCTATTATAAGTCTTATGAGATTGTTTGGTGAAAGTTGAGAGTCTATCATTGTTGGACAATGATATCTTCAAACTAAAAAAATCAGAAATCAACAGTTTTGATTGTAAATTGTAACTCTCCATCATAGTGAAAAATTATCAGTTATTAGATTTTGATTTGCTGTGCTAGAAAAGTGGAAGTAGATATAAGACCAAATCACTATATAATTGGGTATGTTTCTCCATCCTTTACTTTTATTTCCTATTGCAAAAATTTAAATTGACCATATAATTAATTATAATCTAAGTGGAGTTACATTAAAAAATTGAAACTAATTAAAAACAATCAATTCAACCCCTTATTGGTTGTCACAAGAACCAACAATAGTAAATGAAGTGGTCATGCCAAAGCCAAATGCTATCTAAAAAGTCACAAATTTATCATAGTCTTTGGTGGGTATCAAACCGACAAAAATAAATAAACATAATTCATAAAAGATGAGTCTAGAGTGAATAGAATAGAATCTAAGGGAAGAAAAGGATTTTTATCTCTTCAAAAAATTAAAAATAAAAATAAAAATTGGGGATTTTGAATTAGCTAAAACTAACAAATCAATCTAACTACGAAGTACCTACTGGAAGCAAATAATCTAACAATTCACAAATAAAGAAATAAAATTTCAATAGAAAATCAACTTCCAATCAAAAGAATTATTTCCACCTTGATGTAATTGATCGATCATTGATACAAAAATTACTCAATATTATACAAATAAATTGGTTATAACCGTTATGTATCATGAAACGATCAATTTTTCCTTACTTTTTCGATAATTAAGATACTACCATTAATTACTTCCCTAATCAAAAGACAACTAAGAGACCCTCGTTAGATTTAATGTTTCGATAGCATCAAGATCTACAGAGATCCAATTTTAATTAATAAATTCTAATATGAATTTATTTAAATTAAATTATTTAATCTTTTGGTATGAGTTAAATCACTTGCGAGACCATAAAATTATACCAATCACCTTGTTATTAAAAACAAACAAACTTTACTATTTTTAAATAGTTGTAGATTATTCTAAAATTATCAAATATTGACCACTATTCAATAAATCTAAAATAATTATGAACATTATAGTATGGAAATTAAATAAATATTTATAAAATATAAAGTCAATAATCTCATTTAGATCTCATAATTTTTATCCATCAAGACTTTAATAAATTTGCAATTAGAAAATTAATTTAGAATGAAAACATAATTAAAAGAACTCACAAAATTAAGAAAATTGTTGCTGAAATTCCATTAATTGTGCCAAAAAAAATGACAAAATATTGCTAGAAGGGCTACAAGAAAGCATAACCCCACTGACCTTGAAAAAGAATACAAAAAGGTGTATTAATTATCTTCTTGCTGGACATGGGGTGCTGGGAAGAAAAAGTGTTGGGGGCTACAGGAGCCGAGGCCCCCTTTACGGACCGCCTCTCCTCTCTCTGCTGAGTGCTTGGCGGCTGCTCTCATATATATATATATACAGGAGTAAGTTAACATATTTCTTAAATAGAAAATCCTTCTAAATTTCAACTAACTATTAAATAAAAGAATATAAAAGTTAAAATTTTTAAAATTTTTATTTTCAAATATTTAGAAACAAATTAATATATGAATTTTTTCCACTCTTTGTGTAATTGCTCCAAATTGACTCCTTTTCCTTTCTTTTTCTTCATAAATCTCCTTTATCATTTCTAACATATCAATCATCACAAAATACAGCAATTAGAGAAATATTCATTAAAAAAAATCAATTATAAATATTACACTAATTTATGTCTTATCAAATTCCCCTACAATTAGATGATTCTTGTTCTCAAATATTACTAAGTCAAATAAAACTAAAACTATTGTAATCAACCTATTTTTTTTTCGAACTATCAAGCCAACATATGTCATAAAAGTCAAATTAGAAAAATAATCAAAACAATATGTATTTCACAGTATTTCATATGAGAACAACCATTACAAATCCCAAAAGCTCTTTATGAAATCAAAACTGCAAGATTTAATATTTATCTCCAAAAGCTCACTCAACTTCACTCCAAAGGGGTGTAAAATGTATATATCACTCAAATAAACACTTTGGAATTTGTATTATAATATGGTTGCAAATATATCAAATTTCCACCACTTAAAAATTTGAATCTCATGCACCAATTTAAAGATTTTTCATTTGATTGTAACAGGGTTAGAGTTATGGATAGAATAAAGGGAAAATCAAGAGTTAAAACGTACCAAAAGTAAGATGCAACTAACTACACTACTTCTCTACCATGAACATCTTTACCCCACACAAATAGCACAAAAAGATAAATGATTTTGTTGTCCACATGCTCTTTGTCAATAATTTTCTCTAATTTTCATGAATGAGATGCAAATGAATAGAATTTCAACAATTTGTAATATTTTTTTTCTTTTTTTTATTCTTGTTTTTTTCTTTTTTTTTTTGCTACATTTGCATTTTCTTTCATTTTTTTCAGTGGAAAGAAAAACTAGAAGAGATGTGGAAGAGAAATTATGAAAGAAGTTCTGTATTTCTCCACACTTTATTTTACATGGTTTCTGACAAATATATATACAAGAGTTATTATGAATCAAAAATTGATACTAGCTAAAAAATGAAAAACCTAGATACAAAATTTTTGACCTTATATAAATCAAGGAAGTTATTCCCTAATTATATGCTGAATATAATGAAGTTAAAGATCTTCCCTAATTATATTACATAATTTAAAGAAGAATAAACCTAAAAATCTTCCCTAATTATATTATATAAATTAGGAAAGAATAAATCCAAAAATCTTCTCTAATTATATTATATAATTTAGGGAAGAATAGGACATACATATCTTTCAACACTCCCCCTCAAGCTGGTATAAAAATATCATGCATTGCCGGCTTGCTTGCCAAATCATCAAACTGTTTCTTGTGGACACCCTTTGTAAAGACTTCAGCTATCTGATCAGTTGTAGAGATGTACGATATACATATTACTCTACTTTCTAACTTCTCCTTGATAAAGTGTTTGTCCACTTCAATATGTTTGGTTCGGTCATGTAAAACAGAATAATGTGCAATCGAGGTAACAACTTTATTGTCATAGTATACTCTGATAGGTGAAGGTGTGTATATCTTGAATTCTTCCAATAACCTCTTTACCCATATTACCTCACAAATACCATGAGCTACTGATCTAAACTCAGCTTCTGCACTGCTTCTTGCCACCACATTTTGTTTCTTACTTCTGTAAGACACAAGATTTCCTCTAACAAATGTACAATAGTCGAAAGTTGATCTTCTGTCAATTATACTTCCAGCCCAATCAACATCTGTGTAGTCCTCTATCTATAGGTGCCCTCTTCTTTTAAATAGTAGACCCTTTCGAGGTGTTCCTTTTAGATACCTCAGAATTCTAAATACTGCCTCAAAATATACTGAACTAGGTGAATGCATGAATTGACTTACGACACTCACTGCAAAGGCTATGTCAGGTCGAATATGTGATAGGTAGATGAGCCTTTCCACTAACCGTTGATACTGGTCTCGGTCTACTATGTCTTTAGGTGCAGCTAGTTCTAACTTCATATTTGGCTCAATGGGTGTATCAGCTACTCTGCATCCAAGCATCCCAGTTTCCTTTAAAAGATCGAGTACATACTTACGCTGATTCACAACAATTCCTTCCTTAGATCTAGCAAATTCCATTCCAAGGAAATACTTCAATGTCCCTAAGTCCTTGATTTCAAACTCAGCTGCAAGTTTCTTCTTCAAACCATTTATCTCATCAAAGTTATCTCCAGTCATAATAATATCATCAACATAGACGATTAGGATAGCAATCTTACCACCCTTTGAGTGTTTGTAAAACATTGTATGATCTGCTTGGCTTTGAAGGAATCCATGGGCCATGACTACTTTTCCAAACCTTTCAAACTATACTCTTGGTGACTGTTTGAGGCCATACAATGACTTTTTTAATCTACACACCTTGCTCTTTCCAAATTTTTTCTCAAAACCGGGTGGTAGTTTCATGAACACTTCCTCCTTCAGATCTCCATTTAGGAAGGCATTATTCATATCAAGCTGATGCAATGACCAGTTTAAGTTGATTGCTAAGGATAGAAGAACCCTGATGGAGTTCATCTTTGCCACAGGAGCAAATATTTCTTGGTAGTCTATCCCATAGGTTTGGGTGAATCCCTTAGCCACAAGTCTCGCCTTGTACCTTTATACACTCCCATCTGCTTTACATTTTATGTTAAAGACCCATTTGCAACCAACTATCCTTTTGTCTTTTGGAAGATTAACTACCTCCCAAGTACCATTCCGCTTAAGAGCTTCCATTTCCTCTATGACTGTCAATTTCCAATTTGGATCAACCAATGCTTCCTAAATAGTTCTTGGAACAAACAGGTTAGTAACCTTGGATGTAAATGGCCTGTAATTGTTGGACAGTTTTTTGTAAAACAAATAATTAGCAATAGGATGTATAATACAAGAGCGAGTACCTTTCCTTTTCGCTATTGGAATATCTAAGTCTGAGGAACTATCATTGAGATGTCCAATTGAAGTGGATAATTTTGGAGGACAGAGATCACTTTGAGAGTTGGAGGATGGACCATGAGTTGGAGACTCTGATTGGTATGCTGGAGGAACAAGTTTGACTATAGTACTCTTCCGTGATGCTCTTCTAGCATAAACCTGAAGCTCAGAATTAGGATTTTGAATTTCCTTTTGTAATAATTCTCCCCCTATTTTTGATGAAATGGTATCTGACATTTGTAAGTTAGAGTCATTCAAAGTATTACTATCCTTAACAATGGTATCTTCAGTTTGTTTTTCAAAAAAAGTTAGAGAAACTAATTCATCAGGTTGTGTCACAATATGAGGTATAGGCTTTATAATATTCCAAAAATTATCTTCCACTATTATTTGCTCCCCCTGAAGATGATTTTTGTCAAAAAAAAGTCGATGTTCTAGAAAAGAAAAATTCATACTAATGTGAACTTTTCTAGTAACTGAATTAAAACATTTATACCCTTTTTTTATGTGAAGCATAACTAATGAAAACACACTTCTCAATTTTAGGATCTAATTTAGATTGATGTATGTTAGATAAGAACAAAACATGTGCAGCCAAAAATTTTTAAAGGTAAATCACAATATAAACGTGAAGTGGGGAAGATTTTTTTTAAAACAATTCAAAGGTGTCTCATAGTTTTGAGTGCGAAAGGGCATCCTATTAATTAAATAGGATGTAGTTAAAATAGTTTCACCCCATAAATATTTTGGTATTTGCATAGAAAACATCATGGCACGAGCTACCTCTAGCAAGTGTCTATTTTTTCTCTCAGGAACACCATTTTGTTGTGGGGTTTCACTATAGGTATATTGATGAACAATGCCCTTTTCCTTTAAAAAAGTACCTAAACACTCATTAAAATATTCGGTACCATTATCTGAATGTAAAATACAGATATTAGTTTGAAATTGATTTTCCACCATAGTGAGGAATTCCTTAAAACATTATGCAATTTCAGATTTTTTTATTATTAAATACACCCAACATAGCCTGGTATGGTCATCAATAAAGTTACAAACCATTTCTTACCAGATAATGTATTAATTCTAGATGATCCCCAAACATCACTGTGAATTAGATAGAATGGCTTTGACGCATGATAAGGTTTAGATCGAAAAACAACATGATGATCCTTAGATAAATGACAATTTTCACAAGAAAGTTCAGAACAATTTATTCCTTTAAACAAAGTAAGAAACAAATGTTTTAGATAAGGAAAACTTGGATGCCCTAACCTACGATGCCATAATACTATTTGATCAAAAAAAGGGTTTGAGCTAATGCTACTTAGTCCTTGAGCTTTTTTATTACCAGAAGAGTTCTCTTCAAAATAATAGAGTCCATTGATCATCCTAGCACTGCCAATCATCCTCCTCATGCTCTGGTCCTGAAAAATGCAATGAGAATCACAAAAAATGACTTTGCAGTTAGAATCAAATGAAAGTTTACTAACAGATAGAAGGTTGCATGCGAGTTTAGGCACATGTAAAACAGATTTGACAGTAATATCTTTTGAGATTTTGATTAGACCCTTTCTTGCAATAGATGAAAAACTACCATTGGCTATTCTAACTTTTTCAGAACCTGAGCATGGAAAATAAGTGCTAAATGAATGGGAGGCACTAGTCATGTGATCAGAAGCCCCTGAGTCAATGATCCAAGGACCGGATTTAGTAAAGGCAGATATGGCTATTGGGTTGCTACCTGTTTGTGCAAAAGAACCATTAGGAGTATCAGTTGGCATATTAGATTTTAGCAGCTTTAGAAGTTGATCAATTTGCTCCTTGCTGAATGGACCTGTATCAACTTCATTCGTAGTGGATAAAGCTCGGTTTCCTTTGTCGCCTTTATTACCTTTCCAATTTGCTGGTTTTCCACGAATCTTCCAGCAAGTTTCTCGGGTGTGTCCAGCCTTATTACAATAATCACACCATAACTGAGACTTGTCTCCGGCCCCTTCGAGAGTGTTTTTGTGACTACCAAATGCATCAAAGATAACTAATGTAGACGTATCAATAGAGGATTCAGGACCTTTTTTCCCCAACATTACATATCTCCGACTCTCTTTCCTTCGCACCTCAGCAAAGACTTCACCAATTGGAGGCAGAGGTACACATCCAATTATACGACCCCTTACCTCATTGAACTCCACATTAAGGCCTACAAGAAAATTGAATACACGACCAGCATCAACCAACTTTTTTGTAGTGATTACAATCCTTTGTGGATTCCCAATCATAAGCATTGAATAGATCTAGGTCTTGCCAAATCCGTTTTAAGGAATTAAAATAGGTTGTAACACTATTCTCACCTTGGCGGATTTCTCCGAGTTTCAGTGTTAATTCATAGATCTGAGATTGATTTCCAAGATCTGAATACATTTCCGTCATATTGTCCCAGAGCTCCTTTGCCGTCTGGAAACACATGTAATTAGAGCTGATGTCTTCCACCATTGAGTTCACGAGCCACGTCATCACCATGGAGTTTTCAACATCCCAAGTGGCAAACATGGAGTCTGTTTCTGCAGGCTTCTGTACATCTCCTGTGATATACCCAATCTTCTCTCGCCCTCTTAGGTACATTCGAACCGCTTGCGATTATCGCAAAAAATTCTCACCATTTAGTCGAATGGTGGTTATTTGTGCAGGAGAGTGGTCGAAGTTGGTCACTATCTTAGAGGATTGGATTTTGTTGGAAGGTGTTTCCATGGATGTGGTCTCGGAGACTATGTCAGATATAGTTTAGGTAAACAAAAAAAATGTTGCTCTGATACCAAATGGAAAGAAAAACCAGAAGAGATGTGGAAGAGAAATAATGAAAGAAGTTCTGTATTTCTCCACACTTTATTTTACATGGTTTCTGAAAAATATATATACAAGAATTACTATGAATCAAAAATGGATACTAGCTAAAAAATGAAAAACCTAGATACAAAATCTTTGACCTTATATAAATCAAGGAAATTATTCCCTGATTATATGCCGAATATAATGAAGTCAAAGATCTTCCCTAATTATATTATATAATTTAAGAAAGAATAAACCTAAAAATCTTCCATAATTATATTATATAAATTAGGGAAGAATAAATCCAAAGATTTTCTCTAATTATATTATATAAATTAGGGAAGAATAGGACATACATATCTTTCAACATTTTCTTTTTGTTTTTTTTCCTCAAACAATCCTCCAATAAGAAATAGTCAAAATGATAATCAAGTATCTTCCTTGTTCAATCACCAAAATTTATTTTTCATATCATATCATAAAAATATCGACATCAAAATTCCAATCATCATCTTTCCTTTGAGGTAAACAAATAACCAAAACCATATAATTAACTATATATACATTTGATATAAGAGTTTGAAATGAAAGCCAAAATAAAATGGTAGGCGATACATTTAGGGGTTTTTAAAAGAAAAAAAGATTTTAGACTCAATTTGGGTGACTAAGGAGATCAAAAAAGTAGGGTAGGGATTTTTACAAAAACCAAAAGGGATAAAATTTAAGTGCCTTTATCATTTCAATACATGAAACCCTAAATGTGATTTCGAAATGTATAACAAAGCAAGTTTTAAAATGATCAATCCAGTGTGATAATCATTCATCAAGAAAAATAATTTTGAGTATAAAAATGAATTTGCTCGCTTAATCTCAAAACCTTACTTTTAAATAGAATTTGTGTCAAATCTTGTATACTTATTATTCAAAGAAAACTATTAAAAATATAAATAGTCATTATAAGTACAAAAACTATTAATACGAACTATTTTTTCATAAATTTCTAACCAACTAAATAATACACATAAACTTAAAAAGTTCGATTTTTTTTTCTCCTTTTTTTATTGACTAAAATAAAGTAAAACTTAAGTTATTATAGGAAAACAAATTTAACCTATCGTAGAAAAATAAATATACTATCAAAAACAAAAATATGAAATATTCTTCCCGTACTTAAATTATACATTGTTTCCAATGTATGCCAAGTGAGAGAGAAGAAGAAAAAAAATAAAAATAAATAGCATTCATCTCAAATAAAAACAAAAATTAAAAATATAAAGTGAGAACAAGAATTCCCTAAGGTGGAGTGGTGAATGGAGGGTCAAATCTAACAAGTTTTGAAGAAAAAATTATGATGGCAGCAATGGACCCCTTCTTAGGGCATAGGCACGCCTTAATTCCTGTACATTTCTGATTTTTTAAAAACATTAGCAAAAATGGACAGAAATGAAAGTTTGTTAAGGCGTGGGTACGCTTTAATGACTGAACACTTCTGTTCATAAAATTTTTCATCATTTATTCATCTAAAAAAAATCAAAATTAAATCTAAATCAAACCAAATAAATATGAAATAAAAATCATAAAAGAAAATATTGTGTTATCTACCAACAAGTGTCTTTGTTTAATGTCTTTGACTCGACATTATCTTCTCATTTCAATCTCGTTTAAAGACCGATTTAGTCTATTTAAACTTCAACTTACCTGGCATGAACTTTAATTTTGAATTAAAATGAAGGATTTTATAGCCTACCATGAATTGTTTCTGATGTAGGAGTTTGTCATGAAGAAATTTGTTTCATTGTGCAACCTTATCTGTCATGTTTTTCTTAACACAAAATCCAATTTATCTTTCACAAAATTATCATGAACAATGAAATCTACCATACTATCTTGAAAAATATATTTAAATTCATTTGAATATTTCATGACATCAAAAATATTAAAAATAGCAACTTTATCATCAAACTCAAAAGTTAGAGTACCCAAATCTGTATCAATTTTTGTCTTGACTATTTTTATGAATGGTTCTGATACTTGTTTTAATGCTTCCAAGAGAGGAATGTTGATCCCTACTTTTAGGGAAGTTTCCAAATTCTCTTTTTCTTTCTCTTTCTTCGGTTGTGTCAACCTATCAGGAAAAGGTGATGGAATCAACATTTGTCTTGAAAGTGTTGAGCTCGTTACTTACCTCCTTGGTAGATTTATTCGCTGTTGATAATTTCTTTATTTGATCGATTTCCCTTTCTTCTTCGACTTTTGATGAATCATCTTGCATTTCTTTTCCAATTTTGAGTATCATAGCACTATCATTCTCTCTTGAGTTGATTTCTACTTGAGATGGTAGTTTGCTATGATTTTTCTCCCATTGACTCATAGTTGCCATCAATTGTGATATCTGATTCTCCAAGTTCTGGATGTTGGTACTTGTCTCTTATTGAAATCGTTGAATTTCCTATTGAATTAACAGATTGCTATTAACCAAACTTTTAACAATTCTTTTAGAGACGTACTTTGATTCAAAAAGGGTTGTTGAGACTGAAATTGTGGTTGGTCTTATGGTCATTGTTGGAACCCTTGTTGTCAATTTCAATAGATTAATAACTCTCTTAAAATTAAAGGTTAGTAACTCTTAAAATTCGAAAACTTTTAATATTAAAGGTTAATAACTCTCTTAAAATTTTTTGGACAGTTATGTTTTCATCGAGTCCTTCTCTTTGATGTCACCGTCAAATTTCAACAAATTCACTATAAATATTAGTCTTGAAAATAAGGAGAAAACAAAATTTAAAAGAAATAAATCACTTAACATCGTTCTCCAGTAGTGGCGTAAAAAAATTGATGGGTGTTAAACCAATAAAAATAAATAAATTTATTTTACAAAAGATGAGTTTAGAGTGAATAGGATCAAATCCATAGGGAAGAACATGGTTTATCTCTCCTAAGAAAATAAAAAATAAAACTAAAAATTTGCGGTTTTGAATTAGCTAAAACTAACAAATCAATCTAACTACGAAGTAACTACCGAAAGCAAATAATCTAACAATTCGCAAATAAAGAAATAAAATTTTAATAGGAAATCAACTTCTAGTCAAAGGAATTATTTCTATCTTGATGTATTTGATTGATCATCGATATAAAAATTACTCAATATCATACAAATAAATTAGTAATAGTCATTAAATACCATGAAATGACCAATCTCTTCTTATTTTTTTGATAATCAAGATACCATCATTAATTACTTCCTTAATAAAAAAAAACTCAAAAGACTCTCGTTAGATTTAGTATTTCGATAGCGTTAAGATTTAAAGAGATCAAATTCTAATTAATAAATTCTAATCTTGTAGGAGGTGGGTTTTGGCTCCACAGATACCGGCTCCTTCTTGACCCGAACAATAGCCGTCAATGGTTGGATACACCTACAAAAACCGTCGGAGAGTACTCCGGTATGGAGACTCTGATGCTCAAATCAGTAAAGAGCGATTTTCGATTGAAAGAAACAGACTGGGAGTTGAGAGAAGATTATTCCCTGTGATCAGTGTGCCCCCTGTGTTAAGCTTAGAGAGCGTACCTGATTCTGAAAGTTTTTGAATTACTTATATCTCTGAGAGACGTGCGCCGCTAGGGGATTCCAACCCTACCTTCTATATCGAACCGATCCGGGAATCCCGGAGGTCAATATTACAAATTGATTACGATCTTCATTTATTGGATGAGCTTCCATCTTCGGGAGGAATGCTTTCCTTATTTGAAAGATTCTGCAATTACCGTTATGAAGTGGAAGACCGAAGATAAGGAAATTCTAACCTTTCTTTGGAACCACAAGGGGAGTTGCATAATTGTTCGGTCGCTTGATCGGTTAAGGGATCTTCATTGCTTCGTGGCTTGTTTGCTTGAAGAGTTGATGTTTGCCTGCCTGATCAGGGTGATTACCCTCTCTCGGTGAGGATCGCTCAGTCGGTGGGGCGACTGGGGTCTTATCGTTCGGTAAATCCGAGCAACTGAGACCTATCTTTATATTGATCTGGGCGACTAAGGCCCTTCGATAGATTATCATTCAATCCGTCAGTTGTTGGTCTATAAGAGCCCTTCGTGGGCCTTTTGAGAATTTTTTCTTTTGGTTTGGGCTTTTTAGGCAATGTCTCATCATTTGCCCCCGACTTATGGCATTATTGAAAAAGAAATGTCATAAGTGAAGGTCTATGAAACATGTTTTGTACATCAGGAGCGCATAGGGACGTTCAGTCCATTTGGATTCGTTCTTTTTTGCTTGCTGCGAATGCGAATGCATTTCATCGGATATGACTCTCTTTATGGGGAATTGAAGACACTTTACTTTGCCATTTATGACTTGCGTTTTTTGGGGGATCCGTTTCATCTCCCCCAAATTAATTGAGGCTTCCCCTTTTTACTGCTATAAATAGCCAAGACGCACATCCATTTTCTTTCGTCGAGAATTAACACTCCTCCTTCATGGTTGTGTGGCCGAGAATGATTCCTTCCGAGAGTCGATTCGTCAGATGTTGCAGCGTGCAACGCTTCTTGGCCGAAGTGACTTCTGCTGGAATGAGATCTCATTAAAGAAGATGACTATTGGAATGGGATCTCATTATGTTGACTATTCACTTTGGTTAGCATAATCTTATCCATTGCCACCTAGGGGTATATCCTGTATCGCCTTGCATGGCCTTCTCTGGTTGGTCCTCACCCTCTAGACGCGGTGGGGGTGTTTCTCACACTGTCTTTGGATGGGTAAGTCGAGTTCGGGTTGCATTGGAGGTGGAAAAACCTGGGCTCGTCTCATTTCTTGTCCGTACCACTACATTTTTGCATTGTTCAGCATAGGGATCATGTTCTCTCTTGGTTGTTCGATTATTTCCTTGGTTCATAACAATTGCTGAGAACTGCTTGTGGAAGATCACTATTGTGTATTTCTCTTATTATAACTAGCCCAACTTAACGGCTTGTGTATGTTCTCTTGTAATCGAATGTACTATTTCGCACAGGTGTAAATGAAAAAGTTATGCTTTACTTATTTGAATTTTGCTTCTTCTCTTTCTATTTCTCATTCGGTTACATGCATTTCTTCAGTCTTTGTCAAAGTGGATCCGTTCTTTAGGTCTTTTCTTATTCAGGAAAACTTCGTGTGATCTGAGTAAACTATAGGAGCTGGTTGACTGAGGCCCCTCGCACGATAGGAAAAGTTTTAAGTTATGGGTCACGTCCATCCGTCTAAGGAGTTACATCCTCTCTTGACGACGCATACAATCCGTAGAGGTTGGGCGACTGAGGCCCTCCGATAGAAAATTTTTAGGTTGTGGGTCGCGTCCACTCGTCTGGGGAGTTATATTTCTTATTGGCGACGCGTATGAATGATAGGAGTTGGGCGACTGAGACCATCCGATCGATAGGAAAATTTGCGTCCACCCGTCCGAGAAGTTACATCCTCTATTGACGACGCATACGAACGATAAGAGCTAGGCAATTGAATCCCTCCGATCGATAAGGAAATTTTAAGTTATGGGCCGCGTTCACCCGTCTGAGGAGTTACATCCCTTATTGACGACGTGTACGAACGATAGGAGCTGGGCGACTGAGGCCCTCCAATCGATAGGAAAATTTTAAGTTGTGGGCCGCGTCTACCCGTTCGGGGAGCTACATCCCCTATTGACGACACGTACGAACAATAGGAGCTGGGCGATTGAGACCCTCCAATCGATAGGAAAGTTTTAAGTTATGTCTGAGCAAGATCTTCTGACTATTGGATAGCGCTAAAGCTTATTAATAGTATATGCGTAGGTTTTCCAAGTCCCAAGTTCTCGAAACTACCGATCCGTCTAGGTTGTCGAGTCGATACGTTCCCGATCGAACAATAGAACACACCCGATATGGACCCTCCCAATTAGGGGCGAGCTTGCCCCCGGGCTACTATTGACCGGTAGCTTCCACTTTTCTTAGAACTAATTCTTCGGATTTGAACGTTCGGCTTCTAACCCTTCGATTATGATACCGAATTATCTGTTGCTGATAGACTGTCATTTGTGCTGATGCAGATTCCCGTACCTGCAGAAGTAAGTCCAACCTTTCTCGTAGGTTAAGTTTGTTCTGCCCGGTATCATAGTGGGTTATTTGAAACGAGTGAATGCCTATTTCCACAGGTGTGACCGCTTCACTTCCGTAAGTCAGATTGAAAGGTGTTTCCCCTGTTGCCCTTCGTGAGGTAATACGATACAACCATAGGATACCATAAAGTTCTTCGGCCTCCTTGGCGTTATCCAATGTTGTTTTGAGTCCTTGCAGGATTATTCGGTTGATTATTTCAGCCAGCCCATTGGTTTATGGGTGAGCAACCAATAAGAACCTATGCTAAATTTCTAGCTTCTCGCAGAATTCCTGGAAGCGTTGATTGTCAAATTGCTTCCCATTATCCGTGATAAGGACTCGTGGTATACCAAATCGGGTGATAATATGGGTCCACACAAAGGATTGGACATTGGCAGCCGTGATTTGAGCTAAGGGTTTAGTTTCCACCCACTTCGTGAAGTAGTCGATCGCCACTATCAAGAATTTTCGCTATCAAACGGTTGGAGGGAACGGTCCGATGATGTCCATGCTCCACTGAGTGAATGGCCAAGGGCTAGATATTGGATTAAGTTCGGTGGAGGGCAATCGAGGCACCAATAAAAAGCGTTGGCACTTATCGTACCTTTTGACGTAGTTATTAGAGTTAACCTTCAAGATCGGCCAGTAGTATCCTTGTCGGAGGGCCTTATAGACTAGTTTTCGGACACCCAAATGATTGCCATAGATTCCTTTATGGATTTCTCGAAGGACATAATTTCCCTCTTCAGGAGTCAGGCATCGCAGATATGGGTGAGTGAATGACTTACGGTAGAGGATCCAATCGATTATGGCATAGTGTGCAGCCTTTCATTTTAGTTTTACTGCTTCCCCCGAGGTCTCCGACAGGCGATTGTGTCTTAGGTATTATTCTATAGGGTCCTTCCAACTAGTCGGTTGATAAATAGGGAGAGCTTCCTTGGGCTCATCGATGCTGGGATGCGGCAAACTTTCATTATATACCATTCGGCTAGAAGCAACCGAATCAGAGCTGGCCAAATTTGATAGGGTATCAGCTCGTGCATTTTCTAAACGAGGGATTTGTTGAATATAAACCTTGCCCAACTAATTCATTGTCTCGTGCAACTTATTTAAATACTTCGCCATGACCAGGTCCATGGTTTCGTAGACTCTTTCGATTTGTTTTATGACCAATTGGCTGTCTGTAAACACCCTGATGTTTCATGCTCCCATTTCGATGGTGATTCGAAGACCCGTTAGTAGATTTTCATACTCGGCTTGGTTATTGGTGGCTTGGAAATCAAAGCGAAGGGCGTACTCTACCTTAAAATCTTTCGGTCCAACCAATATGAGTCCTGCGCAGCATCCTAAAGAATTTGATGATCCGACCACATGGATGGTCCATTCAGGGATGGCCCACTCTTCTTGATGGTTAGGAAACTGCCCTTCGGTCATCGTGGGCAAAGTGTATTCAAGAATAAAATCGACTAGAGCTTGACCCTTTATTGCGGGTCATGGTCGATACTGGATATCAAACTTACCTAGTTCCATGCTTTATTTGATTAGTCGTCCGGACGTGTCTCTCTTCTGGAGGATTTGCTTCAGCGGTTGATCGGTGAGCACTACAATGGTATGAGCCTGAAAATACAGTCGAAGGCACCTTACTGAGATGACTATAGCATAGGCTATTTTTTCGATCGGTCGGTAGTTAATCTCAAAATCTTTTAGTATCCTGCTGATGTAATAGACTGGTTTCTGAGCGGCGGATTCTTATTTAACCATCACGAAACAGAGTGCTCGTTTGAAAACGGCCAAATACAGGTAAAGTTCCTCCCTGAGAACGGGTCGTGAGAGTAGCGGTGGTTGCATCAAATATTCCTTTAGCCGCCCAAAGGCTACTTGACATTCAAACGTCCATTCGAACTATTAAGTTCTCTTCAGAGCGTCGAATATGGGCTTGTACTTTTTGTCAACTCTGGATATGAATCGGCTTAAAACCCCTATTTGATCGGTCAAACGTTGTACTTCTTTGAGTGTTTGGGGAGGTGTCATGTCTAATATTGCTTGTATTTTTTTGGGATTGGCTTCTATCCCTTGATCGGTGATCATGAAACCCAGGAACTTTCCTAAAGAAATTCCAAATGTACACTTTTCTGGGTTCAGCCGCATATTGTATCATTCTAGAGTCTGAAAGGTCTCTTCAAGATCTGCGACATGAGCTCCTGCTGTAACGCTCTTCACGAGCATGTCGTCGATGTAAGCCTCGATGTTCCTGCCTAACTGGACTTTGAAGACCGTATTAACAAGCCGTTGAAAAGTTGCTCCGACGTTCTTCAAGCCAAAAGACATGACCTGGTAACAGTACGTACCAAATTCGGTGATGAAGCTGGTTTTTTCTTCGTTTTCAAGTGTCATCCTGATCTGGTTATAGTCAGAATAGGCATCCATAAAACTTAAAAGCTGATGTCTTGATGAGTTATCTACAAGTTTGTCGATATTGGGAAGCAGATAACTATCATTTGGGCATACTTTTTTTAGATCGGTGAAGTCCATGTACATCCTCCACTTGCCGTTGGCCTTTTTTACCAAGACCACACTAGCCAGCCACTCGGGATACTTGACTTCCCGGATAAATCTAGCCATCAACAGCTTCTGAACCTCTTCTTGGATGGCACGTTGGCGTTCGAGGGCGAATACCCTCTTTTTCTGTCTAACTAGTTTGAAGTCATGGTTGACAGTTAGCTTGTGAGCTATGACCGACGGGTCTATACCAGGCATATCTTCTAGAGCCCATGTGAAAAATTTTGAATGTCGTTGCAAACAGGCGACTAAGGCCTCTCGTAAGGAGGGCGATAGATAGGTCCCTATCCGGATTGTTTGACTGGGGTCCTTGGTCAAAGGGACCTCAATTGTTTCTTCACCTGGTTCAGGCTTGGCTCTTGGCTCAGTGCCTTCTCTAGGTTCCAAGGCGTCGAACGGGAAAGTTTCTTACGTGCCTTGTGCCATAAAAATGACACAAGGATCAGGGTCACTTCGTATGGAGGCTATCCCAAATGGTGTTTTGAACTTCACTTTCATGTGTCTCGTGCTCGGTAACGCCTTTAGATCGTCCAAACTGGGTCTGCCGAGTATGGCGTTGTAGGGAGAGTATAATTTTACCACATGAAATAGAACTGGAGCAGTTGCGTGGTTAGGGGGTCTTCCAAGAATCACCGGAAGGTAAATGATGCCTTCAGGATAAGCGGGCTCATTTGAAAACCCTTGGATAGATCCGGTAGGTGGCAAAAGCCGAGATGGATTGAAACCCATCCTGCAGAAGGCGTTACATGTAAGTAGATCACAATCGGCCCCCTGATCAACGAGGACTCTTTTTACAGTATATGAGTCTATTTTGAGGGTGATGACGATGGGGTCGTCGCGGCAAAGATCTATCTCTGCTGGGAGGTAGTCATCGTCGAAACCTATGATTGGCCTTCTTCTTTTGGCGGGTGTTGTGTCGGGGAAGACCATATCGGATATTGTCATGAGGTTTTAGAGAATCAGTCTGTTTCCCACAGACGGTGCAAAGCTGTTAGAGGTGGGTTTTGACTCCACAGATACCAGCTCCTTCTTGACCCGAACAGTAGTCGTCAATGAGTGGATACACCTATAAAAATCGTCGAAGGGTACTCAGACGGAGAAGCTCCGACGTTCAAGTCAGTAAAGAGCGATTTTTGATTGAAAGAAACAGACTGGGAGTTGAGGGAAGATTGTTCCCTGTGATCAGTGTGCCCCATATGTTAGGTTTAGAGAGCATACATAATTTTGAGGGTTTTTGAATTACTTATACTTTTGAGAGACGTGCACCGCTAGGGGATTCCAACCCTATCTTCCATATCGAACCGATTCGGGAATCCCGAAAGTCAATATTACAAATTGATTACGATCTTCATTTATCGAGAATGCTTCCATCTTCGGGAGGGATGCTTTCCTTATTTGAAAGATTATGCAATTGTCGTTATGAAGTAGGAGACCGAAGATAAGGAAATTCTAACCTTCCTTTGGAACCGCAAGGGGAGTTGCATAATTGTTCGGTCGCTCGATCGGTTAAGGGATCTTTGTGGCTTCATGGCTTGTCCGCTTGAAGAGTTGATATCTGTCTGCCCGATCGGGGTGATTACCCTCGCTCGGTGAGGATCACTCAGTTGGTGGGGCGACTGGGGCCTTATCATTCGGTAGATCCGGGCGACTGAGGTCCATCTGTATATTGATTTGGGCGACTAAGGCCCTTCGATAAATTATCATTCGATTCGTCAGGCGTTGGTCTATAAGAGCCCTTCGTGGGCCTTTTGAGAATTCTTTCTTTTAGTTTGGATTTTTTGGGCCATGTCCCATCAAATCTGATTTTATTTAAATTTGATTATCTAATCTTTTGACATTAGTTAAATCATTTGCGAGGCCATAAAATTATACCAATCACCATGTTATTAAAAAAAATAACTCTTACTATTTTTAAATAGTTGTAAATTATTCTAAAGTTATCAAATATTCACCACTATTTAATAAATTTAAAATAATTATGAACATTAGGGTATAGAGATTAAATAGATATTTATAAAATATCAAGTCAATAAACTCATTTAGATCTCACAATTTTCATTCATCAAGAATTTAATAAGTTTTTGACTAAAAAATTAATTTAAAATGAATACATAATTAAAAAAACTCACAAAATTAAGAAAATTGCTATTGAAATTCTATTAATTGTAGGGGGCTACAGGAGCCAAGGCCCCCTCAAGGGGGCTGCTTCTCCTCTCTTTGTTGAGTGCTTGGCGATTGCTCCCATGTATATGGGGATAAATTAATCAATTTTTTAAAAAGAAAACTCTCATAAATCTTAACTAATTATTATAAATAAAAGAATACAAGAGTTGAAATTTTTAAAATTTTTATCTCCAAATATTTAGGAACAAATTAATAGAGGAATTTTTTTTACTCTCTGCATAATTACTCTAAATTGACTTCTTTTCCTTCATTTTTCTTTATAAATCTCTTTTATCATTTCTAACATATCAATTATCGTCAAATATAACAATTAGTGTAATATTCAATCAAAAATAAAATAAAATCAATTATAAATATTACACCAATTGTTAATTTTCTAATTCAATAAATATGAAAGAAATTCTTTTGTAAGAAACAAAGAGAAAATGGGGGATAGAAACCGATATAACATGGTATGTGTATATCTCATAGTTTCTTTCGGTCGAGTCGATTATAAATCGATATAACATGGTATGTGTGTATCTGATAGTTTTTTTCGGTCGAGTTGATTATAATTTTAATGATTTTAATTTATTTAGTGATTATATGAAAAAAAATTTCCATATGGTGTAGTAATAAATTCACAATTTTCTAACAAACTAAAAAATAAAAAAGAGGAAGCATGCTACTTCAAAATTATTTTAGGATCATTTAAATTTTATTTTGTTATTTTTCTTTTTGTAAGATTTTTTTAAATAAATCATTGATATCTGATAATTATATTGGATCTGATTAAATATGATTTGAGTCGAATCAGACTTTAAGGTATACAACTCTTTATACACCTATTTTTTTCATATATAAAATTTGAATTCAAAACTTTATTTAAGAAAAATAGTGTTCATCAATTAGGTGTTGATTTAGAATACATAGTAAAGATGTTATCGGAGTGAACATCTGACGTTGGTTTTTTGACCTTACTAGCGTAGGGATATCAGCTTTATTTTTCCTTATAACTCATATTCTCTTAATTTGAACTTTTTGTTTAGAAAGAGACAAATTATATAACACAATATATTTGGTTATGTTATAAAATTGAAATTGATACAGAAACAAAGATATATATCAAAGAACAAAAACATTCTCAAATTTTTTCTCAAGTTCCTTCTTTCTTTTCTTAAGTTCTTTTTTCCCTCAATTTCTTCTATTTTCTTGGATAAATTGATTATGGGAATTGAGAAGGGGATAGGGTATTTATAGGGAAGTTTGGGTGATGAGTCATAGTGAGATATCGTGGTGAGTTAGCATCTTGTTAAATCAAGTTGACACTTGTTGGACACTTGGCAAGGAAAACGACATATGTCCTCGACCCATGTCATATGGTGGCATGAGGTGTCTAGGTTCAATTAGGGGTGTGCAATTTTTGGTTATACTCGAATATCCGACCGAATATAATTCAATCGAATTCGAATTTACAAATTCGAATTATATTTTCGAATTTCGAATCAAATTTCGGCCGATTTTGAATTCGAATCGGTTTCGAATTGAGATTTTTCATTGTCGAATTCAAATGAGTTTAATTTTTCATTCGAATTCGAACCGAAAACGTCCTTCAAAAAATAATTGATTTAGTTAAATATTGAAGGGCATTAGAGTCATTTTATTATTTGATATAAAAAAAAAAAAGAAAACACTAATACACCGCACTAGTGACTAGTCTAGCTAGTAGTCAATCGAATCGATCATTATCAAGCCAAGAAAAGAACACTTTCCCAATTTCAAAATCAACCCAACAAACCCTAACCCATTTTCCCTAATCTACTCTTTATCTTCAACCTTCGATATTGATCTTCGTAGTTTCTTGCACTCTCATCTTCGACATCGACCTTCCATCTTTGTCTCTGCATCTGCTCTTCATGAATGGTTCATCTTCGTCTTCGTCTCGTCTGCTCTTCATAAAGTTCACGAACCCTTTGTCTCACTCTCAAATTTCGACCTTCGACTTCTCTACCCTAATTGCTCTTCAGTATTCACTCTTTGCAAGTTTGCATCTGACCTAGACTCTCATCTTCAACCTTCGATCTTCATGAACCCTTCATGTTCGTCTGATTTCGATCTTCGATCTTTGTCTTCGTATGCATCTTCTTTGCATCTGGTCTTCAATCTTCATCTCAGTCTCACTCTCATCTTCACTCTCATCTGATTTTGACCATCGTCTCCTCTAACCCTAACCCTAATCTCACGAACTCATGAACCCTAACCCTAATCTGTCTTCAGTCTTCATGAGCTCACTTTTTCCCTTCATAAGTTCACGAACCCTAACCCTTTTTTCCTTCACGAACTCACTTTAGTCTTCATCTGCCGTCTCCTCTTTGATTCAACCTCTGCAATTGCATCTGTTCTTCACTCTCTGTATCTATCATCTTCGTCTCACTCTCATCTTCGACCTTCATCTCCTCTTTACTCTCTGCACTCTTTGCTCTTATATCAACTCAACTATCAACATCAGGTATGATTTCACTCTCTGCACTCTACATTTGTTCAAAACATTTTTCGGGAATAGGTGGTGGTTAAGATGTCTGAATCAAATGATGTCAATCCAATGCATCTGTTCTTCACTCTCTGCATCTTCCTTCCTTCTGTGCTCTTATATCAACTCAACTATCAGCATCAGGTATGGTTTTACTCTCTGGACTCTACATTTGTTTGACAGATTATAATAACATTTTTTCTCAGGTATTGTAGAGCTGTAGGTGGTGGTCAAGATGTCTGAATCAAATGATGTCAATCCAATGCTTCAGACAAGCCAAGGCCAAAGTGGAAGCACCGAAGGTGAAAGCCAAGAGTCGATAGGAAGCAATGCTACATTGAAGAGCGTTGAAAAATGCAAAGAATATAATAAGAGGTCAGTCGTTGGGTAGCATTTCACTGAATTTGTAGATTCTGAGGGTAGAAAAAAGTGCACATGTAATTATTATGGTAGATAATATAATTGTGTATCCAAGTCATGTGGGACTTCCACTTTGTTGAATCACATGAGAATTTCCACCTCAAACCCTGCCAACCAATCTTCAAACCAAACTCAATTGTCTCATAATACTTTCACAAATGAAGACACTGGGGAGACAAAGGTTAATTTAGTGGCATGGAAATTTGATTAGCAAGTTGCTAGGATGGCTATAGCTGAAATGATTATTGTTTATGAACTTCCATTTAAGTTTTTACAAAATGTAGGTTTTAGGCGTTGTATGAAAGCAATTCATCCTACACTTGTGGTTCCATCTAGGAGTACAATAACAAAGGATTGTTTCAGTTGTTTCTTGATGAAAAAGCAAAACTTAAGGCTCCAATCAAACATACAGCCATCAGAGTTTGCTTAACAACTGATACTTGGATATCTTTGCAAAGAATTAATTATATGTGTCTTACTCTCATTTTATTGATAGTGACTGGAATTTGCAAAAGAAAATGTTAAATTTTTGTCCTATTTCAAGTCATAAGGGTCAAGATATTGGAAAGGCTATTGAAATGTATTTGGTTGATTGGGGTTTACAAAATGTTTTCACTGTTACAGTTAACAATGCAAATTCTAAAGATGTAGCACTTGAATATCTAAAAAAAAAAAATGTGTTAATTGGGGAGGACTATGTGTTTCACAGGGAAAATGGATACATGTTAGATGTATTGTTCACATTATGAACTTAATTATCCAAGATGACCTAAGGGACCTTGGTGGATCAGTTGAAAGTGTTAGGACAGCAGTTAAGTATATTAGACAATCACCTTCCAGGATAAAAAAGTTCATGCGGTTTGCTGATTTAGAAAAGTGTGATTGCAGCAAATCTTTGTACTTGGATATTGCAACAAGATGGAACTCTACTTATTTGAGGTTGAGTGTGGCCCAGATGTATGAGAGGGCATTTGATAGGTTAGATATGGAGGATTCTTATTTTGGGGAGGATTTTGAAAATCGTGGCTCTAAACTTGGGGTTCCAACTTCTTGGGATTGGGAGAATGTCAAGAGATTGGTTATTTTTCTTCGACATTTTTATGTTCTCACTTTAAGTGTTCCGATACAAAAAATATAACTGCAAACTCTTATTTAGATGGCATTAGTTGCATTTATAGAATTTTGAAAAAATGTCTTTCAAGTGAAGATGATCATTTTAGAGACATAGCATTACAAATAAAGAAAAAATTTGACAAATATTGGGACAATATTGAAAAGTTTAATTTACTGGTTTTCATTGCTTGTATACTTGATCCTACGAGCAAATTTGATTATTGTGATATTGTCCTTTGTAATATGTCTGGTGATGAAGATGGAAGAAAATTGGCTGAAAAAGTGAAGAATGCATTGTGTGAGTTGTTTAATGAGTACAAGAGAATTCATTCGGATCATCATTCTAGGAGTATTTCATTTTCATCTCTATCCTCATTGTCTTCCACTTCCTTGGGTCCAAGTTCAAGTTCAGTTGATACAAATTGATGCACTAATGCTAGTGATAGTGATCCTATGAGAAGAATAAAAGAAAAGAACATGGCTGAATTGAAAAGGAGAAAGGCTAATTCTGGTGCTATGAGGGACTCTAAGTCAGAGTTGGATAGATATTTAACTGAGGATGATGAAGAAGACAAAGATAATCTTGAGAGTCCAATCGTTACTGTTTTGGGCTGGTGGAAGAAAAAGGGTCCAGCATTTCCTATATTATCTTTACTTGCTCATGATGTTTTAGTCATTCCAATTTCTACGATTGCTTCCGAATCTGTTTTTAGTACTGGAGGAAGAGTTCTTAATTGTTTTAGGAGTTCTTTAACTCCTAAAATTGTGCAAGCATTAATGTGTACCCAAAATTGGCTCCGTTGAGGTGAATCTTCGATTAATGTGGAAGAAAACATTGAAGATCTTGAAAGTTTGAACAAGATAACCTTTTATTCTCTCTTATTTATTGCAGAAGTAAAACAATCAATGTATTACAGAAGTAACGCTTTTTTTTAATCTATTGCAGAAGTAAAACAATCAATGTCTGAATCAACCATTGTTGATGTTTAGTACCAAGTGAGTAATCCAGATGTGATATATTTTTTTGGTAACTCTCACGAACATTCTTCCTTTGTTATTTTGTCTAAACAATCAATTTCTGCAACTGCTGAATTTCTGTAAACTGAGACATAAAAATTCCAAGACTACAGAGTGCAGAATCTATTGTAGATTATAAAACTCTGATTGCTTGCCTTGACTGTAGGTTGCACCATTCATGGGGGTTAAGGAAACATTAGACCTACCATTTTCATCTCATGCATTACCCAAAGTGTGGCCGGCCTGGATTCATCTCATTCATTTTTATTTAGTATTATTTTAAGGTGTAACGTTGTACTAGAGAAAAGATAGGTTATATTCAGAACGGAAGACCTTGTCTTCTTTAACTTAGTGAGATCTGCATTAATGGTACAGCTTGAGCTTGACATAGGGTTCTTTATCTCTTTAACTTAGTGAGATCAGCATTAATGGTGTAGCTTCTGGAAGAATCTTGAAATCTAGCTTGCTATAAACACCATTTTTGTAGGTTGTATTGTATCAAACTTTTAGAAATGATTGTGTTGACATGGTTCTTGGATAGGATACAATATAACACTTCATATAATGTAAAATTTGTATAATTTTTTCTGTTAATTGTGTCTGTGCTTGGTAACATGCAAAATCAAGAGATAATGCTATTTTTGGTTTACAACTGGCTATTTTTGATTTATAACTGTGTCTATTCCCATGGAAAGCATGCTTATTCATCTTATTGTGCATGCATGAATGAACTAGCAATGCAATCATGAAGAATGTGATAGCTAACAACTTTAAAATGTTCTATAGCCTTGTATATGTATGAAGGAACTATAATGATGAAGGAGATGTTGCCAGCTTAAAAATGAGTATTGTTGTCATGAATAAGTTATCTTTTTTATATTCTTATCTTCTTCTATGGTGCACTATCCCCCCAACTAATTCCCTTTGTTATTGTATGGTGCACTATTTGATTATTGGCAACAATTTTTATTCAATTCTCTCATTGTCATATTATTTATTTATTTATTTTGGGGGTGGAGCATTTAAGAGGTTCATGATTGCAATGGATTTCTATTTCCCCGTCTCTAAAATGGCCCACTATTTTTCCTCAAGCAGCAGAATGGCATTCTCAGTGATATAGTCTAGAAATTGTTCACTTTTGGCAGAAATTGATCATTTTTTTAAACAAAACTGGAGTTGTTTATCTAGAGAAAGTATAGGCCAATTCAATTATATTCTTTGTGGTGCTGCCTTCTTTTTTCACATCCTTTTATTGCCTATGTAAAGAGAGAGTTAATTTGTACCATAATGGATAAAGGGGAAGATAGCTGGACCTTTTTTTATCGATGATGTAGCATCTTTATTATGTGTATGCATTGATATCATGTAATACAATTTGTTTTTTCAGGATTTTAAGAGTAGATGTTCTTAGCACCCTTGATTTTCTTAAGGTTAGTTACCTTTGCAATTGTCTATAACGTAAATTTCTTTTTTTTTCTATTAACTGAACTTATTTGGGAAGTAATGTTATTCATAGTTAAAGTTTTATTTCTTGCATTATGCATTACTATGGTATTGAATTAAGAAACCATTTGTTCCTCCACTGTTTGGGTATTGTAGAATAGCTATCAGTAGAGTTAGATAACTTAGAATAACAACCTCTCCACCTATTCACAGCTACATAGGCTACTTCAGTTGTATTCTCTATCAAATGTGATGAAAAAATAAAGTAAATACTCCTGAAAATCATTGAAGCCCATTACAACCTTTTCAATCTTTTTGTTAAAGGGTCTTGAATAACTACATAAAGAATAAAGTACCATCTGTCATCTGATAATGAAATATAGCTCCATTTATTGTTTCTTTAGAAAAATTACATAATTGCATAATTGCATTATATCTTTAATTACTTAATAACATAATTGCATTGTATAAATTGTGCTTTTGTTAGAACAAAAGCAGTGCTTCTAATGTGGTGCCAATGATATAGGTCACTTAATATTGTTTGCCTGTGTTTCTCATTAAACATTTTGCTTACCTTGGTTGCAGGCTGCACCATTCATGCGGATTATTAGTAATTGTTATGGGGGCAGTATAAATGCTCTATTTTACTGCATTTGCTCCAACAAGAACTTCAAATGAGGAAAGTTTAAGACTTTTGCTGAAGCTGGGACACAGGAGGGAGCTGGATTTTTTTTATTGTGATTGTATATACTATATTATCTACATGTATTCTCATGTCATTTTCTGACCTTAGAAGTGCTTCATGTATTTTATTTGTGTGGTTTTAGTATGCTTATTACATTGAGTAACTTTAAGTTCATGATTCCCCTAGCCCTACCCCTATCAATATAGTCACTTGACAGCATTAGGTAAGAGAGCTTTGATGATGCTAGGTACAAATTGAATGCGCTTTTCAAAGAGACTAATCTTAGACTAATTACTCAAGTTTCTTTTGCATGGTTTTATTTTAAAGGTTTATCTTGTTAATCATATGACAATGTAGGAATTGTCAAATGCATTATGATGTTCAAATTTTACTTTTTAACAGGCATAATCTACAGAGATTTCTGAAAACTTGAAATCAAATTCGGCTTAATTCTAATTCGAATCGAATTTTGAATTCGGTTTAATTCGATAAAAACGGTTTTGAATTGGTTCATAATGAATCGGTTTAATTCACTTAATCCAAAATGATTAGTTCGAACATTGGATTGTAGAATTCGGTTCGGATTGAATTCGGATTTAATCGAATTTAGTTCGGTTCGGTTTGATTTTTGAGAAAAATCTAAACCGAATTAAACGATTTTATAATATAATTCTCAAAAAATTTTATTAATGACCCCTAGGTTCAATGCAAGAAAAGTGATGAGTCATCTTCTCAATTGATGACACGTGTTTTGAACGGTTGGTGTTTATCCACAATGATCGTTTGATACTTATCCATAATGATTGGTTAGTGATAAATTTAGGTGTAAATAGAATTTTTTTCTTCCTCGTGTCTTGATAAAGTTGTATACTTTGATAGATATCCAACAAGTTAAACATTTTATCATATATTTCTCAAAAATTTTATTAATGATAAATTTAGGTCGCAAATAGAATTTTTTTTTTCTCTTTCCATCACTGCTTTAAATAGACGAAGAATCGTGAATATTGATATCTAAATCATCACTCAATAATAATTGCAATTCTGAGGTGAAATGATTAATTAATTGATATTTATTGGAGGGTGATCTAATGGCTACAAGTTCATTGGGATTGTAGAATAACGATTGTAGAATAACCTTTGATAAATATAAGATTTTTTTTATATATAATTTTATGAATATGGATTTTTATGAAGACGGTGTTGGTTGGATCGTTAATCAACGGTCTAATACTCATTATTTTTTTTAATAATAATTATAAAATAATTTGATGATAAATCAAATATAATAATCTTTATAAGGATTAATAGCAGTAAAGATTATGAAAAAATCCAGTAATGATTCTCAAAAAATGTCAAGTAAGGAACATTGCAGACCCATGGAGGCAGTGCAACCCGAGAGATTTGCCAAGTTGGGCTAGAAACCTTTTGGACACAATAGAAAAGAGAGATAAGGTAGGCCCAGAACAATTTGGATGGATTCTAGCCCACTGTGCTGTGGGGCGAATTTCTTTGGGCTGCACTTTGATCTTTTAAAACCCTTTCAAGCCTAAACAAGAAATTTGTGTTTTACTTCTTTTTTTTTTTTTTGGTACATTAGTTTTACTTGTTTTCAAAGAAATTCAATTGCAGTTATATCATATCCCTTTTTTTTAAAAAAAAAAAAGGTCTAAATTTGAATCTCTTTTATGTACAAAAAAGAGTTCAATTTCTGAATTTATTAAACATCTTTTACAATTTTATCAATCAAAGTAATTTCTTTATAAAAGAGAGATATTTTATATTTTTGAACTACTTAGCCACTAAAAAAATATGGAGAGTTTGGCTCACCTGTGAGTGTGTTTGTGTAACTGGATTGGACCACCTAGTCACTAATATTCTTCACGTCACGCATATATTTCAATGCACAGGAAAAAGGTCAAAGGTAGGAGTAAGAAGATTACACATCTTAGAAAGAATCACGTTGTTGGGCATAAAAAGGATCCTAGTTTCCACAAGGTAGGTACACACTCTTATTTGCCAAATAACTGCATAAAATTTCATTTACAGTTAGTTTAGTAGAATAAATATTAAATCTCTTAATCAAATTTCAGATTTAAAATTTAGAAATTAAAAAAATTACACTAGAAGAGCTGTTTCTAAAATGAGTCTACAGACATTTGAATCGAATTAGTTGAAAGATGATTTCGAATATTTATGATAGAATATATATATATATATATATATAATGGAACTTTAGAAAACAAGCATCCATCCCCCGAGCAAATTATAGCACGTGTAAGAAGTAGTTGTTTTCACTCAAACTGAAAATAAATAAATAAACAATCTGTAATATATATAATTATAAATTATTTTACAATTATTAAACGCAAATAAAAAAGGAGTTTACAAGGACCCGGATTAAGAGAGTGTCCTTCACAACCGCTTCGAAATATTTGTGAATTTAAAGATACGGGGGATTGCATCTATATTCCCTGAGGCAGAAGAGCGTGAAAAAGGGAAAGCTGTAACAAAAATCTGAAGGCTGGATTTGCACGACAAAAAGGAACAACTTTTGACCTATGAATGTTGTCCCTTATGGTCTCAAAAGGGCACATTCTATAAAATGGAACGTCAAAATTGTCAATGATAGGTTCCCACCAAGCATGAGAATCTTTACAGCAACAAGGTAAGGATTGAAAATTCTGATGCAGAGAAAGTGGGCGGCAGAATTAGACTTGAGTCCATAGAGCATAAACAGTGGATTCTAATAGGAAAAGAGTTTGGGATTTGGTTCTAAATAATTTATATCATACCAGAGATTTGAAAGAAATGAAAAATATGACACTAGAAGAGTCGTCCTCTAAATAGGATTTTTACAGACGTTCAAATTAAATTAATCAAAATATAATTTTAAATATCGATAAGAAAAATAAAAAAATAATTTATATGAGGGGAATATTGGGTTTGGTCAAGCACACCATTATGAAAGGCAAGGTAAAAGTTTATCCATATGATTATTCTTCGATCCTTGTTCCAAAGAAAATCCTAAGAATAAAAAGGAGTCGTGGGTGCCTCCCAAACAGCATTATCATTCCTGAGTTCATAATCAAATGACAAGAAAAAGATTTAACTGTATCAACAAATTCACCCTGTGCAAATTTTTAAAGTAAATTAAGTTAATGGTCCTATCAGACAATTTGGGGAGACTGACATATGCTGGAATATGGGTTGAAAGTTGAGACTATTATTTCAATCCCACACCTCAATTTGGGGTCCTAGAAAAGGATCAAGCATATCCCAAGCAAACATTGAGCTATTATTCCATTGGTTGTCTTTAGCTCATTTAGAAGCGCATTAGTGGGTGTATCAAGCAAAAGTGAGCAGCACTATGATGGCCTTGGCGTTCCTTTGGAAATCTTCAAAGATACCACTTATCAAGCACCTTTGGTACAATGTAGTCATTGATAAAAGTTCTAGGCACATTATATCACATAGATTGCAATATCAGACAGACAAGTCATATTGAGGGTAAACTTCAGTTTGTGTTGACAGAGTGTTTTTTAAGATCCACGTGACATGTTCATGTGACATTTGTATGATTGTCGATATGGATTGACAAGATGATGCGGATATTGGCATACTACATAAATCTGATTTATGATCTCTTGTGGTAACAACAGATTAGTAATGATTAAGAAGGGGGAAAAAATCTAGAAAATTGTGGGTTTAGAAAGTAAAAGGAAGGCTGGGAAGTGGCATATTGGCATGTTTGCAATCAATGGAGATGGCATAGTGGCCTAAGATGCAAAGTTCATTGCCCTAAAATGCAGGGTTAAGATGAAAAAATCAGGTTGACATGAAAGTTTAGTCTCATAAAAAGGGGGGGGGGGCTTTTTCTTGGTGCTGGGTGGACCCTAAGAGGGCCTCACAATTAGCAAAGCTAAAATCCGAAATTTCAGCTAGCTAAAAAATAAAGGATAAACTCAGTGGAAGGGCAGTCAAAAATCATGGCCAGAGAAGGGCTGTCAGATCCTTCACATTTGGCAAGCGTTGTCCACACAAAAGTTCCCAACTCAACAAAAAGGTATTTTGCTTGTTGACAGTATAAGGAATGCTACCAACAGCATTTAGTTGCAGTCGAAAATGACCAATATATTCGTACACAAACACACACAAAACAGAGACTATTGGGTATATAAGTATTTGGAATTTAGTTTCTGTTTCAAATGAAGGTAGCTTATGATTAATCAAATTCATGAACTATAAAATATAAAGCACGACATTCCCAATAGATGAACCATAGTTCTATTCTAGCCAAACATTGAAATCACAAAGATGAGTGAATTTCAACCAAACCTATGATCAAGTTAAGTAAACACGGACCGACAGAGAACAGGATATAATGAGCGACCATAATCCTGTTGAAACCTATCTCTAAACCTTTGTCAGTGATTGCTTCACATCGTTTTCAGATGAGAAAGGGCGGGTCAAATGAGAGTTTCCCGCAATTAGAATCAACTGTGGACAGTAATGATAAGTTGCAGATTTAAATGTATGAACTAAATCCATAAGCTCAATAGGAAGAAAAAAAATGCCACAAAGAAATCAAATCAAGGAACCGTCTAGGCATGCACTCGTTCATCATCAAGAAGATGTGCCTTTTAAATGAGGGGATTTGCCATTGTTGCAAGCTAGACTCATCATATATCTGCTCTAGCGTGGAGATATTTCTGCAACAAAGATAGGATCAAAGTCCCTAGACAGTAGCAAAGATAGATGAAATGAAATTGAAGTTTGGAACATTTAGTCCATCACCGTCTACTGCTCCCAAAAAAAAAAAGGACTTTAGATTAAGTACAGCTTTTACAGTCCTATCACATCCTAGTGTTTCTATTAACAAACAAGTGTAAAGGAACAAATGATGTAGCAAAACTGTGACAGAAATGGACCGGATGGAAAAAGAACAAAATTTTGAAGTCTCTTATAGGCAAGATACATAAAGAAGGGGGGAAACGAAAGTTACTGGACTTCCAGGAAACTGAGACTCCCAATCCTTTTCACTCCCCCTCCCCCCCCCCGGGGGGCATTTTCTTCAACTTTTCTTTCATTGACCAAGTATATACATACAGCATGCAACCTTTTCTCCCCTCTGGGAGCTTGACTTGGACAAACAACCGTGCCCCATTCCTGCATAATCTTGGCCAGACTTGAAAAACATGAACTAGATTCTTATTTCGCGTGATTCGTCAATAAATGAGTCCTTCAGCGAGAGGCTGTCAAGTACATCATTTTCTGAGTCAGTTTGAAGCTCCTTAAACATTGCCATCACCTGAATCATAGTTGGCCTCCGAAGTGGCCTATCATCTAAGCACTCAAAGGCAATCTTTAGATACTGGTGTAATTCAACTTCAACAGATGTCTCAGTTATCAAGTCTGGGTCGAGTATCTCCTGACCTCTCTTATCTTTTTGCAGCTGTTTTGCCCAACCAACAAGGTTGTTGTCATCGCCGAATTCCAAGGGATCTATTGGTCTCTTATCAGAGAGTAGCTCTAGTAATACAACACCATAGCTATAGACATCTCCTTTGGTTGTACACCTAAAACTTTGATAGTATTCCGGTGGTACATATCCTGGAGTCCCTGCAAGTGTGCTTACGCTCAGATGAGTGTCGAGGGCATTCATCAATCTTGCCATGCCAAAATCAGAGACACGGGCTTCAAAGTTCTCATCTAGAAGAACATTGCTGGACTTCATATCACGGTGTATTATGTGTGGTATGCAACTATGATGGAGGAATGCAAGTCCTCTAGCAGATCCAATTGCAATTTTCTTTCTAGCTGCCCAGTCAAGCTTCAAAGTTCCACCTTTAGTCTTCTCATGAAGAACCATGTCAAGACTTCCCCACTTCATGTACTCATACACAAGAAGTCTCTCCTCCCCAATCTTGCAATATCCAAGTAATGGAACAAGGTTTCGATGCTTGATCTTACCAATAGTTTCCATTTCTGCCATAAATTCTCTGTCTCCTTGAGCTGTGACATGAATCAGCTTCTTGATTGCAACTACACAGCCATCTTTCAGTTGAGCCTTGTACACCTCACCAAACCCACCAGACCCGATTAAGCTATCAGCGCTGAAACCATTTGTAGCTTCAAGGAGATGGGCAAACGTCAGTTTTCGAAGAGGTTTCTCAAATGTGGCAACATTGATGCTGAGAGGCTCAGGGACACCAGAAAGTTTCCAGCTGCTGCTACCTGAAGTAGCCAGGCTTTCAATATACTTCTCTCTCTTTTCCTCCTTTTCTTGGTACCTCTTGGCTCTGTAAAGTGCAAACAAAAGGACAACAATGGTAAGGAGGGAGAGTGTGATGCCTATGACCACTCCCACAGCAATGGACTGCTGCTTCCCATGTGTATGATAGCCTGCAGAGTGCGATCCACTTTGAGAGCCACAAGCAGGTAAGGGTACCCCACAGAGCCCAGAATTATTCTCATATCTTGATGCTGGGAAAGTGGTCAGCTGACCTGAAGTAGGAATTTGGCCACTGAGGTTGTTATTTGACACATCAAGGTCACTGAGAAAAGAGAGACCTCCCAAAGATCCCGGAACTGGTCCTTGAAGATTATTGTGCGAAAGATCAAGAACCCCAATCGCTCTTAAACCACCAAAGCTATCAGGTATGACTCCTGTTAGCCTATTGTGTCCCAAATTCAGGACTTGCAAATAGGCCATGGTGCCATAGTCATCAGGGATATTACCGGACAATGAATTGTATGAGAGATCCAAATAAATTATGCTTCCGTTGCTCGTAAATGTATAAACTGTCTGGCCAGAATAAATTCTGGTTGATGGGCAAGAATGAACCATAGGAAGATTTGCCAATCTCTCCTTCCGAATCCCCTCAAATTCCACTAGACCTCCAGCACCTCTACAAGCTGTGCCCCCTTCATTCCTCACAAATGCAAACTGCTTCCCTGACACAATCCCAGGAACAATGAAGCCAGCTTGGTTGGCAAGCTCTGGGGGCAAAGAACCATTTAAGGCATTGCTATTCAAATCAAACCATATGAGACTGCGACAATTGCCAATCTCTGGTGGAATCTGTCCACTAAGTGAATTGTTGCCCATTTGGAGAATAGCAAGGTTAACAAGATTTCCAAAACTTGCAGGAATCTCTCCACTAAGCCTATTGTCAGCCAGTGACAACCAAATCAGATTAGTACAACTGCCAATAGAGAGTGGAAGACTCCCTGTGAGGAAATTGTTGTTAAGAATTAAGGTCTCCAGATTTCCTCCATTAACACAAATTCCTTCAGGGATCTCACCAGTAAGGTTATTTGCCCACATAACTAAATTAGATAAACTAGGCAAGGTCCAAATCTCCAAGGGAATTGACCCAGTCAAGAAATTGAAACTAAGATCAATCCCCATCAAATTTGTGCAGTTCCCAAGCTCAGAGGGAACGGTCCCCACAAGATAATTATCAGCCAAAAGTAACTTCTTTAGAGCAGAAAAGGAATGTGATGAGCATAGGCCATTGGGGATATTTCCAGTGAAGGCATTGGCACTAAGGTCAAGCACTTGAAGTTGAGTACAATTAGTCAAAGAGAGAGGCACAGCTCCACTAATGTTGTTAAAGGAAAGGCACAGATACCTCAAATTTGGCAGGGTACTGACAACAGTACTAACAAATTCCCCAGAGAGCTGATTTAGACCAAGATTGAGACTTACCAAAGATAAGCAAGACACAAAGCTTGAAGGCAAGCCACCTGAAATACTGTTCCCAGAGAGATCCAACTCCTCAAGAGTCCCACAAGTCCGAGCCAATTCCACTGGAATCTCCCCCCAAAATCCATTATGAGCCAAGGACAGAATCTGCAACTTTCTGAGACTTGCCAAAAACAACCCAGGAACTTTACCCTGAATCACATTATAGGAAAGGTCTAGTCTTTTCAGATTCTGGCAGCTTGTTAAGCTACTCGGAAACCCGGTGCCTGAGAGCTGATTGTGAGACAAATTCAGGACAGTGAGGTTTGAGCAGTCACCAAGCTGAAGATCAGTGAAGCTACCAGAGAAATTGTTGTAAGAGAGGTCTAGAATGGAGAGAGTTTTGCTAGACGAAAGAGTTGCTGTTAACCTCCCATTGAACTTGTTGTTGGAAAGATTAAGCAGATTCAGATTCTGACAATTTGAGAGGGAATAATTGAGAAAACCCATGTCTGAAACTCTATTGCTTGAGAGGTCCAGCTGTGAGAGAGAGCTTCCAAAACTGAAACTAACACTTGGAATTGAATTGTGGGAGAGATTGAGATATGCTAAATAGTGACAAGAGAGCAAAAGAGGATGACTTATGGGATCTGAGAAATTGTTACAAGACAAATCTATGCTCTCCAAACCACAACTAGTGACCTTCACAGACACAGAAGCATCAGAGGTGAAAAGATCGCCAGAAAAGAAATTCTCTTTCAAATTCACAAGCTTAAGAGAAGGCAAAACCATTAAATGAGGAAAATAAAGATGACCCATCAAGCCAAAGTTGGTGAAATCAAGTGAAACTACATGTTTGGAGGCATCACATTGAACACCTTTCCATGAACATGGGTTTGAAGAAGAGGCAGACCAATCGGACAAAAACCCGTTTGGGTCTGAATCAATAGAAGATTTCTTGAAAGCCAATAATGCTGAAACATCACTGTTTTGTGAAGAAACTTGGTCTACCATGAAAAGAATCAAAATCAAGAGATTAAGAAGAAGAAAGAAGAGAAACCCAGAAGAAGAGCCCAACAAAAATTCTGAAAATCTCCATTTCCTCTTCATTTTTTTTTTTTATTTTGCTTGGGGAGGTTTGCTCAAAGAAACTTTTGAGATTGAAAAGAAAAGATGACCAACTCCAACATATGTTTAGTTACAACAATTGGGTGTTAGTTTTTTTTTTTTTTTTTTTTTGATATTGTTGGGAGGGAAGAATCTTTTTATCACGCTAACGCAGCCATCTCTCTCTTTCTGTTCTCCATATTTTTTAAAAATTTTTTTAAGCTTGAAGACAAATGAAGAGTGACCCAACAAAAAGGAAAGAAATAGTAATTTTTCAAATCTAGTAAGAAGATGAAGACGAAGACGAAGATGAAGAGTTTGTTACAGGATCTGACAGAACACAGAGAGAGAGAGAGAGAGAGAGAGATTTTGGGCAGTATGTTCAGAAATGTTGGGCTAAAGTCGGACTATAAATCTAGGTGAAACAAATTTTAAAAGAGAAGAAGCCATCACCGGATTTTGGTGAGGTAATGTTTGCAGCTTCCCTAGCTGTACTACTTTGCTTTGACACCAAAAAGGTCAAAAAAAACAAAACAAAACAAAAAATAAAAAATAAAAGGAATAGTAAAGTGGGTGGTACAAACAGCAGGGTGAAAATGGGAAGATGATGAACCCCACCACCAAATAAAGCCAATGCTACTACAGTTACAGAGAGAGAGAGAGAGAGAGAGAGAGAGAGAGACTCTAGTTTAGGAAACTGGGTGGCAGTGAAAGTGAAAGCAAGCAAAAGCGAGAAGAAGAGAGAGGGTGAACAATTTTTCATGCTTTATTATTTGTATTGGATTCTTTTATGTACTCTCCTACGAGGACTATCAATTTCTATTACTATTTACCGAGTTAACTCGGCAGCAAAATTTAAATTTATTATTGAAATCAGAGGGAAGCTAACAAAATTAGGGAACATATTTTTTGTTGTTAGGATGGAGTATTTGAGTCAGTGTTGTTGGGTATAAGTTCCATCGTCCTCTCAACGTATAGGTGTAATCCCTCAAAATTCAACAGAGTTTATATACTAAATATATAACAGAAATAATAAGCAGAAGTTTTCAAATCGGTTCTGAATATAAAATCCAATATTTATTTATAAAAAAAAATAATTATATTTTCATCTTCTTAAAAATGGTTTAATAGTTGATAAAATCCAAAAAAGTATAGTTAATAAAATCACAAAAAAGTAGGAAACAGTAACGTATAGTTAACAGATATTTCGAAGAATATTTGAGAGCAGTAACAAAACAGTAGGAGGGGAAAGTGAAACTAATTTAGGTAAATGTGATTAAATTTAAATAAAATAATTTTTATCATGTAAACTATTATTATTTACAAAAGTAAAAACAATAAATACTCACAATATTTTTTAATCCCAATAATAAAAAATATTATTTAATCCCTTTTACTACCTGAAAACTAATTTTTAACGACGGAAATTATCGACAGATAAAAATCCATCGTTACTAGCGATGGATTAGCGATAAAAAAATCAGCGACGGAAAAATCTGTTGTTAATTTTTCTGTTGCTAAAATTAGTAACGAAAATTTTTCATCGTTAAATCCGTTGCTAAAACTTTTCCGAATAAATTAACGACGGATTTAATGGCAGAAAATTTTCGTTGTTAATCCATCGTTAAAATCTTTGTGAACAGATTAGCGACGGATTTAGCGACCGAAAAATCCGTCGCTAAAACTTGAAAAAAAAAATTGTTTTTGTTAAATATATATTTTTTTTTATTAAATATAATTTTTTGTTTTTATTAAATATAATTGAGACTTTTTATTAAATATAATTTTATATTTTTATTAAATATAATTTTATCTTATAATTTTTTATTTTTATTAAATATAATTTTATATTTTTATTAAATATAATTTTTATTTTTATTAAATATAATTTTATTTTTTTATTAAATATAATTTTATCTTTTTATTAAATATAATTTTTATTTTTATTAAATATAACTTTTTATTTTTATTAAATATAATTTTGTATTTTTATTAAATATAATTTTGTATTTTTATTAAATATAATTTTGTGTTTTTATTAAATATAATTTTATATTTTTATTAAATATAATTTTTATTTTTATTAAACATAATTTTATTTTTTTATTAAATATAATTTTATTTTTTATTAAATATATTTTTTTGTTTTTATTAAATATAATTTTGTATTTTTATTAAATATAATTTTATTTTTTTATTAAATATAATTTTTTGTTTTTATTAATTATAATTTTATATTTTTATTAAATTAGGGTGTTGTATTTTTAATATTGAGAGTTACAAATAAAGTATAGAAATAGAAAAAAAATAAACTAATAACACAATTGTAATTGTAACATGGTTGTTAAGACACTCAAATTCCCTCTTTTGCTTGTTAAATGTTTAGATATTTTTAGCAAATTAAATTTTGAGATATTTTTATTAAATTAGGCGGTGTCGTATGTTTTAATATTGGAGTTATAAATAAAATACGGAAATATTAAAATCATACACTAATCATTTAATTAAGAATAATTAAAAAAATAAAAAATTAAATTACCGACGGATTAGCGACAGAAATATTTCCATCACTAAATTAACGACGGGCGGGCGGGTCGGGCGACGGGGCGAGCGTCCAGGTTCAGGCATTTGGATTTGCTCTTACTTACTTACGGAAATATTTTCATCATCACTAATCTGTCGGTAATTAAGAATAATTAAAAAAATAAAAAATTAAATTACCGACGGATTAGCGACAGAAATATTTCCATCACTAAATTAACGATATGACTTTCAACGACAGAATTTTTCGTAACTAATACTTTTAACGACGGAAATTTGAGTATCAGTGACGGATATTTACGTCGTTGATACCTATTTATTTTTCTTGTGGTGTTTAGAAAAACTATTATAACTCCAACAATTCCCACGTAGTTCTAAAGGGTTTTAAAAATATTTCAAAACACTTTTGTTGGGTTCAATTGTAAGTATGATGAATTGTATCTGATGTCTTTTGCACAATGAATCAGATCTAGAAAAATAAAACATATTTTAGTGAGAGATTAGTGAAGTTTAAAACTTTTGTAAATCAATAACTCATTTTGTAAAATAGTGATTTTATTAATCACATTATATTTTCTACAACCTTTGCTATTCAACGTGGTTTTGCGCTAACAGGTAATGTGCGTGCCTGTTATTCATGTCTTAATTGAAGTACCATAGCCATGTGCGTACCTGTTATTTCCACAATCCAGTTAGCATCACTGTATAGAATACCATAGTCCATGGTACCCCTCAAGTATTTCACCTGGCCCAATGCTCATTATTAGGGTTGTGTATACATCTGCTCAACCTTGTTATCATGCGTCCAAAACTCCATTTGTTTTGCATCAGCATTCAAGTCTGACTTTGGATCGGTTAATGCAGCAGCAACGCCATGCACGTCCATTCTTGCCATCTATGTACTTTTGACCTCAAAGACCTCAATCTTGGAGATGTCTTATAAGCGAGGGAAAACCCAAATTTAGCCCTAAAATGCATGAATTCCCGCATGAATTCCCACGGGCATGGTCACACGTTTTGCACAATTGAATAAGGAAGTAGTGAGGTACCACAAGGGATGTGAAGAATTGGCGACACAAACACCACGTGAATGAAATTGTTGCCCCGTAGAACGCAAAGTGCTTTTCTAGATATATATATATATATATCCTGATTTTGTTATTTGAGTTTAGATGGGTTCGATGTTGTAAATTTTGATGATGGGTATTTGAAAATAATGATTGTTGGGTATAAGTTCAAAAGTAGTAATAAATTAACATGCAAGTATTTCACTGTTCTTAGACATTATTTCACCATATGGGGATAATCCCCCAAGATTCAATAGGGTTTATATACTAAATTTTCTGATCGTCTCTGAATGTACAACCCAATATTTATTTATAAGGAAAATATTAATGTTATCATCTTCTGAAAAATGGTTTAATAGTTGATAAAGTCCCAAAAAAGTACAATTAATAAAATCTCAAAAGAATACGAGGCACAGAAAATATTTGAGAGCAATAACAAAACATGAAGTAGAATGAGGGGGAAGTGAAACTAAATGTGATTGAATTTAATTAAAATATTAATTTTTATGTAAATCATTATTATTTACAAAAGTAAAATTAATATATAAAAAAATATAAATACTCACACTCTTATTTTCCAATCCCAATAACAAAAAATATTTTTATAAATAGAGATTCCTTTACAAATACTACTATAACTCCAAGGGTTGGCTCAGTTAACATTCAAAATTGTATGGTTGAAAATTACGGAAACCATTTTAGTGTTAACTTTTCGCATCATATCTTAATTTTTGAAGTAACACTTTGTCTTTTATACTTTAATTTTGGTGACACCTTGCATTCGAGTGGACCTGAGTTCTTCCAACCAAGCAGGGGCTTAAATAAATATTTTAACCTATCATAGAATTTAATAAATAAAAATATTACATCTCTTGATCGAATCTCGAATTTAAAATCTGAAAAAAAAAAATAATTTGAGAGAGCTACCTTCTATTTAGATCCTTAACTTTCAGACCGGGTTAATTAAAATATGATTTCAGACAATAATTGACTATAAACCAAAAAATTAAATAAATATTTTAGATTTTAAAAGAAAAAAAGAAAGTCGGACTCTTTCGAGTCTAATTTTCTTTATTAATAATTTCTGTAGTTTGTTGCAAATTTGGCTTGGCCCTTGTCAATAATTAAGTGTAGGCTTTAAGTTAAGGAGTAAGGTATTCGATTTTTTTGGGTACAAGAGTTGGGGGGGGGGGGTCCCGGTCAAACCCGAGGAAGGGAACGATTGCCTTTTCTTTGGTACAAGAGGAAGAGGAAGGTGATGGTGACCCCAGAATCTGAGTCTCTGCCCCTCTCCGTGACCTTTTAAATACTCCTTTTATTATTATCATATGCCTCTTCCTTTATTGAGCCTTTAAATATTTATTATATAAAAGATGTGTATTCTATTTTTTTAGTGTCCCTATGTCTCATCGAGTCTACAAGATTACGATGCATTTCAATATTTTTCTCGAGACAAAAAAATTGAATGCTCTCTTATAGTAAATTTTTGGGTCCCTAATTACATACAATTTTCCTCCTTCCCTGCGTGTGTGAGAGAGAGGTTTGTGCTCTCAAATGATGACATTTAAGCATCAGCAATGACAATCTTGTAGTTGTAACTCTAATGTTATTGTCAGTCACAGGACCCCACTTTAGAAAGATGCTATACACATTGCATTATAATAAATACATGGCGCCAAATGCCAAACCTAACCTCAAACTGACCCCCCATTGGCCATTTGTACTAAGAATGGCTTAGAGTCACGTTGGTGGTCCTACAACACGCACGCACGCATGGCCTTGGGATGACTGGCATCCACAGAAGAGAAGGGAGGAGAGAAATAATTGATTTTGGTCATCAACTCCAGACTTTGTTTAAGGTATTTAGGCGTGGGGGGTTTTGGATTTTCATTTTAGCCGTCTCGAATTTGTTGGTGACAGGTGCGATTGAGAGGTTAGATTTTGTCACTGTACATCATATCTAGCATTTTTTTTTTCTTTTGACTTATTTTATATTCGAAATTTTACTTTGATTAATTTAATCCAAACTGCGATTGGAACCTCATTCAAAAAGAATTCTCTTAATATCATTTTTATCATTTTCAAAATTCAAATCTAAATACTTAGTATGTGAGTTTTTTATATTTTTTCACTATGTGAGTTTTTTATATTTTTTCACTAAACCAACGAAAACATACATCAAATTTATCTCTCTCTCTCTCTCTCATAGCGCGCGTACGCATGATTTGTATGTATAAGTGAGAAAAGATTCGAGAAGCTTATGTTTGGTGAATGTAAAAATATTTTGGTTGTGATTTAGTTTAGTACTTTTGTGGTATAACTTGAATCTTCACTATTCAAACAATCGAATTTCCAACTGGGTTTAATGTAATTAGAACCTACTTTTTCATGAGGCCCCCATAGTCTATAAATATTCCAACTCGAATGAGCTAATCATTTTAGTCAACACAGAACTTTAACATCCCCACCCATGACTAATGAATTGGATGGAACAAATTTGAAATTTAAAATATTTTGAAATTAACTATTAAAATGAACAATTTTCATATTTGTATGCTAAAAAATTAAATAAGCAAATGTGAGAATATAGTAGAACAAGGTTTTTTTCTTTTTTTAAGTTTAAAATACTATATTCAAGTTACAAATATTATTCTTCTCACGGCCTCTTCAACACAATACTATCAAGATACGCAACGAAAGCAAAATTCTTTTACAAATAATGTCTTTTTTTTCATTATAACAGAACTCTAACCCGAATCACGGGATTGAGGGAGGGGCTCTTGTCATCCTTTGGTAACTTTTGCAAACAATGTCCATTACAAATGTTGTTGCCATACTCAAGCTTTCAACTCGACCCTTTGTCAAATGAATAATTGACTCAAAATTTTAAGATTATGGAATAAGTGATCACGTCTACTTTTTCAATTAGCTTCGCAATAACCTAAACATAGTTTTGGTGGATCTCTTTCTAATTAAGATATCCAAACCCGGGGCTATGCCGGGCCCAGAGGATCCGTTCAAGTCTAATAGTGTTGTGAACAAATCCCCCTTCCAGAAATATCCTTACGGTATATTTGGTATGCGAAAAGGAAAAGAAATGAATATAAAACTAAAAATTATGTTTAATAATAAAATATATGATGAGAAATAAAAATAAAATAAAATAAAAAATTATATTTGATTAGACAGAGAAAGAGAGAATATAATCAAAAAAATGTATAAATTTACTGTTTTATTCTCTTTATTTTTTATTAAAGTTTTAAAATAGAGAGTGTAAAAATAAATTTAATACTTATAATTTTAAAAAGAAAACACTCTCTTTTAGAATCTATCAATTTGGTAGAATTGAAAAAACCCTCTTTTTTTCTTTTTTTCTCATCAAATCCAAACATTCTGTTTATGAATAACTATTTTCTTAAAAGATCCAACAAGCTAATCCTACTATGATATTGGCAAAATATATCAAATTGGAGTCGGCTAGACGTAAATTCCTTCACCTTAACCCCCCCAAAAAAAAGAAAAAACAAACCCTTAAAAATTTGAGGTAAATTTCCTGCAATACATTTTCATTTTAGGAGCTTCAAAAAGCAAGAAATATGGGGTCTCAGGAGAATTCACGCAACCAATTTGGCTCCCAATAACTGTACACAAATATATTTAATTTTATATATAATACATAAGACCAATAATTTATAACTTTTTTTTTTCTTTGGAGATATTAAGTTCAGGTACATCGGTACAGTGGGAAGAGCATTTAATTTTTTAATTAAATATTCAGATTTAAATATCTTTGAAAATAAAAAAGATACATTAAAAGATATTTTCTTAAAAATAGATCTAATAATAAATAGATTCGAATTAATTAAAATAAAATCTTAAATATTAAATGAAAACTCAATCAAAAAAAATATATATATATCGAGTTCAGGTTTATATATATATATATATATATATATATATATATATTTATATTATATACGTAAGTCGTAACAACATTGTCTAACAAGCAAACAGCGGATTCCACGCAAAGTAATGAGGGGCGACATATTTGGGTGAGCCACACGACGAAATGGAATGATTATAAAGTTGGAGGAGGGGGAGGGGGCGGCATGGTGTTTATCTCAATTCAGTTAAAATATGGGGTCCACTTTAAAATTTTTAAAAAAAAATAGAAATTTGATGGGACCCTCAAAATTCAAAAATTTCAATTTGGGTCCCAAAAATCATGTTGGGCGCACGAGCGTCTCCAAAATCTTTGAAATTTTTGGCCTTTGTCTTGTTTTGTCAAATTTTACTTTTTAAATTTGAATTCCAACTTTGGGTTGGGAGTTGGATGACCCCAAATTAAGGCGACAAAGTATCAATCAAAGTGAAATCCGAGATTTGGCAAACCATCATCCTCTCCTCCCCCAATTGCCTCCTCTTTTACTCATTCCTATCCTGTACCAGTTTTATCTCTAATTTTCTTCCACTTTTCTCTCTCTCTCTTTTTTTTTTGCTTTTCATTCACCGTTTAGGTCACCAATATAGAGACCAACTACAGTAATTAAGTCGGCTAGAAGCTGAATTTTTATAATTCTTAATTTTTTTTTATAGAAATAAAGTATTTTATATATGATTCAATACAAAGATATTGAATTTTCTTTATCAAATTATCGAGTTTGAGTTTTAAAAATGAAAAAAATAGATGCAGGAAGAATTCATCTCTCCAATAATTAACTCGAGATTAATTAATCGAGACCAATAAATTTATTACCAGAATATTAACAGAATATTTATTTTGTTTTATTATGAATAAAAAATTTATAATCCTGTCTCGTATGATAATTTACCACCAATGAGGGCTAATGTGTAAATCCTATGATTAAAATTGTCTAATTTCACTGACTATAAAGAGGATGAATTTCTCCCCAAGGGGATAGCCCAATGACAACAACTCCCTCTTCCAACTCTATAATCCGAGATTCGATTATTTTTGTAATCAAAAAAGGCAAAGAGGATGAATTTCATTTCATGCATCATGTATCACTTTAACAAGGTAAATAAGTTTAACTATAATTATTTGAATCACACAATAACAATGAAAACTTTGCACATAATCTTTAAATATAAATTTGAGATGTTTTAGAAATCGAACTAATTCTTTTTTGTAGGATATGTAAAAGTTATGTGACCTTTAAGAGATTTATTCCACTCGAGTTGAAAAGAATGATTCGAGTTATAATTTATTGGCTATCATAATATAATTTAATATCTAATAAACACAACAAAAGATAACAATAAAATCAGAAAAATAATTAATATTTTGTTGATTTTGTAAAATGATACTTGAAAAGTGGAGAAAAGAAATTTTTAGAATAATATTTGAAGCGAAATGAGGAATTAATATTTGAAGTATAAATGACCATTCAAAGCTTTTACTGGCCATCTTCTCTTGCAAACCCCAGTAGAATAGACTTTAACATGGTTTTGGTCCTCTCTTAATTGTCTTGGTCGACCACTGGTCTCAACTAGCATACAAATTAGCCACCATTCTTACGGTCAGCTCCTCCACCAACACCAAGTTGTCAAGTGCCACAAATATCCCATGTTTGAACGAATATAGATTTTGTCCTAAGCCGACTAAATTTGAGGAGTCAAAAGTTGCTTGGAACATAGAGAGGTTTGAGGAACCTAGAGCTGGAAGGGGATTCTGCAGTCGTAGTTGACATGCTCAGGGATGAGCCAGCAGCAGATCATCCTCTAAGTTTCCCTCTGATGGAGTGCACATCCCTCATGAGGGGAGGTGGCTGTGGTGACCGTCATATTCTGAGGGAAGGGAATAGGTGTGCTGACCATCTTACTTCCACAGGGCATAGTAGCAGTCCGGGTTCAATGGAATTCTCCCATCCGCCCCCCTCCTAGTGCAGATTTTTGCATGATAATGCTGAAGGTGTCAGGCCCGTAAGACCTAAGAGAATCGTTTCGCGATGTAAGCCTGGTGGGACGGGCCTAGGCCTTTAGTGCCCTTTTCTTTGTCTTCCTTTGTTCACCAAAATTAAAAAAAAATAAATAAATAAATAAATAAATAAATAATAATAATAATAAAAGGAAAGACCTTCTCCTGCGTGGTGTTGCCATTTGCCAAATTTTCTAGAATTTTCAGGAGTATTCTTTCTAACCGTTCGATTACTATTAAATAATCATAGCTAATTTTATCTTTTAATTATAATTTTATAAATATTAATGCTCATAAAATTCTAAAATGACCCATATTATATTATATCTCAAAAATTAAAAGCGCACGTCTTACTGCTTTTGAAAACTACACTAAATACCAGAACTTACAATTCTTAATCTTAAAGTTGATGACCCTAATTCCAAGTATAATTCCTAATGCTCTATCTGATTCCAATCAAAATAAAATATAAGATATCAAATACCAGGTTATTGCTCAAAATATTTTAAATTATAGAAAAATTTAAATTTCTTAAATTGTTTTCATAAATTATACACTATCCTTTATGTTGATGAAACAAAGTCCTCAGCTACAACCCTACTTATTACAAGGCGAGACAGAATACTTGGCAAACCATAACCGAGAACACAATGGATAGTGGATTGGACTTACCCGTCCAGCCCAAGACAGGTGAAAATGAAAATGAAAATCCAAAGTATTTGAAGTTGAGGATTCAACATAAAGCTCATGAATATCCTAGTTTTCTGGAGTTCAATCAAATGACGAGGAAATGTGAGTTAAATAAGCAAAACTTTAAATAACTTTTAACCCCAACCTGAATCAAAATAATAATAATAAATTGAATCGGTTATATAAATTCATTTTCCCTATAAATGAGGGAGGAGGTTATGATCATTAGACTATCCTCAAACTATCCCCTCATAGGCCCAGGGAATTTATTGCTGGTAAGGTGATTGTGAATATAAGTTAGAATCACTAAACAAATACTGTCTAGCCAAACATGCGTGTGAAGTCTCTTGTCCCAGCCTTGATCGTAACTTCAAAATAAGGCGTCCATTCCCAGGGCAGATTGTGGCAGGCAATCCTAGTTTAGCACAAAATCGCTCTATAATACCGAGACAGGACACATTTTCGATAGCAAACGACTTCTAAAGGTACTTCAGACCTTAAAAAAGGGTGGTTTTGGGACCATCCACCATGAGAAAGACCAAATGCCAAGCACCAAGTCTTAGAGATCCGACCTGATCCGGACACTAAAAATGCCTCTATAAAATCATCCCTGCGAATGGTGTTTCATCCCTTTCTGTATCAAGAAGCAAAGTACACATATACATAGTTCCTACCTTCTTCACCCTTTTTATGTACAATTTATAGGACAATTTAGAGGACTCTGGGGGAGGAGTAAAATTGCACGCTCATTAGATGAAAAATAATTCTCCAATCAAAAATGGCAGAAAAGGAAGGCTGTGACAGTTTACAACATAAGAAATGAAGATTAATAAAAACCAAAGCCATACATCTACATAAGTTCAAGCCACACAAAAGGTAGAAGCAGGGTGCAAACTCGTGCAGCAAAACTGATCAACATCAAAGAAAAATAAATAAATAACCCTTTCTATTTCCTCTAAATTTACAATTTATCCAATAATAATTAAAAAAAAAAAAAAAAAAAAAAAAAAAAAAAACTGCAAATAAGATGTTCTCAAGCAGGGTAAAGTGCTGATATAATAAGCAATAAAGGTTTTAAATAAAAGCAGTTCTTCCACCCCTTCTGCTATGCCGGTCATATGCAGTGTTGAATTTATCCACGAGTTCATTCATGGTGCTGCAAAAGAAATTTAAAAATTATAAAAGATCGGAACCAAAGTCCATGCATAAAATTCCCTAATCATGAACCACATGCAAATGGGTCAAAATAAATATATGCTGCAAAACCCAGAAAAATGACGGTCCATACTACAAAGAAAGGGCAGTGTTTCCCAGGAAAAAGCACTCTGGTCACATAAAACCCAATCATTGAGCCCACTAACAGTTTAATTTGAATAAAGTGTTCCACAGCACAAGATAATAATACCACAAAGAGAAAAGAGAAAAATATCAAACCTTGAGCAGTTTGTAACCATCGCAAGGTAGGTGATCAATAGTGTATCATTGTATTCCTACAACGTCAGAAACCAAACATAAGAATGTGAACCAAGTTACAAAATAATGGTCAGAGATTATTAAAAAAAAAATTCCCACTAAAGGAAAACTCCAACTAGATCTTCCTCATTGTCAATAAAAAATTCACTAAAGCATATAACGAAAAGATCTCACCATCAAGAAATCATCTTGAAATTTCCCTGACTCAATAGTTGGCAATCTTCTCAAAAGACTTGATACTTGCCTTAGCAGTGAATTCTCACAAGGAATATCACCTATAATAAAAGAAAACAGCAACAAACCCTTAAAGATTTTATTGCCATTACAATTGGAGCTTATTTATCTTTGCCAACTGATCAGGAAAAATCTTATTACCTTTCTGCATGGCAAGGAGATAGTGGTGAAGCACCCTGATCCGGCTATTTAACATCTTTATAGAACTATGTATGCTAGTAAGGTGCGCAGCCACTGCATGTGAAAATCATGTCATTCAACCATTAATTCTTAAAACTGATATGTACAGGCCAAAAAGAAAAATCTTTCTTTGTAACTAGAGCCCAACTATAATATCTATAAGGGCCAAAGAAGAGTCAAAGACAGGTTGCTAGATCCGAGGCAGGTGGAAAGAAAATGACCTACATTGAGTAGCAGCTGAACCTCCATCAGATGGTTTAAGATGTGCAACATGATCAACAGAGATCCGCTCCGCTTCCACTGTCTGTAAGGAAAAAGAAGAGAATCAACCATCCCATTTTATGTAGCTGAGGAATAGCCATTATCTAAGTATAGAAGTCAACAAACCTCAATAGTATAGCTTGCACGAACAAAGATCAGCTGAGGAATGCCATCAATGACATGCAACTCTGGAGTTACAGAAAGGTCTCATCAGCTTGAAGCAAACAAATATTGTGCAATAAATGACTAGACTTGCTGACAGTTGAAGCAGAAATGCTCAAGTAACATATAGAATGACTTAAAAAAAAAAAAGCAAAAATTTCAACAATGATAAATGCTTTGAACTTCTGAAAAATATAAACCACAAGGGGAAAAAAAAGGATCCCTATTTATTTGGCAAACATAGAATTAATTCAGGTTAAATCATTAATTAGCCAAGATATCCATTAAGATTTTAAAAAGATAATATATCATCAGATTTACAATACTAGTAACAAAACATATTATGATAGTTTTTTGATAGCCAAGATATTTGTTTGAGCCCTGTCACTTACAAATAAAACCTCAAATTTTATTAATAATAGGAGGATTAAGATTTATAATGGGGGAACAAATAAGAATAAGCAGGCCACAAAGCATATTCAATAAACTCAAATTTTATTGAAAGTGCTTGCCTAGTGCCATTCCACGACGCACCATACTAGCACCTTGAGCACATGGAGAACCTTAAATAAATTTGACAACATTGCTCTGAACAATTTTGAATTTAAATTCCATAGCAGAAGGTAGAAAGATGCTCACTATGGTCAACACCTAAATGCATTAAGTTTCATCTAAGTCAATTACCCAATGAAATAAACAAGGCTCCACTGGTGGAAGCCATAAATGTCACAAATATGGGTTGTAAGAAGCAGATAGGAGAGAATTTCTAGCATCTATGGCAGCCACCTCTTGCAGAAGATCTAATACAAGCATTTCACAGGCACCAGATGAAAGAACATTACATCATGCAAAATCATTCTACCAGGCTAAAATGGAAAATTACTTGGAATGCTGACATCAAAAATTTTCTAATACCATGACATGACTTGTAGATAAACCACATGGATCTAAGTATCACAATTATAATAAGGGGCAGCCCATGGTGGCAAAAGAAACAACATGATAATGCCCATCATGGCATCAGTCAGACAGAATTTGTTTCATGAAGAGAACTAATAAAGCAAAATAAATACATACCACTCTCATAGATAGTCACAGGAAGGTCCTTCTGAGCATGATTGATTGATGGATTGAGGAGAACATACACAGGGCTTTCATTTATATCCATCAACTGTAAAAAGAATGTTCATTATGATCATATTTCAGAATAATTATAGAAACATCAAGCTTAAATATAAAGAAAAATGGCAGCTCAACCAGATCAACTTCTAAATGCATGCTAGAAATAATTTTGCAAGATGATATATATAAGCATTTAAAGATAAAGTGGAAACTCCATGAATGCATGAAAATAGCGAACATGAGAGAAATGTGACAGCAATCTAAATGCACAACATTTTTTTTTTTTTTTTTTGAGCAATGATCAACTTCTAAATGCATGCTAGGAATAATTTTTCAAGAAGATGTATATAAGCATTTAAAGATAAAGTGGGAAACTCCAAGAATGCATGGGAACAGTGAACATGAGAGATGTGACAGCAATCTAAACATAGAAATTTTTATTGAGCAATCTAAAACAGGCTTCCAATGTAAAGTTAATCAAGAAAGCTAAGGGGACTAGCACAAAATCTCTCTACATTCAGCTGTCCATAATTTTGATAATAAAGCCCATTGGCATGACTGCCTGCAACAAACTTCATGCCTGGAAAAAGAATCCTTGTGCAGATCTCCATATAACCGAATCAGGATACAAACAATAAGAATGGAGGTAAATTTTATTACCCCATCCGGTCCTCAAGAAGCTAAATAAGAAAAGGGGGGGAAAAAAAGCAAAGGCAAGTAAAAAAGAATTTAAGGTCCATCCACTTTCATTGAAGGCCCACTTTTTCAGCTTGTATAACGCCTAGGATATCATTATTACCAAAGCTGTTATGCATGATTTTCTGTCGACCGGTTGCTTATGGAGGCATAACTTGCCATCTGCCACCAACATTACCCTAACAAATTATCACAAATATATATGTACCCATGATTTTAGTAGTTACTCTAGTACCTCTAGAGCACCAATATGCCACTTAGAGGGCAAGGGGTTGTCCAACAAAACTTTGGATACAGGTATCCCATATGCATATGGCATGTGCCCATAAATCTCCAATTTAAGAATTATTGATCACAGTCATTATATACACAGGGATAACATGGCTCAAGCATGGGCAGTTAACACTGATATCATGTACTCAGCTTATTCTTGTAGTTAAATTATTACATTTTAACTCAATGGAACAACCAAAAACCAAGTTGTAATTCACCAAAAGGGTGCCAATGCCAAGCAAGTATATCAACCAATGCCGAACAATGTAATCCACAAAATTAGTCAACACAAGCACATTAGAGTTTCCCTGACCTTATACCATTAAGAGTAAGATTTCATAATAATCAAATGGTTGCAAGCCAAAAATGTATGTATATTAGGATCACCCTGGAAATTTTTTTACATGGTGGTTTATATTAAGTTCTAAGCCAAAATTCTATCAGGAGCAGCCTGGAACTTTTTCCACCTATCGGTTAACAATATCTAAATTTCTTTTTTGGGGTTAAATAATAATGCTAATAATGGGTCTAGTGCCTAAGAGCACTATGTTCTACAATTTAATGGCTATTTGAGGTGGAGTTAAGCTCCAAATGGAAAGTACACCTTTCCTTTATTATTGGTGAGGATCTTAGGTTTTTTCTAGACATACCCTTGATCACAAATTCTTCGTGTTGTGCCTGTGATCTGCTTCTATGCATCTTCGATGTACAACCACTTAAATCAAAGATTTACAAACAAGAATGGCTATCATTCTAAAGGCACCTCTCTAACCAAAAGATAGTCAACTCAAATTCCATTTTGTTCAAGACCAAGGATAAAATTTGCAATATGCCATGGAAAGTAAATTATCTTATCTTTGCCTCAATTGTAACAAATAGTTTCAGATTCCTACTTGTTCTCTCTTATTTTCAAAATCTATCTCACACACATTTTCACCTCAACCATTGAAAGACAAAATTCCTTGCCATAGTGGCGAATTCCAAAAAAAAAAAAATTTAGGTGGGAAAACTATGAACAAGCATGGATGTGAATGAGTACACACACACACACACACTCTCTCTTTTTTTTTTTTGGTGAATCACATACACACAGTCTAAGCAAAAATATTCACATCCTATATGATATACGTGGCTAAGATTGTCTTCTTTTCTTTAAATTTTAGTCAATATGCAAACAGATATCTACTTTGACATTTTTAAGAGGTCAATTACAGAAAATTGAGTGGGGGCATTTGATGGACAAAAAGATCCAATGGCATCTGGAAGTTCCATGTCACAACAGGCTTCTAACCCAGCCACATTAATGCCAGAATATATTCTATATAGGCGATAATCAGACCATATAAGCCATCGGTTAATAGACACATAGATTGTAATTATGCTGATTGTGGAGCTTAGTAACTTTGGTCCCTTTTTTGACTTATTTAGCCAAACAAAGTAAAACATCATACTAAGTTTTTCCGTTCACATAACTTTATAAATTGGTACGTTCAAACTTTAATTGTATGTTTTTTTTTTTTTTGCTTTCTTTTCTCTCTCCTATATTTATTTCTCAAATGGTCGACTCCAAAATTTGGGATTAAGATTCAAATTGTTGCTGTTGTATTATAAATTAATAAATTGGCTTCTTGTGGCCTCTTATATGTGGATTAAGAAACTCTAGCTAGCAAAGAAATTTATAAGACATATGATATTATCTTCCCAACATTTTTTGAAGGGTAGGTTTATTGATAGATGTAATAAAATAGAGCTATGACTATACTACACCTATAAACAAAGAAAGCATTTTCAAACCTCTATAAAAAGACCTTCACAGCAGATTAAACTTAATGAAGCCAAATATGGTTCAGGTAACCTGCCATATCTCCATAGCATACCCATTTTGTTTTTCTTGATTCTTTGTGCAGCCTATCTTCAAAATAAATCTCTTAGCAACCAACTTGCAAGAACAAGTACACAAGGAAAGCACCTCTCAAAAACAAGAACAAAATCGATGAATGCTATTAAGCAGATCTGTTCTCCTATTTTAGCATAACTATCAAATACACCTTTCTAGCCCATCCACAATTTAATCAGAAAAACATCTATCTAGTAAAATCAAAAGGCTGAGTGCTATTTGCACCTTGAAGTCTCAGATCCTCTCATTGAGGGGTAATCAACGAGACATTTGGTGAAAGCATCCACTATACTGCTATGCTATAATCATAGCTCAAACAACTTTTCATCCAACAGTTGCAAATTATTAAACACATAACAATTACCCAAAACAAACAGTGTGACGTTTAAGCAACGAAACAAACTTAGAATGCATAACCCCAAATTAAACCTAAAAAAGAAAAAAACACATACCCAAGTGATGTACTGCTTCAGTAAAGTAGGAAAAAAACAGAATTAGGGTTTGGAAACTTACAGCTTTGTGAATATGCATATCAGATTCCTGCGCATCGCTTCCCGTCGAATACCATCCCAGTATATAGAAATTCGGAAAAACTTTCTTGTCTGTAACAACCCAAAAAAAGGTACAAAATCAATGACAAAAACCCTAAAATGCATAACTATGAAAACAAAAACAAGAAAAAAAAATATAAGTGTGTGAAGAGAGAACTAACAGAGTTCCTGTTTCTTCTCGAGGAAGGAACGGTCGAGGGAATCGGTGGAGGGATCATAGAGAAGTTCGAAGCTGTTGAAGATCTCGACCGTGCGTCCTCTTTGAATGCCGATGACGCAACCGAAGACACGCGGTGGCGGAGGCGGCGGGGATGTTGCTGTTGCGGTGGTTGTCGTTGTCGGAGGAGGGTTAGACTGAGACTTGACGCGAGTGTAATGATCTGATATATTCACGATTACCAGCGGGTGAAGCTTGAATGTCAGTCCACTGCTCGACGATGACGTCGCCATTCTCTCCCTCTCCCTCCCTCCCTCTCCCTCTCTCTCTCTCTCTCTCTCTCTCTCCACGAGGGTTTTTCTTACTTCTCTCTCTCTCTCCGTTTACAGCAGCAGAGAGAGAAAAAAAGACCAAACCGGTTGGTTGCAGCAAAACGCGGGGTTTCACGATGAAGAAAAGAAATAAGCCGGTCGCTCCTGTTAAGGACTGACCCGACCGGACTAGACCGGTCAATTGGAAAGGAAAAGGATCTTTCCTCTTTGGCTTTTTTTTTTTAGCTAAACTAGTATTTATTTTCTTGAAAATCTTAGAAAAAATAACATCTAGAAATTTTAGATTTTTTTGCTTTTTTTTCTTTATAAAATGATGTAGCACCCCTACCCCAAGGCATTGTTAGCATGGAGGTATTGATGGACTATTAATCCGTCCAACATCATCACCTACCTAACTAAATATTTTAGAGTATAAATAAATAATATAACAAATAGAAAAAAGAAAAAAATACTTTATAAAAAAAAATTTAATCAAATTAAATAAATAGACTAAATCAAATTTTTTTCAAATTCAAAAATAATATAACTAAATTAATAAAATAAAATATTGAACTAAATAAATTGATTCAATTATAAACTTTTCCAAAATATACAAAATATAAGAAAAATATCCTACAAATCAAATACTTGCATGCAAATATTTTAATCTCTACGAAGATTTGAATTCCATCCCCCCTGGTCTCAACGTCGACTAGATGTACAATCAAAAGAAAATGTAAACCGGACACTAATCCTCACTTGGGAAATGTGAGAAAATGACATAAGAGAAAAAGATCTCAATGAGCATTATCATGCTCAAAACAAGACTTATTTTTAAATGCACCAATATCAGTATAAAATCTGTAATTAAAAATCTATACATGACAGTTCATATAAAAAATATAGTCAATGAAATTCAATAAAAATAAACATTTCAAAATTTATACTAGTTTACGTTCAAAATACAAAACACATCACATTATGTAACAAATTCAGGGTCGGTTCAAGGCATATCAAAGGCCATCGGCTAATAATGATTTTGAAAAAGTAAAACTTACCTTCTATCTCAAGGTGCCAAAACATTAGTGTCACGTCCCGACCCACAGGTCCGAGTACGTGACAACCGCCGCGCTACCTTAAACACGTGTGAATCTCACCCCGTGCACCAAGACATCGCAAGGCATTCAGAATACCAAATAAAACCATAGGCCATCTCGGCCATCGAATACCACCAACCAACCAGAACACAATTCCCTTTTTAGGGATAAAAATTAAAATTAGCAATAGTTTCCAAGAAAATTTCATAAAAAGAAAATTAAGAGTTCCCAATAAAAAAGTTATGCACAGCCAAATCCAAATGACAGTCGAAATATAGAATTTCAAAAATATTCAAATAGATTTTTATATAAGATGCATTCCATGGGTTAATCTATTGATACCTCAATAACAATAGTAAGATCTATACAAAAAGAGTCTCTCCCAAATGTCTTCTCAATAAGTCTGGCACTAAACGATTTCGCGAAATAGCTAACATTCCTATGTAAAAATGAAGAGGGAGAGGTGAGTATGGGAATACTCAGTGAGTGGAGTGCAATTGCATGTTGTGACAGTAAATGAGTGGTGCGTGTGAGAATGTCAAAATCACAATTTCCAACAAATCATAAATTCATAAATAGTATCATACGATTCAGTTCATTATAAAAACAGATGCATCCACAAGTTTCATACTTTCCATAAATCATGGGGTCTCCCTAAAGAAAAAACTCCCGCCCAACGTTTGGCCGAACGTGGATAGAAGTCCGCCAAGGGATTTTCAATCATTTCCTTTCAAAACGCTAATTCCTCCTTCCTTGGCGTTGACTCGTACCTCACCGGGATGCTATCCGGATAGTACGATGGGGACGCAGAAGGCCGCGTCTATCTCCCTTGCCAAACAAACCCTCAACCATGTCACCACGTCGGGTTGCTCTGTGGGGGGAATGACTATAGCCATTTATCATCGCCAGCACCTTCATTTCACAATATCCAAACATGTTCCAATGTGTTATAAATTCAGCAAATGGTTACCAAACCATATCACAATATTCATAAATATAATTCACAACAACAATAACACATATTTATTCACAAATGCAGTGGATGCAAGTGAATTCAAACTCATATTTTATGACATCCCACAAATACAAATAATTGCAGAAAATCATTTAAAAATCACTTATAAAAGAATTTATAAAAATCATTTTCTCATTCAAAACACAACAATCCGTCCACTCACTGTAACAAGGAGGGTAGTCACTCCCAGATTCCTCTACAACAATAGTCTTACCACGATTGGTCCGTCCAGCTCCTATGGATATTATCATGTAATAAAAATCATCAATATCTATTTCAAGTTAAACCCAGAAACCCTAACATTCAATACACAATTTTTCTCTTACATTCGGTGACCTAAAATCCACCAAATTTATTTCATCAAATTTCAATATAACTTCAAACCCATAAAAGAGGAAAATAAACCCAAATTGAGAATAAAATATTACTTAGACTTTTAGTCTTCAATTTCGTCTCAAACCAAGTCACGATCAAATCCTAAGTTTTCTCTCACTAGAAAATTTCAGATCTCTCACAAGATCTAACTCTCTAGAGATTGAATTATGAGTTTTGATTTTTTTTTTTTTGAGTGTGGGTTTTATGGTATTTTAATTGATCTTTGCTGGAAACAAGAAAAGAGTAAGAGGTAGTGTACGAGCAGAGAAAGAGAAAAGCAAGGGAAAATTAAAACATAACATTCGTTGATTCTAGAGTTCTAACTCTCATTTTTATTTACAACTCATATTTCCAATTTACTTAATTGTCCTCATTCTCTTCCAACTTATACAAGTACCCAATATGCCCCTTTTGGTAATTTAAAACTCAACCTAATGGGTTTAAGTATTTAAAATATTATTTGTTGAGAGAGAGGAGTGTTCGGTAATGAGAGATACCGAATAGTGATCAAGTCTTATTGATATTACAAGACTTAAATTTGTAAGGAAAATAAACGGTGCACAAGAAGAATACATTGACCGATGGGCTCTCAGCATTGACCGATGGACTCTTAGCATTGACCGATGGGCTCTTAGTAATGAGGAAGGGCAAATGGGGCAACCTGGAACCGGTGAAAGCAAGTTGAATTTTTCAACAATAATTATCCAAAGGAAAGACAAAGTGCCAATGAGAGATTGTAGTGTTTGAATTCAATTCTCATCAGTTACCGAACGTAACTTTATAATAGGCAAGGAAAAAAGTTTCAATACAAAATATCATCAGCTAGAGAGAGAAAATACTGTTCAGGAGTGTTGCTCGATCAATCGAATGCGAGTGTTGTTCGAGAGTGTTGAAATGGGTATTATAAATGTACAGGAAACAAACAAAAAGTTTGGAAATTTTGGAATATCCACAAACATATGATATAATATAAATTAGGTAATATATGATTAGAGAGATTGCATGGTTTAGTGGATAAATATTTTTTGGATAGCCTCAAGGACATGGGATCAAATCTCATCACATGCAAGTGACGACAAGGCTTTGAAGAATTTGTGGAATTCTCTTGAATGCTTGTTGTTCGGTAAGTGGAGAGGGAGAAATTGACAAGTGAAGTGTGCTGTTTGGTAAGTGACAAATGTTGGAAGCAATAGTGTTCAGTCAAATGCAAAAGTTGGAAGGGATGGTGTTCGGTCAAATAAAGTGAGAGATGAATGGAAGAATTTGTGTTCGATCAAATGGGAGACACCAAAGTGAAAGTAGCCGAAGGGCTGTTCAGTGAAAATATTGTAAGTAGCTGTTCGGTACGATTCGGTCATGTTACAAAAATTGAAGGTCGTTTAGTCAATCAAGAAAATTATCGAATTTTCATGGAGTGCACTGTTTGGTATGGATTTGCAAATATCGAAGGGAAATGTAATGGACACCGTTTGATCAACACCGAATGGAGGAATATTGGAAAGAATTTGTGACCCAAATGAAAATAACGAACGAGCACCGAACAAATAATTGGAAACACATTGCACCAAACGGACAAGAACATTATTGATCGGTGATTGTACCGAATGACCAAGAACACTACCGATGGATGATTATACCGGACAGTCAAGAACATTACCGATCGGTGGCAAAATAGCTAATTAGGAATTTTATGGGTACCTCATAATAAAAATAAAATGGGGATTCAAAATTGGATATCACCGAACGCATAGAAAAGTGAGATGTTTGTGCCTTCAATTCACATGCAACCGACGGGAAAGTTGAAAGGTACAAATATGTACCGATGGATTCTCATAATACCGATCGAAGTCTCAATACCAATAAATGGTCAGATGAACAAAAGGAATTTAGAAACTTAATACCGACAGACCATCACTTAAACAGTACACCGATAGGCATTTCATTTATAAAATAATCAATAGTCACCTTCAACTACCGATAAGAAAAATCAAAATCTAAAAAAAAAATTGTCTAACCGAACACTAAACTTCTGCTGAATACCGAACATCTAAATTCCACCAAGTACCGATCACTGAATACTCAAGTAACCGTCGGCTCTAGTGATCCGGACTCTAATGATAGGTAATTTAAAAATTTAAAATCTGTCCACCAAATATTTAGAGGAATTCCTGAATAACTCAAAGAACAGAAATTTACGTTTATATTTAAAATTAACTATTTTACTATTTTATTTTTATTTTATTATTTTTATTTTTTTTCAAAAATTTTTACAAAATATAAAAATTCTCAAATAATTACATTTAGAATATATTTTTAAAAATTTGGACTTGTCCGATGTTACAATTCCTGCCCCTTAAAAAAAATTTTGTTCTAAAAATTTTAGTATAAAATCATTCCACAAACAATTGGGTTTTACGCCCACTCATACTGCTTCAGACTCCCAAGTCATTTTTTCTTATATGATTATTCTTATATGGTGCCTTAACAATTGGAATTCATTTATTCCACAACATCTCAATTGTTGTCCTTGGATGGCCATCGGTTAGACTTCAAAATTGTAAATTTTCCCTTAACTCAGTTTGGGGTCTTCAAGAACCTAGGAGAGACCCAGCAAGTATTTCTTTTATTTTCATAAATGGAAACTACTTTGAGACAACCAAAAATAAATCACCTATGTCATGCAATGATTCAATACCGTTAGCAAATCTCAAATATCATATAATACCAATAGCATGCTCTCCCAAGTCAAGATATTTATACTTAACTAAATTTTTTACCTGTGACAACATTGGGGTTGTCTTGTGCCTCTTCATTGGTCATTGCAAATATCCTAGTTTGAGTTCGTGGTGGAGGCGTTGGGGATTGCTAGCCATAATATTGTTGCCGGTCCCCGTTCTTGAAGTAGCATTGATGGGTGGCACTAAAATAGTAGCCGGACTATCTTTGGAGCCACCTAAAGGACCCTGATTAGGTTGGTTCCCTTGCCATTCTATATTTAACTCAGGACAAGAGTGCCGAAAGTGGCCCTCCTTTCTATAATGGTAACATCGTTTGGGTCCCCTACATGGACCTGAGTGATATCTCTTGTAATTCATGCAAGGATCTCCTTTGTTTCCTTTTAGTTTTACTCCCGATCCAACACTACCACTAGGGGCATTTGGCTTAAAGTACGATTGGCCTTGGGGAGTGCCAATCGACTCTGAGACAAAACCACTACCGTAAGAGCCTGTGCTCTTGCTTTTCTTGAAACTTTGGCTAGAAGTGAACCCAGATCTTTTCTTATTCTCGTGCTGCTCCCTAATCTTACCTCTCTGTAACACCATCTGTTTGGCCCTCAAAGCTAACTACAAAACATTTTGATAAGTATGATCCTCAATCACTGACATTCTCTCTCGAATATTCAAGTTCAAACCATTCTCAAATTTAAAATGTCTATACTCCTCAGAAGCTATTATCTCTGGAATAAATGTGGACAGACTCCTAAACTTTGCTTCATATTCTGCTACTGATTTTTTTCCCTGACGAAGGTGGAGAAATTCTCTTCTTTTCAAATCCCGATCAAATCGTGTGTAAAATTTCTCATCAAACTCCCTAAGGAAATCATTCCAACTAAGCGGTATGGTCGACCTCTCCTTTACACCATTACACCAAGTGCTAGCATCTTCATCTAACAACCTCACAGCTACCATGAGCTTCAGTTCATCATCAATCCTCATATCTTCAGTACTTCTCGGACCCTCTTGATCTATTTCTTGGCTACTATAGGGTCGTTAGAACCTGAGAAAGTCACACACCCTAATTTCTAGCCTCTTTCAATAATTTGGACAATTCAATGGGTGGTCGGGTGGACGGTGTAACTACTGAAGTAGGTAGAGCTACCGGCGCCATAGGAGGGACCGGTAGAACTACTGGATTAGAAGGCGGAGGGACTTGGACTTGAGGTGGTGCTTGAAGATGAGCACCATATGCATTCCACCATTCAGTCCATTACCGAAGAATATCAAGTGGTGGTGGAGGAATCCCGGTTGGAGGTGCCGGGTGAGTAGAAACTGGAGGAGGAGGAGCATGCGAGGACAACTCATCCTTATGCTCTTGGGAAGGGATCTCATTTATATTCCTCATTCTTCCATGAGAAGGTATGATAGTCTATAAAAGATAAATTACCTTAGCTCACAATACTGGGACAACTCTAGGCACCTATGGCTAGAGGTATATCAGTTTTCTAGGACCCATTAGAGGCTTTCAAATTTTCTCAAAAACATTTGCAAATACAAAAATCTTTAAAATCATTTGTAGTTATCTAAAAACTTTTCATAACATCAAAACCTTTGCTCTGATACCAATAAAATTGTCATGTTCCGACCCGCAGGTCTGAGCACGTGACAACCGCCAGCTACCTTGAACACGTGTGAATCTCAACCCGTGTTTCAAGACATCGTAAGGTATTCAGAATATCAAATAAAACCATAGGCCATTTGGGCCATCGAATACCACCAACCAACCAGAACACAATTCCCTTTTTAGGGATAGAAATTAAAATCAACAATAGTTTCCAAGAAAATTTCATAAAAAGGAAATTAAGAGTTCCCAATAAAAATTTATACACAGCCAAATCCAAATACAGTCGAAATATAGAGTTTAAAAAATATTCAAATAGATTTTTATATAAAATGTCTTCCATGGGTCAATCTATTGATATCTCAATAACAATAGTAAGCTCTATACAAAAGGAGTCTCTCCCAAAGGTCTTCTCAATAAGTTTGGCTCTAAACGATTTCGCGAAATAGCTCACTTTTCTCTGTAAAAATAAAGAGGGAGGAGTGAGTATGAGAATACTCAGTGAGTGGAATGCAATTGCATGTTGTGACAGTAAATGAGTAGTGCGTGTGAGAATGTCAAAATCACAATTTTAACAAATCATCATTTCATAAATAGTATCATACGACTCAGCTCATTATAAAACAGATGCATCCACAAGTTTCATACTTTTCATAAATCATGGGGTTTCTCTAAAGAAAATACTCCCGTCCAACGTTTGGCTGAACGTGGATTAAAGTTCGCCAAGGGGTTTTCAATCATTTCCTTTCAAAACGCTAATTATTTCTTCCTTGGCGTTGACTCGTACCTCACCGGGATACTATTCGGATAGTACAATGGGGACGCAGGAGGCCGCGTCTATCTCCCTTGCCAAACAAACCCTCAACCATGTCACCCCGTCGGGTTGCTCTGTGGGGGAATGACTATAACCATTTACCATCGCTAGCACCTTCATTTCATAATATCCAAACATGTTCCAATGTGTTATAAATTCAGCAAATGGTTATCAAACCATAACACAATATTCATAAATGTAATTCACAACAACAATGACACATATTTATTCACAAATGCAGTAGATGCAAGTGAATTCAAACTCATATTTTATGACATCCCACAAACACAAATAATTGCAGAAAATCATTTAAAAATCACTTATAAAAGAATTTATAAAAATCATTTTCTCATTCAAAACACAACAGTCTGTCCACTCACTGTGACAGGGAGGATAGTCACTCCCAGATTCCTCTACAGCAATAGTCATACCACGATCGGTCCATCCAGCTCCTATGGACATTATCATGTAATAAAAATCATCAATATCTATTTCAAGTTAAACCCAGAAACCCTAACATTCAATACACAATTTTTCTCTTACATTCGGTGACCTAAAATCCACCAAATCTATTTCATCAAATTTTAACATAACTCTAAACCCATAAAAGAGGAAAATAAACCCAAATTGAGAATAAAATATTACCTAGACTTTTGGTCTTCGATTTCGTCTCAAACCAAGTCACGATCAAACTCTAGGTTTTCTTTCACTAGAAAATCTCACATCTCTCACAAGATCTAACTCTCTAGAGATTGGATTATGAGTTTTGGAGTTTTTTTTTTTTTTTTTTTTTTAGTGTGTGTTTTATGGTATTTTAATTGATCTTTGCTGGAAACAAGAAGAGAGGAAGAGAGTGTATGAGTAGAGAAAGAGAAAAGCAAGGGAAAATTTAAACGTAACATTCATAGATTCTAGAGTTCTAACTCTCCTTTTTATTTACAATTTATCTTCCCAATTTACTTAATTATTCTCATTCTCTTCCAACTTACACAAGTATCCCACATGCCCCATTTGATAATTTGAAACTCAACCCAATGTATTTAAGTATTTAAAATGTTATTTGTTGAGAGAGAGGAGTGTTCGGTAATAAAAAATACCGAATAGTGATCAAGTCTTCTTGATACTACAAGACTTAAATTTGCAAGAAAAATAAAAGGTGCACAAGGAGAATGCATTGACCGATGGGCTCTCAGCATTGACCGATGGACTCTTAGCATTGATCGATGGGCTCTTAGTAATGAGGAAGGGCAAATAGGCAACCTGGAACTGGTGGGATCAAGTTGAATTTTTCAACAATAATTACCTAAAGGGAAGACAAAGTGCCAATAAGAGATTGTAGTGCTTGGGTTCAATTCACATCGGTTACCGAACGTAACTTCATAATAGACAAGAAAAAAAGTTTCAATATAAAATATCATCAGCTAGAGAGAGAAAATACTGTACAGGAGTGTTGCTCGGTCAACCGAATGAGAGTGCTATTCGGGAGTGTTGAAATGGGTATTACAAATTCACAGGAAACAAACAAAAATTTTGGAAATTTTGGAATATCCACAAACATATGATATAATATAAATTAGGTAATATATGATTAGAGAGATTGCATGGCTTAGTGGATAAATTTTTTTGGATGGCCTCGAGGACATAGGATCAAATCTCATCGCATGCAAGTGACGACAAGGCTTTGAAGAATTTGTGTAAATCTCTTGAATGCTTGCTGTTCGGTAAGTGGAGAGGGAGAAATTGACAAGTGAAGTGTGCTGTTTGGTAAGTGACAAATGTTGGAAGCAATAGTGTTCAGTCAAATGCAAAGGTTGGAAGGGATGGTGTTCGGTCAAGTAAAGTGAGAGATGAATGGAAGAATTTGTGCTCGGTCAAATGGGAGAGACCAAAGTGAAAGTAGCCGAAGGGTTGTTCGGGTAAAAATATTGTAAGTAGCTGTTCTGTACGGTTCGGTCATGTTACAAAAATTGAAGATCGTTCGGCAATCAAGAAAATTGTCAAATTTTCATGGAGTGTAATTTTCGGTATGGATTTGCAAATACCGAAGGGAAATGTAATGGACACCGTTCGGTCAACACCGAATGGAGGAATATTGAAGAGAATTTGTGACCCAAATGAAAATAACGAAGGAGCACCGAACAGATAATTGGAAACACATTGTACTGAACGGACAAGAACATTACTGATCGGTGATTGTACCGAATGGCCAAGAACACTGCCGATGGATGATTATACCAGACAGTCAAGAACATTACCGATCGGTGGCAAAATAGCTAATTAGGATTTTTATGGTTACCTCATAATAAAAATAAAATGGGGATTCAAAATTGGATATCACCAAACGTATAGAAAAGTGAGATGTTTGTGCCTTTAATTCACATGCAACCGATGAGAAAGTTGGAAGGTACAAATATGTACTGATGGATTCTCACAACACTGACTGAAGTCTCAATACCAATAAATGACCAGATGAACAACAGGAATTTAGAAACTTAATACCGACAGACCATCACTTAAACAGTATATCGATAGACATTTCACTTATAAAATATTAAATAATCACCTCCAACAACAGATGAGAAAAATCAAAATCTAAAAAAAAAATGTCTAACAGAATACTAAAATTTTGCTGAATACCGAGCATTTAAATTCCACCAAGTACCGATCACTGAATACTCAAGTAACCGTCGGCTCTAGTGATCCGGACTCTAATGATCGGTAACTTAAAATTTTAAAATCTGTCCACCAATTTTTGAATAACTCAAAGAATAGAAATTTACATTTATATTTAAAATTAACTATTTTACTATTTTTTTTTCCAAATTTTTACAAAATATAAGAATTCTCAAATAATTACATTTAGAGTACATTTTTACAAATTTGGACTTGTCCGGTGTTACAACATTACATGTCATATGCACACAAATGGATCTATGCTCAAGTCCTCCGCAATATTCAAAGATCCCTAACTCATGCTCCCAAATAATACAACACCCCAAACAAGATTAGAGTATATACAGTGTGTCATCCACAAACTCTACATATATCAAAATAGATAGATTTCAAGATTCCACGTGATTATAAAAAGATCAGGTATTATCCCATATACAATCATCAATCATCATCATAGTTTTAAAAAAAACATGTATAAATAAATAAATCATTAATCAAATCACATTAAATCATTAATATTAAATAAAACAACAATTTTAATTAGTCATTTTCAAATATCTCAGATTTTTAAAACATTTCCACAAAAACAATTTATAAAAGTTGTAATCAAGATAAAACTCATAAATAATCGAAAACATATGTATGTGGCTAGACCTTGTCTAGTGCTTCATACTATCAATCTCAAAAATCTCTAACAAAAAGATAAAAAATACATAAGAAAATATAAGATTTATAGAAAAACACATATTGCCACATGGCTACCTATACTACATGTTAGTATCTGATTGGTTCAAATGTACGGTTTCAACCACATGTGCTACATATGACTACTTAACATAGTGTCACGTGGCATACTATGTCACATGTCAACTTCTCAATGGATGGTTTAGGTCAAGTTATCACCCACGTAGTCAACTATCATCACATGCCCCTCTGTGATTAGTCAGTTTTCAGGTCTCTGCCCTATGGATTACACATGGCATTGGGTCCAGATCAAAAAGTCAAGTGGTCCACCCGTTACTAAGGCTTTGGTGGAAATTCCTATTCGATGTGGGATTTTAGGTTTTCAAGATAGTTTATTTATTAGTTTGATTGTCATTTTTCATGGTAGTATGGAACTAAAAAGAGTTAACCAATACTTGGAACTAAAAGTGGGAAGTGTGAACATCATCTTTAGGTCGATTGGAGTTGCCGATGACAACTCCAGATCATTAGAAAATCGAGTTGCGGGTGTGCTTTAAGTCTATTTCTTGATTTCACATGGCTGATAGTGGGTATTCGACATAATTTTTGACTTAGATCTAGTGCGATTTTGATTCTGCTTTCTAAAGATAAATTGTTCTATCGAATATGATCTTTAAAATGGTTCAAGAATTATAAGAAAAGGAGTTCAAACGAAAAAGTTATGAGCAGTCAAAATTGACCACTTGAGATAGAATTAAAAGTCTAGGTTACATTTTTGAAATTCTGCTTTGCAATAGAGATTTTTCGAATGCATTTTTCTCCATGATTTCGAGAGTTTTAGATCTAACTTTTTAAAGGTCAATTAATTTATAAAATACCAACTTTACAATGATTCAAAAATCTCATAAAAAATTCATTATAGAAAGAGAAATCGAAACTCGAAATGATACATTGAAACTGTTTAGAAACAGCGAAAGATGAATTTATAGATTGTGGTGACTCTTTTCTTCAGTTTTCGGTAACTCCTCCGGTTGGGTTTTGTTCTCTCAAGTTTAAATATTTCTAAAATTATTTTAGTTACAAAAATTACTCTCGAACTCAAATTTCTTCCTCTTGACTACTAATCTTTATCTCTCTCTTCTTCCTCTCTATCGTTCCTTTCTCCCTCAATTTAACCCCAATTAAAATGTGAAAAACTCAAATAATTTCTCTAACTTGAATTTAAGAGAAATTTTAGGAATTAAGATGATTTGAAGGAGTTTTGATCACGGAGGATTCTGGAAGGAAATGATGGTGCACGATAGTTTATTTTGGGACGTATTACATGGGATTCTAGTATTTTGGTATACGGTACCTACGGTGGATTGCGTATTTTTATTAATTTTAAATATTTAATTATATATTTTTAATTTTTTTGATTAAATGGAGGAACTTTTATTAAAGAAGTGACATCAAAATATATCTAAAAAATTACAAAAATCTCTCTTTTTTGAGTCAAGAAAATAATTACATATAAATATAAAAACAAAAAAGAATCCGAGCCCTCACAAATGCTATCAAATCAAAGAGAATATTTTTTAAAAGAATATGTAAATTAAGAAAATTAATATTTGGAAAATTTTCAAAATGTTTCTAGATTTTTTTTTTTTTTCATCATGGGAAGGAATATTACCATTTTGATAATAATTAATTATTTTTCAAAAAATTATTTCAATTATATAAAAATTTTAGAAATAAACATTTTTCTTGAAAAGTATATTCTAGTAGGGAATATTTCTAGAACAAAAAGCCAAAACTACAAATAATCTCTTCAATTTTCCTACTTTCATAAGGTTTATAATTGCTAATAATAATCAATTTGCTTTATAAAGTATTGAAATAAATCTAAGATGGCATTTGGTTTAGACTCGGAAATCGAAATAGAATCAAAGACTTTGAAAATGGATTGAAGAAATTGATTATGATATTAATTGTTTGGTTCAAATTTTAAAATGAATATGATTATCATTGTTGATATTTGGTTTGTATATCTTTTTGGATAAAAATCATATAATTATCAATTTTGTTTTTGATAAAAAAATATTTTTATGATTTAAATGTTTTTTATTAGTAGTAGAAAATGATCAGCTAACCATCCTACACTCCACATCCAATGAACTCTCCTCTATCCAATCCTTCTCCCAAGTCCAAACATTTAAAGGCGTATGGTCTCTCATCAAATCCAAACTCCACACTCTCTAATCCCAACTCCTTGGCTTGTCCGACTTCCCTAATTTCTCCTCCAACCCTCTCTCTTTTGATCTCCTACACTCCATCTCCCACCCTAAACAATGTTGTTTCTCTCCTCCAAATGCCAAATCCCAAATCTCTTTGATAGGAAGCTTCAAACCTAGAGCAAAATCAACTCCATCTTGGCCAAATTCGATCAAATTCCCAAGGGCGACAAGGTTCTGATCAAGAGTGGCATTTTCGAAGATGGTGCCGTTTTGGGGGGTCCCAATTCTTCCTCCGTTTCTATCATTAACTAGAAGTATGAAGCATTGAGGGTCGAATCGAGGAATTTGATTATGAGGTTACAAGTGGGTACCCCCAAATCAAAGAATGTCACCATGGATTCTATACTGGGATTGATTTGCGATGATGATAAAAGGGTTTTGATTGTTGTTCCTCAATGGGTTGTTCCTATTTTGGTTAAATTGCTCGTCTTCATATTCGTTTGTCTGTTTGTCTTCATTTGCAAGTTGTCGTTAGCTACAAGGAAGGACAACAAGTGGATAGTGTTTTTTCTTGGGTTTCAAGCATGTGTTTTGGCCAAAATCCACATTTTATTTGGATTTCACAAAACCCATATTTTGAAGTTCCATTCCCAAACCTTCATTTTCATTCCATTAATCCAAACTAATTATATGGATATCATTCTAAATTTTGATTTTTATACCCTTTAATCAAACATCTCTTAATATACTCTATAAGCGACTGGCACGAAAGTTTCATATTTAGTCTCCCCTCTCAATTTTTATTGAGAAATCCCAATTTAGTGTTCCAATTGTACATATAACTCTATTTTTTCCTATTACTTCTAGCTCTAATGAAATTTCATGAAACTTTTTACAATAGCTATTATTTTTCAATGCACTATTTGTCTTCATTTTTTTGTGATAATTTTTAACCAAATTAAGTCTCTCAACTGAGACTTTTTAAAAGAGTTGCATATTTAGTCCCCCAAATAAATCCTTTCATTTTCCCTTTCCAATTTCCTATCCCTAGAATGTATATTTTCTTGTTGGAAAACAACGAAAGAGTTAAATTGGTGCTTTGTATGTAATTTTGAAACTTTTGAAATTTTAATTTTGTCGACTTATAAATATGAATGACTTTTATTTCATAAAATTTTTTAAAGAGTAATCGACAAAAATAAAAATTAGAGAGATATTTGAAAGTAGATTTGAGTTTTGAGTTTGTTTATTTTTTGGACATTTTCAAAAAATAAAAATAATTTCAAATAAATAAGAAAGAAAAGTGATTCAAAATATTAACACGAGATTTTTTACTTAGAAAAATATTTAATTTAAAATATATTATCATCTTATGGCAATTTTAACCCTATCAAACTCTTAAGCAACCACAATACAATTGATAACTTTATCATTGTTTATTTATTTATTTATTATTTCTCTTATTTCTATGAAATATATTAGAATATAAACCTACGTTAGAAGCGTGATACATGTCCCAAGAGAGTAAGCACAAATTGGTCAAACCCAGTCCTCGCGCATTTGTCAATTTACACTATTTTATAAGTAGTAGCAGTTCAAAGTTTTGCAGTCGGCTTGTATTTTTGTAAAGTGACAATCTCAACCTAACCTACCCACTATACTATATGCCTTTGTTGTTTGCCTTATTTTTCTCAATGAGAAAATTATACGTCAAGTCTTTGAAATTTACCACGAATTCACAAATTAGTGTCTGAACTTTAAAATCTAACGATTGAAGATTTAAATTTCAAAATTTGTAACTTATTAGTCCCTCCGTTAGTAATGGTGCCAACCTGATCATTAAATGTTGACGTGAACTCACGCGGCAGATGCTATGGAGATATATTATTTGACTTGGCTTCCAATGCAACAGAAATGGCTGACATGTCAGTTGACAAGTCAGCACCAGACATGCACAATGTTACCACGTCAACAAAAATGCTAATGTGGCATGACACGTCAACATTAGAATATAAAAACAGTGCCACATTAACATAAAACACACTTTTCTCTCTCTCCTCCCCTCCCCCTTTCTCTGTCTTCTCTCTCTCTCTCTCCCTCTCCTCCCTTCCCCCTTCTCTCTCTTCTCTCTCATTAAAAAAAAAAGCTCCTCTCTCTCTCGTCCCCTCTCCCTTTCTCTCTCTTCTCTCCTCTCTCTCTCAACGGGAAAAAAAACTCTTCCCCCTTTCTCTCTCTTCTCTCATTTTTCTCAATCTGTTAAACAATACCTTCATATTATTTATCTCAAAATTATTTAAAGAATAGATGTTCAACAAAGAAACTGGATTTGGCAAGATTCCTTTTTAGCCTGCACTCAACAATATAACCCCCTAGAAATTCCTAGCTACAAGATTCACTTGGGAATTTTGTCTAACATTACGACATCTCCTATTGGTGGGGGCATACACACAAAGATTTCATTCAAATTTGCACTCAATTTTGGTTGAAACATTTTATTTAGCATTTGGCTTGCATTAGTGTATTACGAAACAACAATGAAATTTTACAAAACTAAATTTGCAATGCACAAAGATAAACTAAAAGTTAAAAAGATCAATAACAGATTTCCACAATCTATGAAAAATCTTAAAACAAATCCCAAAAATCCACAATATGGAGAATAGTACTTGGTAGGTTTGCAGATTCAAGATACATTAAGACAAGATATGAGTTTGAGTAGATGATCCCATTTGTTTTATCTTCATTCTTGCTTTATCGTCTGCCTTCAAATCAAGTTTGAGTAAATGATCCCAACTTTGACAACTTGCTTGACTTGAGCAAGGATTTGACCTTCCCCAAGGACAAGAAGGTCTAGGCCTGTAAATACTTCAAATATGTGCTGGGTAGTATCCTTGCTATATAGTTAAAACCAATGTTCACAAAGCTTTGCAATAGGAATCCCACTAGTCTGCAAAAGAAAACAAGACCTTCAGGAATATGGTTCTACCCTGAGGTAACAGAAAAGCACTAAAAATTGTCACCCAAAAAAATTTTCAAGCTAGTGCACCAAAAGATAGCATAATAAAATGTTGGAAAACCACAAATGAGTGTCTGCCAGAAAACTAAACACAAAAAGATAGCTCAATGACAATGATGCTACTTGTTTCCTTCGTATACCCTTACGATGTAAATAGCAAATTAACATCACATACTTTCTAAAAACCAAATCTTATAAAGAACAAAGGAGAAGAAGCAGTAAATATTCAATGACACAAAAAACTCAATTTGGGGGGAGGGGGACTTACAATTAGTAGTCGAGGTTTTGAGCTATTCAAGAGCAGAAACGTTAGAAGATTTGATATCCGCATTACCTTTCTCATTCTCTAGAATGACTGCAACATCTGATGCAGAAGAGGAAGAAGAAAATGAAGCAGATATGACTTCATATCTAGGCCCCTTTTGAAGAGAAGGGAGTTATAAATTGAGGATATAAAGCCAAGTAATTGGAGAAAGAAATGAATATTTGCTTCAATTTGAGTTGTTCTCCTTCCCTTTTGAACAAATTTGTCACGCCCCAAACCGGGGTCGTGAGCTGCTCGTTGTCCTGGATACCGACTACATTTTTACAAAAAATCGGACAGAACCTCCCCATAATTTGGAGGTATCCCATGTGCAAATATACCTGTATAATGAACATCCATCCTGTCAAATAAATAAATGGTCATTCCGGCATCACCAAAATCACCACATTCAAATCCTGTCAACCAATCCACAGCGGACAACTAGAACAACGCAAGGCTAATATAAGTACTAGTAGTCCTAGCCACAAACCTCTACTGTCATGCCCAACTAGAGCATGAGCAGCCGCCACACCGAGCGGACCTAAATTTTATACAATTATACAACAAATTCCCAAGTTACATTTTAAATGCTTACATGTGTCTCAATGCAAGTATAATATGAGAGTTTCCCAAACAATATCCATAATTTATACAGTCATTCCATAAAAATGTACACGACCAACTATAGATCTCAATATCAACACCTCGCAGGGTCGATATAAAATAAGGATTTCATATTTCAATTTAAATTTAAAACTCACCGTCGTGAATATCTAAATCCACCAATTCGCTACCAAGGACCTCTAAAGCCTGTAACGTCACTCTATCACAATAACCCTGTCTGAGGGAGGAAAAGAGAGGGGTGAGTATCAAGGAAGATACCCAATGAATGAGGGGATTAATATCAAACGCAAATAGTGTAGGTGAACCATTGGAGTGCCAAACAATATTATTCGTAAACAATAATTCATTATTTGCCGTAAAACATGGTATGTTCAGTAAAATGAACTCATTTAATCAATCATACGATATCATACATATATGCATTCATTTAAAAATCAAGTATCATTTTAGAGCAAACCGAAAATGATCCTGACAAAGGTCAACCATGATCAAGGATAGGCGCATCGGGGGTTTTATTATGCAAGGTTGTTTAAAAGTTACTCTCTACCCTGACGTTGGCTATGAGTTCGCTGGGGCTAGCTCATCATCGTGTATAGGACCCCGCCCGGTGCTAGACGATGGCGTAACACACGTCCTCCCCCCTACGTGGGTTCAACCGGCCGCACCTATAGCCATATCTCATCATCGTGTATAGGACCCCGCCCAGTGCTAGACGGTGGCGTAACACACGTCCTTCCCTATGTGGATTCAACTAGCTGCGCCTATAGCCATATAAAATAACGTTTGCGGATACCTCCTGCAGAAGCGTATCCGGGCAACCCGTGCCTCTACAAACGCCCTTCGTAGCTACAGAATCCATCAAGTAATATCATATCATCATATCATCATATCATCTCGTAACTAGTAGGCATCCAACCCACATAGTTATATCAAAATATTTCAAAACCGTGTACCGATACATTTCATCAAATCATTTCAAATCAACATACCAATGCAATGGTAGAATAGAAAACATTCTAGTTTTCAAATAATGGCATAATATTAATTCATTTCAAGCCATGGATGCATAGTTATCGGAAACATAAATTTACGACACTCTAATAAACACAAAACAGATTTGTAATTTAGAGCCACACGTCAAATCAATGCATATCGAAAGCATGTTTTGTTGAAAACACGGTAAAAATCAAGTTTCACTATTTCATACCAGAGATTAGGGTCCCACTTACTTTCTAGGGAGGGTGGTCACTCCCTATTTTCACAATCAATCCAATTTGACTCCTCGAGTCTCTAAAAGATCAACCTAATCAAATCATCACAATTTAACATCAAATAAAAGCCTATTAAAGGATTTTCAATTTTCTTTCCTAATTAATACAACCTTAATTTACACAATCTCCTTTCTAGATTCCTGTTTCATCAATTTCGAATCATTTGGCTCACCAATGACCTAATTCCCAATATTTCTCAATTTTTTCTAATTTTTCTCGAATTTACATAATTCCATTTTAATCTTTCAGGCATATTTCAATCCAATTTTAAAGAAAGCTATACAAATAAGCTAAGCAAAAGTTTATCATTATCTAATACATTCTATCATACTACGCAACCCAATTTATATCAAATCCTAAGTTTAACCTAAATAATTTCATACAATATTTTCAGGAAAATACATTTCCTTCGAATCTAACATATTTCAAAATATATATATATATAGCTTCCGAATCTAATTTCAACCTAAATTCGATAAAATTAATTCAAATGTTGAAGAGATTGCATTTCCCTCACCTAGGGTTCCTCGGATCGCAGACCTAGCTTTCGTTCGTCAGTCGAATTAGTCTAAAACTTGTAATGTTTCCAATTTGAAACGATGTTAGCAACTAACTCTAATTCTAATTATGAAACCCTAGAACTACAACCAACTTAGCCCTTACCTGCAGTGAAGAAGTCGCGACCTAGGGTTTTCGAGGGTCGGTTGATGACTTTGGTTTGGGCTTCAGCTGGGGTTGCAGCAAGGAGGCCCGCGTGCAAGTGAGCAAGCGAAGGAGACGGAGAGGGCACTGCGATCGCGCGCAGGGATGGCTCCCGGAGGAAGGTTTCAACCGTGGGAGATAGAGAGAGAAACGATCGAGAGAGAGAGAGACAGCGGGAGCGAAATGGAGAGAGAGTGATCGAGAGATAGAGAATGAGAGAGGTAATAGACAGTGAGAACTAAGAGGGGAATAGAGAGTGAAATAGGGGCGGCGAAGAGAAAACAGAGAGAGGAAGGGAGTAGCGGCGACAGTGGTGGTGGTGGTGCGGTGGTAGTTGGTGGTGGATCGCGAGAGGGAGAGATCGCGAGGAAGAGAGAGTTGCGGGATAGAGAGATAGAGAGTGAAATAAAAACTGTGAACTAGAATGAAGAGAGAGTGAGAAAGACGGTAATCGGTGGTCGGAGGCGCCACCCGAGAGTGGCGGTGGAGAGGCAAAATCAAGCGGGAGAGAGAGATTGAGCAAGAGGGAGAAACGGCGAGAGTTAGAGAGGGAAACATAGAGAGGGAGAATGAGAGAGAGCCGAAATGGGGGAAAAACAGATGGAGGTAGAGAGAGAGAGAGGAAGGTGGTGTGTGGTGGCTCTGGGTGTGGCGGCGATGGTGGAAGGGCAGCGGCGGAAGGGGCGATCAGGTGAGGGAGGCAGCGGGGGAGACGAAGAGACAGAGAAGAAGAGGGAGAGAGAAGGATAGTTAGGGTTTTCTAACCCTAATCCCCTTTTTTTTTTAAATTATTATTATTATTATTATTATATATTTCTTTTTATAAAATAAACTTATAAATAATTAAATGAGTAAATAAATAAATTAATAAATGAATAAATATTCATGTATATATTTTTATACTCACTTTACACTACAAATCGAAAATACAGATACTTTAAATATATCAAAAATTTCAATTTAAAGACCCTAAAATCGAAAATCAATATAAATAAAAATTTTTCTCTATATATATAAACTGAGAAATATTTTATATATATTTCATGAACAATATATTAGTACGGACACCGCAGTGTCGGTGTTACAAAATTGGGACACAATTCTTGGAAACAAACTTAGGATCAAGCTCAAAATTGGAGTAGGAAATGAATATTTGCTTCAATTTGAAGAAAAAATAGTCAATCACCAACAAAATGAGCTTGATGTCGACGTTAATGGCTTAGAGAGTTTGAAGATGGTTAGAAGTTTGTAGAAGAGAGATGAGAGGAGAGAAGAGGGGGAGGGAGAGAGAGAGAGAGAGAGAGAGAGGATTTTTGAGAGAAATATGACGTTTGGGCTTTTTAAAGAGAGAGAGAGGATTTTTTTTTTTTTTTTTTTTTTTTTTTTTTTTTTTTGAGGAGAGGAGAGAGAGAAAAGGGAAGGGGAGAAGGAAGAGAGAGAGAGAGAGAGAGAGATAGAGGATTTTTTCTCAACTGATTTGGTTTTTGCTGACATGCTCTACCATGTCAGCATCATTGTTGACGTGGCATTATTTTAGTGTGCATAGTGATAACATGTCATGTAATATGTCGGCACCTTTTGCCAAGATGGAAGACAAGTCAAAAACCATCACATCACATCATCTGCCACATGATTCCACGTCAGTATTCAACAAACAGGTTGGTGCCGTTACTAACGGGGGACTAACAAGTTATGAATTTGAAGTTTAGGTTTTCAATCGTTGTGTTTTGAAATTCAGAAACTAATTTATAAATTTGGATTAAAGTTTAGGAATTTGACATGTAATTTTCTCTTTTCTCAACTTGTAAATAGTAATTATATATATAATTACATGTATATATTATTTATTTTATTATATAATTCTAGTTTTATAATTTTAACTTTCTAGATTTTCATTTACTAATTAAGTTTTTATTTTCTTTTAAGCTTTTTTTTTAATATAGAGACACTCGAACTCGAAACTTTTAACATGGGAAGACGATAACAGTTGAACTATAGCTCATTGATTTCTTTTAGGCTATGGTTATTTGACTTCTAAAATCGATGCCACATATTTATTCCTTTATTTGCTTCGAGTTTGTTGAGTTTCATATTTCTTCTTGTACCATAGTATTTTTTTTAATTTTTTATTTAAAACTGAGAAAAAATAAATTTTAAGTTTTATTAGTATTTTAAGTTATTTTATAAATTGAAAAATTTCTTAGAGTTTTATCTTTAGTTAGTTTTAATGAGTTTATTGTTCCTTTTTTCTCAATTTTTAATATATTTAGAGTTAGAAATTTTAAATCATAATTTAACTCAAATATAACAATTTTAAATAATTTTAGATAATTAGAATAAATCAACATTAATAAAAAAATATTGATGATGCATGGTCCAATAGCTCATAACCATAAAACCTCAAACTACTTGATAAGCATACAGGACAACCGAGTAGGCACTCAGTCAAACACTTTTGATTAAAACTCTTGGTCGAACACTCTCGATCAGACCTCTCAGTCCAACACTCTCAGATAAGCCCCTCAGCCACTATTCGGTTGAACGCTTTTGGTTAAATCTCTTGAACAGTACTGGGTGATCTTTCACTGAGCAACTGCCAAATGACGGCTCCTTCTAGCAGATCAAGATCATGATTACATGTAATATAACTTTCCTAAGTCGTGGAAGTAATCTTGCCTAATGGGAAATGAAATTTATGTGACAACTTAAACTTCTTTTAATTCTGTACGATTCTAAATCTCCTAGATATTTCCTTATAATCTTGAAAATTTTCTAATTATCTTTATGAAAGGTAATTAATCTCTATAATCTTGTAAGATGTCTAATGATCTTTTTATAAAATAATTAGGGTTTTTACACTATTGAATAAGAGATTTGTCATGAGTACATATGCTATATATATTGAACAAAGGCAACCCACAAGGGGAGCATTTGATACACATTACACATTAACAACATAGGGCAAATACTGCGATTCTTTTTAGTTTGTTCTCTTTTTTATTATTAATTTTTTTAATTTGAGTATCGGAGTTTTCTCCGCTGGACCACTTCTGGCAAGTATTTTGCAAGTCTCTCCATTGATGAAGATACAGTGGATGCATTAGTATCGATTCCTCACTCGACATGATAGAGTAGTTTATCTGTGGAGTAAACCCGCCTCCAACAAATGTCAATTTTATTCATTAAATTTACTATTTCAACATACCTCAACATTGAGGTCCGAAAGATATTTTTGTCCATTAGAATTATAAAATTCAAAACTAAAAAAATAACTACTTCATATTAAAATTTTGAGTTAAATCAATTTTTTAACACGCTTCGTCCCTTTTTAATTAACCAAACATCAAGATTGTGTTGCTCTGAAATAAAGTAGAGAAAGATATAGACATTTGAAAAAAGAGATGTGAGCGAGAAATTTTCACCTCACTTTCTCTTCACACCACTATAGGGAAGAAACAATGGAGGAAAAAAAGAATATTGAACGGTTTAGGCCAGGGGTGACCACGGTTCTGAAACCGTCGATTCCGGTTCCAGAACCACCGGTTCCAGAACCACCGGTTCCAGAACCACCGGTTCCGGTTCATCATCCATTGGAATCAGAACCGAACTGCTCACCAACGGTTTCGATTCTGATTCCTCATGGTTTGGTTCTGGTTCCAAAAGCGACGGTTTAAATTTATCATCCACCGAAACCGGAACCGAATCGCTTACCGATGGTTTCGGTTCTTTATGGTTTGGTTTCGGTTCGAGCCGTTTAGAACCGAAATTTAAATTATTTAATTTTAATTCTCTCATCTCTTTAATAGGTGAGTTAACTATATTGTTTTTCAATTCATTAATTCGATCGACTTATTTTAATTTAAATTGTCTTATATTTAAATTATATTTAAATTCAAGTTTTGTATGTGAAGATTTGACTTACGCCGATTTATTTATTTTATGTAATTCTTTAAATCAAACATTTATCGTAAAAAAATTCTCATTGAAATATATTTAATCAATAAATTCACGTCAATAAATCAAAAAGAAAAAAAATATATTATCATTCATATAATTACAATATGTTACATATTTAATTCTTTGATTTTACAATTAAAAAAAAGAATTTGAACTTAATTTATATAAATTAAGCTGTCTACGCATCCTTTTGGGGTCTAAAGGAATCAAAGCCCTCATTTTGGAAAGATTCTTCAACTTTACTCTTGTCTTTATCACTCGATATAATTGATAAATAAAATCAAATAGAATTAAAAATTGAAAGAAAAATGAGCAATTGAATATGAGAGAAAATGAAAAATTGTAAATATCAATTGAGAGTTGCGAAATTGAGAGTGAAATTGTAAGAGTATATTGATAATAAGAAGTAAGAAGTGAGAATTGAGAATTGATTTATGAAGGGAAATGAAATTGAAGTGGTATTTATGGAGATTTCATATTTTTTTTAAACTAAAATTATCCTTTTAAAAGTTGTATAACAACTAGTTTTGAAACGTATAAAAGTAATTATAAATAATTTAAAATTTGAATTTTATGACATAATGGTACTATTCATTATTCTGATTGTGACACAACAATGAAAATTTTGAATTTTAAATAATTTTGATCATTGTGCATATTGATTGTTGTGATACAACAATGAAGATTTTGAATTTTAAATGATTTTGATTTTTGTGCATGTTTATTATTGTGATTATGATACATCAATAAAAAATTTGAATTTTGAATAATTTTGATCATTGTGCATATTGATTGTTGTGCATGATTTTGATTTGAATTTTGAATAAATTTGAATTTTGAATGACTTTGATTTTTGTGCTTGTTTTTTATTGTGATTGTGAAAATTTTAAATTTTGAATGATTTTAATTTTTGTGCATGTTGATTGTTATGACATAATGATAAAAAATTTTAATTTTGAATGATTTTGATTTTTGTGCATATTTATTATTATAATTGTGACACAATATTAAAAATTTAAATTTTGAATGAATTTAGTACTTGTTCAAAAGTAAAAACCAATCATTTTCAAAATTTCGGTTTCGATTTCAACAAAAAATACATAGTTTTGGTTCCAATTATGATTTCAGTTCCGGTTTCTGTTTCGATTCCAAAAATTTAGGAAGCGAAACCAAAGCATATGTCTCTAGTTTCGGTTTTGATTTCTGAATCGGAATTGAAAAAACGATTTCGGTTCGATTTTTGAGTTATCGGTTTCGATTCGATTCACAGTTCGAACCGAACCATGGTCACCTCTAGTTTAGGCCTTAGGGAGTGGAACTTTTGTCACATTCAAGGAGAGAGAGATCTCGATGATGATGGTAGGTAGTACAAAGAAAGAGAGAGTGTGGAAGTAGAGAAAGAAGTGATACGAGAAGGATTGATGGCCGATAGATTCAGAAGCACACGAGTGATGGAGTGAATATATGACGGTCGAGAGATTAGGGAGGAGTTCACTCAATTTGTTATGTCACAAACACATCTCCCTTTCATGTCCTCACTTTTCAGAGTCTCAAATCACAATCAGTATACATTAAACCTTTCTAAAGATTGTCCGATAAAAGAGACTTTGGTATTGGTTTCATCCTCACCTTTCTATACAATGAATCAAATTGTACAATTTAATCTCTAAAGAAAATTTATTTGTACACCAAACTATTGAAATCTATATACACATATATATATATATATATATATATATATATATATATCAATCCCAACAATTATGGTCAGTTTTGAGAGTGAACGCAGACTTCCCCTTGTATTTTTGTATAAAGACTATTTTCATGTCTCGAAATCGTGACCTTTAATCATTGTGTTAAGGTTCGCCAAAAAAATAAAATAAAATAACATCATATCTAATACACAAATTAAAAAAAAATGTGAGGGGAAATGTTAGTTTCATCTTTATTCTATGGTCTATACCTACAACTTTGTTGTCGCCGAAGAATTGCAGAAAACACAGCTATCCTTCAAAATATGACTAATAACACTTCCTTCTTCGATCTTGAGCTTTTTAGTTTGCCCAAAACTTCTTTCATGTACTTGTTGAAGCTTACTAAGCAACCACTGCGAATGAGACTCGTTTTGAGGCCCATGAAAGAACCCGGGAACCCTTCTCCAATCAACCAAATTGAATGCTGAGGGAGCCAAAACAGTAAAGTTAAATCCAGGCCTTCCACTAACCCTAGCAACAACTCTTGATACTAAATAAGGTCCATTATGACCCCACTTATTTCCATCAAAAGTTAGTGCAAAATCCTCAATGAATTTGTACAATAAAGGATGTTTCTTGTCAAATACCATCACTGCATTGTTTAGTTTACTCCAATTCCCACTTTCCAGATCCATAGTCTATGCATCAATCACATTTCTCAAACTTCTGAAACTCATTAGCACTATAACATCTAAGTCGATGTAAATCCCACCAAATTTGTAAAGAATCACAAGTCTAAGTAAATTTGAGAGATTTTGACCTGTTGAAACCTCTCCAGGTTCAACATTGCCTTTCTTCAATCTATCAAACCAAGACTTGGCTAAAGTGTTCTAGAAAATAAAGTCAAAATCAGGAGAAATTGCAATTACTCTAAAACCCAATTCATAAAATGATCTAAGAATTTCAAATCCTTCGTTGCAATCCATGGAATTGGAAATCAGAACAAGATACCCCTTGGGATGTGACTTGAAAAGACTCTGAATGGTGTACTATTCTCTCTCACCAATTGAATTCAGTGAAGAAATCCAAGTCATGAAGAACCTGACCTTACAATTTGAAGAATTTGAAGAGGACCCATTAAAGAATATAAAAATCTATATAAAACTTATAAAAGTCCATTGAGATCTATATCAATCAATCTTTTCTTCTTTACGTTTGTAAATTTTTTTCTTTTTGGTAAAAAAAAAATAAAGATATCGAAACAATTAGGTCTTCTCGAGTACAATTTGATTCACTTTCTCGAATATAAAAGTTGTCAATCATCGCTTGCAAATCGTAAGGATAGTTAGATTCATGGTAAGAGAGAGAGTTAAAAGGAGTGACATTTCGAGGCTAACGATGTATGGATCGAAGAACAAAGATGCTTTAACAGGCCTTGCAATTTATGGTCGAGGAGATTTACGTTATTTTGTAGAAGTAAATATGTTTTCTTTTTATTTTGTTTGATAGAAATGGAAGGAAAGAAAATTGGTATTATTTTCTTTTATTTGATTGGAGCGGAAAGTTGAGGGAAAATGGGAAGGAAATGAGTATCAGTCTCTCTAGGTCATGTAAAATTAGAAAAAAAAAGAAAATAATTTTGTTTATAAATTTTTATTACGGCCCCAATTTATTTACAAGTGAAAAGAAAATTTTCAACTATAGAGGGGTAGTATTTCATCTCTGTTTCACTTTCATTCCCCTTTTCACCTTGAACTAAATGAGGATAATCTTATATTTTACCCCACAACCAAGCTTTCTATAAGAGAATCCCAGGGTCTCATGGAGGCGACCTCATAGTTCAAAATTCAAATGATAATCATCTTTGCCCTTATTGAAAATTTTGGTATGGTTACATGTTTATAGGCAGAGACTAGAGCTTTACTTAGGAATCTTTATTCTAGGACACATTATTATGAAAAGTGTAGTCCTAATTGACATATTGTAGGATAATATTCATTGCATGTGGTGTGTTTCTTGTTTTATTTGTCAAATTCATATTTTTCAAGTTGAAGAGTTCGATCACTATTTTTGAGAAAGGAATATAATTGCCAACTGATTAGCTAATCCAGATTGCATTCACCACTCCCTGGCCCTATTTTCCTCTTTTATTAGTCTATCCAAAAATGTTCAATTTATAATCTTATTAGATAAGTTTCAAATGTATAATTCTTTTACTTTATTTTAAAGAAATAAATTTTTTCTTTTTTTTTTTCATATTTTCTTCGAATTGAGGTCAGGATTATACTCCATCTCCTTAAAATAAAAAAAAACCAGAATATTTAAAAAAGAAACAAAAACAAAACTAAAAGAAAAACATGAAAAAATTCAAAATTTAAACTTTTTTTTGTGCTATTTTACGAGACAACTCTCTCAACGTAAACTTTTCCATTTCTAAATTTTGACTTGAAATTTAGTTAAAAAATCTAATACATTTTTGAACTTTAATTCTTTTTCTTTTTACCTACTACTGATATTTGAAACTATATTCTGATTTATTTGATTTGAGCATCAGTAGAACCCTATTTAGAAGATGATTTTTCCAACAAAATATTTTCTTTTGAAACTGAGATTTGGTTATTCGTTTATTTTTAAACTTCAACTCAATCAAAAAAGGGGTTAACAACAACAACATAATTGGATTCCAAAGAGACACTTTAATGATTGTAATTTTTATCTCTCTCAACCTTAACCCTATGATCCAGAATTCAAACATGGCGGCGCGCGTGTAAAACACAACATAATTGGGCATGGCCGCAGAATTGGGCCCTAGCCCAGTTATTTTGAGGGCCGCCGGGTGACAAAATGATAAAACTGTTAAGAGCTTTCTTATCATTTGTGCACGAAAGGAAACACGTGGGCCAAAGTAAGTGAGCGAACACAAAATTAAAAATTAAAATTAAAACAACGGAGCAGGACGGGGATAAAAGAGAGAGAGTGGGGGGCACAAATACAGAGAGACAATAGCCAAAACAGATCCAAGAATTCTTGGTCATTTTTGAGAGCTATGGCGATGCGAGACCTTGTAACAGGTGGAGCAGCCTGTGCTGTTCCCGGTTCATCTTCTTCCTCAAATCCCGTTGCTGCTTTGGCTAACGCTCTCATCGGTTCTTCCTCCAAGACTACTCAGGTCCTTCTCTCTCTCCCTCTCTCCGTCTCTCGCTTTTCATCGTTCAATTCACTCATCCTCTATTTCTTTTCTTTTCTTGATGGTATCTTTGTACTTTGATACAATTCTATTGAGTTGGGTTTGGGTCATAAGGGTTTTGAATTGAGAATTTAGCATCTGAATATTTGCCTTCTGGTTATGTAGTTTGATTCAATTTAGACATGCTCGTTCTTGTTGACTTACCCTGTCATTTTGTCAACTTGGAGATGATAATTTCTCTCGAACTTTAAACTTTTTACTTATTAATGTGACCTTAAATTATTTTATGCACTGTTTTGCTCTTATTTACTTTAGTATTTCCTTAAAAGCATTTCGTTAGTATAGTCTTTTTCTCCATTTTTGGTTATATGACATTTGAAACCCGGATCATGGGTTTGGGGGAGACGGGTCGTGACCACTAGGCTTGCCCTTGGTACAGTATAGTCTTTTTTTCCCATTGCTCATCTTGGAAATCAACATTTTCTTTTAATTTGGAGCGGTTCTAGTATTCTTGCTGCCCCCAAAAAATTTCACTGCTTTTACTTGTGTTCAATAAATTCTCACATTTTTTCCTATCAGGATATATATTTGTATATATAATTTTTTTTTTCACGTTAAATGATGTCTTGGTAGATGCATTTTGCTTTTAAGTGCCTTTATATAGATGACTATTAAACTGAAATTGAGCAATTGCTTATTGCAATATTGACTTTTCTTGCAGGAAAGATTAAAGGAGCTTCCTGCTTCAATACCAACAAGTTCTGATAGACAGTACTACCCAGAGACTCCAACATTACCAGGTTCAGAGTTTGATCAGGAGCATTATCTGCAGCCTAGTGCACAGGTTTGATTTTATTTTCCTGCATGATCCTTATTGTTTATTTTAATGGTCACCCTGATAATACTCTGAAATGTCAGGGCTCAGACTTCCTTCATGGCTTCCAAGCTGCAGATCGAGGTCAATTTGCGGATGTGTGGGATGAGATACACCATGTTCAGCCTCCTCATCTTCAGGGAAGGGCGAGTCAACCCCACTTTCCAGAGTTTGAGCATGCATTTGGTCAAGTTAATTCTCAGTTGCAACCAACTTTGGATGGTATTTAGCCTGATGATTATTAATTGTCTCCACGTTTCTTTGTCGAAGATTTAACTTGGTTATCATATCACCACTTTGTTGTTGTTTACCATTTCCTGTCCTATGGTATTGGAGTGCATTATGAATCTACTAACCCTTCTCCTTCTGTCACAGGGCCTCCACAAAGAGTATTGTCAAACTTTCTGCATTCTTTTCTTGATAGTAGCCGTGGTGCTATACCTTTTCGTCCTGCACCCTTGCCAGGATTAGGACTCTCTGAAGTTGATAAACAGTGTATTAGGGATCGCACTAGTATAATGGCCCGCCACATGTTTGCTGATAAGAGCGATGAGTTCATTAATGCACAGGTTTGTTATATTGCTTAATAGAAGGGCAACCCAGATGAAAATATTGTTCTTCATAAATTTTGAAGTTCTCTACTTTTAATCATTGAATAGACTGCATCGTTATCACGGCCTTTCATCTTTCATCTGCAAGTCTTGGATTTTCTGTGCTATCTGCTTAGTGAACCCAAAAAAATCTCTTATTGATTTATATTTTGGGTTTCCCTAACTATATGTATGATTAATCTTGAATTTATTCATACTTCCTATCTTCTTTTGAGGCCTCATCTGCCAGAAAGACATGGATTGAACTATTGACTAAATTATGAAGATTACCTTCTCTAATTCTCTTCTAGACACCCAATATGACATCTATATTGGTCTCACTGTTCAGCATTGACATGGATGCAAGTTAGGTGTCTGTCAAACAAAGATTTGGCTATTGTCTTTTTTGATCTCATTTTTCTTTGGATGTTTGTACTATATATAGCTTAGCTACATTCTGCATGGAATTGTATTAATTATGCCTTCTGTTTTTTTCCTTTATATTTCCAGGTTGATGCACTCTTATCTTCTTTAGATATAGACAACAGTGTTCAGGTAAAAGGACATATTCCTGGCAGATTTCGTGAGTTGGAGGACTACTGGAATGAGTCCCAGGGAATTAGACAAGCTGGCCATTTTCCTGCAGATGGATGGGTAACTGAGTTTGATCAGCATAGAGCACAACAGGGTGATCCTGAGTCATGGGCTCTCTCGTTCGAACGGCAACATGGCGTTAATGGTTGGGCCTCAGAATTTGAGAGGGTAAGAAAAATAATTATGTACGAAATACATTTGAAGCTATTGGTGTTCTTTTGTTAGGGAATATAGTTGTCACATGTGGTGAGCAATGTCATAAACTCGATCTAACAACAAAAAAGGTGCAGAAATTATTGTGCATGGTTCATTGGAGTGAACATATGGTCAATTTTCAACAAGAATTAGTCAAGAAATCACTACTCTTAATTCTTGATACACACTTATTGGGAATTTGTTGATCAATTCTGGTTAGCTAAAGGCAAAGTATATACTGAAGTGTGTTAGGTGTTATCCCCTTGAAAGCATCTATATGTCCAAGATGCTAAAAGGAGTTAAGTGATCAGTCTCTCTCATATGTGTGTGTGTGTATGTGAGTGTTTTATTTTATTTTTGCCTTTCCTTGGTTCTGTTTTGTGTGGAGATAACCTCTTTGCAAAATGCATGGGAAGGTTGCGTACATATATGCCCACCCTTCCCTTACCGCTGCACTGAGTCGGGGAGCACCTTGTGCACCGAGTGAGCCCTTTTTTTCCTTGGTTCTGTTTTGTGATTTTGCAATGCATACTATTTGGGAGAATGCCTAATCCTTGACAATTTAATTTTTTCTTCTTTGTTTGTTTTCTTTTTCTATAAAGATATTTGTGAACCCCCTTGTTTCCTTAAGCTGAACTCTTCTCCCTGCACCAGTAGCCCATTTCCCCTCATAAATTAACGGAGGTTGACAATTTCTGAGGCTTTTTTTCTACTCTCTATTTCTTCCTGTTGTTGAAAGTAGGCAGCTTCTGCACTATGAGCTCCTCTCCATTAGGACTCACCAGCTGTAAAGAACTTGAAGTCTGAGATTCTTTAGATCCACTATCATCTTGCAATTAGTATAGGGTCTTATTGATTGTTACGTTCCTTTTGTTATGAGTCTCCCTTGAAGGAGCAGATGCCACAACCCTAGTTTATATCCTCTTTACTCATTCTAAATCACTTGAGATTCTAAATCACTTGAGAGTCTGAGATTCTTTAGATCCACCGTCATCTTGCTATGGGTATATCATTAACAGTTATCTTCCTATTATTGTAACCCTCCCCTGAAAGAGGTGATGAACAACCCTTTTGCATCCTCTTTAATCATTCTACCATTTGAAATGCCTTGGTTATAATGAGGGCTTACACTACTGATATTCTCCTGCCAAAAAAAAAAAAAAATTTGATTGCGTAAGCCAATATCAAGCTATCACTATTTTCTCTTTCATTATGTTGCTTGTCAAACTGGGCATTCAGATTTGCTGTCAGTGATTTTCAGTCTGCCTTTAAAGTGCTTTCCAAGATTTCTTCTTCTTTCACCAAACTGTCCGAGTTCTTCACAACCATAAAATCCTCACATGCAGACTAATAATCTGATATTTTTCTTTAATGTCTGATACAAATTCTTGGATACAACGATCTTTAAAATAATTGAAGATGAAATTCAATCTTTTGAAAACAAATGATCTTCAGATTAGTTACAAGTCTGGCCTGTTAAGGTAATTAGGGAATGTGTTTATGTTTACTTCGTTCAAATGCAGGAACAATCTCAAATGGCACTGTCAGGTCAAATGAGAGGTGCAAATATCTCAAACTTTGCTCCAATGGAGCAGACTCGAATGCTTGCACAAACGTTGGCTCAGAATAATGACCCTAAATTTCAGGTATATCTTTGTGTGCATGTTTAATGGTCTTACTAACCATTGGGTATGTTCAAATGGTGTGAATTGGTTGCTCTATGCAGCTTCAGATGGCTTTTATTATGGCTGTTGGGTTAAACAGCCATCACTGCTCTGAATTGCATTCATTCATGTAGCTCCATTTATTTATTCTGTTAAGTCACTGCCTTTAGTATTATATATACTCAAAATCTGCATGGGGCTTTGCAGAATTCAAAGTTTCTCCAGTTTGTTTCCAAGATGAGTCGTGGAGAACTAATTTTTGATGACAATCAAGTCAAGCCATCCACATCTGGAGACTGGGCAGCTGAATATCAACAACAACATAATGGTGGTCTTAGTTGGGGTGATGAATTTGGACGCACTGAGGCAAGTGTAAACATGGTTTCAAGATGGAAGTTTTAATCATTCCATGTACTTGATAATGTTTGAGCAGAATATCATTTGTGCATGTTCAGTAATCATGATAATATTGAAATAAGATTTCTTTGTGCTTAAATGGGCATGGAGGATATGCTTGCAGAGTCCTTAGACTTACATGATAGCTCCCACGTGTTTGCGCGGCCTATTGATCTTAGCTTAGCTTACCTGGAGTTGCATCTTGCCCCATGTTCTCATCTGAAGATTGATTAGTCATTACCCCATCATTGTTCTGTTGATTTTTTTCATGATTTTGTTGTTTCTAGCTTTCCCATGGACCTGATAGATGGGTGAATGAGTTTTCTGCTGAGCACAAGCAACCAAATGCGGTTGAGGATCAGTGGGTTGATGAATTCTCCAAGCTGCACATTCAGGACTGGGCAGATGAATTTGGGCGTCAGGTTGGTGAAGGTGCATTTGGCGATGAAACTACTGATAACTGGGCTAGTGCATATGATGAGTAAGTTTTGTCTAATCCTCCACGTGAATGGTATGGTATGTGTGTTGGATCAGTCACTAATGTTTTTGGTCATTCTAGGTAGTTCTTCAGTTTGAGTTCTAAAATAACCTTGTGCCCTCCATATTTGATCTAATATGCATGCCTTCCAACGTTTATAAAAGTAGATGCCCCCATATGTTCTTTTTTTCCCCCCTTTCTTTTTTCTAATGAGAAAGTCTACAAAACCTTTATTATATGTAGAAAAACATGGTGAACTGGTATTTTTCTAAGCTTTTTTGTGGTGATTGGTCAGATGTGTCTATAGCCTTCCTCATCCCTGTGTCATACCAGTACTGTATGCTTTCTTGGATGTTACCTGTGTAGTGAATTCCCATCTTACTTCTTGGACTCCAATATTATGCACCTTTCTGATATCTATGTTTACCATGACATAGTTCACCTTGTGATTAAAAACTCTCTTACTTGCACTTGTTGTTCATCTTGTTTCATGGTTGTCTTTAATTTCATTAAAGCACATTATTGCTGGAGCATACCCCATGCATATACCTAATTAGGCATGTGTTATCGATCTGTGATTTTTCACCCATACTTTGGCTGTTTAGAGACTAAATTTAAGGCAAAACACAAGGCATTTTGGTGTGGTGCCTACCCTTATCTAATGCTTATTTAACCCTTCTTTGGTGTTTTTGTTTGTTTGTCCTATAGATAAAGGAGGACCTTTGATCTATACTATAATGCTATTATTCAAGATAACAGGGCATTATGGACCCCTGCATTACATGGTTGTAATTTTTACAACAGATGCTATTTAAATGGGGTAGAGTAGGTATTACAATCTAAAAAGTACTTCCTGGAAACTCTTCATAACCAACCATCGTCTATCCTTTCCCTGATTTTCTCTCAGATTTGTTCTTTTTGGTATTCTCTTACTCTGCACATGGATCGTGGTGACACTCTAGTCCTTGTAACCTCTTTTGCCTTCTCTCTGTTCTTTTAAATATCCCTTCCCACTTAAAAAACCTGCAACACTACAAAGCCTTTTCTTCTTTGAACTCTGCCACTTTAGTGGTGCCTTATCCATTCTAAACTTGAGAAACTATGAATTATATAGTGATCCCCAGTAAAAATTCAACTAAGTTGTCTTGCTTTGCTTTTGCATATCCTTCTCTTCCACCTGATACTTAAGTGTCAAAATGTGAATCTCAATATGTTTCTAAAGCTTCTTTAGTTTCAGTTGCATTGTTTGGTGTCATCTCATTTCTTTTGGAAGAACAGACACTCACCTGCACAAAACAAATAGACACGTTTCTTATATTATCGACAATTTTCAAGCCATCTGAGGAAATTGCATGCTAAAATGTGGTTTGGTTTTGTTATTAATTTATGTGGTACTAAACTAGTAAGCCATTCTGTGATGACTAAATTCTAAATTTTGTTTCTGGAACTTTAGTCCCTATATGTTAATTTCTGCATATTGTTGACTTAAATTAATATTTTTCTTGACAATAAAATCCTAGGTACCTTAATGAGCAAGCAGCCATCAAGCAACAATCTGGTGGTTCTAGGGGAGTTTATGTCTTTTCTGAGATGAATCCATATGTTGGTCATCCCAATCCCTTAAAGGAAGGGCAAGAATTGTTTCGTAAAGGACTTCTTAGTGAAGCTGTACTTGCTTTGGAAGCTGAAGTAATTAAGAATCCTGACAATGCTGAAGGTTGGAGATTACTTGGAATAGCACATGCAGAAAATGATGATGATCAACAGGTTCTTCTGCCTTTCTATTTTGAATCTTTTCCTTGGAGTTGTTCAACATGGACTGTAATTTGTAAAATTGAGTGATTGCTTATTAGATAGTGAAAGACTATCAGCAGATGTAAGTTGGGCTTCTCAACAGGCATAGTCAAATGATGGTGCTCATTGTATTTTTTTGTTTTCGCATTTGTTTTAGTTTACCTCGGCCGACCCCAAGTTTTGGGATTAAAGTTCAGGTTGTTGTTTGTTGTGTTTTGTTTTATTTTACCTCTATGAGCAAAAGTTGGGCTTCTCCACAGGCATGGTCAAATGATTGTGCTCATTGCTTTTTTGTTTTCACTTTTGTTTTATTTTATCTCTACCAGCAAGCCAATACAGTGCCTAATAGTAATTGTATTAAGTTTCTTATACATTGGATATCTCAATAACCTTCATAGAGTGAGAAGTTCATAACAATTTGCATTCTAATGGATTTTAAACCATCTATTTGGAAGGAAGTGAATTTATTGGTAAATATGGTGTTATTTTAGATTGTTGCTTTTTCTGATCCGGCATCCTTGTTGCATCGACAAATCAGTATGACCAAAAATAAATAATTAAACAAGGGACTACAAAATTTGTTGGCAGAAAAGATCTTGTCACTATCAGAAACTTAGGCCTTGCGTTGACAATTTTCAATCAGCTTGATTACTTTTCTTATTTTGAATGGTGGAATTATGACTCTATCTGATGTTGCTATCATGCTGCTGGTGTTTTACGCTCCGTTTTTCATTGTTACAAGATCTACCCTGTGGTTGCAGGCCATTGCGTCTATGATGAAAGCGCAGGAGGTTGATCCAACAAATCTTGAGGTTCTTCTTGCACTCGGTGTCAGTCATACCAATGGTTAGTGATCAATCATTTAACAAGGAAACTGCAAATTGAATATCTAATTCATTTTTTTTCTTTTTTTTTTTTGGGTGGGGGAATGGGTGGATGGGTGAAACTTTTTGCGGAGTCTAAAAGAGATGGTTATCCTGTAAATTGCAGAGCTAGAGCAGGCAGCTGCATTGAAATACTTGTATAGCTGGCTGCTTCACCACTCAAAATATGGAACTCTTGCCCCTCGCGAGCTTTCCGAATCTCTGTATTATGCTGATGTAAGTGCTCGTTGTTGCATTCTATTGTTTTTCTTTCTTTTTCCCCCCCTTTTTCCTGAGATTTCAGCCATTTTGGACATAGGAACTGGGCTTACAGACACGAGAAGATAGCTTTATATGATGCAGTGCATTTTTCATGTAATTTGATTATTGCTTTATTCATGAGCTTAAGATGGTTTAGAGACCGAAAGACTTACAAAGAAAACTGGCGTCTTTAAAGAGATGTTTGTGTCATTGATTTCTGTTTGATAACATATGACGATTGAATTTCAGATTTTTGTGTTTCTACCTTGTTGCCCTTGTCTGGCATGACAAAAAGAATATCTATATGGGCTCAATTGAATATAGGGGAAGATTGCTAATCTTTCCCAGTTTGGTGGAGTGTAGGCTAGACATGCCCAGACGTTCCGGTTCTGAACTGGAATCAAACCTTGTCGAACAAAAATTGAACCCTGAAAATGGTTCTGATCTGATTTTAGAACTGGAACCTTCAAGTCACTGGTTGGATTTCAGTTCTTGATTTTTGGAACCGGAACTGGACCATGAAGGAACTGTAAAAGATCATAAGAATATGAAAGAACCCTAAAAAGCTGGAACCGAACTGGGACCAAATGGAAACCAAATTAGAATTGGAACTGTCAGTTTTAGAACCAAAAGTGGACTAGAGCCATCAGGCTTTGAAACTGGAACCGGAATTGTTCCGGTTTGGTCTGGAACCTTGGACCTGTCTAATGTTGGCACCATTCCCGTTACACTAGCTTTATTCCTTGTGAATCTGCATTACTTTTTTCTCTTAAGAAGTAAATGTTTGGGTTGCTGCGAATTGAAATTGGGTATATAATTGGCGAGTGGGGGGCAATTGTGAGGAAAAAATATTATGAATACAGAAAAAATAATAATCAAACTGAAATAATCGAAATTTAAAAATAATTTATACTATGCTACAATATAAAAAACTTATTAAGAGCCATTAATCATTTTCCTAGAGAATAGAAATTCAATTTATATTGGTTGTTTCCTTATGTACAAAAAATTTGAAGTATTAAAAGAAGATTGAAGTATAAGGCAGCTCTCTCTCTCTCTCGTTCATTTCTTTTACCACTTTGATAGTTGTAACAAGAATGGAATTTTTACTGGCCATATTTATGTATGGAGCATATGTTTGGGGGGAGGGGAGTGGTTATGGTAAATATATTGCCCATAAATTTTCAAAACTTTCAAAATAATACAGTTAAAGTTCCTAATAATTATTCCTATTTTATTTAACTATTTAATGCAAATTATGATTTTTTTTTTGGGGGGGATTTCCATTATACTATTTGCTAAAAATTTGAGAAACCAAATTCAAGATAACATGGAGAAATTTTTGGAGCTGGCGGCAAAGAAACCAGTCTCCCTCCTTGCCTGCTTCTTCTCTTAATGATTTATATAGGTCAATCATCCACCTGAATGCTTATGTGGATCTATTAGACAACATTATGTATAAATTGCAATGAGTGGGATGCAAGGAAGCATATGCTTGCCCAAATTTTACTTAGGAGATTAGAGGAGTTTATTTTGATATTGAATCTCATGGCTAGTGGTTTTAATTCCTGGTGGATGCATGAAACTTTTGTGGCCTAAATTTGAGGGAGCTGCTCTCTTAGTTAACAAGTGATTAGTAAGCTCCAAATTTGTTACACTTCAAGATCATATGCATTTTGTTTCCTGGAATTCAGGTTGCCAGATTATTCAAAGATGCTGCTCAAATGTCACCTGAGGATGCTGATGTTCACATTGTGCTTGGTGTGCTTTACAACTTATCCCGAGAATATGACAAAGCCATTTCATCTTTTCAGACAGCTTTAAAACTTAGACCAAATGATTATTCTCTTTGGAACAAACTTGGGGCAACCCAAGCAAACAGTGTTCAGAGTGCAGATGCCATATTGGCTTATCAACAGGTAGTCCACACTAATTTAGGCATAACTTGGTGGTTTGATTTTGTGTATGTTATTAACAATGCTTTTCTTGCATCAAAAGGTGGTTTTTATGTATGTTTGCACAAATATTTTTTCTTTTCTAGAATTCATGAAATACTTATGTGAACATTCATTGGTTTATATCCGCCCCCAATTCATTTATCCGAATTTCTACACTAAAATTATAAGAATTCTATTTTACTTTTTTCTTTTCAAATGTATATTGGAAATTGATATCTAATTAACAAGCAAGTAAGCAATATAAATACAAAGCATCAGCCTAACTTCAATATTGTGCTTAAAGTTGATAGCCTGGTGTCATACTGTAATATTGTCTTTGTACTTATGTGACATATTCAGTACCATACATAATATAGGTCGTTTTTGTATCTAATCTTTTGCCTATCTGACTTGGATATCATCTTGACATCTCACCTTTACCCATTTTGCATTTTAATGCTACTCAACAATTTAGATACTTAAAGCTATCTTTGCTATCTATGACACTCTGCAGTTCTACTTGAGCTGTCTATGCTTCATTCTGCTCCTATCAGAGGTTACTGTTACTGGGAGGCTGACTCTGACTCTGGCCCAGCTCATGTGAACATTGTCTTGACATCCCACCTTTAGTGCTCTTGGATTAGATCAAATTATCATAATACCAAAAACCAGGAACCAGAAAATTTTGGGCATCTACCAACACACACGCACACGCACATGTATATACACTAGTCAAAAAACTTGGTTAAACATCATGAGACATTGATTATGTTCCACATTGGGATTGGTTGAAATTGAGAAAAAGATTGGACTGTATGTCCCTTGTTGATTTCTGCAGTTTCCACCGTAAGCAATTAAAGATGGTGGATTATCTGAATGCAGTTTGGAGATTCATTGCATAATGGAAGCATGTCTGCATGTGTATGGTCTTCCTTCTAGCTTTCAAGTGATCTGTTATGTAGTGCTCTGCCTAGTTAAGTATGATGAAGATAACTAAGTAAATCTGTATGTAGAATAGTATATTAACATGCATGATTTTCATAGCAATCATTGCTGTCGAATCATGCTATGAATTTTCGTTATAGCTCATTAACTGTTAGTGCAAGGAGAATGTTCTCCCCCCCTTCCCAGTTTTATTGTGGTTTTTTCCTGGATTCTATGTTTCAATAACTCGTGTCTGTGTAGGCTCTAGACTTGAAGCCCAATTATGTTCGTGCATGGGCAAACATGGGCATCAGTTACGCCAACCAGGTATTTTTCCTATGCTTGTATTTTGGTAATTTCAGCCACAATGATATGAGAAGTAGATTTTCCTGATTGCATGGTTCTTACTTTTAGCTATCTGTATGGGGTGATAGTAGAATGGGATAAATGTGAATTCGCATTGAATGTGTTGACCTCCTAATGGGAAAGGATAATTTGAGGCCTATGAGATGGATTTAACAACATGTGCTTAAGTTGGGGAATAAGGTTTGGTTGATTTTTAGCATGCTCTGGGTATGGTCATGTTAGATTGCAATGATTGCATCTGCTTCCTCAGTTGCACTCTGTTATTTCAACTGCAAGTATTTTTATAGTTTTACAGTCTTAAAATGTGGGGTTCATATGTTGTATATTAAAATGATCTCATTTTGAGGGTCAGTTGTCTAAACTTCTGGTTTGAGAGATCAGTTTATTGTTTCCCTAGTTCTTTGCAATCGGTTCAAGGCTGAGAGGTTCTTACAGGTTGCTTGCTGGTTCATATAATTGGCAGCACTTAAGTGGTTTACATAATGACTCAACATATTTGCTCTTCTCTTCCCTGCTATGTTTAGAAGTTGCTCTGGCTATGTATCAGACGCCTTGTTCTAGTCTTGTAATGACAAATTATGATTATTCTAATTATTATGGCAGTCTTTAGTCATTACCGTTTGGGTGTGCATGAGTAAACCCATCAAGCAGACGTAATAGCTCCAAGCTACACACATTGGGAAAGCATAATGGACAAATTGTGTGTGCGCTCTCAAAACCTCCACAATGCTGTTACCTAGGATTAAACCTTGGATCTTGCTTGGAATGAGCTGCAACTTTACTGTTTAGCCAGAGATCATTTGTGTTAATGAGTAAAGAATTATTTTGGATGTCTTGAAAAGCTTTTTTTCTTTTGGGGCAGCCGCCCCTCATCTTATTATTATATATTAATAGGCTGTTAACATAATATATAATATATTATCTGAACTAACTTCAGGTTATTGATGTAATTATTTAAATATTCTTCGTATGTAGGGTATGTATGAGGAGTCCATACGTTACTATGTACGGGCACTTGCCATGAATCCAAAGGCAGATAATGCCTGGCAATATCTGAGAATTTCTCTTGGGTAAGTCATAGAATTTATCACATTTAATTTTTCTACCTGTACTCTCCTATATTGTATACTCATATAATGCTTCCTGTTACATTTTTGCAGCTACGCTTCTCGAAATGACATGTTTGAGGCTTGCGACTCTAGGAATCTTGATGTTCTGCAGAAGGAGTTTCCCCTTTGATTTCTTTTTTCCTTTGTGGGCATAAAAGTAAACAAGGCTGCCATTTTGACAAGGTTTGGTCCTGTAAATCACCTTCAATTCACCTTATATTGGGCATTTAACAGCTGACCATCTAAAAATGCACTTACTTCTGTTTGGGTTATTTTTGGATGTTCACCAGTTAAAATAACCAGAAAAGCAAGAGGGGCCGATTCCGATCTTGTTGGTTTTCTCTTTTACATTCAGGTTCCATAAGCTGTGGCTTCGTTTGAGTCTGGGTGGAGAGGATTGCAATGGCTGTCACAGATTTTGTGAGATTTGATTTGAAGCTCAAAACGCTGTTTGGGCAACAAGATTGTGCTATAATGCAAGATGAAAGGGGAGAACAGCCTCAGTATAGTTTTCAGGGAATGAAAATGTGCTTGAATAATAAACTACAGAATAATTATGAAAAGAAAAGATGGAAAGTAGTGAAAATGTGTTGCAGTTCCTTGATATGAACATTCTTATAAGTGATTCTTGCCATGCTGGAATGGATGCATTGTTGAATTTCTTGTGTTTTCATGCTTTTTTTGGGGGGTGGGGGGGTTGAGGTTTGGTCTGGCAAGAAAATTGCTACTGCTAGATGTAGATGTAGCTAACCAGCCTTGCTCCTGATGAGGACTTTACAGATGTAAACGTTCTTATTTTTATTTTCTTTCTCTTGCTTTTTGTTTGATTAAAGTCGTCGCTTTCCTTTATTTCCTGTTCATAAGTGCATTTATCTATGTTCAAGTTTGAGCAAAAGAATTTCCCAAAAAAAAAAAAAAAATTCGGGGTGAAATATTAAGGCAGCTCTCCCTGGATCTTTTTTAGAAAAAGATGCATACTTCCCAACCATTATGCTCATCACATTGGCCCTAATTCTTGACCAATTTTATCACTTTCCATTCATTGTCATCTACTTATGATATGACTTTGCCTAAATCCCAGTAGCCCCAATCTTTTTACTGAAACCTTGTTTGTAACAGAGTAAGAAATTTTAATAGATATTTTCAAATTTCAACCAAATAAAATGTAATATATTTTCTTTTCCCCAAAATTTCATTGGGCTGACTTTTTTTTTTTGTTTTTTTTCCTTGATCGATTGGTATTCAGTAATCAATTTATTGATTATGACTAATCTAATTCGAGTTAATTGTCGTATCCGTTAAGGGAGAACTCTCTTAACGTCTGTTTGTTTGTTTGTTTATTTGTTTTTTTTTTTTTTTTTTTTTTTTTTTTCTCAAGACTAGGATAGGAAAACTTAGTTAAACAAATTTAATGGTCCTTCACTTAATTAACATTGTGTTCGTAGAACATGATTGATTACCATGCTAAAGTTCAAGCTCTAGATTTTGGTCCCAGATTTCCATTTTTTCAGTGATATAATTAACCCAGAATTTTTCTCACACTCATTCACGCCAAAGGGAACCACAGGTCAACCTTTTTATCTTTACTTTTTAAATCTAAGGAATTTATTTCAAATTGGATATAAAAAGAAAGCATTATGCAGATTTATATCAGAAGCTGAACCACTCGGTGAATGTTGGCACCCTTTTTACTCATCAAGGTTTTGATGAAATTTGATTCAACAAAAGAGGGGGGAAAAAAAGATTGAGGATCAAGAGTAAATTAGAACTATGGAAGTGCAAGGCCTGTATAATGATATGGGTCTTATTCCACAAAGCTAGGAGGGGCCACGGGTGGGTTCATTTTGGTGTTAATTAACATTTTCATTAGTATAACAAAGCTCAATTTTTAGTTCTGATTTTGTTAACCATGGGGTGGTCTTGGACCTAACTATGATTGAATAGGGGTTGAGCTGGGCCGAATAGCTCAAGGGTTACTAACCCGGCCCGATCATCATCTGCTTGCTGGATTGTGTCCAAAGTCTCTGATCCTTCGAGACTTAAGATTCTTAATAAGAAAATTATTTAGAGATGCAACATGATCACATAATCGAGCCTAAAAGGCCAACTTCTTTCTATCCACACATAAGCCAGGTGGGATAAAGAAAAAAAATGATGTTTAGTTCAAGCCATTAATGATCTAGTTAGACTAATGGACAGTTAGTCTAATGAGATAGACATATTAAATCTTTTAATCAAATTTGGAGTTTGAAACATAGTGATTGTATATGGCTAAAATGACCCAAATCATGTTGGGCTATTTACTAGCCCTTAACTTGTCAAATGGTGTTTGATAACCCTATTGTTAACCGGGTCGGCATCTATCTGGTCGGTTAACTGACGAGCCAGTCTAAGAGCTCATCATCATGAGACATGAGATCCTTCGAGTCAGTAGCCTAAAGAGCACAATCAACTGAAGTATGCCGTCAATAAGAGATTTATTTCCCAAATAGGTAGGCACGACCCATACTCTCTCGGTATCTATCAATTAGACTCTATTTGATAGCCAGCTACTCGCTAGCCATCTGTTTGGTACCCTTTTGGTACTCAGTGATCGTCATTGAATCAGCTAAGATAATATTTCTCCCCCTAAATTGTGGGGGCAATTTTATATAAATAGAAGGAAGATCTACAATCGTGGTTGATAAAGAAAAGAATTTTCATAATGATTTGGACTTTCTAGATCGATAAGAATTTGAAATTCTTGAGAATTTTACATTAAGATCCCAGGTTTCAACACCCCGCATGTATATGATTCTCATATACTGAAACTATATATACATCAATGAGCCGCTTAGCCAGGCACGCTCTCTGGACCAACACATTACACACAAGAATACAGAGCTCCATTTCAATCTGTTTCTCCTTTTCGAAAATCACTTTTTAATTTAAGTATCAGAATCTCCCCCGTCGGAATACTATCCAGCGGTATTTTGTAGATCTCATTTATCAAGATCATCAAACAGTCAAGTCATCCCATTTGAATTAACAGACTCATTATCTATGAGTCAAACTCATCTCCAACAGATTGACGCCATTCATGGACACAGACTAGAAAGAAGTTTGTCCCGTGTCGCTTTGCTTTATCAAGAGAACATGCCTTCTTGAAGAATGACCAAAGTTATTTCCAGAACGACGTCCTTGATAGAAGGGTGCACTGTCATCCCGACGAATATTACACAACTTGTAGTCAACAACCTTACAAGAGTTCTTATTGTTACTAGACCACAAGAGATTTAACCTCATGTCGACCACCAAAGTCACCCGGCACCACCCGTCGCTCCTCCCTCTCCAAAAAGGGTCACCCAACCTCAAGTGGAGAGGCTAGAGTCTAGGATACAAAACATGAGTAAGCAATTGGAAGAACTCAGATACACTCTCAGACTAGGAGCCCAATCCTCATCTCACAAATCTGGTTACATGCACTTATGAAGGCTCAAACCCAGAGAACATCGGGGGCCCTTGGTGATTTCCCGACATGACCTAGACAATCTAAAGAAACAGGTTGAAGAACTCGTGGCAAACGAGTTAAGATGTGTTAATGTGAAAAGGGATGGGACTGCTCAATATCTTATTGGTCTTTTACCATTCAATTCCAAGATCTCCTCAAAGCCGATTCCTCGCGACGTGCTTCTCCCCCTTTTGAGAGGTACAATGGCACTATCGATCCTAGGGATCATGTAGCCCACTTCGTTGCTATGATCATCTCAAGAAACATGTCAGAAGCCACCATGTGCAAGCACATTTCAACGACCCTGAAGGGCAATGTATTGACATAATTCAATTTGCTCCCCAATTCAACATCAAGAGTTTTTCCTAACTCTGACAACAGTTTGAGATACACTTTGTCATCAGTAGAGAGGCCAAGAGAAAGTTCACATCCCTCCTTTCATTATGACAGAGGAATGATGAGCCATTGAGAGACTTCCTTGAGAAGTTCAAATTCGAGATGATGAAAGTCTCCGGTTTAGACCACTCTATCGTGCTGACAACATTGATCACGGGGTTGCGACTATCGGGGATAAAAACATCCTTTATCCAGAATCCCCCATCTACTATCTAGGAGTTTTACAACCGAGCAAAGAAGTATATCATCACTGAAGATGTTGAGGCCTTTGACAAACGGTGAAATCGACTAGCTCAAAACTAGCGTCGTTGATTACCCCGACAGTCCTCATCTAAGAGGGCTCGACAAGGGTCCCCTCAACCACGAAGGTTCACCAGCTATATGCCTCTAAACGAGGTACCCAACCAAGTTCTACTCCAGATTCAAAAAAATCCCATGTCAGGTGGCCTCCTTGCTCTACGAAGGATGATTTCAAAAAAGACAAGACTCGATACTATCACTTCTTTCGAAACTATGACCATTTAATAGACGAATGTAAGAAATTGAAAGACAAACTCGAGTTCCTCGTTTGAAGTGGTCAACTCCAAAGGTTTTTAAGTACAGAAAGGGAAGGTCTTCCTCTTTGAGGCTTGCACAATGCAAAGCCAGAGAACGAGCAAGTCGACCAACTAATCCCAGGGGATGCCCACAATCGATGAGACAGAGTTATCCTTCAATTGTTAGGTGGATACGACCCTTCGGAGCCTTACCTCCTGACCCATATCTTGCGGGTGCTATATCAGCGCGACCACTCATGATTAAACCAAAAAGGGCACTTAGTAGTTCCAATCTTCCAAAAGGAAGAGCCATCCAGCTCCGTATCCAAAGAAATCCTTGCTACGGAGAAACCACCCAAGAAGAAAACACCCATGATTGATTTCAATGACGACGACCTAGTAGGGGTCAACCCAGATCGACATGATTCTCTCACCATTACCGTAAAGATTGGGCAATATGAAATCAGAAGGTGGTTGTAATCTCCTTTACTGGAGCGTCTTTCAGTAGATAGATTTCACCCAAGCACACTTGTAGCCTCACAATGAGCCCATCAAGGGACTCTCAGGTGAATGGATATACTCTGAAGGCATTATCTCATTGCCCATCACTCTCGGGACTACACCAGATCACACGATGGCCTCCTCTATATTCAATGTGGTTAAACTTCCCCTACTCTATAACGTTATTTTGGGGCGACCTGGCTTAAACTCCTTGGTGGCACTGTTGAGCATAAAACACATGAATGTCAAGTTCAGGATCTTTACTGGCATCGGGATACTGCATTGTGATCCAGAACCCCTAGCACACCCTCCTAAGTAAACTCTAAACCCCTCTGTACTTGCTTTCATAGTACTACTTGTTGAATGATCTATGGTATCTAGTCTTACTGCTCATTTTATTGAATAACTCGTGGTTATCTCACTTGTGACGGTTTGTTTCATTAATCTCTCTCTCTTCATGAGTTGATCACATCGAACATATGCCGTGTGGCCCTTCCTATCGAACAAATGCGTCATCAATAAGGGATTTATTTCCCTGTTGGGTGGACACGGCCCTTCCTATTGAACGAACATGTCATCAATAAGAGATCTATCTCCTCGTTGGGTGGACATGACCCTTTCTCTCGAACGAACATGTCATCAATAAGTGATATATCTCCTCGTTAGGTGGACACGACCCTTCCTATCAAATGAATATGTCATCGATAAGGGATCTATCTCCCCGTTGGGTGGACATGACCCTTCTTATAAACGAATGCGTCATTAATAAAAGATCTATCTCTCCATTGGATGGCACGACCCTTCCTATCGAACGAACGTGTCGTCTGTAAGGGATCTATCTCCCCGTTGGGTGGATACAACCTTTCCTATCGAACAAACGTGTTGTTAATAAGGGATCCATCTCCCCATTGGGTGGACATAGGCCTTCCCATCGAACGAATGTGTCGACAATAAGAGATCGATCTTCCTGTTAGGTGGACATGACCCCTCCTATAGAACAAATGTGTCATTAAGGGATGTATCTCTCTATCGGGCAAATATGCCCATTTCACTTTTTAACCAACACAGTATCGATTAAGGATATATCTCTTCGGTAGCACTCTATTTGATAAGCACAAAAGGAACAATACAATCAACACAAAGGGAATAATCGAATGTTTTATTAATCCTTTCAAGGGTACAAAAGAGAAAGTTACAAACAAAGAAAACAAAAAACCTTGATCAAGGGGTCGGGGGAACTGTAGATCCCTCAGGAAGTTGAGGCACTTATCATCTGCCACATCCACAGAAGCTTCACTGACAAGAGCAAGAGTAGACTCAGGATCAGAGCCAACGCTCTCAGTGTTCGGGGGCATAGCGCCCGCCAATCCCTCTTACTGAATGATCTCCAAAGCACATTGGAGCCTGTCAGATAGCGTGCGCCAAACACGCGAGTGCTGATCGATAATCCTTGCAACAGTACCCCCCAGTTCGGCTACCCTTTGCTCGACAGCATGAAGGGACTGCCCACACACATTGGCCTCCCTCCTCGCGGCTTGCAGAGATGCTTTACGCACCTTGGCCTCTGTTTCTAGCTCTTCACACCTCTTGGAGACCAATTCACATTGATAGAGAGTCGCATCCCATTTAGCCCTCAGCAGCTTCACTTCTTCATTGCGGCATTCAAGATAGCTACGGATGCCCTCTCTTTCTTGAGCTCCCTTTCCTTCCGCAAAAGGGTATCCTCCAACCGGGACACATCCGACCTTATCTAGTTGGCCCGGAGCCTCATATGACTCACCGTTTGCTCCCTCCTCCGCTTCTGGAACTCTGCCAAGACTATGATCTGAGCAAACGAACACTAGTTAATGAGCAGAAAGGAGAAAAGAAAATAAATATTAGAAGAAGAAGAATACCATCAAGACAGCGGATAGCAAGGCCTCGTTGCCCTGCTCAAACGAGAGCTTGTTCAGCTCTAATTCCAAACGATGGAAATCTAACTGATCGGCTATTCACCTCCCCTTGGTGACGTCTATATAGCTATGACGACTGTCCCCGGTGCAAATAATCATCGTCTCTTGCTCTTTCGAGTCTCAACGCCCGTCAAAAGATCAAACAAGAATTGCAGAAGGAAACGCTTCCTCCTCGAGCACCATGCATTTGCCTTTGTTCGAGAACAACAATGGAACAACAGTAGATAGTCCTGCACCAGGCCCCCTTGTTGACCTAGGCAAATATATTCAGGGCACCCTGGGGATACTCCTCTGTCTCGTCGGGAGCCTCAGGGGCATGGCCTTCAACCCCGTCCTCACCGCTCTCGGCCTCCATACCGCCTGTCTCCGAATGCTCCGGCCGAACCTCCACGTTTCTACGAGCCTCAGACCCATGGTCCTTAGTATCAATGGTTCTCAATGTAGCTAGAAAGTCTTGTCTTACACTCCTCCTTTTCCTTTGCCTTAAGGATAAAAGAGGGATGGTGTCTGTACCTGCATCAGATATGCTCTATGTCTCGATGGCCTCTCTCTTCTTGGTCCTTATTTGCTTATCTGTGGTGATCTCCTTAAGATCTTTCTCCTCAAGAGAAGCAAGAACGTCGATAAACTTTTTGCTCTTCTTCTCAATCAAGAGAGACCTCTCAATCTTCCTCTTCTCTCCTAGCAATAAGCCCACCAACAACAGCATCTCATTGTCTAAGAGAGACTCAACCCAGATGCATCTCTTCTTGGCCTCACAGTAACCAGTAACCGAATGCACAAACCTTGAGTGGCAAGACAGTTGATGAGACCTCAGCCCGAGAAGTGGTTCCTCATCAGTACCCGACAATACCGACATCAATTTTTTGATCAAAAATTCCACAAAGAAATACCTATGTATCTAGCTTTTATCAATGGTCTCCTTGTAAAGAATTTCTAATTCAACTCGGGCCGGGTTTGCAAATAGAACCACCCTTCTATAGGACCACCATGGGTGCACCTCTTAAGAGTGAACACAGATGCTAGGATCTCAAAATCAAAATGGAGATGACAAACTCATCAGAGATATTACAGCGATGACCAAGCGCCAAGTGCTAGGAATCAATATCATCGGAAAGATATTCTAACGAACCAAGACTCGAGCGACATCGCCCGTATATGGCGCCTCTAGGCCATACTTAATGCATTGCTTGTACATTAGAATGCGGCCTTCCGATGCCCTATTGGCCTTATCTTCATCAGTGGCTGATCAAAGGACGTAATTGTCCCCCAGCAGCATGTCTTCCGAACGTCTTGCAACTCATCCTCAATCATGATACTTTTGATTTCCTCGATGCTTGGCGAACCTCAAGCCATTTTTCTCAGATGATTTTCACAGAAGGCTGAATCGTCAAGAACGTTAACTATCGCAAAAGCGAAAGCAGTGGTGGAAAATCAATCAGTGGACGTGCAATATAAGAGGCATATTGGAGACACTTCGTGAAAACCGAAGCGGCACGTGCCATATTTAATTCTTTGGTTTGCAAAATCTGAAAGGTCTACTCTAGTCTTGAAGTCCCTTCTTAGAAGCAACAATAGGAATGGGGAAAAGTGATGGTATATTGTCAAAATGACTCAAATCATGTTGGGCTATTTACTAGCCTTAACCTGTCAAATGATTTTCGTAGCCCTGTTGTCAACCTGGTCGGTATCCATTTTGTAGGTCAATCGACTAGTCAGTCCAAGAGTTCATAATCATGAGGCATGAGACCCTCTGAGTCCGTAGCCCAAGGGGTATAATCAATCAAAATGTGCCATCAATAAGAGATTTATCGACTAGACTTTGCTCGATAGGCAACTATTCGGTAACCAATTGTTTGGTACCCTCTCGGTACTCGATAATTGTCACTCGATCCTCTAAGATAATATTCACTCCCCCTAAATCGTGGGGGCAATATTATGTAAATAGAAGGGGGATCTACAATCATGGTCAATAAGGAAAAGAATTTTTATGACGATTTGGACTTTTCAAACCGGTAAGAGTTTGAAATTCTTGAGAATCTTACATTAAGATCCTCGTAATCTCGAGTGCTCTCGTAAGGAAACTAGGATTTCAATTTGTTTCTCCCTTTCAAAAATCATTCTCTAGTTTGAATATCGAAATCTCTTCTGTCAGAGCACCATCTGATAGTCTTTCGTAAGTCTCATCGATCAAGACCATCAGATAGCCAAGTCATCTTGTTTGAGTTAAAAGAACCATTATTTATGGAGCTAAACCCACCTTCAATACATGGAAATGGAAACAAACTACACCAAAAGAGTCATATTCTAAATATGGCATTTGTAGACGTTCAAATCGGATTAATCGGAATATGACTTGTGATGAAAAAAAATGATCAAGTTAGGCCAAATCTATTATAAATCATCATTTACTAATCGTAGGTTGCTCTAATGATAACTGTATTTGAAGCCCTTAAAGAGATTGAGAGTTTTATGATTTTTTTTTGGTGTTATATAAGAATTTGAATATCAGATTATGAGATTGGGTAAGGGGGATTGTGATTACTAGACTGTCGGGATAATTTTATAACTCTTATCGTAGTCCGAGATCAGTAAAAAAAAATCTACGTAAAGGCAGCTACTCTTTTAGATTCTTAACCGCGATGCCAATACTGGTGCATCAACTTCATTTTTCCTAAAATTAAAAAGTTCTGATGGTTGAGAAATTTTATGCTTTTATAATTTTTTGTTGATTTTTTTTTTCAAAGTTTTGATATCTACGGAAGCATTGAGAAATTAAAAAGTTTTGATGCAAAAGTAGTATAAATCAAGTATCAAACATTATCTTCTTCATAATTTCTTCGGTATGATATTATAATTTTGAACCTATTTTTTGTTTAAATTACTTATATATATATATATATATATATATATATATATATATTTTGTGTCTTGTCTTGGGGTCATCACTCAGTATTTGAGGTTTTACCTTGACTAAATTGGATCGATTTGTGGTCAGGCGTCAATCGGGGGGAGGGATCTCCTATCATTGGTTTTTTCCGTTCCCATGCCTAGTTGAATCTGGATATGATTAAGGGGTCTCAGCGTTATCTCTCACTGAGGCAACCAATGTTGGTAATTTAAATTATTTATATATTAGCTGGTATTTGATCGATAAATCTAAGATGGGTTAGGATACGAGGAAGCTTGTCATTTTATTTTTATTTTTTGAGCTAAAGCAAGATATATGGTTCATTTCGATTTGAACATAGTAAAATTAATAATCTTAATTAAATGAGAATATGCTGAGTAGAAGAGCTTGCACCAAATATACAAAGGGAGAATGAAAGAGTTTTGGTCCAATGCTCTCTCAATCTTGCTTAATCTAAGTAAGGCCTTATATATATATATATATATATATATATATATATATATATATATATATATATATATATAATATATATATATATAAAAGCCTTTTGGCAAATAAATAAATAAGGTGATAAAACCGGGCTTGAAAAGGATATTACGAAGAGAAATATTCTTTTTTTTCCTAATTATGATCCGTTTATTGTAAATGTATATTGTTTATTTTATTTTTCTCAATTTGAAAATTGTAATTACATATATAATTACATGAATATATTATTTTTTTGTTATAAATATCTAGTTTTGTAATTTTAACTTTCTAGATTTTCATTTACTAATTATTTTTTTATTTTCTGGTTATTTGACTTCTAGAATTGGTGCCACATATTTATTCATTTATTTGCTTCGATTTTGTTGATTTTTATCTTTCTTCTTTTTCCATAGTATTTTTATTTTATAACTTTTTATTTACAAAATGAGAAAAAAATAAATTTTAAGTTTTATTAGTATTTTAGGTCATTTTATAAATTGAAAAAATTCTTAGAGTTTTATATTTAGTTAGTTTTAATTAGTTTATTGTTTCTTTTTTTCAATTTTTAATAAATTTAGAGTTAAAAAATTTAAATCGGCATTTTTAAATAATTTTAGATAATTAGAATAAATCAACATTAATAAAAAAATATCAAATTTATTTATCAAATTTACTATCTCACCGAACCTCAATCTTGAGATCCAAAAGATATTTTTGTCAATTAGAATTATAAAGTTCAAACTAAAAAAATAACTATTTCGTATTAAATTTTTGAGTTAAATCAATTTTTTTAACACCCCTCGACCCCTTCTAATTAGTCAAACAGAGAGAATGTGTTGCTCCAAAGTAAGGTAGAGAGAGATATAGACATTCGAAAAGAGAGATATGAGAGAATCTTCACCTCACTTTCTCTTCCACTCCACCACAGCAAAGAAACAATGGAGGAAAAAAGAATATTGAACAGTTTACACCTTAGGGAGGGGATCTTTTGTCGCATTCAAGGAGAGGAAGATCTCGCGGAAGAGGGTAGGCAGTACAGAGAGAGAGAGTGCGGAAGCAGAGTGAGAAGTGATGCAGGAAAGAATGATGGCATAATCGAAAGGTTGTTTAAGAGGAAAGAGTTAAATTTTTTAATTAAAATATAAATTTTAATTTTAAAAATAAAAATAATTATATTAAAAATTTTCTTTTTTCCGATATCAATCGTTTCAGTTAAAAAAAAGAGTTAGGGTGATAGCCGAGACATTCGGAAACAGTGACGAGTGATGGAATATTTGACTGTCGAGGGATTGAGGAAAAAGTTAAAAGACTATGGCTTTTGCTTGTCAAAATGGGTGTGAATGACATGACATAGATGTAAAAGTACTTGAGATTAAATATGATTTTTTTAATATAAGTAATTAAGGGTATAATGCTAATTTAAATTTATAACAACGTTAGTTTTATTTACAAATTCTATATTTTTCTTAAAAAAATTTACTTTAACTATAAAATATTACACATAAAAGTAGGGGTGTGTAATATTTTGTGATAACCGAATATCCGATCGAATCGAATTAAATTTGAATTTGATTTTTAGATTCGAATTGGTTTTCGGTTAGAACCGAATTTTCAATTTGATTTTTGGTTCGAGTTTCGAATTGAGATTTTTAATACGAATTCGAACCGAAAACGAATTAAGGTTTTTAATTATCTCATTTTTTATTTATTTTGATTATTTATTAATTATTTTCTTTTCATTTTATTCAAACTTTGATCGGTAATTTTTCTTTTTTAAGCAAACAATAAAATAGTAGTTAAAAAATTCATTATTTTATCAATTTGAATTTGATTAAATTGGATTTATGTGAAAATTTAAATTTCAAAAATCAAAATCGATTTATTTGGTTTATTCGATTCAATTCGAATTCAAACCGAAAACCGAATTTCGAATTTAAACGAATTATGTTCGGTTTTCGGTTTGGGATTAAAAAATGTTAAAACGAATTAACCGAATCGAATTAATCGAAAAATTCAAAAACCGAACCGATGAACACCCCTATATAAAAGAAGAAAAATATAAATAAATTAAAATTAAATAAGAGAACCAGATTTTTGGTTTGAGAAAATCTCTAAATATTTAAACAAAAGAATTCTAAAAAATCTCTAATTAAGAATTTAGTTTGGTTTTTTTTTGAGGGGGAAATAAGAGAAATTTTGAAATTAAAACCCAAGTGATGATACATGGTCCAAAGGCCAATTATCATAAAATTTAAGTCCATGATCAATATTTCATATGAATGAAATAAACATCTTAGTTGAGAGGACGTGACTTGCCCTCTCGGTCCTCATTGATCAAGTTCTACTTGGTTGAAGGTAGATCAGTCTTAAGATCTTTTCGGTGCTCGGTATCCATCAACTCAGAGTAATATTTAACTTTTTCTAAATCACGGAAACAATGTCTTGTAATTAGTAAAAAGATTTTGGATACTAATCAGTAGGGAAAAGAATCTCTTGATAGATAGAACTTTCTTAATAAGAAGAATTTTGAATCTTATGAAAATTTTTTTCTAAAGGGTCCTATGATCTCGGAGTACTTTCATATGAAAACTAAAGTTTCAACACTTCGGAAACACATGAGACTTATAGAAGCAACCTATATATACACACCATAAGGCCGCCAACCAGGTAAATTCTCTTACCTTACATTTTGCACACAAAGGCATTATGAAACAATCTTTCAGTCTGTTTTTCTTTTCAAAAACCATTCTTTGACTTGAGTATCGAAATTTTCCCACTGGAGTATCCTCCGGCAATCTTTTGCAAGACTCACTGATCAAGATTGCCCAACGGTCAGCTATCCTATTCAAATTAGTAGATTTATTATTTGTGGAGTAAGACCCACCTCTAACAAATTGGCACTGTCCATGAGAATTGACTGATTTCTTAAGTTTCTTTTGGCATCTCTTTCTTTTTACAATCATGGCATTAACCAAGAGCAGGAGACCAATCATTGATTTTGATGACAATGATCTAATAGGAGTCGACATCAAAGACCTGCTGATCATTACTACAGGAATATGGTCCTATCTCATCCAAAAGACTTTCATTGATCAAGGAGCAGATCGAGATCTTCTCTTTTGGGAAACCTTCCAACGAATGGCTTTCACCCATCTCATCTTCAACCCTTTAACGGACCCATAAAAGGATTTGTCGACAAGTGATACATCTAGAAGGTACCATGGCTTGTTATGACTTCAAGAATGCCTCCTTACCATGCTACTACCAAAATCACTTTTTATGTGATGAAACTCTCATTCCCCAATAATGTCATTCTAGGTCATCCTAGTTTGGACAGTTTCGAAACACTACCAAGCACAATGCATATGAAGATCGATTTCCAGACACCCTTAGGGGTCACAACACTTTATGGTGACATCGACCTGTCGACTGTCCCCACCGTCAGAGGAGAGAAAAAAGTTCTCTCAGTAGACACACTAGAGCTTAAAGATGTTGTCGAACATCAATCCAAGTCTCATCCTTGAGAAGAAGTGATCGAAGTCCCCATCACAGATGTGCTCGAGTAAAGAGTCCAAGTTTGCGCCCACCTACCGACATCCCTTCAAAAAGCAATTGTGGATTATCTTCGGCGACGTTCTAAAATCTTTGCGTGGCTTCTAGAAGACATGTTAGGTATCCATTCTTCAATTATAGTCCACAAATTTACTGTAGATGCAAGTCGTAAGCTTATTAAGTAGAAGAAGAGAGTATTCACGTTGGAACATCAATGTGTAATACAAGAGGAAGTCTGGAAGCTCCTAGTAGCAGGGTTTATCGAGAAGTAGAGTACCTAAAGTGGCTAGCCAACGTGGTTATGATAAAAAAGGTTAATAACAAGTGGAAAATATGTATAGATTTCACTAATCTTAACGAAGCATATCTAAAGGATAGTTATCCACTCCCCAATATCGATAAATTGATAAACAATTCATCAAGTCACCAACTTTTGACCTTACGCCGGTTACGACTAGATATGCATGGCCCCTGAAATGAAGAAGAAACAATTTTTATTATGAAGTTCGGCACCTACTACTACAAGGTCACGCGTTCGGCCTCAAGAACACTAGAGTGACTTTCCAGCTATTGGTCAACAAGGTCTTTAGCAAACAATTTGGTAGGAATGTGGAGGCTTATATCGATGACATGCTTATCAAGAGTGTTGATGCTGAAGATCACATTACGGACTTAGAAGAGACATTCCAAACGTAGTATTATAACATGAGGTTGAATCCAACGAAGTGCATTTTTGAGATCACCTCGGGGAACTTTTTAGGTTTCCTAGTTACCAACCGGGGAATCGAGACGAATCCGGAGAAGATACAAGCTATACTAGACATGGCATCGCTGAGGATAGTAAAAGAAATACAATGCCTCATGAGGAGGATCACGACTATAAATTGGTTCATGTTAAAAGTAGGAGAAAAGTATAAAACCTTCTATGATGCTATGAAGAAATCTAAGAGATTTGCGTGAATGCCAAAATACCAAGCAGTGATCAAACAGTTTAAAGATTACCTTATGTCACCTCCACTTCTTTCTCGACCTGTTCTCGGTGAGAAACTCTACCTTTACCTCTCTGTTTTTGATTGAGAACTACAATCTATCATTGTAAGGTAGGAATCCACCATATAAAAGGTAGTATACTATGTTAGTCATATACTTTAAGAATCAGAGGCTAATTATAGGCCCATCACGAAGATGGCATTCGCCCTAGTCAGTATCGCCAGATGCCTTCGGCCTTACATCTAAACCCACATGATTGTGGTATTGACCAATCAATCTTTGAAGTAGATTTTACAGAAAAGGGACACCTTAGGATGCCTTATTAAGTGGAGCATTGAGTTAGGCGAATTCGATATTGAATATCAACCGAGACAAACTATCAAAGGCCAGATCCTCGCTGACTTCATCCTCGAATGCACATTCCCGACACCCATCGAATAAGCCTCTATCGATAACGTATGGATGACAATATCTGATCTAATTTAATGGATACTCAAAAAATTTGATTCGACAGATCGGGCTTTTTTTTTTTAAAGAAAAAATTGGGTTAGAGTCAAGTTAGGATTGGGTTTTAATATTAAAGTGGTTGAGTCGGTTCAAATACAGATTTATATTATAAATAATCCAATCTTATCCAACTCAATAAAATTTATAATAAAATAAAATTTTATTTTAATATTAAATTATTAAACAACAAAGGATTTTTATTTTTAGAGTTATTTGTTTTCATTTTGTTTTTATTCTCTTCTAAGTCTCGTTGCCTTATCCGCTCGCTTCTCTGCCTCCCATTATCTCGTCTCTCTGCTACATCTTTTGATTGACCTCACCGACCTTCTTCGCCAACCTTCATCGCTCTTGATTTCATTAGTAGTTGGGTTGGTTTCGTTGCTCTTGGTTTTCTCATCTCTCTCGCACTGACCATGCCAACCTTCATTATCGATTCTAGAAGATTGTGCATGCCTTCCACCGTAGCAAACCTATCTTCATGACCGTGAGTGTGGCCTCTACAACCCTTCTCTGATTTTTTTTTTTTTTTTGCAACAAATTTTGTGACAAATCCTTGTGAAAAGTTCATCGGTATAAGTCTTTGCGACAAACAAAATTTCGTCGCTAATAGTTTATCGCAAATATTAGCAATGAAATTATTAAATTCTTCACAAATTTTGCGATGAACAATAATTCATCGCAAAATTCGTTGCAAATATTACACACGAAAAATTTGTTCATCACAAATTTCCGACGAATTTTACGACGAATAATTGTTTGTCATAAAATTTGTGACATTGTCGTAGAATTTGTGATGAAAATATTTTTGTCACGAATTCTATGATAAACTGGTGTTTGTCACAAATTTCGCAACGAAATATGGTTTGTTGTAAATTTGCGACCAAGTTTTATTTGTCGTAGAATTTGTCGCTAATTTAGTGACCAAATAAGCAACAAACATTTTACGACGAATTTAGCAACAAACAATTTGCGACGAAGTTAGCGACTAATTTAGCAATGAAAATTTTCAAGGAATTTAGCGACAAAATTTTGCGATGAATTTAGTGACGAACATAGTATAAATTTAGCGATGAATTTAACAACAAATCTGGAAAATTTAGCGACGGATTTTGCTACGAACATAAAAATCAACGACTAATTTTGCGATGATCTGGAATTTTTGTGGCAAAAATCAATTCTAATGGTATATTTTCACCATTTTTCCCTATATGTCCTATTTCAACAACAATCTCTGCTCTGCTCATCCAACAGCCATCCAACAACATTAATCAACTAAAATTCAATAACAACTAATAATTCAACATCAATCAATTCTGTCTCTACTCATCCAACAATATTATCAACTAACCATCTAACAGTCATCAACATCAAATTTCTCCTATCTCTGCTATCCATGAAACTAACCATCCAACAATATCAATCAACTAATAATTTAACAACAACAACTAATCATTTTAACAATGTCCAAAGTCCCAACAACAATAGTATCAACAACAACGACAATAACAAGTCATTTTAACAATGTCCAGAGTCCCAACAACAATAGTATCAACAACAACGACAATAACAAGTCACAATATTCAAATGTAATAATCAAATTAACAATGTTCATTGTTTAAGTAACTATATTCAAATGTAACCATCAAATAACAATAAACAATCTCAAGCGCCACCACTACCACCATCATCATCATAATCAAATATATCATCTCCATCATCACCATCATAAGCATTATCATGAGGAGATAGAGAAGGGAAAATCTGAGTTGAAGCGTGGACTAATTGAAGATGCTGAAAGATGAGCCTCTGTGGTGCATGAAACTCCTCAAATTTGTGGTCTCTTTGCCTCTGTTATGTGCGTATCTCTTCAAGTTCATTGTCTTTTTGCGCTAATAGGCCCTTTAAGTGCTGGTGGGGTGGGAGAAGATGGACCAATGATTTTGCAAGTCCTGCTCAAAGAACCCATCCAAAGTATTCTACCCTTTTTGCTCCACCAGTTGCCTTGAGCCATAGAGCCATACTATTAACGTATGGCTCAGATGAGCTAATATCATCACTACCACTCAAATTTCTCAGTAAAAGCTAATCATATTTCTCCTGCATTGTCATGAGAAAAATTAGAAGAAAATTAAAATAACAATATAATAAAATATTCAACAAAGAAATCAAAGTGCCTATTGATAATTTAACAATATAATAAAATATCCAACAAAGAAAATCAAAATGAAAAATTTTATTCATTATTAAGCCATTGACAGTTAACAATAAGACAAAAAATAATATATCTATCACACATTCCAAATTTAAGAGACTTATGGAATAGAAATTATGCATACTTCTGTTTATATATTTAGTTGCTTTATCCATGAAAGCGCTATTCAGATAATGAGGTGTCCTCTCATTGAAATTCAAATTCAACTATTAGGAGCTTTAAGCTCTGATAGATCCAATGAGGAAGGAAAAGCACCAGTACGTAATAAGATTAAGCTACCATTAGAAGAGGGGGGTTATGGGTCTTGTATTCAGATCGCAAAGATATTATCCATCCCCAAAATTTAATTAATAATGATCAAATCGAAGAGTATATATTAGGAATCAAAGAATCAATTTAGGCAGTGAAAAGAAACTTGGAAGAGATTAATTTGATAAATTCATCTTCCAACATTGTTATGGTAGGTTCAACATAATATGTTTAAATTAATATTAAAAGTGTCTATAAAACAATTAAAAATTTTGAAATTACATACCTTAACTACTCTAAAACTCTCCCCACTCCACGTCTTGTCTTTTTTTTTTTGGGAAATGTTCGTGTGAAAATGTTAATAAATGATAGCTTGGTTTCCATTTCCTTGGCTAAAAAAAAACACTATTAGAAATAATGAAAGAGTTAAAAAATAATTGAATTAAATTAAAAAATTAGTGTTTTAACAAAATTATCAATCTATTTCTATACTCATCTATATTGATTGAGTCTCCTGCATATGTGGTAGATGATTCTCCAGTATTACAAGATCGGTTTTTTCTATTTTACTCACTCCTTCGTTTGCTCTTATCTGATTCCGAGAAGTTAACAATTCTGAGCCAATTCTCTTCGGTGATGTAGTTTGGCTTCCTTCTGCTAGTCTTTGCATGATTTAACACCCCTCGGATGTGTGACCACATTTTTTGTTAAAAATTCTTCTTATTTCAATCTCCCCGATCTCATCTCAAGTGAACTTTCGCTGTAATAAATAATAAAATAATTAATTATATTAAATTTATAAACTTAGTTTCATATATAAACTGAACGACATAACTTATTTTGAACTTTCTCCACCATAACTCTTTTGTATCGTCTGGGGTGCTTGTAAAAGATATCTAAGTCTCTTCCCAATGGTTGTTCACTATTCTATTAAGCTTGTGAACAATATATACAGAATTTGTGAACCTGTCATAAAATTACAAACAAATAATGATAAATAAATAAAATAGTTAAAAGAATTATATGTTACATAAATAATAGAAACAATAACGATGAAATTTTAAAATTTAGCACTTACGAATCTCCATAAAGGGATATCAACTCTCGCTTATCTTCCTCCTCAACATGTGAATGTTGCATCGAAAGTACAACCGAAGGGGATGGTGAAAGTGTATCAGTAGAAGTGTCATGCCCCGAACCGAGATCGTGAACAGTCGCCCGTTGCCCTGGATACCGACTGTATTTCTATAAAAAATCGGATAGAACCTCCCCATAAATCAGAGGTCTCCAATGTATAATTTAACCTGTTTAAACCTGTATAATTTAAAATCGTCCTGTAAATGAATTAAAATGGCCATCCCGGCCTCAAAACAATTTACCAAATCTCACAACCGACATCCAGACAACGCAAGGCTAACAAATCACCAACAGTCCTAGCCACAGACCTCTACGGTCATGCCCAACTAGAGCATGGGCAGCCACCACACCGAGCGGACCTAAATTTTATATAATATACAATAATTTCCCAAGTAAAAAGTTTAAATGTTTACAAATGCCTCAATACAAGCATAATAGGAGAGTTTCACAACAATGTCCATAAATATTACAGTCATCCCATAAAAATATATACGATCAACTATGGACCTAAATATCCAGACCATGCAGGGTCGAAATAAAGTATGAAATTCGTATTTTAAATTAAACTTAAGCCTTACCATCCAAAATAACCAGATCCGTCAAAATCTCTAAACTCTGAAGTATCCCTCCAGCACAATAATCCTGTCTAACGGAGGAAAGAAGAGGGGTGAGTATCTATAGGAGGATACTTAGTGAGTGAGTGGATTAATCTCAAGTACTAATAGTGTAGGTGAACATTGGAGTGTCAAATAATATCATTCGTAACCAATGATTCAAATTTTACAGTAAATCATGATATTTTCGAATAAAATGAACTCATTTAATCATTCACACGATATCATACATATATGCATCCATTTAAAATCAAGTAGATCATAGAGCAAGCCGAAAGGATCCTGGGAAAGGTCAACCATGACCAAGGACAGGCGCATCGGGGGTTTTATTATGCAAAGTGTTTTAAAAGTAGCTCTCTACCCCGACGTTGACCGTGGGCTTAGCCCTTGCTTACCCAGACTCGTCAATAGGACCACGTGCGGTGCTAGACGGTGATGGACACACGTCCTCCCCCAAATATGGGTTCAACCGGCCATGCCTATGAATATATATATATGCTCGTCAATAGGACAACGTGCGGTGCTAGACGATGATGGACACACGTCCTCCCTCGATGAGGGTTCAACCGGCCGCGCCTATGAATATATATAAACTGGACGTTTGCGGATACCTCCTGCAGAAGCGTATCTGGGCAACTCGTGCCTCTACAAAGTCCATTCGTAGCTACGGAATCAATCAAATAATGTCATATCATCGTATCATCTCAAGCTAGTAGGCATCCAACCCACATAGCCAAATCATCTCATCATATCCTCAAAACAATTCAAATCCGTGTGCCAATGTATTTAATCGAAATCATTTAAATTCAACAAAACCAATGCAATGGTAGAATAGAAAAACATTCCATTTCTCAAATCATGGCACAATTTCATTTCATTTCAAACATGGATGCATAGTCATGGAAAACATAAGTTTAAGACACTCCAATAATCATAAAACAGATTTGAGATTTAATATCACACGTCGAACCAATGCATATCAAAGCATGTTTTGTTTAAAACACGGTAAAATCAGATTTTCACTATTTCATGCAAGAGATTAGAGTCTCACTCACTGTATGGGGGAGGGTAGTGCACTCCCCAATAATACCACGAATCAAACCAAACTCGACTCCTCGAATCTCTAAGAAAGTCAACATAATCAAATCACGAATTTCATCAATTTTCCGACTATTTTCAGGATTTATCATTTTCCTTAAGTTCGTACAAACCCTAAATTCTTCGATTTATAAATGTACTCCAATGTAATCAATTTCATTCCATTTATAAATAATAACGAAATCAAAACCAAATCTAAATTCAAACCTAAAATCGTTCAAAATCGAAAACCAAACTAAAATAAATAAATTTTCTATAAGATGGAAAAATCTTTGAAAAATCATACACTTTTCAATTCATATCCGATTTCTTCAACCCATATGTCATTTCCAAGGTATTAAAGTCTATTTTCATCATACGGAAATAGTATTTTGATTGCCTATATGTAGGACAATTTATAATGAAAAGACTGCATAAATTCTTAAACTCAAATCTCAAATTCTGACTATTTTCATGCATACGTTAAATTAAACTCTAAGAGAAACTATTCTAATCAAGTCAGCATGATTCTATCATCCGGAACATTCTCTTTCCATATCAGACACTAGACTCAACCTTAATATTCAAACATAGAATTTCATAAATGCATTTCTTTGACACATACTTCTCAAGTCTCTAAATGTACAAATAAACACTCAAACACTATTACAAGTTCAAGCCAATTTCTGTACAAGTTTACTTCCCATTTCCATGCTATAATGCATACATTTTTACACCACTTACATACCAAAAGTCTGTACACTTTTGCATCTCATTCGCATGCCAAACACAAAATTTCATTTCAATCTTTTAGGCATATTTCAATCAAATTCCCAAGAAAGCAATCCTAATCAATCTAACATGGTCCTATCATCATCTAACACATCCTTTCATACTATACATGACTTAACCCTAAGTAACTACACATAAAATCTCAGAACAGTGCATTTCATTCGAATTCAACACATTTTTCAATTCACATATAAAGCTTCTCATCCTACATTCAACCTAAACTAAATCAGTCATTGAATGCATTTAGAAATTCCTCTCACTTAGGGTTTCACAATTTGCAGCTTAAATCGAACGCCTCCTCAATCTTTTTAAAAAAAAAAAAAAAAAAAAAAAAAAAAAAAAAAAAAAAAAAAAAAAAAAAAAAAAAAAAAAAAAAAAAAAAAAAAAAAAAAAAAAAAAAAAAAAAAAAAAAAAAAAAAAAAAAAAAAAAAAAAAAAAAAAAAAAAAAAAAAAAAAAAAAAAAAAAAAAAAAAAAAAAAAAAAAAAAAAAAAAAAAAAAAAAAAAAAAAAAAAAAAAAAAAAAAAAAAAAAAAAAAAAAAAAAAAAAAAAAAAAAAAAAAAAAAAAAAAAAAAAAAAAAAAAAAAAAAAAAAAAAAAAAAAAAAAAAAAAAAAAAAAAAAAAAAAAAAAAAAAAAAAAAAAAAAAAAAAAAAAAAAAAAAAAAAAAAAAAAAAAAAAAAAAAAAAAAAAAAAAAAAAAAAAAAAAAAAAAAAAAAAAAAAAAAAAAAAAAAAAAAAAAAAAAAAAAAAAAAAAAAAAAAAAAAAAAAAAAAAAATTAAAAAAAAAAAAAAAAAAAAAAAAAAAAAAAAAAAAAAAAAAAAAAAAAAAAAAAAAAAAAAAAAAAAAAAAAAAAAAAAAAAAAAAAAAAAAAAAAAAAAAAAAAAAAAAAAAAAAAAAAAAAAAAAAAAAAAAAAAAAAAAAAAAAAAAAAAAAAAAAAAAAAAAAAAAAAAAAAAAAAAAAAAAAAAAAAAAAAAAAAAAAAAAAAAAAAAAAAAAAAAAAAAAAAAAAAAAAAAAAAAAAAAAAAAAAAAAAAAAAAAAAAAAAAAAAAAAAAAAAAAAAAAAAAAAAAAAAAAAAAAAAAAAAAAAAAAAAAAAAAAAAAAAAAAAAAAAAAAAAAAAAAAAAAAAAAAAAAAAAAAAAAAAAAAAAAAAAAAAAAAAAAAAAAAAAAAAAAAAAAAAAAAAAAAAAAAAAAAAAAAAAAAAAAAAAATTAAAAAAAAAAAAAAAAAAAAAAAAAAAAAAAAAAAAAAAAAAAAAAAAAAAAAAAAAAAAAAAAAAAAAAAAAAAAAAAAAAAAAAAAAAAAAAAAAAAAAAAAAAAAAAAAAAAAAAAAAAAAAAAAAAAAAAAAAAAAAAAAAAAAAAAAAAAAAAAAAAAAAAAAAAAAAAAAAAAAAAAAAAAAAAAAAAAAAAAAAAAAAAAAAAAAAAAAAAAAAAAAAAAAAAAAAAAAAAAAAAAAAAAAAAAAAAAAAAAAAAAAAAAAAAAAAAAAAAAAAAAAAAAAAAAAAAAAAAAAAAAAAAAAAAAAAAAAAAAAAAAAAAAAAAAAAAAAAAAAAAAAAAAAAAAAAAAAAAAAAAAAAAAAAAAAAAAAAAAAAAAAAAAAAAAAAAAAAAAAAAAAAAAAAAAAAAAAAAAAAAAAAAAAAAAAAAAAAAAAAAAAAAAAAAAAAAAAAAAAAAAAAAAAAAAAAAAAAAAAAAAAAAAAAAAAAAAAAAAAAAAAAAAAAAAAAAAAAAAAAAAAAAAAAAAAAAAAAAAAAAAAAAAAAAAAAAAAAAAAAAAAAAAAAAAAAAAAAAAAAAAAAAAAAAAAAAAAAAAAAAAAAAAAAAAAAAAAAAAAAAAAAAAAAAAAAAAAAAAAAAAAAAAAAAAAAAAAAAAAAAAAAAAAAAAAAAAAAAAAAAAAAAAAAAAAAAAAAAAAAAAAAAAAAAAAAAAAAAAAAAAAAAAAAAAAAAAAAAAAAAAAAAAAAAAAAAAAAAAAAAAAAAAAAAAAAAAAAAAAAAAAAAAAAAAAAAAAAAAAAAAAAAAAAAAAAAAAAAATTATCGGTGATCTGCAGTGCCTCCTAACCGAATCAAATATAGCACGTTAGTCCAATCACTTAGAGAAACTGAAACCCTAGAATCAAAGATCAGGAAGTTGTTCTTACCTATGCAGTGAGAGGATCGCAGGAAACCGCAGCCTAGGTTTCTTTGTTCTGAAGATTTCAGTGGGCTCTCGAAGGAGAGAGCAGAGCGCTCGAGCGTGCGAGCAGGGGCAGTCTCGCGCGGGGTCACGCGCGCGTAGGGGCTGTTTCGCGAGCGCTGGGGCAGGGCTGTCGCGCCAGCAGTCGAGCATTGTTGCGCGCGCAGTCGCGCGTGCGTAAGGAGCTGTCGCGCGCATAAGCGCGCGTTGGGAGAGAGACAGGGAGAAATAGAGAGAGAGAGAGTGGGGCTATGGTGGTTGGTGGTGTTGAAGGAAGACAGCAGCGGCGGCGGCGGCGGCGGCGGCGGCGGTTGCGAAACCGAGGGTGAGGGAGAGAGTGAATCGCGAGACCGCGAAGGATAGAGAGGGAAAGAGAGAGAATAGGGGGTGGAAGATGAACGGTGGCAGTGGCGGTGGAGTGGAGGAGCAGCCGGTGCGGCGGCGAAGCGGGCGGTGACGGAACGGGCAAAGCGCGAGGGGGAGAAGACGAAGAGTTGGTTTGGGGAGAGAGAGAGTAGATAGAGAGAGGGAAGGAGAATTAGGGCTTTTGAGCCCTAATTCGATTTCTCTTCTTTTTTTTTTCTTCTTTTTTTTTTATAATAATAATAATAATTATTATTATTATAAAAATGGTTTATAAATAAATGCATGAGGAAATAATTAATTTAATAAATGAGAAATATGTTTATATACATATACATATATTTTATTTTATTTTTATACTTGCTTCACATTTCGAATCGGAAACACGGAAAATTTTGAATATACTAAAAATTTAAATTTAACACCTCAAAATCGAAAATCAATATAAATAAAAAATTTTCTATATATATAAATTGAAAAATATTTTATTAAATTTCATGAATAGGAACACTAGTACGGACACCGCAGTATCGGTGTTACAAGAAGGGAAAGGGGAATGGGAAGGTGTTGAAGCGGACTACGATGGTAAAGAGTCTGGTCTTCCATCACTAACTCGTCTATGCCCCACATCAAAACTATCAATTATAATTGTTAAAATAATAAAGAAAACAAAAATTACATATTCATCAGATATATAATAGAGTACATGAAAAAACTTACCATATATAAATTGACGTAGTAATAGCTTATCGCAAGCCACCGATACTTTAAAAAATCGTTTCTAATGATCTATAAAAAGAAAGATAGTATATTAGTGAATGAAAGACAATATATAATGATGACTACACTACCATTTGCAAAACAATGATTAAAAAAAACAGTTTCAAGTCCATCATTTCGACCTAAATGTATTTTCTCAGTCAAACAATTAAAGAAAATTTAGTCTGCTATTAGATAATTATAATAAATCTCAAAAAATCAAAATCAAATATTATGTAATTAAGAAGAAAATATATCAGTGAATGAAAGACAATATATAATAAAAAAGTACAGTATCAAATGTTGTGTAATAAAAACTAGACTACCAGATCTGAAAATAAATATCAGATTCTTATTGTATTAAGAAAATATAACTTATCCGCTATCAAAATCAAAGTCATTGTTATCCTCATCCTCACATCTGTCTCAAAATTAGATTTTTCATCATCATCATCATCCTCATCCCCTGTCTCAAAATTAGATTCTTCAACTTTATCCTTATGAATTTCATTTGGATCCACTTCTATCACTACTCTGCATGGATCTTGTAACGTTGAAATTTTATATTCCTCATTTTGAATCTTGTTGACAACTTCTTCTTGTTGATATACTGTATCTTCCCAGCGTTCCTCAATTTTTTCCATACTTTTGTTTTACAAATAGCTTATCAATCAATTTTATCATGTTTCAAACTAGGATATGACGTGCTTGTTGTGCTAACACAAATGGTTCATATCTTTTATATAATTTTTTATGATTTATTTCAGTCAAATTACACTTTGGATGCATATTCATCCCTTTGACGGGGTCAAACCATTAACACATAAATAGGACGACACACAATTCTACTCTAGGATACTCTACTTCTAGGATTTCATCCAACAAACCATTAAAATCATCTTTTACACCTCTATCATTAGATGACTGAACACAAACCTTACTATTTATTGTAGTTTTTTCGATTCCATATTCTTGAGAATGAAAATTATACCCGTTTATGAAATATGTTGGGCAAGTTAGAACCCCTGATTTTGGACCCCATGACAGATTTTTTAGTAATTCTTGCTCAACTTGAAGTTGATTACTATGAACCTGAAGTAAAATAAATGTGCTAATATGTTTGTTAACTAATGATGAATAAAACTTCTAGTCAACTTTATATATTTTGAACCATGCTGCATATTTTTCATCACATACATGATCAAACTTATTCGTCGGTAGTTCAGAGTATGAATTTTGAAAAATCCTATCATAAAAAAAGACGATATATGTCATAAAATGTTTATGACACAAAGAATATCTATTCGTAAATGTAAACTAACTCGAAATATAACGTCATTTCTGGATAGTTCAATAAAATATATGTATGGGCTGCTTGTCATTCTTTACCAATTAAGTATCTAAACTTATATACCCCACTTAATTGATCAAGATAGTTAAAAATCGAGAATGACTTTGAATTGGAATCAATAGGACTCTCATCATTTCTTCCTGCTCTTTGCCTCTTGCACTGTACGTGAGACTCGAAATAATATAAGGTAAACGTTGTCACTTCCTCCACAATGTATGCATTAACAATGGAACCCTCAACATATGCCTTATTTTTCACTTTTTTCTTCAAATGATATAGGAATCTAATTGTAATGAAACAAAATGTATCAAAAAATAATATGTAATGAAGTTAGTAATTTGACATGTATTGAAAATGAAGTGTAGAAGAAAAAAAATTCATTTTTCAAATAGATACATTTATTGAAATTGGACGGAATCTATAACTTTGCTCTTATGAGGCAAGTGAACTAAGAGATGTTTCATGGAATCAAAAAATGTCAGAGAAAATATCTTTTCAATGTTACTCAAAATGACAGGAATATCTCTCTCTAACTTCTCCATGTGTGATTGCCTCAACACTATCAAGCAAATGTCATAAAAGAAAATACTTAACTCCATAATGACACCCCATACAAAATTTGGTAAGAGTTCCTTGAAAGTAATAGGAATTAATCTTTCCATACAGAGTGTTCGTCATAGAATCTACGACGAAAAGAGGTGTTCGTCATAGAATCTGCGATGAATAGAGTTGTTGGTTGCAAATTGTGCGACGAACTTAAGTATTCGTCGCAGATTTTGCGACGAACGAGTATGTTCGTTGCAGAATTTACAACGAATGAGGAAGTTCGTCGTAGACGAACAATGAGTTTCGTTATAGAATTTGCGAAGAATTTTGTGACAAAAAATTCATTCAATGCACTAAACTACAAACTTAGAGATAAACTATCAATGATATTTAGATTCAATGTATGTAACAACGAAATTATAGACAAAAAATATTCATTATGTTGATTATTAAAAAAAAATTTCTGTTTCATACTTAGATAATGAATTGAATACTTAATCAAATTTATAAATTTCTAACTTATATAAATGTGTATTCGTATGTTTATATGAATCAACTCTATCACTGTAAAAGATAACACTCAATTACCATTCTTTTATATAAATAAAAAATGAATGAATTATTTATTATCAAAAGTTATTGGTTTGGTTGGAATCTTAACATTCACTACATATTCAAACCAATTTCATTACTCTAAAAAATGTCAAAAATAGAAACAATTGAAAAAGATTACATAAGAGAGTGTTGAAGGAATTTAATCACAAAATTTGAAACGAGATTTCAAATTGGCGACGAATTTAATCATGAATATATATGTTATGGCTAATTAGTAACAAATTTAGTGACTAATGATTGCAGATTTTGTGATGAACACGGATATTCAACTCAGAATCTGTGACGAACAGAGGTATTGTTCGCAGATTCTGTGATGAACGTTAGTGTTCATCGCAGATTTTGTGACGAATAAGGATGTTTGTCACAAAATTCAGTGACGAACCACGCCTTCATTGTTGAAATCAATGACGAACAAAGTGTTCGTCACAGAATCTGTGACAGAAAGAGGAGTTCGTTGTAGGATCTGCGACGACCAGAGGTGTTGGTCATAGATTCTACGATGAACATAAGTGTTCATCACAGATTCTGTGACGAATATATGTGTTCGTTGCAGATTTTGCGATGAATGAGTATGTTTATCCGTTTGTCATAAAATCAATAACGAATGAGGAAGTTCATCATAAAATTTGCGACAAACAATGACGTTCGTTACAAAATTTGTGACAAACTATGAGGTTCGTCGGAAAATCTATGACGAATCTTCATTGCAAATTTGCCATGAATTTAGTAATGAATATGACAATTTGCAACGAATTTTGCAATAAAAAATTCATTCAATGCTCTAAACTTCGAATTTAAAGACTAACTATCAATATATTTAGGTTCAATACTTGCAACAACGAAACTATAGACAAAAAAATATTCATTATGTTAATCATTAATAAAAAAAATTTCTATTTCATACTTAGATAATGAATTGAATACTTAATCAAATTTGTAAGTTTCTGACTTATATAAATATATATTCATATGTTTATATGAATCAACTCTACCACTGTAAATGATAACACTCATGTAACACCGACACTGTGGTATCCGTACTAGTTTACTGTTTATGAAATATATATAATATTCTTCTGTTTATATATATAGAAAAATTTTTAAATTTTACATTGATTTTCGATTTTGAGGTGTTAAATTTGAATCTTTGGTATATTCTAAATGCCGTATCCGCGATTCGTAGTGTAAAATAAGTACAAAAATATATGTATGAATATTTGTTCATTTATTAATTAATTTATTTACTCATGTAATTATTTATAAAATTTATTTATATAAAAAAAGAGGAATTAGGGTTAGAAAATCCTAACTCTTCTCTCTCTCTCTCTCCCTCATTTCGATTTTCCATCTTCGGCTGCCGCCCTCCCTCACCCGTATCCTCTCCCTCCGCCACACACAACCACACACCACTGCTTTCCACCGCCACTCTCTCTCTACCTCCCCCTCGGTTCTCCCTCTCTCTGTTTCTCTCTCTATCTCTCGCCGTTTCTCCCTCTTTCTCTCGATCTCTCCCTCTCTCGATTGATTGCTCCTCCGCCACACATCGCCACCACCCACGGCCGCCACCGCTCACCATCTCTGTTTCACTCTCCCTCTCTACCTTTCTCTCTCGACCGCTCTCTCTCAGTCTCCCTCTATCACACTCTCTGTTTCTCTCTCAACTTCTGTCGCGCTTTCTCTCTCTGTTCTTTCTCTCACTAGCGAAATAGTTTTTCACCCTCTTTCGACTGTCTCCACCATGCGCAACCGCAGAGCTTTCTCTTTTCCTCGTGCGCGACTACTGAGCTTTCCCTTCTCCCTCATGCGCGATTGCAGAGCCTTTTCCCTCTCCCTCCTTGGCTCGCTCGCACAGTGCTCGTGGTGAGCACTGATTCCACCTCTGCTAATGACCCAAACCAGTGCTCTTTGGACGCTCGTGAACCCTAGGTTGCGACCTGTAATCATCCCTTGCACAGGTGAGGCTCAGCTGAATTCTGATTAATTGAGTTCTAGGGTTTGAATGTTCTAAGTAGCTAGGTTTAATTGCTAACCTTCGCCTCAAATTGGAAACGTTACAGGTATAGACTGAATCGAATGGTGAACGGAAGCTAGGTTTGCGATCCGAGAAACCCTAGGTGAGTGATTTCTGGATCATTCAATTTTGTTGACTGAATTTAGAGTAAATTTAGGATAATAAGTATTGTATATGTTTCGGATGTATGTTAGATTCCATTAAAATGCATTGTCTGACATTATATGTGATTATTTAGGTTAAGTATAGGATTTTATATGAATTGAGTTGTTCAGGATGATAAAATCATATTGAGTTGATTAGAATAGTTTCCCTTAGAGTTTAATTTGACATATGCATGAAAATAATCGAAATTTGAGATTTGAGTCCAAGGATTGATGCAACATTTTTCATTAGAAATTGTTCTGCATATAGGCAATTTAAATACGATCTCCGTATTACGAAAATAGACTTCCATACTTTGAAAATGACATATGATTTGAAACATTTGGATGAGAATCGAAAAGTTTATGATTTTTTAACATTTTCTATCTTGTAGAAAATTTATTTATTTTAGACTTATTTCCGAATTTGAGTGGTTTTAGGGTTGATTTAGACTTGGCCTTGATTATGTTATTTATTTATAAATGAAATGCAATTGATGACATTAGAGTGTATTCATAAATCGAAGAATTTGGATTTGTATAAAATTAAGGAAAATGGATAAATCTTAATGATGTTTGGAAATTGATGACATATTTGTGATCGTGTCATAGGAAAGATCAATTGAGAATCGGAGGAAGACTTCTTTGCACTGAATTGTGGAAATAAGGAGTGAATACCCTCCCTAGATGTGAGTGAGATTTTGACGTTTGCTATTAATTGAAAACCATATTTTACAAATGCTTTTTAATGACATGATTCTACAAATGTATAATCATTAGAGTTTTGAATATTTTATGAAATATTTTGTGACCATTGGAGTGTCCCATCTCTTGATTTGACGGATATGTATCCATGATTTTGAAAATTTATATTGTGCCACCTTTTGACATATTGACATGTTTTAATATTTCCATTCTATTGGCACATTTTATGTGATTTTAATTTGGATATGTGTGTGGGCTGCATGCTCGGCTGATATGATGGTATTGTTATATGCTTCCTATAGCATCCGTAGCTATGAAAGACATTTGGTAGAGGCACCCCTTGTGCCCGGATACGCTTCGGCCAGAGGTATTCGCCAGATCGTCATGTGTGTGGACGCACCCAGTCGACCCTCATCGGAGAGGATACGAGTACGGCTCTGTCTAGCACCGGGTGGGGTTTCATACACGACTGACTATTTATATGTATATATATGGTATTTATGGGCTAGTTGGAGTAGCCTGTGGCCAACATTGAGACAGAGAATCATTTTTAATACTTGCATTGTGAAAAACCCCCAATGTGACCACTTTGGTCGAGGTAGACCATTGCCGGGGTTGTTTGATTGGCCGGCACTTTATAACTTGATATACATATTGGATGCATATGTTATTTTCTAATGTGTACCTCGAGATATGTTATTTTTTTTGAAACAAAATATTATTTTCGCACACTTGATATTGTGTTACAGGCTTTGACACTCCAAGTTCACCCTCGATATTAATAACATGACGTCAATCCCCTCACTTACTGAGTATCCTTCCATAGATACTCACCCCTCACTTTCTTTCCCACAGGATTAGTCTTGGACTGAGGGAGAATTATTGTGATTTGCATACTTGCGACATGGACTTGATATCACTAGACTTGGGTATGGATTTTACCATTTCTTTCACTATGATTATTGGTGATATCACTGTATATTGGAGATTTTAGTTTGATCAATGTACTTATCTATTTATTTTATGGGATAACTGTATAAATTATGAACATTTATTTGTGAAATCTCATGTTGGTTCATTACGTTTGCATTGAGGCACTTGTAAATATTTAAAATGTCAACTTGGGAATTTGTTGTACATTTGTATAAAATTTAGGTCCGCTTGGTGTGGCGGCTGCTCATGTTCTAGTTGGGCATGACAGTAGAGGTCTGTGGTTAGGACTGTTAGTATTGATGATAGCCTTGCGTTGTCCTGGTTGTCCACTGTGAATGTGGTTGATTGTTGTGAGGTCGGGATGACTCATTTATTTATTTGACAGGATGGATGTCTATTTTACAGGTTGATTTATACATGGGAGACCTCCGAAATATGGGGAGGTTCTGTCCGATTTTTTGTAAAAATATAATCGGCATCCAGGGCAACAGGCTGTTGCTCACGATCCCGGTTCGGGGCGTGATAACTCAATTACCATTCTTTTATATAAATAGAAAATGAATGAATTATTTATTGTCAAAAGTTATTTATTTGGTGAGAATATTAACATTTACTATGTATTCAAGTCGATTTCATTACTCTAAAAAATGTCAAAAATAGAAACAATTGAAAAGTTTACATAAGTGAGCGTAGAAGGAATTTAATCACAAAATTTGAAGCGAGATTTCAAATTTGTGATGAATTTAGCCATGAATATATAGGTTGTGGCTAATTAGCAATAAATTTAGTGGCGAATGGTCGTAGATTCTGCGACGAACAATGATGTTCGTCATAAAATCTGTGACAAACAAGGTTATTCGTCGCAAAATCTATGACTAATGATTCCATTGGTTGCAAAATCTATGATGAAAAAGGAGATTCGTTGTAGAATCTGCGACGAACAATTAAGTTTGTCACAGACTCTATGATGAACACTAATGTTCGTCGCAGTTCTACGATAAATAGTTAATTCATCGCTAATTTCACGATGAACATCCCCGTTTGTCACAGATTTAGCAACCAAAAACATTTTCGTCATTAACTAGCCATGAATTTAGCAACGAAAATTTTTTCATGGCTAATTAACCACGAATTGGCAACGAAATATCTTGTCATTGCTAATTTAGCGACGAATTTGCATTTGTCGCTAAATTCGTTGCAAATATGTCGCTAAATCAATATTTTTTTTTGTAGTGTTCCTTGAATTTTTGAATTTTTGTTTTCATGTTTAGTTTTTAGTTTCTGATTTTGATGCTATGTATCTTGAATTTTGCTAATTGTTCTTATTTTGTACCGTTCCTTTTAGTCTTGAGGATTTTCATCTGGATTTGTTTATTAGTCCAAATTCATCTGGATTTGTTTATAGTAAAGTATGTTTAATTGGGTAGTGTTGAGACTTGGAACTATGAAAATAGCTGACCAAATTCAGTTAACACCCAACATAACTCTGCTGTCTGTGTTAAGGGTAATATTCTGATGGGAAGTGAATTGCATTTGAGAGGAACGAGAATCCCAAATTCTGACACTACCACATCTCCATCAAATCATCTCCTAATTTAGTGCACTCCCACATACCAGATCTTCCATACCCATATCCATGTTCATTTACATTCAATATTTTTTTACCATTAATCATTCATGTCTTGTGTGTTTTATTCAAATCCAAACATTCAATGCACTGGTCATGATTCCCTCTCTTCATTTTTTTTTCTCCTTTGTATCCTTCCCACTAATAGCTTGGTTTATTCTCGATCTGTATGGTTCAATTTATTTTATTTTCACCCTTTCTAATGATTAGATTGGTTGTGATGATGAATGAATCTTTGATTAATTAATGCATTGTGTTGTTCTATTATTAACCCAATTAACATTCATTCATGTTAGCAAATTAATCTACCAATGACATTTATGTTACAACATCCATTCATTGATTTATTCCTCCCTTCTGTTGTTGCTGTATCATTTGGCAAAACAATATTTGAAACTCTTTCAGTAGGTTGTGTGCAACTATGCTCATTAATTGGTGGGGGCTGTGGGCTACATCTAGTTATGCAACTATGCTTTGGCTGTGGGTTGCATCTTGTTGGCTCACAATAATGATTGTAACCACGTAGGTTACATATTATTCTCAAATTAATAAATATTAATTTGCTATGGGCTGCATCTAGTTGTGCAACTATGCTTTGGCTATCCTTCTTGATACACATTAAGTTATATTCTCCGGGAATATGGTTGTTTTGTGCAGAATGATACTATCATAATCAAGTTTGAAACTTATGTTTATATTTTATACTTTACAGCTTGTGTCTTTGACTCTTCAATTGTATGGATTCGGTTCCTTCATCTCTTCATGATTTAATAGTTTTAAATCCCAGTGAAGATGCTCCATTTACAATCCCAATAGCCCCTGATAGTATAGGAACTTCGATGCCAACTTCAACTAAAATTTCCGCCTCTAATTGTGAGGGTACATGTAAAAGTTCGAGTCATTTTTTAAAAGAGCAAATTAATGGGGAATGGAAGACAATGTGTAACTATTATAAGAGGAAAATAAGGACAAAATCAAACAATGGGACAAGTCATTTAAAGACACATTTAGAAAGATATCCCAAAAGACAAAGTACGGATATAATAAGACAAAATATTGGTAGAAGTGCAACTATAAACAATTATGTTTGTGATGGAGCTATGTCGAGGAGAGAGCTTGCAAAAATGATTGTGATGCATGAATATCTATTGTCAATAGTTGATCATGTTTGGTTCAAGAAATTTGTTAATAGTTTGCAACCTATGTTTAGCATTCATACTCACAATACCATTAAAAAAGATATCATTAGTCTTTACAAGGAGGAAAAGAAGAGGAAAAAAAAATAAAACCTTTTCAAAATAATAGTAGGATTGCAATTATTACCGATATGTGGACAACAGATTATCAGAAAATAGGATACATGTCAGTGACTGCACATTACATTGATCTATCATGGAATTTACGAAGCAAACTACTGAGGTATTGAGATCTGACTTTTTTTTTTTTTAAAAAAATATTTTTAGATATAAATCTAGTTTTATTTATTAATTTTCTTGTAATTTTATTCTTGCAGGTATTGTTATGTTCCACATTCTCATGATGAAGATGTAATATGCTAACAATTGATGAAAACATTTCTCGATTGGTATATTGATAGGAAAATTTCAACAGAAACAATTAACAATTGTTCTTCCAATGATTTTATCGTAGAGTTGTTGATCCAAAGAATGCGTGGTGGAACACTCAAGCTAAATGGTACGTTTTTTAATATGCGGTGCTATGCACATATATTGAATTTATTTGTGCAAGATGGATTGTCTATTATTAGTGTGCTATTTCTAAAATTCGGATAGTGTTCAATTTTGGTCTGCAACACTGAAAAGATGGCAAAAGTTTGAAGGAATTGTTGTTTTTGAAAATGTGTTTGTTACGAAAAAATTATGTCTTGATGTGAAAATACATTGGAATTTAACTTATTTGATACTTGTATTGCCTTGTCATATAAAGCTGTTTTCATGAGTTTGATGCAATGTGAATCAAGATATAAGTGTTTGCCAAGTGATGAAGAATGAGATATTGCTAAGGTGGTCTATAAGATGTTAAAATTTTATACCATGATAGAGACATTTTTTGGTACTAGTTATGTGACTGCAAATATTTGCTTCTAAAAACTTCATGATATTAAGTTGTCATTGATGCAATAGGTAAGTGAGGTTGAGAATGCGATCATTACTACAATGGCAAAGTCAATGTTACAAAAATTTGAGAAATATTGGGATAAAACTCGTACTATTTTGGCTATGACTATTGTGTTGGATCCAAAGTACAAGACTTTGATGTTGAAATATTATCTTTAGAAATTTTAGGGGGATAAAGCAAATGAAGAGATTGAAAATGTTTTGCATGTATGTCATGAGTTGTTTGTTAAATATGAAAGACAATACATGGTGATGGTCAATCATGAATCTTAATCATCTAGCATTGCGAATACACTAGTTTTGATAGATGAATTAGAAGATTTTGATGCATATACTAAGAAAGAAATGAAAATTGATTCAAGGAAAAAGTCAAAATTAGAATTAGATGATTTTTTGGAAGAGCAAGGATCCCAAAAAAACTAGATTTTGATATATTGCAGTGGTGGAAACAAAATGATAGCAAGTATCCTATATTACATCGAATGACAAAAGATATTTAGCTATACCTATTACCATAGTGGCTTCTGAGTCTACATTTAGTATAGGTGGTCAGGTGATATCTCTTCATTGAAATAGATTTCAGTACACAACTGTAGAAGCTTTGTAATGTACCCAAAATTGGTTTGGACTCAATATCTGGATATGTATCTAAACTAAATATTTAAATATTCTCTATTAATTAATATTTGATTTATTATATTTTAATATTTGTTTCATTTTTTTTTTTAGAAAATGAGCCAAAAGCTTAACTTAAAACTATGCAACCATTGTCATTGTTGAATGAGGATTGAGAAGAGGATGGTGATGATGACTATGAAATAGCTGAAGAGTTTCTATTGCTGATTTGGTCACTTGAAATTTATAACATTGTTTTAGAAAAACTCATGTGGTTTTTTTTTTTTCCACGAGTATAAAAAATATGTAATTTATTTTCAATTTTACTTTGTGAATTGTTTCTCATTTATCAAAACATGAAATTTGTATGTGTTAGGGAAATTGTTGTCCCCTTTGGGTTTTGATCATATCAAAATCTTTTATATGTTCTAAGATTTTTACTAAGTGTGTAAATTAAGTTTTGTTTGAAAATTCACATAAAAGTTGCATAGAAGTTGGTATAGAGGTTGCTATAGATACTGTTATAGAAATAGAAATTTCTTTTATTAATTAAAAACCCAGCTCAGTAATCTAAGTGTAGATTGGATACTACACTTAGTCCAAAAGTATATTCAGATATACATTTCAGTGATTCAAGAACTGAGAATCAAAATTGAGATGAAAAATTTTTAAGTCCAGAAAGATTGGTAATTTTCCCAGAAGGTTAAAATAATAATTTGCATATGTTCAAGCTATTATATTTTTTTGGGCGATCATACAGTTTAAAATTTGAAAATTAAAAGCTTGAAGATAAGTTAGAGAAAATTGTGTGTGAAGTTAGCTGGTCATTCGATTTACGAAGCAGGAGGTATTTTCATAAGCTGATCTTTTGGAAAGATTTCAAATTTTCTACAAGTTTCAATAATTAGATAAATTAAAATCAGAGTTTATAAATGTTGAGAGTGAAATTCAAACTTCAAATTTGAATTGTAATAGTCAGAAAATCTCAAGAAATTAGGAGAAGTTTCAGCCTACAAATTAAGACATTTGTTAAGAAAGTTAATGATCTTTGGGTGGTGATTTTGTTCTATTATAGCAGGTTTTTGAAGACTAAAAATTCAAATAAGAGTTTATAAATGTTAAGACTGAAATTCAGATTTCAAATTTGAATTACAATAGCCAGAAAATCTCAAGAAATGAAGAGAGATTTTTATACTATAAATCAGGAAGTTACCAGACTTACTACCAAAAAAAGTTTTTGGCAAGCCAACTTTGGGTTTATATATCTTCACGATGATGACTAGTTTTATAATAATTTTTTCTGAAATTTAAAGATTAATATATAGAGATTATTCAGTAATTTTTTACAAAACTATTTCAACACTCTTGGAGTGATATAATTATTCTAGAATTTAGCTACTTGAATGGTCAAAGTTGTCTTGTGAGGTAGTTTGGTGAGAGTGAGTCTTTCACTGTTGGATGAAAGCATCTTCAGGCTGAGAAGATCCAAAGTAAACAACTTTGGTTGTATTTTGTAACTTCTCATCATAGTAGAAAACTCGTAGATTGCTAGACCCCGACTTGCTAGCTGAAAAAGTGGACGTAGGCATAAAATTGAACCACTAAAAATTGGGTTTACTTCTCTATATTTTACTTTTATTTTTTGCTACATATATTTAGAATGACTATAGAATTATTTTGAATCTAAATGGAGTTAGATTAAAAAATTAAAGCTAATAAAAAATAACCAATTCATTCTCCCTTCTTAGTTGTCACAGGGATTAACAAGTACTACAGAGACTGTGTTCTACTCCACTAAAGAGACATTTTTAGAGTAAAAGATTCATGACTTTTCCTTTTATGTTTGGCCAAACCACCAATAGAATACACAATTCTGATGGTACAAACTTTTCCATTGGAAATGTAGGATAGAGACATTTATAAAAGTTACTGACTATGAAATTTAGGAGGTTATTACCTTTGTAGATCTAGATACAAATAACCCAATAATAACCAAAAATGATAAAAGAATGATTTCTATAAATTCTAGAGCTAAACACTTACTTCTTTGGGCTATCTCTCCCACTGAATTCAATCTCGTTTCTTCATGTACTATAATTAAAGAAATTTGGGATAGATTTTGCATTACTCATGAAGGAACCAATATGGTGACAGAAACTAAAATAAATTTGTTGATGTAAGAATATGAGCTTTTTAGAGTTCAGTCATGAGAAAACATCAATTAATCTTTTTTTAATTATTATTAATAAATTAGATTCGCTTGGCAAAAAAATTTTAGATACTGATCAAGTTAGGAATATCTTTCGTGTGGTGCCTAAAGTATGGAACGCCAAGAAATCAGCAATTGAAGAAGTATAAGATTTGAACAAACTGTCCCAAAATGATCTAAGAGGCAAACTAATGTCTTATGTGGCAAAATTTTTCTATTCTGATGAAATAGAAGGCAAGAGGAAAACAATAACTTTCGCAGTAAAAGAGGATGAAGGTTCAGAAGATAAAGAAGATCATGATGAAGAGCTGAATATACTAACAAAAAGACTCAGTCGTATTTTTAAAAAGAAAGGTAAAAAATTTTTCAAATCTAAGAAGGCTAATGACTCATGAAAGCTTAAGTTAAGTATAGGAAAAAACATCAAAGAAAAAGAGCAAGAGAAAGAAATTATTTGCTATGAATGTAAGAAACCAGGTCATATAAAATATGAGTGTCCTGTCCTACTATGAAAGATTGAAACTTTCAAAAAGAAAGGGAAGACAATGGTGGCTACTTGGAGTGATTCAAAAGAGGAAGACTCGGACTTTGAAAATTTTGAAACTTTTGAAAAACTCAACCTTTGTCTGATAACCAAAACTTAGGTGAACTCTGAAACCCATTCAGATTGCTCTTTCCAAAGAATTTCTAAAACTAATAAACTACTGAATATTATTTTAGATCTCTAGAATAAGAATATGATTTTAGAAAATCAAAAAAAATATATATATGCTTAGGCAAACTAATTTTTTACTGAACTCAGAGTTACAAGTAATTAGAAATAAAAATGTAAGATTAAAAAGTGAAATTAGAGTTCTTAAAAATATGATAGAAGATTTGTCAAAATTTATAAAAATCATATTTCAAAAATTTCATAAAAGTGATAAAAATTTATAAAAACTACTTTCGATCCAAAGAAAATATTTTTTTAAAACCTGTTTGGAGTATAAAATTGATTCAAAAATTGTTTCAAAAACTAACATAACTATTTTTATTAAAACTGTAGAAGAAGAGTAGATTAAATATTCACAGATTGCAGAAAATTAGTACAGAGGGACCCATAAAGGCACTGATAGAGTTATAGCGAAAAAGTAAAATTTCAAAAAAATACAATACTGGGATTAAGTATAAGAAACCAATGACTGTTTAGAATAATTATGGGTATAAAAATTATAGATCTAATCATTTAAGAAATAAAAATAATTTTTCTTTCTATATATGTCATAAATTTGGTCATTTTGTTAAAAATTGTTTCATGTGTAAATTTTAGTACATATAAAAAAAAAAATTAAATTCTAATATAAACTTATTTTTTAGAGGGCTCAAACTTATTTGGGTTCCTAAAAACAGATGATACTTTTTATTATTATGTAGGAACAAGAGGTAAGAGTCAAAAGAAATTGATATGTTGATAGTGAATATTTGAGACATATGATAGGTGATAGCTCATTGTTCAAAAAGTTTGAAAAAAAATCATGGAGTAATGACTTTTGGAGATAACAAAAAAGAAAAAATTATTGGAAACGGTACCATATGTATAAATTTTTTTTTTTGATATAATATGTATAAATTCTACTACCATAAAAAAATATGTTATTTGTTGATAAATTGATATATAATTTATTAAACATCAGTCAATTATGTGATTTAGGGTATAATATTTTATTTAAAAGAAATAAGTGCCTTATGTTTGATAGTGAGACACAAAAACAAATTTTTGAATGAATTAGATTAAGAAATGTTTATGTGGTAGATTCAATAATTTTAGATAACTTAAAAAGAAAATTACTTAATAACCTTTGGTAATGATATTTTTGCATGATATAAGAAACTAGGTCATATAGATTTTAATCAACTAGAAAAATTGTCCAAAAAAGTTAATTAGGATAATTTTAGAAATTTTGTTAAAAAATATATAAATTATAGTTTTTGTTCATTGAATAAACAAGTAAAAATATTCTTTAAAAATAAAGATCATATTTTCATGTTTAGATCTTTAGAAATATTACATACGGATTTATTTGGATATGTTAGAAATCTAAACTTAGATGGAAGCAAATATGGACTAGTAATTGAAAATGATTTTTCTAGATTTATTTAAATTTTTTTCTATCAAATAAAAATGAAATCTTTGAGTCTTTTATAATTTTTGCAAAGAAAATTTAGAATGAAAAAAGATTACAAATAGTTAGTTTAAGAACAGATCATCGTAAAGAATTTGATAATTTAGAAATTTTAAAATATTATAATAAAAAAGGAATAAGTCAAAATCTTTCGGTACCATACACACCACAATAAAATAGGGTAGTTGAACATGAAAATGAGACTATTCAAGAAATGATTAAAACTATATTGAATGATAGTGGTGTAGAAAAATATTTTTGGGTCGAATCTGCTTCTATGACATGCTATATAATTAATAGTCTATACTTGACTGATGACAAATAAAACCCCCTATGAAATTTTTAGAGGTAGAAAAGCTAAAGTTTCATATTTTCATACATTTGGGTGTATATGTTTTATTTTAAAAAATAAGTTAAACATTCGAGGTAAATTTGATAAAAAAACTATTAAAAGAATTTTTTAAAATTATTCTTTAAATAGAAAAACATATACAGTTTTTAATAAAGAGTTTAAAATTGTAGAAGAAACAATTAATGTTAAATTTGATAAAAATAAATTTCAAAAAGTAGAAGTGGAAGGTGATAGTATTATATAATATGAATTGCCCCTTGAAAAAGATAATACCAAAGAAGATGAACAAATTATCATAAAAAAAATGAATCAAGAGAAAAAATTGTTAAAAATTGGAAATTCTTGTCTAACCATTCATAAAATGACATAACAAGAAACGTAAGTGAAGGAATAAGAACTAAATTAAGTTATAGAAATATAGAAAATCAATTTACATTGATATCTAGCATAGAACTAAAAATATAGAAGAAACCATAGAAGATGAGACCTGGATAGAGGCTATGTAGGAAGGATTATATCAATTTAAAAGAAACAATGTATGGACTTTAATACCGAAACAAAAAGACAAAATAATTATAGGAACAAATGAGTTTTTAAGAATAAATTAGATAAAAATGGGAATTTTATTAGAAATAAAGTTAGGTTAGTTGCAAAAAAATATTCACAAGAGGAAGGAATTGACAATAATGAGACTTTTGTACCGATTGTTAGGTTAAAAGCAATTAAACTATTTTTGGCATTTGTATGTTTTAAAAATTTTAAATTATATCTAATAGACGTTAAAAATATATTTTTCAATGACTATATAAAAGAGAAAGTATATATTAGTCAATCCCCTCGATTTAAAGAACATAATAAGGAAAATCATATTTATAAATTACAAAAAACTTTTTATGATTTAAAACAAACACCTACAACATGGTATGAAAAATTAAGTGAATATCTTGTGAAAAACAATTTTAAAAAGGAAAATGTAGACACTACTTTATTTATCAAGCAAGTTGATAATGATATTCTTGTTGTGCAAATATATATTGATGATATTGTGTTTGACTCTATTAATAAACATTTGTGTGATGATTTTAATATAATTATGAAAAGTGAGTTTAAAATATTAATGATGAGTGAAATGAATTTCTTTTTAACATTGTAAATTAGACAAAATCCCCAAGACATTTTTATAAATCAAGAAAAATATCCAAGAGAGTAAATTAAAAATTTTGATATGAAAAATTCAAAACATATTATTACTTCTATATCTACTTTTATTAAGTTAGATTTAGATGAAAAAGAGAAATATGTAAATGAAAAACTTTATAGAAGAGTGATAGGATCTTTATTATATTTGACCGCTTCACATCTCAATATTTTGTTTAGTATGTATTTGTATGCTAGGTTTCAAAATAAACCGAAAGAATCTCACCTTAGAGCTACGAAGTGAAATTTAAAATATATTGTGGGTACTAATAATTTAGAAATTTAGTGATGTGAATCCATTGGGTGTAGAAACTCTAGAACCCATGAACAAGTTAATTTAGTCCAAAAATTGTCCCAACAAATTATTTGAACCGATGAAATTAAAGATCTCAACTCTTGCCCTTACCCTAAAGGAGGAAGAACTTAAGGTATATGACCTTAAACCCGTTTCTCATTAGAACAAGAATCTTGGTATAAAGATTAAATGAATGATACCATAACCTAGGTGATTCAAAATCTAGATTGATAAGTCAAAGAACTAAACAAGACTCCTATCTTGAATAAGTTCAAAAGTTCTCCAAATAACAAGACTTGTGTGAAGAAATCTCATAATTTTATTAATTCTCTCAAAGTTGTATTTTACACAATGTGTAATGGCCTATTTATAAACTAAAATTAAAAACTAAATTGGTAATTAAAAATTTAGTAACTCTTTAAACAATTGAAAAATAGGAAACTAAAATATAAACTATAAAGAATAATTAGAAAACTAAATAAACCAAACTATTTTGACCAAATCTTGCTGCTATTTTTCTTTATTTTCTTTATCCCTTGGTCTTAGGTAGTTTTGGACCATTTATTTTTCTAATTGGGCTTGTATGAGTATAATTAAGTTCTATTTTGGTTCTTCATTTATTTGGACTCCAATTTCTTGTTATAAAACCCTCTGAATTAAGTTATTTAGTATTTTTTTTAACCTTTTAACTCGAGCATTTGTCACCGGCCTAACTAAAATTTGAGTTGGATCATGCGAATTCCTTACAGCTTTGATTTCCGCATCATTCCCCCCTTCTTGACAATGATTTGTCCCCAAATCGTCACATGTGTGAAAATACATCCGCAACCGCATTTTACTTGGGAAAAGTCTCATTGAATTTAATCTATTGAGCATGTCTCTTACCATCTTAATGAACTAACAACTCTTGAACTTAATTAAAAAATAATTGTCTTGTGAAATTCAAAGAAAGCATAACAAGGGAAACAAAGAAGGAAAATAATAAAGAAAATAAGTGAGAAATAGCGAAAGTCGAAAATTTGGAAAAATTCCAAATTAAGAAAGAAACAAATATTGAATGGAATAAATAAGAAAGGTGAATAAATAAAGAAAAAAAAAGATGAAGAATTTTGTTGTTTGTGATACCAATTGATGTGAACCCAACAAGTATTGAAACCCTAGAACCCACGATGAAGAATTTTGTTCTTTGTCATAAATTGAAATTAGAGATAATCTTAAGATCGAAACACAAATAAGAACAAAAAAAGATGAAAAATTATAGACAAATATGAATAATTCAAAGAGTAACCCAAAATTGCTCTGATACTAACTGATGTCAATCCATTGGGTATAGAAAGCCTAGAACCCACGAACAAGTTAATTTAGCCCAAAAATTGTCCTAACGAATTATTTGAATCGGTGGAATTAAAGATCTCAACCCTTGCCCTAAAGGAGGAAGAATCTAAGGTTTATGATTTTAGACCCGTTTCTCACTAGAACAAAAACCTTAGTATAAAGATAGAATGAATTACGCCACAATCTAGATAGTTCGAAACCTATATTGATAAGTCAAAAAATTAAACAAGACTCATATCTTGAATAAGTTCAAAAGTTCTTAAAAGAATAAAACTTGTGTAAAGAAATCTCATAATTTTATTAATTCTCTCAAAATTGTATTTTACACAATGTGTAATGGCCTATTTATAGGCTAAAAGTAAAGATTAAACTGATAACTAAAAATTTAGTAACTCTTTAAACAATTAAAAAATAGAAAATTAAAATATAAACTATAAAGAAGAATTAGAAAACTAAATAAATCAAACTATTTTGACCAAATCTTGTTGTTATTTTTCTTTATTTTCGTCATCCCTTGGTTTTGGATAGTTTTGGATCCTTTATTCTTCTAATTGGGCTTGTATGAGCATAATTAAGGGCCCTTTTGATTCTTTATTCATTTGGCCTCCAATTTTTTATTATAAAATCCTCTGAATTAAGTTATTCAGTACTTGTTTGAACCTTTTAACTTGAGCTTTTGTCACCGACCCAACTAAAATTTGAGTTGGATCATGCGAATTTCTTACAATCTTGATGTCCGCATCATTTAGTATTCAAGAATTTCAAAATTTGAATTTATTGGATATTCCAATACCGACTATGCCAGATGCAAAATTGATTATAAAAGTATTTTGGGTAGTTGTTAATTTTTAGGAGATAGACTTATAAGTTGGGTATCTAAAAAGCAAAACTCAGTTGCTTTGTCAACGGTAGAATCAAAATATATCTCAATAGAAAATTATTGTATTCAAATTTTATAGTTAAAACAATAATTTAGAGATTATGGGTTAGATTATAAGAATATTGCGATAAGATGTGATAATACAGATATTATTTATCTTACAAAAAATCTCATAAATTATTCAAGATCCACATGTTATTAATGGAAATGTGATTGTAGAATATATTGACATTAAAAATTAGTTTGTAGACATTTTTATAAAACCCTTAAATAGAGAGAAGTTTGAAAATATTAAAAATAAAATTGGAGTATATTTTCTATTTTAAAATTTTAAAAAAGGAAAACTCAGTAAAAGATTTTAGAAATTCCGAAATCACTTTTAAAGAATGAAGACCACACTGTATAGAGTTTGCTGTAGTTCCAATGTTTTCAATTTCAATTTCTATGAATACCTCTATGTACTGCAATTAAACTCAATGAAATTTCCGAGTTGTTTTAAAATTTTCTATTTTAAAATTTTAAAAAAGGAAAACTCAGGAAAATATTTTAGAAATTCCGAAATCACTTTTAAAGAATGAGGACCACACTGTATAGAGTTTGCTGTAGTTCCAATGTTTTCTATTTCAATTTCTATGAATACCTCTATGTACTACAATTAAACTCAATGAAATTTCCGAGTTGTTTTTTTTTTTTAATTTCTCTGTACACTATTCACTCTAATGTTTGCTATATTTTCTTTTGATAAAACAAAAAGGGAGAGAATAAGAAAAAAAAAAAAAATGAAAGATGGACACATTAAGGGGGAGAAATTAAAATGTCTAAAAATTGAAGGGGGGTTTAAAAATGTGCATTCACTTGAAAATGTGTATTTATGATAATTTTGAGTATTTATTTTTTATAGTTTTATTATCATAAAAAAGGAGAGAATGTTAGAAAAATTGTTGTCCTTTTTGTGATTTTGATGATAATAAAACATTTTATTTTGTTATAACATTTTTACTAAGTGTGCAGATTAAATTTCGTTTATAAATTCACACAAAAATTGTATAGAAGTTGTTATAGAGACTGTTGTAGAGATAGAAATTCCTTTTATTAATTGAAAACTCAGTTTAGCAATCTAAGTATAGATTGGATACTACAACACTTAGTTCAAAAACATATTCAGATACACATTTCAATGATTTAAGAACTAAAAATCAAAATTGAGATGAGAAATTTCAAAATCCAGAAAGATTGCCAATTTTCTAGTAAAGTTGAGATGATCATTTGCAAACGTTTGGGCTATTTTATCTCTTTATACGATCAAGTTTTTTAAAATTTGAAAATTGCATAATAAAAAAGATATGTAGGGTTACAAATTTAAATATTTATAGTATTAAAAGCTTGAAGATAAGTTGAAGAAAATTGTGTGTGAAGTTAGCTGATCACTCAATTTTACCAAGTAGGAGGTATGTTCAAAACTGATTTGTTGAAAAGATTTCAACTTTTCTGCAAGTTTCAACAATTAGATAAAATAAAATCAAAGTTTATAAATGTCAATAGTGAAATTCAAATTTCAAATTTGAATTACAGCAACCAAAAAATCTTAAAAAATTAGGAGAAGTTTCAGCCTACAAATTAGGATATTTTTTTAGGAAAGTTATTGATTTTTGGGAGGTGATTTTGTTATATTATAACAGATTTTTAAGAAAATGAAAATTCAAATCAGAGTTTATAAATGTTAAGAGTGAATTTTAAAATTTAAATTTGAATTACAATAGTAAAAAAGCCTCAAGAAATCAGGAGAGATTTTTGTTCTACAAATTAGGAAGTTAGCAGACTTACTGCCAAAAAAAAAAAAGTGTTGGGAAGCCAACTTTGGGTTAATATTTCTTCACAATGGTGACTAATTTTGCAAGAATTTTTTCTGGAATTTAAAGATTGATATATAGAGATTATTTAGCAATTTTGTACAAAGCTATTTCGACACTCTTGGAGTGAAGTAATTATTCTGGAAGTTGGCTATTTGAATAGTCAAAGTTGTGTTGTGTAATTAGTTTTGTGAGATAGTTTGGTAAGAGTTGTGAGTCTTTCATTGTTGGACAAAGGCATCTTCAGACTGAGAAGATCAGAAGTTAACATTTTTTATTATATCTTGTAACTTTTTATCATAGTAGAAAACTAACAGATTGTTATATCTCGACTTATTGACTGAAAGAGTGAATGTAGGCATAAGTCGAACTACTATAAAATTGGGCTTGTTTCTCTATCATTTACTTTTATATTTCACTGCATATATTTAGAATGATCATAAGATTATTTTGAATTTAAGTGGTGTTAGATTAAAAAATTAAAGTCAATCAAAAATAATCAATTCAACCTCTATTTTTGGTTATCACGGGGACCAACAGTATGTTTTGATTAATATTTGGATGATTTATATCTTTTCTTTATGGTTCTTGTGCATGTGTGCTTTTACTTGTGCATGGAAAAATGTTTTAGATTTTTTTTGTTGAACAAATCAATTTATTTGTTATTCCTTTTTTTACATGGTATAGACTTTGAAACAATTTTAAGTGGATTATTTTTTTTTTGATATGGTTTTATTTGTTATTATGTTTTTCTTTCTTGGGTCTGGTGTGGGACGGATTGAATTAGATTTTTAAAAGACATGTAATATATCGAATCGGATCAGATTAGATTAGATTTTTAAAAAAAGCCGTAGAGTCGGATATGATTTTCTATTTTTTAATCCGAATCGAGTTAGGATCGGATATGAATATTGGAGTAAGGATTTAGGATCAAATATGGTATTAATATGACTCGAATTATAATCGATCCATTGCCATCACTACGATGATCGGGAAGAATGCTTGTTGTCTGAGTGGACCCTTCACGTTGATGGGTTGTCTAATTCTTTAGGAAGTGGAGCCGAACTCATCCTCGTATGATCATACAATTTCAAAACTGAATACGCCCTTTGTTTTGATTTCCAAGCAACTAACAATTAGGACGTGTATGAAGCTCTTATGACTAGATTGCGAATCGTAGCATCACTAGGGGCCTAACAATATACGGGTTTTCACCAACAGTCAGCAGATCGTCAAGCAGATCAAAGGGATCTACAAAACCAAGGAGCGAATGATGGCAACATATTTATCCAAGCAATATGAGATGGTGAACGAATTCAGTAAGGAGGACATAATGCTGATCCCTTGATCAGAGAATGTATGAATTAATATTCTCTTAAAGTTAGTCAGCTCTGACTTAGTCACGACCAACTAAGCAGTCTATATAAAGAGCTTGCCATATTCGAGCATTGATGAGTCCAAGCAAATCTTATTGGCTAATAGTTCACCAAGTTAGAAGGACCCCATAGAATCTTATTTGAAATACAAGCAACTACCAAGCTCTTTTATTAGGCCGCTAAGTTGAGATAACGTTGCCCATTATGCTACGAGGAAAGAAATTACGTGTTCAGAGAATGCAAATGATTACGTCAGAAGATGCGACGAGTGCCAACGCTTCTCGTCGGTACCATGCCAGCCGTCCACCAAACTCTGCTCGATAGCAAGCCCATGGCCCTTTGCACAATGGGGAATTGACATTCTTGGACCGTTCTCACTAACTACCAAATAGCGAAAGTTTCTTGTTGTGGCCATTAACTACTTCACCAAGTGAGTAGAAGCCAAGCCATTAGCCTAGATCACTAACGGGAAGATGTAAAATTTCATGTGGATGTTTCGTGGAATTCATGGACAATAATTATGTTTCTATCCTTCCCAATGCCAATGAGGAGCCGTCCCTAGGGCTGAAGCCTCCAGCTTTATCTAGGCATGGCCGTTTCGTTCGGTCAATTGGTGGTTATTGTAAGTTCACCGGTCAAAGTATATGGATTGATTCTCTGCTAGACGATCAGATGTTGTCTTTAGCCGGCCTGCTGATCGGGGAGAAGAGGAGGATCAACTGACTCCTCTTATTGGAAAGAGGGAAGATCAAGCTGGTTGACTCTCTGGATTCTCTTGACGACACTATGCTATAAAAGGTTACTATCGATAAGCAGATTCGATCGGGCGCAAAGAGATCTCCTCAGTAATCCCTCAGGGCATCTGAGGCCCACTTGGGGTCTTTTATCGGGGTGTCTAAGACCCACCGGGGTTCTTTATCTCCCCTATCTAAGAGGAGGAAAACCTCATTGCCTTTGTCTCCATTAGGACGAGCCCTGGTTGATTTGCTTGAGTGTTCAGACCCGACGACGGTTATACCAATGAAGACTATTATCTTGGATAGAAGTGGATCAATGGGTAATGGGAGCATCGGTGCAGGCGAACCAGGAGGATTGGAAGGTGCTTCCTCGTTTAATGTCAAAGCAAGACCGGATGTTTCCAAGGTCACAGTGGAGGGGATGGTAGGGACTTTTTTAGCTGTTCCAGTTTGGCCTTCGCACAAAGGAAAGCGCAAGATTCTTGATGACGCTGCTTAACCGCCTGTCATTCCCGTTCAATCCTTTGACGGGAGAAAAGGCTCGAAAGAGCGAGTGACTATTGCCATTTGTGTTGGGGCATGCAGTACAGCTATATAGATCTGACCGAGGCTGACCACATCGCCAATCGATTGGACTTTTATCGGTGTGAGCTTGACCTGCATAGGATGTCCAAGTGCAAGTCAGCAGAGCTCTTAAGTCCCTTGGTTTGATGGTATCATTTTCTTCATGCCCATTTAATTTCTTCTCATTCTTGCTTTTTTCTGATCTAATTTTCTTTACTGACGATGGCTCTCACAGAATTTCAAGAGCAACAAAAGAGGCACGTAATAAATCAGTTGGAGGGGCACGTCACTAAGTTAAGCAGTCAAGTACAAGTGCAAAAAGAAATTCTTAACCAGAGGGAGAAGGACGCAGAGGCCAAGAGCACGTTTAGTGTATTGCTCAATAAGAAAGAAGAGGAGCTAAGAAACCTCCTGCTAAAGTTGATTCAGCACCAAGGGCAGTGTGAGAGGCTAGAATCAGAGGGCAAGATATGCGAGGAGCGTCTCCAGTCAGTCGAGAGATTGGCTGAACTTCGTGAAGAGTCTATTCGGACAATGGAGTATAAGATAGTTGACCTCGAGAAATCTCGCACAAGGGACACCATTGCCTTTAAAGATTCCCAACGCAAATTGACTGAGAGATTAAAATATGTCAAAGAGATAATTCATCGAATAAGTCTAGGCGATACTCTGCCCCCAGTTAAGGAGGCCACAGTGATTCGGGGTTCTACTGTCATTCTTGGAGCCCCTACCATAGTCCCATTTGTAAGGGGTTTGCTTCTCTCGAAGTTTCATTACTTCTTTCATTCCTTCCGATCCTATCTAGCCTCTATTTGAAACTTTGTTTCCTGCTGCCTTTTGCTTTTTGTAATAAGAAATCTTTGACTTTATCGTTAATAGAGATTGCCTTGTTATCCATAGTTGTAATTCTTATTATGCTTGTCTGGGTAGAATCAGGGTGACTTAGACCAATGTACGTAGAAGCAGGGAGACGTTAGCTCGTTTAGGGAGTTACATCCCATTTTGGCGACACGTCCGTTTGATAGGAAACTTTAGATAGGAGGACTGTGTTTATCCGTTTGGAGAGTTCCATCTCTTTTTGATGACACATTCGATCGATATGAGACTTTAGATATGAGGGCCATATCCACCCTTTTGGAGAGTTTCATTTCTTTTTGATGACACATTCGATTGATAAGAAACTTTAGATAGGAGAGCCGTGTCTACCCGTTAGGAGAGTTCCATCCATTTTTTATGATACGTTCAATCGATAGGAAACTTTAGATAGAATGATCGTGTCTACCCGTTCGGGGAGTTCCATCCATTTTTTATGATACGTTCAATCGATAGGAAACTTTAGATAGAATGATCGTGTCTACCCGTTCGGGGAGTTCTATCCCTTTTTGATGACACGTTTGATCAATGGGATTAGGGCGATTTAGGCCCAATGTTCGGTAAGGAATATGCGAGTAAGAAGTCCATCGGAATGATGACTTGCTAATTGAAAAATACCCTTGTATTTAAGAGAAAGGACCAATAGAAGCATAGTCCGGTGATCACTTAGGGGCAAAAGTCGAAGGCTCTAGATCGCATGACAATGTTTCGATTCCCAATGGAGTTCTAAATTTGATCTTCATGTGCTTAGTACTTGGTAGAGTTTCTAAGGCTTTCAAACCTGGCCTACCCAGAATAATGTTGTAGAGCGAAGGGAAATCCATTATGTTGAATATAACAGGAGCTATCACACGATTGGGAGGTGAGCCAAAGGTGACCGGGAGCAAGATAATACCTTCAGAGTATATTTGAAGGATGTGCACGCTTTGGACCTGGAGTATTACTCTGTCCCTTCTATTGGCTAGTGGCCGAACAGCTTGTTGGTCTTTTGACCCATCGCATCGTAGTGATTCGTACCGACGAATGATGGAAGCATTTCTTTCCTCCTTGCCGATGAACTCTTGCAGCTTCGCATGGCGTACCAAGAACTCTAGTTCATCTTTTAACTTCTTGTAATTATCGGTTGTGTGACTATAATCGTGGTGAAAATGACAATACTTGGTTCTATCCTTGTTAGGGTCATTTTCGGTCGATTGTGGAAGTCACCGGATGCACGTCTTATCTCTAATCAGAGATAAGACCTGGCTAGGGGTCTCATTTAGAGGGGTGTAGTTATTATAACTCCGCAGAGGGGGGAGACCTGCTTGATTTTTCTTTAATGGGGACCTCCTGGGTAACCGGTTGCGTTCCTTTCGAACAGATCAATCCCTTTTTGATCGAACGCCTTGACATCCTCAGCAGCAATTGGTTTAGGCGTAAAATTTCTGGATGGTGGCGGGAGGATTCTTCATGATCGATATTTCCGTGCCCAAAGGCCGTAGCCCAATTAGTAGCGCAGCCAATGTGATGGAGTGATCTAGAGCCGGGATCTTCATCATCTGGATCTTAAATTTCTCCAGAAAATCCCTTAGAGGTTTGTCATCTCTCTGGCGTACCGATAAGAGCAACATGGATTTTCTCTTGGCTCCCTGATTGATCATGAAGTAGGTCTCAAACATTTGGCGAAGCTAGGAGAAAGTCTGGATGCTGAAGGGTGGGAGTGAGTTGAACCACATCAGCGCATTCCCTTTGAGAGTTGTAGGAAAATGTTTACACATCGCAGCATCTGGCATGTCTCTTAAAACCATTACTATCATAAAGTGTGCCATATGATCGCAGGGGTCAGTCGTTCTGTCGTACCTCTCCATAGGAGGTAAGAGTATGCCCCGCGGCATGGGCTCTAGGGAAACTTTCGTATCAAAAGGTGTCGCTTCCGAGGAGTAAAAAAGATTCTCATCTTTCTTCGCTCATACTTTTTTGAGTTCATCCGCCACAAGTTATTTCGGATAACTCGTGGTGCGGGGGTAATGCTCGTCGCTGAAGATACTTGGATCCCTCAGCGGATGATTGGCCCTCAGGCCTATGGGCTCGACTAAGGCCCTCCAGTTGCTTACTCATGTTTTGGATTTTTTATTCCAATCTCTCCATCTAGGGATGGCTAACTCATTCTGGCGCAGAGCCCATGATCGACTGTTCCTGAATCGCAGGTTATAGGACCTGCTCCGAGTGAGATGGTTAGGGAGAAACCACACGATCATGAGCGGAGTAATTGGGCACCGTAGGAAGGGTGACTTCGGAGGGTGTCACGGTGCGCCCGTCTACGGTGGGGGTGGCTTTCGAAGTTGTCCTAGTTCTTCTCTTTGGAAGCATGGTTGCGCAACTGATTTGTTGATCTTATAAAGGTGGTTGCTCTAGTCTGTTCCCATAGATGTCACCAATCTATTAGAGGTGGGTTATGGTTTCACAGATACCGGCTCCTTGATGACTCGAGCAATTACCGCCGATGGAATACAAGACCTGTAAAATCCGTCAGAGGGTATTTTGGCGGGGGAGGCTTTGATGTTCAATTCAAAAAGAGCGGCTTTCGAATGTAATGAAATGGACTGAGAGCTTTTGAGAGGAAGAGATTCCCTGTGACTGATGTGCCTAGTGTGTAAGGCCAAGAGAGCGTACCTGACTTAGAAGACTTGAAAGTGTCTTATACCTGATAGAGTTATGTGTTTTCAGGACGTTACAACCCTACTTTCCTTATGGAGATGATCCGAAAATGTCGGGAGTTAAATATTTTGAAACGTTCATGATATTTATCATATAAAAAGTTCCATTACTCGGGGAGATCTTTTCCTTATTAGTAAAATTCTGGAGATACTAATCTTAAGTAGGAAACCAGAGTTATTAGGGTGCTTTGACCCTTCCTAAGAATCGAAGAGGTCGTTAGCTTTTGGTCGGTCGTTTGGCCAATGCGAAGCTTTTGGGGCTTGCTGATTCGGTATACCAGGGGTTAAGTATCTGCTCGGGGAGATAAATCCCAATTGACAAATCTAGTTCGATAGGCGTGGGGACTAAGATCATATCATTCGAGAGATGAGGTGACTAAAATCTTTCGGTACATCAATTGAGTAGCCATAGAGGGTAGTCGTTCTATAACACTGAGTTGTGCTTGCCCATCGGTCAGTAGCTGTTCCATCGGTTGGAGCGATCCCTTCAGAGATGTGGGCCTCGTGTGTGGGCCTTTCAAGTGTTGACCCTTCGAAATAAGTGTTGGGCTATGTTCTATCAGCTGCCAGTCAGGTAAGTTCTCTCACCTCACAGTTAGCACATTAAGGTACTACAAAACTCTCTTTCAATCTATTTCTCTTTTTGAAAACTACTATCTGACTTGAGCGTCGAAGTATCTTACATCGGAGCACCCACCGGCAGTCTTTTGTAGATCTCATCGATCAAGTTTATCTGATAGCCAGTCTTCCCATTCGAGTCAACAAAGTCATTATCTATAGAGTAAGACCCACCTCGAACACCAAGGAAGTTCCTCAAAACTAACTAAGATAAACTTTATTGAGATAAACTTTAAGAGAACCTGGGTTCTTGTGGAGCCTTCGTCATGGTTCAAAATTTAAATGATAGTCATTTAGGCAAAGACTAGAGCTTTACATAGGAATCTTTATTTTAGGACACATTACTATGGAAAGTGTCTTTAAAGTTTTAATTTGATATATTATAGAATAATATTCATTGCCTGTGGTCTAGTTTTATTCATCAAATTCATATTTTTCAAGTTGAAGAGTTCAATCACTATTTTTGAGAAGGGAACATGACTACCGACAAATTAGCTAATCTAGATTGCATTCACCACTCAATCGGCCCTATTTCCTTTTTTATTTGTCTACCCAAAAATGTTCAATTCATAGATGGTGTTTGGAATTATTTATAAGTTGGTCAAAATCACTTATAAACTAAAATTAAAATTATAATCATATGATAATTAAAATTTGTAAAAGTGTTTATAAGTCCAAAAAATGTTTATAAACTAAAAAAATAATAAACTCTTCCTACCAATTTTTTAATTTTGATAGTTTTAAACACAACTAAAATAATCTATTTTGTTCACTACGAATAAACACTGATTTAGCAATGAATTTTAGCAACGAATAACTTTCGTTGCAAATCTGCAACAAAATTAGCAACAAAAAATGCAATTGTCGCAAATCAGTAACGAATTTAGCAACAAAAAAATTCGTCACAAAATTAGCCACGAAAAAAATTTCGTTGCTAAATCCGTGGCTAATTTGCCAGGAAAAATATTTGTCGCCTAATTAGTCGCTAGCTAGTGATGAAAAATATTTTTCGTCACTAAATTTCCAACGAATACAAACTTCGTTGATAAGTTAGGTGCGAATAAATAATTCACCGCTAGTTTTCCGACAAAATGTCTTTCATCGAAAATTTTGTGACCAAAAATAATATTCATCGCAAATTCCGCGACCAAAAATAATTTTCTTCACAAATTCTGCAACGAAAATCCTTATTTGTCGTAGAAAATTTGATTATTCATCGCTAAAGTTGTTACTAATTAGTGACAAACACTTTTTCGTGACAAAATTCGTCGCTAATTTGAAGTTTTATTTCAAATTTTATGATTAAATTCCTTCTATGCTCACTTATGTATCTGTTTTTAATTGTTCCTATTATTAACATTTTTTGGAGTTAAAAATTGGTTTGAATGCGTAGTGAATTTTAAGATTCTCACCAAACCAATAACTTTTAACAAAAAATAATTCATTCATTTTCTGTTTATATAAAAGAATAGTAATTTAATATTATCTTTGACAGTGGTAGAGTTGTTTCATATAAAGATAAAAATATACATTCATTTTAGTCAAAAACTTATAAATTTGCTTAAATATTCAATTCATTAAACTAAGTTAAAGGAGGAACATTTGTTCATTAATGATCAACATAATGATTATTTTCTATAATTATGGTATAGTATGCATCATAGTCAAATATCATTAATAGTTTATCTTTTTGGTTCGTAGTATAGTATATTCAATGAATTTTTTGTCTCAAAATTTGTAGCAAATTGCAATCTTCGTTGCTAAATTCATTACAAATTGCGACGAAAAAAAATTTGTTCATCGTTGATTCAGCGACAAAAAGGCGTTTATTACAGAATTCAGCGACGACGACCTTGTTCGTCACTGAATTAGCTACGAATACATCCCTTTGTCACTGAATCAGCGATGAAGACATCCATTGGTCGCTGATTCAGCAATGAAGACGACCCTTCGTCGATGAAATTAGTGACGAAGAGGGACATTTGTCGCTGATTTTAGGGACGACAGTGCCGTCGGATTTGTAGTTTGTAGGTGGAAGGGGAGCCTCCCTCCCCCTTTTTCTTGGCTCTGTCGCATGGGGGGGCTCTGCCGCGAGTGGAGGCTCCCTACCCCCTTCGCGGCTCCACCGCGGGGGACAGCCGCGGCTCCCCCTATCATGGCTCCACTACAGGGGTGGGGGAGCCTCCCCTACAGTGGCGGTGGTCTGCTGTGGAAGGGAGAGTGGGAGTCTCTGCTGGTGTTTTTTTTTAAGGTAAAAAGTTTTTTATTTTTTAAATGTTATTTTTAAAAAAAAAAGAAACTTAATTTTATAATTTTGTTTTAATAACATCTTATTTATTTATAATTGTTAATGTTACCTCTAGGTTTGCCATTGTCGAAGATTTCAAGCTTTAGTTGCTATTGCTATTGATATCCAAGGTCATTGGACGAATATTATTTGGTGGTGGGTAACATTTCAATTTATATGGTGATGATAAATAATTTAGAATTTTTGGTAGTGAAAAATGCAAATATGTTAATGTAAATGTTTGTATTATTTTGATTTCAATATTATCTCCTTCATTTGTGTTTATTATAATAGTATCTAGCGGTGGATTTAATGATGTTACTATTTTATTATCATTTGCTAATTTTCATTGTTTATAGACTTGTGTTTGATTATACTAATGGTGTTTCATAAGATTGATCATATTATTTCTTTCATTGCAGCGAACATTCACTTGGGATGAGACTAAAGAGTTTGAAATAAAAAGATTTTTTTTTTAAAAAAATGTGGCGATCATATCCGACGCGTACTAAATCATGCAAAATCTAGCGAAAAAAAAAAGTCAAACTACATCACCGAGGAGAATTGGAGCAGGATTGTGGATTTCTAGGAATCCGATGAAAGCAAACGAAGGAGTGAAGAGAATAAGAAAAACCAAGCTTATAATTTTGGGGAATTGTCTGTGACGTATGCGGAAGGCTTAATCAATATAGATGAATATATAAATAAATTGGTAATTTTATTCAAACACTTTTTTTTAATCTAATTCAATTATTTTTAAACTATTTCATTATTTTTAACAGTGTTTTTTTAGACCAAGGAAATAGAAACTGAGTCATTATTCATAGACACTTTCACGTGAACATTTGAAAAAAAAAGACAAAACGTGGAACGATGAGAGAGTTAGAACAGTTAAGGTATATAATTTCAAAATTTTTAATTATTTTATAGACATTTTTAATGTTGATTTGAACATATTGTGTTGAATCTATCATAACAATATAGAAAAATGAATTTATTAGATTTGTCTCTCCTAAGAACATTTGTTCATTGCTTACTTGATTCTTTGATTCCTAATATATACTCTTCTATTTGATCATTATTAATCCAATTTTGGATATGGACAATATCTTTGCACTCAATCCCTATTTTGTTGTACTTAGCTATACTTTAAAAGAGATCATTCCATTCAATAATTTCTCGTTTAAGCTATAAAAACTGAATATTCAACATGTTCACTTTGCACGATTTTACTTATATTCTTGAAATATTCACTTGTCATTTATATATAATCTTTGTATAATGAATCACTTGATAGAGATTTTTTTTTTTTCACAACTTTCAATTTATTCAATGTTAATATGAATGTTCATAATTTAGATCCTATAAAGTAACATTTGCATAAGTATTACTCTTTCTTTAAACAAGTTATATAGTCTTATGATTCATATTATTAAATTTTATACTCATCATTGTTATTAGCATAATTATTATTATTATTATTGTTTGTTTATTATTATTTATTTGTTTGTTATCATTGTTGGTATTGGATTTATTATTGTTATTGTTGTTGCATGTTTGGTATTAATATTATAGATATATATATATATATATTATTATTCCGACTAGTATTAATATAATATATATTATTATGAATTTAAAACTATTAAAATTTAAAATCTTTCTGACTCATAGTGGTATAGTTGCAATATAAAACATATTACATTATTATTTAGATATATATATATAGATATAGGTTTTTTTTAATTTAATTAATTAATTTATTTTGTCGTTTTATCAAATTATTATTTGAAGAATTTCGCCGCAGCCGTCCCAAGTCTGGATAAAGGAATAGGGTTGCGTTAGGCTGACAGCCAGCATAAAAATCTTTTGTCAAAGTAAAATGGGAGACAATTATAGAAAAATTTATGGGGCGTTTCCTCCTTAACGACGCGCTACATCAGATCCCGGGTGTAGTGACAAATGACCAAGGGATGTTAGGGTGCGGATAAATAAAATAGTCCATGAGGATATGATTCGCTTAGCCACTTGGAACATAGGATCTCTAACTGGAAAGTTAGGAGAAATAGGTGAATTAATGAATAGAAGAAAAATTACGATTATGTGTCTTCAAGGAACCAAATGGGTGGGAGAGAAGGTTAGAGTGATAGAGTCTTACGATCATAAGTTTTGATACATAGGTAGAGATAGAACTAAAAATGTGATAGGAATAATTGTACATAAAGACCTACTAGGAGATGTAGTAACGATAAGAAAGAAGGGAGATAGAATGATACTTGTCAAGTTAGTAAATGGAGTAAACGTAATTAATATAGTTAGCATGTACGTGCCCTAAATAGGTATAGATGCAATTAGTAAGAAACAATTTTGGGATGATCTAGATGAATTTATACAAACCATACCAAGTAGCGAGAAGTTATTTATTGGAGGAGATCTAAATGGACATGTGGGAGAGAAAAAAGAGGGATTTGAAACCGTGAATGGAAACTTTGGTTTCGGTGGTAGGAATGAGGTAGGAAGTACAATTCTATAGTTTGCAGTAGCTTTTGATTTGGCACTAGTAAACACGTTCTTTAAGAAAAAAGAGTCATACATAGTTACCTATAGGAGTGAGGCAAATGTTAGTCAAATAGATTTCTTTCTTATTAGAAGAGGTGATAGAATGATTCGTAAGGATTGTAAGGTTATACCGGGGGAGAGTGTAACGACTCAGCACAGACACTTAGTTTTAGAATTACGAGTGCCTAAACGACAAAGGCAATGTCAACCATATATGGAGCCAAAAATTAAGTGGTGGAATATAAAATGGGAAAATGTGACGATTTTTAGAGAGAAGGTAATTGGAGTAACAAATTGGTCTGTTAATGATAACTCAGAAACAATGTGGAATGATATGTATAATAATATTAAGAGTATAGATAGAGAGTTTCTTGGAGTATCCAAGGGCGGGGCTCCAAGAGGCAAAGAGTCATGGTGGTGGAGCGAAAAAATAGAAACCGCGATCCGAATCAAAAGAGAGTGCTATGGGAATCTTAAAAATGATAGTAGTAGTGAGATCTATGAAAAATACAAAAAGACAAAAAAAGAAGTAAAAAGACTATACATGAATCAAAGAGTAAAGTGTATAATGAATTGTACAATAGACTAGAAACTCGAGACGGGGAGAGAGAGATTTATAGAATTGTCAAACTAAGGAAGAGAAACGGACAAGACCTAAATGAGATTAGATGTATTAAGAGTGAAACAAATAGTACACTTGTAAGAAACGAGGATATAAGAAAGAGGTGGAGAGAATATTTTCACAACATATTTAATGTTGAGAGTACAGTAAATATATAAAATGTAGAGATATCTAGAGAAAAGATTAATAGAGATTTTAAACGTAAGATTCGTCCCCATGAGATAAAGGATGCCATAAAGAAAATGGGAAATAACAAAGCCATATGATTTGATGGCATCCCTATCGAGGTGTGGAAATGTTTGTGAGAATTCGGAGTAACAATGTTAACGGCTCTTTTTAATAAAATTTGGCAAATAAAGAAAATGTCTCACCCATGGAGAGAGAGCACAATTTCCCACTATATAAGAATAAATGGAACATACATGATTACTCCAATTATAGAGAAATTAAACTCATGAGTCATACGATGAAGTTATGGGAGAGAGTGATAGAATATAAATTGAGACGAGAGATAAGTGTGTCTCAGAATCAATTTGTATTTATGCTAGGAAGATCCATCACTGAAACTATTCACTTACTAAGATAGTTGATGGAGACATTTAGAGTGCAAAAAAGAGATTTACATATGGTATTCATTGACCTTGAGAAAACATATGATAGGGTTCCCAGAGATGTGTTATGATGGGCGCTCATGAGAAAATGGATCTCTTTGAAATACATTAATCTTATTAGGGATATGTATGAAGGAGTTGTGACCAATGTAAGGATTTGCAGGGGGCTGAGTAATAGCTTTTCTATTAACATTGGGCTCCATCAAGGTTTGGCATTGAGTCCCTTACTATTTGCAATAGTGATAAATAAAATCACAAAAATATTCAAGATGAGATACCATAGTGTATGTTTATCGCAGATGATATAGTTTTGGTTGATGAAACTAGATAGGGTATCAGTACTAAATTACAGTTATGGAATGACATGTTAGAATCTAAAGGATTTAGATTGAGTAGAGCTAAAACTGAGTATATGAGGTGTAAGTTTAGTGGCAACCATCAGGATAATGAAGAAACGATTAGATTAGAAGGAAGAGAAGTCTCAAAGAGCGAACGGTTTAGATATCTTAGTTCCATCATCCAAAATGATGACAATATAGATGAAAATGTTAACAATAGAATCCAAGCGGGTTGGATGAAATGGAGAAAGGCATCCAGAGTGCTCTGTGATCGCACGATGCCATTACATTTAAAGGAAAAATTTCTATAGGACCACAACAAGACCTACTCTATTATATGACACTGAATGTTGGGCCATTAAACAGCAACAAGAGCAAAAAATGGCTGTAACTGAAATGAGAATATTTAGGTGGATGTGTGACAAAACTAAAAATGATATAATTAGAAATGACGAGATACGTAATAAACTGAGAGTCAGTTCAATTGTGGATATGATACGAGAATACCGTCTGAGATGGTTTGTATATGTGCAACGAAAACCTAAAAACGCACTTGTTAAGAAGGTAGAGAATTTAAATATATGAGATTTAATAAAACGTAGAGGTAGGCCATTGAAAACTTGAATGCAATGTATTCGTAAAGATATGATAGTGATGGAGTTAGTTGAGGAGATGGTTTTAGATAGGAATGAGTGGCGTAGGAGAATCCGCACAAACTAAATCTTTCTCTCTTTTTTTTTTCTTTTTTTTTTGACTTCATTATTTGTCTCTCATATGGCTGACCCCAAATTTTGGGATAAAAGGCCTAAATTGTTATTGTTATTTTTATATATCTAATCAAAATTATACGCGATTCTATTATATTGTTATTTTAATTTTCTTTTAATTTTTCTCATGACAATACAAGAGAGAAATGATGAACTTTTACTAAGAAGTTCAAGTGCTAGTGATGATAATGGCTCATCTGAGCCATCTGTTGATAGTATGGCTCTATGGTTCAAGGCAACTGGTGGAGAAAAAGTGGGTAAAGTACTTGAGATGGGTCTTTGAGCAAAACTTGCGAAATCGCTAATCCATCTTCTTCCACCCCACCAGTAGTAAGGATAGAAATAATGTAATTAAATCAAGAGGTAAGTCACTTGAAAGACCTACTAGTGCAAAGAGACAACGAACTTCAAGAGGTACACACACTACAGAGGCAAAAAGATCAAAAATTGAAAGAACTTCGCACACAACACATGCAAGAATTTAAAGAGTTCTGTGCACGACAGATGTTAATCATGCAGTATCTTAAGTTAACTTCCGCTCTAAGTCATATTCTCCCTTCTCTATCTCCTCGTGATAATGCTCGTGATTGTGATGATAGTAATGATATATTCGATGATGATGATGTTGGTGGTGGTAGTGCTTGAGATTGTTTATTATTATTTGATGGTTACATTTGATATTTGTTACTTTGATTTTCTTGGTTGTTGATGCTATGCTTGTTGATATTTAAACATTAAGACTTGATATTGTTGTGCTTATTTTTGATATTACTATTCTTATGACGTTTGGTAGTGTTAAAATGATTAATTATTGTTGAAATCTTAAAGATTAATTTTATTGGATGGTTAGTTGTATGGATGAATAGAGATAGCAAAAATTTGATGTTGATGCTTGTTGATAACGGTTGGATAGTTAGTTGATAATGATGTAGGATAAGCAAGTATAAAAACATGTTATACGGAGAGAAATGATCTAAATATGCTAATAAAATTTATTTTTGTCCCAAAAAATTCAGATTTGTCGCAAAATTTGTTGCTAAAAATATCAGAATATTAGTCCATAAATTCAAGTTAGCGACTAATTTTACAACAAAAAAATATTCATTACTAATTTAGCGACAAAAAATATTTCGTCGCTAATTTTGCAACGAAAAATATTTCGTCACTAATTTTGGGATGAAAATATCTCGTCACACAATTCGTTGCTAATTTGGAATGAAAAAAATATTTGTTGCTAAATATGTCCGACAAATTTTACGACAAATTAATTTTTGTTGCAAAATTTGCAACGGATTTGTTCGTCGCAAATTTTGCGACAACAAATTTGTGACGAAAAATAGTTACGTTGCAATTTACGAAAAAAAACTATTCGTCGCAAAATTTGCAATAGATGTTTTTGTCTTTGTAAATTTTGCAACGAAACTATTTTTTGTCGCAAAATTCATCGCAAATTTACAACAAAATATTTATTTATAGCTAATATTTGCGATAAATTTTGTAACGAAAAATATTTTATTGCAAAATTCACGACGAATAATAAAATTTGTCTCTAATGCTTGTGATGAGTTATTAGCGACGAAAATACTTCTTGTTAAATTTATCGCAAATTTTTGTTACGACAAATTTTTCTTCGAAATTTGTCACAAATTTCGTCATAAAATCGTTTTTTTTTTTATAGTGGATCAACAAAAATACATTTTTACCACTTTATATTTAACAAAAATTATAATTATATCACATCTTATGCCCATTATGATCTTTTTCTATTTTATATAGTTTATAACCACTCATTTTATTAAACAGTTAATTATTTTTAAGTAATATTTATCCAAACAAATAATAACTTATTTTTCAAAAAAATTAAAATGGACTTATAAGTTAAAAAACTGTTTATAAACACTAAGTGTTTACAAGCGACATTTTTTAAACAATCTCAAACGTTCTTATAATCTTATTAGATTAGTTTCAAATTTATAATTTTTTTACTTTATTTTAAAGTAGTTCTTTTTGATGTTTTTTTCAAATTGAGGTCAGGTTTATACCTTTATCTCCTTAAAAAAACTAATCAGGATACTTAAAAAGAAAAACAAAAAAGCAAAACTAAAATAAAAAATATGAAGAAATTCAAAAATTAAATTTTCAATTCAATCAAAAAAGGGGTTGACAGCAACAACCTAAGTGGGCATGGCCGCATGATTGAGTCCTAACCCAATTCAAGCATTGAAGTTTCTTTTTTATTCTTAAATTTTAAAATCAAAATTTAATTAAACATGTAACAGATGGACCGTATGTTTATCTATAGCTTTCTCATCGTTTGGGCGCCAAAGGAAGCACATGCACCGAAGGGACGACAAACACAAAGAATTAAAATTAAAATTAAAACAACGGTGCAGAACAGAATAAAGAGAGAGAATGGGGCACAAATACAGAGAGACTCTAGCCAAACAGATTCAAGAATTCTTGGTCTTTTTTGAGAGCTATGGCGATGCGAGACCTTGTAGCAGGCGGAGCAGCCTTTGCTGTTCCTGGTTCATCTTCTTCCTCAAATCCCGTTGCTGCTTTGGCTAACGCTCTCATTGGTTCTTCCTCCAAGACTACTCAGGTCCCTGTCCCCCCACCTCTCTCGCTTTTCATCGTTCAATTTCACTGATCGTCTTTTTCTTTTATTTGCGTGATGGTATCATTGAGTTGGGTTTGGGTCATTAGGGTTTTGAATTGAGAATCTGGCATACGAATATTTGCCTTCTAATTATGTAGTTTGATTCAATTTGCGCATGCTCGTTCTTGTTGACTTACCCTTGTCATTTTGTCAACTTGTGATAATTTCTCACTAGCTTTAAACCTTTTACTTATTAATGTAACCTTAAATTATCTTATGTACTGTTTTGTTCTTATTTACTTTTGGTATTTCCTTAAAATCATTTCATTGTTATAGTCTTTTTTTCCCATTGCTCATCATGGAAATCAACATTTTCCTTTAATTTGGAGCGTTTCTAGCATTCTTGCTGCCCCAAAAAATTTCACCCTTTTTAATTGTGTTTGATAAATTCTCACATTGTTTGCTATCAGTATATATTTTTGTATATATAATTTTTTTTTAATCACGTTAAATGATGTCTTGGTAGATGCATTTTGCTTTTAAGTGCCTTTATATAGATGACTGTTAAACTGAAATTGAGCTATTGTTCATTGCAATATTGACTTTTCTTGCAGGAGAGATTGAAGGAGCTTCCTGCTTCAATACCAACAACTTCTGATAGACGGTACTACCCAGAGGCTCCAACATTACCAGGTTCAGATTTTGATCAGGAGCATTATCTGCAGCCTAGTGCACAGGTTTGATTTTATTTTCGTTCATGATCCTTATTGTTAATTTTAATGGTCACCCTGATAATACTCTGAAATGTCAGGGCTCAGACATCCTTCATGGCTTCCGAGCTGCAGATCAAGGTCATTTTGCAGATGTGTGGGATGATATACACCATGTTCTGCCTCCTCATCTTCAGGGAAGGGCGAGTCAACCCCACCATCCACAGTTTGTGCATGTATTTGGTCAAGTTAATTCTCAGTTGCAACCAACTTTGGATGGTATTTAGCCTGATGATCATTAATTGTCTCCATGTTTCTTTGTTGAAGATTTAACTTGGTTATTATATCACCACTTTGTTGTTGTTCCCTGTTTCCTGTCCTTTGGTATTGGAGTGCATTATGAATCTTCTAACCCTTCTCCTTCTGTCACAGGGCCTCCGCAAAGAGTACTGTCAAACTTTCTGCACTCTTTTCCTGACAGTAGCCGCAGTGGTATACCTTTTTGTCCCGCACCCTTGTCAAGATTAGGACTATCTGAAGTTGATAAACAGTGTATTAGGGATCGCACTAGTATAATGGCCAGCCACACGCTTGCCCACAAGAGTGATGAGTTCATTAATGCACAGGTTTGTTACACTGCTTAATAGAAGGGCAACCCAGATGAAAATATTGTTCTTCATAAATTTTGAGGTTCTCTACTTTTAATTATTGAATAGAATGCATCATTATCACGGCCTTTCATCTTTCATCTGCAAGTCCTGGATTTTCTGTGCTATCTACTTAGTGATCCCAAAAAAATCCCTTATTGATTTATATTTTGGGTTGCCCTAATTATATGAAGGATTAAGCTTGAATTTATTCATGCTTCCTATGTTCTTTTGAGGCCTCGTCTTCCAGAAAGACATGGATTGAACTATTGACTAAATTATGAAGATCACCTTCTCTAATTCTCGTCTAGACACCCAAAGACAACATCTATATTGGTCTCACTGTTTAGGATTGACATGGATGCAAGTTAGGTGTCTGTAGAACAAAGATTTGGCTATTGTCTTTTCTGATCTCATTTTTCTTTGGATGTTTGTACTGTATATAGCTTAGCTACATTCTGCTTGGAATTGTATTAATTATGCCTTCCCCTCCCCCTTAAATTTCCAGGTTGATGCATTCTTATCTTCTTTAGATATAGACAACAGTGTTCAGACAAAAGGACATATTCTTGGCAGATTTCGTATGTTGGAGGACTACTTGAATGAGTACCAGGGAATTAGACAAGCTGGCCATCTTCCTGCGGATGGATGGGTAACTGAGTTTGATCAGCATAGAGCACAAGAGGGTGACCCTGAGTCGTGCGCTCTCTCATTCGAACGGCAACATGGCATTAATGGTTGGGCCTCTGAATTTGAGAGGGTAAGAAAAATAATTATGAACTAAATGCATGTGAAGCCATTGTTCTTTTGTAAGGGGAATATACTTATCATATGCTGTGAGCAACATCATAAATTCTATCTAACAACCAAAAAGGTGCAGAAATTAGTGTGCATGGTTCATTGGAAACATATGTTCAATTTTCACCAAGAATTAGGTCAAGAATTCACTACCCTTATTCTTGATGCACCCAAACTTGTTGGGAGCTCATTTCTTGATCAATTCTGGTTAGCTAAAGGCAGAAGTATATACTGAAGCATGTTATGTGTTATCCCCTTGAAATCATCTAAGTGTCCACGATATTCAAAGGGATTAAGCAATCAGTCTCTCTCATATGCGTGTGTGTGTGTATGTGAGTGTTTTATTTTATTTTTGCCTTTTCTTGGTTCTGTTTTGTGATTTTGCAATGCATACTGTTTGGGAGAATATCCTTGTCAATTTAATTTTTTCTTCTTTGTTTGTTTTCTTTTTCTATAAAGATATTTGCGAACCCCTTGTTTCCTTAAGATGACCTCTTCTCCCCACACCATGTAGCCCATTTCCCCTCATAATGAAAGTCTGAGATTCTTTAGATCCACTATCATCTTGCAATCAGTATAGAGTATTATTGATTGTTGCATTCCTATTGTTATAAGTCTCCCTAGGAGCAGATGCCACAACCCTAGTTTATATCCTCTTTACTCATTCTAAACCACTTGAGAGTCTGAGATTCTTAAGATCCACCATCATATTGCAATGGGTATATCATTAATAGTTATCTTCCTATTATTGTAACCCTCCCTTGGAAGAGGTGATGCACAACCCTTTTGCATCCTTTTTAATCATTCTACTATTTGAAATGCCTTGGTTATAATGAGGGCTTGCACTACTGATATTCTCCTGCCGAAAAAAAAAAAAAAAAGATCGTGTAAGCCAATATCAAGCTATTGCTATTTTCCCTTTCATTATGTTGCTTGTCAAACTGGCCATGCAGATTTGCTGTTGGCGATTTTCAGTCCGCCTTACAAGTGCTTTCCAAGCTTTCTTCTTCTTTCATCAAACTGTCCGAATTCTTTACAACCACAAAATCCTCACATGCGGACTATTAATCTGATATTTTTCTTTAATGTCTGATACAAATCCTTGGATACAACAATCTTTAAAATAATTGAAGATGAGTTTTAAACTTTTGAAAACAAATTATCTTCAGATCAGTTACAAGTCTGGCCTGTTAAGGTAATTAGGGAACATGTGTTCATGTTTACTTTGTTCAAATGCAGGAACAATCTCAAATGGCACTGTCGGATCAAATGAGAGGTGCAGATATCTCAAACTTTGCTACAATGGAGCAGACTCAAATGCTTGCACATACGTTGGCTCAGAATTATGACCCTAAATTTCAGGTATATGTTTGTGTGCATGTTTAATGGTCTTACTATCTGTTGGATATATTCAAATGGTGTGAATTGGTTGCCTTATGCAGCTTCTGATGGCTCTTCTTATGGCTGTTGGGTTAAACAGCCTGAAAAAATCGATGCTCTGAATTGCATTCACCCATGTAGCTCCTATTTATTCTGTTAAACCACTTTCTGTGGCCTTTAGTATTATATATAATCAAAATCTGCATGCGGATTTGCAGAATTCGAAGTTTCCCCAGTTTGTTTCCAAGATGAATTCTCCAAGTTGCACATTCAGGACCAGGCAGATGAATTTGGGCATCAGGTTGGTGAAGATGCATTTGGTGATGAAACTACTGATAACCGGGCTAGTGCATATGATGGGTAAGTTTTGTCTAACCCTCCAAATGAATGGTATGGTATGTGTGTTGGATCAGTCACTAATGTTTTTGGTCATTCTAGGTGGTTCTTCTGTTTCAGTTGTAAAATAACCTTGTGCCCTCAATATTTTTTTCTAAGAGCCATGCCTTCCAACATTTATAAAAGTAGATGCTCCATATGTTCTTCCCCCCCCCCTCTTTCTTTTTTCTAATGAGAAAGTCTGCAAAACCTTTATTATATGTAGAAAAAAATGGTGAACTGGTATTTTTCAAAGCTTTTATGTGGTGATTGATCAGATGTGTCTGTAGCCTTCCTTATCCCTGTGTGACGCCAGTACTGTTTGCTTTCTTGGATGTTACCTGTGTAGTGAATTCCCATCTAACTTTCTTGGACTCCAATATTATGCACCTTTCTGATATCTATGTTCCTGATAGAGGTAGCACTTACCAGGACATGTTTCACCTTGTGATTAAAAAATGTCTCACTTGCACTTGTTGTTCATCTTGTTTCATTGTTGTATTTAATTTCATTAAAGCACAATATTGCTGAAGCATGCCCCATGCATATACCTAATTAGGCATGTGTTATCGAACTGTGATTTTTCACCCACACTTTTGCTGTTCAGAGACTAATTTTTGTAATTAAGGCAAAAGTTGAGTGTGAATGTCTATGCCTTCCTCATCTAATACTTATTTAATCCTTCTTTGGTGTTTTCGTTTGTTTATCGTTTGCATAAAGGAGGACCTTTGATCTATCCTATAGCGCTATCATTCAAGATAACAGGGCATTGTGGACCCCTGCATTACATGGTTGTAATTTTACAACAGACGCTATTTAAATGGGGTAGAGTAGGTATTACAATCTAAAAAGTACTTCCTGGAAAATCTTCATAACTAACCATTGTCTGCCCTTTCCCTTGATTTTCTCTCAGATTTGTTCTTTTCAGCACTCTCTTACTCTACACATGGATTGTGGCAACACTCTAGTCCTTGTAACCTCTTTTGCCTTCTCTCTGTTCTTTAAAAAATCCCTTCCCACTTAAAAAACCTACCATGCTACAAAGCGGTCTTCTTCGAACTCTGCCACTATGGTGGTGCCAAACTTGAGAAACTATGAATTGTATAGTGATCCCAAGTAAAAATTCAACTAAGTTGTCTTGCCTTGTTTTCGCATATCCTGCTTTTCCGCCTGGTACTTAAGCGTCAAAATGAGAATCTCAATGTGTTTCTAAAGCTTCTTGAGTTTCAGTTGCCTTGTTTGGTCTCATCTCATCTCTCTTGGAAAAACAGACACTAGCCTGCACAAAACAAATAGACATGTTTCTTATATTATTAACAATTTTCAAGCCATTTGAGGAAATTAAATGCTAAAATGTGGTTTGTTTTTGTTATTAATTTATGTGGTGCTAAACCAGTAAGCCATTCTGTGATGACTAAATTCTAATTTTTGTTTCTGGATCTTTCGAGTCCCCATATTGACTTAAATATTTTTCTTGATTAAGTTGAGGATGACTTTGTACAGCGAGTGTTTTTTTTTTTTTTTTTCCTTGACAATAAAATCCTAGGTACCTAGTAGCCGCCAAGCAACAATCTGGCGGTTCTAAGGGAGTTTATGTCTATTCTGAGATGAATCCATATGTTGGTCCTCCCAATCCGTACGTGGATAATCCGACACATCATCCTTTAATGGATTTTCGGCTTTCCACATCGGAATTAGAAATTATTGTAAGTCTAAAAAGTTTTAACTATTTTTATCAATTTCTTCGTTTTTCGGTGATTATCCGTTTATCAGTGTCTATTGTAGGATCGATTGCTAGCAATATACTAGCTTCGGATGCATCCAATACTAAAATGATCCAGATCCAAAACTTAGCATCCGATGCACTAAGAATACTTGGTTGTGATAAAGTCTCGATCTCTGCACAGGCTGACGGCATGGATCATTCGTCTACATCTGGACAGACGGATGAGGATGAGGACGAAGACGAGAACGATAACATATCCAATACTTAGTCTTTCTACACCTCCATTGGATGATACTACTGCTAACCTTTTCACTCATTGTGTCTCCACATAGGAGTGTGTACCACTGGTGTTGTAGTAGATTATCTCAGAATATAGAGTCAGAGTCGGAGTCGGAGTCGATAATATCCACCTTCGATGAGACTGAATAGTCATCTTACAAGCTCGGTCCTTGACTCACTAGACGTCAACCCCATAAAAATGCTCGATATCCTCTTTGCGAAATTTCGGGTCAATGTTTTAGTATTTATATTTTTGTATAATACTCAACCTTATATATCTATGTTTATACTTTTTTTTCATTTCATTACCCAATTTGTTTACTTCGATTTAATTAATTCAATTTTTTGAATTGCCTTCATTCCAAAAATTTTTAATTTATTATTAATTTCCCAATTTTGTTGCAAAATGGATTTTAATTTTTTCAATGTAATAAAAATTTAAAAAGAAAATTCACCCCTTTTTTGCATCTCAAAAATTGGAACAATTCACTGAAATAAAAGTCCAAATAAAAAAATTAAAAATTTAAAAATTCACTAAAAAATTTAAAATTAAAAAATCTAATTCACTAAAACAAAAATTCAATAAAAATTAGTCCTTTTTTTAATCCAAAATCGGTGTCAATTCAATAAAAATTAAAAAGAAAAATAAAAAAAATCCAAATCGACTAAAATTTAAAAATAAAATTAATTAAAAAATCCATCTAAATTGATTTTATCAAAATCGATTTCATTTAATTTTTTAATGTACCAACAGGAGGTTGGGTAAGAGATGAAGTTGATTTTGGACAAGAGACACGTTGATTTCGTCGAAATCAATTTTGACAAAGTCGAATTCAGTATTTTTAAAAGAAAAAAGTCATTATTTTATAATTTTAAAAATGTTTTTCAATATTTTAAAAAATAACCCAAACACTTCAAACTGACCTACTAGAATTAAGGGGGGAAAAAAGGAATAAAAGAATGAAAAGCATATCTAATAGAGGAAATAATAAAATATGTCTCTCTCTCTTATTGAAAATGATATGAGTGTGGGATAATGTTGTGGGTGATGGGGGAGGCTGTACGAGGGAGCAAACAACCCCAAAAAAAATAAATAGGATGGCAGACACATTGCTTTAACTTATTCAGCACGGTCCACCTCCACCAACTCCCTCAACCCTTGTCTTGACATGTCCCTATTCCCTTACCCTACATATGTAACCCTACTGCCTCCCCCTAGATACCCTCCCTTCTCTCCTCTCTCTTGTTGTGCTGTATTGTGTTTCTGTGTCCATAAATTATTTACTTCTACTAGAAGAAATCCTGCATCCATCCCCACACCCTTTTACCTCTCTACACTCTCCATCTCACCCGCACACATCGTCGTCCCTTTCAATCTCTCTTTCTCTCTCAGAACATCAGCACCACCCCATCATTTTCTTCTCTTTGAAACCACATCAATTACATTCAAAGTCCATGTAAATAAAGTTTTATGATTTGGCCATGATCATAAGTCTCTCTCTCTCTCGGGCACGCACGCATGACACACGCACCCTACGCCACTTCCACTTGCATGTAACGTAACAAATGGACGGTAGAGAAAAGTTATATGTAAATCTTCATTACTTTATGTTTCATGTTTTTAAATAATTACTATTATTGTATACTTTTTTATACCATGCTAAAAATGATTTGGGGTCACTTGAGTAACGTTTTGTCTCAACGAATAATCTTTCAAAATGGAATTATTGCTATTGGGAGAATTACTCTTTAACGAACGGTAACATATACAAGACAAGGAATTATGCTCTCTCATTCTACAATACCTTTTTTTTTGTGAAAATGCATTTATGTAGGGATAGTGTACACATATAAAAAGGATAAGGTCAGTTTCCTATTAGTAAGGCCTATGTTTGGTCAGGTTCTTTCTAGTGTCCCGCAAGAGTGAACAATAACGTTGTAGGTCGTGCAATGGATTCCTAAAATACCCTACAGACTCATTCAATAAAAATGATAAACTAATATACATGTCTGGTAGTGATTAAGATGCTCTCTATGCCCTGCCTGCGTGTTTTTTGTTTTGACATCGTATGGGGTATATCGTCTCTTTCTTTATTATTAACTTTTATATAGTTACAAAAGTCTACTATGGAGACACAATCCTAATGGTTGCTCTCTCTCTCTCTCTTCTTTGGGTTGAGACAGTACCATTTTGAATGAACAACACCCTACCATCTATCAAATTATCAAGTTTGCAGTTCAGACTAGGTTGCAAGGCTTCTAGGGATTTTTTTTTTTTTTTTTTAATGAATTGGAGTAAGGTCTATTATTTGTTTGTACGATACCTCTTGGACTTTGTTATAATTCTTTCCTCAAAATTTATATAATACATTTTATTTTAGAAACATGAACATCATTCATTACATTAAATCTAACGCTGCATCCTTCAACCCTTTAAAAGAGATGAATATTCGTGGGTCATACAATTAGGGTTTAAAGTGAAGTCATTCATAAACATCTCATGATTCAACTTTACCTCATTCATTTAGGTAAAATAGTCAAGCTCAAATGCAAGTTTGAGACATGGTTACCAGCTAAGCCAACATGGTAATGCTCAGAGAAAGTGAGGTTAGCGAGGAGAAGCTTTTGTTCGGGAATGCTAAAGCTTTTGTTCACATTTTAATCTAAATTTTCTATTTTACATATAATCTACCTTTTGTATATATATTATCTGATTTAAATTTGCCATAGCAATTTGAATTTCCCAAAAGTGGAGCAGAAAACAAAATTGTCCAACCTTATGAACAAGAGAAATGTCAGAGAACTGTTTTATTCGCGCAAAATGAATATAACTCATATATATATATATATTTGACTAATGTTGTAGTTAGGGTACTTGATGAATGATACACTTTTTTCACTAGGGTGTTGGACTTTTACTGGAAATATGCCTTTTTTTGAGATGTTAGAAATTTTGGTCAACATGCATAGCTATTAGCTTAGCAAAAACATTCAAACCTACGCATATAATGTCGTCAGTACAAATAATATTGTATCTCCCAATGGCAAACACTGCACTCCACTTCTACTTCCATTTTAGGTGTGCGTTAAGAGTACCTGTGTGCCTTTTTTTGCTGTTACTAATTTAATTGTTATTTCCATTTGTCCACTCTCTTATGTTTAAAGATGGAAAGAAATTAGAAGAAAAATGAGTTCCTCTTCGAATTTCTATTTTCCCAATATTTTGATTTTTTTTATTTTTTATTTCTTAGATTACATGATATATACAACAGTGTACAAATTGTATGCCAGGATAAATACCTAATTATTTTTTAAAAAAATTCACATATATTAAGGTTAAGAATTTCATGAAGGAAGGAATCACAAGTGTTTCAAATTTTGCTAATCTTACAATATTATCCTATAAATTTTTTAAAAAAAGCAAGGATATAAGAACTAGTCCTTTCAATGATGCCAAATTTTCCTTTATCTATTTGAATCTAAAATTGGTTTGCATTTATACATGAGATACTAGGTTCAAACCAAATGAAAAGGAGATACACACATGTTATTTTACCCTGAACTGTATATGTTAGTGAGATACCTTCTAGTTTTTATTTGAAAAATTCAAGAGTTATTGTATATAAAATTCAGAGTTAATAGATATGCCAAGTTAGAATATATGGAAACCAACAAGCAAGTTCTTTCTGGCAAGCAGTTTCAATAGTGGTCCCTTTGATCTCAGCAACGGGGCATACATCTGCAAATTGTCTAAATTTAATAATGTCATATCCTACTTTAAGATGTATTAATTTATATGCGTCCGTACATATAATATTTGTTTATGACTAAGTGCAGGAAGCTTAGACTTGTTGTTTCAAGGGTTTGTCTTGCCACAAAAATGCATTTTGAAAACCAAGGGATCAATGTGTATGGCGGGCACGCACGCGTTTTAGATGCAAAATGCCCAATGAGATACTCAGAAGCCTTTGTGCCTTAAATATATATATATAAAAAAAAAAAAAATCCTTATTGTACATAGTTTGTTTAATCTTTGTTCTTTAAAAAAAAGGGTTTTATATAAACGAATATTTCTGAAAACCAACTTATATTATTGTTATTATTATTATTAGAGATCAAAACCATGGTCATCTTTAGATACCAATTTCTGATGACAATAGTCTGATAACCCATTGTTCAGTCAAAGTCTCATATTGGAATTGGATCAGACTCTGGAATTTTAATTGAGAAAGAAATTCCTATGTATTCTTCTTCTAATGCTTCAAAGAATTTCAATTGCAAATGAATGTGAATCGAAAGGAGAAGTTTAAGTACTACCATACAATTATTGAAGCCACAGGTAAAATAGATTAGAGATGAAATCAAGGGCAACTTGAGTTTAATACATAACATGAGATTTTATTTGTTAAATATATTGTTATTTGACTTTTAATTAATAAATATTTCTTTTGCTGATTAAATAAAAAAATATTAAAAATTAAGGAAGCAAGAGTAAACGATGGAAACGCAGAAGGAACACTCAACCAGGCAATCTCCCCATGTTAAGGAGATTATGCTGTTGCTTTCAAAAGCTGGTGCTTATGAAAGAAAACTTAGACCTAGCTATGACCTGTTTGAGAAAGCTCAACTTTGACCTAAGTAACTTTTTTTAATTAAGGTAAAGGGTTTTTAATCTGACTGTAGAATTTTTGTAATTAAAAGTCGTTTTTTTTTTTAAAAAAAAAAGAGTTAAAATTATTATTATACAAATAATTTTCACATTAAAAAATTTAACTAATCTTAGTTGAGCTTACTTTTAACTTTCTGAAAGGGCCCTCTAGTAAAAGCAATTCCTAGTATGGTAGAAATCTAAAAGCATATAAACCTAAGCACAAAAAACACCCGCATAATTTAGTCAAATTAACTTTTAATTTGGAATATGGGCGATCCTAATGTATCCTATTAAAGAAAAAAGAAAAAAATAATAAATTTATAATCATATTATGAATTAATATTTTTATAAAAAAACATTGAAAGGCGGTGAATTAAATTATTTAAACAAAAAGGGTTTAATTTTGACTAAAAGAGCTACACACACATATGTATGTATATGTAATTGACATGCATTTTGACATTGGATGTAAATGTGAAACGACAAGTCATATTGCAATTGATAAAGGGTTCTTAGTAGTAAGAAAATTATGTATAACCATCACCATGTACGAAGACTAGGACCAAGTTATGTGACCTAAAAATGGAAAGGAAAGAGTAGCTAGAGGGAGTATCATTATAAAGAAAAATTAATACATTGCAGATATATTCCCTGTCATATCATGAATAGTTATGGTTCAAAGCATAAGCTCCTAGTTCATCAAACCTTGACCCAAAAGAAGGAAAAAAATGGGGAAAAAGAAAGGAATCTCTTGCATTACCACCCAAATGGAAGAAAAATGAATAATTTAAAAACAAAATTTTCCTCCATAGATTATTGATTGAGAGGCATTAGATAGGGTGATAAGGATGCCCACTTTCACCAATTAAACTAAGTATAGATTGAAAAGATACCCTTATGGAAGCGGAATGAACATCAGCTTCCATTCTTTGAATGATTAAAGTATAAAAACGAATAATTTGCTTACAGCACATATCACAAAATTTATTTAGCATGAAACTTTATCAATCATTGCAATAATTGTGCGTGAATATGTGTGTGTGTGTGTGTGTGTGTGTGTGTGTGTGTGTGTGTGTGAGAGAGAGAGAGAGAGAGAGAGAGAGAGAGAATTGACGGATCAACAAATATGCTAATGGAATTAGTGTTTCGTCCAATCAAATGTTAGGTCTGAATCAAAAGGACGGATAGATGGATTGATGATTTCCATAGAAAGCCATGCGTGCACCATCAAAAGGGCTCAGCAACTCATCAAAAACTCTCATTTTACAAGCAAAAGCAAAGTGATTGTGATGTGGATGTGCCATGGCGTGAGTGAAAAGAGATATATATAAATATATATTTCAGTAATAACCATCTTATCATTGCCAGCTAATGCTTTTGAAGGAATCTATTAGCTAGGCCTTATCGCGGCATCTCACACCGCCTCCCCCCGCTTTATCTCCTCAAATTTTTTGGCTTAAGAAAATCATCGCAACACAAGGCTTCGGACTACTACATCATCACCATTAGGCTTTTAAGGCTTCATTGACTTCTTAAGTAATCATGATCTCACACACAATATTGTGGTATCTCTAGGAGAGAGAATTTAGTTGCTAGAAAAGATCAAGAAAAGGGAATAAATTGTGAGGTGTAGTTTGAGCAACCATGAGAGAGAGAGAGAGGGAGAGATCCTTCCTAAGTAGGAAAAGAACGAAAAAAGAAATAGTAGAGTCCATGGGAGAGGGAGGCAAAGACAAAGAGAGGTCGGCAAGAGAAACACTATTTGTGAACTTTGATAGTTTTGTTGAGGGGACAAAAGACAGGAATTAAGGTCAAATTTAATATCCATATATACTATGGTGCAATATATAGAGACACACAAGCAACAAGCTATATAAGGAGGCATGCACACACCACACCACGCCACATGGTTCAGAAAACAAGAACCTTCATGCATCTTTCCTTGGATAATGCCACCACCATTCAAGCAAACATGAACGCCCATTAATATATATACACTAAATCAATTATATATCTAGACCCTTAATATATAATAATTCATTACCACAACCCTGCACATATTAATAATAAATATACTCAAGCAAAGCAAGTGAGACATTAATGGTTATTTTATATATTATATGAGTCGCAACAAATAAAGAAATCTAAAATCAGCACAACACTATAAATAATACAAAAAAGGTAAAGCATCTAGAAGAAGAAGGATAGGTGGTTAATTAAAACCTTAAGTGGAATATATATATATATATATATATATATATATATATAAAGGATTAAATTGTACTCCCTCATTGTGCCTTTCAATTGCCTTCTCAAGGGCTTCAGAGGATATAGTTATAGCAAAATTATTAAAAAGGGGTCACACAGAGAGAGAGAGAGAGAGAGTGCGAGCATTTAAGAGTGACAAAAGTGAAGGAATATTTGGGAGGCAATTAGTATAAAAATTAGAATAAGAAAAGAAAGGAAACATTCAATTTCAGCTTCCCAAGATACACCTGATGAAAGGTGCCTTTGCATGGTTAAGCAAGAGAGAAAGGAGCTAGAGAAATCGTCAATCAATGGCAGGTTTATGTTTTTCTGAATCTTTTTTTCATGCAACGTACAAAGTGCTATCATGCACTAGCCTAGCACTTACATTGTTGCTTGCTGATTGAGATTAACTTTGCTTGATAGTGTTGATGATGTTCCGGGATAGGACGGGTTTTGATGTTTTAAAATCTTCAATTAGAAAAGAAAGAACAAAAAAGAAGAAGCAAAAATTCAAGAAGAAATTGAAGAAAAGAATTTGAGCATCATGAGATAGACTATTTTTCTTCTCTTTCCAACCCCAACCTAAAGAGTGGGAAAGGGGAAGTTACTGGAAAGAGTTTTTCAATTAGTACCAGAGAAAGAGGGGGGGGGGGAATGAGATTGATGAATTTCAATGCCAAGAAGAAACAGAAAAGAGAGGGTGATTTTGCCAACCTAAGAAGCAGCAAGAGTTATTGAGAATCTGAAGCTGATAACCTTCAGAAGGGTAATGGAGCCTGAGCAGAAGCTTAGCTTGAGACAATGCAAATGGGCTCAAAGGCACATTAGAAAACCCACAGCTTCTCAACATCACTTGCCATGACTCAAACCTCTCATGTCTCTCTATCCTCTCCTCTCCTTCACCTGCAACAATGTCAACTATCTCTCTGCCAAACCAAACACTCTCGACATTCATCCTCTCTCTACTGTGAGGAGGCAAAGTCGCTTCTAGTGAATCAAAGATTGCTGTATAGTGATCCAATGCCTCCACAAACCTCTTCATATACACTGGATGATTATGGTTTGCTTCTCTCTCAGCTACAGTCACTACTTTTGGATTCATTGCTTTAATCTTGTGAAGAAAAACCTTCAACAACTCTCTTCCTCTCCCTCTAGAATCATCATGATCATCAACATCATCTCTAAGCATCCTATGCAGGAAGAGCACACAATTCACAGCCAAAGTCTCATCCGGAAGAAGCTGAAGAGCCGAAGGAAGAAAGAGATCATTCAAAGCATATGGGTTACTGCTGAGTAGCAAAACTGGGTTGAACTCAAAGTTGAGGCCAAGGGACTCGGCGAACCTACGGAGCCGGTCACCGGTTCGGCGGAGGAGCTCGGCGTCGTGGCCGGTTCCGGTGATGCGGAGGAAGGGCGGCGGACGGCGGTCGGCAATTGCTTGCATAAATGGTGGCCATTGCACTCCATGCATGATGTCAAAGTCCAGGATGTGTATGGCTGCTTGTTGTTGCTGACCTTGCTCTATTGCTTCTAGTATAGCTTGGTTTGCTGTGAGCTGACTAAACCTAATGAATGGGGCTATTTGGTTTAATGAGAGATATGAAGACTGAACTTCATCCTCTACATTATTGCTACTACTAGCACCACTAATAGGGTTTGTAATGAAGGGTGGAGTTGTTGTAGTGGTGGGTGTATGGCGGTTGAGGCGGAGAGAGAGAGCTTTGGTGAAGGCATGCACCAGTCTTTCAGTGGAGTCACCAAAAGGGGAGGAGTTGCTGGAGAGGACCGACAGAAGTCGGTGAGCAGAGGCGAAGTCAGAGCGGGAGATGAGATCAGCGCAGCTAATGAGGAGTTGGCGCATATGGAGGGCTGAGTTGGGAAAGCTGCTGATTCTTGTTGTTGATGTGCCGGGAGAGTGAGAAAGAGAGTGACTTGGTGGTGGTGTTGTGGTGATTTGGTGGTGAAGGAAGTGTAGATCTGATGATGGACTTGCTTCTTCTTCTTCACTGGATGAATTAAATGAGCCCAACATCTCTCCTCTCTCTCTAGGTTTGATTTTGTGCCTTTTTATTTATTTATTTTTTGGGGAGGGGGGGGATGTGGATGCTTGTTTGGAGTAACTGTAGCGGATTTATAGGGGTTCTATGCAGGTGCTAGAGAAGGTCTTGAACCCTGGGGGGGGGGGGTAGAGGGAGGGAAGGAGAGAGGGAGGGTATATCGTGCAAGTGAAAAGGCTAATACAGATAGGGGAAGAGGGATTATTGTAGGGGCATTTATGATTATATTACTTTGGGTTAATGTAAAACATAAGATGATGAGATTGTAGTTTCTGTGACAGAACATCATCTGCCAGAGACAGGGAAGCAACTGATACCCAGTAGAAGCAGTAGCAGTTGGCACCAATAGCTACAGTATTCCCCTCTTCCCCTTTCCCCATCTCTCTCTCTCTCTCTCTCTCTCTCGCGGAGCATCAAAAAGTAAAATAAAATGTTAGGAGATAGAGAGAGAGAGAGAGAGGAGAGGTGAAACATCGGAGATATGCGTTGCTTCCATGTGCCCATGTGGCAAATACTTGGAGATTTTAGGGCTGACATTGTCTTACCTCTAAACCCCATATCTGGATCCTCTCACACGGGTATCATTGCTTTGCTCCTGTCCATGTCCTCTTCCCCCTACAGTATCCTTCTATTACCCCCTTGTGCAAACATTTTTCTAGTACCGTATGCACCATCCCCATTACTTTAATTGGCTCATTTTATTTATCTATTTTCTATTTTTCTAAGGGCCAGTCATGAAATCAAAGGTTGGTTATTCTGGTGGGATTTGATGAGGCTGATCCCACATCTTTCCATGCTAATCTTATTCGTGCGTTGAAGGGATTGCGTGATTGAGTTATTAAAAAATATATATATATATATATATTTGCTTAAAAATACAAAAAGTTAGAGCCCATAGAATCTGTGGTGCCTCAGTCATGAAATTCCTATTATAGTGATTTCCTCTTCTTTAATCGTAGGAATTGAAGGTTATTCCCCAGTTCCATTTTGGTCATTTTCAAAATTCTTGTGCTTCCTACCCTACACATGGCGAATTAAGTTCCATGTTCCAATCACAAACTAAAATAATGAAAAGTTTATTTATATTCACATAGACTTAACTGCATTTTGGGACCTAACCTTCCCCAAAGTGGCTTTGTTTAATAGAATAATTATGACTTCAGAGTTAATTAAAAATTCTAATATAACTATTAAACAAATTAGAACCATTATTAATACTCAAATCTAATCTCCTAAAAAGAGCTATAAAATATGCCAAATGTTAAAAATACTCAAACCTAATTTCTTAAAAAGAGCTATAGAATATACCAAATGTTAAACCTAGTCTGCATCTACATGGTTTAAACCTCCATGAAGAGTGACACTTTTATCATCTCTATTAGTTTTATTGTCACTCAAATCTATTTATGGAGCGTTTAGTTCACATTCGGAAATCAAAATCGAAATCAAAATTAAAGATTTTGATATAGATTTCACAAAACTCATATTTTTACTTGAATTTCACAAACTCCATATTTTGAAGGTCTTATTTCCAAACCTCTATTCTCATTTTATTAATTCAGATAATTCATATGAATTTCAATTTGATTTTTGATTCATATTCCCTTTAACCAAACACCTCCTTATTTATCATGTTCTTAGGTGAGATTCTCATGTCATAAAATAATGTGAAATCTCAATCTAAGAAAAAAGATGACTTGCAAAAAATATAAAAAAAAAAAAAGAAAATAAAATTTTGTAAATTTTAATTTTAAAAATAAAAATTTAATTTCTGGGTCAAGTAAAAAAAATATTACTTAATTACATTGCATTTCTCAATAAAATGATTAAAATAAATTTTCTTAATCATTTGGCCAAGAAATAATTTTTGTTCTGTTAAAAGATAAAACTTTCTTAGTTGTTTGTCTAAATTATTTGTCATTAATTAGGAAGTTAAAAATTTTTAATTGAATCGTGAAGTAGTTATTTTTAGTCATTTAACCAAAAATAAATTTATTTTCTTAATAAAATAAAAAATAATATATATTAAAAAAATATTTTTTTACTTGCCCACAAATATTTCTAAAATTGAAAGACAATATCTCTATTCTATTTTTTTTTTTTTTAAATATGATGTTTATATGACGCATTAATTTAAGTGAGAATGTCACGTAAGCTTGACAAACAATTAAACTAATAAAATATAGAAAGTGCCACTTTTTGGGGGAAAAAAAGAAGTTTTAAGAGTATTTTTTAAAATTTATATGGAATAACAGAGGTTTTAATGCTTCTTTTTTTCAAGTTTTCAATAGCTACCAACACTAAATTAGCACGTTAATGGGCATCCTGGGATATGAAAGTTTTTTTCTCCTCAGACGCTAGGCTTTATTCTTTCCATATGACAACAAATTCATGAGTTATTATTATTATTTTTTTTTGGATTACAAGGAAGTTTCAAACTCGAGACATTTATAAATAAAGAGGGCACAAATTCATGAGTTTGCTCTTATACTAGATTGCTAACTTAAAAACTATGAGAAATTTTAAAAATTTATACACAAGACCTTAAAACTAGCTTAAAATCGGGCATCACAAATCACATTAAATTCAAATCTAAGCTAATTGAAGCGCAAAAAGTTATTGATGCTAAGAAAATTAAACTCCGATTACATAGATCATTTAATGTAAAAAAAAAAAAAATTACTAATTTCAGCGTTTTATAAAAGAAAAAATCTTATTTTTATTTGAATAAACTCTGTATAAAGTTGGAATTAAAAAAAATCATGTGGTTGATATCAAAACAATTAACAATAATCAAAATGGGACTTTTGGCAGCAAAAACATCTTTAAAAATGCAGAGGTTGCAAGAGTCATTCTTTTTGTTGGCGGTCTATTGAAGAGATGCATTCACTGTATGGATGATTTGAAGCTGTGAGCAGTAGAAAAGCAGATGCATCAATGTCGGATGAAATGAACCAAGCAATCCTCACTCTAGCCTTTCCACATGCATACCCCACGTGTGTGCACTGCACTTATGGGATATGGCTGCTTTCCCTTCTTTTCTTTTTACGCAATCATTAATATTTGGTGTTTACTGCATTTATTGCTTCTCATGTTATTTATCATCGTCATATATTATTTACTATGATATAATATATAATTAAACCAAGGTTTAGTAGGCATAATAAAAAAAAAGGCATTGACATCCCTTAATCATGTTTGAATTCGACTTAATATGAAAATAAAAAAAATTACGTTGAAAGATCATCTCGAAAAAGAATGACCATGAATCTATCTAAATTAGTCAAGACAAAAGTTTAAATACTGAACGATAATTTTAGTTAAAATACTAATAAATAAATAAATAAATAAAATATTAGAATATCCAAATAAAAAAATGATGAACAGAAAATACAAAAAATTAAATTGGTGAAGATTAGCAAATAAAAGTGTGACAGGGCAAGGCAAAGTCTTGGTCTTGGTGTGCAAGAGGAGAGAGCATCTTTGTGCACGCATATTAACCCTTTGCTACCAAACAAGAGATAGAGAGAGAGAGGTGATATGAATAGGGTTAGGAAAGATCCTTTGTATGCCTGCACAAGAGAAGAGATACATATAGATTACTAATATTGACGGTAAGTACTTAATTGGACTCTAAATACGAGATTAGTTTCCAAATTTAGAAAGTACTGTAGCAGGGAACATTTCTTGTCTTTTATTAACTTTCACAAAACTGCAGAGAATCTGCAACCTCTGATTCTTCGCTGCACAAGATATAAATGCAGACATGGAGAGAGAGAGAGAGAGAGAGAGAGAGAGAGAGAGAGAGAGAGAATGTAAGGTCACCAAAAAGAAAGCTACTAGGGTACAATCCAATGACTAAGAATGTGCGTGTGTGAGAGAGGAAGAGAGAGAGAAGTGTTTTATCAGGAAAATTTTCTTTAATCGTCAGTGATTTGCACCATAATACAGGGCGCTTATGTTTAAATACAATATTTGAAATGGTTTTAATGATTTCCAATTAAATCATAATAACTATATTTGAATGGTTAAGAACTCTTGTTTAATGTCTTCTTTCATTATTTTGAGTTCTAGTAACCCAAAAAGAAAAAGTTATTGTGCTTAAATACAAAAATTCCCTAACTATCATGGTTCCATTTTGTCTTGTGCCATAATCTCATTTCTTCACAAATTTGATTCAAGCAAAAATTGCTTGTGAAGCTAATTTTTACTTACAAATTTAGTTATATTTCTAACTTCCAAATTTGTTAAAAAAAAAAAATGGTACAAATGAACTCTATTAGAATTTGTGAATTCATCTAGAATTACTTTGTAATTATTGTATATATATTTTTTAATTTGATAAAGAGAGAGCCTAATTTTTTGGAGGGGTCCTCATTTATTTTGGAGAGAAAACATGTGGTTCAAAAACGCTTATCAAATCCCATATCAAAATGAATCAAGACCCACATACCTTACCCCCTCCAAAAAAAAAAAAAGGAAAAAGCCTGGAACACAAAATCGAAATTTATCAAAACCCAAATAAACCCATCAAGAATGAATCAAGACCCACGTACCTTTACCAGCGGAAAAACACTTTCAAGATATATAATTCTGATAAGGCCGTCGAAAAACTTTGTGATTGAAAATGAAATAGTGACAAGTCCGCAGAATAAGAAAATGAAATGAAAGAAACTGCAGAAAAGAAAAATGTAACGAGAATGTGGCATTTGATGTAATCAAGTTTTCTTGAAAAATGTCGCTGTGAAAATCTATTTTACCTAATTTTACGTACATAAAAAAGATTTTAGCAACAATTTATAAGTTATAGTAATTTTTAAAACTCCATAAACGACATTTTAAGGTATAGTCATCATCTATTATTTGATCTGATAATGTGTCCTAGTCTCTAATAAAAACAATAGTGAGAGAGAGAAACTAAGGTTTGGGTATGGAAGGAAAGACTGTGTGTGTGAAAGATGGTTGTGGGGTCAACTTTTGATGGCAGCACACTTCAGAGAAGTGCATTTAAAATGTCCTTTCTCTATTAACAATTGTTGGAGTGTAAGCATAGAAAAGCTGCTGCTGCTTTCCTTGTTGAATTTCACACTCCAAACTTTTTATTTTATTTTTCCCCTATTTGATTTGACAGGCTCAAAAAGTCCACCCTTCTTTTTCCCAATTCCTCTGCTAGTATCTTTCGGCCCCTTTGATTTTGTTGGGCACTGCATAACCTGCCCTGAAACTAGGATTCCACCCAATTTTGTAATCTCTCTGTGTCTCCCCCCATTCTTTCCTGGACTTGTTTATGAGAAAATCAGAGCTTTGTATGCCCATGAACTAACAACACTTTTGGTTGGTATTATATTGAAGAACTTGTCCCTCATTGAGCTTTTAATTAAAGAAGTATCCACCATTGACTGATTGAGGAAAAGAAACTTCTCGTCAAGCCTATTCTAAACCACCAAATTAATTTCTTCATTGCCCTGTGAGAGTGTGGTAAGCATAGCAACCTTTTCTTCAATCCCTTGGTCTCTGCCATTGTCATATTCTCTCCTCCTTTTTCCTTTGTCTTTTTTATGTTCTTTTCTAGTTGATTCGAAGGAGTGGATGTCTCTGTCTCTACTTACACCAAGCTCCACCTTAATGAAACTACAGACCGTCCTAAACTCACCTTAAAAGTTTTTGACATATGCAGTGTAGACCCTTGATGTCTATTTAAGTGCAACCTAGAACTTTAAATATATACCAAAATGGCTCAATCTAACCTGCAAAGGGCCAACTTGGCAACAAGAAAAGGGGGGGGGGGGATCAGACACCTTGTACTTGAGGCATCTACGGAAACCACCTAGGAATGCCATTGTTCCAATATATCTGCCTGAGGTTTTATCCTACCAAAAGCAATGATATTGGCCTTCCTGAATGCAAAGTGAAAAATGCCCATAACACGGTAAGGGCAAAAAGAAATGCTTAATGCTCCATCCGTACCAAGGGCACTGTATTTGGGATACACGTCCTTTGTTTCGGTCCATGCTTTGCTTGTATCCATTTTCTTATAACACCAAACATCATAAACGCCTTTCATACGGCTTTTGCTCCAAATCTGATCAACTAACCAGATATAAGCTCTAAAGCTAGTGTTGGAGGTCATCACCATTGCTCTTATTTTGAAATAAGTTCACAAGAGCCATTTCTGTATTTACCTATTATTTTTAGGTATTTATACTCGCACTATTGAAAAATTATAATATACACATTCTATAATTAAACACAATAATGCATTTGAAAATTGACGCAAACACAAGGATATCACCAATTCAGCACAACAAGCACTTGAGTTGCGGGTAATTTTTACTCACGGGTAAGACCTCACATCACCTTTACTCAATTATAAACCACTCAACAGAATATGTAACAAGATGCTAGAAGAAAGTCTTCTGTGGACTGCTCCACAGATGTTATCAGCATTTGCTGCAGTGCCGCGGAAACCCCTCTCTTCCACTAGGCAAGAAGAAACTACTCGGGCATTGAACATTCAAACCAACTTTGTATTAGGTATCTATCTTTGTCAAATTCCAGAAACTACATCTGTTTGATACCATGAGTGATCCACTTGTGTATTAAATAAAGATATTAACAACAATCAGTACAGCACAGATATTCAGCACAAAATTTAGATAGCCAGAGCCACCATCATCTCACAAGTTCTCATGCTCATTCGTTTCATATGCATTTGACAAGAAAATTTCAGGCCATTGCAAAATCAAAAGGGCACAAAAATGTTTTAACAGCTTTTGACAAATTAACATCTGATTGTTTTTTGGATGGGAACTAAAGAACATTAGACATTATCAAGGAGGCCTATATTTTCAGGTACTACAATTCCAGGAAGAAATTTACAAATCTAACAGAAGAAATTTTCCATGCATTGCAGCTCAAATCAAAGATAGGAACACCAATCCAACTTGGCTCTACGTAAGAAACAAACAATAATATAATTTAGATCGGTGTATTTACCAGTAGACACTGTAGCTTTCTTCTTTAGTGGGACATATAAATGATCCATGCCACTTTGTGCTCCCCTGTGCATGGCATCTAAAGTGTTCCTTGCACCAATGGATTTGTACCCCAAAATTCAAAATCTTGTGTCTCTCATCCCAGTACCATTCTAGTGATTCTTTTAAACACTATGTATCGTTGTAGTAGTATTTTCCTCTATAAACAAAGGGCCCCTCCAATGTACTATAACCACTTTCTCCAACTCGCAGATTTTTTGTCACTTGACAAGAACCTAGGAAGGCTAAGGAGACTGTTAACCCTTGTAATCCCTTCCAGGGCTGACCATTCCTCATCCTCTGCCATTGAAATGCACTCTCCTAAGGTCCTCTTGGATGGATTCTTGGACCTACTAGGAAGCTTCTCCTCAGATTCAAAAACAGGAGCAATCTCATTAGAGGTTCCTGAAATGCTTTGATTCCCAGAAGGGGATGTGCATGTATCACAAACCCCATTCATATCTGCATGTCTGGAATCACCATCTGTTAAAGCCTCGGTCTTCATTGCCTTCTCGGTCATCTCTGTTGTATCCTTGTCCACCACAGTTAAATTAGCCGCTGATTGATGTTCCAGAAAGAGACATACCACAGCACAATCATCATTCTTGGAGGTAGGGTACTTAAGCTTCCATGCCCGAACTGCACAATCAACAAGAGCTCTGGCCGCAGTTGCACGGCCAGGAGCAGAAGCCACAATATCCACAACTTCCTTGTTGGACAAGACATCCCAGATCTGTTTGAAGAAGACAAGAACTTAAAATGAACAACTTGTGACTCAAGTAGAATGTCAATTATTATAAGAAACAGCAAATAGAAAGAATCTTAAGGAAGAAAATCACGTGGCAATCTAAGAAGCATTAGAAACGCTAAAACCATGTATCTCTGAAAAAGCAAGCTCAACAAAAACAGTATAATTATAAGAAACAGATGAGAAACATTCCATGAAACACATTTCTGCAACTAGACTGGTTGTGAAAGAAGTTTATACCCCATCAGTGGCAAGAACAATGAATTCATCCCTCTCTGTAAGCCGACGATAGTAGATCTCTGGCACAGAAGTCAACCCAAAATCCTTCAGGCAGAAATCCCCAAAAGCTCTAGACATTGCCAAACCAGGCGAATCACTATTAGGCAACCATACACGTGCAACTTCTGGTTCATCCTGCAGTGCAAACACCCGTCCTTTAGATCTCTGGATCCTAGCAGCCTCCCCTAAGGAAAAGAGGGTAGGAGTTTAAATTCCTTGGTTATGCATGCAACTTAGTTTCTTTGGCAAATGATCGATCAATGAAGCCTCTTGAATGAATCAAATTTGCACTAGAGAGAGAGAGAGAGAGAGAGAGAGAGAGAGAGAGAGAGAGAGAGAGATACTTGGAAGATTGGGCTTCAAGTCGACAGTCAACTGCACAGCAATCAAAGAGTCATCTTTGTCTCTTGTCGCCAATATTGCTCTTGAATCACCAAGATTTCCAAGAAGAAGATCACTACCCTAAAAATCATTGTTGCCAACCATGAAGTTTAAGTCACCAAGGAAAGGAAATTTAATATCAGTAATTACTTGTGAAGAAATCCTTTTCTTTTTCAAGGATAAATTGGGGCAGAGGTGCTAAAATATCTGATGCTGAAAAGTTAGTTCAGATCATCCCAGAGTAATTAGAGCATTCCAAATATCTTTCACGACATTTGGGTATTATTAACTAGATTGGGTATTATTAAACCTCTGGATCCACATTCAAATAGATTTGTTCTAATGATACCTATAGAAGAGATCAATATGGATTTCAAACATAAGATTTGTTCTCATGAAGTAGAGGAAGCCTTAAAAAGAATGAAGAATAATAAAACCTTAGGACCCGATGGCATCCCTATTGAGGTGTGGAAATGTTTGAGGGAGGTTGGGATATTAACAGATCTTTTTAACAAAATTTGACAAACCAAGAAAATGCCCAAAGTATGGAGGAAGAGTACACTTGTACTATTATATAAGAATAAATGGGATATACAAGATTGCTCTAATTATAAGGGAATTAAACTTAAGAGTCATATTATGAAGTTGTGAGAAGGAGTGATTGAGCATAGACTAAGATTGAAGATAAGCGTGTCTCAAAATCAATTTGAATTTATGTCAGGAAAATCCACTACCGAATCAATTCACTTATTAAAAAATCTGATGAACACATTTAGGACACAGAAAAGAAGCTTATATATGGTATTTATTGATCTAGAAAAAGCGTACGATAGGATGTCAAGAGATATATTATGGTGGGCGTTGATGAAAAAGGAGATTTCCATCATATACATCAATATTATTAAAGATATGTATGATGGAATTGTCACTAATGTAAGAACTTGTGGGGAGATAAGTGATAGTTTTTCGATAAATATTGGACTCCACCAGGGATCGACATTAAGTCCAATTCTGTTGGCAATAATGATAGATGAAATTACAAAAAACATTCAAGATGAAATACCATGGTGTATGCTCTTTACAGATGATATAGTGTTGATAGATGAAACTAGAGAGGGTATTAGTACTAAATTGGAGTTATGGAGGGACACACTAAAATGTAGAGGATTCAGATTGAGCAGATCTAAAACGGAGTACATGAAATGCGCATTTAGTGATAATCATCAGAATGATGAAGAAACAATTAAGTTAGATAGACATTATGTATCAAAAAGTCAACGTTTTAAATATCTCCGGTCCATTATCCAAAATGACGGCAACATAGATGGGGATGTAAATCATAGGATTCAAGCGAGTTGGATGAGATAGAGAAGAGTATCTGGAGTTCTTTGCGATCGAATGATGCCACTCTCTCAGAAAGATAAGTTTTATAGGACGACAGTAAGATCTGCATTACTATATGGCACCGAATGTTGGGCTATTAAACGAAAACAAGAATAGAAAATGGTTGTAACTGAGATGAGGATACTAAGATGGATGTGTGGTAAAACTAGAAAATATATTATTAAAAATGAAGAAATTCGTAGTAAATTAGAAATGAGTTCAGTTGTGAATAAAATGCAAGAATATCGCTTGAGGTGGTTTGAACATGTGCAACGAAAACTCAAAGATGCACCAGTTAGGAGAATTGAGAGTTTAAATATAGAAGATTTAGTAAAATGACGAGGTATACCATTAAAAATGTAGATGCAATATATTCGCAAAGATATGACAGTTAAGAGATTAATTGAAGAGATGATTTTGAACATAAAAGAATGGTATAGGAGAATTAGAGAAAGTTAGATCATTGCTTTTTGTGTGTTTTTTTTTATGAATTTGGATAGTATATGTGAGCGGTGTTTTTTTTTTTTAATCACAATTCCAAATTTTGAGATTAAGATTTAAGTCGTTGTTGTATCCACATTCAAATAGATGCATTTGAAATCAACCATATACATAATCTATGACCAGATAGAAATGGGTTTGGTTATGTCTTAGTCATGCTGCAATGCAAACCTATAACTCATTCGGAATAAATCCAATACAAAATGAGTTGAGGCATGATTTGAAAACCTACTAATTTATATATTTTCCATGAACACTCTTCTTTAAAATAACAATCTATGGATAATATCAATGAAATAATCACTTGCTTTGTTCAGCTGTGATAGAGTAATCACCTCATTTCCACAGGAACTTTCCATGCATTATCACTAGAGGTAGCAATTTTCAATCTAACCCACCACCCACCATGCGATGATGATGCATCTTATATTAGTTTTCCCTTAAAATCAAATGACTATTAAAATTAAAAACCACTTTTATTAGGGCCTAGAAAAAGCAATCCTAAATACGAGCCAAACACATGCATTCAGCCAAGGCCTCTAAGGATGCAGACTAACGCTCCTGAGACCACATATTAGCAAACAATTCTGTAGAATTTTAAAATTTTGGGGGAAAAAAAATATAGTTTACAACCTTTTAAATAGATTCAAATTTGAAAACAGAAAAAACAAAATGGAAGGCTGTGGTTAGCTTTCATTCACTTATTAAGAGTAGGTCATAATCTATGCAAATAATAATATATAAATAAATAAATAAATAAATAGAACCATTGCTGGTGACTGGAACCATGCTTTAAGCAAGTGAAATGCTAGTAATCTAACAATTTAAGCCAATAGAAATCCCCCCTATATATATGACCAGACAAGTTATCATCTCACATGCCAATTAAATATCTACCTTTGAAAGAAAAGAGTGCCTTGAATTATGTGAATTGTCATGTACGGAGGAGAAAAGTTTTGGGGTTCTTTCTTCCTCCATTGAATAATTGTCTTGAGTGGGATTCTTTTTCTGGATAAATAGTTGGTGTGATTCCTTGCCTTAAATTTACCACTTACAAGATCTTTACTCCATAGACAAGGAGAAACAAGCTGTCATTGTACTCTTACATAAAAGGGCGGTTCATTGGGATGTTGGGTAAGTCAAAAACTACACAGTTGGGAACTTGAGGCAATCAATGGATTTTTGATACCACATAGAAAACAAAGTTGAACAAAATTTCAATAAGACTGACATGAACAATGATTTGGGAGAATAAGGCTTTAACAACACAATCTATGTAGAGACTTCCCAACATGGCGCATGGGCATGCATGGAAGGGGAATACACAAGGTTCCCCCCCCCCAAAAAAAAATATTGAAATCATCTGCTTTGTCCAAGGTTGTAGCTTTTGTATGGAAAGTGACCCTGGTGTCATCTCTTCAATAAGGGAAAATTTTTGGCCAGAAGATGTCCTATGCAGTCCAAGAACCATATATTGCTCCAGTGTTCTCAGAGCAAGCAACTTAAGAGGTTATTCTTTTCATGCTCTGTCGAATATTTATAAGATCTCTTTTGAGCTGTTTTACAGAAGGTCACTCCACCTAAAGGTGTTTGATGTGGTACAACAAATAATAAAGACATTATGTAATCCCTCAAGCCATTTCAGACAATTTGACAAGAGACAAGAACGATTGTCTTCAAGTACAAGAATTCTCTTTCCCTAGTGATGTTGATATATAATTCTAAAATCTCAGATTTTTGTATGTGATTCAATGCAGCTAAGCTTATATATTCTGCTTTTGGATCATCTTGGGTTTTATTCTAAACTTTTCCTATATCATAATTGGGGGAAAAAAAAGTCAGACAATGTACTAATATATGAGAGATAACAAAGACAACTACATTTGTTGGATCATCATAGCTTGAAAATTACCTGCTTCACCAGAGCAACAGCGGTAGATCCACTGCAGAAACAATCAATGGTGGAATGAAACTTTAACTCCTTGTCCATCAGCTTGAATGCCTTTAGAAAGGACTGCTTTAGTGGCAGATACATATCAGGAAGATTCTCATTTTCCTCCAAATCCCATGATTCATACCACTCCTCCTCCATACTTAAAGAAGCAATTTGCTCAGGATCCTTACATCCAGGAGGATATTTGCCATTGTAAAGGCTGCTTTCTAAATTGCTAGAATTAGACATCCACTGAGTGCAGAGTAGGAGAGGAAGAGAGTCACGAACCTTCTTTGCAACCATATGACCATAAGGTCCATGGCCATCAAAAACTCCACAAAAGATTGTATCACTTCTTGAATTGAAGTTCTGGTGTAGAAAAAGAAACATGACATGCAGATCAATAACAACTCAAGAGGAGAAGAAAAAGATAAAGATAAAAGTTAAATGAATATCAAATTTCATTATATGAGGTTACAGAGGACAAATCCCCCACCCCCGCACGTGCGCACGGGGAAAAAGAAGGCAATCAAACAGATGGATTGGATTAGTTTAAAATGGGAGATGGATACAATCATGCAGGCAATATTTAAAAAGAATGAGTTATCTATTTGGGAAAAACACAAACTATGGATGTACTACATAAATGACCAGCCAACATCTTATCATTTCTCTCCAGACTGAGATTTGCTTGGTCTGAAAATTTACGCAAGCCAAGGATGAAATTTCGGCTAGTAATCATGATTATGCAGGAAAATAACTAAAATAATTTTATTTAAGAGATTTGGATAATAACTTGATTTTTAACTTTATTTTATTATAATTTGTTTATGTTCAGATTCCCAATATGTTTGGGACTTGAACCATACAAATACAGGCCAGGGGATTATTCTTTGTAATGTTTAGGTAGTTGCTGCCACTAGTAGTGGGAAGCTTGTTGCAGATGCTCAGCAGCTTAGATGTTAGAATATCTCAATGGACTGACAAGGGAATGGGAATATCTCAATGGATTGACAAGGGAATGGAACCCATTCATGGGTGCTTCAAAAGCCTCAAGCCAAGCATCACTCATAAATCTTCAACGACCAGTTTCAATTGCAATTAGGACATGCATCATATTAATGTGCTCATTGTCTGATCAATTTATTAGACACAAAAGACAAAGACGAAACATTTGGGAAGCCAATTTGTTATCAATATGATATTTTGCCTGAAGGTCTAAAGCCAGACTCAGATAAAATTGAAGCCATGATGAAGCCATGCGGCATTTTGGGGATCTATTGGGATGCTTGAAGTTTCATGGATTGACTTCCTTTTACTAAAGATGCATCCACAGCATTAGTAATATAGTGAGTCCTGCAGTACAAAATTATTAAAGGAGAAGACTCCTGCTTGGCCCGATGAAGCATAAAAGGCCTTCAAGTAATTCAAGAAAGCCAAGACTGAAGAACCTGTCTTAGTGCGAGCAGATTTTGACAAGGGATTTGTAGTGGAATATAATGCATCTCATTCGGGATAGTTGCTTTCATGAGCATGTGGGGGAGGGGGTATTGGCCTACTTTAATGAGAAACCATCACATGGAAAGCCTTCTTGCGTTCAGGAATTTTATGCTTGAAAATTTGGGAGTACATATTGAAGGTTTTTTCCTTAATGAAGCATCGATTCCCACCCAATACTCATCATTCAATGGAAAGTCAACAAGTAGATAACAAGTGAATAAGGGTTGATATCCAAGAGAAAAAAGCAACAAAAAAAAGAAAAGGGGGGGGGGGGTAAGATACGATGCTTGGAAGATAAAACATTTCTTTACAGCTTATATTTGTCTAATATTCAAGCGCAGTACTCCCTTGCTGCGAAGGTCCAATTTTAGTCAATCTACCGAGCCCAACAAATTCTTCCTCAGGGTAAATGCTCTTGCGGAGTGGCATATACCCAAATATGGCATCGCTAGGCAACCTATATCGCACAGACACTTCTAAAAATAGTGTGTCCGTATTGTGTCACGTTTAATAACTTAAAATAGTGTAAAACTTTTAAAACCTTATTGTATCTCATGTCTCATATCCTTATTTCATGGGAAACAACAATAACATGCCACTTATAATTGGATTACCTTTGACAGTGGTAAAGAAATGACAACATTGGCATACTAAATAAATCCCAAAAGTAGAATTAATTGATAAGACAATAAGGATGAGAAATATCAAAGAAAAGACAAGACTAACCTCCCAAACAAGCATAGCATCTTGATTAGTGCCTTTCCTTCCTTGCTGAGTAAACAAGCACGAAACCTCACTTGCACCATTCAAGAACATCCTCCCCGGAACCCGGTGAAGCTCATGTTCCATCACCACCACTCCTCCACCCCCATCACCGCCACGCCGATTACTTCCGATTCCGCTAATAAAAGGAAACTCAACCGATCCTGATATCTTTTTCTTCCACCTTCCCGACCCACATCTCTTAGAAGCCGAATTTGACAACCTATTGTTATCACTAGAAGTTGAATCAACTCCTCCTCCTTCTCCTCCTCCTCTTCCCACTGATTCACTTCCTTTATGCACAGTAGAATAGCAAGAACCCATCTACGCAAAACTTAGGTCAAATCAGAACCAAAAACAAAGCATCAAGTAACTGACCCTCCCTCAGTTTCTTAATTTCTAACTGATTGATTTTTGTATTTATTAGTAATGATCATCACAGTTTGTAGAGAGAGAGAGAGAGAGAGAGAGGGAGAGAGAGAGAGACTTCAAATGGATTGAACGTTGAAACCCTAGAAAAACAGTGGAGAGAGAGAAGGAGAAAATTGATGATGAGCGGGTTTGTGAGTAAGGGAAAATATAATACGAAAAACTAATAATTTGGTAAGTTGGAAATTCTGAATATTAATTATTTTTTATTTTAATAATAAATGCCTCGTTGGAGACTTTTGGTATTTGGACTGGATTCCCCTTACGATGTCGTTGGTAGGGAAACGTCTTCCAGTCCCGGGGGCCGTTGAGTTGTCGCTATCTGATTGTGTTTTGGTGGTCCTGACTCCTCCCTGGACAATTTCTTTCCATAGTAACGTCACGGCTGTACTTAGTTAAGAAGGGGATTATGTTAACCAAACTCGGCGTGTATCACCACGCACGCTAAGCTGACACACTGTTTTTAACACGATATCATTATCATATTATATAAATATATATATATATAATTTATATATTATATATTTTAAAATAAAATAAAATCTATATACCTTTATAAAAAATAAATTTAAATCTATATATTTTTATAAAAAAATTAAATTATAAAAAAATATAGATAAAACGAAAAGAGTTGTAAGTATTTTTTTATCGATTTGAATAATTTATTAATTTTAATTAATTTTGATTAATTTTAAATAATTTTAAACGAGTCAAAACGAATTATAAAACAAATCGCTATCAAACTGATAAAATCCATCGGTGGTATGGTTTGATTTGAAAAACACTGAGCTGACATTGCAAGTGCTTGTTCACGCTTGGCATCATTACCTCTCATGCTATTTATTATTATTATTATTCGAATAATTTTTATTTCACAATTTTTTAAGAGCAACACGTTATCTCATGCTATTAATTTGTCATCCCTGCTACATTGATCAACTCAACATATGTTACAAATAATCATAAAAAAAATAATTTTAAACCTGACAAAATAAACTTAACTTTTGAAAGTATTTTTGTTATTAATGTAATTTTGATAATACAATATTCATAATCATAGTGATGATATCCTATTTAATAGATCTTCAAAATCATACATGATTATCTGATAAAGAAAATAATCACTATCAAGATCAAATCTTTCCATATTTCTGGAGGAAGTCTAAACCTTTCAGAAATCTCTAATTACAATTCTAACCATTTTAAAAGATTTTAAATAAAATGAAATTATGATTTTCTACACCCTTGGAAAGGCTATAAATACAGAGTATAGACAACCCTCAGAAGGAACTCAGTTTTTGACACACGAAATGGAGGCGATTCTATATATCGTTTAGAAGGGGGTTCTATACCCAGTTTTATACATCGTTCAAATAGGGGCTTTATACTCAGTTCTATACATCATTCAAATGGGGTTCTATACCCGGTTCTATACATAGTTCAGAGGGAGGATTCTATACCCAATTCTATGTCATTCAGATTGGGTTCTATACCCAATCCTATATGTGGGGGTTATATATTCAATCATATATGTCATTCAGAGGGGGTTTCATACCCATTTACATACATCGTCAAAGGTATGATATCTACGACTACTATCAGTCCTATCATCATTCATACTGACTTGAGCGTCGGAGTCCCCCGTCAGGCCAATCCCGGTGGGGTTTTTGTAGATTTTTCATCCGTGAAAAATCGATGAATACCACCATCATCGACTCCCAATTCAAGTTGGAAGAGTAGGTATCTGTGAGACGAAAATCAACTCCAACACATAATATTAAAATTATCGATTATTTCATTTAGTTTGACCATTTTTTATCTACAATTTACCTTTTTTATCCATTTCATTTAAAGGAAAAAAATAAAAGAATAAACTCAAATTTACATATTCCCTATATATAATTTTTTTTCCCAAGTTTGGATTGGAGTGACTAGAACGCACAGGCAGCCGTCATCAACCCACTTTAGGAGAAGGGTGGCTCGACAAAGAACGATCTAGCATGCGGCTGAAATGGTCAACCAATTTACGGCATCCAATCAAATCCATGAGCTGAATTATTGCAATGCAAAATTTGTATAAAAGACTTTTAATGTCTATTTTGACCGGTAGACCCCCCAAATAAAACTCCAAGATGTGACGTGGGGCCCTTGGAAGTCTAAAGAGTATTTTGATGTTTGTTTGCTAGTAATTTCCATCGGATTTTTATTTTATTGCGGGGAGGTGTCTTGGCGACAGGACTGTTATAACATTCGGGGTTGAATTGAATAATATCTATATATATATATATATATATATATATATATATATATATATATATATATATATATATATATATATATATATATATATATATATATATCTATATGTATATGAGTTCGACTAGTAGGTGAGTTTGAGAACTCGTTAAGGTTGTATTTTTGAGTTTAAGTTCGAATTCAAATTGTTATCAAGTGTTATCGGATAATGTATTAGATAGTGTCATTCTATTTATTTTAAAAAATATAATTATTTTAATAAATAAAAATTATTTTAAAAAATAAAAATTGTTTTAAAAATAAAAATTATTTTTAAAAAATAGGTTCGTTAAGTTTTCAAACTCGACATAATGAGACTCGAGTTCAAGCTTGACATCGAACTATCCAAGCCCAAACTCAAACTCGAGTCAAGACTTGATCATATAATGTCGTGGGTATCATAATACTATCTGAATGTCATAACAAGTCTACTTGGCGATCTATCACTGCCATCTCTTGTTTACATGGGTATAAGCATTAAGTAGAAGGTTTATGTTGATGTGTCATGATCTTCATAAACCTTACGAATCCAGGCCCCCAAGAATGATGTTACTTTGTTGTTATGGTTTGAAATCAAATATTAAGGTGATATTAATGGATTAAATAAAAGTATTATCTTTCTTAAATAAATTCTAAATTATGTTAAAAGAGTTATTATTTAAAATGAAACTGGTAATTACTTAAATCGTATTAATCAAAATATAAGTCTAAAAATATAACTCTGAATATTGATTGGTATTAAAAAAAAAAAAAGTTGTATGGTGATGAATTTGTAAGCGTTTCTTCCCCTGGGCATCAATTCGTCGGCTAACGCTATCAAAGTTGAAGGGGCATATCTAATGAAATTAGATTCTTGACAACCAAATGCCAATGCACCACAGCATACACAATTTCCTTAAACATCTTAGTACGAGATTACTGATTTCTTCACAAAATTCAGCAAAAATAAATAAATGAATAAAAGTGCAAGATTTATGTGGTGGCATTTCTACTTTACCCTCACTTTACAAAATACACAAAAAGCTTGAAGCTTCCTCGTGGCTTGTAAAAGTCGTAATTGGCAAACGTTTGACAAAATTTACAAGCTAACCCTATGCTTTTAGTAATTCATAAAAATAAAAACTAAAAAACATGATAAAAATTTGCGTGCTCAAATAAAAAAAAAAAACAAAAACAAAAATCATTTTCACTTCTGCCTTTTCTCATTGTCTGTGTCTCCCCTTCATTTTCTTCCTCTTCTGACTACATCTGGCTTTTTATCCTCTCCTCCTCTTCCACTTTTTCCCATTCTTCCTTCTTCCCTTTTTTTGCCTTTGACATAAGAGTTTCCTTCTTCCACTTCGCCTCACGATGGTTTTTTTTTTCCCAAAAATAATGTTATTCTCTAATTGACCGAAGACATCTTCGTTAAGTGGAGACCAGTGGGCAGTTGGCCTACTAAGATAAGATATTAAATTTTTTAATCAACTCTTAGATTTGTAATTTGAAAGTGAAAAAGACTATAATAAGAGAATCACTCTCTAAATAGGTCCTCTATAGACGTTTAAATTGAATTATTCGGAATATAGATCTAGATATCGGTAGGAAGAAAAATAAAAATATCTTTGTTAAGTGGAGGTGAAGCGATATTGGTGGTAGGGCTCTGATCTACAGGCCTTGACACCATAGTGCCATTGGGGATCTTTGTCGATGATTTTGGAGACATTTACCAATGGTGATTGGAATTGATTGTCGTTAAGATATGTAAGCATTATTTTTCTAACGAAAGGATCATACTTTAAAGTGGCATGACCAAGAACGAGGTGAGTGGCTTTAAGAACATTTGGCCTTGTCATACCAAACAATAGTAGTCAATTGAATAAACCCTAATCTTTTACTAATTCCAAAACAAGCTTACAAAATTTTTGGTTCAAATACTAAAATTAAAACCAAGAGATTCGAACATGCAGATTTCTACAGAGATGGGATGCTGGTGGGCTTGGGATCAAGTTAATGGCACTTCAAGAAAAGGCAATCGTTTATTTATTTATTTATTTCTTTGGTTAGAAGGGCAATCGTTTATGGAAGAGAAATAAACTATATGTGAATGCTCTTTTTCACTCGAGACAAAATTCACGCAATCGACAACCACCTAATAAAGTTACAAAAATACACAATGGGATGCGAGCCCACCAAACATACATAGTCTAATTATTTACTCTTTCGCAGGTACCACGTAGCTTCCCCTCCGGTAGTTTTTGTAAAGACCTCTTGAAATCATCTTCCACGTCCAAGTACTACTGCAGGTGATGGATTGATGCCCTTCTTAGAAAAAGTTTGTTTCGCATTCTAAAATTGAAATCAGAATCAGAATTTGTTAAATGTAAGTTTTGACTCAATAGATTCTAGCGTCTAGATTTGAATGATTGCTCCAAAAGATGAATGAAAAATCTGTAAAAAATCATCGGAGGATATTTCAGCGGGGGAGACTCTGACACTCAAATAAAAAAAAATGATTTTCAATTGGAATGAAACAGATTGAGCAAGATAGAGGGCTGAGTTTGAGAGCCATATGATTTGTATGTCGGGTGTATTGTATTAAGAGAGCGTATCTGGAATTGTATTGCTGAATGCTTTTATATGTTTCCTGTCTTTGAGTCATGTGTACTTTGAGCGTTACATCCCTAGTTTCTTTATGAGAAGTCGCGAGAATCTCAGGACTCCCTAGTTTCCTTAGCAAGGCTATCAGTCATCAACCAAGAAAAGAGGGGCATCGTTTTAAGGTCACCGAATGCCTATATGAACCGATTGGATTTCCTTCGTTAGAAATCAGCCAAGGGATCAGCCTATATCTGTCATTTGGGAAGATAAACCCTTTGTTGTTGTTACGCCAAAACGTTCACTAGGTTATGGGCTTGCCGGCCTCTAGGCATTGTCCCGATAGGCCGCGGAGTCATATCCCATCATTTGCCCCGACTCATGGTGTCGTTTCGTGAAAAAGATGTCATAAGTAATGTAACTAGGGGTGAATGCATCTTCCTCTCAACTGTTTCATTTTCTGAGAATGTTAATACATTCAACCTTTGAACAAGTGTCTTCAAAATAAATGTTTCATGGGAAGTTGGAGGGATTAAGCCCTTCATTCATTACATACGATTCTCATTGAACTGTTTCGTCTGCTTAAGATTTGCGAAAATCTTTTCCCCTATGGCTATAAATAGAGGCCACATGACTCTATGTTGTTTTAGAGAAAACTTGTGTCTTCACGTCTGCAAGTCCTTTTTTGCTGAGAGTTAGCTTCTTTGAGAGATTCTCTGACGGTATGCCTTAGGTTACAAGATATTAAATGTTTATGCAGATGCGAGGCCTTATTAAGAAAGAGATTGCTGATACGAGGTCTCGTCATATCGTTCGGCATTCGGACATCATGATGGGCTCTGTCATGGTTCCCATTGAGGTTCTCAATTTCAGAGGTGAGTTTCAGATACACTCTTGCTTTGGGTTGAGTTGATCATTCGATTCGTGTTTTCTCAGATCGGGCGAGTAAAGGTGTTGTTAGGTGGTGAGGAGCTATGTAGATAGAGGGTTTGAATTTCGATGCATTCTTACAGTTTCTTTATCACCATCTCATACCTTCCTCAACCCATTTTCCATAGTCTTCTTATTCAAGTTTGGCTACGGATATTTTTGAAATTCTTTCTTTCGTCTTCTCTTTTTAATATTTTTATACTCTCCAGCGTTGTCGATCGCCCGTGATTCGGCGGTTTCTTTGTCTAGGAACAATTCTGCAGATATTTTGGACATCTCTTTTCGATGTAATTCGGTTCAATTCAGAGACTTATAAATCATGCTAGTTCATATAACTTGATATGTATTCTTTATATGAAAAATAAAAGAAAAATTTTATTTTACTTACTTGTTGATTTTTATCTTTTGCCAAATTTCCATCGGTAGAAACTGTATATTTGAGTGAATAAGGTGACCAATAAAACAATCGCATGATAGACTTGCTGAATAGTATGAGAGTTAATCACAAATGCAAGTGCCTTTGTAAAGATAACCACCACGTGAATTGTTAAATATTTATCATACTTGTCCAATGAGACATCCCTTCCTTCGTTTATTCAACCGATGAGGCATAGTGTACTTAATCGAGGGACACATTCCTTATTGCTTATGTGCTTCGATCGATATGGCACCAATAGAAAATTCAATCGATAGGGTAGAACATATCCCTCTGAGAGACATATATCTCGTTTTGGACGTTAGAAGCAAATTGATGAAATGTGTTATCTCTACCCGTTTGAGAGATACATCTCTTATTGACGACATGCTATATTTGATAGGTATCAACCGATAGGATGGGCCATGCTTGCCCATCTAGGGGTTATATTCCTTGTTGGCGATACGTTACGTTCAATAGGAATCAACGAATAAGATGGGTCGTGCCTACCCGCCTGATAGTTATATCCTTTTTTGGCGACACGTTACGTTCGATAGGAATCAACCGATATGATTAGCTATCTCTACCTCCCTGAGAGTTATATCTCTTATTGGTGACATGCTACGTTCAATAGGAATCAACCGATAAGATGGACCATGCCAACCCATTTGAGACTTGCATCCCTGATTGGCAATATGCTACGTTCGATAGAAATCAACTGATAGGATGGGTTGTACCTATCCGCCTGAAAGTTAAATCCCTTATTGGCGACACGTTACGCTCGATAGGAATCAACCAATAGGATATAACTGATAGGATAAACGGAAGGAAAGAGCATAAAAGCCTTACTCGATAGGAGACCCTTCTGATCGAGGAAGACGATGAGAATCACTGGTAATAGATGCGTAAGTTTTTTAAATTCTAGATCCTGGGCATAGCCGATCCATCTAAATTGTTGAGATAATAAGTCATCGAGCAGATTACAGAGTGTATCTGATAGGGGATTTCCCAATTGGACACGAGCCTGCCACTGGGTAGGAGTTGACCGGTGGCCTCTACTTTCCATAGGATTAATTCGTCTGGTTTGAATGTTCTGTTTCTGACTTTTTAGTTGTAATACTGAGCCATCTATTATTGGTATGCAGCTATCCAAGCATATGCAAATTCACGCAGTTCTGGGAGTAGATCTAGTTATTCTCATAAGACAAGCTCATTTCATGTCACATTGTACTGATCTATCCGGAATGAGTAAATTTCTATCTCCACAAGTATGACAGCTTTACATCCATATGTCAAACTGAACCTTGCTTTGGATTTCTCCCAATTATGCCTAGAAGGGGTCTGAAATAGACCACTGAAATCTCTGTTTAGTTTTGGCCAAGAAGCTGAATCTTCTCTGCACAGTTTTGGGAGATTTTGTATAACTTCTGATTTTCTCGTGCAAATTGGCTGAAATTTTCAGAGTAGGTGACTAAGAGGGATATCTACAACTTTTCTTCTTTGAGTTTTTGCAAAAAAAGGCTGGAAGGGGGTCGTGCAACCCTACTGTTTTTAGTGTTGAAAAATGGATGACCCTTTGACGAGTTTCAGAAGAATGGTTGTAACTTTTGACACAGGGTTTGGATTGAGGCGATTCTTATCTCGTTGGAAAGATAAGATATAGATATACATTTTTCATAACTAGGGATCAAGTTAATTCAGATCAGAATGTACTTCAAAATCAGGGCAAAATTCACAGCAGAACAAAACAGAGCAAAACAAAACAGAACAGAATGTGACTATGCAGAAGACCAAACTTTGAAGTTCCACCAAAAATGCAGGCCATCTCCAAATAAACTTGATTATATCTCATTTTAAAGCTTAGGATGTCTAGAATCCAATGCAGAAAACTTCATGCCATGCAGAAAACTTCATGCCATTTGGAGTTGTGTAGAGGAAATTATGAACAAAAGTGTACATACTGTCCATAAGTCATAAATGCATGATCTTTCCATTTCAAATTCCTGAATATCATATCTATGTCGTTCAAGCCAATTCACTAACTCCCCATATTTGTTCCATACTCTTTAACATGTTCAAAATCACCAAGGGTTAGCATGAAATCAGTCCTCACATATCATCACCCCAAATCCATCATTTAGCCCCAAATTTTCAGCACATGAACATCATACTACTGTCCAGAATTTCAGCACATTTTGACCATACATTCTTTTCCATTTTAGTATGCAAATTTGGCTCCTTAACATCATGAAAAGTGCAGAAATTTTCTGTACCCTTGTTTACTTCATTTCCACCACAATACACGTGCATTTAGCTATCACTTTAGTATCAAAAATTCTGCATATGTTTAACAAATTCCAGCAAACATAAGTACATGAACCCATGTTATTTCTAGGTTATTTTCCTGTTCAAACATTCTGCACATTTGAATTTGATCTTAACACTTCCAAAACACTTCAAATCACTTCAATTCAAGTCAAGAATAAGTCTGAAATTTCTGCATACAATCATGTAAATTCCATCACACTAAAAACACCTCAAATCATCCAATGTTTATCCAAATCATATGCAGAATTTCTGCACTTATCAATACATGTCCTAAGTGATAAATGTTGTGTTTTAATTTAAAGAACATGCTCAATTACATGGGATAAAGACTGCTGTAAAATGTTTAACAAATGCAGAAATTTCTTTACCTCTCCTTGGTGTTTTTCAAGGCCTAGATTTAGTCCCTTTGCAAGCAACTTCTTTCTCCCTTAGAACCGTGCTTCGGCTGTCCTAACACCACAAGACAATGACTTAAATTTCAGATTTTCCTTGGCTCAAGCATATCAAAATAAAAAGGAATTTTTAACTCATCTCTTGGAAAGCATAAGGGAAATCAAAAGAGAATAGAGTCTTACCTCAAGGAATGGAAAGAAAATCTTGAAACTTCAAGGTTTTTTCAATAACAACACTCTTCCTCTCTCTTTTTCTCTCTTTCTTTCTCGGCTGCTCTCCCTCTCCTTGTAACTCACGAATGTAACATGAAGAAATGAAGAAAGCCTTAAACACTCTCCCCCTTTTTATGCTTATTCATTTTTAATTTTGGCCACATAAAATATAAATCATTTCTTTAATTCTAAACCACGTGTTAATTGCCTCAAAAGTCAAGATTCCCTACTAACAAATTTACTCATTTGTTCTCATTAATCAAATGGAGGGGCAACTTGGTCATTTGGCTCAAGTTTTGGTATTTGCTTATAAGCCCTCTAACTTTCGAAAATTCGAAATTGACCCCAAAATTTTTAAATTTTACATGATAAGTCCAACATATTATATTAGGCCCAATGGAATCGATTTCGCAAATTAGTATGGTCGTCTCAACTCTATTCGCCAAAATTGATCCGAATTAGGGTTTACGAATCAATTTATGAAACTTTGTCGGTTTAACCCTAAAACTCAATATTTATAAATTGTGAAAATTTCTACGCTCTCAAAACCCAATAATAACATTACTGGGCCATTTGTGGTCCATTCCGAAAATAATTACCCATCCCGAAAATCGGGAAAATTTCTCTGAGAAAATTTTTATCAGAAAAAAATTTTTGAGTGAAAATTTAAAATTGGACTCATGAAAAATCATCATATATATATGAAGTGGAATACGTGAGGATACACCGAGAGTCGGTGTTACATTTTCTAACCTCCTAAATACAAGTTTCGTCGTCGAAACTAAAAGAAAGCTGTACAGGGATAGAAAAAAACTACTCAGAGAATAAATGAGGGTACTGTCCCCTCGTAGTATGCTCTGGCTCCCAAATCTCCTCCTCGACCTGGTCGCTCCTTCACAAAACACAAACTAATGGGACTTCCTTGCTCCACAGTCTCCTGAACTGTCTGTCAAGAATGGCCACGAGCTGTATAGGTAAACTCAAATCCTCCCATAGCTCAACTAGTGGAGGCTCCAACACATGTGAGGGATCCGACATATACTTCCTAAGTACGGAGACATGGAATACATCGTGAATACACGACAACTCCTCCGACAGCTCCAATCTATATGCCATACTTCTGATCCTCTCAAGAATATGGAAGGGCCCAACATACCTAGGCTCAGCTTGCCCTACTGCCTGAAACGGATCACCCCTCTCCAGGGTGATATCCTCAAGAATACCATGTCTCCAACCTGAAACTCCAATGGTCTCTGCCTACAGTCTGCATACATCTTCTGTCGATCCTGGGCAGCCCTCATCCTTTCATGGACGATCCTCACCTTCTCCTTCGTCTCCTCAACAAGCTCCACGCTATTGAGTCGCCTCTCACCTACCTCGTCCCAACACAAAGGAGTCCTGTACCTCCTCCCATACAGTGCCTCGTATGGAGGCATCCCGATACTAGCTTGGTAGCTGTTGTTGTATGTAAACTCCACAAGTGGCAAGTGTCGATCCCAGCTACCATGGAAGTCAATCATGCATGCCCTAAGCATGTCCTCTAACGTTTGTATCGTCCCTTTCGCCGGCCTCCCCGTCCCGTTTGAGGATGATACTGTCCGTGTTAAGTTCGTCCCTAGTGCCCAATGCCTCCTACAACCTAGGTCAAAACCTAGACGTGAATCTGGGGTCTCTATCTGAAACAATCGACACAGGCACCTTGTGAAGCCGAACTATGGTATCAATATAGAGGCGTGCCAACGCCTCCAGAGAATAGTCACCATGGATGGGGATAAAATGTGCAGATTTGGTGAGTCGATCGATAATCACCCAAATCGCATCGTGCCGTGCAGAAGTCCTCGGCAACCCCATCACAAAATCCATAGTAATATGTTCCCATTTCCACTCAGGAATGGGAAGAGATTGCAACGTACCAGCTGGTCGCTGATGCTCGGCCTTCACCTGCTGACACACCAAGCATCGCGCCACAAACTCAGCTATCTCTCGCTTCATGCCCGACCACCAATAACTATCTCTGATGGTCCGGTACATCTTCGTACCTCCGGGATGTATAGCATATGTTGACGAATGCGCCTCCTCGAGGATAACACGCTTAAGATCATCGTCAGCTGGGACACAAATCCGCTCTCTGAATACCACGAGTCCATCATCACGAACTCGGAAATCTCTGCCCTTCCTTTAGCGGATCCTGTCGCGAATGCCCTGGAGCTCCTTGTCTGAACCCTGAAGCTCCCTGATGCGATCGAATAGGATCGGCCGCACCTCAAATCTGGCTAGCAGTGCACCCTGGTTGTCGCTAGCCAAACTGACTCCCAAAGTACGGAGTCCCACCAAGCAAGAGACATACGCTCTCTCTGCTGCCTGTGATGCAAAGGAAAAGGATGACTTCCGGCTCAAGGCGTCTGCCACAACGTTTGCCTTGCCCAGGTGGTAGTCAATAATCAGATCGTAGTCCTTCAGTAGCTCTAACCATCGTCTCTGCCTGAGGTTCAACTCCCTCTGAGTAAATAGGTACTTCAGGCTCTGATGGTTGATGAAAACTCTGCAGGTCACTCCATAAAGATAATATCGCTATATCTTTAATGCAAAGACTATGGCCACCAACTCCAAATCATGAGTCGGGTAGTTCAACTCATGCTTCTTCAACTGTCTCGAAGCATAAGCGATCACCCGTCCATCCTGCATCAGTACACAGCCTAGCCCCTGCCGGCTGGCATCACTGTAAACCACATACTCTCTGCTGCTGGTCACTGGAGTGTCCCAACTGCCGATTTACTGATATGCATCCATGTGCTTCATAAAATGATATTATGCCAACTTTTCATAACATGTGATATTTATGTGATTCTATTTCTATTGGCATACGATTTTTGATACAATCTGGATTTCTGGGCTGCATGCCCGGCTGATTGATAATTTCATGATATGGGTTGTGCCCCCCACTCCCCCGCTGTATAGCAATATTTCGTAGCTACGAAGAACATTTGGCAGAGACACCCATTGTGCCCGGATAGACTTTGGCTAGTGCTATCCTCCAAATGTCAGACCTATATTGTTGATCGTGCTTGTGATATTTGCGGGCTTATTTGAGTAGCCTGTGACCAACGTTAGGATAGAGAGCCAGTATTTCTACATAATTGCAAAAAAAAAAAAAGACTCCCAATGCGCTCGTCATTGACCGCGGTAGGCCATTGCAGGGAATATTTGTTAGGCTGGCTCTTTATGACTTGATATAATGGATGCATATGCTGTTTTCTGATACGTGTGCTATGAAATGATTTTATTGTAATATCATGATTGGTTTGCACACTTGATATCTATTTGATACATGCTTTGACACTCTATTTTCACACCAATATTAATAGCACGATGTCAATCCCCTTACTTGCTGAGTACCCTCCCATAGGTACTCACCCCTCACAATTCCTCCGCAGGTTAGCCTTGGACTGAGGATTTGATTGAGCGTTGACTTTATTCAGCTTTTTTTGGAGACGCTGGGCTTCAGTATGGATACTCATTCTTTCGCTTGATCTATTTGTGGTTATTATTTATTTTGGGAGTATTTAGATTGACCATTGTACTTATTATACCTTGAATGACTGTATTATACTTTTGTTTGACTTGTGAAAATGATAACTCTCATTTGATTTGATATATTGATGCATTGAGGGATATTTGTGATGACTTGGGAATTGATTTTGGTCTATGATACATTTGATTGGATGTTGTTATCAGCCTTACGGTGTCTCGATATGCGGAACATTGTGCTCGTGCATCGAGGTGCCGTGGTGGTTGTTGCGTGCCCAGCCCGGAGGCGGGTTGGCGTATGACACTACCATTATCTGGGCTATTGGTTCGGCCTCCACCCATTTGGTAAAATGGTCGATAGTCACTATAAAGAATTTTCGCTATCCGGTGGCTGGTAGGAATGGTCCGAGAAAGTCCATTCCTCACTTAGCGAACGACTAGGGATTTCTATGGGACTAAGCTTAGTGGAAGGTAATCGAGATACCGAAGAAAAATGTTGGCACTTTTCACACCTTCTAACTTAGTTGTAAGAATCAATTTTCATGGTTGGCCAGTAATACCTTTGGTGTAGGGCTTTGTAAACTAAATATTGAGCTCCTAAGTGACTGCCACATACTTTTTCATGGATCTCTCGGAAGACATAGTCTCCTTCTTCGGGGGTTAGGCAATTCAGGCATAAGTGAGTGAATGAATTTCGGTATAGACTTTCGTCGATGATCGCATAATGAGCACCTTTTGTTTCAACTTCACTACCTCCGATGGCGAGTCTGGTAGACAATCATGCTTCAGATAGACTTCATGGGATCTTTCCAATTAGGGGGTTGGTTCGCCAAAAGAATTCTTTCAGATTTATCGATGTCAGGGCGTGATAGGCTCTCGATATAGACTGTTCGGTTAGAGGCGACTGAGCTTGAATTGGCTAACTTAGAGTGTGTATTAGCTTGTGTGTTCTCTGATCGAGGGATTTGTTGAATGTCGACTTTGTCTAGGTTGCTCATCGTTTTGCACAATTTGCTTAAGTACTTGGCCATGATCAGGTTCTTAGTCTTGTAGACTTTTTTTATCTGGTTAACAACTAGCTGACTATCAGTGAACACTCGAACACTTCGATCCCCCATGGTCGCTGTGATTCAAAATCCTATCGGTACAGTTTCATACTCTACCTGATTATTTATGGCTTTAAGGTCGAAACGAATGGGGAACTCTGTCTTGAAATTGTCGAGACCCAACAATATGAGCCTAACACAGTCCTTGAGGAGTTCGATGACCCATCGACAAGTAACATCCAATTCGGTAGTGACCACTATTCATGGCTATTGATAGGCTCATTCTCAGTTGGAATCGAAAGGGTACACTCGTGGATGAAATCTACTAGGTTTTGGCCATTAATTGTAGGTCTCGGTTGGTACTGAATGTCAAACTTGCTCAAATCTATGCTCCATTTGATGAGGCGGCTAGAGGTATCTCTTTTTTGAAGGATTTGTTTCAGAGGCTGATCGGTGAGCACCACGATAGTATGAGTCTGAAAGTACGGCCGAAGACACCTAGCCAAGACAACTAAAGTATAGGCTATCTTTTGAATCCATTGGTAGTTGACCTCGAATTCTTTGAGTATTCGGCTGATGTAGTAAATCGGATTTTATACGGTTGACTCCTATCTCACAAGGACAGTGCGAAGTGTCCGGTTGTAGATAGAGAGGTATAGGTTGAATTTCTCACCAGGAACAAGACGAGAGAGCAATGAGGGCAACATGAAGTATTCTTTAAATTGCTCGAAAGTTGTTTGACACTCGTACATCCATGCGAATTTATGGGATCTCTTTTGGGCGTCAAAGATGGGTTTGTATTTTTCTCCTACCTTCGATATGAATTGGTTTAGGGCTAATATTCTACCGGTGAGGTGTTGTACCTCCTTCAGTGTCTATGGTGGTGATATATCCAGTATGGCTTGTATCTTTTTAGGATTCGCCTCAATTCCTCGATTGGTGATCATAAAACCCAAGAACTTGCCAGATGCAATTTCGAAGGTGCACCTTGCTGGGTTTAGCCACGTCATAGTGCTCTAATGTCAGAAAAGTTTCTTCGAGATTAGTAATACGGGCCTCTAAATTGGTGCTCTTGACGAGCACGACATCAACATATGCTTCCACATTCCTACCAAGCTGGTCCTTGAAGACCTTATGGACTAGTCGTTGGAAAGTTGCTCCAGTATTTTTTAAACTGAATGATATGACCCAATAGCAGTACGTACCAAACTCTGTGATGAAACTCATCTTTTCCTTATCTTGTGGCACTATTCACATTTGATTATAACCAGAATAGATATCCATGAAACTCACAAGTTTGTGGCCTGAGAAGTTGTCCACCAACTTGTCAATATTGGGAAGCGGGTAGTTGTCGTTTGGGCACACCTTGTTGAGATTGGTAAAGTCTACACACACTCTCCATTTATCGTTAGCCATTTTTATCAGGACCACATTGGCTAACCATTTGGGGGAACTTGACTTCACGAATGAATCCTGCCATCAACAGTTTTTGGACTTCTTCTTGTATGGCATGTTGGCGCTCTAGAGAAAATACCATTTTTTTCTATTTGACCGACTTGTATCTGGTATTGACGGCTAGTTTGTGGACTATAACTAAAAGATGAATACCTAGCATATCATTAGGAGACCATGCGAAGACTTTCGAATGTTGTCGTAAGCAATTGATAATTGCTTCTTACAGATGTGTTGGTAGATTTGCCCTGACTCACACGGTCTGGTTAGGGTTGTCGGTTAAGGGAATCTCGATTATTTCTTCCACAGGTTCAGGCTTGGTTATTGATTTGACGTTGTCCCTGAACTCTAGGGTATCGATTGGGAAGTTTTCTTGTTTGCCTTCGACTGCAAGAAAGGCATGAGGATCAGAGTTGTTATGAAGGGTAGTGATTCCTTCCAACGTTCTGAACTTGATTTCATGTGTTTCATATTGGCCAGTGCCTCCAGTTCGTCCGAACTAGGGCGACCAAGGATAACATTGTTAGGTGAAAATACCTTTACTATGTGGAAGACAACTTTAACGACCGCATGATTAGGAGGAGTTCCCAGGGTTACAGTGAGAGGAATGATACCTTCATGATAGATACGCTCATCAGAGAGTCTCTTGAGAGACCCGGTGGAAGGTTGAAGATAAGATAAATTAAACCCCATTCGTTGGAAAGTATTCCAGGTTAAGAGATCACAATCTGCTCATTGATCGATGAGGACTCTCTTAACGACGTAAGATCCCAGTCTAATGGTGATGACCAAGGGGTCGTTGCGATCAGGATTGATTCTGATTAGATCATCGTCATCGAATCCAATGATTAGTCTTTTTTTCTTGATGGTTGTCATGTATAGAGTAGCAACAAAAAGTGGATGGTATGCTTGTCTAGAAAATCGGTCTATTTCCCATAGATGACGCTAATCTACTAGACGTGGGTTTTGACTCCACAAATTTTGACTCATTGACTCGAATGATTGCTCTAAAGGATGAATGAAAAATCTACAACAGATTGTCGGAGGGTGCTCCAGTAGGGAAGACTCTGACGCTCAAGTCAGAAAGAGTGATTTTCTATTGGAATGAAACAAACTGAGCAAGACAAAGGGTTAAGACTGAGAGTCTTGTGATTTGTGTGTCGGGTGTATTGTATCAAGAGAGCATACCTGGAATTGTATTATTGAATATTTTTATATGTTCCCTGTCTATGAGTCGTGTGTACCCTGAGCGTTACATCCCTAGTTTCTTTGTGAGAAGTTCTGGGAATTTCGGAACTCCTTTGTCAAATATTCATGAAAGATTTAGACTCCTTGTCATTTGGAAAGTTTATCATACCAGGGAGATTTGTATCTTATTAATTAGATTTCAAATTTTTCTTTCCTTATTTAGGAGATGCATTTCGTGATTGAATATAAAACCAATGTTGATACGTGTTTAAATTAAATATTACATTTAAATGATGAGAATCAACAATTAACTCCTTAATAAAACTATCGGTCATCAATCAAGAAAAGAGAGGCATTGGTTTGAGGTTATCGAATACCTATACGTACCGATTAGATTTCCTTCGTTCGGCTATCCTAAGTGGTTTAATTTAGTTACAGCTCATCCCATCAGCATCATATATCTTTCCAAATGATAGCTTCTTCCAGAGGAGACAGACCATTTTCTCTTAGAAAATGATGGGAAACAAACATCACACGCATCTGGACCCATATTTTGGATAAGAATCCTGCCGAAGGATGAAAACCAATAGGAAATATAAAACTTAATAATTCATTCTTTTAATTATATTATTACAATAATTTGAGTATTTATAAAATACCGAATGTTATAAATATTAAACTATAAAAATTAAAAACTTAAATATTTGAAAAATCAAATCATTATTAATTTACTTTAATATTCTATATATTTTAACATCCCCAAACTCTGTGGTTTAATAAAATTCCCTAAACTATAACTATAAATTGAATATTTATAGAATACTCATTGATTACAAAAAAGGAAAAATAAAAGTATATTTAAAATCAAATTGTTATTAATTTATTTTCATAACAATATTTTTTAAGGTTTCCCTTAAACATGTCGTGCAGTGAAACTGTGTGTGTGTGTATTGTATAGCGAAATCACTTGAGTTTTAAAAAATAAAATAATTTTCAATGCATATGCAAACATGTTTCAAAGTCGATAAGAAAACCAGTGGTCCTCCTCGTTGATCCATGGAAAAAAATAGAGGAGTGGCAAAAATAGGTGTAAAAAAAAAAAATTAGAGGAGAGGCAAGTTTGGAAACGAATCAAAAGCTTTAGCATTAAACTAATATACAGAAAATTACTTGTCTAATTCTTGAAGTATAAGTTTAGCTAACTTTGATTGAGTACTTGTCTATTTCATTTGAAACTCTAATTTAATTTGAAACCCCAATTTAATTCAAATTCTCGATTTAATTTAATTTAATACCTTATTTTAATTTAATCCTGATTCCATTTAATTTAAGTTAGACTTTTATAGTAAATAAAGGTTTTAAATTAATTTAGAGTTTTGAATCAACCTATAATTTCAATTTAATTTAGGGTGTTAAATCAATCTCACGTTTAAATTAAATTGAATTAAGGTTTAAATTAATTTGGGAATTTGAATTAAATTAGAATTTTAAATCAAGGTAAGGTTTCAAATTTAATTTGTTAAATTGATTCAAGACCCCATATTAAATTAAAATTCTAGATTGATTCCAAATTCTAAATTAATTCAAAACCCTAATTTTATCGTAAATGAATTATTGCTTTAAGAGAAATTAAGATTTTAAATTTATGATTCTCTCTGAATTTTACACCAAATCATAACCAGCTCCTATTATGTCATCACTTGATGACATGACATAAATACCAAACCATTATGTTTATGTGGCATGTGTCATGTCATCACTTTGTCAACATGACATGTGGCACATCATCACTTCACTCCCAATGTTATGCTAAATCGGTATGTGTCATTCCACTCAGCCGCCACATTATTTCATCGTAGAATTTAATAACCAGTTTGGTACTAATGGAATATAATCTAAATATCACCCAGTATAGCATTCGAGCACCTGATACCCGACAAAGCACTCATGGTCCTAAAGGACTTAGTACCTTCAATCGTAAAACACATTGATTTAGGCCGCACGACTGACAAGCTGATACATTCGGTGAGATCGAACATCTTTCCTCTCTATCCAACCAATGGTAGCTGAATACCAAAGGAACCGAATGCTCCTACTCTCAACCGGTAATATTCAAACTGAATCTCGCCCTTATTGAGTTTTCTATTGCAATACGAAGCGTATTTCCTGCATAAGGAAGGAAACCTAGAGAATCTAATCGATAAAGAAAAGAATCTTCTCGTATAACTCAATTTCCTGAATAATAATAATATCAAATTTTTGGCATTCACAGATCCGGAATCCCTGGATCACTCCATAAAGAAACTAGGGTTGCAATGCCCTGCGACGGCACTGCTCTGAGAGAGACGTAGTATAAAATCTTTCGATACATCAAGCCAAGTATGTTCTCTAACTCAATACAGGACACAGAAAGGTCATAGAGAGATCCGTCCTCCCTTCTTCTCAATCTATTTATATTTTCAAAAACCGTTTTTTTTTATTTGAGCGCTGGAGCCTCCCCCGCCGGTGTATCCTCCGACGGTCTTTTGCAGGTTTCAAGCCTCCTTATAGAGCACCCGTTCGAGTCATAAAGAGCCGAATCTATGGAGTTAAAATTCACTTCCAAGAGATTGGCGTTGTCCATGGGAAACTGGGCTAGTCATTCGTCTTTCTCACCAACCTCCTATTACCAAACAAAAATGGTTATAGCTAAGAGAATGACGATGATTTGATCGGAATTGACCCCAATCGTAACGATCCTATAGTTGTTACTGTCAAAATATAGTCTCATATGGTGAAAAGGGTTCTCGTTGACCAAGGTGCGGAGTGTGACATCCTTACTTGGGACGCTTTCTATCGAATGAGCTTCAACTTTTCACACCTTCAACCCCCAAACCGGATCCCTCAAGGGATTATCTGATGAACGCATCTATCCAGAGGGGACCATTCCACTCGCTGTAACTTTAGAGACTCCCCCTAACCATGCAACTGTCAAGGCCACCTTTCACGTGGTAAAACTATTCTACTGTACAACGTCATACTTGGTCGACCAAGTCTAGACGAACTGGAAGCCTTACCTAGCACCCAACACATGAAGATGAAGTTTAGAACATTGGAAGGGATCATAACTATTCGCAGCGATCCCGATCCCTACACCTTCTTCGCTAACCAAGATAGGCGAGAGAACTTTCCTATCAACACCTTAGAACTCAAGGGTGACATCGAACCGATGAGTAAACCAGAACTAGAGAAAAGGTGATTGAGATTCCTCTGACGGACGATCCCAATCAGACTGTTCGGATTGGGGCTACTCTGTCTGCACCCCTACGAGATGCTATTGTTAGCTACCTATAACGACACTTCAAGGTTTTTGCTTGGTCCTCTGAGAACATGCCTTGCATCGATTCGTCTGTTATTACTCACAAGTTAACAGTAAACCCCGGCTACAAGCCGGTCAAACAAAAGAAGGACAGTTACCCTCTCCCGAATATCGATAAGTTGGTGGACAACTTCTCATGCCACCAACTCTTGAGTTTCATGGACGCCTACTTGGGGTACAATCATATATGAATAGCACTTGAGGACGAAGAGAAAACGAGTTTCATCACTAATTTTGGTACATACTACTATCGAGTTATGCCCTTCAGTCTAAAGAATGCGGGGCGATCTTCCAACAGTTGGTTAACAAAGTTTTCAAAGATCAGCTTGGTCGCAACGTAGAGCGTACGTGGATGACATGCTTGTAAAAAGCACCGATACTGAAAATCACGTTGCCTACCTTGAGGAAACCTTTCAAACGCTCAAATGCTATAACATGCGACTGAACCCCGCCTAGTGCACATTCGAAATCTCGTCGGGTAAATTCCTGGGTTTTATGATCACCAACCGCAGGATTGAAGCAAACCCCAAAAGATACAAGCTATCTTGGACATGTTATCACCCCGAACATTGAGGGAGGTGCAGCGTCTCACTAGTCGGATAGCGACTCTAAGCCGATTCATGTTAAAAGTTGGAAAGAAAAACAAACATATTTTTGATACTCTAAAGAGATCCCAACTATTTGCATGGACACATGAGTGTCAAACGGCTTTCGAACAGCTCAAAGAGTATCTTATGACCCCTCTATTGCTCTATTGACTGATTCTTGGTGAGAAATTCTACCTTTATCTCTCTATCTCCATTGCTCTGTCCTTGTAAGACAGGATTCAACTGCTCAAAAGCCTATCTATTACATCAGTCGGATACTTAAGGAAGCCGAGATTAATTATTGACCGATCGAAAAGATACCATATGCACTGGTCATTTCAGCCAGATGACTTCGACCATACTTCCAAACCCACACCGTTGTGGTACTCACTGATCAACCATTAAAGCAAATCTTTCATAAGAGAGACATGTTCGGTCGTTTAATCAAATGGAGTGTCGAATTGGGCGAATTTGACATCAAATACCAGCCTCGGCCAGTGATCAAAGGCCAAGTCTTGGCTGACTTCATCCTTGAGTGTATTCTTTCGATTATGAATGGTCGTTATTAGATTGGACCATACGTGTCAATGGGTCCTTGAATTCTTCGGGTAGTGGCGTCGGGCTCATACTAATGGACCCGGACAACTTCAAAGTAGAATATGCCATCCGTTTCGATTTTAGGGCCACCAATACCCAGGCAGAATAAGAATCCTTATTGACAGGACTCGGGATCGCAGCCTATATGAGACCCCGAAGTGCTCGGATATTCACCGATAGTCAGTTAGTAGTCACACAGATCAAAGGGGTTTATGAGACAAAAGACCCACCTATAGCCAAATACCTAAATAAACTACGCGAAATGATGGTAAGGCTAGAAAGGGTCGACATCCAACAAATCTTTCATTCGGAAAATGGGAGAGCCGATACACTCTCCAAGTTGGCCAGCTCAAATTCGGTCATTTTTAGCCTAACGGTCTATGTTGAAAGTTTACCGATTACCTAACTCGCCACTAGAAGTAGCTAAGATAAAGCAAAAGGCCGCTCACTACGTGATCATCAATGGAAAACTATAGCAAAATTCTTTCACTCATCCCTACTTGAGATATCTAACCCCAGAAGATGGGAGTTATGTTTTGTGGGAGATCCATGAAGGGATATGCGGCAACCACCTGGGGGCTCACAATCTGGTACACAAAACTTTACGGCAATGGTACTATTAGTCGACCATGAAGAACGATTTGAACGATTATGTAAAAAAATGTGACAAGTGCCAATGATTCTCTTTAATTCCCAGAACACCTTCTACCAAGCTTAACCCCCTCATCGGAGCATGGTCGTTCGCTCAGTGGGGAATGGACATACTCGGACCATTCCCGCCGACTATTGATAGAGAAAGTTCCTTATAATAGCTATCGACTACTTTACTAAGTGGGTAGAGACCAAACCACTGGCCCAGATAACAGCAGCTAAGACCCAACAATTCGTATTGACTCACATAATCACTCGGTTCGATATACCTTACGACCTCATCACGGACAATAGAAAACAATTTGATAACGCTAACTTCCGAGAGTTCTGCACAATGCTAGAGATCGATCATCGATTACCCATCCATAAACCAATGGACCCGCGGAAATAACCAACAGGACGATCCTCCAAGAGCTAAAGACAATGTTAGATGAAGCCAAAAGACGATGGGTAGATGAACTCTACAGCATCCTCTTGTTGTATTGTACCACACCCCAAAAGGTAAGTAGAGAGACTTCGTTCAGCCTAACATATGGAAGTGAAGCTGTTACACCAGTGGAAATCGGGATCCACTCCCTCCAGGTAGTCCAGTATGATTCTGAAAAGAACGAATCAATCTTATATGAACACCTAGGCCTGTTCCGTAAACTATGGGTGTTCGTATCTGCCCGAATGGCTGCGTGTCAGCAATAGATGGCACGGTACTATGATCGACGAGTCAGAAGCCAAACGTTCAAGCTAGCTGATTTGGTATTGAGGAAAGTGAAAGCTACCGGCCAATTCCAACCCAAGGGCAAACTAGCTCTAAATTGCGAAGTCCCTTATTAGATATGCTCTATGGTTTGCCCAAGAGCTTATCGTCTCAACAACCTAGATGGATCGACCATACCCAGAACTTGGAACGCAAAGAACTTGCAAATCTACTATCAGTGAGCCACATCGTTTCTCTTTCGGCAGACGTATCTTCTATTGAGTAAGTCCTCATGATTCTCTTTCGACAGTTCTATCCATTTGACTTCTAACATTTTCGCCTTAGCCAGTGATTATCTATTAAAGGGATCTATCTCCCCGAAAGGTCTCAGTTGCCCTGTCCTATCGAAGGGATCTATCTCCCTGAAGGGTCTAGTCGCCCCGTCCTATCGAAGGGATTTATCTCCCCAAAGTGCCTCAGTCGCCCCGTCCTATCGAAAGAATCTATCTCCCCAAAGGGCTTCAGTCTCCCCGTCCTATTGAAGGGATTTATCTCCCCGAAAGGGCTCAGTCGCCTTGTCCTATCGAATGGATCTATCTTCCCTAAGCATTTTAGTCATCCTGACCTGTCGAAGGGATCCATCTTTCCGAACAGGCCTTAGTTGCCCTGTCTATCGAGAGCACCTACACCCCTGAAGGGCCCTGGTCGCCCCGTTCTAGCGAGAGGATTCAATCTCTTGGGTGAACTTCGATCAAAAAAGCCAAAATCATCGGCTAAGTTCGTGACTATGGGTGGACGCAACATACTCCTAGTAATCTGCAAAGTATGAGTACAACACCTAGTATCAATCGTACAAGTTGTCGGCCACATAAGCTTTTTGACGTGGGAAAATAATTCCACCAGATACAACAAATGACAAGTAAGTAGAATAAGTCTTTCTTATTACGACAAATACATGTTCGATTATATGAACAATTACACTTTCTACGTCCATCGGTCGGACCGATTACTCTAAGGAATGGCTACATCGTCTCTATTGTTTAATAATGCTGGAAAGTATAAAAATAGTAAAGAGAAGAACAACGAAAAGCAAAATAGCAACCCCAAGCATTGAAGACCACGGAAATCGCAAATGGAATTCATGCATGACAATCTATAGCCCAAGCAACACAAAAAAACTGTCGAAAAGGGGACGAGCCGATCGGGAAGGGAGTCTAAGGATGCAATAGGATATCATCAAACTTTCTAACTCCCTGTACACAGCCGGTACGCCCTACCACTCGACTCGAAAGGAGGTTCTTTTCTTAAATCTGAGTTAGGGACCACTGACGGAAACGTCGATAAGCCCGTCGCAACATTCAGATAGCGAATGACATGACGATCCCTCATATCAACAGTTCACATTCTTGATGAGACCTCATACCAATAGAAACAACTCATGCTACAACACTCAGCCAAGTCGGAATGTCTTTTCGAAAACCTCTCATGGAAGACAAATCTCCAAGAAAAAAGTTCTCAAGCACAGGAAAAAATTTACTGAAACACCATGAAGTCCCATAGTCCTTATTTATAGGCACAAAAAGATCTCTTCAAAATCTTGGGGCAATTGAAATGCCTTTATGAAAAGCATGCGAATTAAAAGGAGTACATGCCGCCTCGCCTTCCTATGCCACATTAATTGAATCAAGTGGAAGACGGAACGTCTTAATGCCAAGGAAAGACAAAACAGTTGAGTCAAAAGCTGGATTCATATCCCATCCACTTTAATTTCGTATCAATTGAAGACGATTCGGATGATCTCAGGAGACACGTGTCGCCTGCTTTCATGCCTCTCTAACTTCTCGAGAAATGAAGTTCACTCATGGTGTCTCTCCCACAAATCGACACTATGAGTCAAGGACAAATGATATGACATAATCTAAATACCAACCAGTATAACATTCGGATGCCCGATACCCGACAAAGCACTCATGGTCCTGAAGGGCTTAGTCCCTTTGATCATAAAACACATTAAGTTAGGCAACACGACCGACGAGCGGATACATTCAGTGAGACCGAACACCTGTCTTCACTATCCGACCAATGGTAGCAAAATACCAAAGGAACTTAATACTCCTATTCCACACCGGTAATATTCAAACTGAATCTCACCCTGATTGAGTTTTCTATTGCAATATGAAACGTATTTCCTGCGTAAGGAAGAAACGCTAGTGGATCTAATCGATAAGGGAAAGATTCTCTCCGTATAACTCAATTTCCTAAGTAATAACAATATCAAATCTTTGACACTCATAGATTCGGAATCCCCAAATCATTCTATAAGAAAACTGAGTTGCAATACCCCGCGACAGCACGGCTCTGAGAGGAACGCTGTATAAAAGTTTTCGAGGTATCAAGTCAGGTAGTCGTTTGACTCAACACAGGACACACAAAAGTCACAGGGAGATCTGTCATTCTTTCTTCTTAATCTATTTATCATTTCAAAAACTACTCTTTCTGACTTGAGCATTGGAGTCTTTCCTATCGGGATACTTTTCACCGGTCTTTTGCAGATTTCAGGCCTCCTCATAGAGTACCCGTTTAAGTCACAGTGAGTCAAATCTGTGGAGTTGAAACCCACCTTCCACAGGCATCATTAGTGACGGAGGAACTAAATTATTACACTTCTCAAGATTTTAGTATTCAATCGCGTGTGAGATAAACCCATAGTTCAAGGATTAGATAAGTAATTTTTTCTGAATTAATACTTTCATGTGACATTAATTTTTTTTCTTTTTTAACTTGAACCGAAAGAAAGAGGAAGAAAAATCTAAGTGAAGCAATCAAATGAACACTTGAAAAATAGATCAATAAATTTGTCAATGGCAAAAGGATGAATAGAATTGTAAAGAGAGTTTTGGAGAAGTAGTCGGTGGGAATGTTAAAAATTAAAATCACTGCATAAGAGATTTATGGTACAGTGGAAGAAGGGACGCAACCCTGATTAGAGCAACGATGAAAAGACCACCAAATATTAGTAACTCGTAAAATATGAAAGTTTAATAATTTATTATTTCAACTAATTTGTTTTAATAAATTGGTATTCATAGACACCCACTTATTATCAATATGAAAAACATAAATATAAATAAATTTAAATATTTTTAAAATCAAATCACTACAAATTTTATTTTTATGCTTAATATTTTTGGATAATTACCGTTGAAATACCTAGGACCAAAAAGAATTAAAATTAGAGAAGAAGACGAGAATGTACTTAGTTATAAGTGTAGGGGAAAAAATTATATTATAAGTATGTTTTTTCATCGGCTGGATCTCAATTTGTTTTGTGAGATACCATTGATTGACGCTTAGGTTTTTTTTCCTTTGGACGGCTAATAAGGGCAAAACGAGTAATTATATGACGTTAAACGCCAAGAGAATGCAACCAACAATTTCCCTCTCTATGATTTTATTACACCAAGAACAAAGGCATATCCAACATATATTCCTGTTATACCAGAATAGATATCATAAAAGAATATAAATGTGACGACCCAGCTCTGTCTCTCTCACTAGCTCCGTCTCTCTCTCTCTCTCTCTCTCTCTCTCTCTCTCGTTCATGCAAGCATTCACCCTCTCACACACATTACACATACAATGGCTTTTATCCATGAAGTTAGTGATGAAGAACTGAAGGTGGAAGCGATGATCAAGAATAGTAATACTAATGATGTAGTAAAGGAGAAAGAGAAGAATAAGGTGTTACCCTTCTTCGCGCTTTTGAGCTACGCCGATGCTTTGGATTGGACTTTGATGTTTTTAGGGAGTTTGGGTGCTATAGTGCATGGCATGGCTCAACCGATTGGGTACTTGTTGCTTGGGAAAGCTCTTGATGCCTTTGGGAACAACATTGGTCATGGTGAAGCTATGGTCCACGCCATTCGCAAGGTAATGCATGCTTTAAGAACAAGAGTTTTGCCGACACATATTAAATACTTTTATGGAAGTTTAACTTTTAACTTGTTTTTCTCACCCAACCCAGGTTGTTCCATACGTATGGTACATGGCTATAGCGACATTTCCTGCAGGATTAGTAGGTAACCCCCCCCCCCCCAAAAAAAAAACTCCTCTTAATTTTTGTTTGTAAATTTCATAGAAAGCTTTCTATTTCTTATATTTAAATAAATATACCTAAGTCGCTATGCTAACACTAACTATAAAAGAATAAATGAATTTTCATTTCAAAATAAGAAAACTTGTTGAATAATTTTAAATTTCACATAGCTATTGTGGTGTTGGAATGCAGAGATAAAGTAGAGAAAAGGTTAGCAGAGACTTTCAATGCACAAGAATTAATATTCTAGTGAAAATATTTATTTTATTTTTTTTTTTTTTTAAAAAAAAACCTTCTGCTTACAAAACTTATAATTTTTATTAAAAATGTTTTACTTTAATTAAACAATTACAAATAAAATAAAATAAAAAACTAATAGAGAATAGTAAAGAAGAAAAAGGATATGCAAACACGACTGTAGAGAAGTTCTCTCTCTTAGCACCTTATGGAGAGAACCATAAGGTGAAATACAAGATTTTATAAATACAAATTTTATTATAAAAAGTGTTGGAGGTGGATTTCACAGATCCTGCTCGTCCTAGCCTCGATCAGACAGTTGGTTGTTAGGTTTGAGACTTTCAAAAAATCACCGGAGAGTGTTCTGGCGGGAGAGGTTCCGACGTTCAAGTCAAAAAAAGCGGTTCTCGAAAGAAAAAGATAAACAAACTGAGAGAGGAGGGAGGACCGATTTCCCTCTGTATTCTGTGTGCCTCGTGTAGGTTTAGAGGACTTATCTGAATTAATGTCTCCATTGATGTTATATAATGCTTTTCTTAGACCTGTGCCGCTGCGGGTTTTGTGAAACCCTAGTTTCCTTAAGAATCCGTCCGAAGATTCTGAATCTATGATCACCAAAGATTCAATGTTGCGGCTACTTAGACAATTGAATTATACGATGAGATTTTTCCCTTATCAATTAGATCGGTTTCCTTCCGTATATGGAAGACCTATTCCGTGCCAAAGTGAGGAACTCAGTTAAGCAATATCGATTGGGTATTAATGATCGAGGGAGACAGGTGCGTTCGGTCTCTTTGATAGCTATCGGTTAAGGGTGTTCGATTCCACCGAACCTTAGTAAATCAAGTTGAAAAATAGATCCATTTGATTAAGCGGGGCGACTGAGACCATTCGGAGAGATAAATCCCTTCGAGTGATTGGGGTGACTAAGACCCATTCATAGGGATGAATCTCTTCAGCGAACCGGGATGACATAGACCCATTCTTGCTTGAATATACTGATCACAGGAAAAAGGGAGGCCCACTTTACACAGTAAGGCCTTCTAAAAGAGGGTCCATCATTTATCCCCGACTCATGGTGTCGTTTCGTGAGAAAGAAGCCATGAGTAGTGGTTTTTATGGAGTCGTCAAAATCTTTTAGTATAATGTGCGCCCTTTTGGCTCCCTCGAACCGTCTTGGGTAGTGCTTTAAAAGAGTTATGGGTTCAGGTGTACTGAGTACTCTCTCTTTCTTTGCTAGCAAACCCTCGTTCGGTGAAGATTTTCACTAAGGATATCAAAAAGTTCATCTTCTCCTCATGAAGGTATTAATGAAGTTCGGAGCACTATCTCTAAGGAAGAACTAGATGAGGTGCGGTCAGATATAGCTTTAAGCAGTGACTTTGTTTTGATAGAACCTGCAAATGCAGATAGAGCGAATAAGGCACCCGATGATTGTGTCCCAATGTACAAGCAAGTGGTGAAGTACGGGGTGAAAATCCCGTATACGGGCCCATTGTTTGAAGTGATGTACTACTGGAGGGTATACTCCAAATTGCTTATTCCCAGGGCCTGGCATTTTGTGGTGACGATAATTTCCCTATTAGGGTTTTGTCACTTTCGCTTTAACGTGGAGATTCTAGCGATTCTCTTTTCCTTGATGAGATGTAAAGGTTAAGGTTCTACCCACGGCTGGTATTGGTTGCAGACTCGTCTCGATTCTCATTGAAAGTTCTACTACAGTGAGCCAATAGATAAATTCTAGGCGCAGAAATTCTTCTTTGTGAAATTTTTAAACAATAATCTTTTGCCCGTTTTGCTAGATCCCGAACAAGAACCTTTGTTGCAAGGAAAACTCTCGCTTCCTACTTGCCATTCTCAATTTTTTAGGTCTGTCAGGCGGTATTGTGAGTCCACTCATAGGAACATCTGGGTAGGTTTGTAGGTAGACGATCAATTGTTAATTCTAGTAGACTTGTTGATTGATGAGAGGAGGATGATCACCAGGCCTCTTTTGTTGGAACAAAAAGAGAAGGAATTGGTGGTCGATCTAAAGTTGGTAGATTGCTCTATTCTGGATATGGTTTCGACAGACAAAAGCGTGAAGCCGAATGCTAAAAAGATTTGTGAGCATGTGGAAATGTCTCCCAGTAAGGGACTTTTAAAGTCGAAAAGAAAGAGAGCGCATTCATCTGAATCCCCAAAGAGCCCTCATAAGGAGCGTGCATCTTCTCCAATATCGAGACATTCGTCGTCTTTGGAAATGGGAACAGAAGAAATAAAGATTTCCTTATCTGGCACGCTTTCTTGTTCCGAGGGCGCCGAGAAAGATAGTCAGGCGAGAGAGATCCCAAAGACAGGGACACTTTCTGCTATGCATTTGGGTGAGGCGTCTGTGGGATTACATTGCCCTCAACGGGGGAGGTCAAAGGAGGAAGGGTTTCCGTTGTTTGTTCCTGTCAAACCCTTTGATTTTCGAGAGGACGGGCAAAAAGGAAAATCAGTTGCTGTCTGCCTGGGGGGTTAGAAGTTTGTTTGTATTGATGCCGAGGGATCATTTCGATTGGCAGAGCGCTTTGACTTTCAAGACCCGGGCCTGAGTTTAACGAAAGCTTCTCTTGACTGTGTGGACAGGGTCCTTCAATCCCTTTGCTTAACGGTATTACTTTACCCAAAACTTTATTGCATTTGTTCCTTTCCTTTGATTGACAAGTGTAGTTCACTCTTTAAACTGCGGGTTTGGCAGAAATTCAGAAACAACAAAGGGAACGATTGGAGGAACGGGTGTACTATCTGGAGTGTCAGGTCTTGTCACTGCAGAAGGCCCTTGAAGAAATAGAGGCCCAAGCTCAGAGAATTTCTAGTTCTTTGCTGGCCGAGAAAGATGAGCAGATTCGGTTTTCTCGAGAAAAGTTAGTGTTAGCTAAGAAACGATGCGAAGAGCTGGAGACCGAATGACATTTTCTTTCGGGTTGCCTAATATCCGCTGAGACCTTAATGCAGCTACGGGAGGAGTCTCTTCAGGAAGCTAATCAAAGGGCTTCGCTTCTAGAGGAATCTAATTTGACCCTCAAACATTCTCAGCGTAAGCTATTGGAGAGGTTCAGGTGTGCTGAAACGATAGCTCGTGAGGTAGGGATGTATGAAACTCTCCCTCCTTTAGAGGGAGTAGCTAATTAGATAGCGATGGATGAAGGTCTCGCCCCTACAACTTTGGACCATGTCGGACTGGCTATGGAACCTTCGTCAGATGCCTTAGTGCCTCATTCTCTTTGATTTGACTGTGGCCTTGTACTCTTATTATGAATGTTGAATGTGTTTTTTCTTTATATCTTTCTCTTTCGTTAGGACAAACGCCTTTTCTATGAAATGTTCTTATTCCGTAATCTTGTACAGATGTGTCCTCTTCATTAGAGAGGTTGGCAGTTCGATGGAACTAGGGCCACTCTGGGTACCGAGTCTTGTTCAAGATTCTAGGAGTTTAGACGATATGTTCACTAGGAAAATCATTTGTCCGGTATCCATTTTTGTAGAAGTTCTCGATTAGATTTCCCTGATGAGATGAGGAAACCGAGGCTCTTAGGGGTATAGATTCCTTCAATTGTACGGGTGACCAAAGCCTTTCGGGAAGATAAATCACTTTGATTAGACGGGGTGACTAAAACCCTTCGGGGAGATAGATCCCTTCGGTTGGACGGGGCGACTAAGGCTCTTCGGGAAGATAGATCCCTTCGGTTAGACGGGGCGACTAAGGCCCTTCAGGGAGAGAGATTCATTCGATTGGACGGGGCGACTGAGACCCTTTGGAGATATAGATCCCTTTGATTATACAGGGCAACGAAGGCCCTTCGGGGAGATAAATTCATTCGATTGGTCGGGGCGACTGAGGTCTTTCGGGAAGATAGATCCCTTCGTTTGTACGAGGCGACTGAAGTCCTTCGGGGAGATAGATCCATTCTATTGGACGGGACGACTGAAACCCTTTGGGAAGATAGATCCATTAAATTGGACGGGATCACTGAGGCCTTTCGGGGAGATAGATCCATTCGATTGGTCGGGGCGACTGAGACCCTTCTGGGAGATAGATCCCTTCGATTGTACAGGACGACTGAGACCATTCGGGGAGATAGATCCCTTCGATTGGTCAAGGCGACTGAGACCCTTTGGGAAGATAGATCCCTTCGATTGTACAGGGCGACTGAGCCCCTTCGGGGAGATAGATCCATTCGATTGGTGGGGTGACTGAGACCCTTCGAGGAGATAGATCCCTTCGATTGTACAGGGCGATTGAGACCCTTTGGGGAGATAGATCCATTCGATTGTATGGGGCGACTGAGGCCATTCAGGGAGATAGATCATTTCGATTGGACGGGGCGACTGAAACCCTTCGGGGAGATAGATCCCTTCCATTGTATGAGGTGACTGAGATCCTTCGGGAAGATAGATCCCTTCGATTGTTCGAGACGACTAAGAACCTTAGATTGTTTCGATTGTACGGGGCGACTGAAATCTTTCGGAGAGATAGATCCATTTGATTATCGGGATAACTAAAGCCTTTCGAGGAGATAGATCCCTTCGATTGTACGAGACGACTGAGTCCCTTCGGGGAGATAGATCTCATCGATTGTACGGGGCGACCGAGACCTTTCGGGGACAAATCATTTCAATTGGTTGGGATGATTAAGGCATTTTGGGGAGATAGATATTGCAAGTCCTTTCGGGGGAGGCTAAATGATTTGGAATATATATATAAAAACGATCACCTACTGTGAAGGGCACCAGTCAGAGGGGGAGACATCAGTGTTCATTCCCAAGGGGGCATGGAGAACATCGAGTCATAGATTGGAAAGTCATATGTCGGAACATAGGGTTCATGTGGAATTTGGGGAACACATACTTGGAGTATCACTCTGTCCTGTCCGTTTTGCGATGGTCTATCCATTGCAGGATCTTTTGACTCATTTCTTCATGGCGAATCTCGCCGGTTGGGAGAGGGTCTGTCTCTTCCTTCCATGTTAATGAATCTTTCTAATTTTTCGCTTCGAAATAAGAATTCCAGTTCGTTTTTAAGTCGCTTACAATCATCAGTTGTATGTCTATAGTCTCGATGATAATGACAGTATTTCAATTTATCTTTCTTTGGATCATCTTCAGTGGGACGTGATGGCCACCTTAGGTATGATTTGTTTCTGATTTGAAACAATACCTGGCTGGAGGTCTCATTCAGTGAGGTATAGGTATTAAATTTTCATTGGCGTGGTGGATCCGGTCGGTTCTCTTTGGGTGCTGGCCATTGAGGTGATCGACTATGTTCTCTTCTAGACACTCGACTTCTCTTTCGTTCAAAAGTCTCAGCATCTTTAGCAGCGATGTAGTTTTCGGCGCGAGACTAGAACTCCTGGATAGTGAAGGGAGGTTTTTTCGTAATTGAGACTTTCATATCGGAAGGGCGTAACCCGATGAGTAACGCGGCTAGCGCAATAGAGTGGTTCAAAGACGAGACCTTCATCATCTCTACCTTAAATCTTTCCAAGAAGTCCCTCAGGGACTCATTCTCCTTTTGATGTAATGACAACAGAAAAGTGGATTTTCTCTTGACCCCCCTGCTTATCACGAAATGAGTCTCGAACAGTTGTCGGAGCTAGGAGAAAGTTTTTATGCTCAGCGGTGGGAGTGAGTTAAACCACGTCAACGCATTCCCCTTGAGAATGGTAGGGAAATGTTTACACATGGGCGCATCGGTCATGTCTCTTGAAATCATTACCGTCACAAAATGCGTCATGTCATCACGAGTGTCAGTTGTCCTATCATATCTTTCCATAGGAGGCAGGAGTATATCGCGAGACATAGATTCTGAAGAGATCTTTGGATCGAAGGGTGAAGCATTAGAGTAAAGGGGAGTTTGGCTTCCCCGAGCATTGACTTGCTTGAGTTCGTCGAATAAGTTGTTCGACCTGTCTTCTGAGGTTATCAGGATTATGGTGAGGAGTCACTGAGGGCTCGTGATTGAACGGTGGGGTTCGTCGATGGGGGCAATCGCGACTTGATCCCCTGTAGATGAATGACATTCGGGTCTCACAGCAAAGCTAAGGCCCTTGAGTTGTTTGCTCATGTCTTGGATTTTGGACTCTAACCTGTTCATCTGGGGTTGACTGGCCGGCGCTGGAGGTACTGGTGCAGGAACCACAGCAAGGCATTCTCGGCTCTTGGGTGGCAGGACTGGTTCTGACTGAGGACGACGGTCGAGAGTAAGAGAATCGGTTAATCGAACAGGTGCCGTCGAAGGGGTGGCGTCAGTGGGAGTAGCGGCATGGCCATCTACCGCAGATGTGGCTCTTGAAGCTGCTTTAGTTCTCTGTGCCGGAGACATGTTCTCTTTGATGCTTTTAGATGTTTCGTAGGGACTCTCAAGTTTGTTTTCCACGGACAGTGCAAATCTGTTGGAGGTGGGTTTCGTCTTCACAGATTCGACTTTTCCTGGACTAGGTCGGACAGCTGGTTGTAAGGTTTGAGACCTGTAAAAGACCGCCGGAGGGTGCTCCAGCGGGGGATGCTCCGACGCTTAAGTTAGAAATAGTGATTTTTGAACGGAAAAGATAAACAGACTGAGAGAGGAGGGAGGAACGATCTCCCTCTGTATTCTGTGTGCTTTGTGTAGGGTTAGAGGACTTACCTAGACTGATACTCTCATTGATGTTATATAGTGCTTTTCTTAGACTTGTGCCGCTACGGATTTTGTGAAACCCTAGTTTCCTTAAGAATCTGTTCGGAAATTCCGGATCTATGATCGCAGAAAATTCGATATTATGGCTATTTAGGCAATTGAATTATACGGGGAGATTCTTCCCTTATCAATTAGATCTATTAAGTTTCCTTCCGTATATGGAAACAGGTTTCGTTCCAAAGTGGGGAGCTCAATTAAGCAATACCGATTAGGTATTAATGATCGAGGAAGACGGGTACGTTCGATCTCTTTGATATCTATCGGTTGAGGGTGTTCTGTTTCACCGATCCCCTTGTAAATCGAGTCGAACAATAGATTTCTTTGATTAAGTGGAGCGACTGAGACCCATTCGTAGGGATGAATTTTTTCAGTGAACCGAGACGACATAGGCCCATTTTTGCTTGAATGTATTGATACAAGGAAAATGGAGGCCAACTTTACACAGTAAGACATTCTAAAAGAGAGTCCATAAAAAAGGATTTTAAATTTTCATTAAATTAATTTTTTATACAAAAATTTTTATTTAACCTCAATTGAATTTGTACACAATTTTGCAAAAGGACCCCAAATAATTCCTGGCTTTTACAGATATATTTAGTTATATTTTTTGATATTTGACTAGAGTTTTATTCCAATTAATCTGATTCCAACTACAATCAGAGTTTCTATAGAGGAGAGACTCTTTTAATATATATATATATTTATTTTCAATATTCAAAGCTGAATATTGATTCAGACATCTAACAATTTTCTTACTATACTGACTGTCCGTCGATGATATATTCGATAATATGTAGACATAAATATGTTCTTTTTAGACATGTGAGTAGCTTTTCTTTGATTTATTATATTTTCTTAGTTTATCCGGAAACAAAGTATAATAAAAAACTAGATTCTATTTGTTGTATTTATTTGATCATTAGTTGAAGAGGCAAGCATTAATATAGCCAATAGGGCAACAAATGTCCGACTGTGAATGGCATCATATTATATGGAACTATTGCCTTTGTCCTAGAAAACATTAAACACGGCGCCGAGCTGACAAAGTCCTTAGTCTCCACTCAATCCTATCAGCTTATAGCAAGATTTCTTCCCCAAAGTGCAATAAAAGAAATCTGAAGAAGATATAAATGGATTACCCAAAAAAGAAATTTGTGATTCGTGTATTTGCAAATATCCTTAATCGGTGAATGCAGAGATCAGTTGCTGGATGTATGCAAGCGAAAGGCAGCTAGCGCGCCTGCGGATAGCATACCTAAAGGCAGTACTTGAGCAAGAGATTGGAGCTTTTGATACAGATCTAACCAGTGGAAAAATCATAGCTGGGATAAGTAACCACATGAGTGTCGTTCAAGATGCTATCGGAGAAAAGGTATTTTTCATATATTATGGATACTACATTATCATCAGCATCATCCATAAACAAGTTTGTAAACTAATAGAAAATGGGCTAACCTGTCGTCACAGTTGGGTCATTTTCTATCATGCCTGGCAATCTTCTTTTCCGGAGTCATGATTGCCTTTATAAGTTGCTGGGAAGTCGCGCTTCTGACCTTGTTCGTCGTCCCTTTGATTCTTGTAATTGGAGCTACTTACACCAAGAAAATGAATACGGTTTCCGCCTTGAAGATGCTTCACCTCTCCGAGGCTACTTCCATGGTTGAACAGGTAACAAGTCTACACGCGTTCACTCCTGAAAGCCACAAGATGTTAACTTAAGTACAATCTGGTTTGTGTCACAGACTATATCTCAAATCAAAACAGTCTTTGCTTTTGTTGGTGAGAGTTTGGCAATCAAGTCATTCTCCGAATGCTTGGAAAAGCAATTAAAGATAAGTAAAGGAGAGGCCTTCATAAAGGGTGTTGGGACCGGAATGTTTCAAACTGTCACTAATTGTTGCTGGGCTTTGATTGTGTGGGTGGGAGCAATAGTTGTCACTAAACACAGAGCAAATGGAGGAGACGTTATAGCTGCAGTAATGAGCATCCTATTCGGAGCTATGTAAGAAACAAGCATGCACCAATAACTAACTTGAGTAGATGAATCTCATTTCTTTGGACCTAAATGAGGGCTCTTCTAAATTGCAGATCGTTAACCTATGCTGCACCAGACATGCAAGTCTTCAATCAGGCAAAGGCTGCGGGGGGTGAAGTCTTTCAGGTGATCAGAAGAAAACCAGAGATAAGCTATGACTCAAAGGGGAAAACGCCCTGGTTGATTGAGGGAAACATAGAAATACGCGACGTGTATTTTGCCTATCCATCTCGGCAGGACAAACTGATCCTCCAAGGATTTTCATTGTCAATCCCAGCAGGAAAGGTTGTGGCATTCGTTGGCAGTAGCGGGTGCGGGAAAAGTACAGTCATCTCCCTGGTGGAGAGATTCTACGATCCCACTAAAGGTATGCAACTTATTCAGAGTTCACTAATGTAATATCATTTAAGAATCAACAATCTAAAATACCTTCTCATTAGTTCGACAGCCGAAAATATAAGCAAGTTTTATGTGCGATATTCATATGCAAGGACAAGCAAGATCCATCATTTTCACACAATTCATATAATCTGAATCAAATGTTCACCTAATTATCATATCCACACATCAGGTGAAATACTCATTGACAAACACAATATCAAAGATTTCAACTTGAAGTTCCTACGGCAAAATGTGGGAGCTGTATCGCAAGAGCCATCACTATTCACTGGCACCATCAAGGATAATGTGATCCTGGGTAACATGGAAGCAAATGATGAACAAATTCAGAAGGCTGCATTTATGGCAAATGCGCATTCCTTCATCTCCCAACTTCCAGATCAGTATTTGACACAGGTTAGCAACTTCTCTTTCCCTTAAGACCCCACTCCCCCAAAAGGATTAGGATTAAAAAAAAAGGGAAGAATGGAAGGCACAAGGTTTTGGTTTTCCTTTTTTTTTTTTCCAAGAAAAAAATAAGGATAATAAGGCTCCGAGGTTTAGGCTTTCTATAGGGGACGTGACCATGCTGGAAATCCTGAAATTATCAAATGCCATACATCTAAGTAAGATAATAGATGGAAACAGAGTAGAATCACTTCATTGTCCGAGGTCATTCTACTGAACTGCATTTCAACGAGGTCCATCATCATACACAAATTATTTGACAATAATACTTCATAGAACTCTCTCACGAGTTGTGCTTTGTGGCTAAACTGCATTTCAGGTAGGGCAAAGGGGAGTCCAGCTATCAGGTGGACAAAAACAACGAATTGCAATAGCAAGAGCTATTCTTAAGAACCCCCCAATTCTCTTGCTAGATGAGGCAACTAGTGCACTCGATACAGAGTCTGAGAAGTTGGTGCAAAGTGCTCTTGATAAGGCTATGCAAGGCCGAACAGTCATCTTGATTGCACATAGGTTGTCAACCATTGTCAATGCAGATATGATCGTAGTTGTAGAAAATGGACAGGTTTCAGAAACAGGAACCCACAAGGAGTTGCTGGATAACAGTAAATTCTACAGCAACCTATTTCAAATGCAAAACCTAAACATGGTATCTGACTCCAGGTTGGTGTTCATTCAAATTTTCGAATGACATATCCAGAGTATAAGAAAAGCGAACAATATTTAACTCGTTACAATGCTTAACAAGCAGGATGGTTGAACAGACTATCGAGGATCCTAAAAGAGATGATGATGAGATCTCCATTAAAAGCCTGTCACTACCTGAAGAACCTACAGAGCAAATCAAAAATGTGCCACATCTTCCAACACAGGAGCAACATCCTGGGAGGACAACAACAGATTTATTCTTCAGATTGTGGTTTGGCTTAAGAAAGAGAGAGCTTCTAAGGATAACAATTGGCTCTTGTGCAGCAGCTCTCTCTGGTATCTCAAAGCCGGTTTTTGGGTTCTTCATCATAACAATAGGGGTAGCATATTACAAGAAGGATGCAAGAAGCAAAGTTGGAATGTATTCAGTCTTCTTTTCATTGATTGGGTTGCTTTCCCTGTTTGCTCACACCTTGCAGCATTATTTCTATGGAGTTGTTGGAGAGAAGGCCATGACTAACCTAAGACGAGCTTTGTATTCGGGTATTTCATTAGTGTTATCTTAGTTCTTGCTTATAGACCATCTTTAACTAAAATAACAGGGTTTATACATTAATAATCTTCAAAGTTAGAAGGTAATAACACCTTGTGCATTTACTCTGGCAGGGGTACTACGCAATGAAATAGGTTGGTTTGAGAAGCCAGAGAATAAGGTCGGCTCACTGACCTCAAGGATAATTAGTGACACATCAATGGTCAAGACCATCATCTCTGACCGTATGTCAGTGATCGTCCAATGCATCTCCTCTATACTGATTGCCACAGGTGTAAGCCTTTATGTCAACTGGAGAATGGCTTTAGTGGCTTGGGCTGTAATGCCTTGCCATTTCATAGGTGGCCTTATACAAGCCAAAGCCGCCAAAGGATTTTCAGGTGACACTGCAGCTGCACATTCAGAAATTATTGCTCTTGCTTCTGAAGCTACAACAAACATTAAAACTGTAGCATCATTTTGCCTCGAAGAGCACATCATAGGAAAAGCAAAAAAGTCTCTGGAAATTCCAATGAGGAGGAGCAGGAGAGAAAGTATCAAGTGTGGAATCATCCAAGGTATTTCTCTTTGCTTGTGGAACATTGCACATGCAGTGGCTTTATGGTATACAACAATTTTGATCGACCAACATCAAGCTTCATTTGAGAATGGAATAAGAGCATACCAAATATTCTCCCTCACAGTACCTTCAATCACAGAGCTATGGACACTAATCCCAACTGTCATCTCTGCCATCAATGTACTGACACCAGCATTTCAAACCCTTGACCGCAAAACAGAAATTGAGCCAGATTCACCTCAGGGCTCCAACCCTGAGACAATTAGAGGAGATATAGAGTTCCGAAAGGTCGATTTCAACTACCCATTAAGGCCAGAGGTGACTGTCCTGAACAAATTCAGTTTAAAAATTGGTGCTGGAGAACAGGTGGCTCTTGTGGGGCCAAGTGGAGCAGGTAAGTCCTCTGTCATAGCACTGCTTCTGAGATTCTATGATCCAAGGGAAGGGAAAATAATGATTGACGGTGAGGATTTAAAAGGTTACAATTTGAGAAGGATGAGACAACATATAGGGCTGGTTCAGCAAGAACCACTACTTTTTAATTCCTCAATTAGAGATAATATCTGCTATGGAAACAATATAGCTACAGAAGCTGAAATAGTTGAAGTGGCACGGGAAGTAAACATACACGAATTCATAAGCAGTTTGCCTAACGGGTATGATACCGTTGTCGGAGAGAAGGGATCCCAACTGTCTGGAGGACAAAAACAGAGAATAGCCATTGCTAGAACTCTACTGAAAAAGCCCGTCATTTTACTCCTAGACGAAGCAACAAGTGCTCTTGACGCAGAATCAGAAAGAGCCATAGTAAGTACCTTAGAATCATCAAATCTGAAAAACAGAAATTTGTCCAAAGCCACACAAATCACTATAGCACATAGGCTTTCCACAGTAATAAACTCCGATACCATCGTCGTCATGGACAAGGGTACAGTTGTGGAAATGGGATCCCATTCAACCTTGATGGCAGCATCAGATGGGCTCTACTCAAGATTGGTCAAACTCCAGAGTATAAAAGAGAAGTAGAAAAGCACCACAAAGAAGCCATGTTACTTCTTCCATCCTAGGAGTTTAGGACAAAGCAGTGTATCATTTGTCCCAACTGAATAACAGGAAAAAAGGGCTTTGAAATAATCAAATCATAATGCTCTACTTCAACATTTGTAAGAAAGCATAAAGCTACCATGTGGGACAGAGATTCAACCACTTGTCTAGATTTCCCAAAGTTCCCTCTTAATGGTCTTCAACTGCTCTAAGTCATCACCATGGGCAACTCCAGATTGAATATAGCACAGCTAAGACATATGGATAACATCCAATCATTAAGAAATTGTTTTGCAAACATAACTAAAAGCTCAACACATGAAAAATCCAACCTGGTATGCTTGCTTCCGAAATGTGTGAAAACCCCTTTTGAGCAGCTTTTGCCATCCAAAATTTTCTTTTAATGACCTTTCAGGTACTTCTGTATTCTGCGAAAATATAGTCAATACACATCAAGAGAGCATATTCCTAAATCTAAAATCAGTTAAAGCCTACCGTGACAAAATTAAAACATCAAGCATAGGGCATCCCATGCAAAATACGAAATTACTTATTTCAGCTAATTCTCTAAAATGCGTAAATGAGTCAAACCTCCCAGTTCATCCAGATTTGAAAGGAAAGCACGAATATGCAAGTCAGTTGTAAACTTCTACTTTTTAGTTTCTTGCGAAATATATATTTTTTCATCGGCATAAATTTTGTATACAGTAGTAGTTTGATGGTGCTTTCAGACGTTGCTTCTTCACCAACAAGAAAAATAAAGTTATCACTGAATAAGAAAAACTAATTACAACCAACCAAAAGTTCTTCCAATAGACTGCCAAACAGAATAGGCTTAAACTTAGTGCAAACCCAAAAACTTATACGGGCAAAATTCAGGCCAAGGCTCAAGACCAACAATTAAATTAAAAAAGAAAAAAGGAATTGGAAGAAAAACATTGAGATAAGCAGCTTTGATAAAAAGTGCCAGATGTGAGCAAAAGGTAATCAAAAGCTACTTTAGACATTCTTCAAATTGCCTTATCTTATTTTTACTCGAGGATGCCTGTCGCCAAAGAAAAAGGTAATTTAGATACGAAGTTAAAAGCTGTATATCCAATCAAAAGATAAAATCTAAGAGTGCGCAAGCGCAACCATCATCTTCCTTACAGTCTCAAGGGAAGACTGCAAAACATAGTTTCACCCAGTGGTACAAATACCAAGAATAAAGGACTCTAAGACCTCCAAACTAGAGGCAGCCGTAGAGTTTACTCGACACCATGAATGGCCCAACTTACCGATTACTTGTGGTTCAATAAAAAAACAAAAGACAAAAACCAACAAACTTTTGAGCAATTTTAAACGAAGAAATTAGGGGTAGCATCAAACTGATTGTAGATTGGATACAAGAATTACAAGAGAACATCAAACTGATATGCGTGATATTCATATGTATTTTCTACCCTTGTTACTTAACTTTTGACTCAATTTTGTATTGTTCTCCCGACATTTAACTCAGTAATTCATATTTTGCTTTGTAGGAAGAAATAACGGTAACAAGATCAATGGGAGCCAGATTGAAGAACAAGGAAGCGAAAGGAGAGCATCTGTCAATTCTGATGAAAAGGATTGAACAGAGTGAACCCTAACAATCTAACTAGTATGTCTTCGCAGGCACAGAAGAACATAGTAATCCTCGCACAATCGTGATGAAAAAGAAAAACAGAGAAACAGAAGCAACTTTGAAAAGGAAACAAAAATATTTAGAAATTGAATTGAAGTGGAAAGATGTTGCAACCAAAAGGCAAAGAAAAAATGGAAACAAATTCAGCCCTAAGAGAACTCATTCACTCAAAGAAGAAAAGGGCAGAGAACGAAGGGCTCCGAAATCTCGAGCGATAGACGAGAATCTCCATCACCCCTTCAAATTTTCTTTTGTAGCCACTGTTGTATTGCACTTCAATCTTCTATTCCAGCCCTATTTGCTTTCAATTTTGTTCTCTCCGCTGAAATGATGGGAAAAGAGGAATTACTCTAACGATCTCAAATATCTTTTTAGAGAGAAAGAAATTTGGGTCCTTTCAAGGCGAGAAGAAATTGGATCAACGATGGCGATAAAAATACCAAATTCTATATGATCAGGAGAAGGAAAAATAGACTTCTCTGCCTACATGATTTTGTTGGCAATTGGATCTATACAAGGGAAGCTATTGCTACAGGTTAGGCTACAGTAACGCTACTGCCATATGTAATCATTTTTGGGCTGCTTTACTTCTTCTCTCGATAAATCAATCCTAAAAAGGGAAGAAGAGCCAAGCGTCTAGAATATTGACAGATGGAGAGTGGAATCTAGATTCACTGTAGTTTGATTTTCCTAGGACAATCGGTAAGGCTATAAAAGGCTTCCCCTGTGGGTCGGAACAACAGAAGTTCTCATAAAAGATAAAACCGTATCTTCTGCCTTAGCTGGAATGGCCAGTGATGGACGGAACTGGGACTAGATTTGGAAGGCAAACATCCAACATAAGTTCAAGTATTTCTCATGGTTATATGCCCTTGAAAGGATTAGCCAGCAACTTGTTATTCACATATTACTTGGTATTCACATATCAATATATTTGATTTTAGCCAAAAGGCTAATAAAGGTATTCATATACTACTATAATTTACAAAAATAACTTTCTGCTTATAAAAAATAAAAGAAAAGAAATAACTTTCTGACGACCAAATGATTGAAATGCAATGATTTCGGTTTGTTTGATTCTTTTTTTTTTTTTTTTTTTAATATGGGTCAGACCGATTTGTAAATATCAAATCCCGACTAGCAGGGTCTACTTTCAATATTGGCCCAAAAAGTGCAGTGCAAACAACTGGCCGGTACCGACTCTATTCTCTTTTCTCGTTTTCCATTTCCATGCCATGAGACGACGTCGTTTTGAAGGAAGATATAAAATGAATCTTTTAATTTTATTTATTGTTCTCTCAAAACCCTAGGACCTCGTCTTTGTTCTGCCGACCTCATCTCACTCCCCCTCTCTCTTCAGCTTCTCGTGAGTCAAAATGAAGGTAAGGAAGGAGCAAAGATATTAGGAGCTAGATCAATTGCCGACAAGTAAGCTTTTCCTTCTGTCGATTTGTTTTTGTTTCTTTCCAAAGTTCTTTTCAGTGTTTTAGCAGTGGTTTCCCGTCATGATTCATCATAATTACTGTGGCCGACCGAGACCGATTGCCCTTTTTTGCCCCTCTTTTTTTGTTCCCCCTACAAATTTTCAGCTCGGTTTGAAACCGACTGTGTTCAACCCTCCCTTTTCGTTCTCTCTCTCCTCTTACTCTCTCTTTCTCCACATTGGATTGGATGTACAAAACACAAGTGCCCAAGAAAAAGAAAAGAACAAGTCAATTAAAGTTCGTGCCTATAAAGCCCAATAGTCTGTGCCTCCCAAAGAGTAGAGAAAAAATTGCTTTCTATTTCTCACTCTTTAGTCGTACTAGTTTCCTACACAATCCTTTCTTCTAGGTCTCTCACCTGAAACAGTTACGGAGAAAAAGACGGAGAAGTGCAGGAGGAATATCATTGTGCTCTGGACAATGATGTCTCACATAATCTTGGAGCACAACGTATTCCTTCTGCACTTTCTCATCTTTTTCTTGCATGACTATTTTATCCAAATACTTTTGCCTATTCAATTTTTCTGTTTCTTGATGTGGGTGGCCGATTCTTGTTATTCTTCTTCCATTTTGGGATTCAGTTATAGTAAAATTTTGTTGCTTTGATTAAGTTTTTCTGTGTTGAAATTGAAAATAGGTTTATCTCTCTAGTTCTAACCATTCAGTTCTTCACATGATACTCAATTCACACCACATTGGGCCCAAAAGATAGCAAGACCCATGGAGCATTAAGAGACCAATTAAGCCCGCAGTCCATTGGAACATCGACAACCAAGTGTGTACCGATCACCCTACCTTCTAGATGGACATCAGCTCAGCTTTCCCACTAATCGGTATCCAACGGCACTCGCTCTCCTCGAATCGCGGAGACAATCTTACGAAAATGGAAAATGGATGTGCAACCCACGCCGATGAGGAAAAGAATCCCTACGATGATCTGAACTTTTTATATCAATAAGATTTGACAATTTTTATGTTTTTTACGGCATGATTTCTCAGATTCTCAGCACATATTCATAAAAAATTAGGGTTTTATCATCCCTCTATTATATGGCTCTTACATCCAAAAGATATATAAACTCTCATATTCCTACCACCTAGGTAAGTTCTCTTGACCTACATAGGGGCACACTACTCACGTCAAGTTCTCTCTCTCTCTTTCAGTCTGTTCTTTCATCTCGAAAATCGCTCTCTAACTTGAACGTCAGAACCTCTTTCGTCGGAGCACTCTCCTGTGGTTTTTTGTAGGTTCCACCGATCGTGATTTTCAGATGATTGAGTTATCTCGTTCGAGTTAGTAGAGTCATCATCTGTGAGTTAAATCCATCTTTAATAGATTGACCCCGTTTGTAGGAACGGACTGACTTTCCTACTGAATAGGCCCTTACTTGTGCCCCTCTTTTCCCTATACCATGGCCTTAGCTAAGAGAATGTGACCCATCATCGGTTTTGACGATGATGATTTAATGGGAATTGACACCAATCGAAATGATCCATTGGTTATCATAGTCAAAATTGGCTTTTACCTTGTGAAAAGGACCTTTGTGGACTAAGGAGTAGATCGTGACATCTTTTTCTGGGATGCCTTCTAGGAGATGGGACTTGCTTCGTCCCCCCTCCAACCTTGTGATCGGGCCATTAAGGGGCTCACCGATGAATGTATACTTCCCGAAGGGGTTATTTCACTCATTATAACCTTGGGAATGCCTCCACATTATGCCACTACTAGAACCACCTTCTACATGGTGAAACTCATATTTCCTTACAACGCCATCTTAGGGCATCCTAGCGTCAACGGTCTCAAAACACTACCAAACACCCGATATATGAGAATTAAATTCAGAATGCTTCTAGAAATCGCAACCCTTTGCGGCGATCCAGATCCCTTTGCCGTCCCGATAGTGGGAAAAGAAGATACAAGTCCTAGCAGTTGATACCATGGAATTTAGGGACGACATCGAACAATAATCTAAGCCCCAGTTTAGGGAAGAGGTGATTGAAGTGTCCATCACAGACCCCCTGATCAAACTATTCAGATTGGCGCCCACATGCCAATGTCTCTTCAAAAGGCTATCATAAATTGTCTACAACGCCACTCCAAAGTCTTCACTTGGTCTCCTGAGGATATGTCGGGCATCCACCCCTGAGTCATAGTTCACAAGTTGATTGTAGATGCCACCCAAAAGTTAGTCAAACAAAAGACAAGGGTGTTCACGTTCGAATGCCGGTAACCTCCTGATAGCAGAATTCATTCGAGAAGTGAAATATCTTGAGTGGTTAGCCAATGTTATCATGGTGAAAAATGCAAACGGAAAGTAGAGAATGTGTGTATAATTCACTGATCTCAACAAAGCGTGTCCCAAAGATAGCTACCTACTACCTAATATCGACAAGTTGGTCGATAACTCATCCGGCCATCAACTTCTTAGTTTTATAGATGCCTACTCCGGATACAATCAAATATGCTTGACCCTCGAAGACGAGAAAAAAATAAGCTTCATTACAGAGTTTGGAACTTACTGCCACAAGGTCATGCCATTTGGCTTCAAGAATGCAAGGGCCACCTTCCAATGACTGGTTAACAAGGTCTTCAGTAAGCAATTTGGTAGAAAATGTGGAAGTTTATGTTGATGATATGTTCGTCAATGTTAACGACCACGTTGTTGATCTGAAAGAAACATTTTGAACATTGGAACAATACAATATGAGAATGAATCCAGCAAAGTGTACCTTAGGAATCAAGTCCGAAAAATTTTTGGACTTCCTGATCATCAATCGAAGTATTGAGGCGAATCTAGAGAAAATCCAAACTATACTTAACATGGCATTACCCAGGACAATGAAAGATATGCAATGTCTCACTCATAGAATTGTCGCCCTCAATCGCTTAATGTCAAAAGTGAGAGAGAAATACAAATTGTTCTATGACGCCTTGAAGAAGTCTCAGAAGTTTACGTGGACTCCTGAATGCTAGGTGGCCTTTCAAAAGCTCAAAGAGTACCTAATGTTACCTTTTCTTCTCTCCCAAGCAGTCCCAGGTAAAAAACTCTACCTCTATTTCTCTGTTTCTGATCAAGCACTCTGCTCCATTTTCATGAGGTAAGAATCTACCACACGGAGGCCGGTGTATAACGTCAGTCGAATACTCCATGAGTTCGAGATCAATTACCAGCCTATCAAGAAGATAGCCTTCGCTTTGGTCATTACTACCAGACGTTTACGATAGTACTTCCAACCCACACCATCGTGGTGATGATTAATCAGATGTTGAAACAAATCTTACAGAAGAGGGATATCTCAGGCCGACTCATCTAGTCAAGCATCGAACTGGATGAGTTCGACATCCAATATCAGCCGAGGTCTGCTATTAAGGGGTTAAACCCTTGCTAATTTTATTCTTGAGTGCACATTCCTAGTGATCACTGAGCAGTCCCCCACCGATGACTATAAAGAGTGCCCATTGCCTGAGTGGACTCTCCGTGTGGACGGGTCCGTCTAATTCATCAGGTAGATGAGTTGGACTCATCCTTGTCGGGCCAGACAACTTCAAGGCCACGTACCCCCTTCATCTCGACTTTCGGGTAACCAATAACTATACCGAATATGAAACCCTCCTAACTGAGCTAAGAATCGTAACATCGTTGGGAGCCCAAAACTTATGAGTCTTTACGGATAGTCAACTGATCATCAAATAGGTCAAGGAGGCTTACGAGACCAAGGACCCAATGATGGTAAATTATCTCCTTAAGATACGCCAAGCCATAAACAATTTTGACAGAATAGACATATAACAAATCTCTTGGTCCAAAAAAGCACTAGCCAACACGCTCTTGAAATTAGTTTGCTTTGATTTGGTAGCGACCAGTCACACCGTCTACATTAAAAGCATGTCGTATCCCATTATCGAGGAGTCTGGACAAATCCTAACGATAGGAACTCTACCTAGCTGGAAGGATCCCATCGAGACCTACCTAAAGAATGGGCAACTATCGAGTTCTCCCTTTGAAGCGGCTAAGTTAAGGCGCAAGGCCACCTATTATGCCATTATTGATGACAACCTCTACAAGAAGTCCTATACGCATCCATACCTAAAATGCTTAACACTCGAAGAGGTGGACTACGTCCTCCGAGAGATCCATGAAGGGATATGCGGCAACTATCTAGGCACCCAAAACCTGATGAACAAAGCCCTCCGACAAGACTACTACTGGCCGACTTTGAAAGCTGATGCCGACAGTTATATCAAAAGATGCGACAAGTGTCAACGTTTCTCGTCAATACCACACTAATCGTCCATCAAGCTTTGTCCGATAGCCAATCCATGACCGTTCACCCAGTGGGGAGTGAACATCCTAGGACCCTTCCCGCCAGCAAGCGGACAACGAAAGTTCTTGGTCGTGGCTATTGATTACCTCACCAAGTGGGTAGAGGCTAAATCGTTAGCCCAGATCACCGCTGGCAAGATACAACACTTCATGTAGGCATCCATTATCACCAGATTTGGTATACTATACATCTTGATAACAGACAATGGCAAGCAATTTGACAAGAAAAACTTCTGGGATTTCTGTGATAGGCTAGAGATCCAGCACCGCTTCACATCAGTTGCTTATTTGCAAGCCAATGGCCTCGTAGAGGTAACCAATTGAATAATCTTGCAAGGGCTAAAAGCCACACTAGACGAAGTCAAAAGTTATTGGGTAGATGAACTCTATAGCATTCTCCGGGCATACCAATCAACGGCCCGAAGGGTTACAGGAGAAATACCGTTCAACCTCACATACGGTTGCGAAGCAGTCATACCAGTCTAAATTGGAGTTCACTCACTGTGAGTGGATTGATACATAGGACAGAACGAATTCGCATTACGTGAGAAACTAGACTTACTCCCCAAGCTAAAGGAAATTGCGTTCATCCGAATGGCTGCCTACCAATAGCAGATGGCGAGATATTACAACAGACGGGTCAAAGCCAAGATGTTTAAGCTAGGCAACCTAGTACTCAGGAAAGTAAAGGCCACCGACCAGCCTCAACCTGGGGGCAAACTAATATCCAATTGGGAAGATCCCTATAGGATACGATTGGAAGTTTGCTCAAGCACCTATCATCTCAATCACCTAAATGGATTAGCCGTACCCAGAATATGGAACTCTGAGAACTTGTGCATCTATTACCAGTAAAGGTCGGTGCCTAATCAATTGAGCACATTTAGTCCTATGCGAAATCTGATGGTCAGGTAAAACTCCTGCGATTCCATGCCTTACTATGCTAACTGATCGACTTGCTTCATATCGTTGGGATCTATTTCTCCGAATGAGTTATTGTTGCCCAGTTTTATCGTTGGAATCTATCTCTCCGAACGAGTTGCTATTATCTAGTCCTATCATTGGGATCTATTTCTCCGAATGGGCTGCTATTGCCCAGTCTTATCATTGGGATCTATCTCCCCAAACAGGTTGTTGTCGCCCAGTCCTATCGTTGGAATCTGTCTCCCCAAACCGGCCAATGTCGTCCAATTTCACCATTGGGATCTATTCCTCTGAACAGGCTAACATTGCTGCTCCTATTGAATAAGCATGTCAAAGGATGAGTCTCCGACGGATAAAGGTAATCCTCACATTCAGCTCTCGGGCAAATTTACTCTCTTAGTCTCAGACTATAAGGACAATTTCGTCCGTTGTCTAGCAGAAGGAAGGCCTAACACATGTAGAATTTCTCATCGGCTAAATTCTACAAATCGCTTTGGTCATTCGACAATCCTTTAGTCATCATACATGCTAACAAAATGCAAATGACAGGTGAAATCAATGAGTAAATAACAAAAACTCTTCTTTATTTTCATATGACAAGTACACATCAGAGTACATAGTTGGATATAAGGCGAAAAGAAGTCATACAAGTTTTTGAGTCGAATCGATTTACATCAAAAGAAATACATTAAAAAACCTACAACATTGTTCCTGGATAAAAGGATTATAGTAATGACTGACTGATAGAAAGTTGATAAGGCTAGGATTCTGGAAGGTGGGAGATGGTCACAAAGAAATTGTGAGAATGCATCAGGTTTCAAACCATTTGCCATATACAGTCTCTCACCACCTCTTAACTCCTCTAATCGCTTGATCCAAAGAAACACGAGTCAGACAACGAACTTAACCCAGGGCAGGGGCTTGTTCTAAAACCCCCTCTAAGGTTGAGAACTCCAATGGAAACCTTGACAGATTCCGCCATAATTTCCGAGCAACAAATGACATGACGGGACCTCGCGTCAGCGGCCCTAATTCTGACAGAACCTCACATTGGCATAAACACTCTACACTACTGAATCTTATGGTTCAAAACCCATCACTAAGTAATCTCATAGGAAAATGGCTCTCAATAAAAGGAACTTGCAGGATCGAAAGTATACAAGATCTCTTTGAGGCAACGCCAGGCCACGTAACCTCTTTTTATAGCTGAGGAAATGCGATCTTTGCAATGTCGGGCAAGCGAAATAGTCCATTGAGAAACACGTGCAATGAACGAAGAATTTCAACTTCTTTAACTTGCCACTTGTCATTAAATCCGGAGTCATTTAATCAAAAGTCGAACGCATTCACACCATCACGACCTTCCAAATACCTACGCTTTGGTTTACTCCTCACGCCCCTTTTCGAAGTGACACAAGGAGTAGGAGGCAAGTGATGATATCTAATTCATACCACATTGGGCCCAAAAGAAGCAATGCCCATGGAGCATTAAGAGACCAATTAAGCCCACAGTCCATTGGCACATTGACGACCAAGTGTGTACCGATCACCCCACCTTCCTGACGGACATTTGTTCGGCATTCCTATTGATCGGTATCCAACGGCACCCGCTCTTCTCGAATCGCGGAGACATTTTTACAGAAATAGAATAGGGATATGCAACCCTAGCCGATAAGGGAAAGAATCCCTATGATTATCTGGATTTTTCATATCGATAAGGTTTGACAATCATTGTGTATCTTACGCCATGATTCCCTGAATTCTCAAGATATCCTAATAAGGAAACTAGGGTCTTGCTATCATACGGCTCTTACGCTCGAAAGATATATAAGCTCTCGTATGCCTACTGCTCAGATAAGTTCTCTTAACTTATACAGGGGCATACTACTCACGTCGAGTTCTCTCTCTCTCTTTTTATCTGTTCTTTCCTCTCGAAAATCATTCTCAACTTGAGTGTTGGAGCCTCTCCTGTCGGAGCACCTTCCGACAATCTTTTACAAGTTTCACCGATCGTGATTTCCAGATGGTCAAATCATTCCGTTCGAGTTAGTAGAGCAATCATCTGTGTAGTCAAACCCATTTTTCTACACTTAGTTTGTTAATCAAAAGATTTTGTTTTGTGCTACATGTTTGTTAAATGTTCTATCATCCTGATTCTAGCAAACTGGTGTCAAAGTTATTTTATCTATTTTGAAGAAGTTTTTGGATAATTACTTTGAGAATATGATAATAACAAAAATAGTTATCGAGAAATTCGATAGAAATATCAATTTTGACATGTGACAACTTAAGATAGAGGTCATTTTGATCAGTATAGAGTTATTTAGCATTGCAGGGAATAGAGATTAAACTAGCTAGTCTGACAAATACAGACTTTGTTGCGATAGATAAGAAAACAAGATTTGAGATTATTTTGAACTTCTCTGGTGAGATTTTGGGGGAGGTTGCTATGGAGACTATGACAAAAATCATGTGTGATAAGTTTAAAACTTTATATACAAAGAAGACAATTAAGAACAGACTTTATCTGAAATAGAGTCTGTATATGCTGCGTATGACAGAACACACTTTTATAATCTCTCATCTTAATAAATTTGATTCTATTATTATGAATTTGGAAAATATAGATTCAAAATTTAATAATGAGGATCTGACCCTGTTATTATTATATTCTCTTGCCTAATTCTTTAAGTATTTTCATGATACTATAATTTATGGTTAAAAAAACTATTTCGTATCAGAAAATTAAATCTGTTTTAAAATCTAACGAGCATGTTGATAAAGATATTATGAGGGAAATTAATGATAGTCAAACTGAATACTTGGTTGTTAAGTGTAAAACTGATAAGAATTTGATAATAGTAAATCTAAATATAAAAATTTAGAATATAATTATTGTCATAAGTTGGGACACATTAAGACCAATTGATCTTTTAAGGTCACATTTTCTATCTCTCTTGTACGGTAGTATGTTGAACTTAGGAGCACTTTTCTAAAATATTTGTAATTTTCTTCTTTTATAGTCAATTTTGCTCATTTCTCGTCCATGGACGTAGATCTATTTGATCAAATCACGTAAATTTTATCTCTTTTTATTTTATTCTATCTTTTTTATATTTCTTTATTTATTTAATTTAATTTTATTATTTATTTATTGGGTTATCAAAGAGCTCTCTATTTAATTTCCTATCTTCTGAGTCCTAACAAGTAAGAAACGTCTATGGTTCTGATGGATATGCTACAAATAGCTATAAATCATTATTTTCTTGTTTTGTGTTTTAAAAATCTCCATCAGTTCGAGTATAATTTTCTTATTTGAAGTAGTTGTTTTGATTAAAAGTAAAAGTAATTGTGGGTCTAGTGATTCATTGCTTTAAAGACCATAGCCGTACATATGGAGTGTTACTGTGAAGAGCCAGAGCTGGATTTATTCCTAAAATTGAAAAAAGAAAGTTTTATCCAAGGCATACCCTTTAAAAGAGGCTCGTGGAGTTACGTGAGTGATGACCACTCACATGACCCCACACACTTTCTCCATTTTCTTTTTTTCTATCTGCTTTTTTTTTTTCATTCTCTCATTTTTTTGTCCTTCTTTTTTATTAATTTCACATTTTTTTAATCCGGGTCCCTTTTTTATCTAAGTTCTTTTTTTATCAAGTCCTTTTTTATTTTATTTTTTTTCATTCATTTTTATCTCATTTTTTATTTTAGAATTCCAATTGTTTGCTTTTTTTTTTATTCTCTCATTTTCTTTGTCCGCTTTTTTTTTTTTAATTATTTTCACTTTTTTTTTTTGGTAATCCAAGTCCCTTTTTTACATCCAAATCATTTTTTTTTATCAAGACTTTCTTTTTTTGCCATTTTTTTTTCATTCGTTTTTGTCATCTTTTTTTATTTTAGGATTTCAATTGCGTTTTTTTTTCTATAATTCACATGACCCTACTCTCTCTCTCCTTTTTTATCGTCTCTTTTTTTTTCAATGATTTCATTTTTTTTTAGCAATCTAAGTCCTTTTTCATTCAAGTCTTTTTTTTACTAAATCCTTTTCTTTTTTTCCGCTCTTTTTTTTTTTCTGTTCGTTTTTATCCCCTTTTAATTTTAGGACTCCAATTGTGCTTTTTTTTTTTTTTTTTCATATATATCTATATATCTAAGTAAATTCTTAAAATGGACTTGTGCGGTCACATGTGGTTATCAATTCACGTGACAACTCATAACCCTGTGATCATGCTTCTTGCATTTTTAAATATTAATATTATATAAATATTTTTTTAGTATATTAATTTATCTATATATAAATTTAAAAAACTTTTGTGGAGTTATGTAAGTGACGATTACTGATGTGACTCCACTCTCTCTCTCCCTTTTTTTTCCATCCACTTTTTTTCATTGATTTCTTTTTTTTTTTTTTTTACCGAGTCCTTTTTTTTTTCACTTTTTTTCCATTCATTTTTATTCCCTTTTTTATTTTAGAATTCCGATTACATTTGTTTTTTCTATTAATCTATATATCTAAGAAAATCCTTAAAAGAGTCTTGTGCGGTCATGTATAATCGTCAAATAATGTGACCATACAAACCCGTGATCATGCTCCTTACCTTTTTAAATATTAATATTATATAAATATTTTTTAGCATTTTAATTTAATATATTTAATATTGAATAAATATTTAAGTATTTAAATTAAATATTTAATTGTTTTTGTTATTATAAAATTTTAAATTAAATATTAATATTTATAAATTTTCTTAAATTATTTTTAAATATTATACGAATATTAATATTATATAAATATTTTTATCATTCTAATTTAATATATTTAATGTTAAGTAAATATTTAAGTATTTAAATGTTTTTTTCTTATAGAATTTGAAATTAAATATTAATATTTATAATTTTACTTAAATTAAATTATTGAATATATTATTAGTTTATTTTTTAATATTTTAATATTTTGTGTTACAATTTATTTTTTATTTAAATATCAAATATATAAATATTAATGTTAAAAATATTTGATATTTCAAATTATCATTTGTATTATATAAATATTTAAAATTTTGAATTAATTTTAAATTTTTTATATCTAAAACAATTAAATTAAATATTAATATTTATGAAATTTTCATAGTTAAATTATTAAATATTATAATTTTAGATTAATTTTTTTCTTAAAAATCAACATTTCCTTTTTCATTCCTTCAAAAAAAACATTTCTTATTATTATTATTATAAAATTATATGTTTTTTTTTTTTTTATATCTTGGTGGTTCCAAAAAGTGCACATGTAAATCTATAACTCTTTAAAAAGCAATATTCCTTTTTCTTTCTTTCATTTCTCCTCAATTGCGTACTTCACAGTCCAACGACATATTCTTAAAGTTTTTTTTTTTTTTTTATATATTTTGGGTTTTATTTTTTTAATTTTCAGGGTGTTATCTATCTATCCCATTATTTTAAAATTTAGATTTAGAATTTAGATCTTTAAATATTTTACAATCGAAATCTCAATATATATTTTTTTAATTGTGTTAATATTAGAAATTTAATAAATTATAATTATTTTTAACTATTTTTTTCACAACACACCATACAACGCGGTGTGTTTCCCGCCTGTTAGTATTTTATTAAGCTCCAAAATAACCATAAAATTGGATGGTCAAACAATGTGGTCGTTTGTGGAGTTGGAATGTTTGAAGTGAGGTTGTCATGCCCCGATCCTCGGGTCGACCACGCGACAGCTGCCGCGTTATCTCGGTACACGGACAAAACTTCCACATATACCGGGACTCCGCAAGACTACAAAAACAACATAACAATTTTTTCTATACCAATCATAAAAAACAGAAAACATCACGTAACAATACACATGCATGACCCATCCGGTCCATCCCTGTACACACGAGCACACATTAGGGAGAGGAGACCTGTACATGCACGATTTCACATCAACACACAATCGGGGAGAGGGAACCTGTACATGCACGAGCACACAATATGGCCATCCTAGTCATTTCCAAGTTCACAGTATAAGAAAAGCACTTAACAAACAGGAAGTCCAAAAACATAGTCGTAAGATCTTACTAACACTTTCCTGAAAAAATCAAGCAAACGTCCGTAAGATCTAAACGATATGAGATGTACAGAATTTCATAAAATCGAAAGTAAATAACCATTCTCAATATTACAGACCAAATGTCCCACTCAAAAAATGAGTTTTTACCAAAATTAGGAGAGAGAGAAAGTAAACAACAAACCACGTAAGGATTCCATCAATACTTGTTCCTATACAGGAAACAAGTATCGATTAAATCCGTACCAAAAGAATTATACAAGTCTTCATTTCTTCGGATTTCAATTCAGACCAAATTGACTATACATCACGATGTATACCTACAAAAGCCGGCTGGTAGGCCCTACCCAAGCTTCAATCTCTGTCACAAGTCTAATCTTCCTCTGAAAAATGTTAAAGAGGGGGTGAGTATTATAAATACCCAGTGAGTGGACGGATCGTTGTGTAGTAAATAAGCAAAATGTCTTTAAATTCTTTGATAAATGATTTTGAATGATTTTCACAAGATTTATATGAAATGATTTGTGATTGTGGGATGTCTGAAATGAGAATTTGAATTATGAATGCATCCTATGTGATTTTACATGAATTTGTGTCATTTGTCTTGATTACTTGATTGGTAAATGCTCGTAGCATGATTTTCGGATTGAATTGATAAAATATGGCACATTGTTTGAAATGTAATGATTGTGAAATGATGGTGCACGAGAGAAATGACTATAGTCATTCCCCCCACGGAGCGACCCGACGGGATGACGTAGATTGGGGTTTATATGCGAGAGAGGTATGCGGCCTCTGCTCTGCCACGTCGAACTATCCGGATTGCACCCCGGTGAGATTCGAGCCAACGCCAAGGAAGGGGGTAGTTTTGAAAAACTGAAATGGAAAACCCCTTGGCGGGCTTCCGTCTTGGTTCGGCCAAACGCAAGGCGGAAGTATTTTCGATGGGACCCTTGTGATTTTCTGAGAAAATGTTTAATATGGATGCATACTTTGTAAATGGTGTTGAATTACTGAAAATGTTTGGATATGAAAAATGATATTTGAAGTATGCTTTGACATTCCCCACTTTCACCCCTAATTTATTACACAATCATGCGGGGACATCCGATAAAATTGGAACGATACAGAGAAGATTAGCATGGCCCTTGCGCAAGGATGACACGCACAAATCGAGAAATGGTCCAAATTTTTCCTTTTTTGTGAGAGGCTACCCCCTTCGGGCGGGTACCTTCACTCAAGGTATTGTCTCCGTAGGTCTGGCATTCGACCCTTCGCATCCCTGCAGGGCCTTGGCGTCGAACCCGCGACTTACCCCTTTACACCCCTCAGGAGGTCGTCTCTCACCAATTGAGCTGAGGTAATGCCCCAACATTTCCTGGATCATGGGAAGCGGCCCCCCATTTGTTATTAATGCTCCAATTAATGAGTGTAACAAAAGCAGCTAAGAAAAAAGTTCATTTTAGTATGTGGTATATCATATTGACATATTGAAAAGAATTCCACATATGGCTGTTCCATGAACATTATTGTCAATATCAACCAATTAATATTTTCAAATGTATCAAGAAAATCCTTTGAATTTTCATTTTGTCAATTATCTTGTGAATGTGAAACACAATATCTGTTGATGTGTTCTAACTTTGGTATCTTCTTTACTTCTTTTTTTTTTTTTGGTTGGTTATATAAGATTTGAATCCGAATCATGGGATTGGAAAAAGAAGTTGTTACCGTTAGATTGTCCCTTTGGGACGTATCGGGACGTATCTTCTTTACTCCATGTATGCTTGCTTAGCACATACTAACTTGACACCTGTAGGCAAGCCTATTTAGAAAAGAGGGTGGAAAAGAACTTTAAAACGGTTAAAGCCTTCTGAGACTGGAAAAATCCTCTTATCGTGATCTTGTTTGGGGATCAGATTGGATCATTAAAAAACTGAAAAATTTGTTGTCACTCTCATCTAAGATAAAAATGTATAGTGTCATTATATGAGTGTTGACCAAACATTTTCCATTTATAGGATCAGACAAATATTCGTGTGTGCCCTGATTGGGCAGCCATGCGGGTTATTTACTTGTTGCATCTACATAATTGCTGACCATTTTTCATTTACAGGATCAGACCAATACTCAAAACATACCTTGATTGGGCAAGCTTGCGGGTTATTTATCTTGCTATTCCACCATGGTTCTATGCAGCTGATGCATGAGGCCATCCTCCATCCTTACATGTTACTCTCACCACAGGTATTTAAGCATGCATTGCTTTTCTGTTATTTTTCATCAGCAATATTTATTCATCCAAACCCAAAGTTGTACATAAAAAAATGGAACATCAAAAGGAAATGTTTTCTTAAATGTCACAAGACTATGTATGTACTACACAAGAATTCTAATTTTTGTTCATCCATATGCAATAAAGGGTCCTATAAATCTCACATCTCTATACATCGTGTGATATACACAAAATGATTCTGAAAGAACCAAAATCAGATACACAAATACACCAACCTATGTCCAGTTTAAATTGTTGGCAAAATCAGGGCAGCAGTTTCCAATGCTCTCATACAAATTTTTCCAGAAGTCTTCATCCTCTAAAATAATGTAAGGACCACACACACCTTCAATGTTGTCAGACACACCATTACTCCGCATTTGTGAACTATCAGCAAAATGGGCTTGGCTTGTTATCATAATAAGATCTAATAATCTGCTTTCCAAATTTGTTGAAGTTGGCTTGACATTAGCAGGCTTCAACAGTGTCTTCTCTGTCCTCGGTGGCTTCTTTCCTTGACTTTCAGTCATTCTTCATAGGACAACATTGCGGTTATTTGGTAAGTCCCAGCTGCAGTAATAGACTTTTGATCGTCATTGACAATGACACAAACTTCAATCCCACATAATGTGGAAATTTCACTTGCCTTCTTGAATAGGTTCTCCTTCCTCCTCCGCATGGCTAAGTAATGGGCTTTAGAGTTCGCAGATACCTTCAGCTTCTGCAAAGTGCAAACCAAGACCAAGAACGGAGTCCCACAAATTCATAGACCATGTTAAGAAATTTTAAATATAATAATTCTAAAAAATAAAGGTGAAAAGTTGTCATCATGATTGCTTACTGCTGAATATAAAAGTCACAAGGATGTATTCCTCCTTACAATTAACTAACATAGCGTGTTTACAAAATTATTCTGAAAATCAACTGAACCCCACTTGTAGAACCAGGCATAATTGCTCCATTATAATCCCCCCAACATGCAAGGGGGCAGAAAAGGCCAAAAAGGCTGGAGTACAAATGCTCCACGTTGCTCATGATTTTGTGTTTCTAATAAGTATGGAACACAAATACCTCCAGGAACCAGTTTTTAACTACTAGGCACCAGGAAAGATCAGAGTCCCATCTTTATGGTTTATGCCTGAGGCACCTCTATGAAAGCCCTTAAGAAACCACCAATGAGTTTGGTATGTTTACATGCTTCTTTTCCCCTATTATCATGAAAAAGGATACCATAACCACTCCTCTTCATCTCTGGCTCATTCATTTTCATCTCACAGCAACATATACCGGAGGAATCTAACTTAATGATTAGTTCCCAATATCACTTTTTTGAACCTTTTGACATTCACCAGAAAAATTTGCAACAGAAAATCTTGAAACCACTTCCAGAAAGAGTGGTACTATGTGTCGATTTGGTTGTTTCTTTAATTTATTTTGGACCTTGGTGCATGAGTTTATGGCAGACAATGATCTTAATCCTGGATGCTTACTAAGATATGAATGATTTCAATCAGGCTAATAAAGCAAGGAAGCACAAGCAAACAAAACCTAAATGTACATTGTAACAGTTCTGCAGCAAAGTGGCAAAGAAATTTATACCTCTTTCTTATGCAAACGCTCAGACACGCTTTTGGTGCAAGTTAGAGAAGAACCCTTTGCCTTTTTCTCCTCAGACTGATAAACAACAGAGGGGAAAATTAGAATGTAAAACATCCTCCCCCCCCAAAAAAAAGCCTCAAAATTAACGTTTATGAGTCCTAGCAAAGCAAGTAATTGAACTTTATTCTTTTTTAGACCACCAAATGTTAAAGTCAAGGAGGTGATTTAGCATTAAATAAATTTCTTGTTTGGAGGCACAATATAAGAAATCGGATGAGACACAGGCAAGTTTTGTGAATCTTTCCTCCCTTCCATGACCACAGATGATGGCTTCCCAAGGGAGATTGCTCCAAAAATCATTATTTCAAAACCGAAACCATAATTGCAGTAAATTGGAGAAAATCAATATGGCTATCAAGAAGATCAAAAATCCTAATCATGAACGCTGATCACAATGGATATTTAGAAACCAACGAATGAAAATCCACATTGTCCCCCCCCAAAAAAAAAAGGAAAGAGAGAGAAATTGAAAACCAAATTTAGGGTTTCTCGGTAAATCCAATCCATTTTCTAATCCAGAAGCTAAGTTCAAGAAAGGTAAAGAAAACCAAACTTCAGGATTTCTTAGTCTATGAATTGATAAAGCCCTAAAATCAATAACTGAAAGGTCCAATATAATTTCAGTTACAGAGATACCTGAGATGAGGGATTTAGAATTAGAAAAGAAAACCCCATCTTCTTACTCCGATTAGAGAGAGAGGTGAGGGGAGGGAGCGAGGGATTGAGCGATAAAGCGAGAGAGAGAGAGAGAGAGAGAGAGAGAGAGATGGAGGGGAATGAAGGGGAGAGGGTCGATTGATATAGAATTGGGGTTTCTTGGGTCCAAGAGTCTGAACGGTCATTGGGTCTTGGCAGGAAATATCTAATTTCAAAATGGAGAAACAGAAATATGTGATTTTCTTTATTTCTAATTATATATTTTGTTGCAGTGCCATTGCCATTGTCATCGGAAAAAAATGTAAAGTCAAAGAAAAATGGACAAAGAAGTAAAAAGAAATATTATTTAAAAAAAAAATTCAGCATTTGGAATTGCACAAAATATTTTATTTTCTCCGAATTGATTATTTTAATTTTCTACTTCTAATTAGGGCATATGCAATGCCTTTCCAGTTCATTTTTGGATTCAAAAAATATAAATTATCAACATATTTCAATATTCAAGTGCCAACTATTTATTACCATCGATCACTGGTGGAAGGCTAATGGGGGATTGACAGAGTAGAGTTACTCATCAAATCTTATGACTTATCAACATTTTAATGTTTTTTCTATTAGCTTAAGGAAAGCAAACTAGTGCCCATTAGAAATTGGTCTCTGCAAATGGTGCAAAATGTTAATCTTCAAACACCTTTACCAGCAAATTTTAGATGTCTTCAAGGTCATTTAAAAATGAAATTCTCTCTCTCTCTCTAAGGGACTACATTTTAGCTCAAATTGTCAATAAAAACTGAAACCCTTTTAAACAAAAGCTAGTTTTAGATGTCATGAAAGCCTCAGTATTAGCTCCTGATTTCTATTCTTTACTTGAGTTTGCCACATATACTTTAATATGCACACCATAAGTAAATCTACACTAATAGATAGGTAGAGTAGTGAGATAGAGAGATAGATTTTTTAATCAATTTTTAGATTTGAAATTTGAGAATAAAAAGTAATATTAAAAGATCTGCCCTTAAATAGGATACGACAGATACTTGAAACGGATTAGTCAAAACATCAACGATACTAGTAGTGGAAACAAAAAAAAAAAAAGAGAAATCTGCAATGAAAAATTGCCTATGATTTTTGCCATTGTAATTCCTTAGTAATAATAGTTTTAAATCATGAACCATGAGAGAGAGAATATGTATTCATTTTGGGAAATTTGGACTATATATATATATTTATACACAACGTTGTAAAAATGTAATATAAGCTCACTTTGTATAGATTTTGTCTCATTTAAACCAAAGTGAGCTCTGAAAAGTCTGAAAATCAAAAATTTACTACAGACCCATCATATGGAGATGGTGAATTTTTAGTTGAGTGATCACGAAATTGGAAAATAGAACAAACCCTTAAAAAGTTATATAAGTGGTGGCCAAAAAGCAAATGTAATCAGAAACATCATTAGTCTAGTCCATTAATTAACATAGATATTAATGCAAAGCACCAATATAAAAAACAAAGAAAGCAAGAAAAAAATGGGAAAAAAAAAGTTTATAAGCACTTCTTTCTCGAACTTTCCACTTACTTAACCTTTCCCTGATCCATATTTGAATTATATGCAGCACATCATAACTATGACTTTACTCCCTCCATTGGTACCGGCAAAGCTCAACTCCAGATCTAGTCTTTTTTTTTTTTGTTTTTTAGGGATCGATATTTGTAATTAACTTTTGATTTTAATTAAGCCAGCCTGAATTAAAGGTCAGAATCATTTAAAGCGCAAACTCTTCCCATTAAAATTTAATATTCTTTATCACTGGATCATGGGATATTAGTTTAACACCAGATTTAGAGATACTCTGGTCGCCTCAGCCATAAGGTCAATAGTTATGACTCAATCCAATTGTCACGAGAAAAATTTCTGATGATCGTGGCTACATAAAATTGTTAGCTTCATTCCCTTCTCAAAATGGAAAAGACAGACAAAACTTAAGAACGACCTCAAAGTGCAACCACTTTATTGGGATTCCTTGGATTTGATTCCCTAGAATGCTAGAGAAATGGAATTTCGGAAGCAGTCCACCAATAAAAATCAAAACTGAGACATTACTTGACAATCCGATAACATATGCCTGTAGAACTTGAAAATGTTAAACTTACTTGATGAGACATGATCCAAATATTAATCGGTGTGGTATTTAGGTGCTTGAATATCTAATAAGACACCTATAGTTATGAAGGGCCCAGCTCTCCCCAAACCATGAACATATCGATCCGGATAGCGTGATCGACCTGTAAGTGCATTCGGTAAGACCGAATGACTATCCTCTCTATCCAACTGATGACTACCGAATACTAAAGGGACCAAGCACTTATACTCTCAATTGGTAACACTCAATTGAATCTTTCCTTAATTGAATTTTCTATTTTAGTACATATCTCTTGGATAAGGAAGGAAACCTTTGATAATCTAATCGATAAGGAAAAAAATCTTCTGGTATAATTCAATTTCCTAAATGATAGCGATTTCGAACTTTTGACGTTTGGGATCTGAAATCTTCGAATCGCCTCATAAAGAGACTAGGGTTATAACGTTCCGAGATCATATGAGTCTAACGGGATATTATATAAAAGTCTTCGATAGATTGTCATCAGGTAAATTTTCTGAACTCGACACAAAACACACAAAAGTTACAGGGAGATCCGTCCTTCCTTCCTCTCTATCTGTTTATCTTTTCAAAAATCGTTCTTTCTGACTTGAGTGTCGAAGGTTCCTCCGTCAGAGGCTCCTCCGTCAGAGCATCCTCCGGTGGTTTTTTGTAGGTTTCAAGTCTCTTTATTGAGCATCTGTTCGAGTCACAAAGAACTAGATTTGTGGAGTTAAGATTTACCTCCAACAGATTGGCCCCGTCCGTGGGAACTAAACTAATTATCAGTCTTTCTCACCAACTTTTTGTCACTAAACAAAATAGAGTCGACCCTAGTTGCAATGATCCTTTAGTCGTTACTATCAAAATGGAGTCTCATACGGTAAAAAGGGTCATTGTCAACCAAGACGCGGATTGTGACATCCTTACTTGGGACGTTTTCCATTGAATGGGCTTCAATTCCTAGAACCTTCAGCCCCCAACTAGATCCCTTAAGGGATTATCTGATGAATGCATCTATTCAGAGGGAACCACTCGCTTCACTGTGACTTTAGGGACTCCCCGTAACCACGCAGCTGTCAAGACCACCTTCTATGAGGTGAAATTATTCTCACCATATAACGCTATCCTTGATCGACCGAGTCTGGACGAATTGGAAGCACTACCCAGCACTAAACACATGAAGATGAAGTTTAAGATATCGGAAGAGATTGCTACTATCTACAGTGATCCCGATCCCTACGTCCTCTTCGCTAATAGAGACAGGTAAGGAAACTTTCCAATTGACACCCTAGAACTCAGAGGCGACATCGAACCATCGAACAAACCCGATACATGAGAAGAGGTAATCGAGGTCCCTCTGACTGATGATCCCAATCAAATTGCTCAGATTGGGGCTAGTCTGTCTGCGCCCCTATGAGAAGCTATTATCAGTTGTCTATAACGGCACTCCAAAGTTTTTACATGATCCCCCGAGGACATGCCTGACATCGATTCATCAGTTATCGTTCACAAGTTAACCGGTCACGAGTTAACTGTAAACTTCGACTACAAGCCGGTCAAACAAAAGAAGAGTGTATTCGCCCTTAAACGCCAGCGAGCCATTCAAGAAAAGGTCCAAAAGTTACTAACCACCGGATTCATCCTTGAAGTCAAGTATCCCGAATGGCTAACCAACGTGGTCTTGGTGAAGAGACCAATGGTAAATAGAGGATGTGTATAAACTTCACGGATTTCAATAAAGCATATCCAAAAGATAGTTACCTTCTCCCAAATATCGACAAATTGGTGGACAATTCTTCAGATCACCAACTCTTAAGTTTCATGGACGCATACTTAGGATACAATCAAATACGAATGATGCCTGAAGACGAAGAGAATATTCATCACTGAGTTCGATTCATATTATTACCGAGTCATATCTTTCGGCCTAAAGAACGCGGGAGCGACCTTCCAACATTTGATTAATGAAATCTTTAAAAATCAGTTTGGCCAAAATGTGGAAACGTACGTAGATGACATGCTTGTAAAAAGCACCAATACTGAAACTCATATCGCTAACCTGGAGGGAGACCTTTCATATGCTCGAATGCTACAACATCGACTAAATCTGGCCAAGTGCACTTTTGGTATTGCGTCAAGCAAATTCTTGGGCTTTATGATCACTAATCACGAGATTAAGGCAAATTTGAGAAGATACAGATGATCTTGGACATATTGCAACCCTAAATATTAAAGGAGGTGCAGTGCCTTACCGGTCGGATAGCTAGTCTAAGCCGATTCATGTCAAAAGTTGAAGAAAGTACAAACCTACTTTCGACGCTCTGAAGAGATCCCAATGGTTCATATGGACATCTGAGTGCCAAACAACATTTGAACAGCTTAAAGAGTACCTTATGGCTCTTCCACTACTCTCCCGACCGATTCTTAAGAAACTTTACCTTTATCTCACTATTTCCAATCGGGCATTTTGCTCCGTCCTTGTAAGATAAGACTCAACTATTCAGAAGTTGATCTATTACATCAGCCGAATACTCAAAAAAACCAAAATCAATTATCGACTGATCGATATGATAGAATACGCACTGGTCATTTTGGCTAGATGACTTCGGCCATAATTTTAAGCCCATACTATCGTGGTGCTTACCGACCAACTGTTGAAACAAATCTTCTAAAAAAGAAACACCTCCGGTCGTTTAATCAAATGGAGTGATGAATTGGGTGAATTCGATATCTAATATTAGTTTCGACCGGCGATTGAAGGCCAAGTCTTGGTCGACTTCATTCTCGAATGCACTCTCCCAGTTGCAACTACACTCGAGTCCACCAACAGTCCTAACAAATGGTCATTGTTAGACTAAACCATACATGTTGATGGATCCTCAAATTCTTCGGGTAGTGGCGCCAAACTCATACTGATGGGCCCGAACAATTTCAAAACGGAATACGCCCTTTGTTTTGACTTCAGAGCCATCAACAACCAAGCAGAGTACGAAACCTTATTGACGGGACTTTGAATCGCAACCAATATGGGAGTCCGAAGTGTTCGGGAATTCACCGATAGCCAACTGGTAGTCAAGCAGATCGAAGGGGTTTATGAGACAAAAAACTTGACTATGGCCAAATATCTAAGTAAATTACGTGAGACAATAACAAGACTGGACAGAGTCAACATTAAACAAATCCCTCACTCAAAAAACACAAGAGCTGATACATTTTCCAAGTTGGTCAACTCAGATTCAGTTTCTTCAGCTAAATGGTATACATTGAGAGTTTGCTATACCCCAACATCGATGAGCTTGAAAGGGTCCTAGTAACGGACCAGCCTCCTAGTTGAAAAAACCCAATCGAAGCATACTTGAGAGACAATCGATTGTTCACCACTGGAGGTAACTAAACCAAAGTGAAAGGCCGCCTATTATGCAATTATTGATGGAAGACTATACCGAAAGTCTTTCACTTATCCCTACTTGAGATGCCTGACTCCAGAAGAGAGAAACTATGTTCTTCGAGAGATCCACGAAGAGATATGTGGTAGCCAATTGGGGGCTCAAAACCTAGTTCACAAAGTTTTATGGCCAGGGTATTACTGGCTGACCATGAAGACCGATTTGAACGATTATGTCAAAAAGTGCGACAAGTGCCAACGATTCTCTTCGGTTCCACGAATGCCTTCCACCGAGTTTAGCCCCATAACGGCACCATGTTTGTTCGCCCAATGGGGAATGGATATCTTAGTACCATTCCCACCAGCTACCGGACAAAGAAATTTTTTTATAGTGGCTATCGATTATTTTGTTAAATGGCTGGAAGCCGAACATCTAGCCCAAATAATAACAACTAAGGCCCAATCGTTTGTATGGACTCACATAATCATTCGGTTCAACATACCTCACGTCCTTATCACAGACAATGGAAAGTAATTCGACAATGCTAACTTCTGAGAGTTTTGTGTGAAGCTAGAGATCGATTATTGATTCTCATCGGCCGCTCACCCACAGACTAATAGACTACAGAGATAATTAAGAGAACGATCCTCCATGTACTAAAAACCATGCTAGATGAAGCCAAAGGACATTGGGTAGACGGGCTTTACAGTATTCTTAGGTCGTACCACACCACGCCCCAAAGGGCAACCGGAGAGACTCCGTCCAGTCTAACGTACTGAAGTGAAGCTGTCATACCAGTGGAGATCGGGATCCACTCGCTCCAAGTGACCCAGTATGATTCCAAACAGAGCGAATCTGCCTTGCGTGAACACCTAAACCTATTCCCCGAATTATAAAAATTTGCATCCACCCAAATAACTGCATATCAGTAACAAATAACGCAGTACTATAATCAACAAGTCAGAAGTCGAACGTTTAAACTAGGTGATCTGGTGCTAAAGAAAGTGAAAGCTACCGGCCAACTCCAACCCAGGGCAAACTAACCCCTAACTAGGAAGGCCCCTATCAAATACACTCTATGATTTGCTTAGGGGCTTATCACCTCAACAACCTGGACGGATCGACTGTACCCAGGACCTAGAATTAAGAGAACCGACAGATCTACTATTACTAAGTTATATCGTTTCTCCTTCAATAGAGGTATCTCCTATCGAGTAAGCCCCTCACAATTTTCCTTTTGATAGTTCTATCATTTGATTCCTAACGTTTTCACTCCAACTAGTTGTTACCTACCAAAGGGATCTATCTCTCTGAACGGATTTTAGTCGTCCTGTCCTACCGAAAGGAGCTATCTTTCTGAAAGGACCTTAATCGCTATGTCCTACCAAAGGAATCTATCTCCCCGAACGGTGCTTAGTCGCCATATCCTATCGAAAGGATCTATTTCCCCAAACGAACTTTAGTCGCCTTATCCTATCGAAAGGATCTATCCCTCCGAATAGGTCTTAGTTGCTCTATCTTACTGAAGGGATCTATCTTCCCGAACAGACCTTAGTCGCCCTATCCTATTAAAAGGATCTATTTTTCTGAACAAACTTTAGTTGTCTTGCTCTACTGAAGGGATTTATCTCCTTGAATGGGTCTTAGCCGTCCTATATAATGGAAGGGATAAATCTTCCTGAATAAACCTCTGCCATCCCGTCTTAACGAAAGAATCTAATTCCTTGAGTGGATCTTGGTCAAAAGAGCTCGTATCATGAGTTGAGTTCGTATCAATGGATAGACAGAACATACTCATATCAACCCAAAAAGTGTGAGTACAACATCTAGTGTCTTTCACACAAGTGGGTTGATCACATAAGCGGCCCGACAAGCAAAAGAAATTTTAATAGACATAACAGATGACAAGTAAGTGAAGCAAACCTCTTTTATTTCCATATGACAAATACATCTTCGATTATATAAGTAATTACACTTTGCAAGTCCCTCATTCGGATCGATAACATCAAAAGAAATATATAAATGACTATATCGCTTTAATTGTTCGACAACATTGGAGAGTACAAAAACAGTAAATAGATGAACAATGAAAAATAATATGCAGCCCTACTAATACAATAGGATTGCCGAAACGGGGGAAAAACTGATCAGGAAGGGATTCTGAGGATGCATCAGAATATCATCAAATTTTCTTCCATCACCTAGCTCTCTACACAAAACCAGTACACCCTGCCACGCGACACGGAAGGAGACTCTTTTCTTAAATCCGAGTCACAGACCCCGATAGGAACCTTAATGAAGCCCATCATAACATTCGGATACCGAATGGCATGACGAGCCTTCATACCAACAGTCCCTATTCTTGATGAGACCTCATACCAAAAGAAGCAACCCACGCTACTGAGCTTTGTAAACTTGGAGCGTCCTTTTGAAGACCCCACGTGGAAGACAACTCTCACAAGGAAAAATCCCTCAAGTATGAAGAAACTCACTAAAGTATCGCAAGTCCCACAGTCCCGATTTATAGATACAAAGAAATCTCTTCAAAATCTTTGAGCAGTTGAAATACTTCTTTGAAAAGTGTGCGAATTAAGTGGAAAAGTTTATACTGACTTACCTTCCTGTACTACATTAATTTTGAATTGAATCAAGTGGAAGGTGGGATGCATTAATACCAGTGGAAGACAGAATGGTTGAGACAAAAAGGGGACTTATATCCCATTCCCTTTAATTTCGTATCAATTACAGACGATCCGTGTGATCTCAAGAGACAAGTGTCACAAGCTTCCACACCCTTCTAACTTCTCGAGAGCGAGCTTCACTCATTACGTCTCTCTTACAAATTGACACCATGAGTCGGGGGCAAATAATGAAACATGATTTAAATACCAATCGATGCAGTATCCGGGTGCCCGAATACCTGACAAGACACCCATAGTCATGAAGGGCCCAGTTCTCCCCAAACCACGAACACATTGATCCAGATAACGCGACCAACCTGCAGGTGCATTCAGTAAGACCAAATAACTATCACCTCTATCCGACCGATGACTACCGAATACTAAGGGGATCGAGCACTTATACTTCTAATTAGTAACACTCAATTGAATCTCTCTTTAATTGAATTTCCTATTTTAGTTTAAAATGTATCTCTTAGTACAAAACGTATCTCTTAGACAAGGAAGGAAACACTTGAAGATCTAATCGATAAGTGAAAAAATCTCCTCATATATTCTAATTTCTTAAATGATAGCGGCTTTGAATTTTTGATATTTGGGATTCGGAATCTTTGGATCGCCTCATAAGGAAATTAGGGTTGTAATGTCTCGAGATCATACGACTCTAGCGGAATATCATATAAAAGTTTTCGCTAGATTGCCGCCAAGTAAGTTCTTTGGACTCGACACAGAATACACAAAAGTCATAGGAAAATCTGTTCTCCCTTCCTCTCTATCTATTTATCTTTTTAAAAACCGTTCTTTTTGACTTGAGTGTCAGAGTCTCTGAGCACTCTCCGTCAGTTTTTTGCAAGTTTCAAATCTCTTTATTGAGAATCCGTTTAAATTACAAGGAACTGGATCTGTGGAGTTAAGTACCTCCAACATTACTAATTAATGCAAAATACAAAATATTTTCAACATGACAAAAGAAACAAAGAAATAAAAATGAAATCTTAGCACAACAAACAGGCACAGATAATTTATCCAACAACCCTTGTGTTTGATGTCGCGACACCAAGAAATAGGTCTTTTCTTCTGCCAAATGTTCACCATGTTGTGTCACTCCGATTTTTTATCAGGTTCACCTAGAGCAGCTAGTTATCAGGTTCACCTAGAGCAGCTAGTCTCTCAACAAGGGGTGGATAAGAATAGTGGTAGGCAAAGTACCACGGATCTGTATTCATGGCAGACAGATTCTCTTCCTGGAAGGCCAGAACTGTAGCACCAAGAAATAGAGAGAAAAAAAAAGAGTAAAAAAAGTCAAAGGAGGAAAAAAAAAAGGAAAACAAACTATTTTACTCTTCCTATTCTCCTCACCCACTGTGTTATGTTTTTTCTTCCTCATTCTCTTTCTCTCTCTTTCTCGAATGTCTCGGCCTCTCCCTCTCTCTTTCACAACACTCACTCTCTCTTGATTCTCTCTCATTCTCTCTCTCTATAATTTATTTCTCTCCCATTAGTCCTTCCACCTAACCCTAAAAACCCCAAGCAAAACCTGCATTGTGAGAAATTTCATGAAATCTAGGGTTTACTCATGAAGGAGAAAAATTGGGGATTTTTGAAATCCAATACCTCCGACTTCAAAACTAAGGTAATTTTTTACTCAAAATTTTGTATTTAGCTTCATTTATACTAGATTTGAGTTTATTGTTGAGATTCGTGAATGTTGGTAGAGGAATCGAAAACCCAAGGGTTATAAAATATTGGGTTTGGTATGTAGGACGAATGAAAAATTGTGTAATTATGTAAACAGAGTATGGATTAAAGTTCTGAACTTAGAAAAATAGTGGGAAGAAAGATTTAATTGAAATCTCAATTTTTCTGCAATTTGGACGGCTTGTGTAGTCTATGATCTTTCTACTATAACTCCTTCTACACTGCTAAAAATTGAATGAGGTTTATTTTTACTGAAACTAGACTTCTAATGCTTTAAAATTACATATGATTCGAAAGATTTTGTTGAGAATAGAATTTTTGGTAAATTTTTGAAGTGGCATGAATTCTACAGAAAATCTGTTCTATTCCTTATTCTGGCAGTGAGTTTTAGTGCAGATTTGAGCTGTCTTCAAGGTAGATTTAGGTTTAAGTCTAAACATGAAAGTTATAGATCTATGCTTTATCTTTAAAGTGAGACTTAAATCACGTAAATCCGATATGTATGGTGAATATTATGATAATTTTTCCGGAACTGTGCATATTGAGTTATGAATTCTAGTCTACGATGTTTATGGACTTATATACTTTTGTACGATTTGAATATATTAAGGACATAAACATAAAGGTTGTAGTTTTATGTCTAAGTTTTAAGTAAAAATTGAGATTTCCATGATCCGAATAGTATAGATTAAGATACAGTTATTTTTCTATAGCATGTTGTGCTGGAAATTTATTAGAAAATTAGGAATTATGATATATTGGGAGGAACCAATTTACTCTAGTGTCAGTATACGATTTAATGATTAAATTGTGACTAATGTCTTAGGTTAAGACATTCGAAATTAGAGGAAGGGTTGGATTTTGTTCGATTTGGAAATTGTGAGCGATTACACTCCCAAAAAATGAGTGGATGGTTTATTATGACTTTAAATGAGTAAATTATTTAAAATTCTTTGCAAATGATTTGGAATGATTTTTATACGATTGATATGAACTGTTTTGTGATCGTGGGGTGTCTGAAATATGAATTTGAACTCGATTTGCATCCATTTTATTTATAATTAAAATTATGCTATGTGATTATTGGATATTTGATTTATGAATGCTAATTTATGGTTTGACAACTGATTATTGAGATTTTGGCACATTGATTGAGAAATTGAATGATTATGAAAAAAAAATAGATGATGCAGTGAAAATGGCTATAGTCATTCCCCCCATGGAGCGACCTGATGGGGTGACGTGATTGAGAGTTGGATTAGATTAGCGTGGGAGACAGACGTGACTCCCTTTACTGTATGTCGAGCTATATCTGGACGCACCCCAGTGAGGCACGATTCAACGCTAAGAAAGGGGGTTTTGGTATTTTGAGATATATTGAATGAAAACCCCTTGGTGGGCTTTCGTCTGAATTCGGCCAAATCTGGTATGGGAGTGTTTTCATAGAAGGACCTCATTTTATATATATAAAATGTTGTTTATGAATTATACTTTGACCTCCCCACCTTCACCCCTCATTTATTGTCACAACACCATTGCACTCCACTCACTGAGTATTCCTAATACTCACCCATCTCTTTATACTTTTCAGAGGATACTTAGCAGGGAGACTTCATTTGGAATTTGCGGAAGAATTATATTTGCTGATTTACATAGCTATTTAATGAAGTAGGGTTTATTTTGGGATGATGTGTAATCCATGGAAGGGAAAATTTTGTATTAATCTTTTAGTTTGGATTTAATCGATACTTGTCCTATGACGAGAGGCAAGTATTGATAGAATCCACACTTGTTTATTGTGAAATTTGATTATTTTTGTTTAAATTCTTCATTTGCAAAACTTATTGTTTCAAATTAGACATTTGGACTTTTATTTTGAATTTTTAGTTGAATATGGATGAGATGGTGTTAGAAACTGTCTGGAAGGCCGGGTTGGCCAAATTGCATGCGTGTATATACAGGGATGCATCCGGTGGATCCTTTGTTTGTATGACCTTACATGCCTTTGATTATTGATGAACTAGGATGGTCATTTAAATGTTGTTGAATTGTTTTTGAATCAGGATAAATAGGTTAAATGTCTTGCGGTGTCTCGATATATGAAGAGATTTGCCCGTATGCCTGAATAACGAGGCGGTTGACGTATGCTCGATCCGGAGTTTGGGATGTGAAAAGAACTTCTCTCATCAGTACAACAGACTTTCTATGTCAAAGAACAAAATATTTTGCAGCTAGAAGAAACAAGTTTCAACATGCCACTAAGGTACCGGCCTAGTAACGTGCTATGATACAGCAGCAACGTCCTCCAAAATAATAGCAGGTCCTTCACATCCCCGCCTTACAAGGCCAAAAAAATAATAGAATTTTGATCACAAGATAAAAAATTTCAAGTTGAATAATGCAATTTCGTACCCACTCCAAGTCAAAAATGCACACACCCTTACAGAGGTTAGAGCACCAGACTACATAATCAAAATCTGGGCATGCATCCGAAGACACATGTATATCCATCCATGCATGTACGGAAGCAGGTATGCATGCATATGACAAGAATGGCAGTATACATAAATCGAATGAAGAATAGCAGCAAGAACAGTCAAAGCCCTTCTTATTCAAAATACTGCAGATAAATATGAATTTGATATCCATAGTTTTGCCAAAACATTGGAAATGGATGGTGTGCCACATTAATAAAAGAAAAATGCAGAATGCTCAGTGGGTTTTCAAGGAAAGGTTAGAAGTATTTCACCTGCGGTTTCACAAGACCGGATGGTAGTTCTTTGGCATAACCAAGCTTCTTAGCAAAAGCATCAGCCGGTATTAATGTAACATAAATTCAAAAGGATCAAACTTTTAAACTATTTTGTCAAATCCAAGAGAAACTTACTAACCTAACCTAAATAAGAAACTTTTCCTGGAATTCAAATGTTCTGCTTACAAGATTAAGGCCAATGAGATCAAGTTGTCATTAATTTGTTTAACAAGTTTTATATTGATTGCCAAATCAAATACATCAACTGCAAAATCATGTCATTCCGATGGATGAAAAAATTTTTGGGTTTCTTGTTCTACCTTATTAACCTCCAAATTTGTAGTGTTTTGGTGGTTCAGTTCAAGCATCAGGAAAGAAACCATTAAAGTGAATAGTTTCCCACCTTATGATGACTTGGTCATTTAATTCAGCCATCTTAAGGCTGACTATTTGAACTCACACTAATTTAGGTACAGTGCTTCTTTATATTTTCATTTTTCCCTTTTCCTTTTATAATTTAGTGAAGCAGTGCGTGTGTTTGTAATTGTACCATTAAAGAAAAAAAAGAAGGGAGCAAGGAGATTCCCAGCTGAGCAGAGGACCGAACACCAACGTTTTTGGCCATGCAAGGATAACAAAGGACGAAACAGCAGTTCCACGCAAAGCTTCAAAAAGAGCGTAAAAATGAGAGATAATTTTGGAGATGCCGGGTATCGATCCCGGTACCTCTCGCATGCTAAGCGAGCGCTCTACCATCTGAGCTACATCCCCAAGATGTTGGTGTCTTTGATTACAATTTCTTTAATGATAAATTCTCCGGACTTCCTTTCAATTTAGCAAAAAGAAAATTTAGTTTTTAATTTTAAAAGTAATGAAGAAATACCCAGCTGGTCAAGCAAAATGGGAGAAAATTATTTTTTTTTTCCATAAAATCATAAAGTAAACTGTAATTTAGTCGATCTCTCTCTCTCTCTCTCTCTATATATATATATATATAATATATATATAATACCAAAACATGAGTGAAAGCAATTAGTATTATTACCCTTTTTCGGAGTCACTATAAAAATTTTCACTCTCTTTAAAATATTTGATTTAAATTATAAATTTTGTTATTTGAACAATCATAATTTTATCAAATTATCTTAATTTCATTTCATGCCATTGAGACACAGCAGTTATGCACAACAAGTATTGCATTTATGTGAATTATAGTGATATTACATCTTAATTAATTAAATTTTGTTATAAATGATATGTATTTATTTGTGGATGTCTATTCATATGTTCAAGAATGACTATTGGCTTTTGGACTACTCTTCAATGATATGATAACCTTTGGCTTTTGAGTTTACTTATGGTTATTAAATTGTAGTCTTTTCATTATCTCTTGAAATACCTATAAATAGGTATGCTTGTAATCTCATGGTGTACAATAAAAAATAGAGAAATAAAATCATTGTTCTCCCATTATCTTTGAGTCCTTTCTATTTCCTTTACATTTCATAATACGTTATCAGCACGAGTCTCTAATCAATCAAAGGATATTCGGTGAAGAAGCATGAGACTGTTTTATTTTGGTCGTATGCTTTTTACGGTACATTAAGTTATCATTGGCTCTAACACCAGAGCATATATCTCCTTTAGTTTTTCTGAACAATTTTGCTTTCCAGCTTACATACAGTACCATGGCAACTAGTTGCATTTCTTGGATTCAATTCTTAGACTTTTCTTGGTACATTGATTTGTCATTTGCATATTGTAATTAATCTTTTGTGTTGTCATTGCATTTATTTTGTGATTGTGAGAGCATAAATATTTTCCTAATTGCGGAGTGATATTTTTCATAAAAATCATGTTGTTGTTCATACATGATATAGCGGAGTGATATTAGTTTTTTTTTTTTAATTTCTTAGCATATTATTACTAATAATATTTCTTAGTAACATTTATATAAATTATAATCTAATCTATTCGTTTCTTTTTTTTTTTTTTTGTATTAGTATTGTATGGCAAATCTTACCAAACTTGAATTTGTGGCCCTCGACATTTCGGGAAAAAATTATTTGTCATGGATCCTTGATGCTGAAATCCATTTGAATGCCAACGGACTCGGAGAAACAATTAAAGAAAATAATCAAGAGACATTGCAAAATCGAGCCAAGGCAATGATTTTTCTCCGTCACTGTAACATCGACACTACGGTGTCCGTTTTGTATTCCTGTTCACGAAATTAAATAAAATATTTCGCAGTTTATATATAGAGAGAGAGAATTTTAAATTATATTGATTTTCGATTTTGAGGTATATAATTTGAAAATTTTGGGATATTTAAAATATCCGTCTTTCCGATTTGTAAAATAAAGTGAGTATAAAAAATATATAGATTATTATTTATCCATTTATTAATTTATACATTTACTCACTTAATTATTTATAAATTTATTTACAAAAAAAAAAGAAGAAATATAATAATAATTAACTATAAAAAAAAAAAAAAAAAAAGAGAGGAGCCAAAACGCAGCGTTTTTGCCCCTCCCCCAAATCTTCGAATTAGGGCACCAAGCCCTAATTATTTTCCCATTTTCCCCTTCCCCTCTCTCTCATTCTCGCATTCTCTCTCCCGCGGCCGTCCCTCGCCGCCGCCTCCGGCCTTCACCGCCACCCACGATCGCCACCACCGTGGCTCCTCTCCACCGCCATCTCTCTCTATTTTGCTCTCTCTCTCTCTTCTTCTCTCGGTTGCTCTCACTTCCTCCCGCTCGCGATTTCCTTCGCGATCTCTCCCTCCGCCGCGACTTGGTCGCTCTCCACCGCCAACCCGCGACCACCCGCAGCCACCGCGACCACCACAGGTCGCCGCCTGTTTTCTCTTGCTCGCGTGTGCGACTGCGCGCAGCAGCGCGCGATTGCTCGCGCGACTGCGTGCTGCTGCTCGCGCGGCTGCGTGCTGCTGCTCGCGCGGCTGCAGTGAGCGACTGTCCCTGTGCGCGTGATTGTAGCGCTGCCTTGCCCTTGCTTGCACTGCACGAGCGCCCTGCTCTCTCCTTCGAGAGCCCACTGAAAATCTTGTGGCATCTTCACTGCATAGGTAATGGTTGGTCTCTCAATAACCTTAAAGTTTAATTCTTTAGGTGATTTAGTCTAACGGGTAGAAATTGTTTCAATTGGAAATACTACAGGTCCCAGCATGAACTGAATGGCGCACGGAAGGTAGATTTGTGGACTGCGGAAAACCCTAGGTGAGGGATTTCTACCTGATTTAGTTAATTAAATGTATTTAGGGTAAATTAGGATAAAAAGTGTTGTATATATGTAGGATGTATGTTAGATTCGATTTTATAATGCTTTGGGTGAAATTATATGTGATTATTAAGGTTAGGTATAGAATTTTAAATGAATTGAATTGTTCTAGATGATAGAATCGTATTGACTTGATTTGAATGACTGTTCTTAGAGTTTAATTTGACGAATGCACGAAAATAGTCGAATTTGGGATTTAAGTTTAAGAATTTATGCAGTCTTTTTAATTATAAGTTGTCCTGCATATAGGAAAACAAAATACTAATTCCGTATGATGAAAATAGGCTTCAATACCTTTAAAATGACATATGGTTTGAAGAGATCGGATGAGAATTGAAAAGTGTATGAATTTTCAAAGATTTTTCTAATTTATAGGGAATTTATGTATTTAGACGTGTTTTCGATTTTGAACGATTTTAGGTTTGAATTTAGCTTGATTTTGATTTGGTTATTTACTTAAAATGGAATGAAAATTTGTGACATTGGAGTTTATTCATAAATTGGAGAATTAAGGTTTGTACAAACTTAGGGAAAATGATAAACCCTAAGATTAATTGGAAATTTGATGATTTATGTGATACTTTGATTAGGTTGATCTTATTGGAGACTCAAGGAGTCGAATTGGTTTGATTTTGGAAATAGAGAGTGACTACCCTCCCTAGAATGTGAGTGGGACCCTAATCTCTTGCATGAAATAGTGAAACCTGATTTTACATTGTTTTTAAACAAAACATGCTTTGATATGCATTGATTCGACGTGTGATACTTAATCTCAAATTTGTTTTGTGACTATTGGAGTGTCGTACTTATGTTTTCTACGATTATGCATCCATGTTTGAAAAGAAATGAAATTGTGCCATGATTTGAGAAACGGAATGCTTGCTATTCGACCATTGCATTGGTTTGTAGAATTTGAAATGATTTTGATGAAATTATATTGGCACACGGATTTAAAATGTTTTGATGAACTGTGAGGGCACCGGGATGCCCACTTGTGATGAGATTACTGTGATGATGACATTGATGATTCCGTAGCTACGAAGGGCGTTTGTAGAGGCATGAGTTGCCCGGATACGCTTTGGCCAGAGGTATCCGCAAACGTCGTGATTGCGATATGTATGGGCCCGGTTGAACCGAAAGGGGAGGTCCGTCAGAATAGGCGGTCTAGCACCGGGAGTTGCTTGTACATGATTGTGATATTCCGTATGGGCCCGGTTGAACCATGTATTGGGGAGGTCCGTCAGCATAGGCGGTCTAGCACCGGGAGTTGCTTGTACGTGGTTGTGATGTTCCGTATGGGCCCAGTTGAACCGAAAGGGGAGGTCCGTCAGAATAGGCGGTCTAGCACTGGGAGTTGCTTGTACGTGCCAACGTCGGGGTAGAGAGCTACTTTGAAACACTTTGCATATTAAAACCCCCGATGCGCCTGTCCTTGGTCATGGTTGACCCTTGCCAGGATTCTTTCGGCTAGCTCTATGTTATACTTGATTTTTTAAATGGATGCATATAGGTGTGATATCGTGTGACTGCATAAATGAGTTTATTGTATCGAACATATCATGATTTATTGCGAAACTTGAGTTATTGTTACGAATGATATTGTTTGACACTCCAATTTTCACCAACACTATTAGTACTTGAGATTATCCCCTCACTCACTGAGTATTCTTCCCCGAATACTCACCCCTCCTCTTTCCCTCCCCAGACAGGATTTTTGTGCTGGAGCGACATTTCAGAGTATAGAGTTTGGTGGATTTGGGTGATTCAGAAAGGTGAGATCTTAAGTTTAAATTGAAAGATGAAATATGTATTTAATTTCGACCTCCCGAGGTCTTATTGAGGTCCGTAGTTGACCGTGTACTTATTTTGGGATGACTGTATAATTTATGTATAATTATTTGCGAAACTCTCATATTTCATTTGCATTGAGGCGATTGTACGTTTTGAATGTTACTTGGGAAATTTGTTATACATTTGTATAAACTTAGGCCTGCTCGGTGTAGCGGCTGCTCATGCTCTAGTTGGGCATGACAGTAGAGGTCTGTGGTTAGGACTGTTGGTGATTTATAGCCTTGCGTTGTTCTGGATGTCGGTTTTGGGAGTCGTTGGTTTTGGAGAGGCCGGGATGGCCATTTGATTTATTTTCAGATTGATTTTGAATTATACAGGTTTATACAGGTTATTTGTACATTGGGAGACCTCCGATTTATGGGGAGGTTCTGTCCGATTTTTTGTAGAAATACAGCCGGCATCCAGGGCAACGGGCGGCTGTTCACGATTCCCGGTTCGGGACGTGACAGTCACCACCTCCACGAAGATTTGAAAATCGAGTATTTGACGGTGAAAGATCCACTTGAATTGTGAAAAAGTTTGGAGGAAAGATTTAACCACCAAAAAACGGTAATACTTCCTAAAGCTCGTTATGATTGGATCCATTTGCGATTCCAAGATTTTAAATCTGTGAGTGAATATAATTCAGTCGTTTTTAAAATTAGTTCTCAATTAAAATTATGTGGAGAGAATATTACTGATTATGATATGTTAGAGAAAACACTCTCCACTTTTCATGCCTCGAATATGCTCCTGCAGCAGCAATATCGAGAGAAAGGTTTCAAGAAATATTCTGAACTAATTTCTTGTTTACTCGTGGCTGAACAAAATAACGAGTTATTAATGAAAAACCATGAATCTCGTCCAACTGGCTCTAGTCCATTCCCTGAAGTGAATGCGACAACTCATAACAATTCTGGACGAGGACGAGGATATGGAAATGGTTGTGGTCGAGGACGACACCATGGTCGTGGTCGTGGTCGTGGCCGTGGCCGTGGTTGGAATGTTTACCGTAATAATCGTAATGATCATACAAACAACCAGAAGTGGAAAAGTAATGAGAAGAAACAAGAAAAGGGTGGATCTAGCCAGAATGTTGAAAATAAATGCTACCGATGTGGGGTTATTGGACATTGGTCGCGTACTTGTCGTACGCCAAAGCATCTTGTCGAGCTTTATCAAGCCTCGTTGAAGGAGAAAGATAAGAATGTGGAGGCAAATGCAATATACCGAAATAATGATCCCAATAATATTTTTGAAGGTCTTGAAAATTTGCCCCAATTAGAAATTGGTGATTTTCTTGAGAATACTGAATATGATGATTTTAATTAATGTAATTGTTTTCGTTTCTCAATTTTATAATAAATTTAACTTTATTGTTTGTTTGTTTATTTATTTATTTGGTTATTTATTTATTTATTGTTTTTGAAGCCATATGGATATTATTGGATCAAAAATTGAAGATGAGGATCTTTGTCACGTAGACAGTGCAACTACACATACAATTCTCAAAAGTAAAAGATATTTCTCCCATCTTATTATGAAAAAACAAAATGTGAATACTATATCTGGTAGTGTAACTTTAATCGAAGGCTCTGGAAGAGCAAACGTTTTACTACCAGGAGGAACAAATTTCTTGGTCAGTAATGCATTATTCTCACCCAAGTCCCACCGAAATTTATTAAGTTTCAAAGATATTCGTCTCAATGGCTACCATATAGAAACAACTAATTTGGGAACAAATGAGTATTTGTGCATTACTAATATTAAAATGGGACATAAACAGATTTTGGAAAGACTGTCTGTCTTTTCTTCGGGTCTTTATTATACATATATTAAACCAATTGAAATAAATGTCATAGTAAACCAGAAGTTTACTAGTCAGAATGAATTCCTTTTATGGCACGATAGATTGGGTCATCCTGGATCTGTAATGATGTGACGAATTATGGAACATTCCTCTGGACATCCATTGAAGAACTTGAAGATTCTTCATTCAAATGAATTCTCATGTGTTGCATGTTATCAAGGTAAATTAATAGTAAAACCATCACCAAGTAAGATTGAATTTGAATGTCCTACATTTTTGAGTCGAATTCAAGGTGATATATGTGGACCGATTCACCCACCATGTGGGCCATTCAGATATTTTATGGTTTTAATAGATGCATCTACAAGATGGTCACATGTGTGCTTATTATCAACTCGAAACCTGGCGTTTTCGAGATTACTTGCTCAGATAATTCGATTGCGAGCACAATTTCCTGATTATCCCATCAAAACAATCCGCCTTGATAATGCTGGAGAATTTACTTCTCAAGCATTTAATGACTATTGCATGTCTATTGGTATAAAGGTTGAACATCCTGTAGCTTATGTTCATACTCAAAATGGTCTAGCCGAGTCATTTATTAAACGCCTTCAATTAATAGCAAGGCCATTACTTTTGAAATCCAAGCTTCCCGTTCATGCTTGGGGACATGCAATTTTATATGCAGCAATACTAGTTCGCATCCGACCAATTAGTTCTCAAGCTTCCCCTTTCCAATTGGTCTCTGGAAGAGAACCTAATATCTCTCATTTACGTACTTTTGGATGTGCAGTATATGTCCCCATTGCTCCCCCTTATAGAACAAAAATGGGATCTCAAAGGAAATTAGGCATTTATATTGGTTATGATTCTCCCTCTATCATCAAATATCTTGAACCCATGACAGGAGATGTTTTTAATGCTAGATTTCTTGATTGTCGGTTTGATGAGACATTCTTTCCAACTTTAGGAAGCGATAATACTAGGAAAGAAAAGATAGAAAAAGTGATCACTTGGAGTAATCCATCCTTATGTCACTTTGATCCTCGCACAAAACAATGTGAACTAGAAGTTCAACGAATCATTCATTTACAACAAATTGCAAATCAATTACCAGATAATTTCTCTGATCCAAAACGAGTAACAAAATCACATGTTCCAGCAGAAAATGCTCCTATCAGAATTGATGTCTCTAAAGAACCCATCATAACAAATGAACCTAAACCATGCCTGAAGCGTGGAAGACCAATGGGTTCTAAGGACAAACACCCTCGAAAGAAAAGAGGAACAAATGAACAAATCGACTGTATAGAAAAAGGGAATACTCCGATCCAAGAAGAAAAACTTTCAGAAGAAGTTGAAATAGACAATCAAGAAATATCGATCAATTATACTTCTACAATGAAGACATGGGATCGAAGAAATACGAACATTGATGATATATTTGCATATAATGTGGCAATTGACATTTTGAGTGAAAATGAGGACTTTGAACCCACGACCTTAAAGGAATGTCAATCAAGAGAGGATTGGCCAAAATGGAAAGAAGCAATTCAGACAGAGTTAATATCTCTCTCAAACCGTGCAGTTTTTGGGCCCATTGTCAAAACACCTGAAGGCGTCAAACCAATAGGATATAAATGGGTATTCGTACGAAAACGAAATGAGAAGAATGAGATTGTGCGATACAAAGCTCGACTAGTTGCTCAAGGTTTTTCGCAAAGACCTGGGATTGACTATGAAGAGACATATTCCCCGGTAATGGATGCTATTACTTTTCGTTATCTTATTGGTTTAGTAGCACAGAAAAAGTTTCATATGCAAATGATGGATGTCGTTACAGCATATTTATATGGTGCACTAGATAATGACATATATATGAAAGTCCCAGAAGGACTAAAGGTGCCAGAAGCATGCAATTCTCGAGAATTATTTTCTATTAAATTACAAAGATCTTTATATGGTTTAAAACAATCTGGGCGGATGTGGTATAATCGTCTAAGTGAATATTTGTTAAAAGAGGGTTATACAAATAATCATATTTGCCCATGTGTTTTCATAAAGAAGTCCGAACATGGTTTTGTAATAATCGCTGTTTATGTTGATGACTTAAATATTATTGGCACTCCTGTAGAGATCTCAGATGCAATTAATTATTTAAAGAAAGAATTCGAAATGAAAGATCTTGGTAAAACTAAATTTTGTCTCGGCCTGCAGTTCGAGTACTTAAAGACCGGGATTTTTGTTCATCAAACAACTTATACTGAGAAAGTTTTAAAACGATTTAATATGAACAACTCATACCCATTAACCAGCCCAATGGTTGTTCGGTCACTTGATATACGAAAGGATCCTTTCCGTCCTCGGGATAATAATGAGAAGATACTTGGTCCTGAAGTGCCATATTTAAGCGCAATTGGTGCTTTAATGTATCTTGCTAATAATACCCGACCTGATATTGCTTTTGCTGTAAATTTATTAGCAAGGTATAGTTCTACTCCAACCAGAAGACATTGGAACGGGGTTAAGCACATTTTTCGATATCTCCGAGGAACGACTGATATGGGTCTATTTTATCCTCATGAATCAAATGCACAATTACTTGGGTATGCAGATGCGGGATATTTATCTGATCCACACAAAGCCAAGTCTCAATCAGGTTATGTATTTACATATGGTGGAACAGCGATATCTTGGAGATCTATGAAGCAGACTCTAACTGCCACTTCATCAAATCATGCCGAATTAATTGCACTCCATGAGGCAAGTCGTGAATGCGTGTGGTTGAGGACGATGACTTCTCACATTCAAGAATCATGCGGGTTATTAATAAACAAGAAGACTCCAACGACACTTTTTGAAGATAATGCAGCTTGTATTGCCCAATTAAAAGGTGGATACATCAAAGGTGATAGGACGAAACATATCTCCCCGAAATTATTTTTCACAAATGATCTACTACAAAGTGGAGATATTGACATACAGAAAATTCAATCAAGTGAGAATCCTGCAGATTTATTTACAAAAGCATTACCCACCACAATATTTGAGAAATTGATTCATAAGATTGGAATGCGACGTCCTAAGGATATTAAGTAATGACCTCAACAGGGGGAGTGTAATATCAAAATACATGTATAAGGAATGATGTATTCTTTTTCCTTCACTAGGGTTTTTTGTCCCACAGGGTTTTTCTCTAGTAAGGTTTTAACGAGGCATATTCTTTATACAATAGACATCCAAGGGGGAGTGTTATAAATGATATGTATTTATTTGTGGATGTCTATTCATATGTTCAAGAATGACTATTGGCTTTTGGACTACTCTTCAATGATATGATAACCTTTGGCTTTTGAGTTTACTTATGGTTATTAAATTGTAGTCTTTTCATTATCTCTTGAAATACCTATAAATAGGTATGCTTGTAATCTCATGGTGTACAATAAAAAATAGAGAAATAAAATCATTGTTCTCCCATTATCTTTGAGTCCTTTCTATTTCCTTTACATTTCATAATAAATTTTAATTTATATTTATATTTAGTCAAATCTTTAAAAAAAAATTATAGATATGAATTTATTAATAGAATAGTGATATTTAATGATATATTATACTTAATTTGTGGTTAGCTTGTAAGAAGGACCGAGCATAATAAATTGCTAAATTTTTAAAGTTTGAAAATGTAGGAAAAGAAATATGAAAAAACGAACTTACTCCTAAAAAGGATAAACTTTGTAGAATTTGTAACGATTGATGGAGTTGCAACCAAAGAAAAATAAAAATAAAATAAAAATAAAATAAAATAAAAAAGATAAAAAGAAAAGTGGTAAACTAGCGATCAACAATTACTCAATTTTACTGATTAACATTTTATATTAAAACGACTAATTAAAATTTATTTTTCTTGATAAACGCTTGTTCAAAGGATCATAGGTGCTTATTTTTTTTTTATTGGATAGTCGAAATTGTGTTTATTAAAATCAATTTCACAATTAGAAATCCCATGATTAAATAATCACTATTACCATTAAAAGATTTGGATATACCTATTTTTCACCAAAAATAGGAATAAATTTAACTGTAATTTTTTATTTTTTTAAAAAAAGAAATGCTTAAGTTGGGGATTAATTCTAGTTTATGATAGAAATTGTCATCTAGATTCAGAAGCTTATGCTTTTAAATCAGTCCTTTCTTTTCACTGATTGAGAATAATAAGAACAATTTGGAATTTCCGGTTCTTCTTTCTTTTTTTTTGTTTTTCTTTTCCCACTGACAATTATGAACCTGAAAAAAAAAATCATTAAATGAAGGTGACATTTGGTACATGAGAAAAAGATAAAAAGGAAAAATATGAAACAAAAAAAGTTAAATTTAGATTTTTTCTCTTTTAACTTAATTTAGTTTATCATTTGATTTTGAGAGAGATCGTTTTAGCCGGGTCAGAAATGAAATTCTTTTCTCCTTTAATTTTACCATGTTTGTAAAATTCTGGATTTATTTTTATAATTTTAGTTTGTAATATACTGAATTTAATTTTTTATTTTAATTTGAAATTTGTATCCTAGAGAGAGAGAGAGAGTAAAATATTGATCTTTAGATCCTCTTTTAATTTATACCAAATATTACCTAAGAGGGACTACCAAAATTAACAAGGTGTGTTCCAAAGATTTGTTTCCAAAATCAAAATCTGAATTTAATTAGCTTAACTTGTTTTTTTATCTCTTTGTTACTTCAAAATTTTAAATTAATAAAAATTAAATTCCTCTATAATTTTATTTTTTGTTTACATACAATTGAATCTAACGTTATGGGACAATAATCAGTTAATTACGCAATTATTTATTTGAAGAGCATAATTTTGGTTTTATTATTTAAAGAAAGAGATTGAAATCCAATTGTGTTTGTTATGAAACGTAGAGGAGTCAATATTATTTGTTAGATTAAAGAAAGTCTTTTTTTAAATAAAAATATATATTCATATCGGAGAGCGGTGAATTTTTTGAAGTTTTAATATACAAATAAATTTAATCTTCAAATTTTTTAATGAATTCATCAGCCCGTTTTTCAAGAATTTCTCTATTAAATATAGTTTGTAATATGTTATAAATATTTATCCTAAATTTAAAAGTTGAAGAAAAGTTAATGGTTTATAACCCATCAAATTTGAAACTATTTGAATTTGATTGAAATGGTATATTAGAGGAAAAATATGATTTTTTTCAAATGATCTTAAAAATAATAAATAATTAATTGATTAATTATTTAAGGGTCAAACATAGGACACTTGAGCACCTGGGCATTAGGAAATTGCAATTTTGAATAAATAAATATTATTTATTTTTTCAAAGGACACAATTTTGAATTTGAAAAAATAAATAAATTGGTGTCTTTTGAATAAATTGATGATTTTTAAATCAAACGGATATACTCGTTATGCCCTTTAAGTGAAAAGATATCCTTCATTCTTTCTCTATAAATAATCCCTCCGACCAATGAAATTTTTTTTTTAGAATTTTCCTTCATCGGCAATATAACAAGATTTTATTTTCTTGAAATTTTCTATTTCGTTTTTGAGAAAAATTTGAGATTTTGTTGTCTCAATTTCTATTTCGACTTGCGAATCTTGAAAGAATCTGCTATCAACCAGCTAGTAATATAATGAGAGTATAATTTCCTTAAGAACAATGATCATTTTACATGCAACCCTTTCAAATTTTCATTTCAAAAATCTTCCGCTCCTAACATTCTCTCCATTACCTAAAAGCAACTTCCAAAAAAAAATTAAAATTAATGAAAAATTTTCCTTTTTCTTCGTTCATATCTCATTTTATTAACAAAAAAATACAATAATAACGATCTGAATTTTAATTTTAAAAATTCAAGATCGACATTCTTAAAAACAAATATAAGATAATTAAAATATATATAATATAATTAAAAAAAACAAAACACACACACGCACAAAGTCCAAATACATTTATAATACGAAAAGTGATAATTTAAATTAATTTAATTCTTTTATGCCACTCGTTTTTATTCGAAATCATTTTTTTGATTACCTATTAACTGCTATATTTTTGCGAATATATTATATCTAACTTTTTGACGATCTATTTCGTCATTTTATTAAATCTCTTATATTTAAACTCTCGATTTTCCTAACTGGTGTATTTTTAAATTTTTATTTTATATATCCAAACTATCTCAAATGATATTCTTACATCTTATCCATAATTGAGTCTACTTATTTTATTTTTGTTTCGTAGCTTGTACATATTGAGAAGTCAATTTTAATGTAAATAGTTCTTATTTAAATATATATATATATATATATAGATATATTTTTTGAGCTCTGGTGTCTGTGGGTCCGTGCTTTTTATTAGAGGTCTTGGCCACCTTTTGGTATTAACAAAACCACAAGAAAACAATAACAACATTTATCTCAAAAATTTAAGGTTGATCGTGGAAATATATATATATATATATATATATATATATATATAATATTTAATTTGTATAGATTCTTTTATATCACTTATTTTTATTTAAAATTATCTTTTCAATTAATTTCATAATTATCATGTCTTTATAAATAATTTCTATCCAAATTTTCAACATTCTATAAAAAAGTTTACCCGTGCACAAAATGCTCCCCAACTTACGGGAGTAGGGAGAGGGTGGGCTATATATACACAACATTTTTCTTATATTTTTTACAAAGAAACTATTTTCATGTATTGAACCTATAACCTCAAGATCACAAAGAAATAATTTAATCGTTGTACCAAATTTCTCACCTTTAAATTTTTAAGAGTTTATCTTTACGTTTTATTAAATTTATTATATTTAAATTCTCAGTTTTTTTAACAAATGTGTTTTTGGGTTTTCATTATACATATCCAAATCATCTCAGATGGTATTCTTGTATTTTATCTATAATTGAGTTAATTTCCAACTTATTACGTATATCATCATTTTTAATTCTATCTTTTCTAATTTTTCCACATATCCATCTAAACATTCACATTTCAGGTACAGTCATTTTTTATTCTTATTATTTGTTTAATAGCTTAAAACTCATTAACATACAATAGTACAGATTTTACTATAATTCTATAGAATTTCTCCTTTAGATATAACGGTATTGTGCGATCGCAAAAAATTTTAGATATTTTTTTCTATTTCATCCAACCTGCTTAAATTCGATAGTTCACATCCCCATTTATATTTCCATCATTCTAAATGATGGAATCAAAATATTTAAATCGTTCACTTTTTGATATTTCTCTACCCTTTAATCTAATCATTTTCTTGTTATTCTGATGGTTGCTATTAAACTTAGATCCCATATACTTAGTTTTTGACCTACTTAATCTAAATCCTCTAGAGTACAATATGATTCTCCATAACTCAAATTTAATACTAATACATTGTTTAGTTTTACCAATCAATACTATATCATTTACGAAAAAACATATCTCATGGTATTTTATTTTAGATATTTTTTATAATTTTATTTATTACTATTACAAATAGTATAGGATTTAATATCGAATCTTAATATGAGCCAATATTAATACGGAAGCTATTACTCAAACCCTCGTAAATTTTTATATCGATCACAATTCCTTTATACATTCTCCTAATCAGATTAATATATTTTGAACAAATCCCTTTTTTTATCGGTGCCTATTATAATACGTCTCTAAAAACTCTATCATTAACTTTTTTAAATCTATAAATATTATATATAAATTTTTTTCTATACTCTGAATATCTTTATGGACTATCTTAATAACTTTCTTAGCAAAACAAAAACAAAATTGGAGGGCTACAATTCCCGGATCTCTTTAAAATCTTTTTATTTATTCATTTATATTATTATTATTCCTTTCCAGCTGAACTGCGATCGGAGGTGGAGGTGGAGGTGGTGGTGGAAGTGGAGGGATGGATCAAAATTTTACTACAACACGATTATCGGATTTTTACTTATGTAGTTTTTAAACATGTAATGAGGTCCCATCTCCATCTTCTTCCCTCCTCTCCCCTCAACAATAAGTCAGATGTTGGGGTATACCTCGAATAGTTTTTAAATTCAGTTTTCTACTTAAAGTTTAAATCTGATGCATTTTGTTTCATTTCATGTTTATAACGAGAATTCCTAGTCCGATATACCCAGATTTATTTGTTCTAGAACTTGTTACTACTGCAAAACTTATGAAGGAAATAAGTTAGTAGAAGAACCCTGCCTGCCTGCCTGCCTGCCTGCCTGCCTGCCTGCCTGCTGTTTGACAATGTTCTGCAACGAAAAGAAGAGTCAAAATACACTGCACTGTCCTTACTAATAGATTATTGGACATGAGAACTTATAGCAAAATCTAGTAAATCAACCAGCCTTTTTTTTTTAAAAAAATTCCTGCTATTTGAGCATAAGCACCGGAACTTTTGACAAAATTGTTATATATATTACAGTTGGGCAAGTTTCAATAGTCCTTTTTTTTTTTGATATAAAAGTTTCAATAGTCTTTTGCTGATGATTTAGGTTAACATCACAATGTAGCATTTTCCGATTCTTAAGAGATTTTAGTATGAGCATAAATTTTGATTTGTGTTAGTAACCCATTACAAGTAGTTCTTGGGCATTCATTTTGGGCTTAATGGAGATTGTGGCTCTTCTTCTGCAGCTAGTTTGATCGAGCTTGTAAGCTTCGTTGAGTTGTATTATTACATACAATGGCTTCAGCAATAGCACAATGCTGCTCAAACTGTCTCAGGTACTATCCTTGTGGTCAAACTGTTCAGCAATAGTACATTTTCATGAGTTTCTATTTTTGTACTTGAATAAAAAAAAAAAATGTGTTATGGCAATCGCCTACCTCATTATTTTTAGATTTACTATACTAAAAGACATGCTCTGCTGTTTTAGAACATATAATTTACACAGTTCTAAATCTTATAACTGAAAAACGTTTATTTTATAAACAAAAACAATGACTTACCACCACACACTTATCAGTCAAAAATGGTTGCCTTGAAACATTTTGTAGGATGAAGATCTACGCACATAAGATGAAGAAGGGAAAAAATAGCTTGGATTTCTTCTAGATGACCGCCTGAAGTCCTGTTTTGATTGATATTTTCCGTAAGCAAAGGTTGCTAAAAATAGATAATATGAGCTTTTATTCCTCCTACTAAAAGTTGACACTATTAATAATGTACTAGTGATAATACTAGACCACAAGACAAGGAAGTAGTCCTCCACACTAATTACTACAAACATATATGGCTGTCCGGCAATTTGGAGTATGCATTTGAATTTCTAACATTGTCTTATTCAACAAGTTATGGTCTGTAAGCAATTGGGACCACATAGAGGTCGTTCTTTCTTCTGATTGTTGCGCCAAAGAGCTCTGTCATGTCGAGATCATCCTCCTTTGCTCCATCATGAAGTTTCCAGTCAAAATGGTACAGCATTTGTGCAAGTGGAAGAAGGATATTTGCGGTACCAAACAATATGCCAGGGCACATCCTTCTTCCAGCACCAAATGGGATAAATTCAAAGTCTGTCCCTTTGTAATCAACTGAACTTCCGAGGAACCTCTCGGGGACAAAGCTATCTGCTTCAGCCCAATATTTGTTGTCCCTTCCGATAGCCCATGCATTGATTATGACTTTGGTTCTTTCAGGTATAACATATCCATTAATTTCACATTTCTCTTGGCATTCTCTTGGAACTAGTAAAGGTGCAGGAGGGTGTAATCTAAGAGTTTCTTTCATAACTTGTTTAAGATAATTTAGTTCATCAATTTTTGTTTCATTGACATTGCCTTCTTGACCAAAGACCAGTCTCACCTCTTCTTGCACCTTTTTTAGCACTTTCGGATTTCTGAGCATTTCTGACATTGCCCATTCTATTGTCGTTGAGGACGTCTCACCTCCGGCAACAAAAATGTCCTGGAATTTAAAGAGCAAAACTAAATTTATCAATTTTGTTTTCTTTTAAAATTGATGACAATATCAAGAAAAAGAAGTAAAAATAGAAAAATAAATAAAAAATTAAAAAAAAAAAGAAAGTCCATTTTTCTTCTTTTACAAGTCGAAGACAAGACTAGAAGAGTTTTAAATTCGTTGTGTTAGATATATGACTATGACAGTTGTGAATCTTGAAAGCTCATGTTGGAATCAATATAATAGAAACAAAACTTCTAAAACTACATAATGTAGACAACATTTTAAAACTTTATGCTGTATTCTCTGATACATATTATATGGCTATTTCTAAACTAAGTGTTAAAGTAGAACTGGATAGTCAAAATTGTAGAAGCAATGGTAGATTTATCAAAATCAAAATGCCTTGGTGTCCTTTAGAAACACTTGAAACTATTGTCAAGAAAAAATGAACAAAAAAGAAGATAAACTAAGAGTAACAAATACTGTTAATTATGATCGTGAGTACCAAGCTCAAGTAGAGCCCTTAGTGTTTGTCTCTTCACCATCATCCCAACTGTCCCCCCTACACTACAATCACCACCACTTCTCTTCAATCCTTTAAACTGTAGATAATAATTTTTTTCCCCCAAATTTGTTGACATGGTCTTTGGTAACATATGCATACTTTTAGATGGGGAAGCACACAAAGATATAGTGATGTTAACATATGTAATTTCAAAACAAAAGACTTATTAAGTATTACGGTATAATGGCTTAACAAAAATATGAAGTGTTTAATGTATAATGAATATATGAAAAAAAGAAGAAACTATCAGTTGCTGTGTTAAGGCATGTTTCTATATACTTGATTAAATTGGAGTTATGTAAATGTTCTATCTATGATTTCACGAGCCACAAGTTGAAATTATTACCTGAATTTTATGATAATAGGAAAGCTGAAACCATATTCAATATTTACTTTCCAATAAATGGTAGGATTTGATTTAATTTAGTTTCTAATTTTGGAATGGTAGGCAGAGTTTAGATAACTTCTACTTACAAAAATAACCCCTTTGATATGATCATTTGTTAAGGAAAATCCAAGGTCATCTTGCTCCTGAAGTTTTAACAGAACGTCTACAAGATCTTCATGTGCTACACCATCTGTGCTGCTCTTTCTTTGCTTCCTGCTTTCTTTGTGCTCATCAATGATGAAGTTCAGTATACTATCAGATTTTTGATGAGTTTTCTCAATTCTAGGCCTCACCCCACTGATCTTATGGAGCCATTTGAGAGAAGGAAAAAGATCGGCAACGCTGAAGCCAGATCCATCCTCTGTAGTCTCCTTAATAACCGAAATGAAAACTTCTGTGTCTTCGCTTTTCTTGCCAAAGGCTGCCCTCGTAACAATGTGATTAGTCAAGGTGAAAATTTTCTCACTAAGATTTATAGTGGACCCGGCATGTGCAGATATGAGTGTGATGAGATTTGAGACCTCCTCTTCCCTTATTGATCGGAATGATTGGACACGCTTTGCATTCAAAAGCTCCAACATGCATATTTTACGCATCTCTCTCCAGTAAGCACCATAAGGCGTGAACACAATCCCTTTGAAATCGTAAGACATAATGCTTGCAGAAAGAAGGAAAGGCCTGGTGGCAAATACGGTGTCATGCGTTTTCATCACTTCTTTAGCTGTTTCTGGGGAGGAAGCAACTACCACCGAGATTTCACCAAGCTGCAGGTGCATCAACGGGCCATATTCCTTAGCCAAGTCACGAAGACGATGATGGGGTGAGGAGCCAATCAGGTTGTGTATGTTTCCTATGAGAGGTAGCTTAAATGGAGATGGTGGAAGTTTTGAATTTGGATTGTTGATTTTGGATCTCTTATGTAGTTTTAGAACAACATATATGAAAAGTATGAAACATAGAAGAGATTGGAGGGATAGAAACTGAAGCTCCATATGAAAGAGATAAGGGAAACCGGATAATGTTCTTCTGGTTTTCTGTCTGGCTAAATAATCGCTTTTGCCTATTTATAATATGTCTGCTGCTGGCGTTTTTGTATTTTTGTATTTTTTTTAAATTCATTTCGACGATGCTTGTACGTACCCTAGTAGTACAGTCTAGTAGCTCCCACTTCATATATATGCACAAGATTGGCACCGTTGGATCATTTAATAATTATTAATCATTTATAAATAAAAAATTAATAATTATTAAATTAAAATTCATTAACTATATTATAAGAGGATAGACTAGTGGTCATAACTTTTCCTTCAATCCAATAATCTTAGATTGAAATTTTGACGTAATTAAAAAAATAAAAAATAAAAAAGGGTGTGAGGTTCTAGAAAAGCTAAGGAAAAATAAAATAAAACTTAATATTTGTAAGTAGTGGGTCAAAATGGGAATTTAAATGTTTTGTTTATATTAAACAGTCAAATTTCTAAAATTGACTAATCTGGAAGAATTATTTGCAGTTAATCACTGACTTACTTAATCATCTCTTCGCTTTGTAGACTAATTGAATGGCCCCTGCATTGCCCAGCCCTGCCCTGCCGTGCCCTGGAAGAATGGTTTGCAGTATTTTATTAGAGATATTTTCCCACTCCGTCCTCTATTTTCTTGAAGACTAAGCCGACAAAATTGAATGGCTCCTCCGATTTGAAACCTCATAAAAAAATACTCCAAAATTGAGTGGGTGGTGGCCAAATAGGGTCCACATGGTAAAATTAGTGATAAGTGGAATTCCTATTCAAGCAATCGTTTCAAAATTCCATTAATAAATATTAAATTAGAATTAAATAATTATGTAGTGCAATATGCAATCCCTAGAAAAATAATACAAGAAAGAGAGGGTTACATCATCCAACCAAAATGGTCCACAAGTTGCCATGAAGCTGAGCTAATTGCCATCTTTCTAAGAGATTACAAAAAAAAAACGGGACTATTTCAGTCATCTAATGAGATCGTTTGAGTTTATGTGTTTTTTTAACTTTATAATAGAAAATTTTTAATTATTATTTTTAATAGATATCGATAAATTTATTAAACATGCCAAATGCATCAGAAACCATGTCGTATACAATTTCTAAAATTTAGAAGTTTGGATCTTACTTGTTGCTAGGTATATAGGACCATATCAACGCGTGAGCGGACTTATCATGTATACGTTAGAATGTGAAAAAAAAAAAAAAAACAATGATGTTGGGATCGATTTTCGCCTCACAAATACCCGCTTTTCCGACTCGAGCGGGAAGCCGATGACGGTGGTTCTCTATGATTTTTCACGGATGAAAAACTTACAAAAACCCCACTGAGACTGGTCTGACGGGGGGACTCCAACGCTCAAGTCAGTATGAGTGATAAGATAAAAACTGATAGCAGTCGTAGATATCATACCTCTGGTCGTATAAGATTGAGCATGAAGGTCTACCTCTGTCGGTGTATGTAAATGGGTATGAAACTCCCATATGAATGACATATGAGATTGGATATAAAACCCCCCTCTGAACAATGTATAAAACTGGATATAAAACCCCAATCTGAATGATGTATAGAATCGCCTCTCTTTCGTGTATAAAAGCTGAGTCCCCTCTGAAGGTTGCATATACTTTGTATTTATAACCTTCCCAATAGTGCAGAAAATCGTAGTTTCCTTTTGCTTGAAATCTTTTAAGATGGTTAATATTGTCATTAGAGACTTCTGAAAGGTTTTGACTTCCTCAAGAAATATGGAAAGATTTGACCTTGATAGTGATTGTCTTCCTTATAGGATAGCCATGCATAATTTTGGAAACCTATTAAATAGGGTACCATCATTTGCTCCCACTCATAATTGCATTTTGAAAAAATGGTATTAGGAGTAGAGTGGATTGTAAGAGGTCTTCCAAAAGACCGAAAAGTCAAGAGATCAGCAGACCAGTAGATTGAGAGATCAAATGATCGAGAGATCGAGTCATCGAGTGATCGAGAGATTGACAGATCGACAGGTTGAGTGATCGTGAGATCCAGAGGTCGAACGATCGAGCGGAATACCAGACCGACAGGTCAAACGATCGAGAAAATATCAGACTGACAGGTCAAACGATCGAGAGAATACCAGACTGATAGGTCAAACGATTGAGAGAACACCAGACCGACAGGTCGAATGATCGAGAGAATACCAAACTGACAGGTCATACTATCGAGAGAACACAAGACCAACAGGTTGAACAGTACATCAGGGCGTCATAGGCCCGTTCGGGGAATTAGATCCATATCGACAGATCTGGGCGACATGGACCCGTTCAGGAAGCTCTATCCCTTATTGATGGCACGCTCAAATAATAGGATCTGGGCGATTTAGGCCCGCTGAACGATAGGAGTTGGGGGATCAAGGCCCTCTGAACGATAGGAGCTGGACAACTGAGGTCCTCCAAATGAAGGGAGTTTGGCGATTGAGGCCCTCTGAACGACAGGAGTTGGGTGACTAAGACCCTCCGAACGACAGGAGCAGGATGATTAAAACCCTCCGAATGACAAGAACTGCGCGACAAAGACCCTCCGAACGAAGGGAGTTGGGCGACTAAGGCCCTCTGATGACAAGAGCTGGGCGACTAAGACCCTCCGAATGAATGGAGCTAGGCGACTAAGGTCCTCCAAACGACAGGAGCTGGACGACTGAGGCCCTCCGAATGAAGGGAGTTGAGCTACTAAAACCCTCCGAATGATAGGAGTAGGGCGACTAAGGCCCTCTGAATGAAGGGAGTTGGGCGATTAAGGCCCTCTGAACGACAGGAGCAGGGTGACTCAGACCCCCCAAATGAAGGAACTGGGCGACTAAGATTCGTCGAACGATAGGAGCTGGGCGACCAAGACCCTCCGAACGATAGGAATTGGGCGACTCAGACCCTCCGAACGAACGATAGGAGTTGGGTGACTAAGACCTTCCGAATGATACGAGCTGGGCGACTCAGGCCCTCCGAACAAACGATAGAAGCTGAGCGACTAAGGCCTTCTGAACGATATGAGCTGGACGACTCAGACCCTCTGAATTAAGGGAGTTGGGCAACTAAGACCCTCCGAACGATAGAAACTGGATGACTCAAGCCCTCCGAACGAACGATAGGAGCTGGGCGACTAAGGTCTTCCGAAGGATACGAGTTGGGCGACTCAAGCCCTCCGAACGAACGATAGGAGCTGGACGACTAAGACCCTCCAAACGATAGATAAGAGCTAGGCGGCTAAGGCACTCCAAACGATAGGAGTTGGGCTACTTAAACCCTCCGAATGATAGGAGTTGGCTGATTCAGACCCTCCAAATGATAGGAGTTGGGCGACTCAGACCCTCTGAATGATAGGAAACTTTAGATAAGTGGGCCGACAAGCCGAACGATGGAGAGACCAATAGTTCGAAAAATCAAAAAATCCGGGAGTCAATAGACTAACAAGAGATTGGGAGGCCGACAGGCCGAACGATGGAGAGGCCGACAGGTTGAAAAATCAAACAATCCTTGAGTCAGGAAACTGACAAGAGATTGAGAGGCCGACAGGCCGAACGATGAAGAGACCGACAGGTCAAAAAATCAAATGATTCGGGAGTCAGGAGACTGACAAGAGACTGAGATGCTGACAGGCCGAACGATGGAAGGACCGACAGGTCAAAAAATCAAATGATTCAGGAATCAGGAGACTGATAAGAGATTGAGAGGTTGACAGGCCAAACAATGAAGAGACCGACAGGTCGAAAAGTCAAACGATCATTGAGTCAAGAAATTGACAAGAGATTGAGAGGTCGATAGGCCGAACGATGGAGAGACCGACAGGTTGAAAAATCAAACGATGCGAGAGTCAGGAAACTGACAAGAGATTGAGAGGCCGACAGGTCGAACGATGGAGAGACCGACAGGTCAAAAAATCAAACAATCCGAGAGTCAGGAGACTGATAAGAGATTGAAAGGCCGACAGACCGAATGATGGAGAGACCAATAGGTCAGATAATCGAGGGCGGTATAGACCCATTCGGGAGATAAATCCCATCAGTAAATCGGGGCGACATGGTCCGTTCGGGAAGATAGATCCAGCGGAGGAACTCCAATGCTCAAGTTAGTATGGGCGATAAGATAAAAACTGATAGTAGTCGTAGATATCATACCTATGGTCGCATAAGATTGAGTATGAAGGTCTACCTCTGTCGGTGTATATAAATGGGTATGAAACTTTCCTCTGAATGACATATGAGATTGGATATAGAACCCTCCTCTGAATGATGAATAGAACTAGATATAGAACCCTAATCTGAATGATGTATAGAATCGTCTCTCTTTTGTATATAAAAACTGACTCTCCTCTGAGAGTTGTTTATATTTTGTATTTATAGCCTTCCCAAGGGTATATAAAACTCTAGTTTCCTTTTGTTTGAAATCTTTTAAGATGCCTAGTATTGTCATTAGAGATTTCTAAAAGGTTTTGACTTCCAGAAGAAATATGGAAAGATTTGACCTTGATAGTGATTATCTTTCTTATCGAATAATCATGCATAATTTTGAAAACCTATTAAATAGGGTACTATGAGATGATAATAAGTTGGACACTGGTTCCTGATTAAGAACCAATTCTTGCACACAAACCACACAGACAAACAGAGGTCTATAGCTCAACCGCCCCCTCTATCATTGCTTAATGTAATGATTTATTTGATTCCACCCATAATATTTCTTGCTTATGATACGAGATTTTCGCATGCAAAATTATTTAAAAAATTGTAGAAAATTTTTAACATAAATAAATATAAATTATAAAGTAGTTGTTGTTCTAATCAAACCTTAATATCAAATACAATGTTTACTTGAACAAGAAAGGAGTAACTAAATTTAATGGCCAAAAGGAATGGAACAAAAATGATTTCCATTCTCATTCTAGATTTTTGGGTGTTCAAATGAAATATTATTTCGTACCAATTACCAAAGTGCTAGGAAAACTTGGGAATCATATCTAGATTCCCATTCCTTCCATTTGGAATTACAAAATAATGGGATGGTAAATGTAAAGATAAACACAAACTTTTCTTTGTCATGTATCTTTGAGAGAGACTATTTACCTAATTAATTTAATAATCGTATTTTGAATTGATGATCAGATCAGATTTTGAGTGGAGAATTCCATCAAGCACAAAGTGGACGAGTGGGACAGCAAACGTCTCTGGACAAATTTTAACACCTTGTGGATTGAAATGACCCAAATCATAAAAAAGCAAAAAGCAAAAAGTGCATCATTTGATAAATTTAGGGGAAACCCCATTTCCAAATGTGTATGGTTTCTGGTTTCTACGATTGACCCTTCACGTGAATATGGAGGGCATTAGTGTGACATGATTTGGGGCCATATGCGTATCCTTCTTCATTTGGATGGATATGCGATTCATCCATGAATTCCAGTGCATATGTTTTTCTTTTGTTTTGGAGTTACTTGCAAGATCCCCCATTGTAAACCCTAGATCGCTGCGCAGCGTTATCACGTGTTTTTTTTTTTTTTATCGATTCTGACTAATCTACTCCGAACATTATATGAATCGTTAAGAAATTGATTTTTTCAAATTTTATTTTTTTTTATTTCCATCACTTGAATCCAAAATCTATAATCAAGGAAGTGCGATATCCTATCACTACACCTTCAATAATTTGGTACAATATTATCACATGTTAAGACATTATAAATCACCTATCTGTATTACTTACAAACGTAAGACATTAGATTTAGGAAAAACTACACTTTACTTCCTTGTCAAGGTAGTTAGTGGAGAAAACATAATTAATATAATTAGTGTCTATGTAACCCAAATAAATACAATTGCGATTAGTAACAAATAATTTTGAAAAGATTTGGATAAATTTATCCAAACCATATCTAATAGGGAGAAATTATTTATTGAAAGATATCTAAATGGACATGTAAGAAAGAATAATGAGGGATTTGAAACGATATATGAGAACTTTGGCTTTGGTAATAGGAATGAAGCAAGAAATACCATTTTAGAGTTTATTACAACATTCGATCTGATAATCATAAATATTTTTTCAAAAAAAGAGAGTCGCACATAGTTATATATAAAAGTAGATCGAATGCCAACCAAATAGATTTTTTTCTCACTAAGAGGAGTGACAGAATGACCTATAAGGATTGCAAAGTTATACCAAGAGAGAGTGTAACGATTCAACATCGTCTTTTTATAGTAGAAGTGCGTGTGTCTCATAGACAAAAGGAATTTCACCTATTGGTGAAACTAAAAATTAAGTAGTGAAAATTGAATAAAGAGAATGTGACAACTTTTTAAAGGCAAATTAATTGAAACAGTAATCTGATTTGCTAATAATGATTCAAAAACTATATGATTAAAAGTGTCTAATAATATTAAGAACATAGGTAAAAATATTCTCAGTGTATCTAGGGGATGGACTCCAATAGAAAAAGATTTATAGTGGTGGAATGAGAAAGTCTAAATTGTCATACGATCTAAACATGAGTGTTATAGAAATCTTAAAAGTAAGAGAAATAATGATACATTTGAAAAATACAAAACTGCAAAGAAAGAGATGAAAAGAATCATTCACGAATAAAAAAATAAGATATATAATGAATTATACAAGAAACTAGAAACTAAGGATGGGGAAAAAAAGATTTACAGAATTGTCAAGTTAAGGGAGAGGAAAGGAATAGATCTAAATATGGTTCGGTTTTTTAAGAATGAGACCAATAGTATGCTTGTAAGGAATGAGATATCAGAAAGTATTGGAAAAATTATTTTGATAATCTTTTTAACACAAAGAATATAAGAGATATTGATAATACTACAATATTTATAAAAGCAATCAATATGGATTTTAAATGTAAAATCCGTCCTCATGAAGTAAAAGAAACATTAAAAAGAATGAAAGTTAATAAAGTCATAGAATCCAACGACATTCCTATCGAGATGTGAAAATGTTTAGGTAAAGTTGGAATAATAATATTAACACATCCTTTTAATAAGATATGGCAAACCAAGAAAATGCCCCAAGGGTAGAGAGAAAGTACACTTGTGCTACTATATAAGAATAAAAGAGACATATAAGAGTGCTCAAATTATAGGAGAATTAAACTTATGAGTCATACTATGAACTTGTGGGAGAGGGTGATTGAACATAGATTGAAATTAGAGATAAGTGTAATTTAGAATCAATTTGGATTTATATTAGGTTGATGTACCATTGAGGCAATAAACCTATTGAGACATTTGATGGAAATATTTAGAGCTCAAAAGAGAGATTTATATATGGTATCCATTGATCTGGAAAAACCATATGATAGAGTTCCTAGAAAAATATTGTAGTGGATGCTGATGAAGAAGGGAATTTCCGTTAGATACATCAATCTCATTAAAGATATGTATGATGGAATTGTTACCAATGTAAAAACTTGCGAAGACGTAAGTGACAGTTTTCCATTAACATTGAATTTCATCAAGAATCAATATTGAGTTTCATTCTTTTTTGCAATAATAATAGATGAGATCACAAAGAGTATTCAAGATGAAATATCATGATATATACTTTTTGCAGATGATATAGTATTAATTGATGAAACAAGAGAGGGTATTAGTGCGAATTAGAGTTATGGAAAAAGAGTCTAGAATCTAAAAAATTTAGATTGAATCAATCAAAAATTGAGTATATGAGCTGTATTTTTAATGGCAAATACTAGAATGATAAAGAAATGATCAAGTTAAAATGGAATGATATATTGAAAAGTGAATGTTTTAAATATTTAGGATCTATCATTCAAAACGATGCAAATATAGATGGAGATGTAAATCATAAGATTTAAGTGAGTTGGATAAAGTAGAGAAAGGTATCTGGAGTTTTTTGTGATCGCATGATACCACTACATTTGAAAGTGAAGTTTTATAGAATAGCAGTAAATCTGCACTATTATATTGTATCAAATCTTGAGCCATTAAATAATAACAAAAATATAAAATGATCGTCATTGAGATGATAATGTTAAGGTGGATGTGTGGTAAAACTAGAAAAAATAGGATTAGAAATGATAACATACATACTAAATTGGGAGTGAATTCAATTATAGATAAAATGCGAGAGTATCGTTTAAAATGATTTGGTCATATACAACAAAAACCTAAAAACGCACCAATTAGAAAGATCAAAAACTTAAATATAAAAGATTTAGTCAAACGACGAGATAAACCATTAAAAATATGGATGCAATGTATTCATAAAGATATGACACTTAAATGATGAACTGAAGAGATAATTTCTGATAGGATTGAGTGGCGTAGGGGAACTAGAGTATGTTAGACTATCACTTCTTACCTTTTTATTTTTAAGTTTAGTTGGGTAGTATGTGTGTGTGTGTATATATCTTTTTATTTTTATTTTTATTTTTTATTTACTTTTATTTTTTAAATACTATTATTATTATTTTCATATTATTACTATTATATATATATTATAATTATTTTATATTTGTCTCTCACAGTCAACCTCAAATTTTTGGGACTAACCCTCTGGTTTTTGTTGTTGTTGTACACATTTCTCCCTTTAATTGTACATTTGAACATAAAATTTTTGTGATTTTAAAGGTGACGCTTTATCCCATGTGATAGCAATTTTTGTCGCTTAAGCACCTCAATTACTACTTTGTCCTTGGTTTTTTTTTTTTCAAAGATGCGCATGTGACATTTGTATTATGAATATTAAATAATTTGGTGAATTTCCATTAAATTATATAATTTTACCACTATCTCCTGATGACTCACCATTTTGTAAAACATGTATCAGAAGCTTATAAGATAAGCTTAAAGGAGAAGCTTCTAAGGGAAACTATGCAAAGACTTAAAAAGGAAAAAACTTAAGGGAGAAGTCTCGAAGGAAGAAACTTAAGGAAGAAGCAAAGTTTCCCTTGTACATTGATCATGGACACCTCATGTCCTTTCCTTGTCAAGTGTTCAATAAGTGTCAACTCTTGATACAATAAGGTGCTGACTCATCACGTTGACTCATCACCCAAACTTACCTATAAATGTCCCACCCCCTTTCAATTCCAAAACTAAGTTTTTCAAAAGAGGAAAAAGAAAGAGGGAAGAACTTGGAGAGAGAAGATTAAGAGAAAGAAGAGGAGTGAGAAAGAGTTTGAAAAGTTTTTTTCACTGTATTCTATTCAAATCCCTATTTAATATAGATCTTTGTTTTTGTATCAACTTTTTTTATAACCCGTTATTAGCACGAAACTCTGCCTAAACACGAAACTAAGATCAACCAAGCATCTACCTTCGTGAACGTAGTAGAGAAAGAGGTCTCACTATTGAAGGATTCTAAGGGACGTTCTTACCGATTTCTTTATAATTGTGAATTTGGCTAAATTTGAATTTCTGTCTCTCGATATTTTTGAAAAGAATTATTTATCATGGTCTTTTAATGTTGAAATGCATTTGAATGTGATGGATCTTGGAGACACTGTAACACCGACACTACGGTGTCCGTACTATTGTACTCCTGTTCATGAAATATATAGAATATTCCTTAGTTATATATATAGAGAAAAATTTTTATTTATATTGATTTTTGATTTTGGGGTATTTAATTTGAATTTTTGGTATATTTTAAGTTGTCATGTTCGCGAATCATAATAAACCTCATTTTTATGAAATTCGTATTTTAGTAAAATATGGATGTGAAATTATATATATATAATTATTTATAAAAAAAAAAAGAATGAATGAAGATGCTGCGTTTTGACCCAAAACGCTGTATCTCCCCCAATCAATAGAGATTAGGGTTAAAACCCTAATCTCTCTCTTCGTCTCTCTCTCTCTCTCTCCCCTTTCCTGCTCTCTCCGCCACTCTCCCTCACCCTCCACCGCGAACAGTCACTTCCTCCGCCTCTCTCCTCTACCGATCGCCGCCACTCTCTACCTCCCTCTCTATCTCCCTCTCTCTGTTTCTCTCTCTCTGTTGTCTCTCTCGATCGAGTCTTCTCTTCCTCGCGCGACAGAGCTCGCGCTCTCTCTCCCTCCTTTATCCGCTCGTGGTGCTTGCTGTGAGCACCTACTGCTGCAACTCTCTTCTGCAACCCTCGCAGAAGTCCCAACCGGCAGTCGTCAATCGACCCTTGAAAGCCCTAGACCGTGACCTGTGATTTCATCCACTACGCAGGTAAGAGCGATTCCTTTGAACAGTAGCTCTAAGGTTTGATTCCTTCGGTAATTTAGACTAACTAATAGAGTTTGTTTCAGTTTGGAACCCTACAGGTCTTGGACTGAACGGAGTGTATTCGGAAGTTAGGGTTGTGAACTGCGAAAAAACCCTAAGTAAGGGATTTCTTACTCATTCGATTAATTGAATGAATTTAGGGTAAATTTAGGGTTAGAAGTCTTGTATACGTTTAGAATGTATGTTCGATTGGAATAGAATGCAATTTCTGAAATTTTATACCTGAATATTAGAGTTAAGTTTAGAAATCAACATGAATTAGGCTGTTCAATATGAAAGAAGCATGTTAGAGGATGAAAGACTCATGTTTGGTTGATTAAAATAGTTTTCCTTAGAGTTCAATTTGACATATACATGAAAATAGTAGGATTTTGGGGTTGAAATGAAATGAAATACATATTTGAAAGAAAGTTACAAAAATTGTGGTTAGTTTTAAGAACTATTGTGATCATTCTCATTATAAGTTGTCCTGTGTATAGGCAAGCTAAATACGATCTCCATATTATGAAACTAGACCTTTTCATCTTGAAAATGACATATGGTTTGAAATGTTTGGATGAGAATGGAAAAGTTTATGATTTTTAAAAGAACTTCTATCTTGAAGAAAATTTATTTATTTTAGGCTTGTTTCTGACTTTGAGTGGTTTTAGAGTTGAATTAGACTTGGCTTTGATTGTGTTATTTATTTATAAATGAAATGCAATTGATGACATTAGAGTATATTCACAAATTGAAGAATTAAGGTTTGTACAAAATTAGGGAAAGTGGATAAACCCTAAAAATATTTGAAAATTGATGATAAGATTGTGATTGTGTATTAGGAAAGATCAATTGAGAATCGGAGTAAGACTTTATTGTACTGAATTGTGGAAATAGGGAGTGAATACCTGCCCTAGATGTGAGTGACTCTAATCTCTTGCATGAAAAGTGGAACTTGATTTTTATCGTGTTTTCAACAAAACATGCTTTTGATATGCATTGACTCGACGTGTGACACTAAATTTCAAATTTGTTTGTGACTATTGGAGTGTCGTGAAATTACGTTTTCTATGACTATGCATCCATGGTTTGAAATGAAATAATATTGTGCCATTACTTGAAAATTAGATATGTTTTCTATTTTACCGTTACATTGGTTTATTGATTTGAAATGATTTGATAAAATGTATTGGCACACAGATTTGAAATGTTTTGATGAACTGTGTGGGCTGGATGCCTACTTGTGATGAGATGATATGATGAGATGATGTTTCTTGATGGATTTCGTAGCTATAAAGGGCGTTTGTAGAGGCACGGGTTGTCCGGATACGCTTCTACAGGAGGTATCCGGAAACGTCATCTTATGGCTATGGGCGGGGCCGGTTGAACCCACATAGGGGGAGGACATGTGTGACGCCACTGTCTAGCATCGAGCGGGGTTCTATACACGATTATGAGCTAACCCTAGTTAACTCATGACCAGCGTCAAGGTAGAGAGCAACTTTTGAACATTTTTGCATAATAAAACCCCCGATGCGCCTGTCATTGGTCATAGTTAATCTTTGTCAGGATCATTTTTGGCTTGCTCTAAAAATATAATAATTGATTTTGAATGGATGCATATATATATGATATCGTGTGGTTGGTTAAATGATTTCAATTTACTGAACATAATATGTTTTACTGCAAAACGTGAATTATTGTTTACGAATAATCTTGTTTGACACTCCAATAGTTCACCCACACTATTTATGCTTGATATTAATCCCCTCACTCACTGGGTATCTTCCTTGATACTCACCCCTCTCTTTTCCTCCCTCAGACAAGGTTATTGTGATAGAGTGACACATCAGGCTCTAGAGATCTTTGGTAACGTATTGGTGGATTCGGTTATTCACGACGGTGAAATCTAAATTTAAATTGAAATATGAAATCCGTATTTTCTATCGACTCTGCGAGGTCTTGATATTGAGATCCGTAGTTGGCCATGTACATTTTATGAGATGACTGTAAAAATTATGGATATTTATTTGTGAAACTCTCATATTGGCTCATTACACTTGTATTAAGACACTTGTAAGCATTTAAAATTTTTAACTTGAGAATTTGTTGTACACGTGTATAAAATTTAGGCTCATCCAGTGTGGCGGCTGCTCATGCTCTAGTTGGACATGACAGTAGAGGTCTGTGGTTAGGACTGCTAATATTTATGATAACCTTGCGTTGTCCTGGTTGTCCACTGTAGATTGGTTGATATTATTTGAATATGGTTGATTGTTGTGAGGTCGGGATGACCCATTTATTTAGGTGGCAGGATGGTTGTTCAATATACAGGTTGATTTGTACATGAGAGACCTCCGAAATATGGGGAGGTTCTGCTCGATTTTCTATAAAATGTAGTCGGCATTTAGGACAACGGGTGGCTGCTCACGACCCCGGTTCGGGGCGTGACAGACACCGTCAAAATAAAAGATGTTACTAAACAAGATTGTGTAAAAGCAATAATCTTCATTCAACATCATCTTGATAAAAGTTTGAAAACAGAATATTTTACTGTTAAAAATCATCATGAGTTGTGGAAGAATTTAAAGGAAAGATATGATCACCTGAAAATGGTCGTTCTTCCCAAAGGCCGATATGATTGGATACATTTTAGGTTACAAGGTTTCAAATCCATTGATAACTATAATTCTGCAATGTTCAAAATCTCATCCCAATTGAAATTATGTGGAGAAAACATAATTGAAAAAAATATGTTAAAAAAAATATTCTCCACTTTTCATACCTCAAACTTGCTCCTGCAGCGTTAATACCGAAAAAAATGGATTCAAGAAATATTAATAAAAAATCACAAAACTCGACCAATTGGTTGTAATCCATTCCCTAAAACCAATGCGACTAGATATGAATATGGAAAAAGTCAAGATCGTAAAACCAATTGATTCATGGTCAAGAACCAAATATCTCCTATTTAAGAATTTTTAGATATTCGGTTTATGTTCTTGTAGTGACACCGCAACAAAATAAGATGGAATCTCAAAAATATTGGGGATATACGTTGGGTATGAATCTCCATCGATTATTAAATATATTGAACTCATGATAGGAAAATTGTTTACACCTCGCTTTACTGATTGTCATTTTGACGAATCTGTTTTTCTAATATTAAGGAAGAAAAGAATAAGCAGCCTGAAAATAAAATCAGTTGAAATGAATCATCATTATCTTATTTTGATTCTCGAACAAAACAATGTAAATTGAAAGTTCAAAAGATGATTCATTTACAAAATTTAGTAAATCAGTTGGCAAACACTTTTACTGGTTATGAAAGAGTGACTAAATCATATATTCCAACTGCTAATGCTCTTATTAAAATTGATGTCCCTGAAAGATAACATAATGCTAATGAGTCTAAAGTGTACGCAAAATGTGATAGACCAATTGGTTCCAAAGATAAAAATCCTTGAGATAGAAAAAGAGCAAAAAAATTAGATGGTCTAAATGAGAATATTTCATATCTCAAAGATATACCAGCCATAGATAATATTCCAGAAGAATATCAGATGCCTAAAAATATTGATAATCATGAGATCTTAATAAATTATATTATGATTAGTGAAATATAGAACCAACATAATATCAATGTTAATGATATTTTTGCATACCACATTGCAATGAATATTGTAAATGAAAATGAAAATCTATTGATCATGATCACTTAAAAGAGTTAAATAATAAAGAATCTCAAATTTCAAACTCCTGAAGAGCATGTAAAGAAAACTTTCATAAATTTCACCACGACAAGGATATGTTGGGATAGAATTGAAATAGTTGTGGATGATATTTTTGCATATAATGGTGTACTCAAAATTATAGAAAAATCGAGAATTTTGAACCAAGATCTATTGAGAAATGTCAGAAAAGAGATGGTTGGCCACAATGGAAAGAAGCAATCCAATCTGAAATTGGATTCATTGGCTAAATGTAAAATTTTTGGACTTATAGTCCAAATACCCAAAGGTTTAAAAGCCGTCGGATATAAATGAGTATTTATGCAAAAACAAAATATCAAGTCATGATTATGATTAAACATATTCCCCTATAGTGGATACGATTATATTATGTTTTCTGGTGATTTTAGTGGTATATGAAAAACTAGAAATGCGTTTAATGGATATAATCACTGCTTACGTACATAAGATATTAGAAAATAATGTTTATATAAAAATTCTTGAAAGATTTAAAATGCTTAAAGCATGTGATCAAAATTTTAGAGGAATTTACTCTATTAAATTGTAAAAATCTCGATGTGGCTTAAAACAGTCAAGACGAATATAGTATAACCGTTTAAGTGATTATTTGTTGAAACAAGGTTATACAAATGATCAAATGTGTCCTTGTGTATTCTTAAAAAATTTGAAATAAGTTTTGTAATTATTGCAGTATATGTTGATGACCTGAATCTTATTAGAACTCTTGAAGAGATTTCCAAAGCCGCCACCTCCTCAAACCATGCTGAGAATATAGTAATTCATGAAATAAGCTGAGAATGTGTTTGGCTAAGGTCAATGACTTAATATATCTTGAAGAATTGCGGACTATCCTCCAATAAAGATATTCGTACAACATTGTTCGAGGACAATGCTACATGTATTGTACAACTAAAGGGAGGATATATTAAAGGGGATAAAACTAAATATATTTCATTAAAACTTTTCTTCACGCATGACCTTCAGAAAAATGGTGAAATTGATGTGTAACAAATCCGATCAAGTAAAAATTTAGCAAATTTATTTACCAAGATAGTATCGACTACTACATTCGAAAGCTTGGTAAAAGGAATTGAAATATATTGGTTTAAAGATCTTAAGATATTCGCAACAAGGGGAGTAAATACATTTAGAATAGTGTACTCTTTTTCTTTTACTAGAATTTTTTTCCTACTGGATTTTTTTCCTAATAACGTTTTAACGAATCATATTCTCTATGTAATGGACATCCAAGGGGGAGAGTTATGAATATTAAATAATTTGATGAATATCCATTAAACTATGCAATTTTACCACTGTCTCCTAATGACTCACTATTTTGTAAAATATATGTTAAAAGCATACAAGATTAGCTTAAAGGAGAAGTTTCTTAGAGAAGCTATGCAAAGACTTAAAGAGGAAGAAACTTAAGGGAGAAGCCTCTAAGGAAAAAACTTAAGGGAGAAGTAAAGCTTCCCTTGTACATTGAACATGGACACCTCATGCCCTTTTCTTGCCATGTGTCCAACAAGTGTCAACTCTTAAAACAACAAGGTGCTGACTCATCACACTGACTCATCATCCAAACTTACCTATAAATACCGCACCCCTTTTCAATTCCAAAACTAAGTTGTTCAAAAGAGGAAAAAGAAAGAGGGAAGAACTTAGAGAGAAGAAGATTAAGAGAAAAGAAGAGGAGTGAGAAAAAGCTTGAAAAACTTCTTATACTGTATTCTATTCAAATCCCTATTTAATATAGATATTTGTTTATGTATCCACTTCTTATATAACAATTTGCTTTTATCAAGTACATACAAGGCAAGAAATAAGGAAATTTGATTGGATCAAACATTCATTCACATTAGATTGCAGTTTCATCATCTCAAAATCAACTGCACTTGATTTCTTGAGTTTGTTGTTGTATGACTAAGAAGTAAAATAATATGGATTGATTTAAGTTGTTATTTGACGAAGAACAAGACAAAATATTTTATGAGAGCAAAGAAAAATATTTGGCAACTAAGAGAGGAAGAGAATTTAGAATTTCTAGTACATTTTATTAATTCACTGCATTGCTCTTTATATAGAGTTAAAATATAACAGAAAGCAAGATAATTTGCTAATTTCAAGCCAAATTTAATTGGCTTCTAATATCAAGCCAAAACAAGAAATATGTAGAAAATATTTTCTAAAAATTTGGTCTGTTGAGTGATTATTCACTAACTCCATAATTGCAACCTAAGGCATATTTCTAACACTCTTACTTGCCTTAGTAGTTGCAAAGACCTAATTTGTTTCTCAGGGCTTCAAATCTAGCTTTTGGTAAAGCCATGGTTAACATATCTATGATTTGATCCTTGGTGTTGCAATAAAGTAATTTAATCTCGTCATTCTTTTGTTCATCTCTTAAGTGATACATTTGATCTTTAAGTGTTTAGTCTTGCCATGAAATATAGCATCATTTGAAATTGCAATTGCAGCTTCGTTATCTACATGAATTTGTGTTGGCTCCTTTTGATTCAAGTATGAATCTGTAAGTATTTTTCTGATCCAAATTGCATGAGTTACAGTAGTATTGGCTGCTACATATTTTGCCTTTGCTGTACTTTGAGCTATCACATCTTCGCTTCTTTGAACACCATGAAAAAAATTCCTGATCCAAAGCTAAAACAAAATCCTATTGTACTTCTCATGTCATCAATTGAACTTGCCCAATCACTATTAGAGCATCCATGAAGCTTGAAATTTTGATAGTAAGAATATTTAATGCCATAATTTGTTATACCCTTGATATATCTTATAATCCTTTTGACAGCTTGAAAATACACTTCACTGGCACAATGAATGAATCTTGAGAACAAACTTACTGCGAACATTATGTCTGGTCCAGTAACTATAAGGTACATCAAGCAACTAATCAGGCTCATGTATTGGCTTTCATCAACTTTTTCTACTCCATTATCCTCGCTAAATTCTCATTCTGATTCATTGGAGTGCTAGTGCTTTTGCAATCTTACATGTGAAATTTTTAGGGAATTTCCTTTGCGTATTTCTTTTGGCTTAGGAAGACTTCATCATGATCTTATTTCACCTCCATACCCAGAAGCAAGACATCAAACCAAGGTCTGTCATTTCAAATACTTTAAGCATTTCAGCTTTAAACCTTTCACCATTTTCTCGTTACTTCTTATCACAAGAAAATCATCAATACAAATAGAAACTACAATTAAGTTAGCATCTATTCCTTTTACATATAATGTAACTTCACTTGGACTTTTAATGAATCCAAGGCCTTGAAGATGTTTATCATTTCTACTGTACTAGGCCCTATGAGCCTGTTTAAGACCATATAAGGCTTTTTACAATAAGTAGACCTTCTCCTCCTGTCCCTTGGCTTGGAATCCCTTAGGTTGCTCTACATAAATTTCCTCTTGAAGATAACCATCTAAAAATACAGATTTTACATCCAACTGATAAATCTTCCATCCCTTATGTGCTGCCAAAGCAAGCAACATTTTGATCTAAGCGTGCTACTGGAGCAAAAGTTTCTGAGAAATCCACACCAAACCCTTTCACAACCAGTCTGGCTTTGAATTTATTTACCAAGCCCTCTGCATTAAGCTTGGTTCTGTAAACCCATTTGAATCCATTGATTTTTCTATGTTGAGATCTGTCCACTAGCTTCCAAGTGTCATTCTTTTCAATCATTCTAAGCTCCTCTTTTATTGCTTTAATTCACTTGTCATCCTTCTTTGCCTCTTCAAACTCTACAGGCTCAAAGATAGCACTACCAGAAAATACGGCATTAGCGACGGAAATTAACGACGCATAGTTATCCGTCGCTAATTAATAACAAAATTGCGACGAAACAGCGACAGAATAATTAGTGACAGAATTAACGACGAAAAATTCCGTTGAAAAAAATTCCGTCGCTAATCCGTCGCTAAAACCAAAAAAAAAAAAAATTCGAACCTATTAGCGACGGAAACCGACGCTAAATATAATTTTACATTTTATTAAATATAATTTTATATTTTTTATTAAATTACGATATTTTTTTATTAAATATAATTTTATATTTTGTATTTTTATTAAATTAGAGTATTATTTTTTATTAAATATAATTTTATATTTTGTATCTTTATTAAATTGGGGTATTATTTTATTAAATATAATTTTATATTTTTATTAAATATAATTTTGTTTTTTGTTTTTTTAATAAGGGTATTTTTCATTAAATATAATTTTGTATTTTTATTAAATATAATTTTGTATTTTTATTTAATATGATTTTGTATTTTTATTTAATTAGGTTATTGCAATTTTATTAAATATAGTTTTGTATTTTTATTAAATATAATCTTATATTTTTATTAAATATGATTTTTTGTTTTTATTAAATATAATTTTGTATTTTTATTAAATATAATTTTATATTTTTATTAAATATATATATTTTTTTGTTTTTATTGAATATAATTTTGTGTTTTTATTAAATATAATTTTGTATTTTTATTAAATATCATTTTTTTTGTTTTTTAAATATAATTTTGTGTTTTTATTAAATAAAATTTTATTCTTTTATTAAATATAATTTTTTGTTTTTATTGAATATAATTTTGTGTTTTTGTTAAATATAATTTTATATTTTTATTAAATATAATTTTTTGTTTGTTTTTTTTAAATATAATTTTGTGTTTTTATTAAATGTAATTTTATTCTTTTATTAAATATAATTTTTTTTATTTTTATTAAATATAATTTTTTGTTTTTATTAAATATAATTTTTTGTTTTTATTAAATATAATTTTATTCTTTTATTAAACATAATTTTTTATTTTTATTAAATATAACTTTTTGTTTTTATTAAATATAATTTCGTATTTTGATTAAATATAATTTTGTGTTTTTATTAAATATAATTTTGTGTTTTTATTAAATATTATTTTGTATTTTTATTAAATAAAATTTTATATTTTTATTAATATAGGGTATTGTATTTTTAATATTAAGAGTTCCAAATAAAGTATAGAAATAGAAAAAATAAATTAATAACACAAATATAATGGTGATATAGTGGTTAAAACTCTCCGGATCTATCTTTCACATCCAGATTCGAATCTAGGTGAGAGTAATTTTTTTAACATTTATAACAGGGGCACGTGGGCGGGCGAGGGGTGCACGCGGGTGAGCGCCCGGACCCTTGCACATTTGGTTCACAAATTTTAGCGACGGAATTATTTCCGTCGCTAATAATCCGTCGGTAATTTGAAAGCCCTAAAACAAAATTAGCGAAGGAATTTTTACGTCGCTAAAAAAGCCATCGCTAATCCATCAGTAATTAGCGACGGATTAGCGATGGAAAAATTCTGTCGATAAAAAATCTGTCGTGAAAATTAGCGATGTGACTTTCAGCGACCGAAAAATCCGTCGCTGATACTTTCAGTGACCGAAATTTGGGTATCAGCGACGGATTTTTCTGTCACTGATATCCGTTTTTCTAGTAGTGTAGCAACGTTGCTCCTTGCATAAACATCAGATAAGGACTTAATACCTCTAATTGGGACATCATCTATATCACTATTAAGGTATTGCTGAATCTTTGGCAACTGCTTCTTATTGACTCTTTCCACTTCTATTGTTTGTCCTCCATAAACTTGACACCCCTGCTTACAAGAATATTTCCATTTTGTAGTTGGAAAATTTTGTAAGCCTTGTTTAACCTGTGGCACATAAGAAAAACAAAGACAACCAAAAGTTTTTAGATTTTTTAAATTTGGCTTATAACCAAACCAAGCTTCAAATGGAGTTTTTTTCTCCAAAACTCTAGTTGGTAGTCTATTTAGTAAAAAAGCTATAGTCTGCCCATAGTTTTTTGGTAACTCCTCATACAGCATACACCTTATCATCTCCATAATACTTCGATTTTTTCTCTCACACCATTTTGTTGTAGAGTGTAAGGAGCTATGAGTTGATGCTTAATGCCTGCTTCTTCACAAAACTTGTCAAAAATGTCATTTGTATATTCCTTCCTATTATCTGACCTTATCTTCTATATCTTGAAACTATTTTGATTTTCCACCCATGCTTTATACTTCCAAAATTACATTAGCGACCTCATATTTGAATTTGAGGAAACAAATCCAAATTTGGTATAATCATCAATAACACAATGTAGTATTTATTACTATTTAAAGATTGTGTTTTCTGAGGTCCATCAACATCTGTGTGTACTAGTTGCAGCTTGTGTGGTGCTTTATATGCTGTTTGAGTAAAGGGTCTTCTAACTTGCTTGCCATATTGACAAGCCATACAATCATCTAGCTTGCCTTCCAGCATTGACACATCTTTCACCAAATTGTGCTTCTGCATATATAGAAGTCCAACATGATGGAAATGCCCGAGCCTCCTGTGCCATAATTCTACATTGCTTACATTGTTGAAAAATGCTATTTGCTCATCCTCCATTAGATTTAGAGTAAAGCTTTTTGCTCTCATTTTCATTTTGAATACATCTTTGCCTGTTGCATCTTTGATTAAGCACCATTTGTCTTCAAATATGATTTTGAAGCCTTTTTCAATCAGCTGTCCAACACTAAGTAGGTTTTAGTTAATGTTAGGCACATATAAAATATCAGTAATATACTTCAAACCTATTAAGCTTTCTATGGCCTCAGTTCCTTTGCCCTTAACCAAAATAAATTCATCATTTCCAATTTTTATTTTGGAAATGATATTTTATCAAGCTCTTTAAAGAGCTCTTAGTCATTGGTCATGTGGTTTGTGCAGCCACTATCTATCAGCCAGGAATCATGGGAGCTATTACTTGTCACGAGAGATGTTGCGACAAAAAGTTGCTCCTCTTGATGTTGCTCGGTATAAACTTTTACCTCTTCATATTATTGAGACTTGCAAATCTGCTTCATGTGTCTGATCCTATAACATTTCTTACACTTGAAATTAAGACTCCACCAACACCTCCTTTGCTAGTGATTCATCTTTTTGCAGTATGGGCAAGGTGGATAGATCTCAACCTTGTTTTTATTGTTGATGCCAGCCTTGTTATTCTTCTTACTATTGTTCTTTTTGTCTTTGCCTTCTCCTAACTTTCTACCTTTGCTTGGAAAGCACCCTCCACAGATTCTTCATTTCTCATCATTCTCCTTTGCTCTTGTGTTTGTAATGCATTCACCAATTCTGCCAAAGATATGCTCGATAGATCTTTAGATTCTTCTAATGAAGAAATTTTAGACTCACACTTTTTAGGCAAAGTTACGAGAATATTTTGCACAATTCGTTCATTCGAGAAATCCTTACCAAGCAACCTCACCTTGTTTATTACACTCAATAATTTGTCAAAGTAGTTTTTGATGGTTTATGTCTTCTCCATTAGTAGCATTTCAAACTTCCTGATCAAGTTGAGTATTTGCATATTTTTTGTTCTTTCATTGCCTTGGTATTCCTTTTTGAGGTAGTCTGAGACATCCTTTACCGACTCCAAGTGTATGATCCTGTTAATATAGTGCTTGAAACAACAGAGAATAAGCAGGCTTTAGCTTTGAATTTCCTGGTCTTCATTTCTTTGTGAATCTTCAATTGAGTCATTGTAGGATTTGCCGACAAAGGGAGAACATCATAGTCTTCCTCTATAGCTTCCCAAAGATCAAACGCTTTAAGATGGACTGTCATTCTAACAGCCCAGGCTTAAGAATTATCACCATCAAAAATTGATGGTGTAACATGGGAGAAAGTTGTTTCAGTTTCCATTTCTTGAAGGTTATGTGTTTTTTTTTTTTAGATAATTGTGTTTTTGATTTGAGTTTGGATTCACTCAACTCAAAGATCCCTTAAGAAGATGACTTTGATACCAATTTGTTATTGTATGATACAGGAACAAAATAATGTGGACTGATTTAAGTTGTTATTTGGCAAGGAATAAGACAAAATATTTTATGAGAGCAAAGAAAAATATTTGGCAACTAATAGAGGAAGAGAACTTGGAATCTCGGGTACATTTTATTAGTTCACTACATTGCTCTTTATATAAAACTGAAGCATAATAGAAAATAAGATAATTTGCTAATTTCAAGCCAAAGTTAAATGGTTACTAATATCAAGTTAGAACAAAAAATATACTGAAAATATCTCTTAAAAATTTGGTCTATTGAACAATTATTCAGCAGTTCCATAACTGTAGCAACCTAAGGCATTTTTTCAACAGAGTTGATTCAGTAAATTTCATAATGCCCAATGGTCCTTCATAATCTTTCACTCACAGTCCTAATATTGAGCTCCAATCGAGTGCTTGCGTCGCTCTTATTTTGAAAACCATTCATTTTAGTGGCGGCCCCCAATTTCGAGACGAAGAACAAAATTTCTTGAGTTGGATATATTCTCTATTGAGGTAAGTTTCACTTATAACCCTTAATTTCACTCTCTAATGTTGGGTTTATTCAGTGTGTTTGTATAATGTATGAACTGACATTTTAATTCATGTGATTTGTTTGATGTAGATGTGTACAGACAGAATTTTTTATCTTGAATTGCGTCATGAGGGTCATTTCATTAGTACTCCAACAGGATTGACATAAAAATGCAGTAAAGTCTCAAGAAATTAGATGCTGACATGATAGTTTTTTTTTTTTTTTTTTGAGTTCTAAATTTTGATCACGAAATCCGGTCATCATAGGTTTATCATGCATATGGTATCATGTAAACACTCGATGGCAGTAGTTGATCCTAGGAGGAGAGAGGACAAAGAAAAAAAAAAGTGAGATGAGATGAAGTGTCAGGTTGGCGTGTTAGAGATAGGGATACTACTAACATACCTGCTAATGGTTCATGCTGAGAATATCTGAATAAGGGGCTTAACACTTTGGGGGAGATAATATATTCCCTGGAAATAAACAAAATGAGGAGAATTTACGCGATCATGGTCCCAGTTTTATACCTCATGCTCCCACTACTGCCTTTAGTAGTGGACCTTATGGGCCGCTTTCATGTTGGTGAGGAATGGAATGAGCTTTGATCTGAATTGATGTGAACTTACACCCATTTACTTCAGATGATGAGCATGCCAATCCTATGTATGCCAAGATAGATGATGAGTGGAGATCTAGAAACCACAAGATAGTTGGGATTAGAATTTAAGTCAACTATATCACATAATGTTGCACTTAGAGAACTTTGTGTGAGAGAGGGAATTGATTATAGGTTGAAAAAATAAATGAATAAAAACATAAGTTGACTGCAGAGTGCAAAATCTGTTGGTTGGAGAATATATACATTAACTAATGGTGACAACAAGACACTTACTGTCAAGACAATTCCTTTTGTACACGTGGGAGAACATATAAGATTACGCATTGCACTTGCTCTTGGCTAATAGATTTTTGGAGGGTAGATGGAGAAATTGTGTGTTGAGAGGAAAAGGAAATAGTAGAAGGGGATGATGCAGAGGAATGTGGGAAAGTGTGAGGTTTTGCATTAATGGTAAGAAAGATTGATCCGGGTGGTTGTGTAAAAATAAAATTTGAAATTTCTATTTATGGTAGTAACCCCTTGTTTGAGAGATTGTACTTGATGTATTCTGCCCAGAAGAATGGTTTCTTAGCAGGATTCAGACCTATTATAGGCCTTTTAGACTAATCCAGGGTCCAAATGGAAATGAAAATTTGTTCCCCGGTAGCTAGGGTTATCGTTGGGTAAGAAAGTGGAAAGTGTTAGACTTGGTTTCTTCAACAATTCATTGATGAAAATTTGTTGATGACTTCGGCAAACGAGAGGAGCTTGATCTTGTATTTGTGTTGCATGGGCAAAATCAGGGGTGGACCTATGAAGAACTCATAAATTTGATTTAATTTGGGAGAAAATTTTGTATCACATTTTCCCTTATCACTGAAGGATTACAGAGGTGCTGTATATATACAAAATGCATAATAATTACAGAGTGACAAGTATCCAAAGTCCAGAATATTTTATAACTAATTCTATACATTTTTGCCTATTAAAAGAGTATGCAGTGCTGTTATAACAATCAATAAAGATTCCAACATGTGCAGGCTATCATCAAGCATTATTCTCTTGAGCCCATTTTTGCAATATGACCCATTACTCTCACAGCTACTTCAGTAATATTCTGTAATATTTCTTCATCCTCACCTCAAGTTGGACCTTGGTGGTAATCTACCAAACCCAACTTGGAAACCAATATACTGAACTGAGGAGCTCCAAGTGCCTTAGTAAATAAATCAACTAGCTGATCTTTTGAACTGACATATTGTGGATTAATGAAACCTTCTTTGAATTTATCTCGCACCAAATGATAGTCTATCTCTAGGTGCTTTGTTCTTTCATGAAAGATAGGATTTTGTGTAATATGAATGGTTGCCTTGTTATCACACCAAAGGGGGATAGGAAGAGTAGGAGCAATATGGAAGTCTGTCAATATGTAAACAATCCATTGCAATTCACATACAGTTGCCGCAAGACTTCTATACTCTGCCTCTGCAGAGGATCTTGAAATAGTTGTCTGTTTCTTGGTTTTCCATGAAACTAAAGCACCTCCAAGATAAATGCAATATCCTATTAGTGATATTCTGGTATCCACACATAATGCCCAATCTGTATCTGAAAAGCCTTGCAAAGAAAAATCATTTGTGCTAAGATTGAACAATCCTTGTGATGGAGACCCTTTTATATATTTGAGTAGGTGCAATGCTGTACTCCAATGAATTTGTGTTGGTGCATGGACATATTGGCTTAACTGTTGAACAACATATGTTATATCTGGTCTTGTAAAATTAAGATATAGTAGTCTTCCAATCAACCTCCTATACTTCTCTGGTTCTTCTAATTTTTGTCCACCATCTGCAACTAATTTTATTCCCTTTTGCATTGGTGTTTTCATAGGCTTTGCTCCAAGTAAACTAGCATCTTTGATTATATCCAAAGCATATTTCCTCTGATTAATATAAATTCTTTGTTTTTCTCTAACAATTTCAAGTCTCAAAAAATATTTTGCTTCTTCCAAATCTTTAATAATGAACTGATCATGTAAATACCTTTTTGCTTCCTCAATTTCATCCATGTCATTGCTTGAAAGAAACACATCATCAACATAGAGTAATAAAGCTGTGAAAGTTTTCTTTCTGCCTTTAACAAATAAACAATGATCATGTTTTGATTGCTGGAAACCAAAATCTCTTAACTTGGCACAAAATTCTTCATTCCATTGTCTTGAAGCTTGCTTTAACCCATACAAGCTCTTTTTTAACTTACATACTTGACCTGGGGCTGCCCTTTTATAGCCTTCCGGTGGTGACATATATACTTCTTCATTTAGTGACCTATGTAAGAAGGCATTATTTATATCCAACTGTTGGAGATGCCAAGATTTTGCAGCTGTTATTGCAAGAAAAATCCTTATTGTGACTAGCTTTGCAACTGGTGAAAAACTATCATTGTAATCTACTCCAGGTATTTGATTATATCCTTTTGCTACCAACCTCGCCTTAAATCTGTCAATTGTGCCATCAGCTTTTAGCTTCACCTTATATACCCACTTTGATCCAATGACCCTTTTTCTTGGTGACAGATTTGTCAACTCCCAAGTTTTGTTGTTTTCAAGTGCTGTAATTTCACTTTGCATAGCATCTAACCATCTTTTGTCTCTACAAGCTTGACTATATGAGTGTGGTTCCAGCAAATTAGTTAGGTTTTCCAGGAAAGACATATGTGCCTGATCTAGATTTGGTGTAGTATAAAAGGGGTATGTATGTGGTGTGTATCTGGAAGATAGTTTCTTGGTATTCTTTGAATCAACAATAGCATATGATGAAGCCATATTAGAAGTTGTACTTGTCACATAATCCTGTATCCAAACAGGTTTGGCCTTAATTCTTGTACTTTTTCTTTGAATTTCTAGTAATACTTCTCCTGAAGGACTTGCTTGACTTGGTGATTTTTGGTGTTCTGTTTCTAGTGAGGTTTCTACGATAGGAAAGTTTATTTGGTTTTGCATTGGATCAGGGAGAGTTTTGGTATCTTTTTTGATTTGGTCATTAATAGGTACTATAGGCAATGGTATATGGGATTCTTGCCCCTTTGAGTTATCAAAAGGAAATTTATTTTCATGAAATATGACATCCCTTGAAACAAGAATTTGGTTGGTGGTTAAATCATAAACTTTGTAAGCTTTCTATCCAGGACTGTATCCAATAAAGACACATTTATATGCTCTTGGTTCAAACTTGTCCTTGTGTGGTAGGTTATTTGTTGCATAACAAAGGCATCCAAAGGTTTTAAGGGTTTGGTAGTTGGGTTTGTAACCAAGTAAAATTTCAAATGGTGTACGCCAATGCAACACTGGTGTTGGGATTCTATTTATAATGTATGTTGCCATAAGAATAGAATATGACCAAATTTTGAAGGAAGATGAGCTTGAAACATAAGTGATCTAGCAATTTGCAACAGGTGCCTATGCTTCCTTTCTACAACTCCATTTTGCTGTAGAGTGTAAGGACAAGTTTTCTGATATAAAATTCCTAACTTTTGCAAAAATTTTGACAAATTGTGCTTGTGAATTCAGTTCCATTGTCTATTCTAACAACCTTCACTCTCTTTTCAAATTGTGTTATCACCATATTAAAAAAATATTCAAGAGTTTGGACAACCTGTGTTTTGTGAACTAGTAAGTGAGTGCTATCTATATGGTCCCCAAAGGTCTATGTGAAGTAATTGAAAAATTTTGGTTGACTGAATTTTGCTGATGGGAAAACTAAGTCTATGTTGTTTTGCTTTGTGGCATATGTCACACTACTGCAAATTATCCAAATGTGCTTTAGTAATATGTGGTTTCAAAAATTTCAGGTGTGTCATAACAACATTCGAGGGATGTCCAAGTCTTTTATGCCAATCAAATGAAACATTACTAGAAATTTCATTCTTATAAACAAAATCAGTACAAGAGTTTTTGCAATTTTCCTGCACCTAACATGCTTGCAACTGATTACATGGCTTAGTTTCCCTATTCAGAAAGCTAGAATTATCTAGCAAGTACAATCTCCCTATTAGCCTACCAATTGCTATTGTTTCCTCACTCTGTAGGTCCTGCAGTAAACAATAGGTTGGCTAAAAAGTAAATTTAATTTGGGCTGTATTGGCTAGTTTTGAAACTGATATCAAATTGTATTTGAAGCTAGAAACATGTAATGTTTCTACCAAACATAAATTATTATGCAAGTTAACATTGCCAACATGTTTAACTTCTTTAATTGAACCATCTGGAAGATATACTAGTGTAAAGCAAGTTGTTGGTTTGATTTTGAACATAAGAGTATGATCTGAGCACATATGACTACTAGCTCCAGTTTCCAAGATCCAGGTTCTAGGTTTCATATTTTCAAGTATTGTAAAGGCAAAAAAATAAGAGGTCATAGTTGCAAAGTCACTAAAATGAGCAAAATTTTTCTTGGTTGTCTGCAAGTTTCTTGCCTTTCAATATCTTCATCAGCTCCTGTTGCACAATGGAGGCTATATTTGTAGATTGCAACCCATCTTTTACACTGGCACCTGAGCAATTTTCTTCTAACTCAAAAGGCATCTCTGCTACATTTGCTGCAAATTTGTTGTTGATTGCATTCTTTCCTTTCTGTTCTCTCAAATTTTTATACCAATCTGGATATCCGTGAATTTTGAAACAAGTATCTTGAGTATGACCATCCATGTTGCAATGATCACAATGAAGGAACTCTTTGTCACTAGTGCCAGGTCTTCTTCCATATCTCCTTCCTGCTAAACCAATTTTTCCTAAAAAGTTTCCTTTCCCAAAACCTCTTCCAGCTCCTTCCCTCCTATTGCTTGGATTTCTTGTGACCATTGCTATGTTTTCATTTTTTTCAAGAAAATTGATATGCACATCTCTTTGCTTTTCCACACTGAGTACCATAGAATAGGCTCTATTTATTGAAGGCAATGGATCCATGACAAGGATCTGGTTCCTTACATGATCATATGTATCATTAAGACCCATCAAAAATTGCATCAATCTATTGAAAGAGGTCATATCTGAAACCTCCTTTGCTGCTCCACAGGTGCATACAGGTACTGACGTCAAGCAAATAAGCTCATCCCACAATTTTTTTTAATTTTGTATAGTATTTTTCTACCTTCATTGTTCCTTGCATTATACTACTAATCTCTCTTTGCAACTGATATAGCATAGGCCCATTACACTCCCCATACCTTTCTTGTAGTTCGTTCCACAGTTCCTTTGCTATTGTTGTATAAATAAAAGCTTCAACTATGTCCTTTGAAATGGAATTCAGAATCGATGATCTTACCATGCAATCAACCCTTTTCCACTGCTCTGTTTTTGAGAAATTACCTGATGGTCGTTCACAGGTTCCATTAATAAAGCCAAGCTTCAACTTTGCACCCAATGCTATTTTGATAGATCTACTCCAACTAAGATAATTTTCTCCCGTTAATGGAGATGTAACAAGGGTCATTCCTGGATGGTCTGAGCTCTGAAAATGTAGAGGATCTTCATTGTATTGTGTAGCTGAATCATCATACATTTCTGGATTGAAATTGATTCCCTCTCCTACCATAGTTGCTTAGCCCAAAAATGATAAGGAAACATCTCATTTGGATCAGAAACACTGCTCTGATACCATGAAAAACTCATAAATTTGATTTAATTTGGGAGAAAATTTTGTACCACATTTTCCCTTATCACTGAAGGATTACAGAGGTGCTATATATATACAAAATGCATCGTAATTAGAGAGTGACAAGTGTCCAAAGTCCAGAATATTCTATAACTAATTCTGTGCATTTTTGCCTATTGGAAGAGTATGCAGTGCTGTTATAACAATCAAGGAAGATTCCAACATGTGCAGGCTATCATCAAGCATTATTCTCTTGAGCCTATTTTTGCAATATGACCCATTACTCTCATAGCTACTTCAGTAATATTCTGTAATATTTCATCAACCTATATGGGGTTTGGGGTGGACAATTATATCCTCTTAATTTTTTGAAATTCAATTAGTATTCATAACTTATATAAAATTTACGTTCACTTAACTATAATTTTGCACCCCTCTCAATATCTTATAAATTTTTTTGCATCCCCAATCTCATGGTCTTGGGTCCTCCTCGGGCCAAAATGTTGGTTTTGCGTGGAACTTATATTACTTTTATTTATCTATATACTTCTCTTTATCTATACAACAAACAATGCATTGGTTTTAGGATTTGGATGGTGCTTTTGGGAAGTTAATGTCTACCACTAAGCATAGATATTGCACGAGGCAGATGTATGCTAATTTCACGGTGCTGGTTTCAGAGAGTAAGAACTGAAAGATGCTGCGTCTTCCCCTGCCTTTGCTACAACTCCCTAAGAGTTTGAAACAACAATAAATAAAATCTGGATCTTGAAATCGATATTGACACTATTGCATTCAGAGATAGCGGGCCCAAAGTGTTTTCATTCGCTTTTAACTCTTTCAAGCAAGTATATGGGTTGGAGTTTGAAGTATAGGGGGAGCAAGAATATCATTCCCAGGAGGATGAAATGAGGCAATTACCGAAATTGAGATCTTGTTAATTAATTAGGCAAATCACTTAAGTGAAAAGTGTGAAAGCCAAGCACATCAAGGTGAGAGAATGAAAAATTAATAGAAAGATAAATGGGTTATAGGGTTTGAAGTTTCCTAAACTAAATACATATGGTTTAACTCGAAATTTTCATTTCTTCCCTGGCATTAATGGATTAGATTTTTCTTGATCATGAGACGCTCTCTTTCCAGATACAACCTCTGTGCTCATTACCTACGTCTATTTTCGTGATGATGAGCATTAATGCGAACCTATTAAATTTCGTGAAAACCTATCAAAAGTGACAAGGATTGCATTCTTGTACGAAGGAAGGACTAAACTCTAGACCAATTATCTCGATGAACTTATATCGAACTTTCACTCCCGTGTTACTTCACTTAATACCTTAAGCAACTGAATAGTGATCAAGCATTCACAAGTATAAAACCTAAGATAAATGATTAATCTAGCAAGAAATCACCAATCAATCAAGATCAAAAAGCAATCATAAGTTATTTAATGAATACATTCAAAACCCTGTAATGTAACAAAGAAATGAGTTATTCATGGAAACAAAGAAATCACACACAAACTTCGATGAAATACCACTTCAAGCATAAAAATATAAACAAAAATGTTTAGAGTGTATTTTCAACCAAAGAAAGGATCTAGAGAAATATGAAATTAACACACAAAATTCAAGTTTTCTCTTGAAATATGTTGATCTACGCTTCAGAATCTTTTACATTCTCCCCTTTTCAAAATGGATTCAAGGTTCAAACTCTTTTTCTAACTTCGAACCAGAGGCAAACTAAAGAAGAGAGTGTGTTCTCTCTCTCTCTCTCTCTTCTAACCTAAATCTAAGAGAAATTGGATGTCTTTGGTTAATGCCCAAAAAAGAAAAAAATCATTTTCTAGACACCCTGAAAGTTCTAAAAATGCCCTTTTAGAAATGAAATTGATCTCAAAAAGTTCACGAGTTGGCGCTACGTGTCTGACTTAGGCATTGCTTTTGGAAGCAGCTACCAGAAGCAACGGCATGATCTGTTGCTTCACCATTGTTTCCTGTTTTCTAGCATTGCTTCCTTCAGGGATTGATGCCAAAGCAGCCATGGTGACTTGATTTTGGATTTGTGTCGACATGCTTTATTTCTTCAATCCTCAACCTACGTGTATTTTTGAAGAGAATATTCAAAAAAAAAAAAAAAAAGAGTCTCAAATGCGTTATAGATGTGAGAAAAAAAAAAAATATATATATATATATATATATATATGCAAGACATAAACCTATCGGCTTTTTCAACCAATTTGCAAAAATAATAATAATAATAATAATGTGTGTGTTAATAATATATGGATATTGATTGCATAAGAGACTATTTCTCAAGACTGCTTCATATTGGAATGATATTTCTCGTCAAAGAAAAGAAAACAGAGTGAACGTTTTTTTGCCTTTGTGACTCAAAAGTAGCGAGAGATGCCAAATGTAACAATAGTGAGTTAAAAACAAAAGTAGGGTTACATAATAAATGAATTAGGTAAAAAATTTAGATGAGAATTTGAGGGATGACGAAGGAGAAAAATATAGGAGCTTTGAAAAACTGAGCGGTTGACTGATCAATAATAAAATTAATTAGGGAACTTGTTTTTTAATAATGATTTTGTCTTTATTTTTCTATATAAAATTTATGTATACGTTTGATTTAATAAGCTAACAAATTATGGCAGACTTTGTTAAATTTACAAACAAGTCAGCTATCATAAGCCACAAGACAGAAGGTACTTACCTCCCCGGATACAACTCATTCCCCCCCCCCCCCCAAAAAACCTAAACCTTTAAGCCCGGAATCAATCTTTTTGAACATCATATTATGACTTTCCAGGCATCATACATATGCGAAGGTTCAACTACTTGAACATTTTGATATTGACATTTACCAACAAAAGTATGGAACTGGGTGCCCCCCATTGATTGCGTAAGGTTAACATCCAATGTGGTTAAATTATTTAAATGGATGGAGCTCACTGGACCTTCATATTTTAAAATCCCCGGACGTAATTGTGGAATTATTTTTTTAGTGATTACAATATTATGAGTTCATGATATGAAAACAATCTCTTTATAAAATATAAAGGGAATGCTGTATATATATACATCCATCATTTTCTATTCCCACATCAAATCAGAGAGCATTTTGTACATTAGATGAGTTATTTATATTTTAAAACCCCATATGGATATGGTAATTACATATTGTTTTTGTGTTATTCTATTGGAGTTTTAGAGGAAGTCTCAATTGTTACTCTAAAAGGGTTAATTAACAAACTAAAATAGGATTATTTTTCGTGCTGTGATTTTTATTATTTCTTTTACTATGTGAAAAGATATTGTTTTGATCATTTTGGAGCTCTTGTTTTGGAAGCCGAATCAATATCATGAACAAGGGAAAGGAGAAAACACACATCACATGCATGACATGACCGCAGGCACAAGTTTTTGGTACTTTTTGGATGCGACTTCCCTCTCTTAATGCCCGCAACCCCAAACCCAACCCCAACCCCAACCCCAAGCCCCCAGTCTGCCCAACCAATTTTCTTACGCCACGCTACCATCATCTCAAGAGACAGCAATATTATCTATTGTTATGCATTTTCTTTTACAAGAAAGAAACTTTAATAAATTTCTTAGTATATTTATAATAAATTTATTGAAAATATACATAAATTATGTATATATATAGAGAGAGAATACGTAAGAAGCTAAATATTTATATTAGGGAGTAAAATATAATATTTGAGGGGCACATGATAGAAAAGTGACAGATGTTATAATTTTTTAAAACTATATAATATCTTATAAATTTTTAGCGACTTTGCCAAATGGATTTTCAAGTGGTACATGTCAATTTCTGTCTCTGCCCTTTTTTTTTTTTGTCTTTCCAAAATTTTGGTTGCAATTACTCTTGCACCCCCTAGCCCGAGTATTATGCAATTTTATGTTCTTAATTTCTATTTCTCCTTATACCCTTTTCTTTAATTCATATTTGAAATGAATTTTGATAATTTATGATCGATGGGCTAAATTAATTTGGAGTACGCTTCAAATTACGAAAATAATTAGAATAAAAACAGGGAAAAGTCATTTTTAAAAAATAAAAAAGGAGAGGGGAAAATAAAACTCTTTCTCTCTCTCTCTATGTACACACACACATTTATAGACTTCTACACATTTTGCCAAATCAAGAGCGTGTAAGGTGGGTACGCAATAGGACAGTCATTTATAGTTTGCTTTAAAGCTTCCAAACATGGATGTTGAGGGTGGGGGTGCTCTTTATCCATATAAATAGATTTCAAGCTGATGGGACATGGTTCTAAACCCGATTTAAAAGGGTCAACATCAATAGGATTTATGTAGGAGCCCACAAAGGATAGTCATCGACCGACGTCCAATGCTCTTTAGGACTATCCACCAAAGGGTCTCAATCGTTTAAATTTTTCGAACGATAGGGTTTCAGTCACCCCGTTTACCGAACAAAAGTAATCATCCCGATCGAATATACAATCACTTGTCTAAGCGAACGAACGAATACCGAAGACCTTTCATCGACCAAATGACCGATCGATAACTAGTGGCTCTAACGATGCTAAATGAAGGTTAAAACACCCTACAGTTTTGGTATCCCGCTTAAGAACGAAATCTTTAGGATCCTTCAGATAAGGAAAGAATCCCTCTAGAAAACGAAAATTCTCATACGAGAAAGATCACGATCAATTTAGAATATCGAATTCTCGAAATTTCAGGATCGGCCCGATAAGAAAAATAGGGTTGAAATACCCCAGCGGTATACGACTCTAGCAGGTATAAACTATCACCAAACCCCCCAAGCTAGATACGTTCACTGATTCTCACAAATTGAGCACATTCATCATAGGGAACCTCTCCATCCTTGAACTCTTAGTCTGTTTTTTTACATTTAAAAACCATTCATTCTGACTTGAGCGTCGGAGTCTCTCCCGCTAGAGCACCATATGGCGGTTTTTGCAGATCTCATACCTTTCAACGGCAACCGTTTGAATCAACAAAGAGTCGATATCCGTGGAGCCATAACACGCTTCCAACAGATTAGCGTCGTCCGTGGAAAACAGACTGACTCTTCGAAAGCTCATGACGATGTCTACTAAAATCACCCTCAGTGTAGCGCCAGCCAAGAGAAGAAGGCCAGTCATAGGCTTTGATGATGATGATTTGTTAGGAGTAGATATCCGACATGACGACCCCATAGTCGTTATCCTCAAGATAGAATCCCACATCGTGAAGAGGGTTCTAGTTAATCAGGGAGCTGACTGTGATCTCCTCACTTGAGACGTCTTCTGCCGAATGGGTCTCGATCCGTCTCGACTCTTGCCGCCAACCGGGTCCTTTAGAGGACTTTCAGATGAGCCCACCTATCCCGAAGGTATTATCTACCTTTCCGTGACCCTCGGGAAACTCTCCAATCATGCAACCATCCAGGTCTTGTTTCATGTGGTGAAACTCTACTTTCTTTATAACGCCATTCTCGGAAGGCCCAATTTAGATGAACTAGAAGTATTGCCAAGCACAAAGCACATGAAGGTGAAGTTCAGAACACCGCAAGGGGTCGCCACCATACGTAGCGATCCTGATCCTTATATTCTCTTCGCGGCTCAAGATGCATAAAAAGATTTTCCAATCGATGCCCTAAAACCTAGGGACAGTATCGAGCCGAAATCAAAACCTGAGCCAGGCGAAAAAATGATTGAGATCTCTTTAACAAGCGATCCCAGTCAAACCGTCCGGATAAGGTCTAACCTATCACCTTCCTTGCGAGAGGGCTTAGTCGCATGTCTATAACGACATTCCAAAGTCTTCGCTTGGACCCCAGAAGACATGCAGACATAAATCCATCCGTCATAACCCATAAGCTAACAGTCAATCTTAATTTCAAACCAGTGAGACAGAAGAAGATGATATTTGCTCTCGAATGCCAACGCGCCATACAGGAAGAAGTTCAAAAGCTGTTAACGACTGGGTTCATTCTGGAAGTCAAGTACCCCGAGTGGTTAGCTAATGTGGTCTTGGTGAAAAAAGCCAATGACAAATGGAGAATATGTGTGGATTTCACCGATCTCAACAAGGTATACCCGAATGATAGTTATCCGCTCCCCAATATCGACAAGGTTGTTTGGACACCAACTCTTGAGTTTTATGGACGCCTATTCCGGTTATAATCAGATCAGAATGGTACCCGAGAATGAAGAAAAGACCAGTTTCATCACCGAGTTCGGCACGTATTGCTACCGGGTCATGCCCTTTGGCTTAAAAAACGCTGGAACCACTTTTTAACAACTGGTCAATACGGTCTTCAAAGACCAGCTGGGCAGAAACGTTGAAACCTATGTTGATGACATACTAGTCAAGAGCATTACCGTAGAAGCCCATGTCACAGACCTTGAAGAAACCTTCCAGACATTGGAGCGTATAACATGCGGTTAAATCCGATGAAGTGCACCTTTGGGATTGTCTCCGGAAAATTCTTAAACTTTATGATCACCGATCGAGAGATAAAGGTCAACCCCGAGAAGTTACGGGTGATATTGGATATGTCACATCCACAGACATTAAAAGAAGTATGGCGTCTTGCTGATCGGATAGTGGCTCTGAGTCGGTTCATGTCTAGGGTCAGTGAAAAATACAAGCCTATATTTGATGCATTGAAGAGGTCTCGACGGTTCGAATGGGCATATGGGCATCTGAATGTCAGACAGCTTTTGAACGACTAAAAGTATACCTGATGAGACCACCACTACTTCCGCGGCCCATCCCCAGGGAAGAACTTTACCTATATCTTACGGTCTCTAAACGAGCACTATGCTCTGTGATGGTAAGATAGGAATCCACCCCCCAAAAACCAGTCTACTATATTAACCGGATATTAAAGGAGTCCGAGATCAACTACCGACCGATCGAGAATGTAGCTTACACCTTAGTCATCTCCGCAAGACACCTTTGACCGTACTTTCAGACCCACATTATTCTGGTGCTCACTGATCAATCGCTGAAACAAATCTTCCAAAAGAGAGACACTTCTGATCGGCTTATCAAGTGAAGTGTAGAACTGGGTGAATTTCTTATCCAGTATCAACCGCAACCAGCGATAAAGGGCCAAGTGCTAGCCGATTTCATCCTTGAATGTACTTTGCCTACGATGACCGAAGACCAACCCCACAACCATCAAGAAGAGTGGTTAACCCCAGAGTGGACCATTCATGTTGACGATCATCAAATTTCTTACAAAGTGGCGTTGGGCTTATACTAGTAGGATCGAACGATTTTAAGGCAGAATACGCCATCCGGTTTGATTTTCAGGCCACCAACAACCAAGCAAAGTACGAAGTCTTATTAACAGGCCTTCGGATTGCCATTGATATGGGGGCACGGAACATCAGGGTATTCACAGATAGTCAGTTGGTCGTGAAACAAATCGAGGGAGTTTATGAAACCAGAGACCCAATCATGACTAAATATTTTAGTAAATTGTGCAAGACGATAGAACAATTAGGCAAGGTTGACATCCAGCAAATCCCTCGGTCGGAGAATGCACGAGCTGAGACTCTATCGAAATTGGCTAGTTTAGATTCAATTGCCTCTAGCCGAACAATATATATCGAAAGTCTGTCATATCCCAACATCTACGAGCCCAAAGAGACTATCCTTATTGATCGGTCGCCTAGTTGGAAAGACCCCATAGAAGAATATCTAAGGTATGACTGTCTGTCAGAGTCCCCAAGGGAAGCGATGAAACTGAAGCGAAAGATAGCACACTATATCATAATTGATAGAATTCTTTACCGAAAGTCATTTACCCATCCATATTTGCGGTGCTTAACTCCCGAAGAGGGGGACTATGTCCTCCGAGAGATCTACGAAGGAATCTGTGGTAATCACCTGGGTGTTCGAAATCTAGTTTACAAAACCCTTCATTAGGGGTACCACTGGCTAACCATGAAAGTCGATTCCAACAACCATGTAAAACGATGCGACAAGTGCCAACGCTTCTCCTCAGTACCTCGACTTCCTTCCACCAAGCTCAACCCTCTATCTAGCCCCTAGCCATTCGCTCAATTGGGAATGGATATCCTCGGACCGTTTTTCCTAACCACAGGACAACGAAAATTCCTTATAGTCGCGATCGACTACTTCATCAAGTGGGTAGAAGCTGAGCCCTTAGCACAAATCACAGCAACCAAGGTCCAATCCTTCGTGTGTGCCCATATTATCACCCAATTCAGTATACCACGTGTCCTTACCACGGACAACGGAAAACAATTCGACAACAAGCACTTCTAGGAGTTCTGTGAAAAACTCGAGATTCAATATCAATTTTCATCGGTCGTTTACCCGCAAACCAATAGGCTGGCTGAGATAACCAACCGAATGATCCTACAAGGGTTAAAAACAATGTTAGACGACGCCAAGGGGCAATGGGCCGAGGAGTTTTACAGTATCCTGTGGTCATATCGCATTACACTTTGAAGGGCAACGAGAGAAACACTGTTCAGTCTGTCTTATGGAAATGAGGCAGTTATACCCATGGAGATAGGAATTCACTCACTTTGAGTGGCCCAATATGACACTGGGCAGAACGAACGTACCCTGCGTGAAAGACTAGACTTGCTTCCAGAGTAACGGGAATCCGTATTGGCACGAATGGCGGTTTATCAGCAACAGATGACATGATATCAAAATCGTAGAATCAAGAACCGAACGTTCAGACCCGGTGAATTGGTACTAAGGAAGGTGAAAGCTACTGGTCAACCCTAACTCAGGGGCAAACTCACTCCCAACTGGAAAGACCCATATAGAGTGCGTTCCGTGGTTCGACCGGAAACTTATCGCCTCGACAATCTAGAAGGAGCGGCAGTGCTAGGATCTGGAATTCAGAAAATCTACGCATATACTATCAGTAAACTCGGGAACTATCTGTAACCATAGGAGCCAGCTCAGTAAGATCCGAACGATTTTTGCCCCTCAATCAACAGATCCTATCGTCCGAGCGTGTCATCGATAAGGGATAGAATTCCCCGAACAGGTGGACACGACCCATTTATCTAAAAGTTTCCTATCGCACGGAGGGCCTTTATCATCCAGATTTTATCATTCGAATGTATCATCAATAAGAGATGGAACTCTCCAAACTGGTAGACACGACCCATTTTTCCAAAAGTTTCTTATCGCACGGAAGGCCTTAGTCATCCAGATCCTATCGTTCGAACGTGTTGTCAATAAGGGATAGAATTCCCTAAATGGATGAACACGGCCTCTTTATCTAAAAGTTTCCTATCTCACGGAGGCCCTTAGTCGCCCAGATCCTATCATTCGAACATGTCGTCAATAAATGATGAAACTCTCCAAACGGGTGAACACGGCCCTTTTATCTAAAAGTTTCCTATCGCACGGAAGGTCTTAGTCGTCCAGATCCTATCATCCAAACGTGTCATCAATAAGGGATGGAACTCTCCGAACGGTTGGATACGGCCCCTTTATCTAAAAGTTTTTTATCGCACGGAAGGACTTAGTCGCCCAGATCCTATCGTTTGAACGTGTCGTCAATAAGGGATCGAACTCTCCGAATGGGTGGATATGGTCCCCTTTATCAAGAAGTTTCCTATCGCACGGATGGTCTAAGTTGCCCAGATCCTGTCGTTCGAACATATTATAAGAGACGAAGCCTCCCGAACGGACGAGCACGACCCTCTAACCAAACTACCGAACGTCTGGCAGGTCGAAAGGTCGGTAGTACTCAACATTTTAGTATGAAGCCCAAACATCTCAGTATGGGGTCCAAAGCCAGAGACAGCTCTACTTTGACGAGAGTTGAAGAAAAGCATATAACCAGACAAGAGATCAAAAGAGAATGAAAACAAGACTCAAGTAAGTAAAAATAACCTTTTATTTATCCTTGTGAAAGAAGTACATTCGGTTACATGAGTATGTATACAATCCCCTAGATCGGACCGACTGCACCAAGAAGTGCATAACAGAGTCTCTCAAAGATATAGAAACCACAGTCTCTATGCTGGAGAGTACAAAACAGTTCCAATGGAGTGTTAGGGACAAGAGAAGGCGAGTTTGGGCTCTCCTGCCCCCAAACGACCCGAACCCAGCCTACCAACCAAGAATGATGCGAGAGCTATCCCCACCGTAATTGGATGATGGAGGGGAGCCTGGATAGATCACCCAAGGCGGTACAAGACGCACCTCCAACAACGATGGACGATCTCACCATGCTAACCAAATAATGGCCGACATAATGAGATCTCATTCCGGTGGTCCTCCTCCTTAATGAGATCTCATTCCAGCATAAGTTACATGAGCCATAGGGCTCCGCATACCAAAATGCCTTGCAAAACGACTCTCGAACAGAAACCAATCTCAACGGAACCTCTGAAGAGGAAGAAAGACCTCAATTCTCCGTGAGAAGGAACGAGCACACATTTTAGCTTTTTATAGCAGTGGAGAAACCGGCCTTAATTGGCTTAAAGTAGGTAAAATGGATTAGCGAAAATAGCCCATCATAAATGGAGAAATTAATTTTCTTTAATTCCCCATGAGGGGGTCATTTTCAATGGGATACGCCCACATTCATGACGAGAGGACGAAGCGGATTAGGGCGAACCTAGCACCCCCATACTCTTGCAACGTAATAAGCACGCCTCATAGGCCTCTACTCATGGCGCTTTTCTACCAAGAAAGCCATGAGCCGAGGACAAATGATAGGACATAGCCCTACACCTGATTCAGAAGGGTCAGCGTCGATAGGACCCACGTAGGAGGCCCACAAAGGGTAGCCATCGACTGACATTCAATGCGATTAATTCGGAATATCGAATTCCTGAGATTTTATGATCGGTCCGATAAGAAAAGTAGGGTTGAAGCACCCCAGCGGTGTCCGACACTGGTAGGTATAAACTATCTCCAAACCCTCCAAACCAGGTACGATCACTAAGTCTCACACATTAAGCACACTCATCACAGGCAATCTCTCCCTCCTTGAACTCTCAGTCCGTTTCTTTACATTCAAAAACCGCTCTTTCTGACTTGAGCGTCAGAACTTCCCCCGCCGTAGCACCCTCCGACGATTTTTGTAGGTCTCACATCCTTTCGATAGCAACCATTTAAGTCAACAAGGAGTCAGTATCTATGGATTCACAATCCACCTCCAACACAACCCAACTATAACCATTAGATTGGTGGTTTTCCAATGATCCCATTTCATTTGGTGATTGAAACCAACATTCAACCTCTTTAAGCTTCGATTGGAAAACTTCAACTATCTTATTTGCAGTTTTCTTCTTCGTCTTCATAATAGTTGAGACTTTAATTTTTAGATGTTATCAACTCATTTAATTCTATGAAAGTTTTGATGCTATTTCTTACGCATTCAATTTGAGGCGGACAACTTCAACTAAGTCAAATACACCATCTAGTACCATTATATACATACATACATATATATATATATATATATATATATTTATATATATTTATATTTATATATATATATAAAAGAGGCTCGAATCCAAAATCTTTAAAAAGACAACGAATAATGTCAGTTGAATTATAATCTATTAGCACACTATCCAATATACATGACAACATTAACAGTACATTTGGAAGTTTTAAAGAGAAAAGAAAAAATTAGTTAGAAGAGAAAGAAAAGAAAAGAAAATTATAATTTTATTTCTATGTTGTTTAGAAGTTTTATAAAAGAAAAGAAAAGAAATCAGACTCATTGAAAATCAAAAATTTTATTTTCAATTTTTAAAATGTATTTTTGAAATATAAAAAATGTTTAATTTTAACATTTTCTCTTCCCTCCATTTTTTTCCATTTTTGAGAGAAAAAAAAATTTTAGATTTGTAGGAATTTCAAATTCATCCAAATTTTTTATTTTCTATTGTATGCAAACTCTCAAAAAAAAAAGAAAAGTCATAACTTTCTTTTCTAATCCTTTTTTTTCTTTTCAAATCTTTCCATCCAACGAGTTGTAACAGTGCAACAGTGGTTTCCAATATTTTTTTCTTTTTTTAAAGATTTATTGAAAAATAGCAAATGGGCAAATTTTTGGAATTTAAAATTTTTCTGTAACCGACTAATTAAATTCATCAAAATTCGAATTTTTTTAATACTTTAATTTCTTTAATCATGGAAAAGTTTGTCATTGTAATAATTGACTTTCAAATGCCAATATTTCAATGGATAATTAACTTGAGTTTGAACAGAAATCGGAGAGGATGAATCCAACAAGTAATCTCAATATTTTTCAACACTCCACCTACTTTTATTACATTAATTTTTGGGATAAACCAACTGTACCTGTTAACCACATTAAATCTAATTAAAGTTTTTATTGGTGTTTCTTACATTAATCAAACACAAGATAATAGGCGTGTCTTTAAATACATTGCAATCAGTTTTATCTGCTTTGAATCTGTGCAAAATTATAAAAGAAGCTTGTATTTACTCTTGTGAGTTAAGATGGCATTTAAGAATATCCACTTAGTTAATATATATATATATATATATATATATATAGTATTTGTCAATAAATTATTATTATATTAAATTTTTCACATTAAAAAATGAAATTAATTTGAGTTAAATTTCACGTCAACTTAGATTACAGCAAAAATGTTATCGATCAGTCTTTTTTACATACATTTTTTAATGTATGATTTGATATTGTGTAATTTTATCCATTCCATGCAAATGTCCTGAATTCATGAAATTTCTCATTAGTTTTTTTTTTTATTTTTTGGGTATCATTACAAAATAATTTCTTTTTTGATTCAAAATAAACTTAAACTGTCATCCATTATTAAAGGAAAAAAAATTATATGATGTTCTAATTTCATCAATACAACAAATAAATACTAAGATGGCAAAATTGTTAACAATTCATGGACTTATTACTGGTGGTATGTCTATTTCCATTATTAACTACATAGTACGTGAGCAAATTGCTCACATTCATTATTCAATCCATATTTATCAATATTCCATCGATATACTTATCAAAAATCAACCATTAATAAATAATCAGCATATAATTTGATATGAAATTGTTTATAAATAAGCTAAAAAGTTCACGTTATAGTTCAAACGACGTCATTTCCTTCTCTTTTAGAGATCTCGAATTCGATTATCTTCTATTAAAAAAAAAAGCTAAAAAATTTCATGTCCTATACATACATACATACATACACACACACACACATATATATATAATCCATATTTTTAGATCATGTAGTGACCAGAAAAAAAAAAAAGGAAAAATCTAGGAAATGGATTAAATTAAGTCAGAGAGGCACAGAAGGGTAGGAGAGATGAAGACCCAAGTGAAAATTAAAGTTTTTGCTTGTGGGGTGGGGGATATGAGAAAAATCAGAATCAGAATCAGAGTGGGTATGGAAGTCATCTCATTAAATCCTAAAGGTAGGTAGAGAACTTAAGAGACATCATAATAGAAAATTAAAGTCTGCCATTTAATGATATGTTAGGTAAGTGAAGTGAATTGCTGTACTGAATGCAATATAGCAAGGCTTGTTGAAGCAACCAAGATGGTACATTTTGCTCTCATTTTTAGGCTGGGCTTAGCTGAATGCCCTTTTCAATCATTTATTCATAGGGTATACCTACAACCATATTTCATTTATTTTTAGGCTTCTCTCTTTGTGTCCATCCGAAACTCAGTTGATTAAGAATCGAATCAACACATGCAGATACAGATTGAGCCTCATTATATCCATCTATACAACTAGAACAATTATTTTTTTTCGATTATATTAAAATTTGAATTGAAATCATTACGTTTAAAAAGAAAATTAAAATCAGTAAATTATTTTTTTAAAGTTATAATTATAAAAATTAGATTGTATGTACTTTCTATCATCAATAATTATTTTCTCTATACATAAAACTTTTGAAATGATATTAAAAAATCTGAGTTCAACTAATGGGGTTTATGAATGGCGAGTTGTTTTCTGTGTAGTTCAATTATCTTTGAGAAAAAAATTTAAATATAAACAGGATTGAAATTTAATGTTGTGAGAATGAAATGTCATCTGTCTTTTCAATAGATCTCTCTCTCTCTCTCTCTCCATTTTGGACTAGACCATGCCAGTTTTGAATGGAGCACCGAAGCACGCAGATTTATAAGGAGAGAGACATATAAAGGAAAAAATGCAAAAAAAAATATTTGGTTTGGAAAATCACGTTTATTACATTCTGAGGGAAAAGTATTCCTTGAAAAGAAAATATATGATATATTATTTTGAAAAAATATTAAATGTTATTACACCTTATGGATTTAAGATTCAGAAACAAAAAGTCTATAATTCTATATATCAAAAGAAGAAATAATAGATCACAAGCGTGATAGGAAGACCTTGACTTTGGGCTCGTGATTTAACAAAAATTAAATTAAAAAAAGAACAATTTTATATCTGTGGATATAAATTATACCAATATTTCTTTATATTTTAGGGTCGCTTGAAAGAAAATTAATAAAATTGGTTACGCATATATTATTTCCCCTTAGGGGAATGCTTATGGTCAGATACTGATATAAAGTACTTGAGGAATATATGAGGGTAAGTGCATGAAATATATTTGATGTGATGTGATTGTTGATTTCCTTATACGACGGTCCATCCCAATTAGATTTAAAATGATTAAAATTAAATGAAAAACTTAAAGTAGGTCAAACTGATGGAAGTATTTGAGTTTTATTCTTTTAAAAAAAAATTAATTTGTAAAATAAATAATAATGGGCCCAAAGCCTTAATTCCTAAACTCAACACAAGAATTTTAAGGCAAGCAAGTGATTGGAGTAACAAAGAATTAGAAATTAGGGGCGCGCTTGATTTGAATTTGAAAATCAAAATTAAATTTAAAATTAAAGTTTTTGAGAATAAATTTCAGAAATCCATGTCTTTATGGTATCAAAAATCTCATAATTTATGAATTTCATTCCTAAATTTCATTATCATTTCATTAATCCAAATGAATCATATGAATTTCAATCTGATTTTTAATTTTAATTTACTTTAACCGATTGTCTAAAATATTCTTGATTAATATAGATTAAAATGGTTAGACAATTTAATTCTCCTATTAAAAAGAAGTAATAGTATACAAGTTAATTAAAGGTGAACTAGGAATAACACAAAGATGAAAAAAAGATTTTTAGAAAATGTGATAAAATATAACATATTACTGCGGATTTAATAAGGGACATAATTTAATTAAAAAAAGATGAATTTATATAGCAAATTCTAATTAAATCAGAATAAAATATAATTAAATTGACAGTTCAAAGTCTTATGTACATTCTCGCTGCTCTTTTTCGACTAGTGCACTGGTGTCATTTTTTTATAATTATAATTTTAGAAAATTATACTTTTTATTTTAAAATTTTATTAGCCAATAGGGAGAAATGAAAGTAGGTTCATTGATACAATCACGTTAGTAGAAAACATACTATGTTAGCACCCTAAATATTATATATTAGTGTAATAAAATAAAAAGAAAAAAGAAAAAAAGAAAGAAAGAAAGAGTATACAAAGAATGTATCAATTTCATTAGCTAGATAGACCATTTAGGACCAGGCTGTTTTTTTTTTTTTTTTTTTCCCTCTTTTGATCCTTTGGGACCACGCTATATACCCCAGAGTCCTATTCCTAATATTATACAAAATAGATAAAATGGTTTGGAAAAATTGAGTTTGATTTTATAATTTTAATTAAATTATTATTAAATAATGATACCAATAATTTTTCATGAAAATTTTAATTTTTTTTTTAAAAAAATTTATGCTTCTTTCTGAAATATTCATTTAAATTAGAAAATATTGCAAATATATAAATACTAGGACTAGGAAGGGTTAATCCTAAAAGTCATCATGCGATTGGAACAACACGTGGCATAAAAAGCATGCGTTTGCAATCTCTATCCCCACATTAAATGCAAAGCGGAATCCAAATTTACTTAATCCCAGTAATGGTCAATGGTTGTGGTTTCATAGCAATACAAAGGGCCCTTCCGTTTTCCCACTCTCTTAATTGGACTCATAAATGCAGAACCCCACACACATACGCACTCTCTCTCTCTCTCTCTACAATTAATGAAACCAAGAGCAATAAGTATCATTTTCAAATGGGAAAATATTAATTTTACCAGAGAAGCATGTGATCACGCGAGAAAGGGCAAATCAAGTCCATCTTGAAGGGGTAGGGCCAGCCAAGATTAGGGTCTCTTTTAACATCCTCTTAAAGGAGACTCCCACAGACAAGTCCTGTTCAAGTTGTGGAAGAAGCCAAGAGAGAATACCACAATTTGCCAAAACATATAAATGCAAACACCCCCCCGCCCCCCAAAGTCTCACTCAAGTACTTATATTTTGTTACACGTGAACTCTTTTCTTTTTATGGATTTTACTTGAGACTTTATTGCAAAAATAGACCTTCCCCTCAGCAGCCATGATCAAATTCAAATCCTATATTATCAAAACATTCAGATTTTTTTTTTTTTTTTTTTTTTTTTTTCATTTGGCTAGTCTAAGGAAAAGAGTTGCTAAAAAAGAGGAAATTACATGAAATTATATATATAAAAAAGATTAAACGAGGGTAAAAATTATGCTATATTAGGAAAATACACCATATATACATATATATATATATATAAAAAGAAGTTATGTATAGCTTTGTCTCGGCTAGTTAGTCGCTTTGGAGACTAAGCCAATTGTGTGGATTAAAGCAAAGAGGATTAAGTCTTCACAATAGTAGTGAAAATGTAAATAAACTTCTTTCACCTCTAAATTATTTTCAAATAAAAAATTCGATCATTTAATTGATAATGTTAATGCTGTGTCAACTCGATTTAAAACTCCTTTTCGATTAAATGGAAATAAAATTAGACAAATGTACTTGAACAAAAATAATTTAGATAAATTATTTATATTTTTAATATCATAATTAGAATTTTATCATAAAAAATGAGTTTATCAAATAAAAGTTTTATCTTTTTAGAAGAAGAATTTTATTTAGAAAAATCACCGGAGAGAACATCCGCAATAAAAGGAGCAGGAAAAGGCCCCGTTCGCTATGATTTGGCATTGAATGTGAAGGCCCAGCTAATAGATTAGTAACACTTTGACGTACCTCGAAGAAATAAATTTAGAATCGCCAACAACAACAATAACTAAAAGAAGACATACAAGAGTTAATATATTATTTCTTTATTGGTTCATTCTAGGGAAGTGATTAAAAGCAAGTTTAAGCGGGAAAAAAATAAAAAGAAAAGAAAAGAAAAGCAGATGTGAAGTATGTGTGTGAAGGGACGCAATATCCATCAATTGATTGTCTATTTAACCGCTAAATCCTACGAAATTTGCACTTTTTTACTGTGGTTAATTAATGTTCATACTAAATACCCAGAATTGATATTTGGTAATAACTTAAATTTGATTACTTACCCCTCTCTCTCAGTTGTTTAAACAGAAAACTAATACAAGAATAAAGGTATATTAAGGTTCTGAGTGCATCTTAATTGAACTGACACACTTAGTTTATAATGAATAATGTCTTCGAGGTTTATGGAATTTTGGTATTCATTTGAACATGCACGTGTGCCGACACACATGACTTGAAAAATTAATCTTTGTAATAGAAAAAAGGCTCCAAAATCTAACCTTTCACCACAAAGAGAAATAAGGGCAATAAAATCTGTGACTCTTGCAGAGAGAGTCGAATATCAACAAGCAGAAGACATCATAAACCACCTCGATACATAAAGATCATGTTGAAATTTTCTATACATACAACCAGGAAGAACAATGCAGCGTACATCTTACAAATCATACTATGAAAATGGGGATTTGCAGTAAAAGAGAAACATAAATATTTCCAATCCGCCATTATAGAACCCTATACCCTTGACCCCCACCATTCCCATCTACCAACCAAATCATCATCTGGAACCCCAAGTATCCTCTCCTTATGATCATTTTCTTTACAAAATTAGTCATAAAAATCTATCCCAAAAACCAAATCTCCAAATATACCTCATAGTCATGGTCATATCGATATGTTAAGATCGATTCGAGGCTTTTTTGCAGCCATCGGTGAGGAAATGACCGATTCGCATCGTGGGCATTTTGGATTGTTCTTTGAAATGAGCACGTATAGCAAGCATTTAGGACAACCAGCTGCAAATAACAACCCGGCGTTGTCTGCGGACTTCTCTTCTTCCTCTTCCTTCTCGACGTTTTCCTTGATCGATGAGGAGGAATGTGAAGAGGGTGATGATTTTGAGAAGGATCTCTTCTTGGCGGATTCTTTCTCTGCTCTTTCAAGTGCTGACTTGACCTTGTCTAGAGTGCAAATGCTTTGGTAATTGGATGATGATGAAGGGGATGATGATGGGACTAGAGACAAGTCCAGACTTGTTTCTTCAAATAAACTGAGAGTTTGTTTTGATGGTGGGAAGTTCAAGTCTTGTAATTCCTTTTGGCCTGATGATTGCACTGGCGATTTGCATCTTTGAATATATACTTTCCCTGACTGCAACCATTTTTTACAAAGAAAGACCACAGACTCTGATTAATTAATCTCCAGGTCCATTACAAATTGATAACGAATCCATCAATTTGAGGAATTAAATAGACAACCATTAATTGAAGATCATCAGAGATACTGAAAACATAAATATATAAAATCAAAATAAAATGAAATCTTCAGGAGAGATTTCAAGTTGCAGAGAATTGAAGACATGACTTTACTCCAAGAACAATTCAAACTATTAATTAAAGGGAATAGAAAATTTATCTCATACTGGATTCAATTAATAATACTGACACGTTCCGATAACTAATTTTAACCCCATGAAATATCCATATTAATTAAATATATATATGAATCATCTGCAGAAATAAAAAAACAAACAGAGAAAATGAATTTATATGAAACAAAAAAACAAACTTCTAAAGCAATCTAATCGAGCAGGAACAACCCAAGACCAGAAATCTTCTCTCTCTCTCTCTCTCTCTCTCTCTCTCTCTCTCTCAACCACACAAATGAATATGGAATTATCAGCAACCAATAATACAGTAAAATAGGAAGAGCAGAACATGAATATGAAATCCAAAGAAGATAAACAGAATTGAAATTCTAATCCAATCAAACAGGAGATTGAAGAAAAGCAACGAACCTTCAAATCGAGACGCTTTTCAAAACCACTAGGGACTTGCAAGTCGAGATCCAATTCCTTGGAATTGACGTCATCGGAAAACGAAGAACAGCACCCTAACAAGTCCCTCGTAACCAAACCCTTGGATTGTTCATCCACTCCTACCCCTCCATGCTTCTGTTCTTCTCCACTTCCGTACAATACCCTTACGAGAGAACTCACTTCCGTCGCCATTACTAAACCTTCGTCGATTCAATTGAGCGATAAGAGAGAGACGGATGCAGAGAGAAATGAAATTGAAATGAGAGAGAGAGAGAGAGAGAGAGAGAGAAGAGTAGAGAGACGAAAGATTTGATTTAATAAATAGGGGATAAATGGAGGAGTAAAACACTGGCTATAAATGTTAGTATTTTTTTGAAATTTATTTTACTGATTTGATTGGTAATTTAATTTTTAAAATTTAATTCAAAATCTTTTTTCAATTTATTTATTAATGCTAATTAATGTAATATATCCAAATTCATGGAAAAATTCAAGAAAAAAGGAAAAAAAAAAAAACCCACTAAGTTTTGAAAATAAAATAAATGGACACATTCAATGCAATTTACGCGTCCCATTAATTCCTTTCCCATTTCTCTTTTGCTTTTATTCTCCAAAATATCAACAAACCCCCTCATTATGACTTTGTCCCCACTTCTTTTATAATTTTTGTTTCTACTTGTAAAATATATATATTTATTCTTTACATACTTTTTAAATTTAATTTGATTAGATTTTTTATAAAAAAAGCAATAACAATATCTGATAATTACATTGACTATTTTTAAATTTAGCTTGATTTGGGTTAGTATGTTAAAGGATAAAAGTTTTTTGATATTTATTTTTTTCATATACGATTATTGAATCTAAAATCTTATTTAATAGATATAAATATTCGGTGAATCCAAAATCTTATTTAACGGATACAAATATTCGGTCACTTGAGCAGTGGTATTAATCTGGTTAGATATAGTGTTGCTTCATCTCTAGTGTTGTATAGGTTTTTGTTAGATTTATATCAATTTTTATATGTGAATTAGTTATAAAAATGTAATTTTAAATAAAAATGTAATTTTTTAACATACAATTATCTCATTGTAATGATAAACTATTTATCTTCTTTTTCCTTACTAAATGCTTCATACAAGTTTAGTATAGTATTATCATTCTTCTCCCTCCCTCCCTCTCTCTCTGTCTCTCTCTCTTTCCTATTTAGAAATGGCCTGCATTGCCTTTTTCTAATTAACAAAATGAAAAGGAGATTCACCATTTTGTATATCATTATCATATTTATTTAGAAAAACAATTGTACTACAAAAACATGTTTTTCATTAAAAAGTAACAAGTTCTATATTTGGAAACATTTAATAAATAATGGATACTAAATAGAAGATATTTTTCATTTGATCGAATGCCATATTTGGCTTCATGAATAAACTTATTCTCAAAAAAAGATTTCCCTCTTAACTAATCACATTAATTCTTTATTACCTCTATATAGTTATATATTTATATATCCTTATTAATTATTAAACTTCAAATTACTACCCAATGACTTGATTTGATTTTGAATTAAAAAAAGAGAAAAATGAAGAAAGAGAACATATTTTATGATGCAATTATTATGTGAAATTAATGACTCCAATAAATGATTTATTTCCTAAGGGTTTCCAACTTCCCAAGTCAACCCCAATGGAATGGTAATAACCAAAAAAAAAAAAAGAAAAAAAAAAAAGATGGGGTACCCTAATTAGGCCAAAGTGGGTAGGTTCCAAAAATAAATTGACTTAAAGAGAATTAAATAAATGGAGAAGTTTGTTTCTTTATTGGTATATATTAATTGGGTATTAATTGGGTTTTGAAGAAGTTGGGGGGGAAGAATTCAACAATTGCAGGACAGTCATTCATTGCGCATTTAATGCTTGAAAAAGACCAAGAGCCAGCTCGGGCTTTTCTGCAAATTTAATTTCTTTCTGGGTCCCCTCGTCATTCTCTTTAAATATTGGGGCTTTCGACAACATTTGCTCGAAAATTCATTATTCTAAGTATTTTTTTTTTCTTTTATAATTATATCATCTGACTATAAATAATTATTTATATATTATGAGATAATTTAATTAGAATTAGATAAATGGATAATTCTTCTCATATAATTAGTAAATAAATTATGAATTTGAACTGTTTCATTGAACGAATCTGCTGTGTGAATCAATATTATATATATATATATTCTAATACACGTTTTTTAGTCATTTTTTATAATATGTTTATTAAATAATTTAAATTAATTTTTATTAAGTTGTACAAATAAATATATATTTTTAATTCTTCATTAATCTCAAAAATAAAAAAATAAATCGATTTTTTTGGTGAGAAAAAGATTAAATTGGCGTATCCTTGTGCCCTGCAAACAAGTAAATAAAAAATAAATAAATAATAAAATCACAATTAGTGCTATTATAAGATTGCTCAAATTTTATTTACTAATTGTAATTTAATTTCCACTTAGTTGAAATATATTAATTTCTGAACATGATTTATTCAATTGCTTGCATCTACCAACTGCATTAACAAAATTATAGCATACATAATCTTCATGAAACCCTAAAATGGATAATCTTTTATCTTCGTCCATGCTTTTTGATTGGGAATACGTGGTAGCTTTTCTTTTTATAAAATTTAATTATTTCGGATCAGTCATTTCGAAGGAATGCCACCGGCTTTGAACACTGCTATCCTACCACCAACCACATTGTCATAGTCATACCCATCTTCGGAATTTCAGCTCATAAAATTTTTATATTTCTTTACTTTTGTAAGCAACAATGTTATATACTTTTTACTATTTGATAATACATTATTCAAGAAGATCCATCATATCTATAATTATAAAGTCCACAAATCACTAAATGATCTATCAATAAACACTCTACACTTTTGATATCTTTAATCACTATAAAAGTAATTTTTATTATACGATAGGTACAAGTCGTGATTATTCGATAAGAAAGAAATTTTAAACAAATAAAAGTTTTCTTAATTTGATATAATTCTATTGTGATCTCTTTCGATAAAAAAGTAAATCTCTAAATAATTCAGACATTCCCGGATCTCTGCGGTAGCAATTGAAACTTTCCAACCCTAGAGGACTCCAAATCTACAAGAAATCTACGACCATAATTCCCGTAATCTCGAAAAATTTTAAGTGATCTCTCTATAAAATAAGTAGGGTTTCTACATCCTAAACACATATGAGACTTGCCATGTATGCTATATATACTATGCAAAGTCAACCCGTCAGGTTCGTACTCTTTACACTATATTCTATATACAGCACACAAAGACTATATAAAGTTCAAACTTTTGAAGTCCTTTATTACCTCTGGTGGGTTTTTGCAGATCTCATCAAAGACGATCCAACATGACATCATCGTTCCTCATTCCAGCCAGAAGGGCAGTTTAACTGTGAAACCAAAATTGGATTCAATAAATTGGCGCTGTCCGTAGGAGCGACTGACTGATCAACCAAGGAAGTTCACGCCCTATTTTAATCACTTTCTCTCACACCACCATGCCATCGAAAAGAAATAACGGAGATAACACTTCTAAGATGACATCCAAGGCGGGAGGATAGACGTCCAATCCCGCAGACTTACCTCCATCAATGCCCCTAGCTATACAGCTGGACGCCTTAATCGCCCACACGCAGCACTGGACAAATTCACCCCGCATGGAGATCTCCAACCTCTTGCAATCCAATCTCAAGCTCCTTGTTCCTCCCCCTGCTTTGGCTTCTTCCGATTAGGTCCACCGTTGGAGTCTCGGATACAAGGACTGAGCAAATGATTGGAAGAAATCAGTCCCACCCTTCGACAAGAAGTTTTATCTTCCTTTGGGAAGTTGGCGCATTCATGCTCACACAAGCTTCAACCCCACATACGCCTAGAGCCCTTGGTGATATCTCGATGAGAGTTGAAAGATTTGAAAAGGCAAGTTAAGGAGCTTGTGACCACTAAGCTTTAGCAAGCCAATGCAGGACGAGATGTTTTCGACCATTATATCTCAAACTCTTCACTGTTCGACTCTAAGATTGTCGTCAAGCTGATGCCACAGAACGATTTCCTTCCCCATATGGAGATGTACGATGGCACTAATAACCTTAGAGATCATGCGACCCATTTTGTCACGATCATGATCTCAAGAGATAAGTTAGATGCAACCATATGTAAGCACTTTTCCACAACTCTGAAGGGGCATGCGCTGACATGGTTCAACTCGCTCTCGTAATCTAGAATCCGAGATTTCTCCTAACTCAGACAGCAGTTCAAAACCCACTTTATGATTAGTCGAGGGGTTAAGAGAAAGTCTACCTCCACCACGTCACTCCAACAGAGAGACAATGAGCTCTTGAGTGATTTTCTCAATAGATTCAAGACCAAGATGATGAAAGTCTTAGGTTTAGATCATTCTATCACTTTAGAGGCATTGCTGAAGGGATTGTGGCCCTGGGAATGAAGATCTCGATTACCAAAAATTCTCTAGCCACTATTCAAGAATTTTAAGCTCGAGTTGAGAAGTACATTGCTGTTGAACAAGTCAGGCATTCGATAAACGTTAGAGCAACCAAGAAAGGAATGAGCACAACTGGCCCCCACTACACCAACCTTCATTGAAAAGGATTTGGGTAGGACCTTCATCCCCTCGCAAGTTTATTAATTACACCCCTTGAATGATACCCCAAGTCAGATACTGATGCAGATTAGAAACATGCCATATGTTAATGTTATACATTCTACCATTTCTTTATGACTTTTCAAATAACAGCGAGTACTAAGGCCCTTGCGTCCACCAACTCAGCATCTATTATAACCTTTCTTTGCAAGAACCTTGCCAATATATGTGATATAACTCTCAAGTGGGTGGCTCCGATAATCTCTTGGCTCTGTGCCACACATGGGTTCTGCACCCATTCTGTCATCAACAAACCGGATATAACTCTCGAGTGAGTGGTTCTCACAATCTATCAGCTTCGCACCGCTCATGGGTTCTACACCCATCCAATAACAACATACAAGATATAACTCTTGAGTGAGTGGCTCCTATAATCTCTTGGCTTCACAGTGTATATGGATTCTGTATCTATCCTATCTCCTACATAAAGGATGTAACTCCCGAGCGGGTGGTTCCCATAATCTCTTGACTCTACTCCGCTCATGGGTTCCACAACTATCCTAATCGCCAACATATGAGTTGTAACTTCCGACGGGGTAGTTCCCACAATCTCTTAACTCCACGCCGCACATGGATTCCATACCCATCCTATCACTGACATACGAGATGTAACTTCTAAACGGGTGGCTCCTACAATCTCTTGGCTTTACATCTCATATGGGTTCCGTACCTAAACTCTCGGCTCCATGCCGTCCACAGGCTTCGCACCCACTCTCTTGGTTCTACATTTCATGCTACTTGCTTGATCCTATAGTTTAATCTCTTTGTTACACCATATGCAAGATACATTGTGGATATGCTCTCGGTTACACACCTTATATGGGCATTTCCTTGACACTAAGTTTTATTGAGAATTCTCTCGGCATCATGCTCTACGTGAGTGCAAGCATAGAGGAAGGAACTAATCCTTATTCTCTTAGCACTATGCTTCACGAGTTACATCTGTATCTCTACGTGTACACTCTTAGCTACCACGGTGTCGCAAATAGTTTAACGACCAAATTATTCTACCCTCAACATGGTCAAAGCAACTAAAAGTGAAGACGAGTTTGACGGGTTGTCGAAACCTCTCAAAATTAATACTGATTCCCCGATGCGATAAATTTATAACAATAATGGTATCAGATCGAATTCCAATGGAACTAAATTAATTTAATTTCTTAGTTAAGTGCTAAAAATAAAAATGAAGGGTTTGTCAAATAAATTCCTAAATTAAAAATAACAACAAAAAAATAAGAAACAAATTAACAATAAAAATAATAAATATTAAAAGAAAATCAATCTACCAAAACTCGGATCTAAAGGTTCATCACATTCAATTTTTTTACTGATCATAGGTTAAAAATATTTATCTTGCAATCCAAACATTTAATCTTAAATTTATTAGTATAGCCGTAATAAATCTTACATTTTCCTAAATTAATTGACCAAACCCAATATTCAATCAAAACTTATCATTAATCGACTGTGCATGATAGTGTTTCATATCAATATAATGATACATTAAATTCTGTAAAAACAGTTAAACCAAAATATAAATAATTAGGATAACTATAATTATTTAATTTTGTTCCATCGATTCTCTAGATTAAACATGAATATTGGAAAAAAACTCATAAACATAAATAAGTTAGTTGCTATTTGTACCATTCATTCATGACAATTACGAATCACTGAAATTCTGGATAGCAATAGAAAAATTAATATTGAATTAAATTATCAGATTAACCAATACCAATTTTTCATGTAAATAAATCAAGAACCAACGAATACTTAAATTAAAAAGACAAGAAATTAAATTAAGCATCTGACCTCACAATGAAGACAATCGAATAAAAATTTCCCTTAAATCAGAAAAATAAACTAACCATTATGGTGGTGAATTTTCAACAAAAGAAAAAAATAAAAATGAAAAGAAAAAGAAAACAAAAAGAAAGAAAAAAATGTTCTAAGAGACGGCTGCCATCCCTTGAGAATGTATGAATAGTAGCCGTCCTTATATAATATTACGAATATTGAGAATGTGTCTTCTCTTTTCTTTTTATTTTTTTTTCCCTTCAATGTGCAACAGCCAGCCCTAGGTAGAATTGTGAATGAGCAAGCATCTCTTCTTGGATGAACAGCAGCCATAAGATGCCCTTCTTGGATGAATAGCAGCCGTAAGATATCCCAATGAGAATTGTGTTTTTGTCTCCTAGGTCAAAAGGGAATCTTTTTTTCCCAAAAAATGAGAACTCCTCTAAATTTAGAAAATAAAAATTAATTTCTAAAATAATTTTATCTAAAATAAAATTCCTACTAAAATTAACTAAAACTAAAAAAAAATCAAGTTTTTTCTTTTCTTCATAGGTCCAATATGATGTCTTGCTTCATTTAACTTCAAATTGCCTTTTTACGTCCAATTTGTTCAAATCTTCCAATGTCAACCACATAATAATAAAAAATCACAAAACCCAATCATTAGTGCACTAACAAATACAAAATCAACACATAATAATAACAATAAATTTAATATTTTGCACATTATCAAATTCCCCCATATCAAACCAATGCTTGTCCTCAAGCATTCACTATATCAATGCTTCTCAACTATTCTCCTCTTTACTCCTTCTCCTCCTTCATTTCATTATCCAACAATTCCAAACAGCACATATTGAAACATTCAAGTCAAAACAGTAATTCAGAGAACAAGTGATCCTAGTACCATAACCTTTAAAAGAAAACATAGGCATCCCATCAAACTTAATAATCTCATCAGAATTCAATATACCAAGATCCAATACTCTCACAAGGAATTCACTCTATGCACTCAAAGTGTTTAAGGGAATTTATTAATAGTTCTCAAAATCAAAACATAACATGATATTATCATAAGTTTACTTATTTATCAAATCTCCGCCACTAATTATATGAATTCAAAATAAAAATCTGGGGATCTTTATAAGGGTTGTAACTTAGTTTGGGTAAAGATAACTAAAAGGTAAATATGATGTGTAATGCATACCAAAAAAACATGTCAAAGATTACAAAACATTCCTACTATCAAATTCATCCTATAACATGAAGTACAATCATCTCATTTCTTGATCCAAATTTCTGAACTTTTTTTTCTTTCTTTTTTTTTTTAAATTCCCTCATCTCAATTTTCTGGGAATTTTTTTTTCTTTTTTTTATTTTTTTTAAATGACAATCTCGAGAATAAATGAAAAGTGCATACATAAATTTTTTCAAATTATATGAATAAATCTCTAAAAACAATTCCCAACATAAAATTATCTCATTCCCTTTACAAATAACCACTCATTCAATCTCTAAACACATGCTTCTTTGATATGAGGACCGAAAAGAAGGTTAAGCGTAAAAAGAAGACTATGTGTCAATTGATAAGGTTATAAACAAAGAAAAAGAGATAAAAGCTCAATTTGGTTCATTACAGAGATTAATACGCAAGGGAAGATCTTTCTAAAATAGCTAAAATGTGTAAATCTAATTGCCCCCATCATATTAATACATGAACTCATGAATGTGGCATCAAAATGTATAGCAAAGTAAGTTTTAGAATAAACACATTATAATTAATAAACACTCATGAAGAAAGATTAGAACAAGTATGATGGTATGCTCTTAAGATTCAAAAGCTCACAAAAGTGTTTAAATTTGTATCAAATCTTGTACATTTTCATCTAATCCAATCATCAAAGTCAATGGAACGCTTAAAATATTTTTATTCAAAAACAATTAATCACACTTGTCTCTTTCCTGTATTTCAACTCAAATTAACAATGTATACTAACTCAAAAATTATTCTCAGACAAAAATCAGAAGAGTACGAAATTCCAAAGAAAATACAAGAAATAACGTTGACATGAAATCCTAATTCCCCAACACCTAAATGCTACATTGTCTTCAATGTATGCAAAAGGTAAGAAAAGAGAAAAGAAACTAGTATACAATTCAAAAAAAAAAAAATCAGCACAATTTTAAACTCGCAGCAAGTCTCAGAAAATCACCCAATACAATATATAAAAATAGAATAATGAAAATAGAGAAAAGAGAGAAAACTCCCATATGGTGATGGTAAGGTCGCGGAGGGTTTTGAAAAGGTTGAACTGAGAAGATGAAGATGAGAGTTCTTAAAACCGCATGATCATATGGAAAAGAGAGAGTGTTTTTACCAAAAATTTTTTTATTCATTTTCTGAAAACCGCGTGATCATCTGATAATACAAGGACTGCTTCTGCCCAAAGCAAATTTCACTTCTTGAAACTGCGTGATCATGCCTTAACATGAGGATTGCTTCTGCCCACTTTTTTTTTTTCAATTACTATGATATCTCTTGACTTGATGCAACTCTTAAAATTTTTCATCTTGAGCACCTACAAAAATTAAAAAAAAAAAAACAAATGACACTAATCAAATATGCCTAATTAATTAAGAAATAAAATAACAAACTAAACAAATTCAAGAAAAAATATAGGGTTGCCTTCCAATAAGCGCAATTGTTTAACATCTTTATACTCGATGTTTTTCATTTATTTCTCTTCAAGGAGCTTTCAATTTCAACTTGGGAGGCTTATGTAACTTCTCTTTCAAATCTAACAGTCCATTCGATTCAAAATTGATAACACGTTCTTCTTCACAAATTTCCTGCACAATTAAATCAACATCAGCAAGACAAATTAATTGATACTTATTTGGATATTTCATAGGATCAAAAATAATAAATTTAACAATGTCGCCGTCGAACTCGACGGAGAGAATACCCTCGTTCACATCTATTTTAATTTTTGATGTCTTCATGAATAGTCTTTCTAATAGAAATGGAGTTGAATCTATGATGATGTCTTATTCCATTTTCAAGATATAAAAATCAGTCGAAAAAATTAATTCGTTAACCTACACTAAAACATCTTCAACAATCCCCTCCGGGTAAACATAAGAATGGTCAACTAACTGAATAACAATCCCAACTTCTTTTAAGGGACCCAATTTCAGAGTACTATAAATTAAATAAGACGTGATATTTACGGGTACTCCTAAGTCTAACATGACATGCTCAATTTTTTTTTACCAATAGCACAAAATAGAGTGAACATACCTGGATCCGTACATTTTTCAAGTAAAGTTCTCTTGATCACATCAAAAATATTCTCACATATTTTATCACCTCTTAACTTCTTAACTTCATTTTTTGAATTCTCCAACCTGTTAGGAAAAAGTGGTACAATTATACTAGAAGTGTTTGACAAAGAGGATTCAAATGTTACCTTGATTGAATTTTCTTGCATGCGTTTATCTTTTTTGTCCATATCCTTCCCTTCATCCACCTTCTTACATAGAGTAGAGCTCGAATGAACATCCTTTTCACTTCTCAATGTTATTGTACTAACGTTCTCTTTGGGATTCACCACCATTTATGAGGAAAATCTTCCTGAAATTCGAGCCTCCAAATTGCTAAACGAAGTTACTAGTTGAGTGATTTAATTTCCCAAGTCTTGTATGCTCATTCTTGTTTCCTATTGAAATTGTTTAGTGTTAGTCGCAAGAGCTTTCATAATATCTTTTAGAGACATACATGAATTAGAAAATTGTTCAAGTGTTGGTGATGGTTTGTTCAAAAATTGAGATGAATATCTTAACTGTCCTCATTGATTTCCATAGCTTAGGTTTGGGTGATTTTTCTATCCAGGATTGTAATAGTTGGAGAGAGGATCATACATGTGTTGATGTTGACCAGGAAATCCTCCTATGACATTTATTTATTAAAAAGATTCTTCTTGCAATGTTGGACACATATCCGTAGGATGTTCGGGAATTGAGTATATACCACAAACCTTAACTACCTGTGATTGCCCTACAGCCAATTAACGGACCAAAACAGTTAGTTCAAAAATTTGATTTTCAAGATTCGAGTGACTTACCTCAAGAGTTGGATACCCGATGCACAAGGGTTGTTGGTTCAAAATTGGTGCAGTTAACTCTTTCAAACTCTTTCATAAATTTCCATCTTTTCTTTCTCTTCAAAATTCAATAAACAAGTGAAAAGCACAAACTAAGAAATTAATGTAGTTCCCTAGTAACGGTGCCAAAATTTTGACGGGTAATCAAAACCTCTTAAAATTAATACTGATTCCCCGATGCGATAAATTTAGAGCAATAGTTGAACCAGGTCGAATCCGAAGAGAATTAAATTAATTTAATTTCTTAGTTAAGTGCTAAAAATAAAAATAGGAGATTTGTCAAATAAATTCATAAATTAAAAATAACAACAAAAAAATAAGAAACAAATTAACAATGAAAATAATAAATATTAAAAAAAATCAATATACCAAAACTCTAATCTAAGGGTTCATCACATTCAATTGTTTTACTGATTATATGTTAAATATATTTATCTTGCAATCCAAATATTTAACTTTAGATTTATTTGGATAGCCGTAATAAATATTGTGTTTTCCTAAATTAATTGATCAAAAGCAGCATCCAATCAAAACTTATCATTAATTGACTGGGTACGATAGCATTCCATATCAATATAATGATAGCATTAAATTCTGTGAAAATAGTTAAACCAAAATACAAATAATTGGGATAGTCGTAATTATTTAATTTCGTTCCATCGATTCTCTAGGTTAAATATGAATATTGGTAAAAGACCCATAAACATAAATAATTTAGCTGCTATTTGTATTCATTCATGACAATTACGGATCACTGAAATTTTGGATAGTAATAGAAAAATTAATATTGAATTAAATTGTCAGATTAACCAATACCAATTTTTCATGTAAATAAATCAAGAATCAACAAATATTTGAATTAAAAGGGAAAGAAATTCAATTAAGTCCATAACCTCATAGTGAAGACAATCAAATAAAAGTTTTTCTTGAATAAAAAAAATAAACTAACTACTCATGGTGGTGAGTTTTCAACAAAAGAAACAAATAAAAATGAAAAGAAAACAAAAAGAAAGAAAAAAATGTTCTAAGAGAGAAGAAGAGGGACTACACAGCCACCACCCCTTGAGAATATATGAATAGTAGTCGTCCTTAAATAATATTCTGAATGTTGAGAATGTGCCTTCTCTTTTCTTTTTCTTTTTTCTTTCCCCCTTCAATGTGTAGCAACCGGCCCTAGGTAGAATTGTGAATGAGCAGCCGCCTCTTCTTGGATGAACAGCAGCCATAAAATGCCCTTCGTGGATGAATAGCAGTTGTAAGATATCCCAATGAGAAATGTGTTTTTGTCTCCTAGGTCAAAAGGGAATCTTTTTTCCCAAAAAAATGAGAACTCCTCTAAATTAGGAAAATAAAAATTAACTCCTAAAACAATTTTATCTAAAATAAAATTTCTACTAAAATTAATTAAAACTAAAAGAAATCAAGTTTCTTCTTTTCTTCATAGGTCTAATATGATGTCTTACTTCATTTAGCTTCAAAATGCCTCTTTAAGTCCACTTTGTTCAAATCTTCTAATTCCAACCACCTAATAATAAAAAATCACAAAAACCAATCATTAGAGCACTAGTCAATGCAAAATCAACCCATAAGAATAATAATAAATTTAACATTTTGCACATTATCAAAGTTCAGGAAAAACTCCTATACCATTCACTTCAATATAAAAATATAGCTACGCAGGGAGGTTCATACACAATCCGGGGGGTAAGCTACATCAGTAGAGGTAAGCCAAAGAAGAAAAATACGAGAGGTTGAAGTCATGAAGAAGGAGGAGGAGAAGGAGGAAGAATTGTTTATTGAAAGAGTCTAAAGTTGGCATACAGGGTAGCAACACGGGAGCTTCCACAGGTTGGTTCGGTCGAAGCGTCAGCCTGAGAAGCAACAATAAGGCTTAAACCTATAGCTTCAAAGCTAGTACAAATAGTCATAAACCCCTTAAGTGCTACAGGGCGAAGCACCTCTTTAGCCTGTTGCAGCTTCTCAGAAAGCTTTTGCTGAACACAATCATACTTCTTCGTAACCCTCACAAATTTGTCTCCCAACCTTAGCATTTTCTTCTCCAAGTCAACTCGGGACTCCTTAACAGCCTACAGCTTAACCTCATTCTCTCTCACTTTGGCCTCCAATTTCTCGTACTCCTTGAAAACCGCATCACATTATCGCATTGCGAGCCCCACGTTAGCATTCAGAGTCTCTATCTCCCTCTCTTTATCATCAGAGGTAGGTGCTACCCTTTCCTCTTTAACTTTCCTCTCCTTCTGGGCTAAAGTGGCTTGGAGCTGAGGGATCTCGTCCCTTTGGCCACCACATACTCAAGATGGCCTACCACCCGGTCTTGCCTTAGTCTCTAGAACTCAACCCTAGCAGTGACTTGCACAAATCATATCAAATTATACACCTGAAGTTAAATCATTAGACTAAAGACATACCTGAATTGTGAGGGACATTATAACCTCACCCCCTACTCCATAGATAGGCCATTCAAATCCAGCTCGGAGTGATAGAGGTGCAGCCTCTCAGCAAAGCTTCTCGCCTCGATGATGTCGATATAGCTAAAATGGTTATTATTGTAGCTTATCATTGCGATTCCCCTTTCCTCAGATCCTTTTTGCTGTCAAAGGACCTAACAAAAACAGGGGAAAGAGAAGCCGTTTGGTTAGGCATGACTCCTTTGCCCTTCTGGACATATAAATGCTCTAGAACGACATCGGATGGCCCTACCCCAACATCTGATTTTCTCTTCTCCTCACCGTGCGGGCCCCTCAATGGAACCACCTTCTCAAAATCACCGAGAACTTGTCTCTCGGTGTTCCCTCTCTCAGAACTATTAGGAACCAATGCTGGTATCCAAGCCCCTTCCTCCCAAGACAACTCTATCTCTTTACTACTGGTCCAACTTCCTTTTCTTCCTTTTTGGGACAACTGTAGGAAAAGTACTCCTAACTAGAGTCCTTTGTTCTGACATGGACTCCCCCTTCTTGGTATTTTTCAATTCCTTGCCCCTCATCAATTTAGTTGTGGTCATCTTCATGGGGTCATCACATTCGATGGAGGTAACAACCTCAAATAACCTTGTCCTCCCTTTTTTCACCAATAGGGGTTTCTTGATCCACACTCTCTCATTTAGTAGCAGACCAGCTAATTTTAGTAATTCATCGTGAAGCAAGGAATCAATATGATGGTCCTCTTCTTTGCCAAGTAGAAAACTACCAACCAAACGATTGAACCCCGAGTGCTTAGAGGGGCTCGGAGCCCTCAATCCCATAACAAACTCATTATCAATACTCTCTTTGTAAGAGAATTTCTACCCAGACTCTCGTCTTGTCTGAAGATAAAACCAACCCTCGGTGGAACCCCATGTAGCACACCTCCTCAAATAAAAAATGGTCGATAGAATCTCGAAATTGAAGTCTAGGCGATAAAAATTTAGTAAACTCACCATCGCCAGAATCAATTATCAGGTACTGAGAATTAATAAGGTTGGAAATATATTCTAACCCCTCAAGACCTCAACCAAAGTAGCTAAGTAAGGCACCTTCAAGCCATACCTGATGTACTCCTTGTATATCGACAAGGAGGTCTCATGCATCATGTTCCCTCTTTAGTCTTCTGAAGACAACCACAAATAAAAATCATCCCCCCAAAGACATTATTCTCATGGCTTCCTTCAACTCCTCATCCATCATCACACTCTTGATCTTGTTAACTTTAGACATTATGATTATCTCAGAAATCTTGCAAACCCTAAATCCCAAATTGTCTCAATAAAGCAAACTGTCAAAATTGTAAACACCACAATGTCTATAACCAATCACAAGCCGAACAATAAGAAGTGCATTGGAGAAGATTTGCGAAAACCAAAACGACAAGTCCCGCATTTAATGTCCTCTTTTTGTGCCCTTCCCACTTTACGAAAATACATTACTTTCACACCTATATAACTTCTAAATTATTATCACTTTTTCTCTACTCTTAATGTCATTCCTTCAAAATGACATTAGGAGTAGGGGACAAATAATGACACGTAGTCCAATAGGGTCCAACGGGCCCATATTTATAAAACCCACAAACCACTAAGTGATCTCTCAATAAACACTCTAACACTCTTGATCCTTCTAGTCACTATTGAAGTTATTCCCATTATGCGACAAGACCAACTCGTGATTATTCAATAAGAAAAGAAAAATTTAACAAACTTAAATATTCCTTAGTCCAATAAAAATCTATTATGATCTCTCTCAATAAGAAAGTAAATCCCTCAGCAATTCAGACATTCCCAGATCTTCACAATACAACTGAAACTTTCCTATCCTAAAGGACTCTGAATCTATAAGAAGTCTACAACTATGATGCCTACAATCTCGGAAGATTTCTAGCAATCTGTCCACAAAATAAGTAGCGTTTGTATACCCTAAACACATACGAGACTTGCTATGAATGCTATATATACTATGCAAAGACAACGTGTCAACTATACACTCTTTACTCTATATTCTACATGTAGCACACAGAGATTATACAAGGTTTAGACTCTTTTAGTCCTTCATTCCCTTTTATCGCTATTTCTAACTTAAGCTCAGAGTTTTATTCACTGAAGTCACCTCCAATGGATTTTTGTAGGTCAGCTCATTGAAGACAATCCAACAGACACAACATTATCGGTTTCCCGTTCGAGTCTCCAGGGTAGTTTAACTATGAAGTCAAAATTGGCTTTAACACTATTACTAAGATAAGGGGTAAGGGTTGCCACTGAATGACCCATTTTTTATAGAAAAGAAAATTACGCTAAAGACAAATAAAAAATTACAATGATTCTTAAAAAATATATATATAATTTTAGAAACATTTAAAATACATTATAAAAAGAAGGCATAATACTAATAATATAGAGCCCTCAAATCCTTTTTCAATTCTTTTAAATTATCATTATTGTAAAACTTAAAGCATAAGCACATAAAAAGGTATATAAAAACAATCTTATTTCAAAGTAAAAAGAGAGCAATTATCTATTTTTTAAAACAATCTGACATTTCATGCCCCTTTCTCTTTTCCTGCTATTTCTCTTTCTCGACTTTGCTATGTTCTCTTCCATAGTTGTGTGACCAAATCTCATAAAACTTCCTCTAGGTACTTCTCTCTCTCTCTCTCTCCCCTGTTGAGATGGGTTTTTTATGGGGGGTTTGTTTTCTTGTTACTTCTCCCATTAGATTTCTCTTCTCTCTCTTGCCCCCTCTCTCCATCTTTTTAGATCTGGTTAACTTCACTCTCTCACGCTCTCTCTCTCTCTCTCTCTCACTACCCATAATTGGAAAACTCTACAAGTTTCTCTACTATGATATGTCTCGTTCACTCTTATATTGCTTTAAATATTCTCTGATGATTATTGTCTTTTGATCTTCAGCATACAATCTTTTTTTTGTCTTGCAAAATGTAATCTTTGATGAAATCTTGAATGGTGTATTATATAATTTTTTATAGAATTTTATATTGCGATATCCAGTCATGTGTGAAGATCTGGATATTATATTATTGTGTTTGGTGAATTATATAAATTTTTATGGGATTTTAAACATTCTCTCATGTGTGAAGATTTGGTGTATTATATTGCTGTCTGGTTGATTTTATATTGTTGTGTCTGGTGGAGATTCCACCCACCCACGCCTTACCAAACTTTCCCACAGTGTTGAAGAAACAAACCGGTAACAATTTTTATTATCTTCTGTTTTTCCTTGTACCTTTTTTTGTTTTTGTTTTTGTTTTTTTTTTTTTTTGGGCATTAGATTCCACTACAAAAAAAATCACAAATTTGCAACATAATTTGCGACAAATTCGTAAGAAAAATTCGTCGCAAAACAAATTTGCGACGAATTTTGCGACAAATTTTTTTTCGTCCCTAATAAGTCGTCGCAAATTTTTGGGACGAAAAACAAATTTTTTATCGCAGAAATTTCCCACAAAATTTTTTTTGTCGCAAAATTCGTCGCAAATTTCGACGAATTTAGCCACAAAAAAAATTTTCGTCGCAGATTTGCGACGAAAATAGTTTTCGTCCCAGATTTGCGACGAAAATGAGTTTCGTCGCAAATTTGCGACGAAAAAATCATTCGTCGCAAATTCGCGACGAAACTCATTTTCGTCGCAAATCTGGGACGAAAACTATTTTCGTCGGAAATTTGCGACGAAAAAAATGATTCGTCGCAAATTTGCGACGAAAATTTTATTTTCGCCAATCTGCGACGAAAATTATGTTCGTCGCAGATTTGCGACGAAAATTATGTTCGTCGCAGATTTGCGACGAATCTATTTTCGTCGCAGATTTGCGACGAATCATTTTTTCGTTGCAAAATTCGTAGCTAACGGCAAATATGTTTTTTCCGACAATTAAAAATTTTATTGATATATTTGGATCATTTTTTCCTATATAACTTGTTTTTATACCTGCTCATCTAACCTAATCAACAATTAATCATTCAAATCATTTTTAATATCAAATTTCAGTCATCTATACTCATAAATATAGCTAACTATTCAATAAAATCAATAAATTAAAAATTCAACAAGAAATCATAATAATAATATCAAAAATAAAATCAACATCAAGTCTAAATGTTAAAATATCAATAACCATACATAACCAAGAAAATAAATATAACGAGTATCAAAATGTAAGTCAAATAACAATACACAATCTCAAGTATGACCTCCACCACCATCATCCTCATCATCATCATCATCGTCACCGAAGAAATCATCACCTTCATCACCATCTCGAGCATTATCAGAAGGAGAAATAGAAGGGGGAATCTGACTTGGAGCGTAGGCTAGCTGAAGATGCTGCATGATTAACATTTGCTGCGTGCGGAACTCGTTCATTTCTTGCGTGTGCTTTGCTTGAAGTTCATTTAAATGCTGATCCCTTTGCCGCAATAAGTCCTTCAAATGGCTCACCTCTTGAGTTAACTGATTTATTTCTACCCTGACTGCTGGTGGGGTGGAAGAAGACGAACCAGGGAATTGGTAAGTTCTGCTCAAAGAACCTAATCCAACTACTCTACCCCCTTTTGCTCCACCAGTCAACTCGAGCCATGTATTTATGTTATCAACAGATGGCTCAGATCCACCAGCATCATCACTAGCACTCGAGCTTCTGCGTGACATCTCATCATATCTCTCCTGTATTGTCATGAAAAAAATTAAAATAAATTTCCAATAACAATACAATACAAGCACATATAATCTTGATTAGATATATATATATAAGGAAAATAAAAAAATTAGTAACATAAATCATGAGACTATATAGAATATCAATTATGAACATTCATATTAATATTGAATAAGTTAAAAGTTATGGGAAAAAAAAATCTCTATCAAGTAATTCATTAGAAATCAAAAAATCAACTTAACAATAAAAATAAACTTGGGAAAGACTAATCTAATAAATTTATCTTCCTACATTATTATGATATATTCAAGATAATATGATCAAATCAACATTAAAAATGTTCATTAAATAATTGAAAATTTTGAAATTACAAACCTTAATTGCTTTAGCTCTCTCCCCGCTCCAAGTCTTGTCCTTTTTCTGAAATGTGCGCGTGAAAGTTTGTATGAATGAAGGCTCGGTCCCCGTTTCTTTGGCCTAAAATAAAAAAACACTGTTAGAAATAATGAAATAGTTTAAATTAGATTACAAAATTAGTGTTTGTATAAAATTACCAATCTATTTCTATGTTCACCGATATTGATCGAGCCTCCCGCATACGTCGCAGACGATTCCCCTGAATTATAAGCTCGATTCTTTTTGTTCTGCTCACTTCTTCTTTTGCTCTCATCCGATTCCCAAAAATTGACAATCATGCCCCAATTTTGCTCGGTAATGCAATTTGGCATTTTTCCGTGTCTCTTCGCATGATTTAAAACGTGTCGAATGTGATCACCACATTTTTTCTTGAAAATTCTTTTTACTTCCAACTCTTCAGTCTCGTCCCACGTGAATACCCGCTGTAATGAAAAAAAACCAATTGATTATAAAACTATTAACTTAATTTTATATATAAACTGATTAGGATAATTTACCTTGAACTCACTCCACCATAACTCTTTTATTTCTTCCGAAGTGCTTGTGTAAGTCATCGAAGCCCCTCCCCAATGGTTATTCACGATTCTATTAAGCTCGTGAATAACATGTACAGAATTTGTAAATCTATCATAAATTTTCAAACAAACAATGTTAAATAAACAAGATAGTTAAAAGAATAATTTGTTTTATAAATAAAAGAAATAATACATCTGAAATTTTAAAATTTTGTACTTACGAATCTCCGTAAGGGGCTATCAACTCTCGATTGTCTTCCCGTTCTGCATACGAGTGTTCCACCGAAGGGACTGAAGAAGGTACATTACTAGCCATTTGTTGTGAATGCGAAGGACCTGCAACAGAAGGGGGAGGCGAAGGTATATTACCGGCGAGGGAATGGGATTGCGAAGGTACTGAAGCGGACTGCGATGGTGAAGATCTTCCATCAGAATTTCGTCTATGGCCACCACGTCGAAACTGTCGACCATAATATATTATTAACAAAAATAAAAAATAAAAATTGCATGTTTATCAGATGTATAATAAAAAACATGAATAAACTTACCATATTTAATTTGACAAATTAAATGTGACGAAAAAGACACCAATATGTCAACAAATCTTCTGTAATAACTTATAGGAAAAAAGATAATGCATTAACAAATCAAATATATAAATTTAAGAATGAGACAGTAAATAGTTAACAAATTGAGTAACGAAATTTACAAATTAAAAATAAACTAACTTACGCACTAAAAAAAAAAGATTATCATATATCAAGATAAATATCCGATTTTTATTATATTAAGAGAACAAAACTTACCCGTCATCAAAAATCAAAATCCTCATTCTCATTCTCATCCTCATCCTCATCATGTGTCTCAAAATTAGACTCTTCAACATCATTATCATCAACATCCTCATCCTCATCATCCCAATCCTCATCAACCTCATCATCTGTCTCAAAATTAGATTCTTCATCGTCTTCTTCATGAATTTCACTTGCATCCACATCTATCACTACTCCGCTGGGATCTCGTAACGTTGGAATATTATATTCCTCGGTCTGAAATGTATTGGCAACTTCCTCTTGTTGATATGCTATGTCTTCCCAATGCTCCTCAATTTTTTTCCGTGCTTTCGTTTTACAAACAGCATACCAATCAATTTTGTCACGTTTCAAACTAGGATATGAAGCATAAAATACTTGAATCGCTTGTTGTGCCAACACAAATGGTTCATATCTCTTATACAATTTCTTATGATTTATTTCAACCAAATTAAACTGTGGATGCACTTTTATCCCTTTTACAGGGTCAAACCAACGACACATAAATAAAACAATCCGTAATTCTGGACCAGGGTACTCTACCTCTACGATTTCATCCAACAAACCATAAAAATCATTTTGACCTCCACCATCATTGGATGACTGAACACAAACCTCACTATTCATTGTCGTTTTTCCCATTCCATATTCTTCAGTATGAAAATTATACCCGTTTATGAAATATGCTGGCCAAGTTCGTACCATTGATTTTGGACCCCATGATAGATGGATTAACAATTCTTGATCAACTTGAGATTGATTATCATGGACCTAAAGTCAAATAAATATGTTAATATGTTTTAAAGTAAATATTTAAATAATTTATAGTGTACTTACATATTTTTTGAACCATGGTGCAAATTCTTCATCGCAGAAACGATCAAACTCATGTGTCAAAAGTTCAGAATATACGTTTTGAAAAATCCTACCATCAAAGAAAATCAATTTTAACAAAAACAATTTACGACAAAAGAAATACATAAAATAGGAAATATATACTAACTCGAAATATGACGTCACTTCTGGACAGTTCAGTAAAATATATGTGTGGGCTGCCCGCCATTCTTGACCAGTTAAGTATCTACGCTTACATGGTCCACTTGGTCGACCAAGGTAGTTAAATATTGAGAATGACTTCAAATTGGGATCAACAGGACCCTCATCATTTCTTCCCGCTCTCCGCCTCTTGCACTGAACGTGAGGCTCAAAATAATATGAAGCAAACGTTGTTACTTCCTCCACAATGTATGCATTGACAATAGAGGCTTCAACACGTGCCTTATTTTTCACTTTCTTCTTCAAATGATATAGGAATCTAATTGTAATAAAACAAAATGTATTAGAAAATTATATATAACGAAATTAATAATTTTATATACATTAATAACAAAATATAAAAGATGAAAAACTCACCTTTCAAATGGATACATCCATCGAAATTGGACAGGACCTCCAACTTTCGCTTCATATGGCAAGTGAACCAAAAGATGTTCCATGGAATCAAAAAATGACGGTGGAAATATCCTTTCTAAATTACACAAAATGATTGGAATCTCTCTCTCTAACTTCTCCATCTGTGAATGTCTCAACACTGTCGAGCAAATATCATGAAAGAAAATGCTTAACTCCGTAATAGCACCCCAAACATAATTTGGTAATAGTTCCTTAAAAGCAATAGGAATTAGTCTTTCTATAAATATATGACAATCATGACTTTTTAAACCAATCAACTTACATTCCTTCAAATCGACACATCTTCCAAGATTTGAGACATAACCATCAGGAAACCTCAATGATTTCAACCATTCACAAACAATCCGTCTCTGATCCTTACTCAATGTATAAATTGCCTTCGGTTTTGGTCCCCTACTACTTTCATCGACATCAAGAGTGGATCGTTTACAAATGAGTTGCATATCTTTTCTTGCATTCAAGTTGTCTTTCGTTTTTCCAGTGATATCCATCACTGTATTTATCAGATTATCAAAGACATTCTTCTCGATATGCATTACATCGAGATTATGATGAACCAAATGACTCTTCCAATATGATAAATCCCAAAATATACTCCGTTTAGTCCATTTATGCGAATGACCATAGCCATATGTTGTACCATGTGGCTCTTCTATAACAGATGGAAAGTTAAGGACTCTATGCCAAATTTGTTCACCAGTTAATCTCAATGGAGGAGGTGTTCTTTCAATTCTATTCTTAGTGAATTCTTCTTTATTTCTTCTGAATTTATGAGTTAACGGTAAAAATTGTCTATGACAATCAAAATAACTCGCTTTCTTCCCATGTTTCAATCTGAATGACTTTGATCTCTCCATACATATTGGACATCCTAAAATCCCAGCGGTACTCCATCCCGATAACATACCATAAGCCGGAAAGTCATTTATGGTCCAAAGAAGAGCAGCTTTCATTACAAACATCTGATTAGTATGAACATCATATGTAGGAACACCTTCATCCCATAGTTGTTTCAACTCCGCAATCAATGGTTGCATGTAAACATCTATTAACTTCTTCGGATTTTGTGGGCCAGGCACGACCAATGTTAAAAACATATACGGTGTCTTCATACACATACCGGGTAGAAGATTATACGGAGTTAAGATAACTGGCCAACAAGAATAAGTTCTTCCTGATTTGCCAAATGGAGCAAATCCATCAAAGCCAGAGACCTAACCTAATATTTCGAGTCTCTCTGGCAAACTCAGGATATGTTCTGTCAAAATATTTCCACGCCTCTGCATCTGAAGGATGACACATTAACTCATCTTCTGTTTCATGATTTGCATGCCAAGTCATGTGTTCAGAGATAGTCTCGGATGCATAAAGCCTTTGTAACCTAGGAGTTAAAGGCAAATGAAACATTTGCCTGTATGATTTACGTCGCTGATTACGACCCGACCTCCTAGTACTCTTATATCTACATTGATTACAGAATTTACAAAAATCTGCATCTTTATCATCTCCCCAATATAGCATACAAGCATTTCTGCAAACATCAATTCTTTCCACCGGAAGACCTAATTCTTTCACCAGCTTTTTCATATTGTAGAAATCATTGGGCATAATGTGATCACGCGGCAATACTTCTCCAATAACTTGAACAAAATCATTAAAACAATCATCAGAAACATTATGCTCTGCCTTGACATTCAACAGTCTTGCGGTTAGAGATAGCTTAGTGTGGCTGTCACAACCAGCCCACAAAGGTTCATCTGCAGCTCTTAACACTTCTTGAAATTGGAGAGATGATTCATTATTCACATTTTCATCAACACCTGGTACTTCTACCTCCTCCAATGGTGATGCATAACTAGTATACTCATGTTCAAATGTTGGAGCAAAGCTAGAACTTGCAGCGCTTGGTTCGGGAACAAAATTTGGACCCGCTGCATCAATTACCATCCTCTGATATGGATTCAATTGATCATAATAACTCTGATTCTCACTAACTGAAAATTGTCTGTTTCGTCCATACTCCTCATCAGAAATGAACGGTTCACCATGACATGTCCAATTATAGTAATTCGGGGTAAAACCAAATCTACAAAGATGTTCCCTAACTTTGTCACACTGAAAAAATTTACCATTACGACACCTTCTACACGGACACCTTAGCTTATTCCCATCCATAAAATCAACATGACTACAAGCAAAATCTAAAAATTGTTCCAATCCAAAAATAAACTCATCAGTTAAACCCCGACGATCAGATAAGTTTTTTTTATACATCCAACTTCTTTCGTTCTGCATTTTTCCTGTCTCCAAATTTAAAATTTTTTAAAATATTAATAACTACTAAATCATCAATAATAAAATCATCATTAATCACAACTAAGTTGATATAACAATAAATAATAACGTTGATCGCATAAAAATTTAACATTAATCTCACAGTATAAATTAAATATTATAAAAGTAACATTAAATTTAACACAACTTAACATCATTAATAATAACCTTAATTTAACAGAAATTGAATATAATAATAAATAATATTATTAACTTAATTAATATCAAACAAATTAACTAAATTATTACAATAACATTAAATATTATCATATAATCAAATAAAATATATATTATTAAACATTTAACAATATTGATTATTTAACTAATCGAAATAAGATTTACTATAAATTACATATTATTGTTAACATAATGTTTCACCTAAACAATGATCAATACTTTTGATTCCAATTTTATATAAAATAATAAAATTAACAAATCCAAACATATCATTAGATCAACCACTAAATACAAAATAAAAAAAAAAACTAATATAGAAATAAAAACAACACAAACATACAAATTTACATAATTTCATTTTCCAACTATTACAATACAAATTAAAACTTTTCTCACCACCAAATAATAATTCACCGATGGGCTCAGATATCAACATGACGAATGACTTCCAATCCAAATATTCGATAATCGCAAATCTTGACACATCAAAAACAATTATAAATAATTAATATATTATTAAAACAATACAATAAAAACATTTTATAAATAAAATTTGTCAAATTTTTTTTTTTAATAATTTTGCATAAAAGGGGCTACAATGGGCCAGGCCGGGCCGGGCCCAATGGGCCTACCCAGGGCCGTGCAATGGCCCAGCCCATGGGACACGCAAGCAAGGGCCAGCGGCCCCTGCGCGGGGCAGGCAGCGCAGGGGCCGCGCCCTGCGCGGGCCGGCCGGCGCGGGGCCGTGGCCCCTACGCGAGTCTGGGTAGCTCAGGGGCCGCGCCCCCGGGCGAGGCGGGAAGCGCGGGGGCCGGCGGCCCTGCGTGCGGGCCCGGGCCGCGCAGGGGCGGCGGCCCCTAGCCGCTGCTGGCCCGCGAAGGGGCGGCGGCCCCTGCCCGCGGCTGGCCCGCGAAGGGGCCAGCGGCCCCTGCGCGCGGCTGGCCCGTGAATGGGCGGCGGCCCCTTGCCGCGGCTGGCCCGCGAAGGGCAGATCTGGCGGCTTGGCCGCCGGATCTGCCTTCTACAGCGCAGATCCGGTGGCTTGGCCGCCGGATCTGGTTTCTACCCCCACTGCGGCCGAGAGAGAGAGAGAGAGAGAGAGAGAGAGAGGGAGAGAGATTACCGATCACAGATCCGCCATCCCTTCGCAGAGACCCACGGGAGAGAGCAAGAGACGAGAGTGAGAGTGAGAGTGAGAGAGAGCGAGAGAAGACAGTGGCCAGTGAGAGTGCGAGAGACAGAGTGAGAATGAGTGAGAGAGAGCGAGAGACAGAGTGAGAGAGAGCGAGAGACCAAGTGAGAGCGAGAGACAGAGTACAAGTGAGAGTGAGTCGCTGTTTCAGCGACGAAAATATGTTTCGTCGCTGAAACAGCGACGAAAATATGTTTCGTCGCTGATTCAGCGACGAAAATATTTTTCGTCGCTGTTTCAGGGACGAAAATTTTTTTTCGTCGCTGATTCAGTGACGAAAATTTATTTTTCGTCGCTGATCTGCGACGAAATATATATTTCGTCGCTGAATCAGGAACTCACTCTCACTTGTCTCTCGCTCTCACTCTGTCTCTCGCTCTCACTTGGTCTCTCGCTCTCTCACTGTCACTAATGTAGCGACTAAATGTTTTTCGTCGATGATTCAGCGACAAAATTGTTTTTCGTCGCTGAATTAGCGACGAAAATGTGTTTCGTCACTGTTTCAGCGATGAAAATTTTTTTTCGTCCCTGATCAGGGACGAAAAAAATATTCGTCCCAAATTTTGTGACGAATTGCAGAATTCGTCGCAAATTTAGGGACGAAAAATTAATTCGTCCCTAATTCAGGGACGAATTAACAAATTCGTCGCAAATTCATGGACGAAAAAGAAATTCGTCGCAAATTTAGGGACGAATAATTTATTTGTCGCAAATTTAGGGACGAATGTTTATTTTGTTGCAAATTTTGGGACGAATTATAAATTCAGTGAAATTTAGCGACGAATTTTAGAATTCGTTGGAAATTTAGCAACGAATTTATTATTTCGTCGCAAATTAGCAACGAATTTTATATCAAAAAATTTTCGTCACAAATTTGCGACGAAATTTGTAACGAAAATATTTTTTGTTGCGAAATTTGCGACGAATACTTTTTTGTTTCTAAATTTGTGGCTAATTAGCGACGAAATTTATTTTTGTCGCTAAATTTGTGACAGATTTGCGACGAATATTTTTCGTTGTAAAATTTCGTCGCTGAATTGTTGTTTTTTTGTAGTGTTCATCTTAGAGAAATTGCAACCTTATACATTGTGCGTACGTATAGTTAAAAAATAGAACTAATCACAGGGAGATATGCAACCCTAAAAGAATACCATGGTAAAATAGAAAGGACATCTAACCAATGTTATTGTTACCACCACTTGCACCATAGAAGATTGCTTTTTTGTTTTCTCCTATTATTGGCTCCCAATATTCTTCTTATATTTATGCCCTTAAGATTATATGCTACAGGTTTTGAATTGGTGCTTTTGATTCTTCGTCTTTGTAATATTTTAATTGTATTACTAAAATGTATTTTAATTTATGACTAAATTTATGGTCTCTCCATTTATCTCTTTCGATTCTTCATCTTTCTTATATCTATGGTGCCTTAATGGTTTGTAGAAATTGTCTTGTCTTTGTGTAATAAATAGAAGATACAAGAAAAAACACAATGTTCGGATCAAATTTGTAATATTTTTGACTTTTGTTGCCATGTTCATGATGTGGTACCATTTAGTTGTGACTTATCTTTTAAGTAAGAAACAACTAATAAAGTCAAAAGAAGAAAAGAGAATTAAGCGCATGCATCATTTGCATAGACTTACAAGACATAGTGACACTCATTGTATTAGTGAATTTTGAATGAATAAACGTATGCTTAGAATATTGTATGAAATGTTAAGAGATACTGGATATTTAAAAGTTACAAGAAATATATAATTAGAAGAGATTGTATCCATATTTGTTTATATTTTGGCTTATCACAAAAAAAGAACAATAAGCTATTATTTCCTTACAAGTGGTAAAACTATTAGTCAGCAATTCAATCTTTGTCTCTTAGTAGTTTCGAAATTACATTCCACATTGGTTAAGAAACCAAAGCCTATAACTGATGATTGCATAGAAGACAGATGAAAATATTTTAACATAATTTTTTGTTTAAATTAACTTTTGTATAACTTATAATGGTGATTGTAAAAGTTTTTGATGATTTTTGTTTTTTTTTGGTGCCTTTAAATATAGAACTATCTGGGTGCCTTAGACGAGACATTAATTAGTGTGACACCACCTTCTGATCAAAAGTCAAGTTATCGAATAAGAAAAGGAAGTATTACAACCAATGTGTTAGGTTGTTTATTCACCCAATATGGAATTTATTCATGTCTTGCTTGGTTGGGAAGGTTCTGCACATAATGATCGTGTGCTTTAAGATGCCATATCTGGAGCTAAAGTGCCTCATGGTACATATATTATAATATACGTATCATCTAATAGTTGAATTAATTAAAATTAATTTAATTAAAAATTATTTAATTTTAAAGTTATCATAATATATTAATCAAACATAATTATATATTGAAGGTTGTTATTACTTGGTGGATACTGAATATTATAATGCTAAGCGATTTCTTGCCCCCTATCGAGGGCAATGATATCATTTGAATGAGTTCAATAGTTTCCAACCATAGATAGTAGAAGAATATTTCAACATGAAACACTCATGAGTTAGGAATATCATAGAAAGATATTTTAGATTGTTAAAAGGAAGGTGGAAAATCCTTACTTCTCCTTCATTTTTTGGATTTAAAACATAAATTAGAATTATAATGACATGTTGTTTATTGTATAACTTGATACGAAAGTGCGTGGCTTCTAATCCTCAAGAATTAGAACCAATTGAAAAGTTAGAAGATGATACAGATAAAAGTGATGAGGAAAGATAAGAGGAATGTGATGAAGATGAGAAGAATGAAGTAGAGTACGTAACAAGTGTGACACCAAGTGACGAGTGGGCTCATTTTAAAAATAATTTAACTATCCACATGTTTAATGGATGGAGTGCTTGATTCATTGTATTACTTTATGTTTAATTGGAATGCTTGATTCAATGTATTATTTTATATTTAATTAGATTGCTTGATTTAATATATTATTTTATGTTTGATTGGAATTCTTGATTCAATGTATTACTTTATATTTGATTGGAGTGGTTGACTGAAATACTTGATTCAATGTGTTACTTTAAAAACTTGGTATTACTTTATATTTTTCATTTTATCTTATTTAATTAATTTTATATTTAATGTTGAAATTTAAACATTTCTATGATTTGTATTTTAGTGAAAAGATGGAGAATAATGAATATTTACATGAACAAGGTAAAAACAAATATTTCTAGTCAAATGATGAGGTGAAAGTTTTGATCGAAATATTATAAAAATTAGTTTGTAATCCTTTTTGAAAAATTGATGGAGGCTTTAAGAACAACTACATGACTGAGTTACATAAAATCGTCTTGCATAAAATTTCTATATTTTCTAAGAAAGTTAATCCCTACATTGAATCAAAATTCAAGTGGTTGAAACTCAAGTTTCATACAATTATTGAAATGTGTAGACAAAGTGATTGTAATTGGAGTGGAGTTGAGCAAAAGATTGCTTATGAAAAGCAATAGTATGATGATTGGTATAAGGTAAGAAATAATCTTCTAACTTTTTATTATTAGTAAGAGTTCAAAGTTATCTTTCTATTATATTTACTTGTGTTGTTGTTTTCTAGATGCATAGAGATGCAAGAGGCCTTTGGGATGTTAGATTTGCGTGGTTGGGTGACCTTGAGATTGTATATGGAGCAGATAGAGTAACAGGGGATATTGTTGAAGATATTGTCGATGCTGTGACAAACATGGAGACTGCCCAAGATTTGGATATGCAAGAAGAGGAAAATGATGATTGGTATGATGACAATAAAGATGGAGATGAAGCAAATTCTATTAGGTAATTTACCCTAGTTACCTTAACAAGCACAAAGAGTTCAAAGATAAGGAAGAACAATACTCCTACTAAAAATTGGTCTAAAAGATTGAAATCAGCAACATCTCCATTGAGTCTTAAGGCACAATTTCAGCAAATTCCAGGTAAATTTGGATCTTTTATGAAGGGTATATCTACTAACTTTAATGCAATGGTGACCGTTATGGTGAATGAAGATAAACATGAGCAACTAACATTGGACAGGAAAAATAATACTGTTCCAGAGTTACTAAAGCTTGGGCTCACAAGTGATGATATTTACAATGCAACCAACATTTTTGGAGCCGAGCCTCATAAACTAGATATTTTTTTCACTCTTCCTCCTGACATGAAAAGACAATTTGTGATGAATCTTTTGTATCCTCCTACTAATCATTAGACTAATAGTAGTTCATGACAGTTAATTGTACTTATGAATTAAGTAAGCACCTATTGTACTCTTATGGGTACTCTTCTTTGGTTAACTTTAGAGTCTACGTGAAGATTTGGATTCATAAAAATGATGGTTGTATGTAGAGGACAACTTTAGATTTTTTTATTTTTTTATTTTTTGATGAAACATGAGTGTTATGTTTGTTGACATCTATATTTTCTGTATCTTAGCTTGCAAAATTACGACCAAGTGGACTCATGGTGGAAGTTGCAGTACCAACAAACAGTATGATTGTTAATGCAACTGTTGGTTTTTTATGAAGATCAATTTTTCCTAGTAATAGCAGTATAAATCTTATACAAATGGCATAAGGATCCGTTGTTGATTTCTTATCTTACTGGCTATGGCCAAAGCAACATTTGTTGGTTTGATACATCCATATGTGAGGAGGGAAGTAAAGAAATTCACATTTAATGTAATATGGTTGATGAAAAATTGCTTACTCAAACCATTATTTTTGAATTATTAGTTGCTCATAAAATGCAGAAAACAAGTGGATACTAATATTTTACTTTTGTACTTTTTTTATAAATAATTTTTTGATTTTGATAGTTCTTGCTCTAAGAATGTACAATGCCAATTTTAGTAGAATCAATAAATTAGAAATGAAAATAGCTTCTAACTTTTGAATGAATTTGATGCATGAGAAGGTTGTTCAGCTTGTATCGCTAAAAATAGTAATAATCATATCCATTTTAATTTTACAATTGTTCAGCTTATATATATAATTATTTCTTATGCTTTTTACACATATTCAATAATGTTTCTTTGTTGACATTTTACAAATTGATTTTAAAATATTTTAGAAAATAAAATAAAATATTAATTTTAAAAATATTTTAATTTTAGAAAAGAAAAGAAAAGAAAATAGATGGCAATTATAGTTTTAATTTTAAAATATTAATTTTAAAGTATTTTTTATGAAGGATAAAATTGATAATTATATGATTCTTATTTTTAAAAATATATAAACAGAATATTAGTAATGGTAATTCTATCCATTTTAGAATTTGAACCAAATAATGGATGTCGGATTTCGATTCTAATTTTTATTCTTAAAGTTTTTTATTCTGATTCCGATTCTAATTTTGATTTCGATTCCCAAATGCGAACAAAACGCCTCCTAATATATCAAAAAACAACCAAAATTGCCATTTTCAAAATCATCAACCATCATTTTTCCCTTCCAAATTTCAAAATCTTTTTAAAAACATATCCGAGCAATTCTCAGGATTAGCTCAATCGTTGTTATAAATTATAAATAAGTGGTTCCACGTTTTTCATGTAACGATACAATGTAAAAGTCAGAAATCTCTACTTTGTAAATAATTTAAGCACATGACACATGAATCCACATGGATGACTTTACCTCTGAAATAGATCATTGTGCTAATCTTATTAAGCACTATGAACTAAATAGATGGCTTAATCTTGGTAGGATCATTAGCCTTCCAAATGAAATTATTCAACTAAAAATAGGATGCCGAGGAAGATTAGTAAAATGATGAAATAAAGATTTACATGTAAAAATATTCGAAGTATCAAGATTTCAAATTTTAGTATATGACAAGGTTCATTTCCATGTAAAAGGGAGATTAAGGAAAAAACTTCTATAGTTTCTCCACCGTTAACGTTCCTTATAAAATAAAAATGTCAAAAGATCGAGTCACTCTCCTAATTATAAAAAGAATTTGATAGATGTAAAATGAAATCTAGATAATCTATTAAGATAAGAAAAAGAAGCAGACAAAAACGAATCCCCAATCCATGAATCCAAAAAAAAATGTGAAAACCTTAGTCTGCGTTAAAAGACACCAAAGGGAGAAATGTATAAAATAGATAAGAGATGAATTTGCAAAGGAGTGTAATGACAAGGGAGTTGAATTCTCTTAATCATGGTCGTGAGTTCGACTCCCTATAGATATGGAAGAAATCACATTGGAGAGTCTCATCCGAATGAGGATCCAACCGCAGCTTGGCTTAAATTAATTGAAACGAAACTCCGAATACTAGATAGTGGACTAAGTCAAAAAAAAAAAAAATCATTCTCTCTACCACTTGCATTTCATTCGTTATGATAGAACCCCTCTTCCTCTGTATGACCTTTTGCCATAAGGTACTAGGTTCCAAGAGAAATCTTCAAAGCTATTCACTTCCCAAAAACGTTTTTGAACATTACATTAGCAAGGCCCAATTTACTTCCGGACTTGGTCTTCAATACCCCATCCCAACTCACCAAATGTTCTCTCTTCACCAACCCGCTCCCATACAAAAGAAAATCTCTTAGGATATATTTTGCAATTTATATATATTTAGAAAATCTCTTAAAATCTCTCCTGGGGCAAACTTAATCGTTGCTGCAAATTGTAAATGAGTGGTTCCACATCTCTTATGTTTCTTCCACAAAAGGGAGAGAAAATATGAGGGAATATTAGATAAACACTCAAGAATATGAGCGACGTACCCCGTGTTGCAGAAACTTAGGTGTTAATAGAATGTTGGGTGTGAATAGAACGTGAACGATTGTATTAAAATATCATTCTAGATAAAGTTTTTTAAAAAATAATTTAATAACACAATATATCATTAAAACTATAATCAATAAAAACTATTAAATAACAAAATAAAAAATATTAGAATTTAATAAGATTCAACCAGACCAAATATTCTTTAAGTTTTCGGACATTACCAAAATAAAATTGGCCTAACGAGATGATACGACAACTTCTGGAATGGGTCCTTGAACCAAATGGGGTCCCTATTTATAGCCTAAGGGACCCCTCACCCACTATGATTTCCCGATGTGAGATCCCCCCTCCCTTTTTTTTGCCACAACCAACACCCCGAGACAAGGAAAGCCCTTGTCCACCCATCTAATTTCTTATGAACTCTATTCGTGAACTAAGAACTCTTAGGATATCCCCCAAAGGAATTCCCAGATAATAGATAGACTATTGTCTCTTCGCACAATTCATACTCCTTGCTAGACGATCTAGAATACCAGTAGACACGATGATGCTAAGAATTTCACTTTTAGATCTATTAATCCCACAAAGATACCAAGCAGTGCCTGACTTTTGCCTTTTCTTTTGTTTAGTCTTGTGTTTTCCTCCTCTAGAGCTTTGGCTAACAATTTTGAGTTTATTTTGGTAAATTTGTATACCTGGAAACACTACAAAAAAATACCGAATTAGCGACGGATTTAGTCACGAAAATATCAAAAAAATTCGTCACTAAATTATTTAGCGACGGATTTAGCCACGAACTCATATCCGTGGCTAATAGCGCGTTACAAAAATTTAGTCCCGAATTTTTGAATCCGTGGCTAAATTTAGCCACGGATTCAGAAATTCATGGTTAAATTTAACCACGCATTCGTATCTTTGGCTAAATTTAGTCATGAATTCAAAATTTAGCCACGGATTCTAATTTGTGGCTAACTTTAGCCACAGATTCAAAAATTCATTACTAAATTTAGCCACGAATTGATGAAATCGTGACTAAATTTGTGGCTAAATTTTTCATTTTATATTTTTAATTTTAAAAGCCACTAGCGGTTGCCAGCCCAGAATTCGTGGCTAAATTTAGCCATGAATTCAAAATTTAGCCAGAGATTCTAATTCGTCGCTAACTTTAACCACGGATTCAAAAATTCGTAACTAAATTTAACTTCATGGTTAAATCTGTGGCTAAATTTTTCATTTTATATTTTTAATTTTAAAAGTCGTTGGCCCACCGCCGACGGCCGCCAGTCCACTCGCCGGCCTCCGCTCGTGTATGAATCAAGGATTTAAAAATTCATGACTAAATTTAGCCACGAATTGATGAATTCGTGGTTAAATCCGTTGCTAAATTTTTCATTTTATATTTTTAATTTTAAAAGCCATCGGCCGCCAGCCCACTCGTCGGCCTCCGCTTGTGTTGAACCAACTTCCTGCTACTTTATATGTTTATAGAAAATATGTATTTATCCAGATTCGAACCTGAGACTAGGAGGATATTTGGAGCGTTCTCAACCACTATGCCTTATTAACTTATCTGATATACTTTTTTTTTTTTACTTCATTACTTTCTTTCTAACTTTTACCATTAAAAATATAATTTACTAATTTAATAAAAATATAAAATATAAAATTATATTTAATAAAAATACAAAATTATATTTAATAAAATTAAAAAATTATCTTTAACAAAAATACAAAATTATATTTTAAAAATACAAAAATATATTTAATAAAAATCAATACCCTAATTTAATAAACATATAAAATATAAATTTATATTTAATAAAAATATAAAATTATATTTAACAGAATTTCAAATTCATGACGAATTTAGCCACGAACATATTCGTGGCTAATTAGCCACGAATTTCAAATTTCGTGGCTAAATTTAGTCACGAATTCGTAATCCGTGGCTATGTAGCCACGAATTGTTGATCCGTGACTAAATTTAGCCACAAATTTCGAATTCGTGGCTAAATTTTGTCACGAATTTCGAATTCGTGGCTAAATTTTGTCACGAATGGAAAATTCGTGACTATTTAGCGAGGATTATGAATTTCGTCGCTAAATTAGCGACGCATAATTATTTTCATCGTTAAATTAGCAACGAAAATGGATTTGTGACAAATTAGTCACGAATTTAGCCACGAACAAAAATTCGTAGCTAATTAGCCATAGTCACCAAATTTTGTTCGTGGTTAAATTCATGGTTAATTTGCAACGAATTCTATTTTTATCGTTAAATTCGTGGATAAATAGCGATGAATTTTTTTCGTTGCTAAAGTCCGTGACTAAAATCATATTTTTTATAGTGAAAAGTAGTGCGATTTCTTAAGGTAATGTTATAGAGTTCTAGAGAGGCAATTGCACTAAATTTTTTTGCACCGAGCAATTTAGCCTTAAGGACAAAAATTCAATATTTGGCATAACACCGTTATTTTCTACAATTAATAATTGATTTGAACACGTAAGTAATCCATTTATTTGGGGCACATACTTATTTTTCATAATATTTGAAGAAAATTGAGTTATTGATGTTGTATTCATTCAATTTCCTTATAGTTTGCGCCAATTTTCTTTGATATTTTTATGCTTTGTTATGGTCATTACGGATTTGTTATGTTTATTTTGATTTTCATATGAATGGTGCAACAATGTTCCTTTTCTCTTTACATTTTAGTAACTATTTTTTAGCAAATAAAATTATGTTTTCTTATTATTTTTTAATCAAAAAATACTACTAAAACTTACAAAAATACGGTGGAAATAAATTACTAGCCTCACCTCCGAGTTTTTGAGAATGAAATATAATACCCTTTTTATTGCACCCAATCTGCGGTAATAGCCTCACCGCTGTTATTTTACGTTACCAAGAGGATTCGAATCCGAGCTTTTGAGAACGAAATACAATACTCTTTTCATTGCACCCAATCTATGGTGGTAGTCTCACCGTGGTTATTTTACGTTATCAAGAGAACTCAAATCTGAATTTTTGAGAATAAAATACAATATGCTTTTCATTGCACCCGATCTGCGGTGGTAGCCTCACCTCTGTTTGCAATTGCTCGGAACATGAAGGAGAGGTAGGCACCTTCAAAAGAACTGAGATAAAAGACTGCTTTCTCTAAAAATTTGGCATCGAATTTAGGCTTACTCGGTATCTTATGCCTTCACCCTTATTTTTCAGTTCTTCCAAAATACTTTAAATATCTTTTATTTTATAATTTTTAACTCATTATTGAATCAATAATTTTTAAATTAAATTAATTAAAATATAATTTCTGGGTTGGGGGAGCGTTTTAAAATTTGGGTGCCCCGCTGTAAGCCCAAGGCAACGGGGGCCTAAGGATGTCAGCACCGGAGCAGGCTAGGGCGCATCTTGACAGGGACTTGCTCCCTCGGATTTGGACTCACAACATAGCAGTTATGGGCAAGGGCAAGGCACAACACCGCTCTCGCTTATTAACAAAACTTATATGGGTCCTAAAATTAGCCTATACAAAAAACCAGGCTGAAAAATACTTTCTTCTAATGGAGTTTATTGAACTGCATCTCAATCTTACAAAAATAAATAGGCTAAAAAGATATTAACAAAATAACCATTACAAACATAATCCCAACTCACTAGATGTAGGAATCGTTCTAGAGTTTTAAGGAAAGAAGAGCAAAGGAAAGAAAAAACGATCAGCACGATAATTTCATTTGAATATTATGAATTTAATAAAGAAGTATAAATAAATTTAATATATTTTAATTACTTATTAAAAATCTAAACCTTTTTCTTTTAAAGTCTTCAAATTTAAAATAAATCGAATTCCTTTTTTTGAAATTCGATTTTCTTCCCAACTTATTTTGTTCTAAAAAAAAAAAAGTTATAACATAGGGGACAATGACGTTGCCTCCCCTTTTCTCTAATATAGGGATGACAATATCCGATCCGATCTAATAGATATATAAAAAATTCGATCCATTAGATTGAGTTTTTTTTTAAAAAAAATCGGGTTAGGGTCAGATTATAATATTAAAGTAATCGGTTTGGATTAAGATTTATATTATAAATAATTCGATCCGATCCGATAATAATTTATAATAAAATAAAATTTTATTTTAATATAATATTATTAAATAAAATAAAAAGATTTTTATAATTTATTATAATTTATAAATTTTATTTTTATTATTGAAAAAATATTATTAAATTAAAAAATATATTAGATTATAGTTTAGATCGGGTATTGGTCAGGTATGGATCGGGTATAAGTAGGTTTAAGATCGGATCGGATCAATTTTTAAAAAATATGTAACAGATCGGGTCAGATCGGATCAGATCGAATTTTTTGAAAAATCTGTAGGGTCAGATATGGTTTTTGATTTTTTTAACCTGAATCGGATTAGAATCAGATATGAATATTATAATTAAGATTTAAGATCATATATGATATTAACATGACCCAATCATAATCGATCCATTCTCATCTCTATCCTGATGCCAAGAAATAGTTTTTTTTTTTTTTTTCTCTTCTTGGGGTGTGATCCAAAAAATTTTGGTTCTTGCTTTTTTGCATCAATTGTTTATTTATTTATTGCTTCTCTCATCTATTTATATTTTATTTTATGTAACAGGAGCAGCGCACGCAGGGGCAAACCATCTCTTGGCGGCACGCTCATAAAATAAAATCTTCAAATATCCTGTGCCTCTCTCTCTCTCTCTCTCTCTCTCTCTCTTTCCATCTCTTTTTTTCTCTTCCTTTAGCTCTCTTCCCCACCGCGGAAAATCTAACCGTTAACTATGCAGATCTTCGTGAAAACCCTAACCGGCAAGACAATTACACTTGAAGTCGAGAGCAGTGACACCATCGACAACGTAAAAGCCAAGATTCAGGTATGCAGTTGAAAACTTGCCAGTTATTCGTTCTTTCTGTTCTTGCAATTTGGTTTTCTTCGGGGATTCTGGTAGGTTCCTTTCTTATTTGTGTGAGATTGAGTGGATTCTCTGCCTGCTAACCCTAATCTAGGATTTTTTGCATTTTTCTCAAAGTAGAAGAATGTTCCTGATTGTGTGGATCAAAGTCACTCATTCTCAAATATCATTTGTGCTTCGCTTTATTTGATTATCGATTTCTAAGAACATGTTCTATCTGAGAAGCTTACACCGTGTTTATTGAACCACTTTTCTGTGGCTATGAATTGTAGACCTGGAAACCCTTCATTAGAATTATATCATCTCTGTGTTCGTTGATCATAAGTGTTTCGAACTTTTACATAGTTCTCAATAGTTCTCAATTGTCCAGTAATCTGATTGTCTTTGAACAGAAGAGTATATTCCATAGGCGTGACAGTGAGCCAAAGATTGGAGGAAAGTATGCCAAAGTGTTTGATAAACTGGAAGTTAACAAAAGTCCACATAGAGATTTAGTTAAAGGAGTTGTTCTATGTCTCTGTTAGAGATTTTTTTTTTTTTTTGTTGAATATCCAAGGAAAATACAGTTGTACCACAAATATGATTTTATTGATTGAATATTAGCTTCCTTGTTTGATTTTTAAACTTTCTCCTGTGACTCCAATGACTTAGAAATTACTTTTTATACCTGTGTTTGGACTGGGAGGAGGAATATATGAAGCGGCAATTGGGTTTCTTTGTTTCCATTCTATGACTTTTGAGATCGTTAAACAAGACCTTTCTTTTCCAACTTTTGCCCTCTCTATATTCCATGAAAACAAAAGATAAAGGAAAAATGATTATGGGGTTTTATTTTATGGAGTACATTTCAGTTAATTTAGCCTCATATTTCACATTTTGCTTGTCTAGCTTGATAAGATGTGTGGATTTTAGATTAATTGCTGCATGAGTGGGTCCCAAAGTCCTTGCAAATGATTCAAAAGGTTCTAATGCCTTATCAAATGGTTTGCAACAGTGAAATCAGTAGATTAGTAGTTGTTGCAGACAAGGGAGTTTGCATGTTTCTGAGTTGATATCATTGCAAATATCAGAATATTGAGAATGAGATTAGCCTTTCATCTTTGGGCATGGGCAGCCCTTCTCTTTCTCCCACTTCAACCCTCTTCTGCTTTATTTTTGTGGCTTTGTGCTAATCAAAATTTTATGCCAGGATGTGTTTCTTTCTAGTATGTGTAGAATGTCTGTGTCATACTATTTGTTAACCTTGTGTATGTATATGCATTATCAGGACAAGGAAGGAATCCCACCTGATCAGCAACGACTAATTTTTGCTGGGAAACAATTGGAAGATGGTCGTACTCTTGCTGATTACAACATCCAAAAAGAGTCCACTCTGCACCTGGTTTTGAGGCTAAGGGGTGGGACTATGATTAAGGTGAAGACTCTAACTGGAAAGGAGATTGAGATTGATATTGAGCCAACTGACACCATTGATCGAATTAAGGAGCGGGTTGAGGAGAAAGAAGGAATTCCTCCAGTGCAACAAAGGTATAAATTTTCTCATATCTAATTAACGTTTGGCATATTATGAATTGGCATGCTTATAGGTCTTTTTTCCTTGTTCCATAATTTCTTTGCTGCTTAAACTATTCATGATGCAATTTTTTTATGTTTGGGTTGGCTGTAGATAGTAAACTTGGGCTATGTCCACACTTCGCTGTGGGATGAGTAATTTATTTATTTTAAACTTGATGATGAATTTATTGTGAATACATTATTTTGTGATTTGTGCATTAGGGTGAAAGAGTGAGTGAGTGTGTGTGTAAATTTATTTGTGGGCCATGCCACATTAATAGGTGAATTAAGTGAGTAGAATATATTTTGGAAAAATATTACAGTCTTGAATTGGGTGGTTACTTTGATTGTGTGTTGAGATATGTTTAATCAAGTTTTTAATGGAATTGATTCTCAAAAAGAAAAAAAAAATAAATAAATAAAGAATTGGGTGGAATTGCATTTGTTGTTGAGTTGTATTATGAACTAAATTATTGATAAATTTTCTTGTATAACTCTATTTTCCTTTAAAAATGTTTATTTATATGGTTAAAGGTTGTCAATATATTAAAAAAAAAAAAACAAAGGAAAAAAATAAAAGAAATAGTGAATCATTGAATTTTCTAGTGTTCTGTACTTTTTTGAAGTTGAGTAAAAATGGGTATTAGTTAAAATATAATAAATTTTGGAGCTAGATTAAACTGTTAATTTTTCAGAATAAAAAGAACAGATGATATCCTTGATTCATTGGTGCACAGAAAATGAAAATGCACCGCTACAGTGTTTTGAATGTTGGATGATTATTATTATTATTATTATTATTATTATTATTATTATTATTATTTGGAAAACTTTTAGATCTAATATTTCATTGTGAAATCCCTGTTACATTAACTACCCGTAGGGTCACCTTTTAGAGCTTTAGTTTCTTATTTATGTAAATAAAGAAAAGGAATAATTTTTGTATATTTGTGTTTAATTTGGATCTCATATTTTTATTGTTTAAAATAGTTATGAATTTTGTTATAAAAATGATCTGTTTCTTCATTGAAACAACTTTGAATGTTTTTGTTGTATCGAAAACAAATTTACTGATTAAAAAATTATATACACCATCATACAAATAGCTATATTTATCCTCCCCTATGACCAAATGATGCATTATTTAATAAAAAAAAAAAAAAAAAAAAAAAAAAATCCCGAGTGCCTACCCTGGCCTCTCCTGCAACCCACAAGTCTTTGAACCAAATAAATAAATAAATCTGGAATTAAGTTTCATGCATTAAACTTATGTGTATATATATTATTTTTATCTCACATATTCTTTTTAGAAGATTGTCAAAACATTTCATAAAAGTTAATTAGACTTAAAAATGTTATAAAAAAGATCTATTAGATAGATAAGAAAATAAAATATAATAAAATGCTTCTTTCTCTTCCCAAATCAATATCGTGCCACTTCCCTCCACTCCATTGGTTGTGAGGCAAACACAACCCCTTTCACAGCACATCTGTCTCTAGAAGCCCAAGCCAAGCCACCACCATCACCACGTTTACCTTTGAGCACCAGCGTCAACCTTGTCAATTACCAATAGAGGAGCTAAACCAAGCCGCGACCTCTATCGTCATTTCCTTTTCAAATTCTCCGGCAGCAATCCGCAACTGCTGAAATTGGCACCACCAAGAAGGTCTATGCTTGTTCAGAAGTAACTGGATATAATAAAATAAATGATCCCTAATTTAACATACCAAAACTAGATTTTGAATTTGGGTTTGCAAATCCCAAGCCAACACCATCCTCTTCTCCATTATTCCAGCAGTAAGTGCAATTGAAGGGCCAGTAGCGCGAGTCATATTGGAATTCTGATGATCATGAGAGAATAGTGAAGGTCTCATTCGGTGCACAAAGTGCTCCCTGACTTAGTGTGGGGGTAGGGAGAGGGTGGATTTCTGACTTAGTGTGGGGGTAGGGAGAGGGTGGATTTATATGTACGTAGTCTTCCGCTTGCATTTTGCAAAGAGTGTTTACACGCCTCGAACTTGTGAGCTTGAGATCATTAAAGGAGCAACTCCACCGTTGCGTCAAGATTCACCCTCGATAACGATAGGATAGTAGTTAAAAAAAAAAAAGAAGAAGAATGATGGCAGAGAGAGAAAGAGAGGCAGATCGGCTAGGGTTAGGGCTTGATCATCGTATTGATTCTACCCCAAATAAAACACCTTCTTTGCTATGCGTCTTCTTTGTTTGACCGGTTTTGTGTTCATTGTGCTTCAATCCCTTACAATTTCTTCCTTTTTCTCTTTATTTATTTATATATTTTCTAGTTCTTAGATTCTCTTCTTCACTTCTTTGTGCTTCAATTCAGCACCACATTCTGATCTTCAACACTTGACTCAGATTCCCCAACTTTCAAATTCTATTAGTAAGAAATTGTATTTGCAGAGAGAGTGCTCCATTGTTCTGTTATCCCACATTGGTTCTGTGCAATGGATATGAGTGATATACAATATGTTGCACACTTTTATTAGCCAACCTGAGTAAGCGCACATGGGCAAGTTTCAGTTAGCTTGTGCATGGGTATTGGCGTGCCCACGGGTTCGGGTGGGTTGCTGCACCACAGGTGTGTGTTCTATAATGATTCTAGTTTTCTGCACCATTCCTTAGATAAATTGCCGTGCAGAAGATCAACATAAGGTTTTTACTGTAGCAGGACCGGGGAAGGGGAGCGAGCTAGATACATTGTAATATGATGCTTCGTGTTACTGTGTACAATAATTATGTGGATACAGTCTCCCTCTAATGTTTTCTTCAGGTTCTGTTCATCTATTAGATAGGAGTCTTCTAATTGACTTCACATTTGGAACATATCTGTCTTTGGCAAGTGGTTGAAATCATTGTTTCTCCTGCTGTGTGCATTTGATATTTATAGTTTCCTGTCTATTTGATATATATATGTGTGTGTGGGGGGGGGGGAGAGGGAGAGAGAGAGAGAGAGAGAGAGAGAGAGAGAGAGAGAGAGAGAGATGATATCATATGTTTCCTTTCAGTACTAATTGTGAAGACTTAATAACACAAATTACAGGGTTTGTAAAGGATATTGTACATCCAAGTTTCATAAATTTTCAATTGTGCCTAGGATTAGCACATAGAAGTGGAGACACCTAAAAGTTTATGAATAGGGGAAAAAGGAAAGGGAAGAGAGCAGTTAGCCTTTCCATGCAGATTTGAAATGAATTTTTTTTTGTTCTGATATTTAAAAGCAAATGTTTTTTGGAGATCTCTCTCTCTCTCTCTCTCTCACATTGTAAGGGAAATTCTTTTCCTGATTGCGTTTTGTTTCTAAGGTTCATCTGAGTAGTCTGAATAATCTTATTTGTGATTGTGTCAGGTTATCTCAACATTACCACACTGGTTGTTTTGCAACCTCTTCTCTCCTCTCCTCGCCTACCTATGCTAACACCCCCCCCACACACACAACACTCTCTCTCTCTCTCTCTCTCATTCATAAAATAATAATGGATTATGCAGGTGGCTATGATTTAGGTCTAATAGTAGCTGGGCTGACTTTTGTGTTGCTTAAGTTGCTTCTCTAATGAAGATAACCAGCTTAACACTTCCACGAAAGTTGTGATTCCATTGAGGTTCACAAGGATTGTTTGGGATGAGAATTTAGTAAAGAACTAATTTGTTAATGACTTGTAAACCAGTAACAAGTACCCCCTGTGATGTTGCGCTCAATCGGAATAGGCTCTTTCAAAGATGTTGATGCCAGCTTGCTGATGTATTGTCATTCTTCTTGAAGCTTGGTTGTTGGCTTTTGAAGGGCTGGATGTTTTTGTAATTGTATCGACATATTATTTGCGAGGGTGAACCTTGGCACAACGGTGGAGTTGTTCCTTGGGTGACCTCAAGGTCACGGGTTCGAGACGAGAAAACAGCCTCCTTGCAAAATGCAAGGGGAAGACTGCATACATATATGCTCATCTTCCCCTTACCTCATGCTAAGTTGGGAAGCACTTTGTACACCGGGTGAATCCTTTATTGACATATTATTTGGCTGGATATTTGTATTATACGTTTGCTAAACCACTTGCAGGCTTATCTATGCTGGGAAGTAGCTTGCAGATGACAAAACAGCTCGGGACTATAACATTGAGGGTGGCTCTGTACTTCATCTTGTGCTCGCATTACGGGGTGGGAGGTTTTAAATTACTTGTGCAGTTTTGGTTCCTACCCTTGCAGCTGTGTTATAAACGAATATGCTGTTCTGAAACATTATGGACATAATTAGTCATGAAGACATGGTATAACTGTGCAGTTTTGTGAAACGATCAACCCCCCCCCCCCTTCTTTCCGGCAACCCGCTGGAAGAAAATATTTCTGCTCTTGTATAGGCGATGTTTTAGTGGTTATAGACTCTTTGGTCAAATGATATAGCCACATGTAGCAACAGAAAGACTAATCGGAAGAGCTGTTGCACTTTCACGTACACCTGTTATGGCTAACTTTGCTTTTGTTTGGTATGCTGCAATGTTTGCGATTCTTTGTTTTTTGTTTTTTTTAATTGTTATGTTTTGTTTTGTTTTGTCTTTTGTTTTTTTTGGGGGAATTTGAGGCTGTTTAGAGATCCTTATGGCAAATCATTATATTATAGCATACAGCTCTTTTTACCTGGGAATGAGATCACGTCAGTCCTATAGTCCTGCAAGTTTTACTAGTAAATTTGATGGTAACTCAATTTGTTTGGTATGCTTTCACAAGAGGGGTTGTCCACCTATAAACATTCAAGTTCTAACCTACGCTTTCGATTTGCGTGGGACAGGGTCACCATTGGGGGTCCTTTCTAGACTGGGCCAAAACGCAACCCAGATTTTTTTTCCCCACTATTCGAGATGAGTGTCTACAAGGTCTTACTTAGGAGGTGATTTTTTCAGTCTATTTTTTTTTTTTTAAGTTTTAAATCGGTTAAGAGATCTAATATTATATCTCATCAGATTGACGCTTTGTTGGTCCTAAATTTTCTACTAGGACGGTGAGAAGGTTTATGTTGTTTTATTTTATTTTATTTTTTATATTATACTTTTAACATCTTAAATATGAGAACGAATCATACAAAAAATGTGAGTGAGGTCTCACACACCCATAAAATTATTGGATCCCTGTTGAAAGTAACTAGTGTTTTGTTTGTTTTAGTTACGGGTGTGCAATATTTGTTTATAATTGAATATCCGAATGAATCGAATTTAATTAAATTTGAATTTGCAAATTCGAGTTCGGTTTTCAGATTGCGAACCGGTTTTCGGTTAGAATCGAATTTCGATTTTCAATTTGAGTTTCGAATTGGAGTTCTTAATACAAATTGGAATCAAAAAACGAATTAAAATTCAAATTAGTGTCTTTAATTATCTTATTGTTATTTATTTTGATTATTTATTATTTATTTTCTTTTCTTTTTATGCAATTTTTGATCGACAATTTTTGCTTTGTAAACAAACAAAAAAATAACAGTTAAAAAAATTCATTCGAATTTGATTTTATCAATCCAAATTAGGTTAAATTGGACTCATGAGAATTTGGATCTCAAACATTGAATTCGGTTTATTCGATTCAATACGAATTTAAACCGAAAACCGAATTTCAAATTCAGTCGGATTGAATTTGAATTTTATCGAATTCGATTCGATTTTCGATTTGACATTAAAAAAATGTCAATCAAATTAATCGAACTGAATTAACCAAAAAACTCAAAAACTGAACCGATGAACACCTTTAGTTTTAGTGTTGGAATGCCAAATATAGCTTTTTAATACAATAATAATTTGAATTTTAATCTCAACAATTGGAATCGACCATTTGAAAGACAAATATGTGAAAAATTAAAAAAAAATGTTGATTTAATTTGTGTAGATTTTTTTACGTCATTCATTCCTATTCAAGACCATATTTTCATCTAAATGTTTAACTATTATATTTTTACGGATAATTTGTATCCAATTTTTTAACGGTCTACTTCTACGTTTTACTAAATTTCCTATATTTAAATTCTTGATTTTCTTAATCGATGCATTTTTGAATCTTCTCTGCACATGCTCAATCACCTCAGACGATATTCTTGCATTTTATCTACTATTGAACTAATTTCTAACTTTTATGAATCTCTTCGTTTCTAATTCTATCTTTTCTAGTTTTGTTACATATTCATCTAAATATTTTCATTCTGTTAGAGTTATTTTTTGTTTTTATTGTTATTTAATAGTCAAATACTCAATGTTATATAATAGTATATGTCGTATGAAACTTTCCCTTTAAATGCAGTGGTATCGTGCGATCGCAAAAAACTCTGGATATTTTTCTTCATTTTATCCAATTCGCTTAAATTTTATGATCTACATCCCCATCTATATTGCTATCATTTTGAATGATGGAACCAAAATATTTAAAGCGGTCACTTTTTTGTATATCTTTTCCTTCTGATTTAATTATTTTTTCATCATCTCAATAATTATTATTAAACTTATATCTCATATACTCAGTTTTCGATTTACTCAATCTAAAGTTTTTGGTTTATAGCGTGACCCTTCATAACTCCAATTTAATACTAATATCCTCTCTAATTTTATTAGTCAATACTATCTCATCTGTAAAAAGTATACACTATGATATTTCATCTTGTATGTTTTTTGTGATTTCATCTATCACTATTGTAAACAGGATGAGATTTAAAACCAAATATTGATGGAGTCCAATGTTAATAAGAAAGTCATCGTTTAGATTCTTGTAAATTCTTAAATTGGTTACAGCTCCCTGATACATATCTCTAATAAGATTAATATATTTTAAGGAAATCCCTTTCTTTATCAACGTCCACTACAATACGTCTCTGCGAATCCTATCATATGCTTTTTCGAGGTCAATGAATATCATATGCAGGTCGTTGTTCTATACTCTATATGTTTCCATTAAATATCTTAATAAATAGATTGTTTCCACGGTAGATCTTCCTGATGTAAATTCAAATTAATTTTGAAACACATTTATCTTCAATTTCAATTTATACTCTATCATTTTCTTCCATAATTTTATGATATAATTTATAAGTTTAATTCCTTTATAATTGGAGTAGTGTTGTATGTCTCCTTTATTCTTATATAGTGTTATAAGTGTATTCTCCCTCCATAATTGGGACTCTCTTTATTTGTCAAATTTTGTTGAAAAGATCTATTAGTATTAGTATATCAAATTTATCCAAATATTTTCGTATTTTAATAGGAATGTTATCAGATCCTATAGTTTTATTATTTTTCATTTTCTTTAAGGTCTCTTTAAGTTCGTGGGAATAAATTTTACGTTTAAAATACATATTAATCTCTTATATAGGTATCTTGATTTTTTTTTATATCAATTGTACTCTTAACATTAAAGAGATTATCAAAATAGTTTTTCCAACACTTTTTTATGTTATCGTTTCTTACAATTATACTATTTGTTTTATTTTTAATACACCCAAGACCATTTTTATCTTTTCCATTTCTCTCTCTTAATTTGACAATTCTGTAAATTTCTCTTTCTCCGTTTTTAGTCTGCAGTCTCTTGTATAGTTCATTATATACTTTATTCTTTGATTCGTGGAGAATTCTTTTAACTTCTTTTTTTACACTTTTATATTTTTTGTATATATTGTTACTATTATTGTCTTTAAAGTTTCTATAACACTCTTTTAGTTCGGATAATAGTTTGTATTTTTTCATTTTACTATCATGACTCTTTGCCTATTGGGGTCTGACCCTTAGATACACCAAGGACTCCTACCTATTTTCTTAATATTGGTAGACATCTCTTTCCATCTTGTTTCTGGATCATCATTAGTGAACCAATTTGTTATTTAAATTAATTTGTTTCTAAAAATCGTCACTTTTTTCTTCTGATTCCACCACTTAAATCTTTATTCTACAAATAGATGATACTTCTTTTATTTTTTAGGTACATATATATTTAAAACTAAGAGTCAATACTGAATTGCTATACTCTCTCTCGATATAATTTTACAATCCTTACAGGTCATTCTATCATTTCTCCTAATAAAAAAAAAATCTATTTGACTAGCATTAGACCCACTTCTATACGTAAATATGTACGACTCTTTTTTCTTGAATAAGGTATTTACAAATATCAAATCGAATGTTGTGATAAACTCAAAAATGATATCTTCTACCTCATTCCTACTATTAAATCTAAAGTTTTCATGTACGATTTTGCTTTTATTTTTCTCTTCTGCATATCCATTTAGATTTTCTCTAATAAATAACTTCTCTTCACTAAATATAGTTTGTATAAATTCATTTAAATTCTTCCAAAATTGGTTTTTACTAATTGCATTTATACCTATTTGGAGTGTATATACACTGATTATATTAACCATATTTTCTCTATCTACTAACTTGATAAATATAATTTTATCTCTCTTCTTTGTTATTCCTATCCCATTTTTAGTTCTATCCATACCTATGTACCACAATTTAGGACTATAAGATTTTACCACTCTAGTTTTCTCTCTCAATCACTTAATTTTTTGAAAACACATTATATTAATATTTCTTCTATGCATTATTTCTTTTATCTCCCCTAATTTACCAGTTAGCGATTCTATATTTCAAGTGGTTAAGCGAATCATATTTTCATGAACTATCTTATTTATCCGCACGCTAAAATCCCTTGTTAATTTATTACTACACCTGGAATCCGATGTATCGCGTCGTTGGAGGGGAAACGTCCTATACTTTTTCGTATGTTTGTCTCTCATTTTTAATTTGACCAAAAGTTTTACACTAACTATCGACCTATCACAATTTTATTCCTTTACTCGGATTTGGATCAGCCATGACGGAGTTTTTCAAGGATATATAAAACAAATTAAAAAAAGAATAAATAAAATAAAATAAAAAGTATAATAATAGTAAAAATAATAAAATTTATAAAATCAATATCAGTTTGAAGTACTTTAAATTTTATTAATTTAAAAAAAGAAAAAACAATAAATATATATAATTTATTTTACAACAATATCAATATGAATTTAAATTACTTTATATTTTATTGACTTTAAATTCATATTAATTTGTTTTCTAATAATAACAATAAGAATAATAATAGAACTAATAATAATATTAGCAATAATAATAATAATAATAATAATAATAATAATAATAATAGTTGCAGTAATTGTAGGAGTAGTAGTAGTATTATTGATACTAATAATTAAAATATTATTATTAATATTAACAATAATATTACTAACTAATGTTAATATATTTTCCTAGTGAAGGCAGAGAGTTGCACAGGCGGCGGAGACGGCGGAGGCTCCGACGTCGGGGGGATAGAGGGTGTCGAGACACAAGCGAAGACAAAGACATAGATCGAAGACAAACAGACGGACCGACGAAAATCGATATAAGATGAAGATCTGTCAAAGACGAAGATCAGGACAGACAAAGGGAGATATGCTAGTAAATATGCTGGTAGATGAGACAGAGAGAACAGACAAAGGGGCTATGTTGAAGGGAAATCTGACAAAGAGATTAGACAGAGTATAGGTAGGGATCTGACGAAGAGATCTGACAGGGGAGAGAGAGAGAGAGCGATCAGACGAAGGGATATAATATTAGATCTGATCAATATCATGACAAATTACCATCGTCAGCTGCTATGAAAAAGTATCACCGGAAAATGTGACGCTCCTTTTTGGCAATTAAAATTGAGTTAACAATTTACATAAAAAATTGGGCTAACAATAAAATAACTAACCAAGCAAATCAACCACATAAATAACACATTAGATTTTTAAGTGTTCCCACTTAAAAGTTGGGTAATAATTTTTTTTTTCTTTTTTTGGTATTTATTTAAACGATATCCATTAACCAATTTATTAATATCGACTAATTCTGTTCAAATTAATTATTGATGTCTATTTTTTTTTTTAAGACTCGAACTCAAAAACTTGATTAAAAGAAATCTAGTACTTTTATTACTAAACCAACAAAGCATTGATAAATTCGATTAATAATAAAATAACCTTTCGGTGTGAAGATAAAAATTATAAGACCTAGTCTACGAAAAATTTCCCTCTCGAATAATCAAATTACATTGTTCATTCTTAAACTCTAAAGGATGTCAAGCACATCAAATTTCTCAAAATACAATCTTAGTTCACCAAATAATAATTTTTTTTTTCACCATAACAAAGAGTGGATGATAAAAAAATCCCAAATAAATTAAAGTGATCAAGGTTAAACATAGTTTGCAATTTGTCAAAAGAATTACTCACCAAAAGGTTGCTCCGAACAATACCTTAACTTCAAATTGATGTAGAATCAGGCAGTGGCCAAGGCACTTCAATAGATTCCCACAACTTTCTCAGCTGCGGAAAGTCTTACCAAGAAAATTTTGTTTTCTTCTCAGCGGCAAGTGTAAAAATTTTGCTCTCTTCTGGGCTAGCTTTCTCTCATTTTTGGATGTCACCAATAGGATTTCTAAAATCTCTCACCCTCTCTCTATTGGAACAAAGTAAGGAAGTAAACCCAAGCAAATAAAATCTTTCTTGTTATGTATATCACCCAAAAGAGGAATACTCCAATCAGTGTTATTAGAACCGCACCATATTGTAATTGAATAGAACCATACTGTATCACAATTGAATCGCAATTGGACCATGGTATAAAGGAAAAATAGGTTGATTTTGTTAGAAATTAAAGTGACCTTTTAGAAATCATATTTTGTTTCGAACTTCAAGTTGACTCCTGGGCACTACATTTCCCTTATTCTACAAAATGTTTAGTTTTCCTATAATTTATAGTTTCAATATAATTAAACAGGGGTTTATTTTTTGTTTTAAGTAGTATATAAGTAAGTATCTTTTCTGCATTTCTTATAAGTCAAGTGACCAAGTCATCAAATAAAATCACTTGGTTTCACTCTTATTCATTTTGAGAATTTTCTCTGTTTACGATCTTGGGTCAATAGTGAAGTCTTTCTTTACTATTGTTTATATTTTTTTACATGGTATCAAAGCCACAAACACTACAAAAAAATAAGGGTTTTACGACGGATTTAGCGACGAAAAAATTTTCATCACTAATAATGCGTCGCAAAAATTTAGCGACGGATTTGGGATTTCGTCACTTAATTTAGTGATGGAAATCATTTCTATCGCTAATTTTAGTGACGAATCCAAATCTGTCGCTAAATTTCGCATTTAATTTTTTTATTTATAGAAATCATCCGCCCACCCACCGACCGCCGCTCACCACCGCCTTCGCCCTCTGCTGCTTGTCCACCCATGCCCACACCCCACCAGCCTTTGCCAGCCCGCGCATGCCCACCTTTTACTGCTTTATTTATTTATTTTTTTTTACAGAAAAAATGCTTTTGCATATATTTGAATCTGAATTTAAAGAGTTATCTGAAATGCTCTTAACCACTATGCCACATTAATTTTTCTTATATACTATTTTTTTTACTTCTATACTTTTTTTCTAACTCTCACAATTAAAAATATAATTCCCTAATCTAACAAAAATATAAAATACAAAATTATATTTAATAAAAATACAAAATTATATTTAATATAATTACAAAATTATCTTTAAAAAAATCATAAAATTATATTTAAAATATATAAAATTATATTTAATAAAAATCAATAATCTAATTTAATAAAAATATAAATTACAAATATATATTTAATACAAATATAAAATTATATTTAATAAAAATATAAAATTAAATTTAGCGACGGATTTCAAATTCGTTGCTAATTAACGACAGATTTTGTTTTCTGTTGCTAATTTTAGCGACGAATTTTTTTTCATTGCTAAATTTAGCGACGAATTATGTTTTCGTCACTAAATTTAGCAACGAACAGATTTCAAATTCGTTACTAATTAGTGACAGATTTTGTTTTCCGTCGCTAATTTTAGCGACGAATTTTTTTCCATCGCTAAATTTAGTGACGGATTATGTTTTCGTTGCTAATTAGCGACAGATTTCATTTTCCGTCACTAATTAGTGACATTTTTTTTTCCGTCGCTAAATTTAGTAACAAAATTTTTTTCATCGCTAAATTTAGTGACGGATTATATTTTCATCGCTAATTAGCGAAAGAAATATGAATCCGTCGCTAAATTTAGTGACGTATTTTAAATTCGTGGCTAAATTAGTGACGGATATGAATCCGTTGCTAATTTTAGTGACTAAAAATAATTCGTCGCTAATTAACGACGGATTTTAGTTTTTGTTACTAAATTCGTCGCTAAATAGTGATGAATTTTTTCCGTCGCTAAATTCCATCGTTAAAATTATGTTCTTTTGTAGTGAAGGCTCTTGTTGATCGTGTGTCAAGTGGATTCAACCGGTGTCTCAAAAATGGATTTGCATGGACATGTTAGTGGATTGGGTATAGAGTTATTAAATCAGTCCAACCACTGAGTCTGGAGGACTTGCATGGAATCTTATCTAGTTAGTAAAGATTTATGGAACATAGTTAATGGAGGCAATGTTGATGCCCCTACCAATGTTTCAAAAAACACTGATGCATTCAAAAAGTGGAAGTATTTGAATGCAAAGGCCGAATTTATTTTGAAAAGGTCAATCTCTCATGGCCTGTTCGATCACATTATATGGTGTAAATCAGCCCATGAAATTTGGAAAATTGTTGACAAGTTATTCAATAAAAGGGATGAAGCTTGGTTGCAAATTTTGGAGAATGAACTTGCAAACACTACTCAAGGCAATCTTTCGATTGTTGAATATTTTTTGAAAATTAAGAATCTATGTTCAAAAATTTATCTTTCAAATCTAGAAGAAGCAATCTTTGAAGCTCGTGTAAGGAGAAATCTTATTCGATGACTGAAGCCAGAATATATTCCCTATATTGCATCAATAAAAGGTTAGGTTCATTAGCAATCCTTGGAGGAGTTAGAGAACTTATTATCTGTCGCTAGCAAAGCAAATGGCTGGGGCTTCTATTAAAGAAGGAAAAAGAGCTGCTCTTATGGTTGGGAAGAAAAGTTTTAAAAGAAAGAGTAATCAAAGTACTTGAACTCATAGGGAGGCCTTCTAATACTATTGGCAAGAAGGTTTTCAAATGTTACCGGTGTGACAAAACGGGGCATATCAAGAAATTCTCTCAAATAAATTAAAGGAAGGCATTGCTCCTAAAACTGAAAAACTTACAAATGAAGAAGATTGGGGAAAGTGCATCATTGTAGAAACACGAGCTATAAATGCCATGGCCGCCATTTACTTTGAAAGTGACTGGATTGTAGACTCTGGTTGTAAACATCATCTCACTGAAGATCAATTCATATTCTCCAGCTTTCAAGAATACAATGGTTGTGATGTCATTGTGATAGCAGATAATACAGTCCCTCACGTGGAGAATGAAGGGATTGTGTTTTATCGATGGATAGCAAGAAGATTCCATTATACTCAATAGTGTGTCTCATGTTCCCAGAATAAAGAAAAATCCATTTTCAGTTGCAAATGAGGTAGATGCCAAAAATTTTGTGCTCTTTGGTCCACATGATGTGAAGTTCTTTCAAAATATCAAGGAGCTCAAGGTAGATGTCATTCATAATAGTAAGAGAGTTAATGATTTATTTGTTCTATCTGCTTCTATCTCATATATTCAGAAGACAAGTAATAATGATAATGCACATATATGGCACGCTAGATTGGGATACTTTAGCCTAGAAAAATAAAAAGCAATGATGAAAATGAATATACTAAAAGAGTAACCTACTTTAACTAATTTTAGTAAAAGAGAAGTGTGTGAAGGATGTCAATTTGGGAAAGCTCATCGTATTCCTTTTGACAAATTAGTTTCACAATTTAAGGCCCCATTAGAACTTATTCACAGTGATTTAAGGAGATCGAAAAGGACTCCTTCATTTTCAACATATTCTTATATGCTAATTTTCATTGATGATTACAGTACATTCACATGGGTTTATTTTGTGAAGCACAAGTAAGAAGTTTTCAACAGGTTTTTGGAATTCAAAGAAAAGGTTGAAGGCGAGCTTGGCTCCAAAATTAAGCGGTTGTGGACTGATAATGGTAGTGAATTGGAACAGTTTATCTTTTTGTCTTCAATAGGGTATCAGACAGAACTCACATGTGCTGAGACGCTGTAACAAAATGGAGCGACTGAGAGGAAGATTAGGCATTTGACAGAGACTTGTAAGAGATGGTTACATGCCAAAAATTTACCAAAAGCCTTTTAGGCCAAAGGTATGAAATGTGTATTATATGTGATTAATAGAATGCATCTCTCTCCAATCAATATGAAGTCACCATATGAGTTGATATTTGGAGAAAAATCAAGTGTCAAACATCTAAAAGTTTGCAGGTCCATTTGCTATGTTCATGTGCCAAAATCTCAAAAAAGCAAGCTAGATGCCAAGGCAAGAAAATGCATTTTTGTTGGATATGATGAAAGAAAAAGGGCTGGAAATACATGGATCCAAAAACTCATCTATTTGTTGTTTCAATGGATGTAATCTTTGATGAAGTTTTCTTATATTTTGAAGGTGATGTGTCTGACAAAAATAATTTAGATCATGGGAATACAGAATTTCCTATCAATAGTATTGCACCGAACAACTCATCTTCATTAACTGTTGAGGAGCAAAGTGAAAGGGAGAACTTGAATATGCAACAAGCAGGTGATTCATCTGACATGATTAGTTCACAAAGGCTAAAAAGAACTATTGTCAAGCGAGCCCATTATACAGACAAAACTTCATTAGCATAAATTCGTGTTTTTTTATAGGTCCACTTGACGATGAAGAACCATTTACTTTTGAAGAAGCCAAAGGAAACAAAGAGTGGGAACTTGTTATGGATGCTCAAATAGATGCTCTCAAGAAAAATCAAACTTGGAGCCTTGATCCTAAGCCCAAAGATGTACATCCTGTTTCATGCAAATTGGTGTATAAAATCAAAAGAAAACCTGAAGGGAATACAGATGGATACAAAATTGCTCAAGGATTTTCATAGAAATATGATGAAGATTATGAAGAAACTTTTAGTCCTATGGCTAAGATGATTTCAGTCTATGTGGTATTAGTTTTGGCAGCTTTTTATGAGTGGAAATTGTGGTAGCTTGATGTAAAGAATACTTTTTAATATGGAAAGCTTGACAAAGATATTTATAAGGAGTAACCACTGAGCTATGTTTCTAACTTACATCCTGATTATGTTTGCGAGTTTAAGAAAGCTCTTTATAGACTCAAACAAGTTCCTCAAGCATAGTATGGAAAAATTTCTCAATATCTACAATTTCGTAGTTACATTGCATCAGACTCAGATTCCAATTTTTTTGTTAAAAAATAAGGAAGTTTGCATATGGTTGTTCTATTGTATCTAGATGATATGATAATAATAGGAAATGACAAATTGAAGGCTGCAAAACTTCAAGATGATCTTACTATAAGGTTTGATATCAAAATGATAGGAGAGTTGCATCACTTTCTTGGTTTAGAAGTGATAAATATAAAAACAATATTTTTATCACTCAAGAAGGATATGCCAAGAAAATAATTGAGTGATTTAGATTAAATCAAAACAAGCAAGACACCATTTCTTTTGATGCAAACATAAAGTTAAGGCATGAAGAAGGATCACTTCTCCCAAATCCTAAACCTTATCATGCCGTTGTTGGAAATCTCTTATATCTAACCATAACAAGACCAAATATTGCCTTCTTCATGGAAATGTAAGCGAATTTATGCAATCACCACGAAAGCCTCACTTGGAAGCTGCAAAGAAGATTTTGAAATATGTGAACTTAACTTCAAATCTTGGCTTGTTCTTCAAGAAGAAGGTTGATATTTCTTTAACTAGTTTCACAAATGTCGATTTTGGTTAGAATTTGAATGACTAAAGATTTATATTAGGTATGTTTTTCTTTGTGGTGATACAAGTCTTTCTTAATGTAGCAAGAAACAAAATTCAGTATATTTATCAACTACTAAAGTTGAGTACAAAGCTGTTGTACTTGTCGTCCAGGAATGTGTATGGCTACAAAGACTTATTAGTGATTAACATATTCCCATGCTCAAGCCACTGCAATTTTTGGAGACAACTAGAGTGCTATCAAGTTAGCAAATAATCTACAGTGCCATGGAAGAACTAAGTATATTAAGATTGAGCATCACATTATTTCAGAAAAAGTACTGGATGGCACTATTAATGCAACAGAAATACGTAGCAGTGAGAATGTTGCAGATATATTTACTAAAACACTTCCCAAAGGACAATTCGAATTGCTTCACGATAAGCTGGGACTAATTGCCAAAAAAATCACTTTAAGGGGGAATGTTAGAAATTAAAGTGACTTTTTGGAAATCATATTTTGCTTGGAACCTCAAGTTGATTCTTGGAAGTTACATTTCCATTATTCTATAAGATGTTTAGATTTTCTATAATTTATAGTTTCAATGTAATTAAATAGAGGTCTATTTTTTATTTTAATTAGTATATAAGTGGGTGTCTTTTATGCATTTTAATCAAGTGATCAAATAAAATCACTTGGTTTCACTTTTATATATTTTATAAAATTTTCTCTAATTCGGTTGTTTTCTTCTACTCTTGTTTGTAATCTTGGCCCAATAGTAAAGTATTTCTTTACTATTGTTTATATATATTTTTTTATAAGTTTCGATAGGATCCCCTTCAAAAGGCTCTATACTAGAAATGTTCAATAGCCGACATAGGGCTTGTGATTCAAAAGGTTCAATATGCCAAAACACAAATGGGCTTATATCGCCCCGTCCTACCAATGAGATATATCTCCCTGAATGAGTCATGTCGTCCCTACCTACCGAGGGGATCTATCATCCATAATATCCTATTTGCTGTTTGACTAGCTTTCAATGAGATCTATGCGATTCAATTCATAAGCGCATTCGGTAAGATCGAACGACTCTCTCTTTCATTCAACCGATGATTACCGAATGCTTAAGGAATCGAGCTTCTCAACTTCGGAAGGGTAATATTTAATCGAATCTCACCTTGTTTAAGTTTTCCGTTTTAGTATAAAACGTATCTCTTGGATAAGGAATGAAACCCTTGAAAACCTAATCGATAAGAGAAAAAAACTTTCTGTATAATCAAACTTCCTAAATGGTGACGATTTCAAATCTCTGACATTTGAATTTTGAAATCTTCGGATCTCCTAGTAGGGAAACTAGGGTTATAGCACTCCAAACGCACACGACATTTATGATGCTCCCTATAAAAACTTTCAGTACATCATCACCAGGTAGATTCTCTTGACTTTACATGGGACACACAAATCATAGGGAAATCTATCCTCCCCTCCTCTTAGTCTGTTTTTCCTTTAAAAAATCACTCTTTCTGACTTGAACGTCAGAGTCTCCCCCGCCAGAACAATTTCTGGCGATTTTTTGCATGTTTCAAATCTCTTAATCAAACATCCATTCAAGTCACAAGGAGTCAGATTTGTGGAGTCAAGACCCACCTCCAACAGGCTTGAATAAAATAATGTCTAAGTGATTGAATCACAGGTCAACACGATTCAACCGCAATTTTTAGTAAACTGTTTGACCTGTGATATTATAATGAACCAGATAGTTTTTAAATTCAATTGTCATGTATGGGAAAAAAAACTACTAGAATTTAATTAATTAGACTTTAGATGGTAAGGTATTTAAATTTTTTAGAATATAAGATATTAAAAAATTTCTATAGATCAAAATTTTTAAAAATCTTTTCAAATCTATCAACTTCTCATTTTCTTTTTCATCTCTTCCCTCTACTCTCTTAATCTTTCAAATTAATCGATTAACTGAATTTATTGTTTAACATGAATTTTAAGAGTGATTATTGATTTTATATTTATTAAAATTTTATTTTTAAATTTTTATATGAAATTATGAAATTAATAAATATTTATTTTTTTAAAAAATTATATTATTAATTATTATTAAAAACCAGCAGTTCAATCACATTGACCCAAGGCTGATTCAGTTGAATCATAATTTTGAATACAAATCGATATATGATACCATTCTAATAACTCAAATTTGTAAAAAGACCAATGGGAAAAGACACCCAGTGCACGCATAATACAAAAATACCAAATATTTTGGGGCTTAATTACTTCACTTGGGCCAACTATCATCGGCCCTTAAGCTCTTCAATAGGAGGAAAGTCCAGTAATCTCTCTCTTCTGACTCGACTAAACTTGAGCATTCAACCAAACTTTGCTTTGGGTGATAATTTGGTCATTATTCTCTAAACCAATATCAGTGTGTACTTTTCAAGTGTCAATAACTTCATCTCAGAAACTTGGTGAATACCAAAATAACGCGCTTCAATGTACTTAAAAGCTGGTGAAATGTAGGGTTCTAGGTGAAAAGGATTGTTTAGTCAATTGATTTCAACTTTCTTCCAATTTTTTATGTTCACATTTGTCTTGATTTCAATGGTTTTCTCTGTTTGATTGCTGTTCGCGATGAGAGAACAAAATTAGGGTTTTGGGAATTCAAAATTAGGGAATATATAATTAGGGTTTTGTCGATTTCAAGAAGATGATTATAAAGAAAAACTTGAAGTTGACAATGTCGACTTTGAAGTGTGAGGAGTTGGCGATTCTTGTGGAGAAGATGATGACGACTCCGAGAATCATCACAAGAAGAAAAAGATCAATGACTATTATCCACTCAATCTTCTTGGAGAAATCACGGCTAGGGTGATTCTGAAGAACGGATATGAATTCAACAATTGCCACTTGTACTACAATGGGGAGAACTTAGGGTTTAATGACGCTTTATCTTCTGGTTATGGTGACATTGAAGTTGAATCGAAATCGAGGACGAAGATGTGCGAGGATGGTGAAGAAAGAGCAGGATGATGAGATTGTTGTCAAGAAAGAGGAATCTTTGAGACCTCCACTCGTGAGGACCCCTTTTAAGTTCAATGATTCAATAATCGATAATTGGAAGAAAGAGAAAGGTAAACCTAGCTGTAAAACTTCAATAATCGGTGACTATTTGGATTTTGAAATTAAGGGAGTCAATAAGTGAATAAAAAGCAAAATATGGAGAGACCTGGAAATAAGAGATCGAAATGAATTATATTTTATTAATATTATATATTTTGAATTTGATTTATTATACGTGTAATTGGATATATAAATTTTTTTAAATTATTAATATATTATAATTTAAATTTATTTATAACGTCATGATGACATCATTTATTATTTTTTTTTTGTTTAATCCGATTGATTTGCAACAACATTGTACTTTGATTCTGGTTTCAAAACAATACTTATAAGAAGTTTATCAATGGTTCAAGTGACGGCAATATATTCGACCTCGCATTGTGGACAAAGCAACACATTTTTGGAACTTGGATTGATATGACACCATCGCCACGTATAAGTCATCAAAAACCCCAATATGGACTTTTTATATTCAACATCACCGGCGATTGCTCTCTATGAGAACTAGAGACGTACCTATTCACCACTCCAAAACCTAAAGAAAGATTAGAAATATCTCTAAAATATTTGAAAATCTATTTCATGATCACCCAATACTCTTTATCAAAATTAGAGAGATAGTTACACACAACTTCAATTGCATTGCATGAGCTATATCCGGTCTAGTACACATCAAACTAGCAACCGCCGATGCGTAAGGCATTTTTTTCATATTTTTGGTCACAATCACCGGTAGGACTTTGCTTGGAGATATGTTTGAAATGATTAAAAAGTTGATAGATCACCGGTTTCGCTTTGCCTATATTGAATTTTTAAGCACTTTCTTAATGTTAAGATTTTATAATTTTTTAAGCAGTTTGTCAAGTTTTTTTTTTATTATTATTTTTTTTAAGATACTACAAAAATTCTCTAATAAAATTTTGAAATTAATGGTGAAATCACTAATTTTTTTTCGATAATAAAGCATTAAATTCGAGTCAATAAATTAAAATAATTTTAAAGATTCAAAAATAATATAGCTAAATATTTTGAATTCTACATTTCCAAAAATTATGATTTTACATTCAAAATGTGAGTTCCGAAGATACTTAAATTATTTATCTGAATGGTAATCTTTTCACAACCTTGAAAATATAATTTAAAGCGTAAAATAATTTTAAAACTTCCAAAACAAAATCCAAAATACTTTTTAAAATAATTCTATGCACGGGTATTAGGGTTTTACAAATCTCTCAAAGAGGCAGACTTGTTACACTCTTTTCCTCCTTTCGTTTTTTCTTCGTGTTTATTCACTCATTCTCCTCTTCTTTCTCTCATTCTCTCTTTACCGTAGTGCCATCTCCGATGTTCGATGACTTCGTTACCATCATCTAGCAGATGTCTCTTGCGGATCGCCTCTAAGTAAGTCCTATTCTTCATCTTTCGAGCGATATCCAGCTCAGATTTTCGACATATAATTTTTTAAATATCTTTTGAGATTTGGCTACCATTCGTCATTGTTCGAGCAAGATTTAACTTAGATCCAGCCATCGTTCACCTTGGATCTATGTTTTCTGTTGCAAAATTCGGCCGCCATGAGATCTTCTATAATTATTATTGTAATAAATTTATCTTTTTGAATTTTCTTTTAAAATCTCTTTTTTAATCGTTCTTTTTACTTTTATCATAACAAATGCATCTTTTGACTTTTTCTAATTTTTAGTGATCTTCTCTAATGTTGATCTATGGAAGATAGAGAGAGAGATATTAAGATGTGCACACGTAAGTTCTTTAATCAAAAATTTAGATTTCTTTTTATTTTTACCTAGAGATAGAGAGAAAAAACTAAAGGCGATCTGATTTTGATCAGATGTTTCATTGCTAACAAAGTAAGATATTTAACAAAAAGCATTGGATAAAAACTTTATGAAATGATCAAAATCAAAAATTTTAATCATTGAATAAACAATATTTTGTTTTACTAATAAAAAAAAAATTAGGATAATCAACATTTTGTTTTACTGATCAAATTGCTCAACATTAATTGTTTATCATTGTCCTTTCGATGGTATCTTTGTGTCAGATTGTAAAAGTATTGAAATTCGTTAACAAGAGAGAAGAGCTGCAACATCTGGAAACGAAGTTGAAAGTAAAAAGTGGAAATTTTAGTGTTGTCCTTTGGATAGTTTCTTTTTGCCGTCAGGTGATACTCTTTCTTCTCTCTCTTCTCTCTCTCTCTCTCTTTCCCTCTCCCTCTCCCTCCCCCCTTCCATTACTCTAAATAAAAATTGAGAATGCGTTTATTTGTGTAATAAGAATGGAAGAAGTATAAAGAGACCATCATATGCTGGGTGTTTAAGTACTGAAATTGCAAATACCCAGCTTTTAGCTGAATGTGTTTTTTGGTGGTCTGAATGTTTTTGGGACTGCATTTTGCTGGGTTTTAATTGCTTTCTGATAAAAAAGAAATTATGTATATATGTATGTATTGGTCTTGAATGTTTCTTTTGATGCATAGGTTTGGCAGGAATTTAATACTATTGTTTGTTTTATAATATTAAGTAAACTACATACTTATGCGACAAGTGGTTTATGTCTTGCAATAACCCTTGACAAGGGTGCTTTGCTTGCTTGGGTTTAAAGCTGACAAGAAGCAAGATCAGTTGCTAGCAACACCAAACACAACCTAAGATAAAATTAGGTAGAAAACATGTTTTAACCTTTTATTAATTTATTGTTTTGCCATACACATCACTTAAAATATAATTTATTGCTTTTTGCTACTATTCCCTAAAACATTTTAATTTCCTTTTTATATTTTCGGTGTGGAATTACTTTAAATATTTTTGTGCAATAAGAAAATTGTTTGATAATATATAGTTGCACCGATGTCTTGAACTGTGTTGAACATAAATGATGTCTTTATATTAAATCAAATATGATAGTTCTTCTATTCTATCTAAGACAACTTATAGTCTCACTCATCCTTATACCGTTGGCTTATTTTGTCCCATTTTTCCTCTGTCTGAAGTGTCTAGATCTGTGTACTCTATTTAGAACCAAACATACATATTATTAGACTTGGGCCACAGTTTCGAAATTGACAGTTTTTAATTCAAAAAAATCGAAATCAAAACTTAAAGGGGTGGTTTTCATTTTAGCTCTAGAATGTTAGATTTCAATTTCTGTTTTAAATAGTTTCGATTTTAATTCTAAAAAAAAATTATAAAAGTAAAAAATAAAAAATAATAAATATCGATCTTTTCTCTTTTTCTTGTAAAAAATCACAAAAAATGTGACTGTGTAATAATGAAATGAATTCAATTGAGAGTTCATTGTGTCTTCTTTGTTGACAGAATTCTTCAATCAATTCAGATGTGAACATTTGAAACTCATTTTTTGCAATCTAATATTATTTTTATATAGTAATTTTTCATCATAAATATTGATTGCCCTCATTAAATTTTTAAAATAATTTATTTAAATTAATTTTTCTAATATAAGATTTATATGCATTTTTATAAGTGAATTTTAATCACTAATTTTAGATTCAGCATTAAGTAAAACAGAAAATTTTCTACTTTGGTTTCAAACTAACAATAATAGTTTTTTAATATTTTCAACTTTTAATACAATTTATTTTACAACCACTCATCTTTTTAAAAAAAAAAAAAAAATCACTGATTTGAATCAACAGTTCTTAGCCATTTGAACCGGCAGTTCTTAGTGATTCGAACTGGCAGTTCAAATTGAAAATCATTGGCTGAATCTTTGGTTCCCATTTTTCAAAATATAGAATCGAAAATGAACCTTTAGATATGGTTCTAATCTCGGTTTCTAAACTATAAATCAGTCAATCATTCATTATCAATGATACTTTAATTCGTTTTGATTTTATGGTTCCCCCAACCATAACCGTGTCTAGATATCTTTAGTCTCGCAAACATCGGACACTTTTCAGTCGCAGGCTTTTAAAAAAAAGAAACTAAAATCAAAATCTCCTTAAATAGCTAGACATCCATAGTTGATTATATTCTTATAAAATTCATTTAATAGTGTTAATCAAACCATGAAACCATGATTGGCACGGCCAAGCACGGCCACATTCAAGTAGTCTTACTGATATTTGGTGTGCGATTGATTACAGAAAATGTTGAACTGAATCCCAAAGTTGAGTGTTGCCTGATGTATAATAGATCGAGCCTCTATCAAATTCAATGAAAATCTTTGAGCAAGCACTACTTGTGGAAATTTAGGGTTTTCTTTTCCTGAATATCAACTATTCCTCCTAAGTTTTTATGCCAATTGATTACTAGTATTGTTGGTGTGCTTGATCACTAGACCTTCATACTGTAACAACCCAACTCAAGAAAAGGGAAAATGTGGCCATTTGTGGGGAATGAGTGTTATAATGGAGGACAATGGGGATGTAGGAGATTTAGAATTGGTAGAAAAGAAGTAGGTGGACAGAGAAAGAATTGAAGATAAACAGATAGAGAGAGAGGGTAGCTAAAGATATATAGAAAGAATAGTACAGAGAGAGAAAGAGATAGAGAAAGAGAAGTTAGAGAAAGATAGAAAAAGTAATAGAGAGTGAAAGAGATAAAGAGGGAGAAAGAGATAGAGAGAGAAAGATAGAAAGAGCAAGAGAGAGAGGAAAAGAGAGATAATGAGATAGAGAGACAGTATGGCTCAAAAATCAATTCAAATCTATGTCATGTCTTTTCATATCAAGTATTTATATATTTTTTCCAACTACTTTTGTTCAACTATTAACTAATTAACCACTCAACTAATTAATTAACTCCTAACTATTAATTGTGACATCTATTAACTACTAAATATTAGTTGTTACAATAATTCTCTCATTTGAAGACATTCTTGTTCTCAAAGATGGAAAACCAGAAATTGAAACTTTTTGAAATCCAAGAATCTTAAACTAGAATTTGCATTTGTATTGAGAGAGAAAGTGATGAAAACAAATAATGGATCTGATTTGAGTTGCAAGAGAGTAGTGGGAGAAAAGTGGAGACAACGGAGTTTGAGAGAGACTTTTCTTAAATTACTTTCTGTTGAAGGATTTTTTCTGGTGAATATTAGAAATTCAATATTTGGATGGTTTGATAAGAAATCATCATTAAAATGTTCTTTCTTAGACATTTGTGACCCTCCTTCTACCCCAACTTTTCTTCACAAGGAGTAGGTAGAATGGAAGTCTCAAAAAAATATTTCAATACCTTATTTTTCATGCTTGTCTTTATTCATCATTTTCAAGAAGGTGTTAAATTTTGCTTCTACTTTAGTCATAAAAGTTTCTAATTTTCGGTCTTGTTCATCCATTCTTTGTTCCCACGAGAGACGATTTTTTTCAATTTTCATGGCTATTTCTTGTAGTCATTGATGACTTTGTACCAGGTTTCCACTATCATTTTTTCAAGATTCATCGAGGAACATAGAATCTGATACCGATTTGTAATAATCAAGTTCAACAAAAAGGAAAATAAAGCCAATTAATGGGTGTTATAATGGAGGGCAATGGAGATGTAGGAGATGATTTGAATCGATAGAATAGAGGCAGGAGGAGAGAGAGAATTGAGAGATAAATAGAAAAAGAAAGAAAGTATTCTCAAAGATCAATTCAATTTCATATTATGTCTTCTCGTATCAAGTATTTATATATTTCTTCTAATTACTTTTATTTAACTACTAACTAACAACTATTTAATTAATCAATTAACTAATAACTATTAGTTGTTATATCAATTAACTACTAACTATTAATTGTTACATTAATTAACTATTAACTACTAGCTGTTATATCAATTAATTACTAATTACTGACATCAATTAATTACTAACTACTATTTGTCACACATACCAACTGGCCGAGCATCTTCTCACCGTACTCATCCTTATAGCAATTAGGCCGTCTTGCTACCCATCCTCGGCTAATAAATACTTATCCATTGGCTAAAGGGTATTGTCATGTTAGCTAAAACCCTAGAATTTTAATTAAGTTATATTTGAACTAATATTAAATTATGATATAATTTTCTGTACACAATCTTGCCATTTGAAAGGAAGTCGTGATTTTATTTTACCTTCTCATTTACCTACTAATCAACTCTACCTTTGTTTTTAATGGGTTCGATAAGATTTAGTGACATACAATAAGATTAAAAAGGTAAGAAATGATGGGAATAGGTGAAATTCAAAATACTTTTACTATATCTCAGTGTTCATTAATTTCTATCATCACATTTTAACTAAAATGGTAAATTTTAGTGAGCATGGAGAGAATATGTATCTAAAGGTAAATAATTTAGTATTCCAAACTATATCCATGCTTCTAAATTCATTAGTTCCTTTGTCTCTTGATTTAAAAAAAAAAAAAAAAAAAAAAAAAAAAAATCTCGTCAACAACTCTAAAATTTCATAATATTTATGACAGTCAGATATAGTTTTGAATTAGGAAATAAAACTAAGAAGGCAAACTATTTGTGGTATCTAACTTATAATCTTTCTTATAAGATAAGATTATCATGATAATTCAATCAAATATAAAAGCCTAAAAAGCTAATGTAGTTTTTACATTAATTTTGAATAAATCTCATGTTAACAATCGTCGTACCAAATAGTAAGCCGATGTCGTGTTGTCGAACTAAAACTCCTAGTAGTTGTAGTAACTTGTAACTCAACTTGTCAAACTAAAAATACCAAATATTTTGAAAAAAAAAAAAAACCAATTTTTTATTAAAATATTTTAATATGAAAAAGGGCTTATATTAAGTCAAAGGGAAACTTGCCAAATGTGACCAACAACAAGAGAATCCATACACCCGTGTGCGGAATGTACCAAAGTTTTGTACCCTAAGAACTGACTGCATGCCACGTGTCAAATAGTGGATTCACACCTCATAATTCGTCACCCATAATGTCACCTCACTCCTTCATGAAAGTCTGTGGTTAGTGAAAATTCTACTTACCATGGAAGAAGGTTAGATGTCAAAGATTAGGTACCAAGTGGTAAAAGCCCCTTTAATGTTCGTTTCCCTAACTCCATGATTATCATTCTTTTTCTGTGTTTCTCGGTCATTAACTATTTAATATGATTAGACTTTTTCTTAGCTCTTGGTAGGATTGCATGGGTCATCATCTCATGGGCTAAGGCTTCCCATAATATCTGCAGAAGTTAAAATTTCATATTAGAAATTAGTATCTGGCTGGTGACCTACGCCTCCTCCTCTCCTCACACTCAAAATGATGTTACCCAAAATAATAAATAATTCTTTAGACTTTTAATTTTACATTTATATAACTTTTTTTAAGACTTTTTTTTTTCAAATTGTGGGTGCATTATGTTAAATCTTCATAAGTTTAGTTTAAAAAGATAACTTTAAACATGAATAAATAGTATAAGAGAATTCGACACAATTAAATCACCTCTCTTATTATTTTAAATATTTATGAATAATTTATTTTTATTTCTCTTTGTTCATTATTTTTGTTTTTTAGTATTATCTTATCTATTTTTATTTTTAAATTTAAATTTTATTTTATTTTTTCATCTCTCCTATATTGTTTCTTAAATGACCGAGTCTAAGATTTAGGATTAGGGTTTATGTTGTTGTTGTTGGTATTGAGTGCATGCATGTCCCAATAACTTAGAAAAATAAATTATGAAATTTTTACAAGCTAAATTACAAAAAAAATCCAAGTGGCAACACATACAAAATTGCGGTCGTACAGATTATTGAATGATTGAGATTGAATATGCGAAGTAATCATTCGAAGACCAAGCAACAGTATACACTTTAGTTCAAAGGTGAAATTTGAGTCATACTATTATTGTTTAGAAAATGAAAGAGCTTTTTTCTTTTTCTAACAAGTGGATCATGTTGGTTTGTTAGGCATATGGGCGTCAAGCTTTCACACCTCATGGTCGAAATCTCATATTAAAGTTATGCGAGTGTCTCACATCCATCACTGTCTATGGCTATGTTAATAGTTATAATAAACCTGACAATGTACAGTAAGTAAAATATCTTATGGTGATGCTAAAGGGGACAGCCATGCTCGTATTCACCTTTTGCTTATTCTCTTGCTAGGGCAGCCATATTATATGGAGAGAACTTCCAAACTTTCTGATCAATGTTCTTGAAGCTGATGTAATTTACCAGGTTCTTCATTAATGAACAGTAATAGGCTTTAACAAACGTTGCTGATTTAACAGTATGCCGTTGAAGTGTTGATATGCATGAAATTTAGATATGATATACCCTTTAATTGTTTAAATTTTAACTCAATTTGTAGTATTTTTGAGTAATTTTATTATTATTTTGTTTATTTGTCATTTGAACTAAATTTGAGTTGATAAAGTATAGATTCAAAGCTGGAAGGAAGGAGAATAATATGCATAGATCACACTTCCTAGCGTCAAGGTGCAACGCGTGGGATCGGTGCAACTGCATTAACGTCGATTTTTCCTATCCTAATATATAACACAACTGTACCCAGTGGACACCGACATCGGGATAATACTTTCTAATTCTCTTCAAATGAGCATTCCGTATTTTTTATTTTCTAATTTACCATTTAATACTTTAAGAGGATTAATTAGTAATTTTGTAAAATGCTTTGTAACCCTAATTTACTAATCTCTAGAGAAGATTTATAAATACATAGAGAGAGAATTGGAGAATCATCTTTCATTTTTGGATACTTTCTCACATTCCAGAGAGGACGCGAGGAGGAGGGTCTCCCATTCTAGGGGTTTTCTACCCTTTTCTTATCAATGTTTTCTTATGATTGTATATTCCATTCCATGAGTGACTAAATCCAGTCACTAAAACTCCATTGTAGAAATTATGTTAGTTTTGATATTAATTGCAATGGTGTTGATTTTATTTTCATGAGTTATTTGTTTATCATGTATTTAATGTTTTTCAAGCGACTGATCACCTCTTATATTGTATTTGATATCCATGATAATGAACAAAATTATTATTAATAAATTTAAAGGTAATCAATATATGTTGAATGCATGAAAGAGATTTGATGTGTGACATATATAATCATTTAGAAAACTTGTTCACAATATGTTCTATATCTTTGTTGACGACAACAAGGAGTGAAACAAGGAGAAAGGAAAAAAAAATGAGAGAGAAAAGGGGGAAAAAAAGATGAGAGACAAAGAAAGGAGAAAAGAGAGTGATCAATATCAATCTAGAAAAATAAAATGGAAGAGAGATCGATTGATGAGAATAAAAAAAAAAAAAAAAAAGTGAGAGAGAGAGAGAGAGAGAGAGAGAGAGAGAACACGAAAGTGGTAACTTCACCACACGAAAACAGGAAAAAGATCCTATTTTACCACTCTTTGTTATTTTAATCTTTGCCTTGTGGAATTTGCTGTTCTCCTTTAGTCTTTATGACTTGAGTCTTGATTGTCAATTTATCATTTTCTTGGGGGTTCTAATAGTAAATGACATATGCAACCGGTATCTAATTAGTTTGCCAAATCCCTAAAAAATTATCTAATATTCATACTTGGCACATATGACACACCAATCTTCAGGTTTGCGAAAGAATCATGAGTTCCAAAATCTTGGCCGATTGGGTGAAAATGATGTTGAGTAGAAATGGGCAATTAACAAAGCTCAACATGTGTTTATAGATATTGGAAGACCACCATAGATTTCTGGTTCTGGACTCTTTATAGATGCAAACCAAAACTGACCGTCTTAGTTATAAATTGCTCAAATAAGCAGAAACATGACAAGCGCTGTTAACTCAAATAGTCACCAAAATAGTTAGAAATTCTTTTATTGCAATGCAAATAATAATAATAATAATATCATCATCATCAATAATTGAAGTACTACATTCCCACACTTGTATATTTTCAAAAAAGAAAAAAAGGAAATATATTATCTACTCCTCAAACAAGAGCCCAAAATTGAGCTACGCCAAAAAAAAAAAAAGATCAAAAGGAATTGAATGAAAATATATTCACTCCAAAGTTCTTTCTAATTCTATATTCTTAATTCGTTGAAACCAACTAAACCTAATTTTGAGAGATTAATACAAACATATTTCGTTGTTTAGTAAGAAAAGCAAAATGGAAAATTCCTTGTATCGGGTAAAAAAGGAACATTGTTAGTTGTATTGTATTCTTAGGATTTATGAATGCAAATACGCGGCATATTGATGTACATCGTATCCCCTTATAAGATTTAAGTCTTATTAATACATCTGATAACTATGAACAATCGATATATTTATCTAATATACGAATAATAATTTATAACAATCTGTATCAGCCAATATCTAAACGTATACTGCTTTTATGGCAATGCTAAGGTAAGGGGGAGTGCGCTGGCATTCTTTTTCAATAATTCGGTATAGTGATAATGTCTTGATTGTATTTTCTTCTTTAAGTTTGATGAACCTACCCGAAAGATGTTGAGAATATTTTGTAGGGAGAGAACATTTCAAATGAATGAGATTCAACTCCCACAAACCTTAGTGATAATGCCATTATTTTTGAACCTCTTAGGTCTGCAATGCATTGCATTGTCCAACTTCCTTTGGTGTTTTGGATCTTAGTACATGTTACATATTGTCTTTTCTCCCCCATTTTTGAGCCTCAAATTAACTGTTTGGGCAACGAATATTTGTGAGAGAATAAAATCTGAATTTAAAGCAAATAATAAAGGAAGCTTAACCCCCCCCCCCCCCAAAAAAAAAAAGAGGTATACCATATGATAGTTGACTGTACTCTTTTTCTTTAGAAATAATTTTTAGCTAATAAAATAATTAAAATGTCAATCAAAATATAAAAATTTCATGTTGAAAAAAGTTTCCTTTACCCGCTTGACATAATTTTATGATCGAGTTTAGAATTTTATGATCAAATTTGTGTACAAATTTTATCATTAATTATCAGAGTAACTCTTTTTCTCCTTAAGTTATTGTTATTATTCATAAACATATGATGTACATGAAATTATGATACATGTGTAAACCAGATTTAGAAACTTTTAAAATTGGACACGATTGCCCATTTTTCTGTTTTTTTTTTTTTTTTTGTGGAATTTAATTTTCCTAAAATGGCAATATTTTAGAAATAGAAATTAGGGGGTTCTTATATTAATCCACTTTTTACTTGAATCTAGACTTTTACTTCACAATGTGAATGCAATGATTATTTTTTGCTAAATATACTTCATTGTGACATGCATAAAATAATATTTACATGTTTGCTCTAACTAATGTATGCCAAAGCTAATACAATGTATTATGCAAATGCTACCAAATTAAGATAATTTATTACTATAGCATAATTAAAAAAATATTTTTAGAATATTGGTTTGAAGAAATTGATTGAGATCCCATGAACTAATAAAAAATAAAAATAAAAAAAATCTGATAAAATCTCATTATCAAGCAAAAAGCACAAAAAAGGAATGTATAAATATATATATATATTCCTCTTACAAAGGAAAGTGTTCAAAATGGGTCATATTAGCAAATTCAGCATCCAACGTATTATCCTCCTACTTAGTGGGGGTGATAATGATGCCCAATCTCAATTTGACCCCTTAACTTATGGTAATAATTAATAGTAAAATCCCAAAAAATCCCAATAAAAAGACTATTAAATAAATAAAACACCCGAGAAATTTCATAAGAATCAAATTAAATATCAAAATATTTAACGTGAGATTAAGAAATAACGTTGGAAATGTCAGTGGCATGGACTTCGTTGCCAAGTCCTCACCTATAAATAGAGAGAGAAGTTTGACATAAAGCATAACCCTCCCGAGAATTTTCAAAGCTGTCTTTGTGGTGAGAGATTTGGAGAGAGAGAGAGAGAGAGAGAGAGAAAGGGAGTGTGTGTGTGAGTGAAGAGAAACAGAGAGGGAGAGGGAGAGAATGAGGATCAGAAGGGGACGTGCTCCATGCTGTGACAAGGACTGGGTAAAGAGAGGACCATGGTGTCCTACAGAGGACGCCTTACTTATCAGCTATATTCAGAAGCATGGTCATGAGAATTGGAGGGCTCTTCCCAAACTAGCAGGTCTCTCTCTCTCTCTCTCTCTTTCTCAATATTCTATTATTGAGGTTTTGGTTTACTGATTTGCGGCTTGTATTTTCTCAGAAGAAAGAAACTCCAATGCAGTGATCGTATTTCATTGCCATGGATGATTTTATTTTTTCTTTGTTTCATTTCAATAAACTTTTACAAACACCATTCTATTATTTTCTTTGTTTTTCTCCTTGCTCTTACAAATTTTCAATCAATTATATGACCATCAAACCAAGACAAGGTTCTTTTTTTTTTTTTATGGGATTAACTAATCAAGTTTTTATAAGTCCAAGCCAAATATGATCCTTATAGTCGATTTCTTCAATCCACCCATGAAGTGTTGGCTAAATAAGCCAAATCAATATTTTACAATTTAAATCCACAGTTCCTCAAAAGATTGATCACTTGAGTTCATCTCCTTCAATTCTTTCCCATTTAGTGAATATTTTCTTGATTTATGGTCAAATAAGATTTTTCATTTTTTTGGGAAAAGTTTTTCTCGTAGGCAAATGAATTCCAGTTTTATCTATGTGCATTCCCATTATGTTCAAGACCCAAATTTTTCATCCGATAATCGCAGATTGTGACCCATAGTAAATCTCAATTAGTTGTTTGCAAGATTTATTTTGAAATTATTTGTCCAAAGCTTGGCCTCAACGTTGTTGTAAATGAATCATGCTTTATGTCGTTTTAATTCGGAGTGTTGCGTTTTGGATGGGGCGATGTCTAAATCATTTGAACCAAAGAAAGAAAATATTCTTCATAAGGGTTCAATCACGTGAGATCATGAAACAGAGAAATGGTGAAAACCAAGGGGGGAAAAAAGGAAAAAAAAATCCACTTCTACGCATAAACTAGAAGCCAATGTTTCATACATGGTGCTATATTTTATCAGGGCTGCAGCGATGTGGGAAGAGTTGCCGCCTGAGATGGATTAACTACCTGCGGCCCGACGTCAAGCGCGGCAGCATTACTCCTGATGAAGAAGAGACCATCATAAGGCTTCATGAAGCCTTGGGAAACAAGTAAAGTCTTTTTTAAAACATTACATCAATGCAAGTGAATTTTCCTTTTGAACATTTTATTTTTGGGGTCTAGGTGGTCCAAAATTGCTTCCCATCTGCCAGGGAGGACAGACAATGAGATCAAGAATGTCTGGAACACCCATCTGAAGAAGAAGTTGGCTAGCAGGGCCGCCAATCATCAGCCCAAAGTTGGGACTCCAAGTGCCGTAATGATTCCCACCACCTCTCCGCCTTCCATCAACTCCTACTCCCCTCATTATGAGCAAAAGCCTGTGCTAGGACTTGGAGGAGGTCAAGCAGCAGCTCAAGGAGTGTTTGGCAACAATATCAATATGCCTAATGAGGCACTAAATCTGTTCGCAACCCAACCGGTGGCACCAATGAAAGTGCTCAACCCGCTTGGTCTTCCAGATGAAATCAAGCAGAATTCCGGTTTGTCTTCGGTCACTTCGTATGTTCCAAGTGTTAGGAAGCCTGAAGATCCAATGCTATTTTACTTCAAAGGACAGCCATATGAACCTCCCATTCACGACATGGGAGGGAATTGGGTTAATTACTATGGAGTGCCAAATGAGGCATTTCAGATGGCACCTTATGCAGCTGAAGATTCGAAGGAGGCATTTAAGCTGCCGCCATACGAAGCTGAATATGATTATTGGAACATGGTCAACAACATAGCTGCTGCAAATCAAGTTAATGATCCTGTCCCCGTTAACTGTTTCCAGACTTCTTGTCCCTATTGGAATTTTGGAGGAGAAGCCCATGATGCGGACGTTGAAGAGAAGAAGTGGTTCAAATTTTTGGAGGAGCAGCTTGGGCTTGAGCCTGCAGCAGGGAATCATCAGGAGAAGCAGCAGGAGAATTTTTTCAAGGATTCTGCAGCTGATCAGCTCGTCCCGCAAACCTTGGCCAGTGCTAGAAGGCTGTTTTGAAGGAACAGGACTTGGGTTCAGAGAGGGTAGTCTTCATTCATTCGTCTATGCATCCTATCACATTCTCATATCGATCTCTGGGTCTAGCTAGTATTCTATTTTTCTTTTCTTTCTTTTTCTCTTTTTTTTTTTTTTCCTTTTTTCCTTTTTCTCAGTTTGAACATCGGCATCATTCATGACCATTCATCTTATGTCATACTACCCAAAAAAAAAAAAGAATAAAAGAAAAAGAAAAACAATTCAAAGGACATTGATGACTCCAAAATTATTATTATTATTATTATTATTATTATTATTATTATGTGCAGGTCATAATAGAGTTATATAGAGTATGCATGAAAGAGATTGAACAAATTTTGTAAATGGCTTTGCGTAAGAGTGTTGGTATATTTCTATTTTAACAACTTTAGGCATCGTTTATAACAACCACTTTGTCTTTTGTTGTGATCATTTGATTATTTTGCTAATCAATTGTTGATTGATGAGAAATGTAGTTTACTACCATTACTGACGACACCCAAAATATTCAAGTGGGGTTGTTATGCTGCCAAACTTACTTCCACAAAGGTTTTGAAAAATTAGCTTTCTCTATGTCCCCACACCCACCACCACAGAAATCACAAGGACATTATTTCCTTACATGCACTTGACTTCGAAACAACGTATTAGAGTTAAATATAACTACAATGTGATCAAAGCCAGCCCCGTCAAAAGCCCTAATTACAAGTCGTCTTTAACTTAATCACAGATACTTAGTCGACAGCATCTAATTCAAACACAAAATCACATAGTTGCCAAAAGTTAAAAATATTTTAATAATACCTGGAATGAATCAAAAAGCCATGCCACATTTTCATTACGAGAGAGAGAACCAATGTTCTTGGCAGAATACTAAATTTTTTTAATTTAAATTTTAAATTTAAATTTTTAAAATAAAAAAATAAGTACCGATAATGACATCTTCAAAATAAATCCTAGATACTCAAATTTAATTGATAACTCAAATACCAGTTTACCGGTAATTACACGTGCACCAAAAGTGAAAAAAGATGTTGCCATGCATGTCATTATTTTGGTGGACTTGAAGTTCAACGGCAATAAGTAATTCCAGCCTGACAACCTATTGACACCCACAAACGTGTAAAACAAAAGACAAAAACAAAGCTATTTCAACTTTTCTAGTTAAATCCACGACGGTGATTATTATTGGAGTTGGATTTCGACTCTATAGATCTGATTTCTTATGACTCAAATGGGTGCTGAATGAGGAGACTTGAAATCTATAAAAAACTATTAAAAGGTACTCCAATTGAGGAGACTCTGATACTCGAGTTAAAAATAACGATTTTTGAAAGGATAAATAGATTGAAATGAAGGAAAGACGGATATCCCTGTGAGTTTTGTATATCTTGTGTTGAATTAGAGCACTTACCTGACTTGATGTCTTGAAAGCTTTTATATAGTGTCTCTCTCAGAACCATGTTGTCGCGAAACGTTACAATCTTAGTTTTCTTATAGAGTGATTCGGGGATTCCGGATTTGTAAGTGTCAAAAATTTGATATCGTTATTATTTAGGAAATTAAGTTATACGGGTAGATTCTTTTTCTTATCGATTAGATCCTCTAGGTTTCCTTCTTTATATGGGAAATACGTTTCGTATTGCAATAGAAAACTCAATCAGGGCGAGATTCAATTTGAGTATTACCGGTTGGGAGTAGGAGCATTCGGTTCCTTTGGTATTCGACTGCCATTGGTCGGCTAGCGAGGATAGGTGTTCGGTCTCACCGAATGTATCCGCTCGTCGGTCATGCTGCCTAAATCAATGTGTTTTACGATCGAAGGGACTAAGCCCTTTGGGACCATGAGTGCTTTGTCGGGTATTGGGTGCGCAAATGCTGTATTGGTTGGTATTTAGATTATGTTTCATCATTTGCCTTCGACTCATGGTGTCGATTTGTGGGAGAGGTGCCGTGAGTGAAATTCGCTTCTCGAGAAGTTAGAGAGGCATGAAAACAGGCCACACGTGTTTTCTGAGATCATCCGAATCGCATTCAATTGATACGAAATTAAAGTAGATGGGATATGAATCCAGCTTTTGACTCAACCGTTTCGCTTTTCCTTGGCATTAAGATGTTCCATCTTCCACTTGATTCCATTAAGGTGGCATAGGAAGGCGAGGCCGCATGTACTCCTTTTAATTCGCATGCTTTTCATAAAGGCGTTTCAACTGCCATAAGATTTTGAAGAGATCTTTTTGTGCCTATAAATGGGAACTGTGGGATTTCGTAGTGATTCAGCAAATTTTTTTCTATACATGAGGGCTTTTTTCTTGTGAGATTTGTTTTCCATGAGAGGTTTTCGAAATGACGTTCTGGATTGGCTGAGTGTTGTAGCATGAGTTGCTTCTATTGGTATGAGATTTCGTCAAGAGTAGGGGCTGTTGGTATGAGGGCTCATCATGTTATTCGTTATCCAAATGTCACGAAGGGCCTTATCGACGTTCCCATCGGGGGTCCCTGACTCGAATTTAAGAAAAGAGTCCCCTTTTGAATCGGGTGACAGAGCGTATCGATTGCATCCAAAGAGCTGGAAAATTTGATAATATCCTATTGCATCCTCACACTCCCTTCCCGATCGGCTCGTCCCCATTTCGACAATTCTTTTGTGCTGGTTGGATTGTAGATTGTCGTGCATGAACTCCATTCGCGACTTTCGTGTTCTTCAGTGCTTAGGGTCTCGATTTTGTTTTTCATTGTTTTTCTTTTTATTGTTTTTGTACTCTCTAACGTTATTAAACAATGGAGACAATATAGCAATTCCTTAGAGTAATCGGTCCAATCGAGAGACTTAGAAAGTGTAATTGCTCATGTAATCGATCATATATTTGTCGTATTAAGAAAGACTTGTTCCACTAACTTGTCCTTTCACTACAAAAAAACACACTTTTAGCAACGAATTTTGCGACAAATTAAAATTTGTTGCCAATTAGCAACAATTTTTCTAACAAAAATTGAGTTCGTCGCAAAATTTGCCACGAACCCTTGAGTTTGTCGCAAAATTTGGCACAAACCCTTGAGTTCGTTGCAAAATTTGCAACGAACCCTTGACTTCGTCGCAAAATTTGCCACGAACCCTTGAGTTCGTCGCAAAATTTGCAACGAACCTTGAGTTCGTCACAAAATTTGCAACGAACCCTTGAGTTCATCGTAAATTGCAACGTACCCTTGAGTTCATCGCAAAATTTGCAATGAACCCTTGAGTTCGTCGCAAAATTGCAACGAACCCTTTAGTTCATCGCAAACTTTGTGATGAACCCAGTGTTCATCGCAAAATTTGCAATGAACCCTTGATTTCGTCACAAATTTTGCAACGAACCATTGACTTCGTCGTAAAATTTTGCAATGAACCCTTGAGTTCGTCGCAAATTTGCAACGAACCCTTGAGTTCGTCGCAAATTTTTTCATACTTAGAAAAATTTGTTTGCTTCCTTCATTTGGTATGTCTCATTTCTTTCTTCGAATGCCCAACTGAACTAAGGTAAGACCTCTTTCTCTTCTCTCTCTCTTTTTCTCTCTCTCTCTTCTCTCTTCTCTCTCCCTCTCTCTCTCTCTCTCTTCTCTCTCCCTCTCTCTCTTTCTCTTCTCTCTCTCATGCAGATCCGACAGGAGAGTCGCCGGATCTGGGTCTGATTTGGGAGGGCCGTGGCCCAGGCGGCCCAAGCAGCCGCGAGGGTTGCGGCCCTTGCCCCCAGGTGCTGCTGCTAGGGTAGCGCCCCTGGCGCCTAGGCACGGCTGCGAGGGCCGCACCCTTCCTTTGGGCATTGCCGCCGCAGGAGGGGGTGCCCTCCCTCGCTGTGATTTTTTTTTTATTACAAATTTCCTAATAATTACATAATTAAACTAATTAATGTTTTGTATTTTTTTTCTCAAATTTATTAACCATATGTCTTTGTGGATTTGCAGGTCTGATCTTCCCAACTTGCAAATTCATTGTTTGCAGCTACTGGGAGAACTGGTATGGCTTGCATCTTGTAACCATTTTTTTTCCCTTCTGTAGGAGACATGGAGTTAAAGCAAAATAAATTTTTGCCTGCTGAAAAGCAAATTGTCACTGCCAATCTGACATAAATACGGTATGTCATAGTCTTTTTTAATTATTGTGATAAACAGTTTTAACTGTAAACAGTTTATGTGATGTGAGTTTCTAAATTTTTATGATGTAGATGAGGTTGAAATCCTTTCTGCATAAGGAAAAAATAAGTAAATTTTGGGATTTATAGTTTTAATTTCAAGGGCATTAGATACTTTGAATCTATTGTACGAGGAAGTTTGAGCATTTTCAGTATATAAAAATGTTAATAGCGGGCTAACGTGATTTGCCTGGAAATTATATTACGAGATTTTCTTATACCTCACAATTCATTTTGTTAAAATTCTAGAGAAGAATAAAGTTTTGTGAGTGCATTCACTTACTTTTGAGTTACTACCGTGTTTTTGGACTTAGATTTGATGACCGGTAAGTATTATTTTCTTAAAACATTGAATTTTATTATCATATATGTTTTTATTATAAAATATGATTTTTTCCTTAGTCGTTTGACAATGAAAATACATTAAGGTCTAAATGATGTGACATGAAATTGTATTTTTTTTTTTTTGCTTTTAAAATACATGGTGCTAGAGGACAAACTGACAGAGGTGGCTGTGCTCGTGCTTTTCGACTGATTGCTGACTCTCGTACGCCTTCTCCGACTTTTTTTGGTAAACATCATAATTTCTATTTTATTTGAATTTTTCCATTCATTTATTGTTGACTTTACTTATTTCAAATAACACTCTAATATTGATTGTTTTTTTTAATTGTTTAATTTCAATTCTCAATTTGTTTCATATTTAGTAGCTCAAGTTTTTTTTTTTTTTTTTTGTATTTAGTTCGTTAATATATTGTTTTCTTTTTTATAGATAATTTGAAACGAATTTTTTTTACTTTTGGTGGCTTGCAAGAATCTAATATTGCTTTAATTTAAATATGGTAAGTATTTTTATGTACTCCATTATATTTTTTTCAAGTTAACAATTTTTTTTTTCTTTGCGAAGTTAACATTTATATTTGATAGCATCGTCGTGAGGGGCATAGACAAAGTAGTGATAAAAGACCGGAGTCTTTAGGGTCGCAGTTCGCTTCAGTTGGACCCTCCCATACTCCTTTACCTACTACAGCTGTACCGTCGTCGTCACCTTCGGTGCAATATTCGCATGTCGAGGGAGAAGACACACGAGAGGTAATTGCCCCTAGTGAAGATTCGTAAATATTAAATTTGGTTCTTTATCACTATTGATTCTTTTATTTATGTAGCATATGATTTTTTTAATTATCTTATTTACTTATCATTCTTTGTTCGTAATATTATAACAGATTCACAAATCCTGTATATGTTGTTCTAAAGTTTAATCAAATTGTGAACAACCATTGGGGAGGGAAGTGACTATCTTTCACAATCACACCAGATGAAACAAATGAGTTATGGTGGAGAGAGTTCAAGATAAATTACGTCTTTCAATTCAAATATAAAACTAAACTTATAATTTTAATATAATTAATTGTTTTATTTTTTATTGTAGTGAAAGTTCACTTGGGACGAGACGGAGGAGTTTGAAATAAGAAGAATTTTTAACAAGAAATGTGGTCATCACATTTGAGGGATATTAAGTTATTCCAAAACTAGTAGAAGGAAGCCAAATTACATAACAGATGAAAATTGGCGCATGATTTTGGATTTCTGGGAATCCGATGAGAGCCGACAAAGAAGTGAGCAGAATAAGAAGAATCGAGCTTTCAATTCTGGGGAAATGTTTGCTATTTATGCCGGAGACTCAATCAATATTGATGAGCATAGAAATAGATTGGTAATATTATTAAAACACAAATTTTTTTAAATGTCATTTTTTTTTATTTTATAACTATTTCATTATGTTTAACAATATTTTTTTTAAGCTAAGGAAATGAGATCGCAGCTATCATTTATAGAGACTTTCACGCGAAATTTGATCCGTAATGATGATGCTGACTCATCTGATCCATCTATTGATAGTATAGCTTTGTGGGTTGAGACAAGTGGTGGTGCAAAAAATGGAGGAAGAGTACTTGGGATGGGCTCTTTGAGCCGAACTTGTAGAATCAGCGGCCAATCCTCTTCTACTCTAGCAGTTGTCAAGGAAGAAATGATGCAAATGAACAATCGGATGAGCCAGATGCAGGAGCTATTAGTATAAAAAGACAATCAAATTGAAAAATTATGCGCACAGTAAAGACAAAATGAGAACGTAATCAGTGAGTTACGTGTACACCAGGAATTCATAATGCGACATCTTCAGTTAGCTCACAGTTTAAGTCAGATGACCTCATTTCTGTTTTCTTCTGATAATCCTCCTGATAGTGATACTGGTGACGATGGTGATGATGATGATGATGGTGATGGTTGTAATACCAGAAACTCGGCGTTGAGTATTTTGTAAACATTTCTATAATAAAGTAGAAAAATTTTGAATTTGTATATATATATATAATTGCTTATTTATTTAAATATATTATAGTAAAAAAAAAAAGGAGAGAGCAGATGCTGCGTTTCGGGGTGAAACGCAGCACCCCCGTCTTCCCCAAATCGATTAGGGCTAATAGCCCTAATCGAATCTCTCACTCTCTGCTTTTTCTCCCTCGTCTCTCTCGCGATCCCTCGCCTCCCTCCATCGGTCGATCGCTCCTCCACCGCGTGCAACCCAACTTTGACCACCGCGAGCCCCTGTTTCACCCTATCTCAGTCTCTCTTCCAATCCCTCTCTTTTTTCGAACGTATCTCTCTTTCTCAGTTTCGCACCATCTCTCTCTATCACAGTCGCTCTCGGTCTCTCTCTATCACGATCACCATCTCTCGATCTCTCACACCATCTCTCAGTCGTTCTCTTCCACGCATGAGCGGGCGATTTTCCCTATGTTCGCTCTCTTTCTGCACGCGAACAGAGTCCTCAACCTCTCTCCCGTGCGCGCGATGGAAAAACTCCGATTCCCTTCTCTTTTTGCCCACTCACAGTGCTCATTGTGAGCACTTCTCACTGTCGACAACCCAAACCAGCGGCCATTGCATCCTTTCAAAACGCTAGGCTACAGGATAGTAAAATTTTGGAAACCCTAGATCGCAGTTCTGCAGAGGTAAGCCTAGGTTTTTCCAATTTTGATTCTAGGGTTTGAATATTCTGAGTATTTAGGTTTAATTTCTAATGATTGCTGCATATTGAAATTGTTACAGGTTTGATCCACTGGCGACTGGAAGCGAGGACTGTAGATTGAGAAACCCTAGATGAGAGATTTTTGATCCTCTCAATAAATTGAGTAAATTTAGGGTTAAATCTAGGGTAATGAGATATGTATATGTTAGATTAGTATAGGATGCGATTTTCTGATATTTAATATGTAATTAGTGAAGTAAGTGATGCATAATTCATAAAGGTAGGCTGTTTGAAACGGAAGAAGCATGTTAAGGAATAATAGAATCGAACTGAGTTTATTTGAATGATTTCCTTAGAGTTTCAATTGAAATATGCTTGAAAAATGTTATATTTATATGAAATTGAAAGAAAAATAGAAAAAATTAGGAAATATTGGTAGTTAAAGTTCATTAGAGCTATAAATGATTTTCGGGTGATGAAATCAGCATTTAGAAATCGTGGATGTGAAATTAAGGGTGAATTAAGTTAGGAAAATGTGAAAACCCTTGTTATAGAGATATTAATTGACGATACTTGCAATGTTTGATTAGCTTAATCGTTTGGGGGACTTAAAAAGGGGTCTATTCGGATTGGATTGAGAATTTGAGAGTGAATACCCTCTCTAGAGGTGAGTGGACGGTTCATTGTATTCGTAAATGATAAACCTGTTTTAAAATTGCTTTGAAAATGATTTTGAAAGATTTTTACATGTTTTATATAAATTGTTTTGTGATTGTGGGCTGTCTGAACTGGATTGTAAAATACGAATGCATCCATTGTATTTATAAATGCTTTTGTGTCATGTGCTATTTGATATTGCTCTATGAATTGTTTTGGCATGAAATTTGTAGATTATTTGTTGAAAATCATGGCACATTGTTGAGAAATGGATTGATTGAGAAATGAAGGGTGTCGTAGATGACTATAGTCATATTCCCACCACGTAGCGACCCGACGGGGTGACGTGGTATGGGGTTTGGATATGCGGGGGAGTTTGACGTCCCTCCCTCTGCCGAAGTCATACTAGATCTGGTGCACCCCAGTGATGTACGAGCCGACGCCAAGGAAAGGGGTTTGTTTTGAGACATTGGATAGAAAAAAAACCCTGGCGGGCTTTCGTTAGGGTTTGGCCGCCCTAAGACGGAAGTGTTTTTCGATGGAACCTCAGGATTTTCTGAAAGGATAATTGATATGGATGCATATTTGTGAATTGTGCTTTATTGAAATGATTTTATGTATATGAAATGATTTATGAGATATGCTTTGACTGCCCCACATTCACACCTTATTTATGAACACAATCACACCATTACACTCCACTCACTGAGTATACCCCTATACTCACCCCTCTCTTCCCCCCATTTTTTCAGAGGAGACTTAGTTGGGAGACTACTCGACGGAGCTTGCGAAGTAATTTTACGGACTGGATATGTATTTGGCATGCAGGGTTACTTATGGAGATTGATAGCTTTCAAACCATGGAAATGAAAGTCTGTACATCCCATGCCGTGCGGATTTTATTGATACTGACCGATTTGTTGACAAGTATTGATAAAATCCGACGATTTTTGATTTGTTTTTATTTATTTTGATTTCTCTAGTTTTGGAAAACTGTTTATATCTGTACTGGGACATTTGAACTGTAAATCTTAATTTTGATGCTTTTTCTTTGATTTTGTGAAGTTCTATACAACTCATACCGTTAGGATTTTACCGATACTGACTTGTTTTCCTCAGGTTAGTGTTGGTAAAATCCGACGGCTATATTTTGAGACTTTTTGTTTATTAAATGCTTTCAAAGTGGCCAGGATGGTCATGTTGTATACGTGCATGTACAGGTTCCCGCTCCCCGTTGTGTGTTGTGTGTTGCTGTGTACTCGTGCATGTACAGGTTCCCACTCCCCGATGTGTGCTAATGTATGATTGCATGTACAGGATCCCACTCCTCGATGTGTGTCAATGTGTGTGTTTGTACATCCAGGAATGAGCCGGATGGGCTCCTTGCATGTATAATGATTTTGTGATTTCTTATTTTTGAAGAATTTTATGCTTTTGATGAATTATTATGAATTTGATAGCCTTGCGGAGTCCCGGTAGATGGGGAGGTTTTACCCATGTATCGAGACGACGCGGCGGTTGTCGCGTGGTCAATCTGAGGATCGGGGCGTGACAACTTTATTAGTATCAGAGCACCAGTTTACGATTTCAAGAGTTTGATGATTTTGAAATGTTTTCAAATGTTTTCCAAATGTTCCAAAAGTTTTCAAACGACTTTGAAATGTTAAGTTTCTTTTGATAGAGAATGTACAGGACTTTCCATGGTTTTCCTAAGGAATTAGGAATATTATTTTTAGGGGGTTAATTCTTAGTCTTTGCTTAACCCTTGACTTAAATATAGTTTCTTATTTTGGATAGATTGCAATGCCGCCGCGAAGGAAAATGAGGAATGTGAGTGAAATTACTCCACAAGAGCACGAGGATGAGTCATCCTCGCATGCTCTTCCTCCGCCTACGTCCACACACCCGACTCCTCCTACCGGGACTGCTCCTCCTTCTGTCGCTGCTCTTCAGGAAGTGATGGAATGGTGGAGTACCTTTAGAGCGCAATACTGAGCTCCACAACCAACTACAGTTCCACCACCTGTTCCTCCTTCGGTGCCAGCTGCTGCACCCAGTGCCCCACTAGCACCCACTCCTCCGGTTGCTGCTCCAAGCAGCCGCTCCCCAATGCAGTTGTCCAAGCTGATAAAAGAAGCAAGGCAGCTTGGTTGTGAAACCTTCTCAGCATCTAGTGATCCTGCAGAAGCAAAGAAATGGATCAAGAATGTTAAGAAATATTTGACAGACATGGGGATAGAGGACAGTTTAAAGCTCCTAGTAGCAACGAGGTTATTGGATGAGGATGCCAGCACATAGTGGGATGGATTAGAGGAAAGTGCAGTTTCACCTCTCACTTGGCACGACTTCCTTAGGGAATTCGATCAGAGGTTCTACACCCGCTTTGATCGGGATTTGAAGAGGCGAGAATTCCTTCGGCTTCGCCAAGGGAATATGTCTGTCACAGAATATGAAACCAAATTTAGAAGTCTATCTTCCTTTGTACCTGAGTTGATCACCTCTGAGGAGTACAGACGTTTTAAGTTTGAAGATGGCCTGAATTTAAACATCTGAGAAAAGATGTCTGTCACAGATGAGTATACGTATCAGAACGTGTTGCAATTGGCCTTGAGGGCTGAGAAAATGGTGATGGAAAGGGAAAAGGTTAAGGACTACCGCGGGAAGAAGAGGTCCGGCAGGTCCACACCGGGCTAAAGCTCTAAGAAGGTTAGACCTACAGGTTTCCAAAGTGGTGGATTTGCTACGGGATTGGTTGGATTTCCTCAAAGCCAACCAATTCATAGGCCGAATGCTCCTAGCATTGGAAATGTTGGACCAGGAGCTAGACCAAGAGGAAGTGGACCGCAGACTTGCCCTAATTGTAAAGGGTATCATACAGGTCCGTGCAGAGGACCTAAGAGGTGTTGTCACTATGGAAAGGAGGGACACGTCCATTATTCTTGCCCTGAGTTGACAGGAGAATGGCAAGGGAGTTAGCAAGTTAGAGGTCCCTCTAGCGGCCCCAAAATTGGTCCAGCTGGTTCGGCGACACCTTCTACTAGTACTAACCCTAGGACGGGCACAGGAAGCAATGTGGTAGCTACCTCCTCTCAGCGACCTCAGCCGAGAGCTCAGGCTAGAGTTTTTGCTATGACGAACGAAGAAGCTCAAGTTAATCCCGACATAGTCACAGGTAATTTTCATTTAGATTTAAGTTTGGAATTTGAAAATGTAATATTTGTGGTTTATAACTATGATTTGATGATTTGTGATTATGAATTACAGAGTATGATGATATAATTGTGTTTATGGTTTATATTCATAGGTATGATGGAAATTTTTGGAGTTGATGCTCATATACTCATTGATACTAGATCGAATAATTCGTTTGTGAATTCGGGATTTGCAAGACACTCTGATAGGGATTTAGTTCCTCTTGATGAAGAGCTATTGGTCATTATCCATTGGGAGAGCATTTGATTCGGAATTCTGTATATAAGTCTTGTGAGGTGAAAGTTGGTAAAACAATCCTTGAAGCGGATTTGATTCCGTTGGATATGAAGGACTTTGACGCCATCCTGGGCATGGACTGGCTAAGTCTTCACCGAGTTTCAGTGAACTGCTTCACTAAAGAAGTGAAATTTCGTAGGGCAGGACATCCACTACTTGTGTTCACTGGTGAACGGCGGGTATTGCCGAACTGCGTGATTTCAGCTCTTGAAGCATGGAGATTAGTGCATAAGGGCTGCAAAGCATATTTGGCTCATATCATTGATACTACGGTGGAAAGCCTTGATCTGAGTAATGTCCCTGTGGTGAATGAGTTTCTGGACGTCTTTCCGGAAGAATTACCTGGGTTACCACCGATTCGGGAATTTGACTTCGCTATAGATCTTATTCCCGGCACGGCACCAGTTTCTACTCCTCCTTATCGAATGGCACCGGCAGAATTGAAAGAGTTGAAGGTCCAACTCCAAGAGTTGTTGGATAAAGGATTCATCCGACCGAGCATTTCACCTTGGGGTGCTCCGGTTCTCTTTGTAAAGAAGAAAGATGGCACTCTTCGATTGTGTATCGATTACCGGCAATTAAATAAGGTGACCATCAAGAACAAGTATCCCTTGCCTAGAATTGATGACTTGTTTGATCAACTCCAAGGGGCGAGTGTGTTCTCCAAGATCGATTTGAGGTCCGGTTATCACCAGTTACAGATAAAGAAAGATGATGTCCCCAAGACTGCGTTTAGGACGCGGTACGGGTATTATGAATTCTTGGTGATGCCTTTCGACTTGACGAATGCTCCGACAGCTTTTATGGACCTTATGAATTGAGTTTTCCACTCCTATCTCGATAAGTTCGTCATTGTTTTCATTGACGACATTCTTGTGTATTCCAAAAATGATGAAGAGCATTCAAATCATCTTCGGCTCGTGCTACAGACTCTCCGAGACAAGCAATTGTATGCTAAGTTCTCAAAATGTGAATTTTGGTTGAAGGAAATTGGTTTCTTGGGACATGTAGTATCCGGAGAAGGGATATTTGTTGATTCGAAGAAAGTTGAGGCAATTCTGAGATGGGAACAACTCAAGAACGTCACCGAGATGAGAAGCTTCCTCGGATTGGCGGGTTACTATCAAAGATTTGTAGAGGGTTTTCCAAGATTGCAGCTCCATTGTCTGGTTTGACGCGGAAAGGAATTAAATTTGAGTGGACAGATAAATGTGAGCAGAGTTTTCAAGAACTCAAACAGAGACTCACGTCAGCTCCCATACTTGCCCTTCCTACTACCGGTGATGATTAAGTTGTCTACAGTGATGCTAGTAAACAAGGGTTAGGATGTGTCTTGATGCAGGGCGACAGAGTTATCGCCTACGCTTCTCGACAGTTAAAGAAGCATGAGTTGAATTATCCTACCCATGATCTAGAATTGGCTGCAATCGTATTTGCATTAAAGATTTGGCGCCATTATTTATATGGAACCACTTGCAGAGTCTTCACCGACCACAAGAGCCTCAAGTACCTGCTCACCCAGAAGGAGCTCAATTTGAGGCAAAGGAGATGGTTAGAGCTGATCAAAGACTATGATTTGGTGATTGATTATCACCCGGGCAAAGCAAATGTAGTTGCGGATGCTTTAAGCCGCAAGTCTTCATCTTCTTCTCTGATTCAAGGAAACTCTTACCTCTCATGTTTAGTGAGATTTCGTGCTCTTGGAGCTAAATTCACTTGTGACGAAAATGGTGCGTTATTGGCGAAATTTGAAGTTCGACCAACCTTGGTGGACCGTATTACAGAACTCCAAACCATTGATGAAGAGTTAAAGCAAATAGTGGAAAAGGTTCGCAAAGGTGAAACTAGTGATTTTCATGTTCGAGAGGATGGTACAGTCATGTATGGGAAACGGATTTGTGTTCCCAAAGATGATGGGCTTCGAAAGGCCATTCTTGAAGAAGCACACTCTTCGGCTTATGCTATGCATCCCGGAAGCACAAAAATGTACCGAACCATCAAAGAAACTTATTGGTGGTCAGGCTTGAAGCGGGAAATAGCCGAATTTGTGGCAAGATGTCTGGTTTGTCAACAGATCAAAGCCGAGCATCAAAAACCAGCCGGAACGCTTCAACCATTGCCTATACCTGAATGGAAATGGGAGCATATTACTATGGATTTCGTGGTAGGATTGCCACGTACTCCGAGTCGTCATGATTCCATTTGGGTGATAGTGGACAGACTCACAAAATCGGCACATTTCCTCCCAGTTCAGAATACTTATTCCTTGGAGAGGTTAGCAAGACTGTACCTTGATGAGATTGTCCGACTTCACAGGGTTCCAGTATCGATTGTATCAGATCGAGATCCCCGATTCACATCCAGATTCTGGCCTAAGTTGCAAGAGGCCTTGGGTACCAAGTTGAAGTTCAGCACTGCTTTTCATCCGCAAACCGATGGGCAATCTGAACGTACAATTCAAACGTTGGAAGATATGTTGAGAGCGTGCGTTATGGATTTCCATGGGAATTGAGATAGGCATCTTTCGCTGATTGAATTTGCATATAACAACAGCTATCAAGCTAATATTGGAATGCCTCCCTATGAAGCTCTCTACGGAAGAAAATGTCGGACTCCACTTTGTTGGGATGAAGTTGGAGAACGGAAGATTGAAAGCATAGAATTGATCGAAACTACCAAGGAAAATGTGAAGTTAATTCGGAAAAAAATAAAGGCAGCTCAAGATCGACAAAAGAGCTACGCCGACAAGAGGAGAAGGCCCTTGGAATTCGAAGTGGGAGATATGGTGTTCTTGAAAATATCTCCTTGGAAGGCCATAGTTCGATTTCAGAAACGAGGAAAACTAAACCCTCATTATATTGGACCCTTTAAGATTCTTGAAAGAATTGGAATGGTGGCATACTGACTTCAATTGCCGTCAGAATTGTAAAGGATCCATGATGTCTTTCACGTTTCGATGTTGAAAAAGTATTTGCCGGATTCTTCGCACGTATTGGAAGTTCCTCCAATAGAACTGAAAGAAGACTTGAGTTTCAAAGTGCAACCTGTGCAAATAGTGGATAGACAGCTCAAACAGTTGAGGAATGAACAGATTCCTATGGTGAAAGTGCTGTGGAAAAACAATCAAGTTAAAGAACAGACTTGGGAAACCGAAGAACTAATACGGAAGCAACATCCGCAGCTCTTTGATGTATGAGTTGTATTTTGAAATTTCGAGGACGAAATTTGTTTTTAGGGGGTTAAGAGTTGTAATACCAGAAATTCGACGTTCAGTATTTTGTAAACATTTCTATAATAAATTAGAAAAATTTTGAATTTGTATATATATATAATTGCTTATTTATTTAAATATATTATAGTAAAAAAAAAAAGGAGAGAGCAGATGCTGCGTTTCGGGGTGAAACGCAGCACCCCTGTCTTCCCCAAATCGATTAGGGCTAATAGCCCTAATCGAATCTCTCACTCTCTGCTTTTTCTCCCTCGTCTCTCTCGCGATCCCTCGCCTCCCTCCATCGGTCGATCGCTCCTCCACCGCGTGCAACCCAACTTCGACCACCGTGAGCCCCTGTTTCACCCTATCTCAGTCTCTCTTCCAGTCCCTCTCTTTCTTCGAACGTATCTCTCTTTCTCAGTTTCGCACCATCTCTCTCTATCACAGTCGCTCTCGATCTCTCTCTCTATCACGATCACCATCTCTCGCTCTCTCACACCATCTCTCAGTCGCTCTCTTCCACGCATGAGCGGGCGATTTTCCCTCTGTTCGCTCTCTTTCTGCACGCGAACAGAGTCCTCAACCTCTCTCCCGTGCGCGCGATGGAAAAACTCCCATTCCCTTCTCTTTTTGCCCGCTCACAGTACTCATTGTGAGCACTTCCCACTGTCGACAACCCAAACCAGCCGCCATTGCATCCTTTCAAAACCCTAGGCCGCAAGACAGTAAATTTTGGAAACTCTAGATCGCAATTCTGCAGAGGTAAGTCTAGGTTTTTCCAATTTTGATTCTAGGGTTTGAATATTCTGAGTATTTAGGTTTAATTTCTAATGATTGCTGCAAATTGAAATTGTTACAGGTTTGATCCACTGGCGACTGGAAGCTAGGACTGTAGATCGAGAAACCCTAGGTGAGAGATTTTTGATCCTCTCAATAAATTGAGTAAATTTAGGGTTAAATTTAGGGTAATAAGATATGTATATGTTAGATTAGTATAGGATGCGATTTTCTGATATTTAATATGTAATTAGTGAAGTAAGTGATGCATAATTCATAATGGTAGGCTGTTTGAAATGGAAGAACCATGTTAAGGAATGATAGAATCGAACTGAGTTGATTTGAATGGTTTCCTTAGAGTTTCAATTGAAATATACATGAAAAATGTTATATTTATGTGAAATTGAAAGAAAATTAGAAAAAATTAGGAAATATTGGTAGTTAAAGTTCATTAGAACTATAAATGATTTTCGGGTGATGAAATCAGCATTTAGAAATCGTGGATGTGAAATTAAGGGTGAATTAAGTTAGAAAAATGTGAAAACCCTTGTTATAGAGATATTAATTGACGATACTTGCAATGTTTGATTAGGTTAATCGTTTGGGGGACTTAAAAAGGGGTCTATTCGGATTGGATTGAGAATTTGGGAGTGAATACCCTCTCTAAAGGTGAGTGGACGGTTCATTGTGTTCGTAAATGAGAAACCTGTTTTAAAATTGCTTTGAAAATGATTTTGAAAGATTTTTACATGTTTTATATAAATTGTTTTGTGATTGTGGGCTGTCTGAACTGGATTGTGAAATACGAATACATCCATTGTGTTTATAAATGTTTTTGTGCCATGTGCTATTTGATATTGCTCTATGAATTGCTTTGGCATGAAATTTGTGGATTATTTGTTGAAAATCATGGCACATTGTTGAGAAATAGATTGATTAAGAAATGAAGGGTGTCGTAGATGACTATAGTCATATTCCCACCACGGAGTGACCCGACGGGGTGACGTGGTATAGGATTTGGATGTGCGGGGGAGTTTGACGTCCCTCCCTCTGCCGAAGTCGGACTAGATCTAGTGCACCCCAGTGATGTACGAGCCAACACCAAGGAAGGGGGTTTGTTTTGAGACGTTGGATAGAAAAAAAAACCCTTGGCGAGTTTTCGTCTGGGTTTGGCCGCCCTAAGACGGAAGTGTTTTTCGATGGAACCTCAGGATTTTCTGAAAGGATAATTGATATGGATGCATATTTGTAAAATGTGCTTTATTGAAATGATTTTATGTATATGAAATGATTTATGAGATATGTTTTCACTGCTCCACATTCACACCTTATTTATGAACACAATCACACCATTACACTCCACTCACTGAGTATACCCCTATACTCACCCCTCTTCGCCCCATTTTTTCAGAGGAGACTTAGTTGGGAGACTACTCGACGGAGCTTGCAAAGTATTTTTGCGGACTAGATAGGTATTTGACATGCAGGGTTACTTTTGGAGATTGATAGCTTTCAAACCATGGAAATGAAAGTCTGTACATCCCCATGCCGTGCGGATTTTATTGATAATGGCCGAGTTGTTGGCAAGTATTGATAAAATCTGATGATTTTTTATTTGTTTTTATTTATTTTGATTTCTCTAGTTTTGGAAAACTATTTATATCTGTACTGGGACATTTGGACTGTAAATCTTAATTTCGATACTTTTCTTTGATTTTGTGAAATTCTGTACAACTCATACCGTTAGGATTTTACCGATACTGGCTTGTTTTCCTCGGGTAAGTGTTGGTACAATCCGACGGCTATGTTTTGGGACTTCTTGTTTGTTAAATGCTTTCAAAGTGGCCAGGATGGTCACGTCGTATGCGTGCGTGTACAGGTTCCCGCTCCCCGTTGTGTGTTGTGTGTTGCTGTGTACTCGTGCATGTACAGGTTCCCACTCCCCGATGTGTGCTAATGTATGATTGCATGTACAGGATTCCACTCCCCGATGTGTGTCAATGTGTGTGTTTGTACGTCCAGGAATGAGCCGGATGGGCTCCTTGCACGTGTAATGATTTTCTGATTCCTTGTTTTTGAAGAATTTTATGCTTTTGATGAATTATTGTGAATTTGATAGCTTTGCGGAGTCCCGGTAGATGGGGAGGTTTTACCCATGTACCGAGACGACGCGACGGTTGTCGCGTGGTGATCTGAGGATCGGGGCGTGACAATGGTGGTGTTTCTTGACATTTCTATTTGTTATTTGATGATTACATTTAAATGTGGTTTTTGCATACCATTATCTTTGAATATTTTCACTTTGTATTGTGTTTGTTGTTGACATTATTTATTGTTATTTCATAGTTAGTAAATGATTATGTTAACAATGTTGATGATGTTGATTATGTGCTTTGTTGATGATATTGTTGTTAAATGGTTGGTTGATCGTGGTATTGTTTGATGGTTGGTTGATACTGTTAGATAGCTGGTTGATTGATTGTTAATTTTTTATGATATTGAATGAGATACAAGAACAGGGAATACAGGATGAATGGTCAAATTATAAAATTTAATTTGATTTTTGTTGCAAAATTTTTAAATTTGTTGCTAAATTTTCAATACAAAATATCCACATTTGTTGCAAAATTCATTACTAAATATGTTTGCAACGAAATCTGTGACAAAAATTAAAATTGCAACAAACTTGGGTTCGTCGCAGATTAGCGATGAACCTTGGTTCGTCGCAGATTGGCGACGAAATGTGGTTCGTCGCAGAATTCATCGCTAATTTGTGACCAATTTTAATTTTTCGTCGCTAAAAATTGCGACGAACTGATAGCGACAAAAAATTGTTTGTCGCTAAATTTGTCACAAATTATTTTTGCAACGAATTATTTTTAAAAATTCGTCGTAAAATTCGTTGCAAAATGGTGATTTTTTTGTAGTGTTTGTTGTGTCTAGTAGAATTATATTTGCGTGTCAAAACGCTTATGTGACCGATTGCTTGTACGAATGATATTGGGTGTTGTACTCATACTTTACAGGTTATTAGGAGTATGTTGCATTCTCCCATTGTTACGAGCTTCGCAGATAACACTAGCTCTTTTGATCGAAGTTCACCAAGAGATTGAATCCTCTCACTGGAACGGGGAGACCAAGGCCTTTCAGGGGTGTAGGTGCTTTCGGTAGGATAGGACGACTAAAGTCCGTTTGGGGATATTGATTCCTTCGATAGGTCGGGACGACTGAAACCCTTTAGGGAGATAGATCCCTTCAATAGGACGGGAAAATTGAGGCTCTTCAGGGAGATAGATCTTTTCGATAGGACAGGGCGACTAAACCCATTTGGGACGATAGATCCCTTCGATAAGATGGAGCGACTGAGATCTTTCTGGGAGATAGATCCTTTCGATAGGATGGGGCGACTGAGAGATTTCGGGAAGATAGATCCATTCGACAGGATAGGATGACTGAGACCTTTTGAAAAGATAAATTTCTTCGACAGGACGGGGCGACTAAGATCATTCGGAGAGATAGATTTCTTCGATAGGACGTGGCGACTGAGATCTTTCGAGGAGATAAATCCTTTCGATAAGACAAGATGACTGAGAGGAGATAGATCCCTTCGATAGGTAATCATTGACTGAGGTGGAAATGTTAAGAGTCGAATGGATAGAACTGTCGAAAGGAGAATCATGAGGGACTTACTCGATAAAAGATACCTCTATCGAAAGAGAAACAATGTGATTCACTGATAGTAGATTCGTAGGTTCTCTGCATTCTAAGTTCTAGCTATAGCTAATCTGTCTAGATTGTTGAGGTGATAAACTCCCGGGCGAACCATAATGCGTATCTCATAAGTGTCTTCCCAATTGGGGGTTAGTTTGCCCCCGGGTTGGAGTTGACTGGTTGTTTCCACTTTTCTTAATACCAGATCACTTGGTTTAAACGTTCGGCTTCTGACTCGTTGATTGTAGTACCATACTATATGTTGTTTGTATGCAGCCATTCGGGCAAATGCGGACTCACGTTGTTCAGGGAGCAGGTTTAGGTGTTCACGCAGCCATTTGGGAATATTTGGAAACATTTCAAATTTTTAAACATTTAAAATCGTAAACTTAAATTCTGATACCATTAAAATTGTCACACCTCAACTCTCCCGTCGAGTACGTAACAACCGCTGCGTTATCTCAATATACGGGCGTAACCTTTCTATATACCGAGATAGTATAAAACATTCAACTCATGCAACAATTTTTCCAAAACAGTGTGACCATAAAAAAAAAAAAAAACAATCAAACATGCGTCCATTTCACACTCAAAGGACCCATTTGGTCCATCTCTGTTTCAAACATGCATGCATTTATCACACAATCAAGAATCCACTTGATTCGTCACTGTTTATGCATACATGCAATTTGACCAACCCGACCTTCCAAACAGTTTCCATCACATCCTTATCCATTTACAAACTCAAAATTCATAATGAAATCCAAATGTCCCAATAAAAGCAATAAATTTTGCAAAAAGAAAATTAAGGAAAAATAATAAATTCCACATTGTCCAGATAAGAATTTTATCAATATTTGCTTAAAAAGAAATAAAATAAATATCAATCAAATCTCCACCAAATGAAGAGCACAAAAGTTTCCTTCCAAGAATCATATTACACCAATCCCAAAATGAAATCATATCCTAATACCTATTGAAAATTCAGCAAAAATAACTTCTTCGAATGGCTCAAAGTGATGTCTTCCTCCTAACTTTCCTCTGAAAAATTTAGAAAAGAGGAGTGAGTATTATAAATATCTAATGACTGAAATGCAATTGCATGTAACACATAAATGAGAGGTAAGGGTGGTGGTACCAAATACATATATCAAATATAATTCAATATAACAAAAGAAATCTTTTACAAAAAACAATCCGTATCAAGCTACTATGACTCAAATATGCAAATCAGCAACTTAAACTTTCATTTTCATAATTTTGAAGTTTACCGAAAATATTTTCCTATCAATAGCCATTGGTAGAATTTGTCAAGAGATTTTTCAGAATTTTCATAAAAACCCCTTCACTTTGGTGTTAGTCCGGGTTTCGTAGGGTGCTATCACGTTATCACGACAGCTTGAGGAGGCTCTCCAACCCACTTACCACCAAATCAAATTTCAAATCAGCCTTAACCATGCCCTTCCGATGGCCCGGTCCATAACAAGATTTAGTCTATAATCATTTTTCAGCACCTTATTATCAAACCCAATTTATCAATCAATTCATACTCAATTACAAGGTAGAGCAACATTTCGTAATTCACATGAGTGTCCAAATGTAACATGGTGCAAATAATTCAATATTCAAGATTATGAGTCATGGATATTTTGCAATTTTATTTCAAACACACTACAATCACAAAATATTATAAGTTTATTTCAAATTTATTTCAAAATTTAATTCATAAATCATAATTAAAAACAATTTACCCATTCATATGAAATATAACTATCCACTCACCTCTTGAAAGGGTATTCCTCCCGATTTCCAATTTGAATGCAATGAAATTCTTTTCAAATCCCAATTAGCATTCTAAACCAATAATTACAAATTTAATGTTAAATTATATTCAATTTTAGGGTTTATGAATTTTTTCTAATTTTTCACAAAGCCTAATTTTTCACAAATCCAAGAATCTATGTTCATGGTTCTATTTCCACCACCAACACATCATTTGGACCTTTCTACAATTTTTTATTCCATTTTTCTACAATTTTCACTATTCATAATTTTTAGGGTTTTTGATCTCTAAATGAATATCCATCAAATCTCAAAAATACAATTTAAATCTAGTATTAAATAAGTTAAACCCAAAATTAAGAGTAAGAATTTAACTTAATTTTGAGTTTGGATTTGATTTTGATGGTTGAGTTTCAAAAACCCTAATTTCTTATCTTCACATAGAGTAACCCTAGATTTTCATTGAATCTTTCTTCCTTGAGTTTGATTGAAATTATTACAAGTCGATTGGAGTGATTTAATAGAGGGTGTTTAATTTTCTAGAGAGAGAAATCAAGAACGAAGAGGAGATAGTGTGAGGATGTAGGGAGAGAAGAGAGCATTCGTGAGATGCAAGAGAGAAGAATGAGGATTGAAACATTGTTCAAGCCATGTTATAAGAGATTGTGAAATTACCATCTTGTTCCTCACAAGTTTTAAGTTATATTTGAGTTTAGAGGTTATTTTGGTCATTTTGTATCTTAATTAATGAAAAATCAACCAGGCAAGGCGACTTGCATATTTAAAACTTAGTTGGGCAAGGCGACTCATGGTTGGCTGAGGCGACTCAATTTGCATGAATTTCAAAACCTTGAGTCGCCTCATGAGAGGGGTCAAGTCGCCTTGCCAATGCATTGTCTCAGAACTCACCCCTGTAGAACACTCAAGTCGCCTCATTCTCTTGTGCAAGGCGACTTGTGGCCTTGAGATAACCTCACAAGGCGACTCAATTTATCCATACAAGGCGACTTGTCAAATGCAAGGCTCAGAAGTCTTGCTCTGTAACCATTCAAGGTGCTTTCTCCTAAGACACAAGGTGCCTTGCCTTTACACTCCATATGTGTAAGGCATCTCACTCCTTGGCACAAGGCGACTCATGAACTCTAGCTCTCAGAATCTTGGTCTAAACAATCCATGAAGTCGCCTCCGCCTCTTCACAAGGCGTCTCACCCATTCTTCTCTTCTCCAAGGCAAGGGTCGACCCATTAAATGGCACAAGCCGACCCAAGGTAATTGCCTCTCAGAACCCTTGTCTGCATCCCATCTGAGTCGTCCTCCCAAGGGTACAAGGCGTCCTAAATCTTTGACAAGGTGCCTTGTTTCCTTCTTTCTCAAACATAAGGCAACCCAAATGATGCATAGGACGACCCATTCCTTTAATCTATACTCCCAAGGCACCTCATTTCTTCACAAAGCGTCTTGTACTCTCACCCTTCACTCCCTATCATTTTGTAACTATACAAAAAAAAAAAACAAAATTTGAAAATTTTCCAAGATTTGGCACTTAAGTGAAATAGAAAAATCAAAACGCTAAATTTTCGGGTGTTACATCCAAACTCCGGATTTGATTATAATTCGATTTTCTGTCGATATTTTACAAAGAAAATTGATAATTAAATAAAAATTTTTTTAACATCGAATTTTTGGTATTACAAATACAGATGAGAAGGAGAGAGGAAGGGAGGTAAAATGATTATTTTTACATTAATTAATAGTTAATAAATTGCAAACTAAAATAAAATTGACATCAAAATAAAATTGACATCAAAATTTAAAGGCATTTACATATATGAAAAAAGAACGAAATAGAAGGAAAAAGAATGAGAGGACGAGGTATAGAAATTGGTGGCTTTTGCTTTGGCCTCGGAAATCTCATCCTCGAATTTTGCTAAGGAGGTGACCACAGATCCGACGACCGCAACACCATCTTTTTCAACCATAATAGTGGCCAAATAATGGTTATAGAAGGTCTCAACATCCATGTGTCAACTTTTTTGGATTCAATAATGATGGCTGAATCAGATGAAATTAGTGTTTCGACGTAGGGATTGGGTTGGAGTGAAGGAGGAGCTTAGATTGACAAGGTTAGTGAGTATTGTTAGGAGGTGTTAGAGAGAGAGAAAAGAGGTAAAGAGACGCTTCGAGAGAGAGAGAGAGAGAGAGAGAGAGAGAGAGAATAGCTCGTCTAATCACATGAGAGAGAAAAAGAGAAAGAGTGACATATGTGAAGTTTTTTGTTGATGTATCATATAAGATATTAGTATGTCATAAATAATTTAATAATCTAACACGCCATATCGGTAGATAAGGGCTGCATCATAACAGTGTCAAGTTAAAAATCTAATTGTTGAAGTTTAATATTTAAAAAATTAATTGAATTTTGAAGTGAAAGTTGAAGGACATAAAAGAGGGAAAAGTCTTTGCATCACTAACCCAAATTAATTTTCAACTGGCATCGAGAAAGGAAATTCCGCGTAAAATGAAACCTACACAAACATGTCGATTTGGAGTAAATTTGTGCCCATCGGAAAAAGTAGGGTTTAGAGAGAGAAGTCGGGGGTGGAGGGTTTGATAAAGATGCTGAGATTAAGTTGGAATTGGTTGCCGATGATTCAGACTAGTCGTGGTAATATTACTAATAAGTATTGTTTCAGGTGCAGCCCAAGAAATATATGTAGAAAACTCTCTTCGTTTGGCGCAAAATCAATTTCAATTTCAACAGAACAAAATGGAATACCTGAGCATCCTCATCCTCTTTCAGGTGCTTCACAATTGCAATTTCTTTCTCTGTTGGTAATTTTTTCAAACATATGGTGCTCACAAATTTTGCTGTAATTTCAGGGGTTGAAGATGTGGTCATGGGCTATATTTTCGGGAAGAAGAAGGCCACTGAAGTTGCTCACTCGTAGGTACTACTACTATCGCTTTCTTCTCTTTTTGTCCTCCTGTGTAGTACTCCTAGGTAATCTCACATTGGCTTGGTGAATGAGAGGGGAAAATTAGAGAAAAGGGTACTAACCAGCCCAAAGAACAAGTGATGGTTCATGTATTAAATTAGCATGTAATATCCTCTATGGTTGATATTTGCGAAATATAATGTGAATTCCGTCATCTTCTATGCTTTGACAAGGGCTCTATTAATTGGCATGTGGGATAATTTATTTCTATTTGATCATCACATGATAAGAATCAGAGCTTTTTGGCTTCGAGATATATGAATGTGTATAAGTCAATTGCAATTCTTACCTGCTTTCTTGATACAGTCTTCAAAACTTACTAATTCAATTATTATTAGAGTCTGGGAGCGTATTGTCCGTAGAGGAGATATAGTTGTTGATGCTACTTGCGGCAATGGTTATGACACCTTAGCAATGGTCAAAATGGTAGCAGATGAGCCTGGAAGTGGCTGTGTTTATGGATTTGACATTCAAGAAAATGCTTTGGAGAATACATCTTTCTTGCTGGATCATTCCCTCAGTGATCATGAGGTGCTATTCTACTTCATTTGCAGTCTGAGACAAATTATATGTCTTTACTGTATTGTTCATAGTAGAAATGTCTTTATTCTAAAAGAAAAGGATCGCATTTGACATAGGGTTTTAGAAATGGCTCCCCAAATGTAATGTATGGGCCTTTTTCAAATAAATTTGACTTAATCAGATGATATCTTTTGGTATTCGTGGCTAAAAACGGGGATAGGATTGTAAAAATATTACCTAATTTGCATCAACATTTCTGCCAAGTCTCAAAATGTAGCCATTCTCAACCTCCTGAAATCACAAATATTTTCTCTTGCATCACAACATTGGAATGCAAAAATGTCTCCTAGACGCTATTTGTGTGCAACCTCCATAACATCACCGGTTTTGCTATTTGCTGAAGAACTCCAACGATCTACCATATTCAACTGGGAATGGAAAAAGTTACCCTATTTCAAATCCCACCCCTCCTCAAAGTCTACGTTGTTGTTTTTCTTTATCTCCTTTACAACAATAAAGTTGTTAACAAGTCATGAAACAAACATAATATACTTTCAACATAAATCACGCAATACTGTGAGAATTATGGAGTACTGATACAAATATGGGAACACAAACATATGGAAACTCAAGTTTGTATTTGTGTTAGAATGGTATAAAAAAGTGTAGATTATCATTTCTTCCCTAGTTCCATATTCTTTGCTTATGAATATACTTTTGACATTATGCATATATGTGCAGAAAAAACTTGTTAAGCTCTATGGTATCTGCCACAGTAGGATGGAGGAGGTTATTCCATCTGGAGCCTTGCTGAGGTAGTTGTAACTGCATTATCTGTTTAAATGTTTTGCTTTTGCAGCCGAAGTTTTGATGGATTTATCATGTATTTATCAGATTGATTTTGCCTTGGTTCTTTACATTACACTACCAATAAGTGGATTGAACTGTCCTTGCAATTCCTTTTTTTAATGGAATTTTGAGAGGCTTTGGTAATATAGTTTTTTTAAGCTGCACTTGGCATAGCTTCCGTGATAAATAACAATATTTAAAAGCTTTAGATGGGAGATTGTCAAGCGCATTGGGTTTCTTTACTTCAGGAAACTATTTAATAGTCCATTATGTAATGGTGAATGCAAAATGATTTGAGATTTCAAAGGAAACTGACAAGAGCTCTGTCTGAAATATAAATCAGGTGTCTGAGTCTAAAACCTCCATATCCAAATATTTATGTATATACATATACATATATATATATATGTATATATATGTATTTATATTTGTATATATCTATATATAATACTTGTTTCGAACTGCACGTGCATGGTTGCACGTGTATAAAGTTTAAATGAAAAAATACAGTGGTATATAAAGGGTGTGTGTGTGTGAGAGAAAGAAATAGGTAAGTTCAAAAGGCAAAAACCCAAATGGCTAAGGGAGATGGATTTAAAAATTTAATAAAATGCATAAGGGTAATATAAGAAATTCATTTTTTTAATAAGGGCAATATTGGAGAAAAAATGATTTTGCTAGATACACACTTCTATATTATTATATATTATAGATATAGATATATAAAGGGGGGAAAAAAGTACAGGTAGAGCAGTTTTTATGAGACGCTTTTAGAGACAGACTATGAGAGATGGCTATTTTAATTGTCTTATGGCAATGAGAGAGACATAAAGTGAATTGCTTGCATGATGTAAAAACCTCTCCCTCCCTCTCTCCCTCCCTCCCTCCCTTCCCCCTCTCTCTCTCTCTCTCTCTCTCTCTCACACACACACATTAACTGAAAAATTCAATTGATTGATAGTTGAGGTTACAGACAACAGAAAATATTTTTCTTGTTTGTCTCTAAGCAATAGAAAAAATAAATTATTGTCCAGTAATGTTTGGGTTTACAATTTTCATCTGATTTGGAAACTTTAGTTTCAACCTTTGATCTTGTTTGACATTTTGCAGCTATCAAATCAATTTCCTGCTACCCAATTTCTGGTGCATTTCCCTGCTAATAAGCTTTTGAAACATTTTGTCATTGATGTCATATGTCTTCCTTGACCTTTTTGCTTGACCAGATACTTTCATAATACATCTCAATTGTTAGGATGTATCTGCACCAATCCATTACGTCTTACCAAATAATACAACGAATCTTGCTTGTTTTGCTGCTTATTGAGCCTGGAAGTTGGGCCTAGTGATTCTAATATACCCTACATATGGTGAAACCTCGGTTCTTGCTTTCTTGAGAAATTGCTACTCTGATTTTATTTTTTCAAGTTTATGTTATTCTATAAGCAAAGACATGAGATGTGACATGACACAGCTACATCATAAAGTTGTAAAAATTACACTATTTGTAGTTACAAGTCTCTTATCTTGTCATGTAGGAAGGACATTTCTAAGATGGAGATGTTCAGTGTCACTGCACCATAGGCATTGCAAAGTTCTATATTTATAGCTGTACATGTTACAGTTTAACTATTCATTTCATGCAAAGAAGAGAAAAAAGTGATGGTGAAAAGGGTCTGTTGTGGTAAATTACAAAGCACAACTAACTAAATATTAGGTGAAGAAGACGGGAGTTTCTGATATGTGGTACTAGTTTTCTTCAAAAGTTGGATAGATCTATAAAACTTGTCAATGTCATTTTTGTAGTTTCTACAGACATTGTACAGTCTTGATAATAGGTGATCTTTCATCTCTCAATTTTTTATTACATGACAAAAGGTAGTACATTTCTTTTGTTCCTATAATTTTTTCTTTTTTATTTTTGGAGGGGGGTTTTGTTAAAAACAAAAATGAAGAGTTTGGTAGGACTTTCTTCTTTCTTCTTTAGAAATTTGTCATCTGCTCATGGCCTCACTATCAGTAATGGAAATCCATGAGCTGGCTGATTCCAAACCTGTCATTTAATTATTTGGTACAGTTGACGGGATTTCAGCATAACCATCCTAATCCAATTAAAAATTTCAGTCAGAGGTAACACCCGACGTTAAGTGTGAAAATCACAATCAACATGCAATCCTGGTTGCAAGTCTCATAATGAATGTATGATGTGTGAAATGCAAAGAAATGAATCAATTTTCAACAATATCCTAGGGAACCCTAAAACATTCACAATGCAACATGAATTCCAAAGGAGAAAATTGCATTCAAGACCCTGGAACTGAGATGCATGTATTCGGCACCCTTGAGAGAAGAGGATTTGATACCTAAGAGAGAAATTGGATGAAAACTTGCAATGCATTATCTCTCGTTGTTTTGACTTTCTATAACGGCCTTGAACTCATGCAATCCTTTGGTTTGGATTGAAGCTTGACACCAAGAACCCTATATGTGATTGTGATGAACTCGAAAAGACTTCTCAAAAATCCACAGTGCGTTTTGAGATATTTCTTGAGGGTTTTTATTTTTCTAGGGTTGGAGATTTGGTTGGAATTGATTTTTTGAAGATTGGAGTTGATTTAATTGAGGTTGAGGATTAGGGTTTGAGAGAGAGAAGTTTCTGAATGGAAAAGAGAGTCGAAATGAGAGGGAACTTCCTCTTGAAGACTCAGATCTATCAATTGTGCACAGATCTTGATTTTATCATAGTTACAATAAGCATATAGTAACTACAACAATTTTTAAACAGTGTGCTTCAATTACATCGTGGTCACGATAATCCATATCATGACATGACAGTCATGTTTCATCAGAAACTGGTTGAACAAAGCGGCACAAGAAAATGCTTAAAGTTTATTTATTTTTTTTCCACATAATTCTATGTTCAAAAGGTTCTTATGCCCAATTTATATCAATATCTGTCTTGTTTCTATCAGCTTGATATGGGAGGACATATGTTTCTTTCTATTACGACCAAAAATTGGATTTGGATATACATCTTCCTGCATCCTGTAAACAAATAAAATCTATGCAAACCAAGCTCCTTTCCACTGGCTGTGCACATTTTGATTTTGAGACCATTATATTGATGGCAGTTGTATATGTTCCTCATCAGCCACGTCGTGGATTAATTGGATCATTAATTAAATTGTGAGCAGCATTAAAATTTTTGATATCATTGGTTTTCCTAGGCTTGTCGCATTCAATCTTGGATACCTACCAGGAGGTGACAAAGCTATAATTACAACATCAAAAACAACACTACAAGCATTGGAGGTTGCAGAAAAACTGTTGGCACCAGGAGGACTCATCAGTCTTGTAGTTTATGTTGGCCATCCACGGGGGAGGTAAAATTTTTCCCAATGAAGTTGCTATCTTAAGATGGTTGTGATTATTTTTTTATTTTTTGTTGTGCTACTCACTTAGGAGTCTATGTTTGATGGCTGACCTGATTAAGGCTTTGGAATTAATTTGGTAGGTCAATTCCTAAACATCTTGAGTTGCTCTTGCAGAACTCTGTGTTAAAAACTTAACAACAATAATTTTAAAGGTGTTTTGATCTCTAGATACATTATTCACATTAAAAGATTCTGTGCTCATTGAAAACCGAAAGGACAAAAATTTAGACAGTCTGCTTGTTAAGCCCAGGCAAAATGAAGAGGCCTCAGTTACCACTGGATTGATTGGTATAGTGGTAAGGCACTCAATGTCCTCATCCCAAGAACCTAGGTTTGAGTGTTCCCGCCAATGTGGGTGAGACATATCTATTCTAGAGTTTATGCCCTTGTCTCTAGTCCACACGAGAAACTAACACAGGTTTATTGCCAATGCGACTTTCTGTTCTTAAACTTTTCCCGTAAGGTAAAGTCCTCATGTGCAGTAGTTAAAAGTATTAGAAATTCAGGCTCTAGCTTCTTTTTTTTTTTTTTTGGTCCAAAGTTTAGGCTCTGGCCCTTTTTCTTTGGGTCCAAATTTCACTGTTGCAGTTTGATTTGAAGTCTTATGTACATTTATCTTCTGGTTTCTCAGGGAGGAATTTGAGACTGTGCAAGAATTTGCATCAGGATTGTCAGTTGAGAACTGGGTCTGCTGCAAGTTTGAAATGTTAAACCGACCATTGGCTCCAGTTCTGGTATTTCTGTTCAAGAGTTGATCTACATTTATTCACCACCTAAGGTTGTCTTTGTAGTAGGGCTTTCAGATTTAGAATGGCCATTTTGTACTTGGTAGATGCGATAGCAAAAATCTTCAAAACGTATTGTATTCGTGGCCTTTGGTGGGTAAAGGGAAGTAATGTGCTGCATTCTGCTCCCTGTAGAAAATGTTTGCAATCTGCAATTACCCCTTGGTAGTGGAATTTCTTTTGTACCTTGCAGAGGCCCCAATATTCCAATATTCTTAATTCTGAAAATATTAACACAGTAAATTTCTTGAGTTACTTGAATCCATTGTCTCAATTTCCTGGTGAAGGTGATTTAGGGCTTATTTGGTGCGGATGTTTCCATGCAGAGAATGTCCCTCGAGTCCATGAAAAAGTGTCCATGCAGGCCTCCGGAGTGTCCCTTTATTTATTATTATTATTATTATTATTATTTTTAAATAATGTGTCTTGAACACCAAAAAGTGCCCGGGGGACGTTGGGATTGTAATGATGTGATGAACTCTGGGCATTGCCTGAAGTTGACTAAATTTGTTCTTGGCCTACCCGCCTAGTTCATTTGGGAATTTGAGAAAGCAACCTGTGGATGGTTTGAGCAGCGAAGAAAATAAAAATATGAAACCAAGTGCATTGCATATAATCAATCAAATCCTAAAAGTTGCTGGTTAAGGTGTTCCTTTGCAAGTTAGTGTTGTTTTGGATTTTGTTTTCCTTTTTGGTATCTTAGTTATTTTAAATAAGTTGTAAGGACCCACGTAGTTATCATAATTTCTCTCTTCTAATCTTATGATTCGAGATTCAAATTTCATAAAACAAAAAAAATTAATAAATTGAATAGCGACTTACTAACTTGGATTTCTTCTTGGTCGTTTGTTGCAGAGCATCTGATAAGAGAAGTCATTCAAGAGTATAAAATTCATACCTTTTAACTTGTTAGTCATGATGGAAAGTAAACTCGATTATATCTTAGTTATTAATTTTTTATTAATATTTGAAAAATATTGGGTGTAATTTTGAAAAAAATTGAGAAAAAAAAAAATGAGAGTTAATGATTTGTACTAGGAGTAGAAATCTTAGAAAATTAAAATTTTAATGTGCATTATCCATTTTACCTCTGATTGCAATACGAAAACCAAGATGCTAAAGGATAATTAAGACAAATCAAATCAACGGATTACAAACATAATTTTAGTTTATTAAATAAATGACTCCCGAACAAAAAGTGAAGCCTGCAATAGAGGAAAAATGAATGCGATCGCGATGGGACTCGAACCCACAATCTCCCGCTCCGGAGGCGAGCGCCTTATCCATTAGGCCACGCGATCAGATGTGCGACGTGATCGTAGACCTTAGAATTTTCTCTCCTTATTCCTGCTAGGGAGAATGCACCCAGCAATTTCACTATTAGCATGGTATTCAATAATTATTAGATCCTAGTGTATGGATTATTCAATTTTTAAAAAAAATTTTTTTGGTATTTTTTTTTTTTTGGTATTTTTTTTTTTTTTTAACTACGTACTTGTTTGGCCTAGTTTCTTTTAATGAAAAACAAGGAAAAAAAAAAGGTAAAAAGTCGTTACATAAGTTTTTGCTTAGGTTTGTTTTTTTCTTAAAAAAATAAAAAATAAAAAATAAAAATGTGAGTTAAAAATTTGTCTTTAACAATTTCAAATATTAAAATTTATCATATATATATTTATATATATAAACCTAACAGAATACTTAAATATTTAAATTTATGAATATTCAAAAAATATTTAAATCAACTCAAAAAAATATTCTGTTACTATGTACGGAATTGTCCCTAAAAAATGTATAAACTTTAAATAAATATAAACATTTTAGAATTATTTATCAAAATATTTATTTTATTTATTATTTATAAAACTTAAATATCAATTGTTCTTTATTGTAATTTTATTAAATATTAAAACTTATATAAATTGTTTTGTGACACAATCTATTTAAGAAATGAGTTTTTTTTTCCAAGTAAAATTGAAAAATAGTTTCTCACTTAAATTTTAAAACTCTTATTTTTTGCACTAATTTATAATTTAAAAATAAAAACTTTTAACAGGAAAAAAAAAACTAGGTTAAATATGCACAATGCTTTTTTAGATTTATATTAAATAATAAATGGAATGCAACACCTCTCTGAACAATTAATAAAAAATTTAAATATTATAAATAGACATAAAAAAAATAAATACTATAACATGAAAATTTGGCATAGAAGATACTATTAAGTTACAAAGCATTCTTATCTACTTAAGAAATATGAAATTGGATTAACAAAACCACACACATGGCTTTAGAATTAAAAAAATAAATAAATGTTGGGTTTTGAGAAATTATAGTGATGTTTATATCAAGGGAGGAGTTAGAAAACTTTGACTTATAGTGATGTAATAACAACTCATCACTGTACATTTCTCTCTCATGACAAACTGCTTATTTTGTACCTTGGTTGGTTTAATAGGAAGGATGTTGAGATCCCTTATAGTATGTTTGAGAGTTTTGAAAAGAAAAGAAAATGTTAGTTAGGAGAGAAAACAAAAATAAAGAAAATTTTAATTTTTTCTCTATTTTGTTAAAAGAAAAGAAATGGAATCCATTGAGAATAAAAAATTTTATTTTCAACTTTTAAAGGATAAATTTGATATATTTATGAGATAATTTTTTTCTCTCATTTTCTCTTATTTTCTTCCTACTTTTGAAAAGAAATTTTTTATGTTAAAAATCACTCCATTTTTTTTCTTCCCAAATAAAACTTCTAAATGAAAGAAAATAAACATTTTTTTCTCCTAAATTTTTCTTTTCTTTTCAAATCTTTCCATCCAGACATTCTGTTAATCATGTCTGGGTTTAACTTGACATGGAAGCAGAAAAAATCATATTAGGAGATCTCCTAAATGAGGACCCGATAGCGAATTGATCCAAATTAGCCAGAGCAAAGTCTCATATACTGGGCGTGACTCTAGCCAGGATACCAAAAATTAAATAAATTGCTTATTGTGTAAGATTTTAAGGAATTAAGATAATAATAATACCTTACACAAGCGGGTACATCCTTGCACTTGTATACCAGAATACCTTGCTCTGTAAAAGAAGTTCAAATTTTAGTAATTATAATTTATTAAATAATTAATCAGATAGGTAATATTATTTATATTTTATTAACCTTTTCAACCTATTATTTTGTTCTTTTTGATCAAATTTTAACCAATATTTCAAATTAAATTAAGAAATTTATCATTCAAAAACTTACAGCTAATTGTAAATTTATATAAATTTAGATGAGAAAGTTAATAAATTAATAAAATGCTACACTTTGAAAAATTGTCCAACATTTGAGACAACACTGAGAATGAATATAAAATTAAATTGTTGAGAATTAAAAAGTCTTGAAGATGAGAACATATTATGTTAATAATTTCCGTTTTGCTTCTAATTCTCCTTTCACCTCTACTTCATGTCTGGAGCTAAAATAAAAATATAGTAATAAATTCATGTGTAGCTCTTGGCTTAATTGCTGCCGCAGATTGATGAAAATATATAGAACTTTTGGGGTAGATTGCATTTTCTAGTCCTAAAAGCTAAATATTCATATGGGTGTTGGCTAAAAATATTTCATATAGCAATTATTGCTCCTTTGATTAAAAGTTACTACTTACTTTTTTTTTTTCTACATGATATCTGGAGTTTTGTCCTAATTAATCCAGATCGACCTACTGTCGGACTTTTTCGGGAGGTCTCCCAGCGTGATTTTTTCTGTACCCATAATAAGTTAAACTCACGACATGATTAAAGAAACTCAACGCTCTTTCCACTGAGCCAACCAACGTTGGTATTCCTACCCTCTTCTTGTTATTGCCATAACTCCCTTTCCACAAAATAATATCAAGAAAAGAAGTATAATTGCCTTCATGTTAAACCCTTTTTTCCTACAAAAATTTTTAAAATGATCATTTTCTATAAAAACCTTCAGAATCATAAATTTATCCAAAAAAACACTTATTTTCTTAGTTTAAGAAGTAAAATTAGGAAAAAAGAAAGTACTGAAATACGTGTAAAATTTAACATGTACTTAGGTAGTATTACACTAAATAATGACACATTTAGAGTTAATAAAAAAAATAGGGATTAATTAATTAAGTTGCTCAAAGAAGGGTATAACTGAAATATTAATATTTGAACAAAAATAGAAAGGCCTTTTTACTTTTAACAGTAACTGCCCCTTTGGGTTGGGGGGGGGGGGGGTAATGGAGTTGCTGATTTGTAGGAGGGAATTAACTACCTCTCAAACTCCCTTTATTTATCCACCCCATCGCGAAAGACAATATGCTGATGTGGCCCAATTTTATTGATTGACATTGTGTTTACCAAAGAATAGCGCCACATCAGATTACTCCAACTATCCTCCCCATATCTTGCGCCCCATTTCTTGTAACTGCATCTCTCTCCTTCCTCATAATTAACTGCTCTCTCTCTCTCTCGCTCTCTCTCTTCCCACAAGCGCGCTAAGTGAGAAAGAAAAAAGAGCAGTTGGATAAAGGTAGTTTCTGTTGGGGGCAGTATTCTTGATTCAAAAGTCTTGTAGACACACACACACACACACACAACCTTTCACTCTCTCTAAGACACTCTAAATTGGTTCTTATTTTGCTACAAACGACAGTTAGAAGCAATGACAAGTGCAGCATTGGAGCAAATGCAAGCAGAACTACTAGCAGAAGAGCTCCTAGGCGGCTATGGAAACCCATACTCATACTCATGCATGGACCCCCTTAACATGGGCTATTCTTTCAACTACTCCAACGTTAACATGAACATCGACAGCTTTTTCTCATCTCCTGACATGGACATTATTACCCATTCCTCCTCCTGTGACGTCCAACAACTTCCATATGATCAAATTCCTCAGTTTGATCATCTAGACTTTAATCCTGCATACCCTTGTCCCAAACGCCAAAGATGCTTTTTTGAAAGCACCAACACTTTTGTTCCCAATTACTACTACTCCTTTCGTGTTCCACAGTTTTCACCACCCGAGTTGATGATTCCATCGACTGCAGGACAATACAAGGTTGGTGTTGAGAGTGAGAATGAGAGTGAGAGTGGGAAGCAGAAGACGAGTAGTGCACTAGTGTCTGCGCAAAGCATAGCGGCCAGGGAGAGGAGAAAGAAGATAACAGACAAGACACAAGAGTTGGGAAGGCTTGTACCTGGTGGCCATAAGATGAACACCGCTGAGATGCTGCAGGCTGCTTTTAAGTATGTCAAGTTCTTGCAAGCTCAACTTGGAATTCTTCAATCACTAACCTCACTCCCTCATCAGGTAATTTTTTTTTTTTTTTGAGGAAATTTATTTAACTAAAAATTTGTGTTATTATGCCTCTTTTGCCTTATTGACCCTAGACCCATCAAAACTCAAAACATCATATTTAGCTCAGAGAAGATATAGATTTATGGGCAAAAAATTTTCTAACACTGGTGGCTAAATTTTGATCCTACTTGTACTGCTTTATGATTTTTATAACTGCACCATAAATCAATTAGATTCTACCATATTATTCTTAAGATTAGCCTCCAATGGTACGTATATTCTGTGTGTTTGAACTTTTGTCTTGGGTGACTTACATGAGTTTAAGGGAATTAAATTTATGCAGGAAAGCAAAAGTGAACTAGTATATAAGCCAGAGGAATTGCAAGTGCTACTTGGATCACCAAGAATCCAAGAGAAGCTCTACATAGAAGAGAGTTGCTTGATTCCAAGTGATTCCATCCAAGTTCTAATGCATCATCGAGATATCAAGTCTAATCCCTCTATTTCACGCACTTTGAAAATGTTGACCTAATTGTAGGATTTTGCAAGAGGTCATAAATGTAGTATGCAAAATCATTCTCTTGTCCCTTCCTTGGTTATTTCTTCCAATTTTCTTGTTGGGTCCAAGTTTATTTGTTTCAATTGTATTTATTTTGTTGTTTAAATGCAAAATTCTCTCTCTTTTTCTCTCTAAATATCTTTTGTTAATCAATTTGAATGGCATAGCTTTTCTGGAATGCCAAAGTAATATTAGCTGCACAGAATTGGCTCAAATTGCAGACCCGAATAATATCGTCAGTGGGCTTGGGGGTTTATAAATAGGAGAAGAGCCATCTCAGAAATTGGTGGATCAATCATAATTTGGTCGGAAAAACATTTTCTTGCTTTGCATTGGGCGAATTAAGTTTGTTCCCTTTTCACGCATTTGGCTGCCTTGAACAAAGAAAAGGCCTTCTTGCCCATTACAAATATTAAGCGAGGTATTAGGAAAATTTTAAACTACACCCAAATATCTGAGTATCGATATATGGTCTGGATCCTTGAGGACCTTTTTGACCATTACTCCTTACTCTTGTTTAATTCCTTTAAATGTAAATCTCGTAAATTCACATTCCCGTACCGACGGCTCAGATGAGTTCTCACTGGAATTTTCCATCCGCTTTTATTAAAGAGGATCTTGCATATATAAATTTTCCACACTAGACGAAAATGCCACTGCACTTAAAATGCCGAAGGCATCCAAACTTGTACCAGGCACAAGGGTTTCTTTAGCCCCCATCTCCAACTATCGAACAGGCTTTCGTAATGCTCTCTACATACAGCAACCAAACTTCTTATGATTCTGGAGCAGCATTTTCCAAAGTGGAGACGGGTGTGTCACCATCTGCTCCCCACTCAGTCCACGACCCGTCGTAGACTGGAACATTGGTTTTCCCAAGTCGATGTAGACCCTGAAAAGCCGTGACAATGAGACTTTTGGGCTATTCAGAAAATTTGCTAGAAAGCCAGCTTGATTGTTATTCCAAGAGGCAACGTAAAAAAGAAGTGCTTGAAGAAAATATTAGACATAGCATAAAGAACAGCTTGAAGAAAATATTAGACATAATCCTGTTATGACAGAAGGCAGAATCCAGTTCCAAACATTGACAACAATATTCAAATGAGAATAAGAGGAGATCACCAGAGCAAGGATACAAGCAGTCACGCCGGTCCCACATGAAGTTACAAAATGATTATCCAATGAGATGCCTGCAATAGGATATATCCCACAGAGTTGTGATGAGATTTGACCAGGATGAATCAGAAAATTCAACAACAAATTCAATACAAGAGTGGATATGCAAAACCCCCGGGGAGGGGGGGGGTTGAGGTGGGATTTACAGGTATACGATACACATCTTCATCTCATGAAAAAAACAAATTACTACAACTTACTCATTCCAGGCTAATGTTTTTTACACAGTATAATTTACATCATTGATTTTAAGACAAAAAAAAAAGCATCTAGACGCAGTAGATCTTGCTAATGCAACATTTCATTGATGATCTAAGTTGAAACATCTAATAGACCCCTGACCCTTGCTGCAAAGTTCATCAAACAATGGAAGTGTCCACTGATGGGGAATTAATTGGTGTAATAATTATGGTTTATTTTGCTTTATTTTTAAATGAATATTATACTAATTGTTGTGTTTTATAATAATTGATATGTTAGAAGTGATGGAGGAGACTTATGAAGGAAAATGAGTCAATTTGGAGCAATTATGCAAAGAATGGAAAAATTGAACAGCAACGCTCTTTCATTAGCACGTGGGCAAGTAAAAGTTAGGAGATAATACAAGATTTATTGAACAATCACTACAGTAAATTTCCTATTTGGTTGCACGAAAATTCAAGAAAAAGTGAGGACAAATTTGGAAATATGGAAGATTTGTAAATATATTGATTTATTTTTAAATAATTTGGAATATGAATTTTGAAAATTTCAACTTTTGCGATCTTTTATTTAGTAGTTGCCTAGAACTTACGAGGATTTTCTTTTAGGAAAATAGGTTAACCTACCTCTTTATATATATATATATATATATATATAGGAGGGAGGCAGCCGCCAAGGGAAAGGAAGCAGGCCAAGGGAAAGGAAGCAGCCCCACGTTCGTGTATAGGACAGCAGCCACATTTTAATTTTTTTTTTGTAGACTTTTGTTTCTCTAGAAAACAGCCACGTTTATTCTTTAGCATTTGTTTCAATTCCAGCAGAGTATTCTTTATTTATTTTGTGAATTTTCTTCTCCATGTCTTTGTTCTAAAATTCTTTTCTAGTCAAAGGTTTATTAAAACCTTGATGGATGAAGATTGTGAGATTTAAATGACATTATTGGTTCAATATTTTGTAAGTATTTATTTAATTTCTATACCCTAATCTTTATAATTGTTTTAAATTTATTAAATAGAGACCTATATTTGATAACTCTAGAATAGTCTACAACCATTTAAAAACAACAAGATTTGTTTGTTTTAATAATGTGGTAATTGACATAGTTTTATAGTCTCGCAAACGATTTAACTTATGTCAAGAGATTAGATAATCTAATTTAAATAAATTCATATTAAAATTTGTTCATTAGAATTGGATCTCTCTAAATCTTAAGTTTATCGAAACACTAAATCCAACGAGTCTCTTGGGTTGTCTTTTGATTAGAGAAATAATTAATGATGATATCTTAATTACTGAGAAAGTAAGGAGAAATTGATCGTTTCGTGATATTTAACAGTTATAATCAATTTATTTGCATAATGTTAAATAATTTTTGCATCAATAAACAATTAAGTACATCAATGTGAAAATAATTCCTTTAGCTAGAAAATCGATTTCCTATTAGTTTTTATTCTTTTAATTTGAATTCTTTATTTTTAATTTATTAATTTAGTTAATTTTTCAAATCCCTATATTTTTATTTTTATTTTTATTTTCATTTCCTTCAAAAAAATAAATCTATCATTCCCTGAATAGACGACCTTACTCACTCTATATTAATATTTAGAGAAATAGGTTAATTTATTTTTGATTGTTTGATAACACACCAAATTTTGGCACTGTTACCAGGAAAGGTGTCGAGATTTATTTCGCTTAATTTTTGTCTCCTTGTTTCTAGTTATATCTCGTTCTACTCATACAAATGAACTAGTTTTTGATCTAGAAATCGAGAAAACAACCCAAAAACTGAAAAAAGAAACTCAAAAGCAAAGAAGGCAACGAGTTCATCACTTGGAAGCAATCTGGTCGACCATCTACTAGACTCAGTTATTGAAGTTGAAGAGAAGGACATCAAAGACACAAACATAGCAACCCAAAGGACCTTGAGCGAGTTGGCAACCCCTAAATTTAATCAACAACCTTTATACATTAATTCTTCAATATTACAATTCCATTTGAATTGAGTTCTGGATTGATTCATTTATTGTTTAAATTTCATGGTCAAAATTTCATGGTCTTGCAGGGGAAGATCCTTATAAACATTTTAAGAAGTTCTATATCGTTTGTTCTACCATGAGACCACAAGGAGTAACCGAAAAACAACTTAAACTTGTAGTTTTTCCTTTTTCTTTTGTAGATAAAGCTAAAAATTAATTTTTTTATTTGCACTCTGGTTCTATTACTATTTGACTTGATTTGGAAAGTGTGTTTTTTCAAAATAATTTTCCAACTTCCCATGCAGCTACTATTAGAAAGGAAATTTGTGAAATTAGATAATATAATAGGGAGATCTTATATAAATATCGAGAGAGATTCAAACAACTATATGAAAACTGTCCCCAACATCAAATCCCTAAACAGTTGTTGATGCAATATTTCTATGAATATCTATTACCAATGGAGAGGAAAATGATTAATGCTGCAAGTGGAGGAGCATTAATGAGCAAGACACTTGATAAAGCAAGAAATATGATTTCAAACATGGCAGCCAATGTCCAACAGTTTGGAATATGACAAGAGATTGCAAAGAATGTTAACTAGATAAGTGATTTTTTCGTTGGTCAAGAATTGAGAGAACTAACCTCTCTTATGCGTAATTTTATTATAGGAAAAACACATGTCAACATGTGAATTTGTTTTAATTTTGGTCACCCTACGGAAATGTGGCCTACCCTTCAAGAACATTCCAATGAACAAATCAATGCAGTAGGAGCATTCCCGGGACAACCACAACGAAACCATGATCCCTATTCAAATACTTACAACCAAAGATGGAGAAATCATCCAAACTTCAGTTATGGGAATCGGTAACAAAGGTTCCAACAACAACCGCAAAATCAACCACAATTTCAACCTCAACAACCCTCTTTGAATCAAGATACATCTCTAGACGAAATTGTTAAAAATTTAGCTAACACTTAGTTATTTCAACAGGAAAGCCAACAATTTCAAAGAGAAATAAAGACCAGCATCAAGAATTTGGAGAATTAGGTATCACAATTGGCAGCAACCATGAGTAAATTAAAGAAAAATCAAGGCAAATTACTTTCTCAAGTTGAGATCAATTCAAAAGAAAATGTTAGTGCTATGATCCTTAGAAGTGGAAGAGAGATACAAGATATTACATCAAAAGTTGAAGCAAAAATTACGTCTAAAAGTGACGAAATATAAAAAATTTTGGATATTTCAACTAAAAAAGTAAATAGTGAACTTAATTCAAAACTCAAGATAGTGATTCCACCACCTTTTCCTGGCAAGTTGGCAATGAGATATAATCGAGTCGAGTCGATACACAACCCTACTCGATACTCGACTCGAACTCGATCGAGTCTGAATTTTCAAACTCGAACTCGACTCAAAAGAAATTTTGTAATACTCGGTCTCGACTCGGCTCTACTCGAATACTTGTAGAGATCGAGTTCGAGCTCGAACTTAAATATAAACTAAAATTTAATATATTTAGGCTTGACTTCGATTCGACTCAAATTCGACTCAATTAGGCTCGCGAACATTTTGAGTCGAGTCTTTTAACACTCGAACTCGACTCGATACTTAAATTAATATACTTGAATTCAGCTCGAACTCGGCTAAAACTCGATTAAATCGAGCCGAATTTGAGTATGCCTCGAGTTGAGCTCGAACTACTCGCGAGTAGCTTAACTCGCTTACCCTCCTAGGTTGGCACAATCAAAAAAAGAAAAGGAAGAGAAAGATCTTAAAAACTCTTTGAAAGATAGAGATCAATATCCCACTCTTGGAAGTAATAAGATGAGTGCCAAGATATGCCAAAATTCTTAAGGAATTGTGCACTAAGAAATTAAGATTGAAAAATGATGATAAAGTTGTAATTAGTGAGAATGTTTCAACAATCATCCGAAGATAATTGCCACCGAAATGTAAAGATCTCGGTATGTTTACTGTACCTTATATGATTGGCAATAAATTGTTAGAAAAGACTATGCTTGATCTAGGAGTAGCGATAAATGTTATACTTTTGTCTGTTTATAAGGATTTGAATTTATGACTTTTGAAAAAGACAAACGTGATAGTTCAATTAGCTGATAGGTCATATCCATATCCTGAAAGTGTGATTGAAGATGTTTTAATGAAAGTGGATGATCTTATCTTTTCTACCCATTTTTTGTGTTGTTGATATGGATGATGCATGTTCTTTTAACCCTACTCTTATCTTGTTGGGTAGATCATTCATGAAAACAGTTAAGATGAAAATCAATATAGATTCGGGTACTTTATTTTTTGAATTTGATGGTGAAATTGTTACTTTCAATATTTTTTACCCCATAAAGTATCTAAATAATTTTGAATCTGTTTTTCATATTGGTAAAGTTGATTCCATTGTGCAAGATAATTTTGGAAATAACTTTTGTGTATGATAAATTTGATTTTGTACTACAAGAGAGTTTGACGAATGAGGATGCACAGTTGGATAAATTTCTCCATCACAAACTCCTATGCCCAAAGCAACCCATAGTCAATCAAAAAGTCCATCACTTCTACTCCAAATTGAAGTTTATGCCAAACAAGTTGAAGTCAAGATGGACTAGACTGATCTATGAGTCGGGTTGAAACAGGGAGACAATGTCTAGCCAAAGACATTAAACAAATGCGCTTATTGAGAGACAACCCAATATTTTCTTTTATAATTTATTTACTTTATTTATTTATGTTGACTTAATCTAGGCTTGATTATTAAAAAAAAAAAATGACAGAAATGCTTTACTGTTAAAACGTGCCCACGCCTTAATAATGTTTCATTTCTGTTCAATTTGGCCACTTTTAATAAATAGACAAAAATGCTCATGGGTTAGGGCGTGCCCACGCCCTAACTTGCCTTCATCATTGCCCAAAGTAGCTAGCACTTGCAACCTTGGACAGAAACAAAGGATGTTTAGGGCATGCCCACGCTCTAAACAAAGCCCACTTTTGCCAACATTAAAAAAAAAAGGGAAACAAATTGGGATTTTCTAATCTTTCATGTTTCCTTTGTTCTAGGGTTTTTGCTTCTCCTCTTCACATGACAATTCGAGAGTAGCCTTCACCATTGCCAAAGCCTTCAATAGATTCGCCTCCTTCGATCGCGACAATAATGGGAAGGAAACACACTCCTCATCACCGATACGGCCTTCGTGAACGCTCTTCGACCTTCATCCTCCAAATCGAAACCTTCTCAAATCTCTCTCTCTTCAGAAAGCAATGAAGACTCTTCCCCTTCTCAATCCTCTCAATCGCCGCCATCCTCATCACCTCCTTTTCCACCTCCACCCTAGGGGAGTGTCTTTCTACCCTACCCATTTTATTTTGTTTCTTTATTCTTTGCTTTGTGTATATGTTTCATGCATTCTTTTAGTTCTCTCGACTTAAACATACATTAAAGACAATATATGATTTAGGTATAAAGAGATGTTAGTTATTTTCTAGGTGCATGTATTAGATTTACTTTACACTTCTTGCTATGTTCTGCAATTGTTTAAGTTTTGCTTGCTTTTGGTTTTGTTCTCATTAAATTAAAAAAAAAATAATGAAAAAATTTTGAGATCTCTTAATTAATTTATACTGTTTGGTTGGTTGAAAATATATGAGAAATAGCAAGTATCAACGGTCTCGGCTATTCATGTTTTAGATAGCTTTCTTTAAAAGATGAACATGCAAGATTTGACATAAACCCTACTTAAATGTGAGATTTTAAGTCTAAAACAAGCAAATTCATGTTTTGTGCTCAAAATTATCTATCTTTTTTGTCACATTGGATTGTACATTCTAGAACTTGTTCTATTATGCATATCGAGATCACATTTTATGATTTCATGTATTGAAGTGACAAAGGCACATAGGTTTTATCCCCTTTGGCTTTCGTAAAAAAATATCTACCTTGATTTTGTGATCCCTTTAGTCAACCAAGTTGAACCTAAACCCTTTTCTTCTTTTAAAACCCCCCAATACAACACTAGCCTTTTATTTTGGCCTTCGTTTCAAGCTCTTGTAGTAAAAGTATATATAGTTAATTGCATGATTTTGGTTATTTGTTTGCCTCAAAAGAAAGATATGATTGGAATCTTGATATTGATATTTTCGTGATATGATATGAAAAATGAATTTTGTGATCAAGGAAGGAAGAAACATGATTATCCCTTTGGCTATTTCTTGTTGGAAGATTTTTTTTTACAAAAAAAAAGTAAAAAAAAAATGAAAAAAAAGTTCAAAAAAGCAACAAAAAAAGAAAAAAGAAAAAAAAATTGCATCTTGTTGAAATTCTATTCATTTGCATCTCATTCATGGAAATTAGAAAAAATTGTTGACAAAGAGCACGTGGATAGCAAGGAGTCAATTTCTTTTAAATGTTGTTTGTTTGAGGTAAAATTTGTAAATATTGGAAAATTGTATAGTTAATTACATATTGTCTTTGATACGTTTTAACTCTTAAATATTTCCTTTATCCTATCCTAACTCTAACCCATACAATCAAATGAAAGATCTTTAAATTTGTGCATTGAGTTCAAATTTTTAAGTGGTGGAGATTTGATATATTTACAAGCATATGATAATACCAATTCTAATATGTTGATTTGAGTGATTTATATATTTTTTACCCCATTTTGAGTGAATTTGAGTAAACCTTTGGAGATGAATGTTGAATTTTGTAGTTTTGATTTCATAAAAAGCTGTTGGGATTTGTAATAGATATTCTCATACGAAATACTATGAAATACTTGTCATTTTGATTATTTTTCTGGTTTAACTCTTCTGACATATGTTGGCTTGGTAGATCAAAAGAAAAATTGGTTGGTTTCAGTAGTTTTGGTTTTATTTGAGCTAGAAATACTTGAGAACAAGCATTATCTAGATGTGGAAAAATTTGATGGGAAATTAATTGGTATAATAATTATAGCTTATTTTACTTGATTTTTGAAGAATATTATACTAATTGTTGTGTTTTATAATGACTCATATGTTAGAAGTGATGGATAAGACTTATGAAGAAAAAAGAACGAAAATGAGTCTATTTAGAGCAATTATGTAGAGAATGGAAAAATTGGATAGCAACACTCTTTCATTAGTACGTGCGCACCGGAACTTAGGAGATAATACAAGATTTATTAAAGAATTATTACAGTAAATTTCCTATTTGGTTACACAAATTTAAGAAAAAGTGAGAACAAATTTGACAATATGGAAGATTTGCAAATAAATTGATTTGTTTCTAAATAATTGGGAATAAGAATTTTAGAAATTTCAACTTATGTAATCTTTTATTTAGTAGTTGTCTAGAACTTAGGAGGATTTTCTTTTAGGAAAATAGGTTAACCTATCTTTATATATATATATAAAGGAGGGAGGCAGCCGCCAAGGGAAAGGAAGCAGACCAAGAAGGGGCAGCAGCCCCACGTTCTTGAATAGGACAACAGCCACATTTTAATTTTTTTATAGACTTTTGTTTCTCCAGCAAACAACCACGTTTATTCTTCAACACTGTTTCAATTCCAACAGAGTATTATTTATTTATCTTTGTGAATTTTCTTCTCCAAGTCTTTGTTCTAAAATTATTTTCTAGTCGAATGTTTATTGAAAGCTTGATGGATGAAGATTGTGAGATCTAAATGAGATTATTGACTCAATATTTTATAAGTATTTATTTAATCTCCATACCCTAATATTTATGATTATTTTAGATGTATTAAATAGAGATCTATATTTGATAACGCTAAAATAGTCTACAATCATTTAAAAACAGTAAAATTTGTTTGTTTTTAATAAAGTGTTAATTGACATAGTTTTATGGCCTCATAAGCGATTTAACTTATGCCAAAAGATTAAATAATCTCATTTAAATAAATCCAGATTGGAATTTGTTGATTAGAATTGGTTCTCTTTACATTTTAAGACTGTCGAACACTAAATCCAACTGAGTCTCTTTGGTTGTTTTTCGATTACAAAAGTAATTAATGATGGTGTCTTAATTATCGAGAAAGTAAAAAGAGATTGGTCGTTTCGTGGTATTTAACGACTATAACCAATTTATTTGCATAATGTTGAGTAATTTTTGTATCAATGATCAATCAAATATATTAAGGTGAAAATAATTTCTTTGATTAGAAAATTGATTTCCCATTAGTTTTTATTTTTTTAATTTCGAGTTCTTTATTTTTAGTTTATTAGTTTAGTTAATTTTCCAAACTCTCATATTTTTATTTTTATTTTTATTTCCTTAAAAGAAGTAAATCCACCATTCCGTGAGGCGACGACCTTACTCATTCTATACTAGGATTTAATGAAGTAGATTAATTTATTTTTGGTTGTTTGATGACACACCATCCAAGAACTTGTTAGCTGACCTAACATCTGACAGGGATTCCCCAGTATAGCGCTTTAAAAGAGGTGTAAAAGAAAGAAGAATACCTTCTTGATCAAACCTTTTCTTTAATTCATCAACAGGCAAGAGAGTCTGAGAAGAATCCAACATCTGCAAGAGAGAAAATGAGATAACACATTACCCATTATTTTATAATATGACTGCATAATTGTAAAAACTGGACAAACAAAAGAACCTATAAAGGAATTTCAAAATAACTAAGAAGAACCTGCTCATTACAGGTTTGAAGCCTATTATGCAACTAGGAGCCTATCAAAAGGATTCAAGACAATCACTCTAGTTATGCAAATTGAAATCCTAGTAACTTTCTAAGCAAGATCCTATGAATTTTGAATTACATAACTTTTCTATCTATGAAGCTTGAATTGAATTCAAGTGCTAAATCTCTATCATGTGATAATTGGAAGACTTGTATGACTACACCAATTTTTGTACCCCACACTCTTGCCCAACTTAAGAGTTGAATTTTCTGAACATCTTCCCAGGTCCTAAAGAAGGAATCAAAATGTGTAATAGGATACGGGATTCTCTTTCACCTGAGCAAAAGGTATGCATTTGCTGCCAGGCACATGTCCGCTCCTTATTCCCTTTCGAGGCTCTGGAGCCACACCATCAAATCTGCAAGAAATACCAATTTTTCAGAGATTTAGAAACAGTCTTTGTAGAGTCTCATTGAGGGAGGAAAAAAAAAAAAAAAAAAAAAAAAAACTGATCTCAAACTTCATATTGCATCTAAAAACCTCAACATACCATCCGCGAGGAGTTCATTCTGCATATTATATACAGCAATTTCCAACAACTTCAACTAGTTTCCTTTTGTTTATCTTCTTATTTCAAGACTTTTGACAGTTGACATGTTGGCTTTACATTAGGAATTACAGCCAACAAAAAAGTGATGTGTGGCATGAAAGAGCTTGTTAAGTGCATGATATATAGGGTGAAGTGAGAATTATCAAGCACCAGGGGCAAATGTAGAAAATTTAAATTCAGAAAATCTAGATCTAAAAAATGTTTTGCTTAGATTTGTAGAGTTATTAAGATTTTATGCCTTCGCTAAATAAAATGATTGATACAGGGGAAAGTTAACCTGTACATGTTTAACATAAAATGATCAAAAATCAAATACCTTTTATCCATAGAATATGCTCTAGAAATTTGACATAAATTGTATCAAAAGTTGTAATTAAAAAAAAAAAAAAAAAAAAAATCCACTATGATTTGTTGGTTGTGTGACCCTGAAACATTGTGTTGAAACTAACTGCGACATTTAAAATTTACAAGAATTTAATATTAATGTATGGGAGTCTATCCATTTTCTCCTTTTTTAATTTTCCTCGGTAACTTTTTTTTTTGGGGGGGTCTTTGCCTGCAAGATCTAGGCCTAACATGCCACATCTGCAACAATTGAGTTCCAATGTCAGAGACCACCTTTAGCTCCAGCAAAAGAAATCCTTAATTAAAAAAAAAAAAAAAAAAAATTACATACTTCAGGCACTCAATTAACCAAAAATAAATAAATAGATGTCCTCAATTGAGAAATCGTCCATAGGAGAGATCCTTCATATGTAATTTAACCCCAGCAAATTAAATTTCCAAATTAATATCACATGCAAGAAAAACCTCATATCTAAAAACAAAAAATAAAATATCACTTTTTTGAAAGCCTAACAGGCCCTAACATAAGACTGACTAGTACAGAAAATGCCACTTGTATTTTGTCACATATTAAATAGAACAAGTCAGTTCAAAGCAAATCTTTTTAATGGAACTATTCTGGGGATCACATTTTATATCCTTTATCTTGAGTGTTGATTTGGAATATAATTAGTTTTATTCAAGACAGAGGTAGAAAACAGATTATCTATGACTAATTTCCTGAAGCAACAAGTTCCCAAATGATGAAAATCATAGTTGATTAGCAAGTGCCTCCATAAAATTTAACCTAGTCCAAGTTTCAAAATGAAGAATGTTTTTGTTCTTTTCACCTTCCCAATTATTTAGTTGGGAACCCCCCCCGCCCCCCCGCCCAAAAAAAAATCAATATTCGATTTGCCATATTGGAATGAGAAAAGGGAAGATCATTTAATGTTACCTATTCAATAAGAAATTGACAATTTGACAGGAAGAAATTAGAAGTAATGCATCACAATAAGATATCTTCATCAAAGTTAGGACATTCAATTCTCAAAGGGGTATTATTTAAACCAGTCCCAATCCATCCTCCATAAAATAACAAACAAATATGTAAAAGACAAAATATTATTTTAAAGGTTCAAAACATACCGCACCTACAGGAAGAGAATGTCAAAGTGGACACCTGACCTACGTATACTCAACATCTGATCAACAGATGTAAGAGAAAAGACCAAGTAGATGATATCTTTAAATAGTAATTTTTCATCTTTCACCTTGCCCATAAATCCATCCTTGATGTAAAAGGTCTCATTTGACAAATTTTACTGCTTTGGCAATTTACATTTTACATTTTAATCAGAAAGCCTACAAAAGGATTATTGTTTTAGCTAAATATCTATGCCAGGTTTATATTAAACACAAAAGATTGAGAAGGTATGGACCTATTAAATGTAAGTAACACAAAAACCAATATATATATATATATATACCTGGCTTTAGATCGAGCATCTATATGCTGATGAGTCCTATCCTCAATATTTTTCCTAACCTGAAAATATTGAAGATAAGATTAAACTATTGAGAAGTATTTCCAAGCAAGAAATGCTCACATATTATCTATGAAAACTTCTAGCTCTTGGGCTAATTAGAGTGACTCAACTAGCTGAATTGATCCCCAATGTTTAAATCCAATTCAATATACTGTCACAAAGAATTCCTAAGATCTATAAGCTGAGAATTGAACTCTTTACAATAAAATACCACTGCTCAAGTAAGTTTCAATTATGGATATTTTTCTTATGAAAGCTCATTCTGTAAGTTCGCTTTTGCTTCCATTTTATGGATAACAAAGCATACAAGACACTCCTCTATTCTTTTATCTTTTATTTTTATTATTTTTATTATTATTATTATTATTAACTGCAAACATCCACTCATAGAAACCCTATATACACCACTGCTTGATGCACCTGTAAAATAAAACAAATACAAGAGCCTGTGGTTTATAGTCAACAATCAACAAATCATAGTAATTTTGACAAGCAGAAGATGAAGACAGCAGTGAGTAACTTTACTCCACTCACTACTCTCAATCTCAGCTACCATTTTGGGGCTAAGACAAACTCAGGTGGTATTGCATATAGTCCCAAAATACCAACCAAAATTTGCTTTCAACCATTAATTCTTCGACAAACATTTAAACTTAAATTCCCGCCTCTTAATTGCAAAAATTTAGTCGATAACGTACACAAAATATACAAGTGATGTTTAAAACAATTAGGTCTGATTGCTTAGTAATGATAGTGTGCAAGACCAAAATACAGAACTGATGTTTTGATATGGTAGCAATTTGGCAGAAGTGACCCATGTGACAGAGACCATGCAATAACTTGGACTTAAAAAGTGAACAAAATAATAGTTTTGGTTTTTCGTCATAGATTCTTATAAAGCAGTTTTTTCACTTGTTTATTCATATGCAACAAAAATAAGTCAAGGTTGGGTTTTTGTTTGTTCTAAAATCTGGTCACTATTACATTCACCAACTTTGCCTAATAACTTAAATATTGAAGATACCCCGCCAATTTCTTTCTATCACATACGTGCATGTTACTAAGTAGACCTGAGCGATGCAAAATTGTGTTACAACTCAGTTCAAATTTTCTTGAAGCTTTAATGACTATCAAATATACAGATAATCAGGAAGCACCTGTTCGAGTGTCCAGACAAGATGTGGCTGAAACTTGGTATGAAAAGTAATAGGTCCTACCTGCAAACAGAAATCCTTTATTGTAAGCAACAGTATGAAAATCCAAACAATAGTTACTTAAAACATAACAAAAAGGATAAACTATAAACAGACTTCCCTGTTCATTTTTATAGATTTGCGCAAAGCCTCATAAAAAATAAAAAAGAACATGTATCCAACTGATGTTGTCCCCCAACAAACTCCGATAAAGGGCTCTCCCATTACACAAAGTGCTCCCCGACTTAGTGCAGGGTAAGGGGAGGGTGGGTGTATATGTACGCAGCCTTCCCATTGTATTTTTACAAAGAGACTGTTTCCATATCTCGAACTCGTGACCTTCAAGTCACTAAAGAGCAACTCCACCGTCGCCCCAACAAACTCCGATATTGCTGTATAATGACAAGCAAAGGATATTGATCCACATAAAAAACCCTCATCATAACTGGGATGTTTATTCGCCAATAGTCACCCTCAATTAGCAACCAAATACTAGGAAACCAACTTAAGCTGCAGAAAGCTATCCAGTCAGGCGCTCGATCACTACACACATTCCCCTAGTGTATGAATAAATCCAATATTCCTTGATACTTTTCCTTAGAGATCCCCTAAAACAAAACTGAGATCCTATCAATGGCTAGAGAAGGCCTAATGTCATTCCCTACACCCCCCCCCAAAAAAAACAAGGCCTTCGCTAAAGAGAGTTTCTCTAACAATGTTGCCAAAACAGATAGGATGGTCAAATAAGAATCTGCATGAAAAATTTCCCTAGCTCTAAAGGCCAAATTCAACAAGCAAGACTAGGAAAAATATGAACCAAGAGAATAAACAAAGACAGAGGAGAAGACTGGAGGAAATTATGATGACCCAAATTTACCTTGCAACTTCTTTCAAAATATAAAAAGCTCGTTATGATTTTACAGGCTTTCCCTCGGACAAATAGTTTCCTTTCCTTTTTTTCCCCCTATTGCCACTTCCCTCCATGGTCATAAAAATGGAAATAGAAAAGGATTATTTCCATCTGGATACAAGCACCAACCACTATTCTACAAATCATCAAATTGGCTTTTATCCATTTCATACTATACAGAGCTATATAACTTAGTACATTACATCTATATAATAGCATATTCTTTAAATACTCCCACAAAAATAGGCCAAATGGATACTATTTGTTCCTATTACACATATTTGCAGGTACAGGTAAAGATCTTTCACTGCACATAAGCCATTTTAAATTCGTAATCTACATTATCTCACCTTACATTCAGCTACCCCTAACTTTTCAGAAATACACTCATTCTAAAATGTCTTTCATCAAATTAAAACATCAGCAAAACAATGAAAACCTTGCTAAAATCTACTCAAGCCTTCCAATAAACAACTGGTAAGGTCAACAGACTATCGTCAAGTATAAACAAATCATTATTCATTTTCAGTTAACGTTTACAAAACTCAACAACTAAAACAACTTTATACAGGTCAACCTTACAACAATTTTGAGTTTTATATTAATGATAACTATGCCAAAAGCCCCTCAAATAGCTCATAAAATATTCAACATTCATCTTGGTATGCGATACATGAAGTCTTTACTGTCATTCAATACGCGTTCAAAATAGATCAGGTAACATTCTGGACCATGCACTATAAATTGTTTTATTCTTATGTGCTTTATAGATATTAGTGCACCTTTTTGCTTTAAGAGGAAGAACCAGAGAAGCATATGCAGGGAAAGAAAAAAAATAAAACTTACTGCTTGTCCCTGGTACACTTTCTCTATTGCTTCACTGGCAGCACTAGCTTTCACAATAGCATCACTGGAAGCACTCGATTCAACATCATATCCTGAAGCGCGCCAACTTGGCAGGCCTCCATCCAACACCCAGACTTTGTCATGCCCAAAAACTCGGAACATCCTTTCCATGTCATCAGAAAATCAGGACATGAACTCTTCTACTCAACAAAAAAAGAATCACAATGTTCAACATTGTCTTAGAAATGGATCTAAACCTAAAACTCACCACCAAACACGGGCTGCACTAAAAATTCCCTTTCCATCATAAACAACAACTCCATCTTTATTCTCTATTCCAAGGGCAGATACAGCTGCAGCAAAAGCTTCCTCAGATGGCAACATGTGAGGCAACTGTTCAATTAACATAAACAAAACCTCTCAAATGAGACATTGAAGATAGATGCATGTAGTTAATGAAGATCAGAATAGTAGCCAGCAGCCAATAATTTAATCATAGGAACTAAGTTAGCCATAGAACTAGAAAACTGCTTCATTATCAGAAGAACTTAACTATATCATGGTTGCATGAAATTAATGTGTTTAATCATTCAAGAAACCTTATTAACTAAAAGCAACTTCTTGAGCTCTGTCATACCCCAACTTTACTGGCTAACAGAAAAACAATTCACAAATGGAAAACAAGATATGAATACAAATGAATAAAAGGAATTATCCCCACCTTTGATGTTCGATCTGATATTCCATCCACATCAAAGAAAAGGGCACCAGGAATGTGAGCAACCTGTACAATCCCAAAAATTTAGCAGAAGTGTGTTCAAAGTGATCAAACCGATCATAAAAGGCATATCAGCAGAAGTGTTGATCAGGTTGAGCAGGTATGGCAAAGCTAATCAAGCTTATGAAAGAGATTGCTCCAAATGGTTCTATCATATAATATAAGAGAAAAAGGAACTGAGTTCTAACCCAAACAGGAATGTTTACTCCAATTAAGAACACATATTTCAGATCCTCTTATATGGCATTACTAACCTCCACATGAAGTTCTCTTAGAACAGAAATTATAATACACCAATTTAAACACCTTCGGCTTGTCAATTAAAATGGTTTTTTTTTTTTTTTTGCAAGAGCAGTACCTGATACTCTTGAATTGGGTTCCTTTGCTCATCTGGCATATACCATGATGCATCCAGCACCTACAAGCCCAAAATGAAATAAGCATCACATTTTAAATTTTAATAAGATTTTAAAAATGATGTGGCAACTATCAACCAACAAAATCAATTGCAAAATGCATCTTCGTCCAAAAAAATGGTTCAAGAACAATAATTTACATTTGGACCAGTTAGATTAGCTACTATGAATGAACAAATCTCATTGAGTTTCGGGAGACCAGATCATCAGGCAGCTAAGATTAACAATAGACACCCACCACCCAATAACCTATCTCTTTTGCCTGGATGGTTGAAGCATTTTGAGGAAACACAAGATTTGTACATATATAAAGTATACAGGATCATAAGAAGATCATTTTTAGCTTCTATGTGGGCAATTCTATCACTTCATGAATAAGAAGCAACTGTTTGGATCCGGACTCATCATAATTAAAAGTTTCTTCTATCTTTTTTCTTTTCTTCCTTTTTTTCCTTCCCTTTTTTGCTGGTTCACTAATGTCTATGTAACCAACAAAACCATGACCAACTCCAAATAAATGATTGGAACATAAAAATTCTGGAAGCACATCACAAGTGCATGAAATTATCCCATAGGAAAAAAAAAAAAAAAAAAATTGAGAGAGAAAATGCATTCATGTATACTCTGCCATATGCCCAACCCCAAGGGCGGTATTCCCATCTAAGCATTCAATATTAAACATGGTCAAGTGATAATTCTTACCCTTTAAACTCAGAAACTTCTCTCCTACATACACCATCCAAAAACACATTGTTCCAAAATGATATCAGACCAGCCAGTCTGACCAGCTGAACAGTAGAAACAACACATTTTCTAGACTGAGAAACCCCAGTTTCTCAATAGGTGATCCAGTATCTCAACTGCAGAAATTGGAGAGCTGTCACCAAATTGCACAAGTGGACTAGAATACTAATTCAAAAAAAAAAAAACCTAATACAAAGGTTTGGACAGGTCTTTTAATTTCAAGAACGGCCCCTAAACTCTCTTGATAGCGAAAAATAACTAAAAAGAAAAATTTTAGCCTCTATGTATCTCACATGCCAAAATTAAAACTTATCCACAGCTCTATGGGTTTCACATTCTGCCACCGCAAGCCAATCTGCAGCAGCTCTCTTCCTGCCTCCTACTAGCACCCATATCTCTCTCTTTGGTCCAATGCTGGATACAAACTTGGGGCGAGTTTACAGATGGCGCAGACAGGTTTTGGGCTTCATATTTTATGCCTTTATAATCTGTAGTTTTCTTTCTCATGTTGACGAAGAATAGAGAGATATATATGAATGCTCTACAATCTGGTTTGTATCTCCTTTTTTTTTTCCCTTTTGTCTGCTTTTTTAGATGCATTTAATTATCACCCTTCTTTTCTTTCTGCATCACAGCAGAAGCAGCAAGCAGATACAAATGGGGCTTCATAATTTCATCTCAAGGATTAAAGGTATACTCTCTGACCTTAACATTCGTTTGGCCTCTATTTAATTTTGTCTTTCTAATTATCACATGATACAGATACTTAGTTAACCGCTTGCTCAAAGAGACAGCTTCATTCAGCAACTACTACAAAAGAATTGATATGTATAATATATATATATACACACATACATGTGTGTGTGTGTGATATTTTCACAATGACTAGCACAATGAAAACTGTAGCCTAATAAACCAATTGCCCAAGATTTTGGCGGCCTTTCAGGTTCTTGAAAACATCAATAGAATGCCCAGATACACAGACTTGATCAAGATTTTCAAGATATCAATATATTCATTAAAGAGGACTACACAACAGAATCTTCTGACAGTCATATGCCAAAAGCAATAATATGGTGATAATTCAGTTGCATAATGCCTTGTGCTTGTCAGTTCTCACTTTGAGATTCACCACTGCCTCAACCCAAAACACTTGCACTTCGGTCTATTGGGAAGCGGTGATTAGATCTTGATCAGTATAAAGTGTAAAAAGAGAAGGGGGAAAACAAAAACAAAAACAAAACAAAACAAAACAAAACAAAAAAGAACAAAAATCCTTTTCAAAGATATTATCTACTAATAAACATGAATTTCCAATGTGTAAATAACTAGGTATTTCAATATTAATTTTCACAATCTTTAGCAGTCTAAAGTTTTCTCAACCTCTAAGAGAGATTTGAATAGCACTGAATGCAAAATATGGATTGATATAGCTGATCCCAACTTATTTGGAACTAAGGCTTAATTAAGTTTAGGATATGGTGTTGATGGCATAAGCAAAAGTTGGACCATAGTTTCGCAAGGGCCCGTTTTCTGGTTTATGTCTGGTCGGATTTTAGAAACCTAAACAACCAAAACATTTCAAATCAATTATCTTACCACAACAACCCATTTCCTCTTTCTCAATTCTTTCGACTGATACTTCTTGGAACTTCCATTTATTTTTCACTCCCGTACTGATATAGAGGTTCATAAATTGTCTTCTTTGATTGACTTGCCCCAGTTCGACGTTTCTTCCAACCATGATAGTAGGATCCAGAATCTTGAGGATTCCAGATGCATCTCCAGCCTTTTTTTTTTGATAGAACATCTCCAGCAAATTTTCTCTTTAATCATATATTTCAGAAACCTAATAACACATCCACATCAAAAAGCTTCACTTCAAATAGATGCAAAGTTATAGGAGAAACATGGAATGAAATATGTCAAAGGAATAGTGACCTACTACCATGCAAGACAGGAGTATTACTCCAACAAGCTACATTTCTATCGACCTTAATCATGACCATGATTATGATCGTGGCAGCAGTAACAAACATAATGCAATTTGGTGTTACTGTAACAGGAATTACTCATCAAGGATGAGAGGCGTTGATTTAGTCACAGTGGTGTTACAGCCATGGTGGCCTTTGCCACAGGCCTGTCATGGCCATCATGGCCATAATGACCACTTTTTTGTCAAGTCAAAGCCATAATAACCTGTCACAGCTGTAACAGCTATTACAACCTCATCTTGTGCTGTAACATTTGTGATCTGGCCAAAACCATGCACAACAGAATTTGTGGCATAACAGCTGAAAGCTGATATTTAAATCCGTGTCCCCCTCATAGAACCAGTACAGGAAATCTGAACTTTGTAGTGCACAAGTCCTATGATCCAAGTTCCAAATGGAATATTTGGAGGAGAGAGCCAAACTCTCGTGATCCAACAAGTTTCCAATTAGACAACCACATGAAAAATTGCAATGTGTAAGAACAATCGTGTCCCAATTAGACCACAGCAAGATTTCATAGCAACCTAGGGGAGAGAATGCATGTGATAGCACATCTTATGAATCGACAAATACAAGCTAACTAGGTGTAGAGCTAGAAACTTTTTAGAAGGCACCTACATATCCAAAAAGTAGCTAGTTTAAATAGCCAATCTGCTGGAGAATTCTCACCAAGATTGACCAGAAAAACAGTAGTAAATAAGAGCTGCATATCAAAATTAATAGGTAATTCAAGTTCAATATCAACCAGGAACTCCTAACAACCGTGAGAGTGTGGAATATAAGATTATGGAATCATGCAGATGCCTGCTCCTTCTCATGGAAAACCACCACTGAGGCTTTATCTTTGAGCCTATAATGACTGCCTTACTTGTACCTCATCCTGTTTCGTTTTCCCAAAAGGACTGAAAACTAAACCTTCCAAGTTTATTATATTAAGAATTGAGATTTCAAATTTTATGTGTTAATTTAGGGTTTGATGAGTATTGTTTCTTTTTATTTAATATTTCTTACTCTTTGAGTTATTAGAGATTAAAAACATGTTGATGGATATACATATACACAACACATATATGTACGACCCATACTTAACTCCTAACCACACCATAACCTGAAATAACAATTTGAAGAAGCTAGCCCCCTACCCGTACTATAGAAAGTGGTGTACCATGCACCTGAACCCATCCCGCATTCCATAGCATACCGTGATCCAGGTAACTATGATTATAGTTATAGTCACCATGAAGATGATGTCAGTTGATCACATAGGCTCGACATAGTTGAATGGTAAAACCTAGGGTCTATGAAAACCTCGTCTCCATGTATGAGCATCCTTTAACATTTGCAAGGATAACAACAACAATCTAGTTTTACTGGTAGCAAGCTTCAGTATGTACCTTCATATCAGGCTCTCTACGGTTAGAATGGAGCCAATCAACAGAAACTACAGGTTCACCCGTAGACATGGTCTGTGTCGAAAAAGAAGAATTTGAGCCGAGATCAGAGGAAGCCACGGCAGAACAAACAAAACTACGAGCTCCAAAAACCAGGTGGACAGGATCAGTACGTCTTTGAAAGGGTCTCTTCTGCAAATCGAAGAAAATTGCAAAGATAATCAATGATTCAGCACCAGTCAAAAGAGAGAGACCAGGATTATATAGCTTCCCAAATTCAATTGGTAGTATAAAACCTCATAGTATAAGGAAAACATAAATTGAATGAACCCAATCACTCCAAAACCACATTGACGATTTCTTTAGGTCAAATTTAACTTCAAAATTCAAACTAAGAGTTGCAATTACAACAAACGAATAAAATCAATTCAACATAGTAAAGCACCAAAACTAAGTAATTATTAATAAAAACAGAGTAGATTCTAGAAATTGAAATCATCATAAAAGTTCTCATGACAAATCAAAAGAGAAAAGTGTCAAGTATTAATTGAACGAGACCAGAACACACAATTGTTAATTAAGTCTTTTCCTGAACAGCAAAACAATTGATTGAAATTCAATCATCAAAAAGTCAATATAATCCAGAATCATACAAACCCATCAACAAAAGCAAAACCCCAGAAAGCAAAACCAACCAAATCAAGCAAAAGACCGAAATTCGCACCAAAATCAAAATCGAAAAATCACAGAGTAGATTAAAACCGGAGAAAGCAAAAAATAAAAAAAAAAAAAAGGAATTTTGAAAAGATCGAAGAGAAGAAAATTGTTGAGCTTACGTTGAAGAGAGTTACAAGGAGTTGGTGAGGCTGCCTGGTAGAAGCAGGAGAAAACAAACGACGACCAAAGAGTGATGTACTTGTCAGAAGGGTAGATGCCATTTTGTCAGGACATACGAGTTTGTACGCTTGTTTCGATTTTTCACAGGTGCCCTATTATTCTGACATCTCAAATGATTCGAAACCGATGGTTTTGGTGGAAAACCAGCACTCCCTCTCCAATTTACGTAAATATAATGAAAACAAATAAAAAATCTAATAAATAGTGTCGACTTCGATCGTATCCAAAAAATTATTCATGAAATAATTTTTTTTTTTAAAATAGAAATCGATATTCAGGATGTCGATTTTAAAGTTGATATCCTGAATATCGATTTCAATGGTTTTCTATATATATATTTTTTAAATAATACCATATGGGTGGTATTTGGGAACTATTGAAGTTGATTTTTAGGATGTCGACTTCAAAGTCGATATTCTGGATGTCGACTTCGTTCTTTAAAAAAAAATCCTTCACGGATAATTTTTTGGACACGATTGAAGTCGATGTTCAAGATATCGACTTTAAAGTCGATGTTCAAGATATCGACTTTAAAGTCGATATCTTGGATATTGACTTCACTAGTTTGGGAATAAAAAAAAAGTGTAATATTTGTCAGATTTTTTATTTTTTTTACAATATTTACATAAATAACCCCTCCTTTTATGCAACCATCGTAGCACTGATTAACTCTTCTTCGATTTATGGGGAGGGAGAGAGGAACAACGTACGAACTGACCATTTTTTTAAAAAAAAAGTTTAAAATTACGAGGAGGAAATAAATTCACGAAATAACTTTCATTCATAACATATTCAACTTCAACATGTACGTATTGCATGTTAAACATGCCATAAATCCATCCCCTTAATTCCCAAACTTCTCTCATTCGTCTATTTTACTTTCTTTCTTTTCCCTTCTCTCTTTTCTCTTGTGACAAACCTTAACTCATCAAGACGACTACAACGACCGTTTGAGTATCCTGATGAAAGAAACAACATCCGACGCTCTTGTTCTCGAAAGCACAACCTTCTGCATTGTTTTGATGAAACTTTTACGGTAAATTCTCACATAAATTCAAAAATATATTTTATCTTTGTTTTTGATTGACTCAATTAAAATATTTAATTTGATATATTTTGATATTTATTGAATAATATAAATAATACTCACTAAATACATTCATTGAAATTACCCCAATTGATTTAGTTTTTAAGATTTGAATATTTAATATAAATTTAGGGTTTAAGGTATAAATTTAAGATTTAGGATGATATTAATAAATTGATTAATTATTTAGTGTTTAATTAATTTAGATTGATATAAATTTAGTATATTTGTTCAAAATATAAATTTAGTATATTTGTTCAAATTACCCCAATTAATTTAGGTTTTAGGGTTTGAATGTTTAGTATAAATTTAGGGTTTATTAGAAAGATATTAATGAATAAATTAATTGTTTAGTATTTAATTAATTTAAATTTATATAAATTTAGTATATTTGTTGAATGTTTGTTGAATTGTTATAATTATAAATTTAAAATTTTAGGGTTTGTTGAATATTGAGTCTAAATTTAGGGTATGTTCGGAAATTTAGTAATTAGTAATGTCTTTTTTTTTCATCCTCATCATGTTTGTTGCAATGCTTAATTAATGTAAAATAATATAAATTTTGTATATTTGTTGAATGTATGTTGAATTGTTATAAGTATATATTTAGGGTTGTACTTAATTGGTTTAATTTTTTTATGTTTAGAAAAAAAATGATGGATATAGTGAGATTATTGTATTATAGTAATGGTGAAATTGTGATGGGTGAGAATGAAATTTGTTATAATTGTGATCCTACAAAGTTGATTAGGATGAAAAAGAATGTAAGTTTTGATGAGTTGGTGACTCTAGTATATAAGGGTGTTCGGATAAATCGTATGGCATAATATGTAAAGATTTATCATAAATGTCCCGTCTCATATATGCAACAAGATTATTTACGGTTTGAATTGGTTCCAATCAATGATAATGACGATATTTTGAATTTGATAGAGTTTGTAATGAAGATGGGAGAGGGTACCACTCCCGAGTTGTACATTAAATTATACGATAATAAAACCTCTAAATATATAGATGACTATCCACATATTGAATATCGAGCAAATCTTGTTTTTGTAAAAATGGATAATGATGTTGATAAGGAAGAGGCGGAAGAAGAGAATGATGATGAAAAAGAAAATGATGCAGAAGTTGATGGTGATTGTGATGCAAACGAATTAATGATCGGGCCCTCCTTAACCTATGGTAGCGGTGGTGGTTGTGGTCGTAGGAGATATACCTATGGTCGAATAAACGACTCAATTCCCTTCATGACCACTGCACCCGGAGGTAATGGTTATGTGACTTTTGAGCAAGATTGTAGATTGACATGCGATAGTTAGAGTTTTAACAATGAATTAAAGAAATGGATGAGATTTGATTTCAAAGATTAGCTTATTCATGCTGTCAAAATGTATCATGTGGAGCATCATTATCAATTTCAGGTTGGGAAATCAAGTCCAATACTTTGGACAACAATCTGTACGCAAAGGGATGAAGGTTGTAGGTAGAGATTGCGTGCTCTTAGAACAAGACTACTTAGGGATTTTGTGATTACTGTTATTAAGGGACCATACACATGTGTGAATGTCGCGTTGATACAAGATCATAGGCAACTGGATTCAAATTTGATGACTCGATATTTCCTTAACTATGTGAGAGCGGATTTAAGTGTCAAAATTGTTTCCTCTGAACTATTATGAGTGAGAAAACCATGCATGCAATTTCTCGTAGAAGAGTTTAAGCAATAAAAAGAAAAGTTATAGAGATAGTATATGGAAATTTGGATGATTCCTATAAATAACTATCTCGACTGTTAGATGCAATTGTTCAAAAAATCCGGGGATAAAAGTCAGTTGGAAGTTGAGTCCACCAAATGCAAATGATGAAATGGTTTTTGAAGATGTGTTTTAGGCATTTGGTCCTAATATCATGACTTTTAAGAGTTATAGACTATTGATAAACATAGATGTGACTCACCTCTATGGGAAATACAAGTTTAAGTTATTGATTGCATGTAATATGAACGACGTAAATCATATTGTCCCATTGGCATTTGGGTTGGTAGATGGGGAGTCACTTGCTTCTTGGTCATGGTTTTTGAGCTGTGTGTGACAGTATGTTGTTAGAGATAGGAGGGTCCGATTTGTTTGATTTTAGATAGACATGAAGGGATAAGGGCAACAATTGCTTGTCCTGAGTTTGGGTGGTCAACTCCGAATGTTATGTCGCACTTTTGTATGCGTCATGTGGTTAGTAATTTTAACACGTACCACAAAAATCAAATTTGTAAGAAAGTTGCTACCATTGTTGTATTATAGGCACAACAAAAAAAATTTGACATATACATGGAGAGGATAAAGAAAATAAAAGAAGATACTCCTGATGACTTTGCAGATATTATCCGTGAACAATGGACTCTTTCTTACGATGGTGGCTTTCGTTTTACATACATGATAACAAATATAAGTGAAAACTATAATACTATATTAAAGGGTGCAAAGGGTGTAAGAAATTTACCTGTTTCTGTCTTGATACTTAAAAGTTTTTATAATTTGGTGAACTATTTTGAAACTCGATTCGGTGAGGCAAGAGCGAGAATAGGAAGGGGGAGCGGTATACAAAGTATGCAAATACCATGTTAGGGAGATGGATGAACACGACTAAGCTCTATACGGTTGTCTCATTTAACAGGGAGTATGAGATCTTTGAGGTAGAGACAGCCCATAGACATACTTCGTATGGCACAAGGGAGGCAATAAACAAATTATGGATGTGACAAATGAGCATTGCATATGTGGGAAGTGGCAAACGTATAGAATTCCTTATTTGCATGCAATTGCTGTACTTAGACGGACTATAATTAATGTTCATATGATCGTTAGGAAATGATATACATGGGAACATCAACCTAGAGTATATAAATATCATTTCTTATTGGTGAGAGATCATTCGAGATGTCATATAGGTTCATACTCAACAATCATCCCCGATAATTCGCTTAGATGTGAGAAAGAGAGACCTAAATCATCTCGATATCAGAACGAGATGGATCTTCAAGAATCATCTTTGTGTACAAAGACAAATGAAATATGGACTTTGTGATAGATAGGGGCACAATTGATGAAATTGTCCAACCCAAATGAATTCAAATATTTGATTGTATTTATGTAACAATTAATGTAATAAGTGTTAATGTATTAAGTGTTGATGCATTAAATATTGATGTATTTGTGAAACATTTTTTATGAATACAAAGTTTGTTTTTTGTTCTAATACATTTCATGTGAAACATTTTTGTGTTAATACATTTGTGTTAATGTACTAAACCTTTGTGTGATGCAAAGTTTGTGTTAAACATTTGTGTTAATGTCTTTTTGTTCTAAGTGTTGATGTCTTTTTTCTTCTTTCTCTTGCAGATGGATCTCGGACCTACAGATTACACCCTTTTATGCTTATAGTGAGGGCACCGCTCTTCCACAGTTTGGTATGGAGATGACAGAGATGGCTTGTTTGTCATAGACATGAGGCATCATTATGACGTTGGGATCATGTTTATAACGACGAGCGAGTTCGTCCTCTCCTTGAGTAGTCGGGCTTGTTGGGTATCGTTCGACTGCGATTTATTTAGTTTGATTGGCATCTCATTACAGCCCTAGTGGAGCGATGGAGATAGGAGATGCATACATTCCATATGCCCCACAGAGAGTTGACCATCACTCTACAGGACGTTAAGGTACTCTTAGGTTTACGTGCAGATGGGACCCCTGTAGTAGTTAGGACGACAAGAATCGGATGGATTGATGAGTGTGAGAGGTTATTAGGTATGAGACCTCAACGTGAGGACTTTATAAGGCACAGTTTGAGTATGACTTGGTTAGTAGAGGTTTTTGCTGACTTTCCTGATGATGTAGATGCTTTATATATTAGACAGTAAACACGGCGTATATTTTGTTATTTATCGGAGGCGTCTTATTTAGTGATAAGTCAGGATGTTACGTACATTTATAGTATTTATTAGTTTTAAACAATTTAGCTTTATCTGGTGAGTGTAGATGAAATTTTGCGTATCTAGTTTACTTGTATAGATAGTTTTGTATAGCTACATGCGCAGACTCGCATGAGATAGAAGGGGCTCTTATACTTTTACAAATTTGGATATAGAAGAGGTTCCCATACATAGCTTCAACTAAGCAATCTTTACACGTACACGGGGATGGTCCACTGGTATTATGGTGAAATATAGACTTTAATGTCACTAGACTTCCTACACATGTGGTGGGAGTGTATAGAGAGGCGCTTGATGGGTAGACTTTGGATTAAGTCGTTTGGGTGTCATACACTGAGGAGGTATTGTCTTCCTTCCCAGACTATTGTCAGGTGGGGAGGTATATTTGGCACACCTGCGTATCTCTTATTTGCTTTAGTATCGTACAGTGACACTTTTCAGATAGGGTGATATATCAGTTTGGTAGATTTCAGTCTAGACTGATTCACTATGATACTAAAGATCGACTCCATGACACTTATACGCGTGGTGTATAGGTAACTGATTGATCGGTTGAGTATGTTCGCTATATAGATATTTGGACTTACCGACTGGATCATTTAATGCTATTGAACACTTCCTATGGACCAGTTGTGGACCATACCTACTTCGTGTGGTATCGTAGCGTCACACGTTGATTTATTGGTCGATGAGGAGCTTCTTTGGACTATATAGCAATTGTACATCATCTTATTTTTCATTTATATCAATAGTTTACATTTGTTAATTTAACTATTATATATATTTTTTTGTAGTGGGATGTTTTGCACTAGATTCGAGACTTCAAGAGTGTCAATGTACATGGATTTGTGGATTCAGCCATCTCAGTCTTAACAGAGGACATGGTATATCTTTTGAGATCAAAACTGAGATCGGTTAGGTATGGTGATGAGGAAGCTAATGAGGGCATAGGACATGGATGACACCTAGGGAGACCACATCCTAGGAGATCACCAGGATAAGCATCACTGCCACCATCTCAGCATCCAGAGAACGTCGCAGGACCTTCGAGTGGGTATGTAGAGTTTTTATCTTTTTACACATTTAAGTTTGATTTCTCTCAATTTTTCACTCCTAGGACTCCATAAAGGGGAGCTCGACCCAGTATTCATATAGACGAGGGACTGACACAGGTTGAGGGAGAAGATATATAGTCTGTGTATCATGTACCTCCTCCAGTTTTTATTGATGCCCAGTACGATAATGTAGGTCCCTCCCAAATCAGATAGATGATCTGGGTTTAGTATATCATGACGATAGTAAAGATGTTAGACCAGATTTAGGTATTAGACATTATACTAGGAGAAGAAGATGTTAGATCTTCTTATATATTATGTATTTTGTATATTTTGTTTCATTAATAAAAAATATGTTCTATTGAATGTTAATTTTATTGTCTTTAGTTTGTTATATTTGATTTATTTTGTTGCTTTTGTTACATTGTTGAGATGTAGAATTTATGTATTGTTGGTTTAGTTGTGACAATTGGAGTAGTTTGGTGTGAAAATGTTGTTTTTGTTTTGCATGTGAAGTTTATGTTTTGTTGAGATTTTGGATATGATAATTATTGTAGTTGGGTGTGAGAATATTGTTGTTATGCTATTCAAAATTTGAATTTTGAGTTGTTGGAAAGGTAGGGTATTAGAATTAATGTAATTTGGGTATGAATGTGTATAGAGGAGGGAGTGGGCGGGGGGAAATTATATTGCAGGTTGAACATGTGACATGTTCATGTCACAAGTTGAACATAGGACATGTTAATGTCACAAGTTGAACATAGGACATGTTCATGTCGTATGTTGAACATAAGACAAATGAGGGTTATTTTGCGAATTTGTTTCCTTACCGTGATGTTTTAACTTTTTTTTTTTTTAAAAGGTCAATTTCGTACATTGCTCGAGAGAGAGAGAGAGAGAGAGAGAGAGAAAGCTGGGCAGGTCGAACCGTGTCATGGGCCCACTTGATAGATTCAAGCCTAATAGAGAGTTCAACCCAAAAGATAGACTTATTGGGTGAGAGAGTCTATTAGATTTAAGTATCATTTTATGATTTTGTTGGGAACTAATGTGAGATTTATTTCATTATCCGCCCCTTGAGAAGGCAGACATCCACGGATGGCTCTCACTTTGAATCCTTTACGGCAACAGGTAGCCCTTTTTTCTTTTTTTTTTTTACGGCTCTCACTCTAGCACTAGGTAGCTCTTTTTCTCTTTGGACGGCTCTCACTCTGACACTAGGTAGCCATTTTCCTGAATGACTCTCACTCTGACACCAATTAGCCATTTTCTTTTTTGGACAACTCTCACTCTGACACCAAATAACTTTTTTTCTTTTTTGGATGACTCTCACTCTACACCAAATAGCCCTTTACTTCTTTAAACGGCTCACACTCTGGCAGTAATAGCCTTTTTCCCTTTGGATGTCTCTCACTCTAAACCTTATCAAGTATTAGGTAGTGCTTTTCCAAGTAATCTTTTTCCATGTTAGTCTGACTCTGATACCAATTTGTCATAGGTCAACTTGATAGACTCAACCCTCGTAAATTTTAAATTTTGACCAAGTTAGTCAATTTAGATACTTTTCCTAAACAGATTTTTCAAGCGTCTATAGAAAAATAAAGTAATATTATTTTAGAAATCTTAGTTTAAAAATAAATTATTTAGATGATATTTGATATGATTGTGATTTTTGGTTTTTTTTTTTTTATAGTAGTATTTTTCTTTTAATATAACATTAAAAAACACATTTTTAAATGTTAAAAAGTAGTTTTAAGATTTAGATTTTTATTTTTCATCCTTAAGTCCTCTTTTCTTTTTTCTATTTTTTTTTTTTGGGTACAAGGAGGTATAATCAAATTTGAGAAGAAAGAGATTGAGAGAGGAAGGAAAGAAGAGAGGAGGCTTATCTCTCACAAGTTTATGAGGTTTTCTGTCTCTCCCTACATAAAACTTGTATCATGTGAATATCAGCACATGACTCCAAAAGTTGTTAAATTTAATACGGATGAAAGGGTAAATCTTCTTTCCAAGCCAAGAGAATGATGCACACGAGTTCCTTTGTGAAGACACAAACACAGTTGACTCTCTAATGCAAAACTCAATTGCTAAATAAGCATAGGAGTGAGCATTCGATTAAATTGTAATTGAAATAATAAAAATTAAAATAATCAATTTAATTTAATTATACAATTTTTATAATTATAATTTAATCAAATAGACTAAAAAGCGATAATTTTTTTGACCGAATTATGTGATTAATTCGATTCGATAATTTAAATTAATTAAATTATTGAAATTTATACTTAAGAAAATAAGTTCTAATAAATTTTTATAAATACTCTATATGCATATAGTTTACATTAAAATTTTAACTCTAACTTGACAATAAATCAACATGAGAAAGATTTTGATTGCAACAAAGAAAAAGAAAAAAAAAAAAGAAAATTAAATTTACTACTATGTATTCACATTATCAGAGGAGACTGAAATCGAAATGTCGTGTGCTAGAGAATGGAGAAAAGGAGGGAAAAATTAGAGAAGTTTGCTTATGAACACATGCATAACCACTTAATCATGTGTCTAAGAGAAATTCATAAAAATTGAAAAATAAAAAAGTATTCAAAATAAAATAGTCATCTTTATTTCTAAAATCCATTGTGGTGTTGTGTAAGAGAGTAACGTGAAATGAAATTGGAGCATAAAAGTAACAAAGATGAAAGAAAAAGGAGTGAAATAGAAAAAAGGAGAGAAAGGTGCAAGTGAGAAGTTTGGGAGTGAAAAAGCTCTAAATTGGACTTGTCATTGGAAATTTGGAACTAAAAATATGAAAATTGAAAATTTTTTATTAATTTTACACTCTCAACTATATTAGTTTTTATTTTTAGATTTTTTTCTTTTAGAAATTTTTATTAATTATAATATTTTTCTCTTTTAAATTTTAATTATAATATTATAATAATATTTATACAAATAAAAATTATCTAAAAAAATATATATAATATTTTTAATTAATTCATTTAATTTGGTTTGATCGAAATAAAAATTATTAAAATCTATAATTATTCAAATAAACCAAATTACAGTTTGGTTTTATTCAAAAACAAACCAAATAACTAATAAATCACCCAAAAAATAGTTTGAAGAAAATGATTTTTTTTTTTTTTTAAAAAAAAATTTAACCGAATGGTGCTCACCTCTAGATAAGCCTCACATTTTATATTGTTTGTAATACTTCTCAGCAATGTTAAAATAGAGATTAATTTTATAGTTGTGCTCCTAAATTTCTAATTTTTGTGTTTTTGATAGACTTTTGATCATATTCATGTTTTTTAGTATTTTATTATTGAATTAAAAATTTAAATTGATATATTTTTATATTTTATATTTATTTATGTCATGAATTTTATAATTCAAGGTGTATATATTTCTATTATTTTTGAAAAAACAATATTTGATGTGATTAATTTTTAAACAATTTTTAAAAATCAGGGTAAAAATAATAAACAGTTTTTGATTTTTTTTTTTAATTTAAAAAATGGAAGCCAAGAGTTTGAAATGGTACGCCATGACAAAAGGAATAGACACATGAACATTTAATGGAAGAGGACCAGCCACATGGTACCTGCTCGCTCCGGTATTAGAATCTATCCATCAAATGTTGGGAAAAAAACAATTACATACTTCTTTCACGATAAAGTAATATGATTTTACAGTGAACTAATAAATTATATAATTTTATGATAAAACTAATTTATTAACGTCACAGCATCAACAACCGTTCTTCAGTAAGAATTATTCATAGTTGGGAAATGGCTATTCTCTTTTTATATTACAAGAATCTCTTCACCTTTTTGTTTTCATAACAATATTGATTTTTCGTGATAAATCTAATTGTAATAATATTTCTTAAAACTTTTTATGTGAAGTTGTTGGATAAAATTTGATATTATAATGCATTTTATATAGACAGTTGTAATATGTGGGTTTAGACTCCCTAGATGGTAGCTCTTTAGGTTTGAGAGGGGAGACGAAGTCGGAGTAGTTCCTCACTCAATCTAGAGAAGTGCACCTGCAAAAAACCGCCAGGAGTTAGTTCGGTGGAGAAAACTCTGACACTCAAATTAGGTAAGAGTATTTATAAAAAGAAGAGAGAAATAGGCTAGAGAGAGTGTTACGTATCCACCCTTTGTTGTTCTTCTTTGTCTCTTTTGTGTAGGGTCCTAGAACATATCTGACTAGTTGCTAATACTGGATATATATAGCACGTATGTAAGGTAAGTCCCGTAATGGTTTAGGAGTAGAAACTGTAGTTTCTTTGCAAAAGCTGTTGAATCTTTCGAGATTGCCAGGATTATAGTCAAAGATCCGCAGGGGATTTAGTATCCTGTTGACTAAGGGAAGCTTTAATTGCCACAGAAGCTTCCTATCTTGTTGGGAGTGACCGTCGAGATGTGTTTCCTTATTAAAAGAGATTTTTCTGAGAGGAAAGAAGAAGTGTATCCAATTAAGGGGGGTTTAAATTTACCAAAGATTTACTTTCTTAACGGTTGGCCTCAGATTGTGTTTATCACGTAATAGAATAAATTACGCTTATTGCGATGGAACATGTTTATCAAGAAGCAAAGTGGCCAGGAAGCTCGAGCACTTGGAGTTGAAATGTCCAAGAGGGCACTAGGCCAAGAAATTGTAAGTGTGCCTAGCGAATTTGAAGACAGTATAACCCAAGGGCTCGAGTAGTGGTCTTAAGATAATGGGTTTATGGTAATGGGTTGTTAGACCATATATCATAATTTACCCCCTATTCCTAAGGTTGGTCCGAAGGAATAGCGTTAGGAGTAGAGTTAGGATACTGGGAATTATATGACTTGAAAATTGTGTTGTGAATAAGTGGAAACAATTTTGGGTTAGTGGTAAAGATGTAAAAGTATAACCATCATGGAAGTGGATACATTAAATGTAGTTGACATTGATATTTCGAAGCTGAAAAGCTGGAGATGCATTTAATGGGAATAGATTGCTTTAGATCCAGAGCATAAGTTTCGTCTTCTAAGACTAGCTATAAGTAGCGAATCACCATGGTTGGCTTTCTTCAATTCATCAGATGGGCCACGAGACAATAGGTTTTTGGTTCATAGTTGTAGTATGTAACATTAGAGATTGTGGAAGGTTTTTCATCTCAATAACGCTATAGCACCAGCGATTTGAAAATAGGGAGTTTTGTATGGTGGTTCTTCTACACTCCGCCATTTGGACATTCAGAAAAGCATATAGGTTCTGTTGACATGAGATTTCATTAATTATCAGGATTGTCGACACGAGATCCCATCATGTTATCTGAGAATTCAATACCGTGGTGGCTTGTGGAGGTGGTCTCAAGGGACCATGCAATGGGTGTGGGTGCCTTCTCCTTTTTATATTCCAAATTGGGAGGAGGAGAGTCTATCCTATGTGAGGTCCAACGGAGACGGCCGAGCGCTAGGTGGAACAAGTGGCTAACATTAGTTTAATTATTGAGAGCACCTCTACGCCTAGATAAGAAGAGAATGAGGGAGCTATACTCAGCGTCAACCGTCTTTTTGGAGCATAAAGAGGATGAGAGAAATTAATGTTGAAAAGATAGCTCACTGAGTTCCTCCTCTTTCTCTACATCTTGTTTTCCCTTTGCTTGTAACACCCCATCCCTTGTATTCTTAATATGTGTAAGGACTTGGTGTTTGTATTCTTATATGAGTTTTGAGTCGTTATGTAAAGGTGCTATTGATGAATAAATGAAAGAATTTTTCTTTGTACCTAATCATTATGCTACTTGTTTTGGCTGGTAGATTTGGATATCTAGTCCTTTATCTAGTGGCTTTACTATGAAACTGCTTGTGATCCCGTGTATAATTGCTCGGTAGTGGAAAACATAGCCCTTGTGGCTTTTGTCGTAAAATTTTTGGGCAGGAGTTTAATATCTCTTTATCACGTTATGTTGAAATTGCCCATGAGCACAATGTTATCGAGAGGTTGAGAAAAGTTTAAGGATGTTATGTCGAGGATCATTATTGCACCGATGATATTCTGAGGCATTATGCCTTAAGTTTGTATAGTGTATCGAGCGTTGCACCGACGATACTTGGAGGCATTATGCCTGAGGTTTGTGAAGCGTATCAGGCATTGCGCCGTAATACTTGGAGGCATTGGACTTAAGACTTGTGAAGCATACAGGAGATTATACCAATGATACTCGGAGGCATTGTGCTTGAGGTTTGTGAAACGTATCGGGTGTTACACCGATGATATTCTGAGGCATTACACCTAATGCTTGTGAAGCGTATCAGGCATTGTGCCAATGATATTCGGAGGCATTGCGCCTGAGGCTTGTGAAGTGTATTAGATGTTGTACCGATGATACTCAAAGGCATTATGCCAATGATAAATCATAACGGTGGTGATGCTGCCGAGGAGCTATTTTTGCTTTGTATCAAGCAGTGCTGATTCCACCATTGTAGGTGAAGGGTGAATACACGATGACCATAATGTTATTATTGATAAATTATAAGACAATTAAAGGTCAAAATAATAGAGTTTATTGATAGTAAATATGCAAATTCTCAGAGTTTCATATATGAAATATAATCGAGCTGTCTAAATGGTCCAATCGATAAGTTCCAAGCCGAACCACCGAGGGTATTCGGTATGCGCCTTTCTAATTAGGCGTGAGCTTGCCTCCTTGTTGGGGTTTTCTTGTGGCCTTTACCCTTCAAAACACTGGGTCTCCTGGCCAAAAGATCTTGGCCTTGACTCTCCTGTTATAGTATTAGGCCATTTGTTATTGGTATACTGCCATTTGCACACATGCGGTGTTTATCGAGTCTGATAATAGGTCCAATTGTTCTTGTAGGGTGGGCTCGTTCGTCTCCAGTTGATATTGTCCTACTCGCAAAGAGTAGATTCCTATTTCAACAGGTAATAGTACTTTTAAACCATAGGTTAAGCTGAGTGGTGTCTCCCCTATTGCCTTTTTGTGGTACAGTATGCCCAGAGGATTCCATGGAGTTTGTTTGCCCATCAATCTTTTACCTCATTCGGATTGGTTTTTAACCCTTGAAGGATTGTCCCATTTGTTACCTCACCGAGTCCATTGGATTGTGGGTAAGCAACTGACGTTAGGCGATGTTGGATTTCTAATTTGTCATAGAACTCCTTAAACTATTTGTTTTTAAATTGTTTTCCATTGTTAGTGATTAGTACTTGGGGTAATCCGAACATGGTAATTATTGATAACCACATGAACTTTTGTATCTTCTTAATTATAATTTGGGTCAATAGTTCTGCTTTTACCCACTTTGTAAAGTAATCGATTGTAACAATAAGGAATTTTCATTGTCCTATTGCATGAAGGAATTGGCCTAGTATATCCATCCCCTTTGCGTAAAATGGCCAGAGACTTGTTATTGGGGAGAGCTTAGTGGAAGGTTGATGAGGTATCAAAGATAAGCATTAACACTAATCACACTTTTTGACAAATGAGATTGCATCAGCTTTCATAGTAGGCTTGTAAAATCCTTGTCTCAAGGCTTTGTCGGCCAGGTTCCATGCACCTGGGTGATTGTTGCATACTCGTTCGTGTATTTCCTTGAGGACATAGTCTCCTTCCTCAGGAACTAGACATTTGAGATATGGATGGCTAAAGGATTTCTTATAAAGAGCTCTATTGATGATGGCATATTGCGCGGCTTTCCGTTTAATCTTCATTGCTTTCATGTGTAACTCCTCGTTGTTTAAGTAGGCTTGTATAGGATCTTTCTAGCTCAGCGAGTCGTATATTGCCAAAATCTGTTCGGGTTTGTCGATGCTTGGGTAGGGAAGGCTCTAAATATATACTGTTCGACTTGTATCAACCGAGTCTCAACTGGCCAACTTAGAGAGGGTGTCAGCTCTAGCATTTTCTAATCTAGGGATCTGTTGTATGTACATCTTACCAAACTTACACATTACATCTTGTAATTTTGTCAGATATTTTGCCATTACTGGCTCTTTTCTTTCATAGATTCTTTCAATTTGCTTGACTATGAGCTGATTATCGATGAATACTCTTATGTCTCGGGCCCCTAGTGATGCCGCGATTTGCAATCCCATTAGGAGCGCCTCACATTTAGTCTAGTTATTTATGGCTCGAAAGTCAAAACGAAGAATATATTTAGCTTTGAAATCATCAGGGCCCATGAGGATGAGTCCAATACAGCTTCTTGATGAGTTAGAGGATCTGTCCACGTGCAGTGTCCATGCTGGCATTGTACATTCTTCTTGAGGGTTGGCGAGCACCTACTTAGTGTGGTTTAGAAGTGTGCATTTGAGAATGAAATCGACAAGTGCATGACCTTTGATGGTGAGGCTCGGTTGGTACTCGATGTCGAATCCATCGAGTTCGATGCTCAATTTGATCAGCCAACCGAAGGTGTCCCTCTTTTGTAGGATTTGCTTTAGTGGTTGATTGGTTAGTACCACGATTATATATGCTTGGAAGTATGGGTGCTGGGCGGTTATAAGAGAGCATAGGCCATCTTTTTAATAGATCTATAGTTGATTTTTGCTTCCTGGATGACTCAGCTAACATAGTATACTGGTCTTTTTACGTCGGCCTCTTATCGTACTAGGACGGATAAAGGGTATGGTCAGAAATAGATAGATAAATATAGAGTTTCTTACTGGAGTTAGCCGGGAGAGCAGCGGAGGTGATGAAAGATATTATTTAAGCTTATCAAAGACAGATTAACATTTTAATGTTCATGCAACTTTTGGGACCTCTTTAAAGTATCGAAGAAAGATTTGTACTTTTCTTCAATTTTAAACATGAATAAGCTCAGGTTAGCGATCCGTCCCATGAGATATTACATCTCCTTCAACGTTCTAGGTGGCGCCATATCCATGGTGGCTTGAATCTTTCCTAAGTTGGTTTTGATCACTCGGTTTGTGATTAAAAAGCCGAGGAACTTACCATATTTTTTCTTGAATGTACACTTTGCTAGATTTAGCTTCATATTATAATGCTCTAGCATCTGGAATGTCTCCTCTAGGTCTACTACGTGAGCTTCTGGACTAGTGCTCTTGACAAGCATGTCATCTACATAGGTTTCCACATTTCTACTAAGATGCTCGTTAAAAACTTTGTTAACCAATCTTTGAAAAGTTGTTTTCGCATTTTTTAAATAGAATGGCATGACTCTGTAGCAATAAATACCAAATTCCGTAATGAAGCTCATATTCTCTTCATCCTCTAGGGCCATACGAAACTAATTATACCTGAAATATGTATCCATAAAGCTTAAGAGTTAGTGACCCAAGGAGTTTTGCACAAGTTTGTTGATGTTAGGGAGTGGATAACTATCTTTTAGGTATGCTTTTGTTGAGATTGATAAAGTCAATGAACATCCTCCACTTGTCATTCCCTTTTTCTATCATGATCACATTGGCCAACCACTCTGAATATTTCACTTCCCTGATAAAACCTACTGCCAGAAACTTTTGGACTTCCTTTTGAATTGCTTGTTGATGCTCTAGTACGAATATTCTTTTCTTTTATTTCATAGGCTTATGGCTCAGGTCTATAGTCAATTTATGAATAATCACCGACGGTTGGATCCCGGACATGTCTTCTAGTGACCATGCAAAGACTTTGGAATGGCGACGAAGGTATTCGATAGTAATTTCTCACAACGGTGAGGGTAGGTGGGCCCCAACTTGAACAGTTTTCCAGGGATATTAGTAATTGGGATCTCAACTACCTCCTCAGCAGGTTATGGTTTGTCTATAATTGGGATCTCAACTACGTCCTCAACAGGTTGTGGTTTGGTCGTCTGCACAGTATCATCTCTGAATTCTACCATCTCTATTGAGAGGTTCTTGGTATCCCCTTTAGATGTGGTAAAGTCTGTAGAGAAGGGTTGTAGTTGAGGGTTGCGATACCTTCTGCCATTCTAAATTTAAGCTTGCCTCCAAGTCGGTTAGGTTAGGTCGGCCGAGAATAGCATTGTAAGGAGATGGGGATGTGATCATGCTGAATGTGGTCATTGTGGTGGCGTGGTTCAGGGAAGTCCCTAAGGTTTTTGTGAGGGAAATTGTACCTTCTGAATGTAGCAATTTTCCAGAGAGTCCCTTTAAGGGAGTTATCTAGGGTTGTAGGTTTGTGAAAGCGAAACCTATTTACTGAAAAGTATTCCAATAGAGAAGATCACAATCTACTCCTTAATCAATAAGAACTCTCCTTACTGTATATGATCTTATCTTGGCGGTGATAACTAATGGATCATGGTGATCTGAGGTAACTTCGATCAGGTTATTGTCATCGAAGCTAATTGGCGGTCTCTTTATTCTTGGTGGCATGGTAAGAGCAACAATGAAAAATCGAGGGTGAAATGGATCTCTTCCTAACCTGTTTCCACGGATGGCATCAATTTGTTGGATATGGGTTTAGACCCCACAGATAGTAGCTCCTTAGGCTTAAGAGTGGGGACGAAGTTGGTGCAGTTCCTCACTCAGTCTAGAGAAGTGTACCTATAAAAGACCACTGAGGGTTGGCCTAGTGGAAAAAACTTCGAAGAGAGAAATAGGCCAGGGAGAGTTGCGTATTTGCCCTGTGTTGTTCTTGTGTACTTTTTTGTGTAGGGTTCTAAAAAATACCTGGCTAGTTGCCAACGTTGGGTGTATGTAGCATGTATATAGGGTAAGTCTCGTATCAGTTTAGGTATAGAAAATCTTAGTTTCCTTACGAAAGCTACTGAGAATCTTCCTAGATTGCTAGGATTATACTCAAAGATCCGCAGGAGATTTAGTATCTTGTCAACTAAGGAAAGTTTTAATTGCCACAGAGGCTTTCTACCTTCTTGGGAGTGACCACCGAGATATGTTTTCTTATTAAAAAAGATTTTTCTAAGAGGAAAGAAATGCATATCCAATTAAGAAAGATTTAAATTTATTAAAAACTTATTTCCAACGGTTGGCCTCAGATTGTGTCTATCACATAATGGAATAAATTACGCTTGTAGCAATGGAACGTGTTCACCAAGAAGCGGTGCAGTTGGGGAGCTCGAGCACCGAGAGTTGAAATGATCGAGAGGGCACTACATTGGGAAATTGTAAGCGCGCCTAGCGAATTTGAAGATGGTATAAACCAAGGGCTCAAGTAGTGATATTATGATAATGGACTTATGATAATGGAGTGTTAGACCATGTGTCATCAACAATGAATAACATTTCTCAAGTTAAGTTGCTTGGTTACAAATTCAGGAAACTATCAACTTTGGTAGCAAATTCAAATATAAACCCTTGACGGGTAAGTTTTTATTATTATTCAATTTCTACATTTTCCATTTTATCCTGTATAAACAATGTATATATAATTATTGATATACTCAATTAATTAATTCAATTATATATTAAATTTAACTTATTAATTCAATTTTAAGATAAAAAATGAAAACTTACTCGAATTTAGATTGATAAAAAAATACTAATTTTAAAATTAAATACTCGTAAATCAATACAAATATAAGTATATTAGACAAACAACAAAAATAACTGTAGTACCAATGGCGATATCCATTAACATTTAGTGTCAAAATTTATTGTTGTTAGAGGTGGGTTATAGCTCCACAGATACCGGCTCCTTGCTGACTCGAACAGCTGCCTTCAAAAGGATATGAGACCTGCAAAAACGTTGGAGGGTGTTCCGACGGGGGAGACTCTTACGCTCAAGTCAGAAAGAGCGGTTTTCGAATGTAAAGAAACAGACTGAGAGTTTAGGAAGGGAGAGATTCCCTGTGATGAGTGTGCTCAATGTGTGAGGCTTTAAAAAACGTACCTGGCTTAGAGGGTTTTAGGATATTTTATACCTACGAGAATCGTATACTGTGGGGGTGCTTCAACCCTACTTTCCTTATTGAACCGATTTAAAAATCTCAGAGTTCAATATTCTGAATTGATTGTAATTCTCATCTCATGGGATACATTAATTTTCTGGAGGGACCCTTTATTAATTGAAATGTCCTAAAAATGCTGCTCTCAAATAGGAAATTGGAGTTATTAGGATGTTTTGACATTCCTTTAGAATCGTTAGTGTTGTTAGCTATCGATCAGTCACTTGGCCGATGAAAGATCTTCTGAGTTCGTTCGTTTGATGGACTAATGATTCAGTACTCGATCGGGGCGATTACCTTTGCTTGATGAATCACGTTTGGCTAGTGAGGCGACTGAGATTTTATCGTTCGGGAGATTTGGATGACTTAGACCCTATCGATAGGTAGTCACAACCTGGGCGACTAAGCCCCTTCGGTAGATAGTCATAGAGAGTATTAAATATCGGTCGATAGTTGTCCTTTGTGGGGTTTGTGTGTGTGGGTCCTTCAAATACCGTCCTTTTGAATTGGGCCTAGAGCTATGCCCTATTACTTGTGCCTTACTCAGGGTACCATTTCGTGAGGAAGGTACCGTGAGTAATGTTGGCATCGTAGGCCATCATTGGGGGTAGATGGATCGTCTCTTGACATTTTTATAAGACTATTTGCTCTTATGTGCCTGGCATCTTCATTTTTCTTCTTTTTCTGAGATAAGTTAAAAAAGTTATTTTCAGAAATAATGGCGAAAACGTCCGCTTCTCAGTCTTTTCCAGGCATCAGTGACCTTGTGAGCATTATGTCCCTAACGGAACTTCAAGAAGTCCAAACTGATATGCTGATGGGAGATGATTATACCTTGGTGTCTGCTACAAAAACCAATAGGGCTAATACGGTGCCAGAGGGTTGTGTGTCGATATACCTCCAGTCGGTTAAGTATGGATTAAAAGTCAGATACACAGGTCCTTTGGCGAAGTTATTACGTCGTTGGAATATATTTCTAACTCTTCTGATCTCAAGTGCTTGGTGTCTAGTAGTTGTTGTGGGTTCTCTGTTAGGGTTTTGTCGTCTTCTCTTTGATTTTGATATCTTGTCGTCTATCTTTATTTTGATGACATGTGAAAATAGTGGCTTGATCACGGGCTAGTACAAACTACTGACTCGACCCAAGTTTGACTGGAAGTTTTGCTACAAAGAGTCCATTGATAAGAACTGGATGCATAAATTCTTTTTCGTAGAGTTTTCGGACAAGAATCACATCTCTGTCTTGCCCGATGCCAATGAGGGGCCTTCTTTAGGACTGAATCCTCTAACCGCATCTAAGCACGGTCGCTTCATTCTGTTAGTCGGCGGTTATTATAAGTCCACCGATTGAAATATGTGGGTCGAGTCCTTACTAGATGATCAGATGCTATCCTTGGCTGGTCTGTTGATTGGGGAGAAGAGGAAGATCGATAGGGCTCTCTTATTGGAGAGAGGAAAAGTTGTGTTGGTTGATTCTATGGATGCCCTCGATAATGCTGTACTGGAGAAAATTACCATCGATAGGCAGGTTCGATTGGGTGCGAGGGAATCCCCTTAGGAGCCCGTCGGGGCGTCTATGGCCCTCCAGAAGTCTTCTTCTTCCTTGTTGAAGAGAAGAAAAATTTCATCACCTTTGCCTTCGTTAGGGCACGAGCTGATTGTTCTGTTGGAGTGCTCGGGTTCGTCAGGAGCCATTCTAATGGAGACTCTTACCTCAAAAGATAGTAAGTCTTCGGGGAAAGGAAGCAATAGTGAGGGTGAACCAAGGAGATTGGGAGATGCTCCCTCATCTGGCACTAAGACAGGGTCACATGCTCCCATAGCTGTGATGGAGGAAATGACAGGGACTTCATCTGTTGTTCTAGTTTGGCCTTTGCACAAAGGAAAATGCAAGGTTCCTGATGGCACTTTTTTTCCACTTTCCATTCCCGTTCGATCATTTGATGGGAAGAAGGGTTCAAAAGAATAGGGAACTGTCGCCATATGTGCTGGGGATATGTAATACAGCTACATAGACCTGGCTGAGGCGGATCGCGTTGCCAACTGGTTGGACTTTCATCGGTGTGAGCTCGACTTCCATAGGATATCTTACTAGCAAATTGGGGAGCGCTTAAGTCCCTAGGCTTAATGGTATCCTCTTCTCTATACTCATTGGATTCTTTCTCATTTTTACCTTTGTTGACTCAGTTTCCCTTTCAGACAATAGCTCTTGTTGAATTTCAAGAATAACAGGGGAGGCAGGTGATAAATCACTTAGACAGACGTATCTCTGAGTTAAGCCGTCCTACTCAAGCGCAGGAAGGAGTCCCTATTCAGGAGGAAAAGGGCGCGAAGACCGAAAGCACATCCAGTGCGTTGCTTAATAAGAAAGAAGAAGAGGTAAGAAACCTTCGATTAAAGTTGGCAATGTGAGAGGTTGACATTAGAGGCTAAGGTGTGCGAGGTACATCTTCAATTGGTCGAGAAGTTGGCCCAAATTCGTGAAGAGTCTCTTCGGGTGGCAGAATACAGAATAACTAACCTTGAGAAATCTTGTACGAAATACTCCATCACCTTTAAAGATTCTCAGAGCCAATTGTCCAAAAGGTTGAAGTGTGCCGAAAAAATAATCTACCACATGGGTCTAAGTGATGCTCTGCCCCCAGTTAAGGAGGCAGCGAAGACTCAGTGTCTGACTGTCCCCCCTTCTTGATTTTTTGTAACCTTCTTTTGAAATTTTGTACCCGATACCCTTTGCTTGTTCTGTCACGCCCCGAACCAGAGTCGTGAACAGCCGCCCGTTGCCCTAGATGCTGGCTGGATTTTTACAGAAAATCGGGCAGAACCTCTCCATAAATTGGAGGTCTCCCATGTACAAATAACCTGTTAAACCTATGAAATTCAAAATCATTTTGTAAAATAAACAAATGGCCATCTCGGCCTCACCAAAATCAACCAATTCCCACAGCCAACATTCAGAACAACGCAAGGCTATAAAATTCCTAGCAGACCTAACCACAGACCTCTAATGTCATGCCCAACTAGAGCATGAGCAGCCGCCACACCGAGCGGACCTAATTTATACAAATGTATAACAAATTTCCCAAATAACATTCAAATACATACAATCGCCTCAATACAAATGAAATATGAGAGTTTCGCAAATAAACATACATAAATTTTTACAGTCATCCCAAATTAAGTACAAGGTCAACTACAAACCTCAACAAGACCTCGCAGGGTCGAAATAAATTTTATAATTCATCTTTCAATTTAATCTTAAGATCTCACCTTCCTAAACGTCAAGTACACCCAAGCTCTATACTCTGAAATGTCGCTCCAGCACAAAAATCCTGTCTGGGGGAGGAAAGAAGAGGGGTGAGTATCTATGGGAGGATACTCAGTGAGTGAGGGGATTAATCTCAAGTACTAATAGTGTGGGTGAATATTGGAGTGTCAAATAATATCATTCGTAAACAATAATTCAAGTTTTACAGTAAAACATGATATGTTCGATAAAATGAACTCTTTAATCATTCACACGATATCACACATATATGCATCGATTTAAAAATCAAGTATAACATAGAGCTAGCCGAAAGAATCCTGGCAAAGGTCAACCGTGACCAAGGACAGGCGCATCGGGGGTTTTATTATGCAAAGTGTTTCAAAATTAGCTCTCTACTCCGACGTTGGCCGTGGGCTTAGCTCCTTGCTTACCCAGTCTCGTCAAATAGGTCACCGCCCGGTGCTAGACGGTGGCGTCACACACGTCCTCCCCCGATGTGGGTTCAACTGTTCGTGCCTATGAAATATATAAACTGGATGGTCAATAGGTCACCGCCCGGTGCTAGACGGTGGCATCACACACGTCCTCCCCCGATGAGGGTTCAACCGTTCGTGCCTATGACCATATAAATTGGACATTTGCGGATACCTCCTGCAGAAGCGTATCCGGGCAATTCGTGCCTCTTCAAAGTCCCTTCGTAGCTACGGAATCATCAATGTCATCATCATAGTATCTCATCACAAGTGGGCATCCCGGTGCCCTCACAGTTCATCAAAACATTTCAAATACGTGTGCCAAATACATTTCATCAAAATCATTTCAAATCAACAACCGATGCAATGGTAGTATAGAAAACATTCCATTTCTCAAATTATGACACAATTTCATTTCATTTCAAACATGGATGCATAATCGCAGAAAACATAAGTACGACACTCCAATAGTCACAAAACAGATTTGAGATTAAATATCACACGTCGAATCAATGCATATCAAAGCATGTTTTGTTTAAAAACACGGTAAAATCAAATTTTCACTATTTCATGCAAGAGATTAGGGTCCCACTCACATTCCAAGGAGGGTGGTCACTCCCTATTTCCACAATGAAACCAAACTTGACTCCTCGAGTCTCCAAATAGATCAACCTAGGGTTTTGCGCAGTTTACGATTTCCTCGTCTCAACGGCTTCTTAGTTCACTCCGAGATCTGCGCAGGAGTGAAATCGGCCTAGGGTTTTTGAGGTCTGCACTAACGGCTTGGTTGAAGCTCCTGTGATGATCGCAGAACCCAACAATGTGCAGCTCACGGTCGAGCAAACAGGGGAGGAGGCTGTGGCCCGTCACGCGTGCGAGAGGGAGAGAAGTGCTTGCGGCTACACGGGAAAGGAAGGTCGCCCGCTGCAGTCGCGTGCGTGCAGGAGCGGTTTCGCGCGCGCTGGGGTAGGGCAGTCGTGTAGCAGGCTCGCGAAATCGCCCGAGCAATCGCGCAAGCAGCCGTGCGCAGTCGTGCGAGCAGGGAGGGAGAGATAGGTGGCGACCCGTGGTGGGTCGCGTGGCTGCGGGTGGCGGTGGTTGCGCCGGTGGACAGCGACCGAGTCGCGGCAGAGGGAGAGAGGATTCGGGTGAGAGCGAAGGAGATTGCGAGTGAGAGATCGAAAGATAGAGAGAGAAACAGAGGAAGAGAGAAGCCGAGAGAGAGAGAAAGAGAGAGATGCGGTGGTGACGCCCGTGGAGGATGGCAGCGATCGCGGTGGAGGCGGCGAGGGCGATGTGGCGCGGTGAGGGAGAGGAGAAAACGGAGAGGCAGAGAGAGAAAGAGGGAAAGAGAGAGAGAAGAGAAAAGAATTAGGGCTTTTAGCCCTAATTCGGATTTTTTTTTTACTATTATTATTATTATTATTATATATTTCTTTTTATAAATAAATTATAAATAATTAAATGAGTAATGTATAAATTAATAAATGAATAAAAAAATCATCTATATATTTTTTTTATACTCACTTTATTTTACAAATCGGAAATACGGATACATTAAATATCCCAAAAATTTCAAATTACATACCTCAAAATCGAAAATCAATAAAAATAAAATCTTTCTCTCTATATATAAACTGAGAAATATTTTATTCAATTTCATGAGCAGAAATACCTGTACGGACACCGCAGTGTCGGTGTTACATGTTCAATAAGAAATCCTTACTTTTTTGTCGATAGAAGTCACCTTGTTTTTCTTAGTTGCAATTCTTGCTGAGTCTGATAGAATTAGGGCGACTTGGGCCTAGTGTTCGGTAAAAAATAGGTCATAGTAGGACCGTGTCTACCCGTTCGGGGAGTCCCATCCCTTATTGACAACGCATACGAATGATAGGATCTGGGCGACTTAGTCCATTCGTTCATTAGATAAAGGGGTCGTGTCCACTCATTTGGGGAGTTCTATCACTTATTGACGACACGTTCGAACGATAGGATCTAGGCGACTTAGACCCTTCATTAGCTAGATAAAGGGGTCGTGTCCACCCGTTCGGGGAGCCATCCCTTATTGACGACACATTCGAACGATAGATCTGGACGACTTAGGCCCTCCGTTCGTTAGATAATGGGGTTGTGTCTACCCGTTCGGGGAGTTTTATCCCTTATTGATGACACGTTTGAACGATAGGATCTTGGCGACTTAGACCGTCCGTTCATTAGATAAGGGGCCGTGTCATTCTCAATTGTAATTCTTACTGCGTCAGTCCGATAGAATTAAGGCGACTTGGGCCCATTATTTGGTAAAAAATAGGTAATAATAGGACCGTGTCTACCCATTCAGGGAGTCTCATCTTTTATTGACGACGCATACGAACGATAGGATTTGGACGACTTAGGCCATTCGTTCGTTAGATAAAGAGGCCGTGTCCACCCATTCGGGGAATTCCATCCCTTATTGACAACACGTTCGAACGATAGGATCTGGACGACTTAAGCCCTTTGTTCGTTAGATAAAGAGGTCATGTTCACCCATTCGGGGACTTCCATATCTTATTGATGACACGTTTGAACAATAGGATCTGGGCGACTTAAGCCCTTCATTCGTTAGATAAAGAGGCCGTGTTCACCCGTTCGGAAAGTTTTATCCCTTATTGACGACACGTTCGAACGATAGGATTTGGGCAATTTAGGCCCTCCGTTCGTTAGATAAGGGGCCGTGTCGACCCGTTCGGGGAGTTCCATCCCTTATTGACGACACGTTCGAACGATAAGATCTGGATGACTTAGCCCCTCCGTTCGTTAGATAAGGGGCCGTGTCCACCCGTTTGGGGAATATACTTGCCGGAAGTCCATTAAGTCGATATCTCACTAATTTGAAAAATACACCCGCATTCTGGAGAGAAAACCATTAATAATAGACCCTGACGATCACTTTGGAGCAGAAGTGGAGAGCTCCGGACCGCATGACAATGTCTCGATCCCTAGCGGTGTTCTAAACTTGATATTCATATGTTTAGTGCTGGACAGAACCTCCAAGGCATTCAAACCCGGCCTGCCCAGAATGACATTGTAGAGTGAAGGAAGATCAACTATGTTGAACATGACAGAAACTGTTGCATGGTTAGGGGGCGTTTCGAGGGTAACCGAGAGTGAGATAATACCTTCGAGGTATATCTATTTACCTAAAAGCCCTTTGACCGGCCCTGCGTGAGGTTGGAGATGAGTAGAAGTAAACCACATTCGTTTGAAAGCATCCTGGTATAAAAGGTTGCAGCCTGCCCCCTGATCGACAAAGATCTTTCTGACTTCGTGTTGCCCAATCTTGACGGTCATCACGAGGGGGTCATGTCGATTTGGGTCTATTCTGACTAGATTTTCGTCCGTGAAACCAATGACGGGTCTCTTCCCACCTTGTCGCTTGTTAGCATCTGTCGCTAGAATTTTTTGTAGTGTAGAAGGAAGTGTTTTTGGGAAATAAAAGATCGACGTGATTAGACATCCTGCTTTATTTTCTAACAAATCATTGGAAGAATGGGGAGGCTTCTGGAGGACTCGCCCATTCTAGATTTGGAATATTACTTCATCTTTTCTGTCGGTTGGGGGCCGAGCAGGTTGTCGATCCTCTGCCCGGTCACGTCACGACAGCTCCTGCCAATGGTCGGCAGGGGGATCTCCTTCCCTCTTGTTGATGAACTCTTGTAGTCTCCCATTGCACACCAGGAATTATAGTTCATCCTTTAGCTTCTTGCAATTATCTGTTATGTGGCCGTAATCGTCTCTGTCCTTGCTGGAGTCATCCTCGGTCGACCGTGGGGGCCATCGGATGTATGGCTTGTCCATGATTAAGGCTAAGACCCGACTAGGAGTCTCGTTCAGTGGGGTGCAGTTGTGATACCTCCGTGAAGGAGGGAGATTTACTTGGCTCTTCCTTGGTGGAGACCTTCTGGGTGATCGGTTATGTTTCTTTTAAACGTATCGGTCTCTTCTATGGTCAAACGCCTCAGTATCTTCAGCGGCGATATATTTCTTGGCTCAGGCATAAAATTCTTGGATAGTAGTAGGAGGGTTCTTTGTGATCGGTACTTTTATACCAGAAAGTTGTAGTCCTGTTAGTAGTACAGCCAATGCGATGGAATGATTCAAAGATGGGACCCTCATCATCTCTGCCTTAAATCTCTCCAGGAAGTCCCTTAGGAACTCATTCTCTTTCTGATATAATGACAGTAGAGAAGTGGACTTTCTTTTGACCCCTCTACTTATCATGAAATGTGACTCGAATTGTTACCGTAGTTGAGAGAAAGTCTTTATGCTCAATAGAGAAAGAGAGTTGAACCAAGTTTCGTAAGGGTAGTGGGAAAATGTTTACACATGGCCACATCAGACATGTCTCTTAAAATCATCATAGTCAAGAAATAGGCCACATGATCCCGAGGGTTTGTTGTCCCATCGTATCTTTCCATGAGGGTAGGAGTATGTTGCGAAGCATAGGTTCCGAAGAGATATTCGGATCGAAAGGTGACGCATGAGAATAGAGGGAAGGTTGGTTTCCCTAAGCATTAATCCGCCTGAATTCTTTGGCAACGAGTTTTTCGACTTGCTTTCGAAGATCGCCGGGATCTAATTTGGAATTTTCGGATACTTCATGGTGTGGGGGCGACGGTCGTCGCTGGGGACGCCTAGATCCCCCAATAGAAGACTGGCTCTCGGGCTTAAGGGCGTGGCTAAGTCTCTCCAATTGTTTTCTCATATCTTGAATTTTTGATTCAAGCCTCTCCATCTGGGGGCAGCTGACTCGCTCTGGAGCAGGGGCCACAATTGGTTACTCCGGGATCGCGGGCTGCAGGGCCTATTCTTGATGAGGCGGGCGAGGGGAGGCCGCAAGATCATGAGTAGAGTGATCGGGTGCCATAGAAAGGGTGGCCTTGGAAAAAGTTGCAACATGCCTTTCTGCAATAGGGGCAGCTTTTGAAAATGCACTGGTTTTTAGAGGCATGGTTGTCAGAATTACAGAAGTTAGTCTAGTTTGTTTCCCACAGATGGTGCCAATTTGTTGTAGGTGGATTATGGCTCCACAGATACCGGCTCCTTACTGACTCGAACGGCTGCCATCAAAAGGATATAAGACCTGCAAAAACTATCGGAGTATGCTTTGACGAGGGGAACTCCGACGCTCAAATAAGAAATAGCAGTTTTCGAATATAAAAAAACAAATTGAGAGCTTGAGAAGGGAGAGATTCCCTGTGATGAGTGTGCTCAATATGTGAGGCTTTGAAAAACGTACCTGGCTTAGGGGGTTTTAGGATATATTATACTTGCGAGAGTTGTACACTGTCGGGGTACTTCAACCCTACTTTCCTTATTGAACCGATCCGAAAATCTCAGAATTCAAAATTATGAATTGATTATGATTTTCATCTCATGGGGAACATTCGTTTTCTGGAGGGACGCCTGCCTTAACTGAAAGATCCTAAAAATGTTGCTCTCAAATAGGAAATCGGAGTTATTACGATATTTTGACCTTCATTTAGAATCGTTAGTGTTGTTGGCTATTGATCGGTCGCTTGGCCGCATTTGATGGACTAATGATTCAGTACCCGATCGGGCCGATTACTTTTGCTTAATGAATCATGTTCGACTAGTGAGGCGACTGAGATTTTATCGTTCGGGAGATCTGGATGACTGAGCCCCTATCGATAGGTAGTCACAACCCAGGCGACTAAGGGCCTTCGGTAGATTGTCATAGAGAGCATTAAATATCGGTCGATAGTTGTCCTTTGTAGGCCTTGTGCGTGTGGGCCCTTCAAATACTGTCCTTTTGAATTGGGTCTAGGACTACGCCTTATCAATTGTTTTTTATATACTCTTTTTTTCTTTTTTATTTTTTCTTGCCCAACTCTTTCTCTCTCATCTCAATCTTTGTCTTTTTTTCTTTTTTTTCCTCAAACCTCTAAAGTCTCCAACCTTCTCACTTATAATATATATTAGCTTTTTTTTTTTTTATTTATTCCCCCCTTTAAAAGCAACATATTGTAAAGATAAAAATGGAGTAGAGAGAGTTGAGGGAAGGGGGGAAAAATAATAACAGATACTATAAGTGAGGAGGCATGGAGACTCTGGGGAAGGAGGAAAAAATAGAAGTGGATGTATTGGAAAGAGAGAGAAAGGATAGGATGGGAAAAATAAAAAAATAGATTATGTGAGAAAAATAATAAATAAAAAAGAGTACATGAAAAAAAAAAGAAAGAGAATCAATAACATTAAATGTCAAAAAAGATACATTTAATATCAGCCGTCAATCAAATTTGAATACTAAATATCAATAGATTCAACAATATATATTATTTTAAAAAAATTATATCTTATTAAATTTAAAACAAAACGAGGTGCGTTAAAAAGATCATGTAATATTTATTTATGGAATTATTGAAAACTTGTGTATTTAAAATATTTTAGAGATGAGAAGAAAGAGGATTCAAATTTTTCTAAAGTATATATGGTCAATGTTGTTGCCTTTGTTGTTTTTATTTTTCTTTGAAAATATGAGGTTCAAAAATGAAATAAACTGAAAATAACTTTAATTTGGTAAATAAAAATTAATTCAAGTGTAGGCTTTTGAAGAGTCAGGCTGGCAGTAATGGGTAGCGAGAAGAGGTCGAGGGAGGAGAAGGAGGCGAGGACATCTCCTTTTGTTCCTCAAGCTCCTCCCTCTGCTCTTCATCTTTAATTTTACATATCTCTAATTGATTGATTGATTGATTTTTCCTTGTAGAAGAAAGAGAGCAGCAGAAGCAAATGAAAATCAACTGAACCTTCTGATGATAAGACAAAGAAAAGAAGCTCCAGACACCGCTCTTCTCATTCAAAAAGCCTAACATTCTTCTTCAAATATTGCTTTTTGGATGATACCCCCTTGAATTTCATTCTTAGGGTTTCTTTTCTTTGATTTCTAGTAATTCTTTCGCTGGGTTTCAATTATTTCAAGGGTTTACTCAATGCAATCTATTTGTTCCTTCTGCATATGTTAAAACATTAAAATAAAAAATCAGAAATTTGTCTAACATTGGTTAACTTTCAGTCCATTTTTTGTGGGTAATGGGACGTGACCCAAAAACCCAAACCAAAAGAGTCAATTCTCAAAGAAACCCACGAAGGGCGCTCATGAACCTGTATCTGACAATCGTCACAATAAGCTATTGAAAGGTCTCAATCGCCCGGATCAATCTATCGAAGGGTCTCAGTCGCCCGGACCTCCCGAACGACAACGCTTCAGTCGCCCGAGTCCACCAAACGATACTCGCCGAGCGAAGGCAGTCGTCCCGATTGGGCAAATAAATAGCAGCAAACCAATCGGATGAGTCCCGATTGACCATATATCGGTCGAGCGACCAAACGACAAGCAGCTCCTCTAATGATTCTAAAGGAAGATCAGAACTTCCTTAACTTCAATCTCCTATTTCATAATGGCATATCCCGAATCTTTCAAGTAAAGAATGCATCCCTCTTCAAAATAGTAGTTCCACCGATAAATGGGGATCGTAATCAACTCATAGAATTAACTCTCGAGATTCTCGGATCAGTTCGATAAAGAAGGTAGGGTTGAAGTCTCCCGGCGGTGCACAACTCTCAGAGGTATAAATCATCCCTAAAAGTCTCAGAACTAGGTACGCACTATGGGCCGAACACTCTTGGTATACTGATCACAGGGAACAACCTTCCCTCTACTCTTAGTTTGTTTCTTTCAATCGAAAACCGTTTTTTACTGATTTGAGCGTCAGAGCCTCCCCGCCTGTAACACCGACACTACGGTGTCCGTATTGTACTCCTGTACTTGAAATTAATAAAAATATTTCTCCGTTTATATATATATATATAGAAAAATTTTAAATTTTATATTGATTTTCGATTTTGGGGTATTAAACTTAAATTTTCGGTATATTTTAAAATGTTGCATCCGTAATTCGCAGTAAATCCCAATTCTACGAAATTTATATTTTAGAGAAAAGTGGATATAAAAATATATATATATTGATATTTATTAATTTATTTAAATTTGTAAAAAAAAAAAAAAAGGAAGAAGAAGGGGTAAAACGCGACGTTTTGCCCCAAATTCAATTAGGGCTTTTAGCCCTAATCTTCCTTCTTTCGTCTCTCTCTCATTCTCTTATCCTCTCCTGTGATTCTCCTCCGCTGCTGCCTCCACTGCGAGTTGCCGCACGCCACCGTAGCTCCTCTCCACCGCCACCTCTCTCTATCACTTTCTGTCCCTCTCTATCTCTATTTCTCTCTCTCAGTTTCGATCTCTCTCAGTCCCTCTCTCGATTCCCCTCTCGTGCGATCTCTTTCTCTCTCTATCGTCTCACTCTCTCACCATCTCTGTCTCTCTCTATTTCTTCTCTCTCGCGCGACAGACGGCTCTCCCTCCCGCGCGACAGAGACTGCTCACTCTCTCCCTGCCTGCGCGAAAGTTCATCTCCCACTCTCGCGACTGCGGCCTCTCCCTTCCTTCTAGCGCACGCTACTGCAGCGCGCGACGGCTCCCCTGCGTGCGCGATTGCAGTGCGCGATAGCCCTGCACGCCCGACTGCAGCGTGCGGCTGCAGTGCTGCTTCCCCCGCTCGCGCGCTCGCGCGCACTTCTCTCCCTCTGCTACGAGCAAGTTCTGCCACCTGCGGAAGCCCCAACCGAAAGCCCTAGGTCGACTGTGCCTTGTTCACTGCAAAGGTTAGATCAAACCTTAACCCTAATTCTAGGGTTTCAAACCTTCTTAGGAATTAGGTTTAGATTTATGAAATTAATACAAATTGGAACTTTTGCAGGCTTTGGAATGGACTGAGGAGGCGTTCGATTTAGGTTACAAATTGTGGAACCCTAGGTGAGAGGGATTTCTTACTACATTCAATAACTGATTTAGTTTAGGTTGAATGTAGGATGTGAAGCTTTATATGTGAATTGAAAATGAGTTGAATTCGAATGAAATGCACTGTTCTGAGATTTTATATGTAGTTACTTAGGGTTAAGTCCTGTATAGTATGAAAGGATGTGTTAGATGATGATAGGACCATGTTAGATTGATTAGGATTGCCTTCTTGGGAATTTGATTGAAATGTGCCTAAAAGATTGAAATGAAATTTTGTGTTTGGCATGCGAATGAGATGCAAAAGTGTACAGACTTTTGGTATGTAAGTGGTGTAAAAATGTATGCATTATGGCATGGAAATGGGAAGTAAACTTGTACAGAATTTGGTTTGAACTAGTAATAGTGTTTGAGTGTTTGTTTGTACATTTAGAGACTTGAAAAGTATGTGTCAAAGAAATGCATTTATGAAAATCTATGCTTGAATATTAAGGATAAGTCTAGTGTCTGATATGGAAAGAGAATGTTTCGGATGATAGAATCAAGTTGATTTGATTTGAATGGTTGCTTTTAGAGTTTAATTTGACGAATGCATGAAAACAGTCAAAATTTGGGATTTGAGCCTAAGGATTGATGCGTTGTTTTACATTATAGTTGGTGTTGCATATAGGTAAGTCAAATACAATCTCTATATTATGAAAATAGGTTTCAATACCTTTAAAATGAGACATGGTTTGAAGAAATCGGATGAGAATCGAAAGTGTATGATTTTTCAAAGATTTTCCAGTTCGTAGGAAACTTATTTATTTTAAGTGTATTTCCAATTTTGATTGGTTTTAGGATTGAATCAGGCTTGATTTTGATTTGATTAATTATTTATAAATGGAATGAAATTGATGACATTAGAGTATATTTATAAATCGAAGAATTTGGATTTGTATAAAATTTGGGAAAATGGATAAAACCTAAAAATATTTAGAAATTGATGAAATGAGAATCTAGAAAGGTGATTATGTAAATGTGTTGATTTTTGCTTAATTTGGGTGTGGAAATCAAGTAAATGGATGTTATAGTGTGCAGGAAATTTCAGTATATGAAATGTTTGATTTAAGTCTTAAATGAACACATATTGAGGGGAGAAACCCTAAGGAAACATGTACAGGAAAATTTAGAACTTTGGGTATGATATTTGATGGGTTTTAAAGTGATTTTGAGTGTTAAAATGTGGATTTGATGTACTTGTGTGTGTGCTGGATTTTGGTATTGAAGTATAGTGTGTATATATGTGTATTAGTGACTGAAATGAGGATGGAATGAGTGCAGAATTTTCTACACAAATGAAAACTAAAAAGGAAGTCATTTTCATGTGAAATATGTAGTGAAATGTAAGGAAAATGGAATAAGAAAGTATGCAAAATTTTGTGGTGTGTTATTGACTATGTGTATGTGAAATTGAGGCCATGAGTATGAAGAATTATGTATATATGTATGCTGAATTTTGGATAGAGGTTAGCGAGCATGTGGATGTAAAAATGTCTTGACCGAATCCATTGGAGAGATTGGGAATGAATCTAGTAAGCAAGATGGAGGCTTATATGTGTATGTAATAAGGTATAAAAATTGTATGCATATATATAGTGATATCGGTGTGTTAAAGTGATATGAAAATGTGTAATTGTAAAGAATGAGCAAAAGCATGTGTTTGTATTTATATGATAAATGTATAGTATTGTATTGGTGTATTGAAGAGAATAAGTTGATAAAGAAATTTGAATAAGAGTACGTTGGTGTATATGCTGACTCTTATGTGCGGCGAGAGATTTGGATTGGTGTGAGCTTTGTGCAGGATTGATTGAGTACCATCACTTGAGTCTTGCGGACATGTTGTAAGCATGAACAAATATGAAGAGTTAAGGTAGTGGCCTAAAAGAATTGACTTGACATTGGAAATTTGAAAATGAAAAACATGCATTTTAGCCAATTGAACAGCATGTAGTCCTTTAGCATAACTTTCTCTACACAGCTCCGAATGACATGAGGTTTTCTGCCTTAGACACTAGACATCCTTAGTTTTAAAAATGAAATAAAAAACCCCTGATTTGTAAAGGTGTATTAGAAGTTATAGCCTATTTTCTATAACTGCGCAGGTTTGAAACTTGCTGATTTTATACATGCGTAAGTGTTAGATGTCTTGATTGAGGGGAACACTTTTTCTTCGCTTCATGGTATTATTGGAGAGTGCGCTACCCTCCCCCATACTGTGATTGAGATTTATTTCAATGTTTTCGTTTAATATGTAACCCTGTTTTACAACAGTTTGATAAATGAGCATGATTTATCGTGTGCTTGAAATGTTTTGACTGGTTTTGGAATTGAATTTTTGTGAACCGATGGAGTGTCCAAAAATTTGGTTGAATTATGAAAATATGCATCCATATGGTTGAAATGTATAATGTGCCATTTTATACAATATGTTACATTTGGTTTGTGAACCTGATTTACGGCACATGTTTGATATGATATTGATTTTGGCCTTGAGGGCTTTAGTATGTATTGTTCCGTAGCTATGAAAGACACCGTGAGAGGCGCTTGGGTGGCGTCTGGATATGCCTAGGCCTGGGGTATCCCACGAGTTTTCGAGATTATATTTACGACATGGTACTAGCCAGGTTGAACCCGAAAGGGGGAGGATTTGGATACTTTCTCCAAGTCTAGCACCTGGACGAGGTCCGTCGCCAACGCCGGGGTAGAGAGCACTTTAAATAAATTTGCATATAACACCCCCGGTGCGCCTGTCATAGGTCGAGGTAGACCTCTGTCAGGACACTTTCGGCTGGCAGCTCTATGATTTTAATGACAGTGTTTTGGATGCATATTTGTCTTGAAAATGTGTGCTAATGATATATTGTTAAAATAAAAAGCATGATGATTTGAAATATGATTTGTATACTTATGTTTTGACACTCCAGTTTCACACCCCATATTAGACGATTATATTGACCCACTCACTCATTGAGTATTCTTCCCTGAGTACTCACCCCTCCTCTTTCCCTCCCCAGACAGGATTATGGTGTTAGGGTGACACATTTGGCTCTAGAGGGCTTGATAGCTTGTTGGTGGATTTGGTATTTACAATGGTGAGATTTAAGTTTTAATTGAAAATACGAATTTCGTACTTTATGTCGACCTTGCGTGGTCTTGATATTGAGATCCGTAGTTGGTCGTGTACATATTATGGGATGACTATATAAATTTTGGACTTTTGTTTGCGAAACTCTCATATTTCACTTGCATTGAGGCATTTGTAAATATTTAAAGTGTTAACTTGGGAATTTGTAATATATTTGCATAAATTTAGGCCCGCTCGGTGTAACGGCTGCTCATGCTCTAGTTGGGCATGACAGTAGATGTCTGTGGCTAGAACTGCTGGTAATTTATTTAGCCTTGCGTTGTTCTGGATGTCGGTTGTGGGATTTGTTGGTTTTGGAGAGGTTGGGATGACCATTTGTTTAATTTACAGGATGATTTTAAATTATACAGGTATACAGGTTTATTGTACATGGGAGATCTCCGATTTATGGGGAGGTTCTGCTCGATTTTCTGTAGAAATACAGCCGGCATCCAGGGTAACGGGCGACTGTTCACGAACCCGATTTGGAGCGTGACAGTTCAGTTGGTATCAGAGCTCTAGGTTGAGAGCTGTGTTCGATAAAATAGTTTGAAAGTATTCCCAAGTATGATTTAAAAGTCCTCAATGCATATGAGAGTTTCATTACAGTCATGAGATCCCAATACATGGTTTTAGGCATATGAGTTATTCTTTTTAGGGGGTTAGATACGGTGCGTATGTAACCTAGCATATCATTTCCATCGGTTTTTAAACCGGTAAGTTTATTCATTTAGGGGGTTAGTTACTTCGTAACTAACCCTAACCTTTGAATCATATTTAATTTAAGTTCTTTTTTTGAAAGATTATGATTACTAGACGAGGTACTAGATTTGTACCTGTGACATCTAGAATACTCGAGGATGTTTTCTCGTCAGGTGTATCCTTCTAGCACTCTCTCAGCCAGCTATTATAGCTACGGTTCTATCACCATCATTTGATGCATTTATGCAGATGTATGAGTGGTACACCTCCCATTGGATTCGAATGCCTTGATTCTTAACTCAAATTCTTTTTAGGGGGTTAGTTACTCCATAACTAACCCTAATCCTTGATTTCCACTTAATGAAAATGTGCTCTATTTGCAGAACTATGCCGCCTAGATGTAGTACGCGTGGTGCACATCTAGAGAGTCCCTTAGTGTCTGATGCACTTGTGGCACTCGAGACTTCACGAGTACCAGAGGACGCTTCCTCTGCTCACGCACCTTCACTAGTGCCACCCTCAGCACCTCCACCGGCTATTACAGCTGAGATTCCTCCATCACCACTCGACGCCTTGAGACAGTGGCAGGAGTGGTACAGTAGATATGGGGTGCAGATGTCACCACCTCTATCATAGACTCCAGCGACCGCACCTACGACCATACTTGCTCCTACGACACCGATTCCTCCTCCGGTGACCGGTTCTTCCATTTCTAGTCCAACCGATGAGACATCGGTTACTTTGAGGCGCATCCATGAGCTTACTCAGTTGGTGACAGAGTTACGACTGCTCAGATACACAGACTTTTCAGGATCTAGTGATGTCGTAGCGGCGAAGCACTGGATCTGTAGGATTCACAGGATCCTTACTGATGTGGGATTGTCAGAGGAGCTCAGATTTAGATTTGTTGAGAGACTCCTCAATGGTGATGCCCTCACTTGGTGGGAGGCTATTTGTGACGAGGCTATTGACTCACTGCGGTAGGAGGACTTCTTGAGGGAGTTCGACCACAGATATTTTACGGAGTCCTAGTAGGACCATAGAGGGTTGAGACCCAGACGAGCCAGAGCTCGAAGTCGGGTAGGACTTCAAACTTTTAGGGAAGCCCCTCTCACTTTACATCAACACAGTTTAGACAAGGTACCACGTCCCTAGAGTTTTAGAGTACAGGCCCCTAATGCCTCTAGTTATTCCACAGCACTGCTTCATCCTATCTATCGCGACTACGGCTGATGTCATTTTGGAGCTTGCGGAGCTCCCCTTAGATGCTTTTAATATAGGAAGCAAGGACACATTTGGAGTACTTGTCCTGACCTAGGTTGCAGAGGTCAGGTACCATAGATACACACGGGTAAATCACGGACGGGTTAGCAGGGGGTACCTGCACACTCAGTACACACTGCTTCATGGACTGCAGCCGGGAGCAACACTGCACTAGGCTCTTCACTATAGGAGCCGAGGGCACAGGCCCACGTGTATGTTATGACTCAGGAGGATATTTAGGCGAACCTAGATACAACCATGGGTAATCCTCCAGTAGATTCTTTTGTTTAGGAGTTTATAGATACTCTCCTTTTTGAAATCATGTATATCATGATAGCTATGTACCGTCTTGACTAGTTAAAGTTCTAGAAGCTTAACTATTGTGATCCTCTTTTAAAACCATGCATCTCATGATGATATGTACGGTTATGACTGGTTAAAGCCTTAGAGGCTTGACTACTTGATATATATATATGTATATCTTTTGCGTATCCTGTATTGGTTCCTTTTTCAATTTATCGCATCATGAGTACCATGAAAATATTCAGAGTCGATGCCCGTGTTCTTATTGACACTGGTTCAGATTTTTCTTACGTGAGAGTATTATTTCGCTCGACAGTTGGGTAGACTGTTATCGTCGCTAGATGAGGAACTACTAGTTATCACTCTTCCTGATGAACAATTGGTCAGAAAATTTAGTGTATAGAGAGTGCTTATCTCTCTTGTTTGATGGGACCCCGCATATTAGGAGTTAGTTTGGTTAGTGATGATCGAGCAGCATTACTAGCTTGATTTGAAATGAGGCCGACCTTGCTCGACCGCATTAGAGAGATTTAGGGAGCAAATGAGGAGCTCCAAGGTGTTCTTGATAGATCTGTAGAGATGATGACAGAGAGTTTCGAATCTGTGATAACGGACTAATAGTATATCGATAGCGGGTTTGCACTCCCGCCGACAGTGAATTTTCGAAGAGATATTCTAGAGGAAGCTCATTCCTCCATTTACGTTATGCATTTGAGAGGTACAAAAATGTATCTAACTATCCGAGATAGTTATTAGTAGTCTGGTATAAAGAGAGAGTTCGTTGCTTGATGCCTGGTTTGTCAGTAGATGATGGCTAAGCATCAGTGACCCACAAGTGCTTTGCAGCCTTTTCCCATTCCCGAGTGGAAGTAGAAACACGTCACAATGGATTTTATGACAGGGATTTCTGCAGACTTTAGCACAGCACGATGCTAATTTGGGTGATCATAGGTAGGCTCACCAAGTCCGCACATTTCATTCTGATTCGTGTTGATTATTCCTTAGAGGTATTAGTAAGCCTCTATATTGACACGACTATCAGACTTCAAGGGATGCCAATGTCAATCGTTTCAGACAGTACCCTCATTTGTTTACTGTTTAGCTTCCTTTCAGTTTCAAAGACGAAACTTGTTTTTAGGGGGTTAGAAAATGTAATACTGACATTACGGTGTCCGTATTGTACTCCTGTACTTGAAATTAATAAAAATATTTCTCTGTTTATATATATATATATATATATATAGAAAAATTTTAAATTTTATATTGATTTTCGATTTTGGGGTATTAAATTTAAATTTTTGGTATATTTTAAAATGTTGCGTCCGTAATTCGCAGTAAATCCCAATTCTACAAAATTTATATTCTCGAGAAAAGTGAATATAAAAATATATATATATTGATATTTATTAATTTATTTAAATTTGTAAAAAAAAAAAAAAAGGGAAGAAGAAGGGGCAAAACGCGACGTTTTGCCCCAAATTAAATTAGGGCTTTTAGCCCTAATCTTCATTCTTTCGTCTCTCTCTCATTCTCTCATCCTCTCCCGCGATTCTCCTCCGCCGCCGCCTCCACCGCGGGGTGCCGCACGCCGCCGCAGTTCCTCTCCACCGCCACCTCTCTCTATCACTTTCTGTCCCTCTCTATCTCTATTTCTCTCTCTCAGTTTCGATCTCTCTCAGTCCCTCTCGGTCTCTCTCTCGATTCCCCTCTCGCGCGATCTTTTTCTCTCTCTATCGTCTCACTCTCTCACCATCTCTGTCTCTCTCTATTTCTTCTCTCTCGAGCGACAGATGACTCTCCCTCCCGCGCGACAGAGACTGCTCACTCTCTCCCCGCCCGCGCGAAAGTTCCTCTCCCACTCTCGCGACTGCGGCCTCTCCCTTCCTTTTAGCGCACGCGACTGCAGTGCGCGATAGCCTTGCATGCCCGACTGCAGCACGCGGCTGCAGTGCTGCTTCCCCCGCTCGCGCGCACTTCTCTCCCTCTGCTGCGAGCAGGTTCTGCCACCTGCGGAAGCCCCAACCGAAAGCCCTAGGTTGACTGTGCCTTGTTCACTGCAAAGGTAAGATCAAACCCTAACCCTAATTCTAGGGTTTCAAACCTTCTTAGGAATTAGGTTTAGATTTCTGAAATTAATGCAAATTGGAACTTTTGCAGGGTTTGGAATGGACAGAGGAGGCGTTCGATTTAGGCTGCAAATTGTGGAACCCTAGGTGAGAGGGATTTCTAACTGCATTCAATAACTGATTTAGTTTAGGTTAAATGTAGGATGAGAAGCTTTATATGTGAATTGAAAATGAGTTGAATTCGAATGAAATGCACTATTATGAGATTTTATATGTAGTTACTTAGGGTTAAGTCCTGTATAGTATGAAAGGATGTGTTAGATGATGATAGGACCATGTTAGATTGATTAGGATTGCCTTCTTGGGAATTTGATTGAAATGTGCCTAAAAGATTGAAATGAAATTTTGTGTTTGGCATGCGAATGAGATGCAAAAGTGTATAGACTTTTGGTATGTAAGTGGTGTAAAAATGTATCCATTATGGCATGGAAATGGGAAGTAAACTTGTACAGAATTTGGCTTGAACTAGTAATAGTGTTTGAGTGTTTGTTTGTACATTTAGAGACTTGAAAAGTGTGTTTCAAAGAAATGCATTTATGAAATTCTATACTTGAATATTAAGGTTAAGTCTAGTGTCTGATATGGAAAGAGAATATTTCGGATGATAGAATCATGTTGACATGATTTGAATAGTTGCTTTTAGAGTTTAATTTGACGAATGCATGAAAACAGTCAAAATTTGGGATTTGAGCGTAAGGATTGATGCGTTGTTTTACATTATAGTTGGTGTTGCATATAGATAAGTCAAATACAATCTCTACATTATGAAAATAGGTTTTAATACCTTTAAAATAAGATATGGTTTGAAAAAATTGGATGAGAATCGAAAAGTCTATGATTTTTTAAAGATTTTCCAGTTCGTAGGAAACTTATTTATTTTAAGCGTATTTCCAATTTTGATTGGTTTTAGAATTAAATCAAGCTTGATTTTGATTTGATTAATTATTTATAAATGGAATGAAATTGATGACATTAGAGTATATTTATAAATCGAAGAATTTGGTTTTGTATAAAATTTGGGAAAATGGATAAAACCTAAAAATATTTAGAAATTGATGAAATGAGAATCTAGAAAGGTGATTGTGTAAATGTGTTGATTTTTGCTTAATTTGGGTGTGGAAATCAAGTAAATGGATGTTATAGTGTGCAGGAAATTTCAGTATATGAAATGTTTGATTTAAGTTTTAAATGAACACATATTGAGGGGAGAAACCCTAAGGAAACATGTACAAGAAAATTTAGAACTTTGGGTATGAAATTTGATGGGCTTTTAATTTGATTTCGAGTGTTAAAATGTGGATTTGATGTACTTGTGTGTGTGCTGGATTTTGGCATTGAAGTATGGTGTGTATATATGTGTATTAGTGACTGAAATGGGGATGGAATGAGTGCAGAATTTTCTACACAAATGGAAACTAAAAAGGAAGTCATTTTCATGTGAAATATGTAGTGAAATGTAAGGAAAATGGAATAAGAAAGTATGCAAAATTTTGTGGTGTGTTATTGACTATGTATATGTGAAATTGAGGCCATAAGTGTGAGGAATTATGTATATATGTATGCTGAATTGTGGATAGAGGTTAGCGAGCATGTGGATGTAAAAATGTCTTGACCGAATCCATTGGAGAGATTGGGAATGAATCTAGTAAGCAAGATAGAGGCTTATATGTGTATGTAATAAGGTATAAAAAGTGTATGCATATATATAGTGATATCGGTGTGTTAAAATGATATGAAAATGTGTAATTGTAAAGAATGAGCAAAAGCATGTGTTTGTATTTATATGATAAATGTATAGTATTGTATTGGTGTATTGAAGAGAAGAAGTTGATAAAGAAATTTGAATAAGAGTGTGTTGGTGTATATGTTGACTCTTATGTGCGGCGAGAGATTTGGATTTGTGTGAGTTTTGTGCAGGATTGATTGAGTACCACCACTTGAGTCTTGTGGACATGTAAGCATGAACAAATATGAAGAGTTAAGGTAGTGGCCTAAAAGACTTGACTTGACATTGAAAATTTGAAAGTGAAAAACATGCATTTTAGCCAATTGAACAGCATGTAGTCCTTTAGCATAACTTTCTCTACACAGTTCTGAATGACATGAGGTTTTCTGCCTTAGACACTAGACATCTTTAGCTTTAAAAATGAAATAAGAAACCCATGATTTGTAAAGGTGTATTAGAAGTTATAGCCTATTTTCTATAACAGCGCAGTTTTGAAACTTGCTGATTTTATACATGCATAAGTGTTAGATGTCTTGATTGAAGGAAACACTTTTTCTTCGCTTCGTGGTATTATTGGGGAGTGCGCTACCCTCCCCCATACTATGAGTGAGATTTATTTCAATGTTTTCGTTTAATATGTAAACCCTATTTTACAACAGTTTGATAAATGAGCATGATTTATCGTGTGTTTGAAATATTTTGATTGGTTTTGGAACTGATTTTTTGTGAACAGATGGAGTGTCCAAAAATTTGGTTGAATTATGAAAATATGCATCCATGTGGTTGAAATATATAATGTGCCATTTTATGCTATATGTTGCATTTGGTTTGTGAACCTGATTTACGACACATGTTTGATATGATATTGATTTTGGCCTTGAGGGCTTTGGTATGTATTGTTCCGTAGCTACAAAGGACACCGTGAGAGGCACTTGGGTGGCGTCCTAATATGCCTAGACCTGGGGTATCCCACGAGTTTTCGAGATTATATTTACGATATGGTACTAGCCAGGTTGAACCCGAAAGGAAGAGGATTTGGATACTCTCTCCAAATCTAGCACCTGGACGAGGTCCTTCGCCAACGCCGGGGTAGAGAGCACTTTAAATAAATTTGCATATAACACCCCCAGTGCGTCTGTAATAGGTCGAGGTAGACCTCTGCCAGGATGCTTTCGGCTAGCAGCTCAATGATTTTAATGATAGTGTTTTGGATGCATATTTGACTTGAAAATGCGTGCTAATGATATATTGTTGAAATAAAAAGCATGATTATTTGAAATATGATTTGTATGCTTATGTTTTGACACTCTAGTTTCACACCCCATATTAGACGATTATATTGACCCACTCACTCACTTAGTATTCTTCCCTGAGTACTCACCCCTCCTCTTTCCCTCCCCAGACAGGATTATGGTGCTAGGGCGACGCATTTGGCTCTAGAGGGCTTGATAGCTTGTTGGTGGATTTGGTATTTACGACGGTGAGATTTAAGTTTTAATTGAAAATATGAATTTCATACTTTATGTCGACCTTGCGTGGTCTTGATATTGAGGTCTGTAGTTGGCCATGTACATATTATGGGATGACTGTATAAATTTTGGACTTTTGTTTGCGAAACTCTCGTATTTCACTTGCATTGAGGCATTTGTAAATATTTAAAGTGTTAACTTGGGAATTTGTAATATATTTACATAAATTTAGGCCTACTCGGTGTGGTGGCTGCTCATGCTCTAGTTGGGCATGACAGTAGATGTCTATGGCTAGGACTGCTGGTAATTTATTTAGCCTTGCATTGTTCTGGATGTCGGTTGTGGGATTTGTTGGTTTTGGAGAGGCCGGGATGGCCATTTGTTTAATTTACAGGATGATTTTAAATTATACAGGTATACAGGTTTATTTATACATGGGAGACCTCCAATTTATGGGGAGGTTCTACCCGATTTTCTGTAGAAATACAGCCGGTATCCAGGGTAACGGGCGACTGTTCATGAACCCGATTCGGGGCGTGACACCGCCGGAGTACTCTCCGACGGTTTTTACAGGTGTATCCACCCATTGACGGCTACTGTTCGAGTCAAGAAGGAGCTGGTATTTGTGGAGCCATAATCCACTACCAATAGATTGGCGCCGTCCGTGGGAACAGATTAGAGAAGTTTCGATCATTTCGATAATCATGCCTCCAAGGACTAGAACGTCTTCGAGAGGCACCCCTGCTGTAGGGGGCATATCCCTATGCCCGCCGAACCTATCGTTTCCCCAGTAACGAATCCTCCAATTCGCAGTCCTGTGTTTTCTCCCCGACCATCCCATCCGGAGTTAATTCTGTAACATGCAACCCAGGAACGACAAGTCATGGTCTCGGGACTAGAACAGGCAGACCAGCCTCAAATGGAAAGATTAGTGTCTGGAATCCAAAGAATGAGTAAACAGTTGGAAGGACTCAGTCGAGCCCCTGGGCTAGACAACCACTCATCCGCTGCAGAATCTGAATATAAGCAGCCACCCTGATGAGAATTATCGGAACCATCTGTGGTCTCCCAATATGATCCCCAAGATCTGAAAGGGCAGATTGAACAGCTCATGGCTGCCGAACTTAAAAGAATGGGCGTGAAGAATAGAGATGATCCCCTACACTCCCTAAGCGAATCACCATTCGATGCAAAGATCTTGTCAAAACCAATGCCAAGGGATGTCCTTCTACCTCCCATGGAGCAGTATGATGGGACAAGTGACCCCGCGACTATGCTGTCAATTTCATAACAGTTATGGTCTCCAGGGACCTCTCAGATGTCTGGATGTGCAAATGTTTCTCTACCACCCTTAAGGATAATGCTCTGGCTTGGTTTAATTCTGTCTCACCGTTCAGTATCAAGAGCTTCGCACAGCTCCGATAGCAGTTTGAGACTCACTTTGTAATCAGTCAAGGAGCTAAACAAAAATCCACATCCCTCCTATCATTGCGACAACAGAGGGAGGAGCCTCTCAGAGACTTCATGGAGAGATTTAAAATAGAAATGTTAAAAGTCCCCGCTTTGGACCACAATATCGCTTTGGTTGCCCTCCTAACGGGCTTACGTTCTTTCGATATGAAGGTCTCTATCACAAAGAGGCCCCCGGCAACCATCCAAGAGTTTTACTCCCGAGTGGAAAAATATATTGCAGCGGAAGAAGTAAAGGCATTTGATCAACAAGGCAACCGCCTTAGCAGAAAAGAATGCACCCGATCACCTAGTCTACCCTATCTGAGGATAGGCAAGCCAGGAGTTCCGCCTTCACAAAGGTTCAGCGTCTATACTCCGTTGAGCGAGACCCCAAGTCGGGTTTTGTATCAAATAAAGAACAAGTCCTATGTCAGATGACCCCCTCGTTCGGTGAAAAAAGATCCTAAAAAAGACAAGTCTAGATACTGTCATTTCCATCGAGACTACGGTCATACGACCGATGAGTGCAAAAGACTCAAGGATGAATTAGAATTCTTGGTTCGTAGCGGAAACTTATAGAAGTTTATCTGTACGGAAGGAAGAAATCTACCTTCCCCTGACAAGCGCAATGCACTGCAGGAAAATGAGCCACTTCATAGGCTTGATCCCAGAATGTCACGAGAAGAACCAGGAGGGGTGATCCTCCAAGTCCACAGCGAAGATGGTTGGAACGAGCCGTACATTCCCACTAGTATTTGTCCGGCTTATGACCCGGACTTCCCAACACTTTTTCCTTGGTAAAAGATTTCGCTATTTTCTACTACTTGTCGACTACACGCGTCTCGGGATTTCTAATGTCCAAAGAAGAAAGAATTTCCCGTAGGGCCTCAGTCACCCAGTCCTTTCGAACGAATGTGTCGTTAAGTTGGGATGAAACTCCCCGAACGGGTGGACATGACCCTAACTCTTAAGGCTTTTAACCAATCGAAGGGTCTCAGTCACCTAGACCTTCCGAACGAATGCGTAATTAAGTTGGGATAAAACTCCCCAAACGGGTGGATACGATCCTGACTCCTAAGACTTTTAACCAATCAAAGGGTTTCAGTCACCCAGACTTTCCGAACGAATGTGTCATTAAGTTGGGATGAAACTCCCTGAACGGGCGGATATGGCCCTGACTCCTAAGGCTTTTAACCAATCGAAGGGCCTCAATCACCCAAACCTTCTAAACGAATGTGTTATTAAGTTGGGATGAAACTTCCTGAACGGGCGGACACGGCCCTAACTCTTAAGGTTTTTAACCAATCGAAGGGTCTCAGTTGCCCAGATCTTCCGAACGAATGTGTCATTAAGTTGTGATGAAACTCCCCGAACGGGTGGACTCGGCCCTGACTCCTAAGGCTTTTAACCAATCGAAGGGCCTCAGTCGTCTAGACCTTCCGAACGAATGTGTCATTAAGTTGGGATAAAACTCTCCGAACGGGTAGATACGACCCTAACTCCTAAGGCTTTTAACCAATCGAAAAGCCTCAATCGCCCAGACCTTCCGAACGAATGTGTCATTAAGTTGGGATGAAACTCTCCGAATGGACGGACACGGCCCTAACTCCTAAGGTTTTTAACCAATCAAAGGGCCTCAGTCGCCCAGACCTTCCGAACGAATGTGTCGTTAAGTTGGGACGAAACTCTCCAAATGGGCGGATATGGCCCCAATTCATAAAGTCTCTAATTGACCAGTGGCCTTAGTCCTCCAGATTCCCAGAACGAGTGCATCACCAAAGTTGGAATAAAATTCCCTGGATGGGCAAACACGACCGTAGAAGTCCCCCACTGATAACTAGATCCCGATTAGTCAGGTACACCATGGAAGAACGAAATTCTAATCAGACCTGTGGACGAAATCCTCGAGCGTTCTTTACTAAAAAATCAGTACACACCAATGAGTTAGGGAACAAAACATTCCCTCAGAAGACACAAAAGTACAAGAAATCAAAGGAAGCGTTGGAAGCAACTTAGGTAGAATCCGAACCCGCTGACTCCTCAACAGGAGGAAGAGCTTCGTATTGCCTGACTTCTCAGAGAATTTCCTTGGCACACTTCAAACGTTCGAGCAGCCTACGCTGAGAAAGTTGGAAGTTGAAAGCATCTTTGACAGCGGAAGCCTTGAGATCGACTATCTCTCGTTCGGCACTCTGAAGAGACTCCTCCCGAACGCGAGCTAATGTCTCAGCGGCCGTTAACCGCGTCCCTTAAATACACGCTTTTGCTTCCAATTCTTTATAATGAGCTTGAGCCAAAGTAAGGTCTTCATGAAGACGCTTGATCTGCTTATCTTTTTCTTCTCCGATGGTCTTCCCTTGATTCTCCAAAGCGTCCCTTAGCTCCAGCACTTGGCCACCCATATGAGAAAACTACTCATCATGCTCTACTCTCAATTTCCTTTGAAGCTCAATCAAAGCCGAGGCCTAAAAAGAGGTGAGCTTATTAGAGTCGTTGGGTAACAAGAACCCAACGTAGTTAAAATGAAAGAGATACTTACCGTAAGACAGAGAGAATGAATGGCCTTGTCAATATGATCTGGAGGCATCGATCGAGGAGCAAGTTGCAGAGGGAACTCAAACTGCTCTGCCAGTCGTAGCGCCGCTTGAGGATCGATAAAATTAAATTGACGACTCCCCACACCGATCGCCACTGACCCCTCCTCAAAATCCTCATTCTCTGCCATTGTGAGTGACTCAATTCGAATGGGCGGTGGGATACTACACTCATCTAGTATGTCTTGCAGGAGTTACCCTGACTCCTGAGGAGACTGTCCCGACGTTCCCTTTGAAGCAGGGGGAGAAACGTGTGTTGCCGGGACCTCTTCTTCCTGCTGAGAGGCTGGGTACGGAACACTTCCAGTTGTCTCTAAGGGGCCCTCCTCCAGAGTACCTTTCTCCCCAACTCCGATGGACGTACCAGGAATCACCGGGCTATTGACTGGTAAATCCTCTTTTGTCTCAGAATGCACCGAAAATAGTTCACATCCTCTAGTTTTTGTTGACCCTCATTCTTCCGCAGGAAGGCTAAGCGGTCTAGCTTTCGACCTTTTTTGAAGAGACTCGACAAAAAAGTCACCCGTACTCCTCTTCGCGTTTGGCCGCATTTCCCGATCGGTAGAAATCTCCTTAAGAAGATGAGAATCTACAACCGACGCAGAATCCACCCACGATACTCCCTGTCACGCCAATAAAAGGGGCCTAGTGACTTGTCTCGACTCACCCATAAGCAAGCCAGACAATATCAACATTTCGTTTTCTACTAAATCATCTACCCACAAGCTCATACGGTGGGCCTCACAATAACGGGCCACAGTACGCAAAAAACGGGAGTGGCGAAGAAGAGGTGGGATTTTCTCATTCAAAAAAGGCACCTAGTTGGCATCCGAAAATATAGGAAGGAGATCCCTGTTCAGAAATTTGATGAAGAAAAACTTCCATATCTAGTGTTTATCCTGAGACTCACTATAGAAAAATTTACAGCGAAACTCTCGGCGGGGCTGAAGCTTATACCAACTGTGAGTAGACCCTTTGGAGCTATATCACCCTAAGGAAAATAGAGCACCTAAAATCTCCAAGTCAAAATGAATATGGAAAAACCCTAAGAAGAAAATTAGGGCAATCACAAATCGCCAAGCACTCGGGATAAGCAGTGAGGGGTGAATGTTCTAATACCTCAAAACCTCCATCAGTGGGCCCGTATATGGAATTTTCAAGCAGTATTTCACACACTATTTGTACATTGGGACACAATCTCTTGGGGGCAAGACTCGCTCTATCCCCTTTGCCAGGTAATACGAATTCAAAGTCACTTTCGAGCGAAATTTCTTTTTGAACTTCTATCAGATTCTCTTCGGTCATAGTGCTCTGAATGTTGTCTATGCTACGCGATGAGAAGACGTCTGTCGACATTTTTGTTGAAAGAGAAAAATTTTCGAAAAAAAGGGGGAAAGTGGTATTTTTTAAAAAACGTAGACTCTTACGAGGCGTGTGGGAGACAGTTCGTGGAAATCGAAGTGGCAAAAGTCAAATTAAAAAGAGACGTTCCTTTCTCGAGGATTGTCACTCATGGCGCTTCTTCTTCCAAAAAGACCATAATTCGGGGGCAAATGATGGGACGTGGCCCAAAAACCCAAACGAGAAGAGTCAATTCTCAAAGAAGCCCACGAAGGGCGCTCACGGACCTATATCTGACAATCATCACAATAATCTATTAAAAGTTCTCAGTCGCCCAGATCAATCTACCGAAGGGTCTCAATCATCCGAACCTCCCGAATGACAAAGCATCAGTTGCCCGGGTCCACCGAACGATACTCACTGAGTAAAGGCAGTCACCCCGATCAGGCAAACAAATAACAACATACCAATCAGACGAATCCCGATTAACCCTATATCCGTCGAGTGACCAAACGACAGGCAGCTTCCCTAACGATTTTAAAGGGAGATCAGAACTTCTTTAAATTCAGTCTCATATTTCATAACGGCATATCCTGAATCTTTAAAGTAAGAAAAGTACCCCTCTTCAAAATTGTAGTTCCACTGATAAATGGGGATCGTAATCAACTCATAGAATTAACTCCCGAGATTCCCTGATTAGTTCGATAAAGAAGGTAGGGTTGAAGTCTCCCGGCGGCGCACGTCTCTCAGAAGTATAAATTGTCCCTAAAAGTCTCAGAACCAGGTACGCACTCTGGGCCGAACACTCTTGGCACATTGATCACAGGGAATAACATTCTCTCTACTCTCAGTCTGTTTTTTTCAATCGGAAACCGCTCTTTACTGACTTGAGCGTCGGAGCCTCCCTGCCAGAGTACCCTCCGGTGGTTTTTGCAAGTGTATCCACCTATTGACGGCTACTGTTCGACTCAAGAAGGAGCTGGTATTTGTAGAGCCATAACCCACCTCCAACAATGGGCTTAATGCAAAATTGGCTTGCTTTCTCTGAAATTCGTTGGCTTATATTCATACAATTGTTGAACATGTTGGGAGTAGCCTAGAATAATCACAAAGGTTCCCTCTTCCCCCATGTTTTGGAGAGGTTTACATAATATTTAAAATTCTGTTTGGTTAATGCCAGGTTTTTGCTTACTTTTAGAATGAGGAATTTGAATTTGAAAAGTTCAACACTTGTGTCGGGCTTTAATAGTATAGATGGTTTTTTGGTACTTTATCAAGGAAGAAAGATTGTTGTGGAGATGGGCTTGTAATGTGTGGGAAGGGGAAGCTTGGGCAATAGCCTGTTGGAGGCATAGGGCACCCTCAAGCATATGCGAGATTGAATCCTGGTTTTGGGTAAGTCGGGATTCTTTTTTTTTTTTTTTTTTTGATTTTCTTCACCTATATTTGGAGTCATATTCCAATTAATCTGATTTAAGTGTCTACTAGAGCCCTATTTAGGGAGTGATTCTCTCAACATAGTCTTTTTTATTCTCAAGTTTTGAACATGACATTTGGTTAAGTGAACTAACCATCCCATTTCACTATATCGATTGTCCGTTGATGGTAAGTTAGGGAATTGTAGCCAGCTAGGTGACTTCGTCCTTCCATGGTATGGGTACAAAATAATGTCATTAAACATTGAACAAACTCTTTTCTTGAAATTGTCATGGATTACTTTTATTCCAAGCATCCATTATTGTCCTCATAAATTGCTTCTTGTTAATGTTTGTTCCATTTGATTTGAGATGTGATAGTAATTATTGGGCACACATATTGCAATACATTGACCTACTGATATTGTCTCAGTATAGAAGTCAGAGGAGAAGCACAAAAGTAAACATCACAAGCGGGATTGGAACTTGGAGGGCTCTGTATCCATGGCTGAATTAAATTGATTTGATACTTTTTCTACAAGCAAAATGAGTAATTATTTTGAGCTTATAAAACATAGTTTTTATATTGTGGTACTAGTTGTCATATGGATATTGTTTCTGGCCCATATTAGGCATATATTGTAATGTAACAAAAATTGGCATTTTCCTTTTAATCACATGAAAAAATCATTATAAATACATACTTAAAATTAGAGCATATAAGCATATTTGTAGGGTTTTGTATTAGGTTTAGATATTTTGATCATAGCTCACCATAAAAGGTAGTAAATGCACAAAATTGTAGACAACATATAAAAAAAGGATAAATTACACTCTCTCCTTGTAGTTTGATTGAATATCCACTTATCCCCTAATGGTGGAAAAATATTTACTTATACACATGTGGTTTAAAAGAAATTGGTAAGTAATGGAAATGGTCAAAATTAACCAGAAATTGAGATCTACGAGCGGAAGGTCTGAATTGACTCATGAAATAAAATTTTATTTTCAAAATTACCCCCAATTAAGAAAAAAACACACTCTCTTCTCTCTCCTCTCCTCTGCACACTCCGGCAACCACGGCAATAGCAGAAAGCCCCACCTTCTCTCCCCTTCTCTCTATCCGCCGTCCTTGGCAACCCCTTCTCCTATTTCTCATCTCCACTCCCCTGTCTTCAACATCCCCCTCTCCTCTCTCTCTCTCTCTCTCTCTCTCTCTCTCCCTCTCCCTCTCTCTCTCCCCCTCTCCTCTCCTCTCCTCCTCGCCAACATCAGACTTTTTGAGGCTCGAACTGTAGGTATACTCTTTATCCTCTCTCTACAGCACAAACTACATGCCTTCCAGCAACAGTTTTCTATCATCCCATGTTCATCCTGCAGGTATACTCGCCATTGGAGACCCCAGCTTCTCAATGATTTCACTTGTGGTGATGGATTCGTCATAAGATAACTCATTTGAATGAACTTGCAGAGCATCCAAGTCACTTATTCAATAAGTAAAATAACATATATAAAGTAATATAGCACAAGGATTACACTTCAAAATTGTTGGATTTTAGGTTGTCATGCGCAGCGGAAAGCAATAATTTTCGAAAAAATAAAAGTGGATCGGGTATAGGGTTAATAGCTCAATATGTAGAGTCTCCAAAAAATGATCGAACCGTACGATGAATCTCTCGATTGGATCTTGCGGTCGGGATGGTGATCACAAGATTAATCGAACCATCACCGTATTGTCACGATACCTCAATCCATAGTCCGGTGGTCATAACGACAGGAGAAATTTTCCTATGTGAAAATTTGTCGATCCCTCATTTTATTCTCACTTTAAATAATTTGTTTTTTCTCTCTCAAGCAACTCAAAAAATTGCTTCAATCACTTAGTTAATCTCTCATTAATCATTAACATTAGAGAGAAAGAATAGGATAGATTTTTAGGGATATTAAGGATAATGAGAGTTACCCCATTATCCTTCCATAAATTTCAAAATTAATTGAAATTTTTATTTTTTAATCAAAAAATGCCCCTCTAGGGCATACCCTAACCAACATCTCCCATTTGTACTTGAGAGCATTTTATGTCCGTCACAAGATCACGATTTATGTGATCTATCTTATTACTATACTAGACTTTCATATAGGATTGGACATCATGCGACCGATGAGTACACTTAAATGCAAAGACTTCTCGATACACCTGTTAGGATGATCGAGAATCCATTGTTAGTATCAAAAATAACTCGCAGCACCCTAGATCCAAAACTAATTACATCCATCGAGCTACTTTACTCATCGAAAGTAATCCGCAACAAACGCTTGACTGTGTATCCACTATTATACTTACATTCCAACATGGACAAATATAATAGGTTAGCCGGTGAATACAACATAATGATTTAATGCCATTTGGTTTTTATTTTCCCAAACTCGAATCTATTAGCCTTAATTTAGCTGCTTTTGTAGACCTGTCCCTTAGACTTAAATTTATCTTCTGGGCCATAGGTAAATAGATTAAAGTAGCAAATACTGAGCCAAAACCTCTAGAAATAGCAGAAAGTAATAAGGGTACAAGAGATCTAACCTAATGGATTTCAGGACTCACACAGTGGGAACGAAGATCTAAATTATATCAATATCTCAAATAATGCTCTCATTATTTTTGGTTGTCTTATCACACGTGGTATGAAATGCATGCCACGGTATTATTCCCCAATCTCTCAAATGGCATATATCAGATTTTTCTAACACTGTTTAGGTATGAGACTCAGTCTACACATAAGATTTTACCCAGAGATCTCAGAGAGAGTGTCTCAGAGACAATATCACTAGTCGCAGGTGATATCTGAGATTTCAAATTTGGCTACTTACTGGTAATATGGATGTAGGTACGTCCATATCAGTCATATCGCATATGACCTCATCCTGAACACGTATCAGGGCGACTTCTATTTTAACAGGGTCACTCTTAGAGGCTTTTACAACTAGAAACAATCTTATCTCTGCTTACTCAGAGTTAGAGGTGGCCACTCGTGTGAGAGAATCGATCATGACTTCCTGACATATCATTCATTACAATAAATCATAAAATATATGACAATTAAAATAGTACAATAAATAAATTTGTGACTTAATCATGCACACATGTCATATATATATAAAATACAATAAGTATCAGTACAAAGTGAGAAATGTAAAAAATACACGTAAATCTAATGATTCCTATATTTCATATAGGAATCTCTCATAATTGGTTTAGTAAAGGGATCAGCTACCACACTGTATAAAAGTATACTTAATTGTCATATCACCCTTCTCGGTGATGTCTCTCATGAAGTGGTCTTACGTATCAGTGTGTTTGGTCCTGTTGTGATATTTAGGGTCTCAGGTGTGGCCAATGGCGGCCTGATTTTCACAATAAATCATCAGTGGCCTCCAACTATTTACCACAATCCCTAAGTCATCCAGAAATCTCCAGAACTAAACACACTCTTGATTTGCCATTGAACATGCCACAAGCTCAGCCTCTATCATAGATAGAGATACACAGGTTTCTCACAAAACCTGTCGATTTGCGTCTTTCCAGATCACCACCTTAGTCGGCATTTGAATTCCCAGTAAGACGCAAATTACCTCCTCTGTAACACAAGGAGAAATCCATAGTTCTCTCGAGATATTTCTGAATCCTTTTCACTACTCTTCAGTAATCCATTCTAGGATTTGATCGATACCTAATTACCATATTGACTGCAAAGCAAATGTCTGATCGTGTACGCAACACTGCGTACATCAGACTACTCAGTATACTAAAACAAAGGATTCTATTAATTTCCCTTACTCTTTCCTGAGTCTTAGGGCATATATCAAGAATTAGGTTTTAACTTTTCAGTGATAAGAATATCTTTAGGGTTGCTATTGTTCTTCTCGAAGCACTTGAGAACTCCTTTAATGTTGGACTCCTGTGAAAGAGTCAACACATGTCTCGAACGATCCCTCTAGATCTTAACTTCGAGGAAGAACTGAGTCTCACCCATGTCCTTCATATCAAGACTCGACAATGTCCATGTCATTGTAGTCATCAGATACTCTCTGTTGTTTCCAGTCAATAGAATGTCATTCACACATAAAGACATGATCACAAAGAGTCATGAGAACGTATAAGATATACGTGATGATCCTCCTCGATCACCACGAAACCGTGAAATATCACCTCCTCGTAAAATCTCAAGTACCACTGCCTGAATTGATGATTAAGGTCATATGTCATCTTCTGAAGTCAATAGACCTTATCATCATGCTCTACAGGAATAAAACTAGATGGCTACTCCCTATAGATCTCCTCATCCAAACTCCCACTTAGGAAGGCAGTTTCAACATCCATCTGGCGTCACTCCAGATCCATGTTCGTGACAATCGCTAAAAGTAAATGGATCGAGATAATTTCGCCCTCAGTCTGAGTGTAACCCCTGGTTATCAAACGTGCCATATACCTCTCCACCGATCCATTGGCTTTTCTCTTGTTTTTGAGAACCCACTTGTTCTTAATCGTCTTACTACCCTCAGGCAAATTAATTAGATCCCAAATCTCATTGATTCTCATCAACTCGTTCTCTCATCCATAGTCTTTAACCAATGGTCCTTCACAGAACCCTAAAGAGTCTCTAGGAACGTTTAAGGTTTCTCATCATCCTCAAGAATTAAAATAAAAGCCTTTCCTTTAATCGGGAAGCAACAGTTAGGTATGCGTCCTCGACTACTCTTATAAGGAGTAGAAATCTTTTTACCTCTAGATAGATTGCTCCCACTAGAACTGAGATCCATAATAGATTCTTTGGTTCTGTCGCTGGGATCATCTAAGCCACCAGACTCACCCATCTCATAGAAAGTAAAGTTCCAATTGATTTCATCTCTCATAGGAAAATCATTTTCAAGAAACTCAGCATCATGAGACTCAATCTCAGTGACAGTGCCAACTGTATGTTCACTTAGAACACATTCCCCTTGGAGTATTCTGAGTATCTCATAAGGATACGCCTCTTTTCTCGCAAGCCTAACTTGCCATGTAAATGTGAGAAATAATAAACATATGCGGCACAACCCTGTAATCTCAAATTGCTAAGGTCAGCCTGCCTCCCTGTCCAAAGCTCATATGGGGTACTGACTGTGGACTTCGATGGAACATGATTGATGACGTAAGCTGTAGCCAATAATGCATCTCCCAAATGGAAAACTAGCAAATTGGCATGCGCCATCATCGACCTCACCGTCTCAAACAAAGTCTTATTCCTCTCTAGGCTATTTTATTCCACTGAGTAGCAGGAATAATCAGTTGTCTCGTAATATCCTTCTTAAAAATAGAGCTCTTCAGACAAATACTCGCGTCCCCCGATCAGTTCTGAGAGTCTCCACTCTCAAGTCTAACCGATTCTCAACCTCACTAATAAACCTCCTAAAGCATCTCAATGCCTCAGACTTGTGCGACATCAGATAGACGTAACCGAAATGCGTGTAATTGTCTATGAATGTAATAGAGTACCTAACTCCATTTCAGGTTCTCATGCTTATAAGGCCACAGATATCGGAGTGAACCGATTACAATGGAGTCCTAGCCCTTATTGCATTGTCAAATGGTTTTCTTGTAACTTTGTTATCTAGGCAAAACTGGTTAGCGGGCCCTATAGACCACTCACTACTAACCGGTTTATCCTCTTTCACCCTAGGAGGATAATAAGAAACACCATTAAAAGGATTCACTTCCAGTACATATAGTCCCTTATGGACTAAGATAGAACCAATCAAATAACTATCGTATTAAATAGAAACTATAAAAATTTCCAAATTAATAGAGCATATCCTAGGCTGAGATTAGGTTCCATCAAATATCCAGAGCGTAAAGAACGTACAGAGTCTAGCATTCTTGCAACTCCATCTTGCAAGTGCCATTCCCTCTGATGATGACAAATGCTCCATTCCCCACGTAAATTCTCCTACTTGAGGAATCACTCGGTAGAACTATATATGTGCACTCCTGTCTCGAGCGGCGAAACTATATATGCACACTCCTATCTCGAGTTACGTGGTTAATAGATTCTGAGCTTACAATCTACGAAGGAGATAAATCAATAAGCATCTCAAACCACGTAAAGAAGAAAGAGATAATTTTCGCTCGTCACACTTACAAATGAAATGACCAAATCTACTACGGATATAGTACTTCACCTTGGTCTTATCCAACTCTTTCTTTCTATGCTTTAATATTTAGTTGGCCGTTTTCTCAGATGGTTTCTTCTTACCTAAACCTCGAGTCACTTACACATGCTTATACCATTTGTGTTTGGTGCCATGGGAGTCCTTGCTCGACTCCATTGCATAAGCATGACCCGAGTATGACCTACTTGCCTCCACATGCTCCTACTCGAGCTCACTGTGTCTATTCACATTAGCCAAAGTATGAAAACTTTCGTCGTATGTGAAATAGGTTTTCATGATTTCCCATAAATCAGGTACAAAATTGGATCGCGCCTAGTACTAGAAAATATAAAACTTATAAGTCAGCATACATGACATTTTCATCAAATGTTACATCATTGTATGATCAACCATTTTCTTATAAGTTATTAAACTTATAAGTCAGCATCCTCATCTCAGGAGCTATAAGAGCACCACAATGCTTCCTTTAGGGTGAGCCAAACTGACATAACCATAGAATATTGCTCATAAACCAGGATCACATTGTTATACATAATGCTCAGGAGGATTGCCCTAACTCGGCCATCCTTCCTCTTTCACGCACGTAATGCCACATAATCCTGTTTCTCTAAGATGTGGTACCCTCCCCGGAGTCCACCATCTCATGCCTTAGAATTTCAGATAGATCTTGCTTCTCAAGAATAAATTGAATCCACTAGTGAAAAATCTTATAATTATAACCATTCAGTTTTAACCCTCTTGCAAAGATCTAATACAATAATTTTTGAAGCAGTCTTAGAGACTTTAGTGACTTATTGATACTTATTCTTATATTTTGTGCACCCTACGAATCATCAAGACCCAAATGACTCAAGTATAGACCCCAAGACGAGCGCATGAGTCAACGGACACCATACACCACAATCTGAGATTTTATCTCACCATTTAGACTAGGATTCAATACACAAAACCCGTAAAAAGTCATATATATGGATGTGGGACCCTCAGAAAATTGAAAAATTCCATTTCTAGACGACCTCACGCGCTGCCGGTGGTCCCACGCGGCCCTACGTGCCAGCTACGCGTCCCTACACGCCTGAACGTGTCGGGGAAGTGTTGGCACATGCACCAGATGCACAGCGTATCTGGCATGCACCTACACGCGCATCCTGCACATCGGCACACATGCTAGACGCACAGGGGCAAGGGTCACGCGACTACATGCGCGCGACCTGTGCTCTCGGGTCGGGCGCAGGTCGGGGACTCAGATCCGGGTCGAAATTGACCCAGATCGACTTGACCCCTCTAAAATGCCTCACTCGCGCATGGATTGCATATGCCTACTACCCAGAGTTTCACGCTCCTCCCGTGCGCGTGCACAGCACGCACCTGCGGGTTTGAAATATTTTTTCTCCGCCTGACGGGTCTGTAACCGGGTCTTTCGACTTGATTACTAGAAAACTTATTTTTCAGCTTGATTTTTCAGCGGATTTCGACTGGAAAATTAAATTCGAGCCTCATTCAATCATCCTAACTCAATTTTATGAAGAATTAATGCTCGAACCTGTCGAATTGAAAATTTATAGTCGCGGTCCTCTCGGCCAATTTCGGAAATCCCAGTTTCCAGCAATAGCAATGCACAATATATTTATCAAAATGTAGATCAGCACACGTAGAACACATATCAACCATTTATTTAGATTAATTTGTCCTTAAACTCGATAGATCTAAGATCTAAAGGTCCAGTCAATATTTGGACCGAAAACTTTAACCTCGGTTTTGATGGCCCTATCGTGCTCAAAAAATTCAATAAAAATTATTTTCATTCTCTACGGATCATGGGCATCGTAGTGGTATAATTGGATTCATGAAACTCATTCATAATCTGAATCCTAAATTTAATACCCTATATTTTTTATACCCAAAAATAATTCCAAAAATTGTTTTAATTAATCCAACGAAAGCTCTGATACCAATGTTGGATTTTAGGTTCTCATGCATAGCGAAAAGCAATAATTTTTGGAAAAATAAAAGTGGATCGGGTATAGGGTTAAATAGCTCAAATGTAGAGTCTCCAAAAAATGATCGAACCATACGGCAAATCTCTCGATCGGATCTCGCGGCCAGGATGATGATCACGAGATTAATCAAACCACCATTGTAATGTCACGATGTCTCAACCCATAGTTTGATTATCATAACGACGGGAAAAATTTTTCTACGCGAAAATTTCTCGATCTCTCATTTTATTCTCACTCTAGATAATTTGTTTTTTCTCACTCAAGCAACTCAAAAAATTACTTCAATCACTTAGTTAATCTCTCATTAACCATTAACATTAGAGAGAGAGAATATGACAGATTTTTTAGGGATATTAAGGATAATGGGAGTTACCCCATTATCCTTCCATAAATTTCAAAATTAATTGAATTTTTTTTAATCCAAAATGCCCCTTTAGGGCATACCCTAACCAACAAAAATAATCTAACAAAATCTTTCCAATGCTTACACACAGTGAAAATGAGTTGGTAACCCCCCAATAGGAAAAAAATGCTCATCCGATAGTTACAGCCTTCCAGCAACACTATGCACTTCATTTGATCATCTCCTTTCCATCAAAAGATTTTGGGATCCCAATTATAAATTTGTCAACCTCCTCTTGGTCAACAATATCAATGAGTTTGAGCTCAAGCTTCTGCCCACATAATTCCAAAACCATCAAAGGATGAATAGAGAAGCCCTTGCTAAGGGCAACACTAGGATGAGAAAAATCCAAATCGAGTCCCAAACTAAAACCTCCAAAGTGGGTCTCGTTTTTACGAAGGGAATTTGGTGTGTAAGAACATGGTGACTTAATCATGCAGTGGAAGCATATAATAAAATTTTGGGAATCATAAAAAAAGATTAGGGTTCTTGATATACTTCAGTGAGCAATACACAAAATTCTAGGAACCACGGACTTTGTTTCATTCTTTCTTGTAGTCGGGGTGATAATCATGAAAATCGAACTATCACCACAATTCCATAACGTCCCAACTCTAAGCCCTATGATTGGATCGCCGTAAAAATTCCCTACTCAAAATTTTTGTTAACCCTCTCAATAGAGTATTTTTTTCTTAAAAAACTCAAAATGTGCAATTCCCTCTCAAGAGCAAAAACTCTAGATCTGTAGGAATTATTCTCTCAAAAACAATCTTAATCCCTTCCCAATATTGTCACTCACTCACAATGAAAGGGAAATCAATTACCTGCACATAAAAGAAAAGTCACACTAAATGAGGAGGAAGTTATGGGTAATGGGGGTTATCCCATTCCCCATTTGAATTTCAAAAAGAAATTTATCTAAGGTAAAATGCTCCTATATGGGCATTTACCAACATTTCCCAATTGCACACGAGGGCATTTTACGATCATCACAAAACCACAACTCATGTGATTTCACCATATCATTCTACTGGACTTTCATATAGAATTAGACGTCGTGCGACTGGTGAGTACATCTGCAAACAAAAGGACTTCTCAATACACCTATTAAGATGATCGAGTAATCACCGTCAATACCAAAAAGAAAGCACGCTGTACCCCAGATCTAAAACTAATTATATCAATCGAACTACTTTCCTCATCGAAAGTAATTCCTAGAAATCGCTTGACTATTTATTTACTATTATATTCAAATCCCTATACGGATAAACATAAAAGACCGGTTTGTGAATACAATACAATGATGCAATGTCAATTGGTCTTCCTTTTACCAAACTCGAATTTATCAATTTCAACTCAGCTGCTTTTCTAGACCTATCCCTTAGACCTCAATTTATCTTTCGAACCATCGGTAAACAGACTAAAGTAACAAACACTGAATCAGGATCTCAAAAAACAATCGAAAGTAATAAGAGTACTATTAGATCCCATCTAATAGATCTCGGGTCTCACACAATGGGGCTCAGGGATAAATATCAAATTATCATCTCAAATAAATAGTTCCCACTATCCCTAGTCATCTTATCACACGCGATATGAAACGCGTGTCAGAATGTTATTCCCCCTTCTCTCAAAAGGCATATGTCAGATTTCTTTAACACTGTGTAGGCATGTGATTTAGTATACACATAAGATTTTATCCAGAAATCTTAGAAAGAGTATCTCAGAGACAATATCACAAATCGCAAGTGATATTTGAGATCTCATGTTTGGTTACTTACAGACAACATAGATATGGGTACGTCTATATCGATCATATCACATATGACCTCATCCTAAACACATATTATAACGATTTATGTTATAGTAGGGCTAGTCTCAAAATCTCTTACAACTAGAAATTGTCTCATCCCCACTCAGAGCTGGATGTGGTCACTCGTGCGAGAGAGTCGACCTCGCCTGCTTGATATGTTTATTATCATATCACAAAGCATATATATATGATAATAAAAGTAAGTGCATTAAATGAAATATAACACAAGTGTAACTGAATAATGCATAATAATCATATATATATAAAAGATCAATAAGCATCAATGTCGTTAATATAGTGCAAACTGAGAAATGTCATAAAATGCCCAAATCTAATGACTCTCTAGGCCCTAGAAAGGAGTCTCTAGTAATAGTTTGGTGAAGGGGTCAACCACTATACTGTGTGTAGAAATGTACTTGACGATCGCTTCACCTTTCTCGATAAAATCTCTCACAAAATGATATTTGGTGTCTATGTGTTTGGTCTTACTATGATACTTAGAGTCTCGATTATATGTGATAGTGGCCTAATAATCACAGTAGATAATCACTGACCTCTAACTATCTGCTATAATCCCTAAATCATCTAATAGTCTTCGAAGCCAAACACTCTCCTGAACTACAACTGAGCAAGTCACGAACTCAGCCTCCATCGTAGATAAAGCTATATAGATTTGTTTCTTACTGCTGCAAGAGATGACCTTGCTATTGAGTAAGAAAGCAAAACTTGATGTCGATTTGCATTTATCCATATCGCCTCCCCAATTGGTGTCTGAATAACCCACCAGTCACAAATCGCCTCCTCCGTAACACAAGGAGAAGTTCGTAGTTCCCTTAAAATATCAAAAAATCATTTTTACTACTCGCCAGTGACCCATTCTAAGATTTGATTGATATCTACTCACCAGACCGACTGCATAGCAAATGTTCAGTCGTGTACACAACATTGCATACATTAAGCTTCCCACTACACTGGAGTAAGGTACTTTACTCATTTCCCTCACTTCTTTCTAAGTTTTAGGATACATTTCTAGGTTCAGGCTGTCACTTTTAGCAATCGGAGTATCTATTAGATTACAAGCACTTATCCCAAAATACTAGAGAATTTTTCTAATATAGGTCTCTTATGAAAGAGCCAACATTCTTCTCGAGTGATCCCTCTGGATCTTAACTCCAAGAATGAACTCAGCTTCACCCATGCCCTCCATGTCAAAATTGGATGACAACCATATTTTAATAGTCATTAGATACTCAATGTTGTTCTCAGCCAATATTATGTCATTCACGTATAACGACAGAATCACAGAAGAGTTATCAGAACGTATTAGATAGACACAATGATCCTCCTCAATTATCATAAAACCATAAGATATCACCTTTTTGTAAAATTTTAGGTACCACCACCTGGATGACTACTAGGCCGTATATTGATTTTCGAAGTCAACAGACTTTATCCTTCTGACCTACTAGAACAAACCCAGGGAGTTGTTCATGTAGATCTCCTTATCCAAATTCTCATTAAGGAAATTTATCTTTACGTCCATGTGGTGTAACTCTAGAATCATACTAGCGACAATCGCCAAAAGTAAATGGATCGATGTAAACTTGATTACTGGGGAGAAAGTCTCATTATAGTTAATGCCCTTTGTCTGCGTGTAACCTTTGACTACCAGATGGGTCTTTACCTTTCTATCGATCCATCAGCCTTTCTTTTGATTTTAAAAACCTACTTGTTCCCAATGGCCTTTCTATCCTCAGGTAAGTCAACTACATCCCAGACCCTATTGACTCTCATTGATTCCATTTCCTCCTTCATGGCCTTAACCATTGGTCCTTCATTGAGCCCTCGAGAGCCTCTTGGAATGTCCTCAGCTCCTCATCGTCCTAGGGAGTCACAATGAGGATCTCATCCTTAATCGAAAAATGACGATGAGGTACATGTCTCCGACCACTCCTACGATGAGGGAGAGCCCCCACACCTTCAGATGGACCACTCCTACTAGGACCAAGATCCGTAATAGGCTCTTGAGTCCCGCTGCTGGCCCAGCTAAGCCATTAGGTTCATCCATCTCAAAGAAGGTGTAGTCACGATCGATTTCTCCTCTCTTAGGGAAATCATTCTCGAGGAACGTGACATTACGAGACTCAATCTCAGTGACAGTGCCATTCGTATACTCTCCTAAGAACACATGTCCCTTGGAGTGTTCAGAGTATCTTATAAAGATACACTTCATTCTTCCTGGGCTTAACTTGCCGTACTGATACGAGAAATCATGAACATACGCGACATAACCCCATGGTCTCAAATGGCTAAGGTTAGGCTGCCTCCCTGTCCAAAACTCGTATGGGGTGCTGACTATGAATTTCGTTGCGACATGGTTAAAGACATAGGCAATAGTCAATAACGAATCCCCCAAATGCGAGATGGGTAAATTGGCCTGCGCCATCACCAACCTCACCATCTCCAACAGAGTCCTATCCCTTCTCTCGACTACTCTATTCTGCTGAGAAGTAGTAGAAATAGTCAACTGTCTCGTAATACTTCTCTCGAAATAGAGCTCTTTAACCTATTCAGATAGATACTCACGCTCCCGATCGGTTCTGAGAGTTTTCACCCTTAAGTATAGCTGATTCTAGACCTCGCTAATAAATCTCCTAAAGCACTCAAGTGCCTCAGACTTGTGCGAGATCAGATAGACGTAATCGAAACGCGTGTAGTCGTCTATAAATGTAATAAAATACATGGCACCATTTCGAGCTCTCACATTCATTGGTCCGTAAATATCGGAATGGACCAACTGCAATGGAGTCCCATCTCTCATTGTTTTCCCAAATGATTTTCTTGTAGCTTCACATGCTAGGCAAAATTCACACAAGGGTAACCGAACCTTGGTTTGTAGGCCCAACAAGCCACTAGCAGCTAACTATGTTATCCTCTCTTGCCCTAGTGGCCAAGTCTACTATGTCATACAATCACATCATCAACTACACTATTAGATGCAAAGGCAATATGAGAAGAATGAAAATTATCATAAAACAGAATCAAATCCAGTAAATAGAGTCCCTCCTGGACTAAATCGGAACAAATCAAAATACTATCATTATAAATGGAATCTCTAGAATTTCTCAACAAAACAGAATATCCTAACTGGTTAAGACATTGGACAGATACGAGATTCCGCTGAATCTTAGGAGCATACAATACATCATGCAGATACAAGACTTTGTTACTTCCTAGAATTAGCTTGCACATACCAATCCCTCTCACTTTCAAAAATGCTCCGTTCCCCACATATAGCCTCCTTGTATGGGGACTCAAATGATAGAACTCAACATACATGCTCCTGTTACGAGCTACATGGTCTGTGGCTCCTGAGTCTACAATCCACAAAGGAGAAGAGTTAGCGAGTATCACACTAGATAACACATAACTCATACCATATAAAGAAGAAGGATGTACCTTTCGCTCTCCACATTCACGTGCGAAATACCCATACTTGCCACACACATAGCATTGGACCTTGCTCTTATCGAGCTCATTCTTCTTATATTTTTACCCTTTGTCATCGATCTTGATAGATAGTTTCTTCTTGCTTTGGCCCTTAGCTTTCTTCTCATGCTTGTGCCACTTGCGCTCAATGCCCCGGGTGCCCTTACTTGAATCCGCGATGTTAGCATGACCTGAAGTAAACCTAACCACCTCCTGGCACTCCTCCTCGAGTTCACAATGCCTACTCACATCCATGAAAGTGCGAATACTCTCAGTATGTTATGCCTCGACCCGTAGGTCGAGCACACGAACAGACCGCCGTGACTCCTCGAGGCACGGGTATGCCTTACTTGCATATCGAGGTGACGCAAGACTAATATTATAACCCTACTCGATATCATTAAGTCAAAATCATAAAGCGGAAGATTTAAAAAAAAAGATAGTTTTCAATAATTTTTTTTTAAAATATTTGCCTCTAATTTATATATAACATTTATATGCATGGTCCAATAGTAAACAAATGTGGGTATGAACGCAAACCCGATAGTGTCTCTCATTAAAACTCGTGGTATAGTATCTAAACGTAAGTCAACACAGTATAAGCTGAAAATATAATTATGAGGGGTGAATATAATCCACATACTCAGTGAGTGAGGTGCAATGACTATATAATGACAATAAATGAATTTGTGAGAGTGGCAAGTCAAAACATCATTTTCAAATTATATCTCATTCATTTGCAAACATATCATGTAATTCAAAATAATATGCATCCTTATCATTAAATCATACATCAGTGGGGTGTTAAAAACGTATTCTACCCATAGTTTGGCCTAATTAGGGTAAAATCAACAAAGGGGTCATCACAATATTCATAAGAATAAAACACATATATCTTCCCCCCTTCCCTTGGTGTTGACACAGTCCTCACGGGTGCTCATCTATTGGATCGCTGCCCAGAGACAGGGGACTCAAACCCCTGCTCCCGTGTTACCCCACCACGTCACCCCGTCGGGTAAACGTTCAATACCGTGGTAGGGAGTGCGTAATAGCCACTATGCACCATCCTATAATCATATACATGTATCATATATCATCATTCATAAATCTTTACTCGTAACAAAAACATGGCACTATCAAGTTATCATAATATCATGATGCAATTTTCACATAATATCATTTCAAGACATGTCACAAACACTAAAACATTTCTAAATCACATTTTAAAATTTATTTATAAACATCATGATTAAAACTATTTTTTATTTAAAGTTAAAAATAGATCGTCCCACTCACCTCGACTGGGGAAGGTACGCCACTCCCCCTAACTATCATCGTTTCTCGAACGAGTTACCCCTCGAACGAAAACGTAAGCCTATACCTAAATTAAATAATATATATTATTTGTCAATTCAATATCATATTATTTGTCTACAAAATACGTAAGGAAATGTTTTCTTTAAGATAAAATCTTAAATTCCATACTTAGAGAAAAATTACTACAAAACCTATCACATGCAAGTTTAGTAAAATCATGATATCTTCTAAAATCTTGATCGGATTCAAATAATTTAAATTTTTTCTTAAAGCTAGGACATATATCTCTAACTTTTATGTTTAGACCACTTCAAATTCTGAACACATGAATTTAGAAAAATTTATTACTTTTTCAGTCCAAGTTCCTAAAACTAATTCTGTACAGTTTTGGGAGAATTTTCATATCTCCCAATATACTTCTCCGATTTAAGTGATTCTTATCTCAAATTAAAGATAAGACATAGATCTAAAACTTTTTAGTTTTGACTATCCTTAGATTTTAAATGTATAATTTTTTTAAAATTCAATTTACATTTCGATTTCAGTTTTAGAACTACTTCTTTACATGTTTAGTAAAAATATCATAACCTTCTGCTTACAACTCCGATTTAAGTGATCTTTATCGCAAATTAAAGATATGACAGAGACCTAAAATGTTCATGTTTAACATTTCTCCAAATCATGAATAGAGGATACCTCAAAAATTCATACAAATGACTGGTCCTACACAGGACATGAAACAGAATTTGTGAAATATGCTAAATTTCCAAAAATCACCAAAAATTCGATTCCTTCATGAATTACTTCACTTGATATACCATTTTAAAGTTTAGAGAGTCTACTTGTATGGATACTAAGGTAACTACTCATCAAATAATTTAATCTTAGCATAAGTTAGAATATGTTACCTCATTTGTAAGATCTCTTGCTAATAATATATATCACCACTTCTTTTGAATCTTTGAATTTTATCACCTTAGAAAAATCAAATCACAATGAACATAAATTTCTTACATAATACCTCAATACATCCAATTGAAATTCAAGAATTCCCAAAAATGTTCTTGCCTCTTTGACTCCATAGTTGAACTCAAAAATGGGAATGGACTCTATAAATTTCATGCAAGGGGTGGTTTGAATGACGAAAATGAGCCAAACTCTTCTTAAACAAGTTCTTTTATAAACCTAGCCAAATATTCTTGACCATTGAATCATTCCATACATTATCTTAACGTTCCACTTGTCCTAACACTTAAACCATACAATTATTGATTCAAACAACCTCCATGCACCCCATTAGGTTTTTTTGGACTTTCATATCAAGGGGGAGAAGTGTCACAAGTTAGAACAAGCTATTCTAATTAGTTTTCATGCAAAAATTTCTATCCAATGAAATTTATTGAATGTGAAAAATCCTATGTGGCCACTAACCAACCTTGCTTCCCTCTTGACCAATCATTTGGTTCCAATTGTCCATCCATGAGTGGTTTGTAACTTAGTCCCTTATCTTTCCTTAATTGCATTTAAACCCCTAACTTTTAACAAATTTGCATTTTTGATCCCTATGAAATTTTGTTCAAAATTTCTTATATATGTGAAATTTCATTTAAATATCTTTATTTAAGTGTGTATACCTTCTCTTAACCATTTGTCACTTCTTTAGACTTTGTTGGCGCTTTCCGAGAAGTTTTTCGGCTTACCGATAAAATTTTCGGTTCTAGCGATTTTGAGACGAAATCTCAAAATAAATAAATAGATAATTAAATAGATGTCTCAAAAGTGTAACACCGACTCTTGGTGTATCCTCACGTATTCCACTTCATATATATATGATGATTTTTCATGAGTCCAAATTTAAATTTTCATTCAGAAATTTTTTTTCCGATAAAAATTTCCTCAGGGAAATTTTCCCGATTTTCGGGATGGGTAATTATTTTTGGAATGGACCACAAACAACCCAGTGATGTTATTATTGGGTTTTGAGATCATAAAAATTTTCATAATTTATAAATATTGAGTTTTAGGGTTAAACCGACAAAGTTTCACAAATTGATCCGTAAACCCTAATTCGGATCGATTTTGGCAAACAGGGTCTAGACGACCATACTAATTTATGAAATTGATTCCATTGGGTCTAATATAATATGTTGGACTTATCATGTAAAATTTGAAAATTTTGGGTTCAATTACGAATTTCTGAAAGTTAGAGGGGCTTATAAGCAAATACCAAAACTTGAGCCAAATGACCAAGTTGCTCCTCCATTTGATTAATGAGAACAAATGAGGAGATTTATTAGTGGGGAATCTTAACTTTTGAGGCAATTAACATGTGGTTTAGAATTAAAGAAAGAATTTACATTTTATGTGGCCAAAATTAAAAGTGAATAAGCGTAAAAAGGGGGAGAGTGTTCAAGGCTTTCTTTACTTCTTCATATTACATTCGTGAGTTACAAGGAGAGGAAGAGCAGCCGAGAAAGAGAGAGGGGGAAAGAGAAAGAGAGAGAAAAAAAGAGAGAGGAAGAGTGTTGTTGTTAAAGAAACCTTGAAGTTTCAAGGTGTTCTTTCCAATCCTTGAGGTATGACTCTATTCTCTTTTGATTTCCCTTGTGCTTTCCAAGAGGTGAGTTAAATTTTCTCTTTATTTTAATATGCTTGAGCCAAGGAAAATCTGAGATTTAATTCCTTGTCTTGTGGTGTTAGGACAGCCGAAGCAAGGTTCTAAGGGAGGAAGAAGTTGCTTGCAAAGGGACTAAATCTAGGCCTTAAAAAACACCAAGGAGAGGTAAAGAAATTTTTGCATTTGTTAAACATTTTATAGCAGTCTTTATCCCATGTAATTGAGCATGTTCTTTAAATTAAAACACAACATTTATCACTTAGGACATGTATTGATAAGTGTAGAAATTCTGATTTGGATGAACATTGGATGATTTGAGATGTTTTTAGTGTGATGGAATTTACATGATTGTATGTAGAGATTTCAGACTTATTCTTGACTTGAATTGAAGTGATTTGAAGTGTTTTGGAAGTGTTAAGATCATATTCAAATGTGCAGAATGTTTGAACTGGAAAATGACCTAGAAATAACATGGGTTTCATGTACTTATGTTTGCTGGAATTTGTTAAACATATGCAGAATTTTTGGTACTAAAGTGATAGCTAAATGCATGTGTATTGTGGTGGAAATGAAGTAAACAAGGGTGAAAAAAATTTGTGCACTTGTCATGATGTTAATGAGCCAAATTTGCATACTAAAATGGAAAGGAATGTATGGTCAAAATGTGCTAAAATTCTGGATAATAGTATGATGTTCATGTGCTGAAAATTTGGGGCTAAATGATGGATTTGGGGTGATGATAAGTGAGGACTGATTTCATGCTAACCTTTGGTGATTTTGAACATGTTAAGAGTATGTAACAAATATGGGGAGTTAGTGAATTGGCTTGAACGACATAGATATGACATTCGGGAATTTGAAATTGAAAGATCATGCATTTATGACTTATGGACAGCATGTACACTTTTGTTCATAATTTCCTCTACACAACTCCAAATGGCATGAAGTTTTCTGCATTGGATTCTAGACATCCTAAGCTTTAAAATGAGATATAATCCAGTTGATTTGGAGATGACCTAAATTTTTTGTGGAACTTCAAAATTTGGTCTTCTGCAGAGTCACATTCTGTTCTGTTTTGCTCTGATTTGTTCTGCTGTGACTTTTGCCCTGACTTTGAGGTATATTTCAATCTGAATTAGCTTAAGCCCTAGTTATAAAAAATGTAGATCTATATCTTATCTTTCCAACGAGATAAGAATCACCTCAATCTGAACCCTGTGCCAAAAGTTACAACCATTCTTCTGAAACTCATCAAAGGGTCATCCATTTTTCAACACTAAAAATAGTAGGGTTTCACGACCCCCTTCCAGCCTTTGTTTGTAAAAACTTAAAGAAGAAAAGTTGTAGATCTTCCTTTTATTCATCCACTATGAACATTTCAACCAATTTTCACAAGGGAATCAGAAGTTATACAAAATCTCCCAAACCTGTGCAGAGAAGATTCAACTTCTCGGCCAAAACTAAATAGAGATTTCAGTGGTCTATTTCAGACCCCTTCTAGGAATAATTGGGAGAAATACAAAACATGAAAATGTAGAGTTATGTTTCTTCTAAATACTGTAAAAATTTCAGGAAGTTTGGAGTTGTGTGTTAAAAGTTGTGAGGCCTGTGCAAAAAATTTGACAGAACAGACTTCTAAAATGAAATGTGGGAAAAATGGGGCTATGTCATGGACTTGTACTAGGAATCCGAGAAAATTCCCAACTAGGAAGTTGTATCCCTATGTCTTAACTATAACATAGTCAAAAATCAAAGTATTTGCATTAGTAGATAGTGAGATATGGGAAGTTTACTAAAATGGGACAAAATAGAAGGTGAGATCTGGATTTGTTAGGAAATGTGAACTTTAAGAAATCTTCCAACGAGAGTTTGGAGATTTGTTCAACACAAAAAGTGTGAGTTTTTACGAGAGCCAACCATAGAAATTGAAGTTTCCTCATTTCCGACCCCAGTTGAGGAACTTATGGTCGATTCTCAATAATGATGCGAGATTTGATTTTGAAAACCCTAGATTGTGTATAACTAGGGTTACATCATATTTACATCGTCATATACGCATCATATGTCCTCTTTAGTGACTCATGTTCTACATTATATTTATAGAGTCTCGTTGGTGATTCGATTGAGGGTAGCCTTGTTTTACGCATTGTGGTTTTATTGGGGAGTGCGCTACCCTCCCCTAATGGTGAGTGGGACTTTGATGTCTGCTGTTGATTGAACCTGTTTTAAAATAGTTTTTAAATAACATGGTGTTATGAACGTATGATCACTTGAGATTTAACTGTTTTATGAATGTTTTTGTGATTATTGGAGTGTCCCAACTGACGATTTACTGATATGCATCCATGTGCTTCATAAAATGATATTGTGCCAACGTTTCATAACATGTGATATTTATGTGATTCTATATCTATTGGCACACGATTTTTGATACGATATGGATTTCTGGGCTGCACGCCCGGCTGATTGATAATTCCTTGATATAAGTTGTGCCCCCCACTCCCCCACTGTATAGCAATATTCCGTAGCTACGAAAAACATTTGACAGAGGCACCCATTATACTCGGATAGGCTTTGGCCAGAGCTATCCCCCAAATGTCAGACCTATGTTGTTGATCGTGCTTGTGATATTTACGGGTTTATTTGAGTAGCCTGTGGCCAAAGTTGGGATAGAGAGCCAGCGTTTCTACATACTTGCATAAAAAAAAAAACTCCCAACGCGCCCGTCATTGGCCGCGGTAGGCCATTGCAGGGAATATTTGTTAGGCCGGCCCTTTATGACTTGATATAACGGATGCATATGTTGTTTTCTGATACGTGTGCTATGAAATGATTTTATTGTAATATCATGATTGGTTTGCACACTTGATATCTATTTGATACATGCTTTGACACTCTATTTTCACACCAATATTAATAGCACGATGTCAATCTCCTCACTTGCTGAGTACCCTCCCATAGGTACTCACCCCTCACAATTCTTCCACAGGTTAGTCTTGGACTGAGGATTTGATTGAGCATTGACTTTATTGAGCTTCTTTTGGAGATGCTGGGCTTGGGTATGGATACCTATTCTTCCGCTTGATCTATTTGTCGTTATTATTTATTTTGGGAGTATTTAGATTGACCACTGTATTTATTATACCTGGGATGACTGTATTATACTTATATTTGACTTATGAAAATGATAACTCTCATTTGATTTGATATATTGATGCATTGAGGGACATTTGTGATGACTGGGGAATTGATTTTGGTCTATGATACCTTTGATTGGATGTTGTTATCAGCCTTACGGTGTCTCGATATTCGGAACGTTGTGCTCGTGCATTGAGGTGCCACGACGGTTATTACGTGTCCGGCCCGGAGGTGGGTTGGGGCGGGACAAAAAGAATGCTTATATATTTAGAATCATGAGGAGTAATACATGATTTACAGTCATCGAAAATCGGTGTTACAATTCCTAACCCCCTAATAAAAAGTTTCATCCTCGAAATTAAAATAAAACTATATATCAAATAGTTGGGGGTACTGTCTCCTCATAGCATCCTCGGTCTCCCAAGTTTGCTCCTCGACTTGGTCGTTTCTCCAAAGTACTCTGATAAGGTGGACCACCTTACTCCGTAGCTTCTTGGTCTGTCTGTCTAAGATGGCTACGGGCTAGATGGGGAAGCTCAAGTCATCGCTCAACTCTACTGGTGGAGGCTCCAGTATATGGGAAGGATCAAGAAGGTACTTCCTCAGCATCGAAACATGGAATACATCGTGAATCTGTGCTAGCTCAAGTGGTAGGTCCAATCTGTATGCCACTTTCCCAATCCTCTCAAGGACTCCGAAAGGTCCAATGTATTTGGGGTTAAGCTTTCCCTGCTGTCTGAATTGGATCATCCCCTTCCAAATGGATACCCTCAAAAACACCATGTCTCCCTCCTCGAACTCCAAAGGTCGCTGTCATCTGTCTGCATAGCTTTTCTACCTATCCTAGGCAGCCTTCATTTGAGCATGGATGACCTTCACATTCTCTCGGGTCTCCTCAATCAAATCTATACAATCAAGCTGTCTCTCCCCGACCTCATCCCAGCATAAAGGTGTCCGGCACTTTCTCCCGTACAAGGCTTTGTATGGTGGCATTCCAATACTAGCCTGGTAGCTATTGTTGTAAGCGAACTCGATCAATAGGAGGTGCTGGTCCCAACTTCCCTTGAAGTCCATAACACAGGATCTCAACATATCCTCTAGTGTCTGAATGGTCCTTTCAGACTGACCATCCGTCTGGGGTGAAATGTAGTATTGAACTTCAATCGGGTACCCATGGCCTCTTGTAACTTCGGCTAAAATCAGGAAGTAAAACATGGGTCTCTGTCCGATACAATGGACACTGCAACTCCATGTAGTCGAACTATCTCACCAATATACAGGTGAGCCAAACCCTCTAGTGGATAGCTATTGTGGATAGGAAGGAAATGTGTGGACTTGGTGAGTCTGTCTACGATCACCCAGATAGCATCGTGTCGTGCCGAAGTCCATGGAAGACCCATTACAAAATCCATGGTGATGTGTTCCTACTTCCACTCAGGAATGGGAAGCGGCTGTAGTGTGCCGGTAGGCTACTGATACTCAGCCTTCACCTGCTGGCATACTAAGCACCGGACAATAAAACTGACTATCTCACGCTTCATGCCCGCCCACCAGTAACTTTCTCGAATTGTCCAGTATATCTTTGTGCTACCAGGATGCATAACATAAGTTGAAGAGTGAGCCTCATCCAATATGGCACCTCTAAGATCATCATCTTTTGAAATACAGATACGTCTCCTAAGAACTACTAAGCTATCATCCCTGACTCTGAAGTCTCCGCTGTCCCCTTTGTTGATCCTCTCAATAATCCCTTGAAGCTCCTTATCAGTAGACTGAAGTCTCTGAATGTGGTCAAGTAGAGTCGGTCTCACCTAAAATCTAGCTAAAAGTGCTTCAAAATCATCTGTCGTCAGTCTAACTCCTAGTGAGTAGAGTTCAATAAGATATGAGAGATAAGAACTTTCAGTGGGTACTGACGATGATGACTTGCGGCTCAGTGTATCCGCAACAATATTTGCTTTCCCTGGGTGATAGTCAATAATCAGATCGTAGTCTTTGAGAAGCTCCAACCATCTCCTCTGCCTGAGATTGAGCTTCATCTGAGTGAGTAGGTACTTCAAACTTTTGTGATCTATATACACCCGACAAGTAACTCTGTATAGATAGTGTCGCCAAATCTTCAATGAGAACACAATAGCAGCAAGCGCTAAGTCATGGGTAGGATAATTCAATTCATGTCTCTTCAACTATTGGGATGCATAAGCGATAACTTGACCCTTCTGCATCAGGACACAACCTAATCCTTGTTGGCTTGCATCGCAGTACACCTCGTAGTCACAATCGCTAGTAGGGAGAGCGAGGATAGGTGTTGACGTTAGTCGCTATTTGAGTTCCTGAAAGCTCACCTCACAGCGGTCATCCCAAACAAACTTGACTTCTTTGCACATCAAGTTGGAGAGTGGAGCGGCAATCTTGGAGAATCCCTCTACAAACCTCCGATAATATCCTGCCAATCCAAGGAAACTCTGCACCTCTGTAATGCTCCGTGGTTGTTCCCATTTCAAGATAGTCTCAACTTTCTTCGAGTCCACAAAGATCCCGTTAGCTGAAACTACATGACCCAGAAAGTCAATCTTTCTTAGCCAAAACTCGCACTTGGAGTATTTGGCATATAACTCGTTCTCACGGAGTGTCTGCAGTACAGCCCGTAGGTGCTGGGAATGCTCCTCATCACTCCTCGAATACACAAGAATATCATTGATGAAGACGATGACAAATCTATCAAGAAAGGAGTGGAATACCCGGTTCATTAGGTCCATAAAAGTTGCTGGGGCATTAGTCAGCCCAAATGGATTCACCAAGAACTCAAAGTGACCGTACCGGGTCCAGAAGGCTGTTTTGGGAATATCATCTTTCCTGATCCGTAACTAATGATATCCAGATCTCAGGTCGATTTTAGAGAAAACCCGGGCCCCTTGCAACTGATCGAACAGATCATCAATTCGAGGTAATGGGTATCCATTTTTAATGGTCACCCAATTCAACTGTCGATAATCAATGCATAGTCTGAGAGTGTCATCCTTCTTTCGAACAAATAATACCGGAGCTCCCCAAGGTGAAGCGCTTGGTCTGATGAAACCCTTATCCAATAATTCTTGCAACTGAACTTTTAGCTCTTTTAGCTCTGCCGGAGCCATCCTGTATGGTGGAATGGAGATAGGCGCAGTGCCTGGTGCCATGTCAATGTCGAAATCGAACTCCCATACTAGAGGTAATCTGGGAAGCTCCTTAGGAAATACATCAGAAAACTCCTGTACCACTGGGACATCATTTATTCTTGGTCCCTCCATTGTGGTGTCACATGTGCCAGATACGCTGTATAGCCTTTGCTCATCAATCTGCGAGCCTCCAAAGCTGATATCACACAATTCGGGAGGACCCGTCTAATTCCATGGAAAACCAATACTGGACACCCTGGTCTCCCGAAATTCGACTGTCTTAGCAAAATAGTCCACTAAAACTCTGAGTCGGTATAGCCAATCCATACCCAGGATGGCATCAAAATCCCGTATGTCCAGTGGAATCAGATCTGCTTTTAACATTGTACTTTCCATCTCGACTCCACAGTCTCGATACACCTCCTTCCTGACAATCTGCTCCTCTAAGGGAGTAAGGACTAGCAGCACTTTAACCAGTGGTACTAGAACCTTGTCAGTGTAGTGAGCAAAGTCCGTGCTCACAAAAGAACTATTTGCCCCAGTGTCAACCAGCACACGGGCTTCTCCTCCGAAGATAATCATGGTGCCTATCACCCAAATTTATAAAGTCCATTAGCCCAATATCATCAAAAGAATTGAAAATTATTTAAGGATAAAACCTCAAAATGGATATATATATATATCATTTTTCAAAGTTCACCAAAATACATCATAGTCTAAAGTTCTTATACATCATCAGGATGAGGAGTGGGGGTAGCACCTGTTACTATGTCAGGACTGGCTTGTGCCTCCTCATCGATCATAGCATATAGTCTAGCCTACGTCCTGGGCTGCTAACGAGGAGGTGGAGCAGGCATGTTACTCCTAGTGAAAAACTTCCCTGCGACACAATGAGGAGGTGTCATAGAAGGTGCTGAGCTACCCCTGGGGCCATAAGGAAAGCTCTAATCTGGGGTATGACTGTACCCCTCAGCTCATAGATCATGACAGCTGTTTTTGAATTGTCATTTCTTTCTGCATTGATAACATTTGCCAAAGAATCGGCATGGGTCTGTGTGTTCCTTTTTACAAATCGGGCAGGACCTTCTTTGCGCTCCTCCGAACCACAGTGCATTGCCGAAGTTACCTCCCGGTGTACTCATCGGTGCTGATGACTGCCCATACTGCCCATTAGATATGGTCTCAGGCCCCTGTCTACGGCCATCGCTATATGAACCTTGGCCTCTGCTCCTCTTAGAGCTCTGTCACAGCCGAAATCAAGGCCTCTTCCTTTGGTCTTGTTGGTCGCAGAGTCTGTTCCATTTTTTGATGTTCTACTCTACTCTCAGTGCCCATTGTAGAACTCTAGCATATGTATCCTCCTTGGAGACTGTCATCTGGTCTCTGATGGCGAGATTTAGTCCATGTTCAAACTTGAATCTCCTAGTCTCCTCAGCCACCACCAACTCTAGGAAAAATGCCGCCAGTCTACAGAATTCAGTCTCATACTTTGATACAGACTTCTGCCCTTGCTTTAACTCCAAGAACTCTCGCCGCTTCATGTCACGGTTGAATATCGTGTAATACTAGGAATCAAACTCCCTTAGAAAGTCACCCCAAATCAGTGGCTCATCCGCTCTATCCTTGACACCGTCCCACCAGTCACGGGCGTCGTCCTCTAGCAATCTGACTGCTATCACCAAATTGAGTCTATCCTCAACTCCCTTGTCCTCTACAGCTTCTTTAACCCGTTTGAGCCACTTCCTGGCCACAACAGGGTCGTGGGTCCCAGAGAAGAACTCACACCCTAGACTCTTGGTCTCTCTCAATAAGGTGGAGACCTCTGTCATCTGTCGAGTAGTCGGCATAGTCGTCAGCGTAGGAGAGGGCGCTGGTGCTGCTGCGAGTATAGGTGGAGTCCTAACCGCCCGTGCAGGTGGTGCTCTCATCTGGTCTCGGTGGGTCATCCACCATCCCATCATCTCCCTGAGTATAAAGAGAGGTGGGGGTACTTCTCCAGCAGGAAGGTCCTGAGGTGCTTGAGACGATGACGCGGCCTCGAGCGGGTTCTCGGTAGTACGCCTCGATTATTCTCGGGAATGCATAGTTCTACATAAAGGACCACGCTTAGTACTTAAGAGTGGGAAAACAAAGGGTTAGGTGCTAACCTAACCCCCTAATAAAGATTAACGTTATAGAACCATAGGAAGCAAATTATAAACTCTTTGAAAAACATTTTACAAATACTAAATGCGAAATAGAATAGATACAGAACCTAGAGCTCTGATACCATCGAAATCTATCATGCCTCAACCCGCAGGTCGAGCATGCGAACAGACTGTCATGACTCCTCGAGGCACAGGTATGCCTTCCTCACACATCAAGGTGACGCAAGGCTAATATTATAACCCTACTCGATATCATTAAGTTAAAATCATACAGCGGAAGATTTAAAAAAAAAAAGATAGTTTTCAATAAAAATTTTCTTTAAAACATTTGCCTCCAATTTACATATAACATTTATATGCATGGTCCAATAGTAAATAAAGGTGGGTATGAACACATACCCGATAGTGTCTCTCGGTAAAACTCGTGGTATAGTATCTCAACGTAAGTCAACACAATATAAGCTGAAAATGTAATTATGAGGGGTGAATATAATCCACATACTCAGTAAGTAAGGTGCAATGACTATATAATGACAATAAATGAATTTGTGAGAGTGGCAAGTCAAAACATCATTTTCAAATTATATCTTATTCATTTGCAAACATATCATGTAATTCAAAATAATATGCATCTTTATCATTAAATCATACATCAATGGGGTATTAAAAATGTATTCTACCCATAGTTTGGCCTAATTAGGGTAAAATCCACCAAGGGGTCACCACAATATTCATAAGAATAAAACACATATATCTTTCCCCTTCCCTTGGTGTTGACACGTCCTCACGGGTGTTCGTCTATTGGATCCGTTGCCTAGAGATAGGGAACTCAAACCCATGCTCCCGTGTTACCCCACCACGTTACCCCGTCGGGTAAACGCTCAATACTGTGGTAAGGAGTGCGCTATAGCCACTATGCACCATCTCATAATCATACCCATATACCATATATCATCATTCATAAATCTTTACTCGTAATAAAAACACGGCACTATCAAGTTATCATAATATCAGAATATAATTTTCACATAATATCATTTCAAGACATGCCACAAATACTAAAATATTTCTAAATCACATTTCAAAATTTATTTATAAAAATCATGATCAAAGCTATTTTTCATTTAAAGTTAAAAATAGATCGTCTCACTTACCTCGACTGGGGAGGGTACGCCACTCCCCCTAACTGTCCTTGTTTCTCAAATGAGTCACCCCTCGAACGAAAACATAACCATATACCTAAATTAAATAATATGTATTATTTTTCAATTCAATATCATATTGTTGGTCTACAAAATACGTATGGAAATGTTTTCTTTAAGGTAAAATCTTAAATTTCATACTTAGAAAAAAATTCCTACAAAATCTTTCATGCGCAGATTTAGTAAAATCATGATATCTTCTAAAATCTTGATCAGATTCAAATGATTTTAATTTTATCTTAAAGCTAAGATATATATCTCCAACTTTTATGTTTAGACTAACTTCAAATTCTGAACACACGAATTTAGAAAAATTTATCACTTTTTCAGTCTAAGTTCCTAAAACTAATTCTGTACAATTTTGGGAGAATTTCCATATCTCTCAATATATTTCTCCGATTTAAGTGATTCTTATCTAAAATTAAAGATAAGACATAGATCTAAAACGTTTTAGTTTTGACCATCCTTATATTTTAAATGTATAATTTTTGTAAAATTCAATTTTCATCTCGGTTTTAGTTTTAGAACTACTTCTGCACAGGTTTAGTAAAAATATCATAACATTCTGTATACAACTCCGATTCAAGTGATCTTTATCTCAAATTAAAGATACAACAGAGACCTATCATGTTTAACATTTCTCCAAATTCTGAACAAAGTATACCTAAAAAATTCATACAAGTTACTGATCGTACACAGGACATGAAACAGAATTTGTTAAACATGCTAAACTTCAAAAAATCACCAAAAATCGATTCCTTCATGAATTACTTCACTTGATATACCATTTTGAAGATTAGGGAGTTTAGTTTATAGAGAAATAAATATATTAGATTTTTGATTTCTATAGAATGAGATATTCTAAGAAACTATACAATACTTAATCTAGAAATCAACATCTAGCATGCTAGTATGATACCAAGATAACTACTCATCAAATAATTTAATCTTAGCATAAGTCAGAATATGTTACCTCCTTTGTAATATCTCTTGCTAATAATATATATCATTACTGCTTTTGAATCTTTGAATTTTATCACTTTAGAAAAATCAAATCACAATGAACATAAATTTCTTACATAATACCTCAATACTTCCAATTGAAATTCAAGAGTTCTCAAAAATGTTCTTACCTCTTTGACTCCATAGTTGAACTCAAAAATGGGAATGAACTCTATAAATTTTGTGCAAGGGGTGGTTTGAATAAAGAAAATGAGCCAAACATTTCTTAAACAAGTTCTTTTATAAACCTAGCCAAATATCCTTAACCATTGGATCATTTCATGCATTATCTTAACGTTCCACTTGTCCTAACACTTAAACCATGCAATTGTTGATTCAAGCGACCTCCATGCACCCCATTAGGTGTTTTGGACATCCATGTCAAAAGGGAGAAGTGTTACAAGTTAGAATAAGTTATTCTAGTTAGTTTTCATACAAAAATTTCTATCTAATAAATATTCATGCATAAATTTCTATCCAATGAGTTTTCTTGAATGTGAAAAATCCTATGTAGCCACTAACCAATGTTGCTTCCCTCTTGACCAATCATTGGGTTCCAATTGTTTATCCATGAGTGGTTTGCAACTTAGTCCCTTAACTTTCCTTAATTGCATTTAAACCCTTAACTTTTAACAAATTTACATTTTTGGTCCCTATGAAATTTTGTTTGAAATTTCTTATATATTTGAAATTTCATTTAAATATCTTTATTTAAGTATGTAGGCATTCTCTTAACTATTTTTGACTTCTTTAGGTTTTGCCGGCGCTTTCTGAGAATTTTTTCGGTTTACTGATAAAATTTTCGGTTTTAGCGATTTTGAGGCGAAATCTCAAAATAAATAAATAGATAATTAAATAGATGTCTCAAAAGGATGCATATATATTTAGAATCATAAGGAGTAGTATATGATATACAGTCACCGAAAATCGGTGTTACACAGTATGTGTGGGATAAGTTTTAACAATATTCTAGAAGTCAGGCAAATACTGGATCACACCCGGTATCTGAAACTCATCCGACATAGGCTTCCCCATACTTTTAGAGAGGCAATCATACTTGACATATATATTAGACACTACTTCATAGCATGATCGAGTCTCTTCTTGTACGCGATAAATTTATAGGTCATTATCTTCAACTTAGAAGCTGACTAGGAGTTGTAATGCTCTCTCTGAGCAAGCCAGACTGACATCGCAGTAGGATACTGCTCGTATACCAGGATTAACTCATCATGCATCCTGCTAAGAAGGATTACCCTAACTTGACCATCCTTCTTTTTCCACACCCGATATGCCTCCTGATCCCATCTTGCCTATGGCGTGTTACCCTTCCTGGGGTCTGCCATCTCGTGCTTAAGAACCTCCTCGAGTTCTTGTTTCTCGAAGACAAACTGAACATTTCGATGCAAAATGTCATAATTGTCACCGTTCAGCTTGTCTCCTTTCATGAGATCCAAAACGATAATTTTTGTAGCAACGATGTCTCTGTCACACAGAAATGAAGAGATGTTAGTGACAAATGATACTTAATATCACAATTTTGTGCACTTTACGAATCTACAAGATTCAAATGACTCGAGTACATACCCCAAGACGAGTGTATGAGTCAACGAACAGCACACACCACAATCTGGGATTGCATATCATTATTCGGACTAGAATTCAACACACAAAAACCCATATTTAGTCTCATTAAATGGCATAGGACCCTCAGAAAAATAAAATTTTTCATTCCAGCAAGGCCTGGCATGCCGTTGGTGGGTTCACACGCTGGCGGCATGTCCCCACGCGCCTCCACACATGCAGAAGAGGTGATAGCACGTGACAGACACATGGCGCGTCTATCATGCGCCCTCAATTGCCCAGAGGGCCACGGACTCGGGGCAGACCCTGGTTGGACACGGATCAGGGTCGGACTCCCGGGTCAGATCGGATCCGGGTCGGGGCACGGGTCGGGTCTTAGATCCGGGTCGGAACCAACCCAGACTGAACTCTGGGTGCTCATGTGCCTTAGCGCGTGTGAGCTCCACGCGCCTTCTCCCGTGCACATCACGCGCCTGTCAAGTGTCTGACGTGCATGCGTCTTGGACCTAAGTCGGGTCTTCTTCGATCGACAATTCTTGTAACTGGATCTTTTGACCTGGCTACCAGAAATAAACTTTTTTGGCCCTGTTTTCATTGGATTTTGTCAGAAACTTTAATTCTTCATATTCCAATTATCCTTGACATGATTTTTAGAATAATCATACCCTAAACCTAGAGAATTTAGAGTCTAAAATTCTGGCCCTTCGCGCCCAATTTTGAAACTCTACTTTCCGACAATAATAACATATAATATATCTACCAAAATTTAGATCATGAAAGCAAGAACTCATACATACCAATTGCATGCAACGATTTGCCCTAAATTTTAACAAATCTAGGGTTTTAAAGTCTCAGTCACTATTCACAGCCAAGAACTTCAACCGGAATTTTTATGACCTAAACATCTCAGAAAATTATGACAAAATTAATTTTGTGATCTACTTGACATGGATTACAACGTGATATAATCGGATTCATAAAAGTCATTCGTAATCCGAACCTCAAATTTTATACCCTATATTTTTATATTCAAAATAATTCTAAGAATTTATTTATTTTTTTAAAATGAATCTAACATTGTTCTCATACCTATGTTAGAATTTGGTGACTTAATCACTTAATGGAAGTATATAATAAAAATTTTTGGAATCATAAAAAAAGATTAGGGTTCTTGATACACCTTAATGAACAATACACAAAACTCCAGGAACCACAAATTCTGTCTCATTCTTTCTCAAAGTCGAGGTGATAATCATAAAGATCGAACTATCACTGTAATTCCACAGCGTCCCAAGTCTAAGCCTGGTGGTTGGATCGCCTTAAAAATTTCCTACTTGGAATTTTTGTTAACCCTCTTAATAGAGTATTTTTCTCTCAGAAAACTCAAAATGTGCATTTCTTTCCCAAGAGCAAAAAGTCTAGATCTGTACGAATTATTCTCTCAAGAACAATCTTAATCTCTTTCCAATATTGTTACTCACTTACAATGGAAGGGAAATCAATTAACTACACAAAAAAGGAAAGTTGCACTAAATGAGGAGGAAGTTATGGATAATGGGGGTTATCCCATTCTCCTATTTGAATTTCAAAAAGAAATTTACCTAAGGTAAAATGCCCCTATGTGGGCAATTACCAACATGGTGGAATCCGACAGCTCAAAATCCTCCTTTGCTGGAAAATCAGTTCATCCGGAGTGATGGAAACTCAATTTTCTCCTCTCCTCTTTGTCGAGAACCCTAGTCAAAGTGTAATTTTGGAAAACTTAATCTTCTCACATACTCAAGACCTTAGCTAGAATCATTTAACTCCTCTCCTCTCCATCTAAGAAAACTCAATTTTCTTCTCTCCTCTCTGAGTGGAAGGGTGATTGAAACTCAATATCACACCCCGATCCTCGGATCGAGCACACAACAACCACTGCGTTGTCTCGGTACAAGGCTACATTCCTGAATAGTTAGATCTCCAGTATACAATCCATCAAAGATAAGGAAAGCATGTAACAATACATATACAAAGGACCCCTTTGGTCCATTCCCTATACACACAAGCATGCGTCGGTACACAATCGGGGAAGGGGTTCCTGTACATGCACGCATGCGGTGTGGCCATCCCAACTAACCAGAATTTTCAATAAAAACAAAGCATTTAAAATGCAAGAAGTCCCAAATCATAGTCGTAGGATTTTACTAATATTCGCCTGAGGAAACAAGCTAGCATAAGTAAATTCCAAACGATATGAGATGTACAAAACTTCATAAATCCAAAAGAAAATATCAAAGTTTAGAATTACAATCCAAATGTCCCGTTATAGATAAAACAGTTTCTAAAAATAGATCAATCAAAAGAATACAGTTCAAATCATAATCGTCGGATTTTACCAATACTTGTCAAAGAACTCAACCAGTATCAGTAAAATCCGCATGGTATATGATGTACAGAACTTTCTTTTCCATAGTTTTAAGAACTACGATTCTCTAAAAATCCTACATTTGCCAAATACCTATACAAATCAGCAAAAATACTTCGCAAGCTCCAGCGTCCAATCTCCGAACTAAGTATCCTCTGTAAAATGTGGAGAGAGGGGTGGATATTGGAAATACTCAGTGAGTGGAGTGCAATGGTGTGATTGTATTCATAAATAAGGGGTGAATGTGGGATAGTCAAAGCATATCTCATAAACATCACTTCATATATATAAAATCATTTTAATAAATCACAATTTTACAAACATGAATCCACATTGATCATCTTTTCAGAATATCCTGGGGTCCCATCGAAAACACTTCAATCTTAGGCTCGCCGAAACCCAAACGAAAGCCCGCCAAGGGTTTTTCCATCCACTGTTTCAAAACATACCCCCTTCCTTGGCTTTGGCTCGTACCTCATCGGGGTGTAATCCAGATATAGCACGACTTCGGCAGAGGGAGGGACGTCTAACTCCCCCGCACATCCAACCCCAAATCACGCCACCCTGTCGGGTCGCTCCATGGTGGAAATGACTATAACCATTAACAATCCAGCACCCTTCATTTCTCAATTAATCCATTTCACAAACAATGTGCCATGATTTCTAACAAATAATCAATAATCTCATGCCAAAACAATTCATAAATCAATATCAAATAACACATGACATAGAAGCATTCATAAATACAATGGATGCATTCGTACTTCACAATCCAGTTCAGATAGCTCACAATCACAAAACAATTTATATAAAACATATAAAAATCTTTCAAAATCATTTATAAAACAATTTTTAAAACATGTTACTCATTCATGAACACAATTAACCATCCACTCACCTCTAGAGAGGGTATTCACTCTCTATTTATCAATCTAATCCGAATAGATCCCTTTCAAGTCCCCAAAAGATTAACCTAATCACATATCGCAATTATCATCAAATAAAATCCTATAAAAAGGGTTTTCATATTTTCCTAATTTAATATACCCTTAATTGCACATCCACAATTTCTAAATTCTCATTTCATCATCCTAAGATCATTCACTTCGCCAATAAACTTTAATTCCCCATATTTCCGATTTTTCCCAATTTTTCTTCCGAATTTATATAATTATAATACCTTTCATGCATATTTCAAATTAACTCTAAAGGAAATTATTCTAATCAACCTAATATGATTCTATCATCCTTCAATATGCTTCTTTCATATCAAACAACCTAATTCATATAAAATTCTATATTTAACCTTAATAATCGCATATAAAATTTTAAAAACACATTCTTTTCGAATCTAACATATATTCTAACATATACAAGACTTCTTACCCTAAATTCAGTCAATTAATCGAATGGATCAGAAATCCCCTCACCTAGGGTTTCTCGGTTCACGGACCTAGCTCCCATGCGCCATTCATTTCAGTCCAGAACTTGCAACACTTCCAAATTGAAATAAATGTCAGCAATTAAACCTAACTTCAAAGAACATTTAAAACCCTAATGTAATTGATCAAAGTTGTCATCCTCACCTACGCAGGGGATGATTGCAGATTCAACCTAGGGTTTCTAAAGGCCTAAGATGGACTCTGCAACAGAGGCTGCAGAGGAGCTCTTGGCAAGGAGAGTAGCGCGCGAGCAAGCGAGGAGGAAGGGGGCGATGCGTGCTGTCGTGCACGGAAGAGTGACAGAATCGAGACCGACAGAGAAAGAGAGAGTCGCGAGAGAGAGGGTATAGAGATAGAGAGACAGAAAGTGAGATAGAGAGAGAGATCGATTGTGTGCGGTGGTCGAAGGTGGAGAGAGTGGTGGAGATTTGAAAGAGAATCGGGAGAGAAAGAGATGGAGATTCGAGACAGAAGGAAAGAGAGAAACAGAGAGACAGTAAGATAGAGAGAGACAGAGAGATGGTGAGATGGTGAACCGTCGCTTGCAATGGTCGGAGCGTGGCTATGCACGGCGGAGGAGAGGGAGGCGAAAGAGAAATCGCGAGAGGTAGAGAGAGCAGAGAGTGAGAGAGAGAGAGAGAGAGAGAGAGAGAGATCGATCGATTAGGGCTGAAAGCCCTAATCGATTTGGGGATAGATGGGGACGCGGCGTTTCGAGTTGAAACGCTACGTCTCCCCTCCTATTTTTTTTTATACAAATAGATAAATAATTATATATATATGTATATATATACTTACACCCTTTGTTTACTAAAATTTAAATTTTTCATAAAAATTGAGTTTACTACGATTCGCGGATACGACAATTAAAATATATCAAAAATTTAAAATTAATACCCAAAAATTGAAAATCAATATAAATTTAAAAGTTTTCTATTTTATTATAAAAATGTTTACAAAATATCCGATATTGGTTTTGCCGGTATTACACTCAATATGCACACTAGCGGCGGCGAAGAATGGTGGTAGTTGGCGGGAGTTAGTGGCACACTGGTTTTGAGTTGTTGAGTGGATGTGTCTCGGTTTGGAGAGGAGAGGACAAAGAGAAGGAGGAGAGAGGAGAGAGAGGCAACTATGGCTGCTCTTGCTATCGGCGAGAGAGATAGAGAGAGAGAGAGAGAGAGAGAGAGGAGAGAAAAACATCGGACCACCAACGTCCATGGCTGCTGATGTGTCTTGGTTTGGGTCAAGACAAACATTTTAAAAGGGATACAATGGACTTTTTCCATCTTTCCATTATGTGTCTGTTAATTTTGCAGTATTCAGTCTATATTCCATCCACTTACCACACTTTTTAAAATCATAAAAGTATAAATTGATATTTTTTCACTATAAAGGAAGTATGTGAATTTCAGCCAAATTACCAAGGGGAGAATCATAATTTACCTTAAAAAAAATAAGATTCGAATTGAACATCATGTGAGAATTAACATTAATAAGGTAAAAGAGTAGTAGTCCACTCTATTAACTATTCTAACCCATTGACAATGATATTCAACATCTAATGCTATGGGTTTGGTAGTACACTCATCAACCGAAGTCCGGTGACTGAAATACATATTACATGGCTAGGTCCATGATTCCATAATCCAAATTCCAATCTAATGCTTACTGATAACATATAACATACTCTTACCACAGTCTAGATCTTTATGGGGGTGTAAAGTTCTCATAATTGGTGGCAGTCACACCGAATGATTTCTTTCTTCTTCTTCTTCTTCGTCCCTTTTTTTTGGGGGGGGGGGGCAAGGGCAAGACTCAAATCTAGAACCTTTATTACAGGCAAGGGTTTCGTGACATTTTGGTGGCACTTTGAGCCAAAACTCTTAGTCCTTGCACCTAATGATTATTCAAATTGCTTATTGGTGCTTTTATTACCAGTGTTATATACAGAAAATAATCCAAACCAATCACGACTACTACTACCTCTCTGTTTCTCCAAATCCTCACTGGTAGGAGGTGACAACTTGGACTGTATAGGAAGGATAGAGTTTGGAGGAGGATCATAAGAGGCATAGGTAAATTGGACATATTAAATGACTCATATTGATAGTGTGATAGAAAATCAATAGGTTGAGGGGGAGGATAATAATGGTTAGAGGGGTGGGGCAAGCCATAGGTGTATCCACCGTGTTGTTGGCCTGATTAGATTCATTGAACTTAAATTGCATTCAGTGAATCTTTCTTGCTCTACCTTTAAAGTCTCTCCATTTTTTTTTTCCTCCTTGTTTTTGGTGTTCTTTTTTGTGACTCCTACCCTCGCAGATACAATCAACACAGTTGGAGCATCATAATACATCCTCTCCAATGTTTACTACACAATTCTATCTAATATAAAGAGACATTAGATGTTTTGTTGTTAATTTGTCTACTGTATATTATTATTTCCTTCTTCATCCTTAGCCACTAGAACTCCACTCTTGCCATGATAATGTTGATCCTTCACTGCTAGAATCATTAGCACTGGTATTACAAATATAAATTTTAATTGTATGAGCCATAGATTTTAAAACTGGATCAGTTCAAGTGCTTAAACCATTGATCGGCCATGTTAATGGTTCAGCATTAATTTCACAACCAGATCAGTTGAAAAAGCGCTTTAAAAATTAAAAACTGCATTAGGTTCTTTTTTTTTTGTGGGTAGTAAAAAAGGTAATTATCTTGGGGTTGGATTGTTAGGACTGTGAAATTGAAGCAGTCGAATGATCCAAACTAGCACCATGAAAACTGATGGTTTGTCTCCTGTAGATTTTGAGGTAACAAACACAAAGCCTAATTTCTTGTAGGCTGCCTCGTCTATGTTACGCAAGCAGCCAGAGCCTTGCCGTTTGGAAGCACGCTACTCCTGGCAATGCAACTATTTGCGCGCTGTTTGTGGGTAACTGCCCAACACCCAAACTTCGATCAGACATCAGAAATACAGTCACACGTGTTTTTCAATATCTTTTACACATAGAAAATCAAATGAAAAAAGACTAAATGCAATGAGCAGAACAAAAGAAGTCGATTCCATCAAAGGAATTGAAACCCAACTTTTTCAGATTTGAATTTCCTGTACACCACACATGATTTCTAAGCCTCGAGTTTGAGAGCATATGGATCAAACTGATCCAATTGCAAAAAGCCAAACCAAGAAGGAAAATGAAAAGTTCACCGCAAACAATATTGATGACAAAGAGGCAACCAACCACCACATTTCAAGCAATCAACAATCATGGGGGAGTGAAATGTTGGCGCTAGAATAATAGAGGGAGAGAGAGGAGGCTAGGGTTTTGCTTCTCTTTGGTCATTAGTTTACAGAGAGAAAAAAAGAGGCTAAAGAGAGAGGTTTCTCGGGGGAGGGAGGGCGAGAGAGGTAAATCCAAACTGGGGTTTTTGGACAAAAGAGGTTCTATCAGGTCTCCAAAAATGAATACTAGCCCAACTTTTCCTTTGCAAAAAATTTCTGGCCCTAGATTTCAACAAAGCATTAACAAAAACATACAACTTGTCAAGCAAAAAACAGTTGGGTCTATCTTGATCTCATGTTTGACTAAAGATTAGCTTCCTCTTAGGCAAGGTAATGTCACAACACCTTTACCGTAGTGACTGCTTTGTTGCGAAATACTCGTTCTATGTTAGTAGGAGATTTAATTAACAGAGTCAATCAAGAAATCAAAATAAAATTAAGAAAGCCAATTCGGAAAAGCGAGAGATTCAATCAACAAAACCAATCAAAGAATCAGAATCAAATTAAGAAAGTCAATTCAGAAATCAAAAGATTTCATTAATTTACAAGTAAATGTGAAAATCGGGAGGATTCTATCAATTTGGTCAATCATACCATATACAAAATTAGAATGTATAGATTAGGAATAAAAATAGATCACGATTATAATTTAAATATTTTTGCTGAATTATTCTTGTATAATTTTTTATATATACGGAATAATAAAGGAGAATAAATTCATCTGGACAAAAATTAACATAGTATTAGAGCTTTCTATCATAATCTAAACAGTCGTGTCCTTATTTTATCCTTAGGTGCTCTTGGATATCTTTGGTTCAATCCTAGGGACTCTAGTGTCCTTGCTTTAGCCCTAGGGGCTCTCAAATATTTGGTCTTCTCCTTTGGTTTCAGTAGTTTTGATTCTAGAATTACTTTCAGATCATATATTTTGGTTTTCATTTCAGAAGGTTATAATTTTACACACTTTTGAGCTTTTTTTTTTTTTTTGGATCACTATGATAATAGAAAACTTCTCTATTCGATTCAATGGAAAGAACTATTCGACTTGAGAGTTTCAATTCAGGATGTACGTTAAAGACAAAGGATTATGGGGTCACATTGATAGGTCTTCTACTGCACCAAATGACAAAATTGGTCTTGCTACATGGGAGACAAAGGATGCTGAGATTATTCCTTGGATTCTGGGATCAATTGAACCACACTTGGTTAATAATTTGTGCTCCTTTACAGCAACTAAAGAGATGTGGAAATATTTGAAACATATTTACAATTAGAACAATAATACAAAAAGTTTTCAATTGGCATTGGACATTACAAATTACAGTCAGGGTAATCTTTCAATTCAAGAATACTATTATAGTTTTCTCAATTTATGGACAGAACATTCAGTCATATACATTATGAAGTATCACAAAAGGCATTGTCTGTCCTTAAAGAAGTTTATGACACAAGTCAATAGACTCAGTTTCTCATGAAACTTAGATTAGAATTTGAGGTTACAAAGGCTGTTTTGCTGAACAAAGATCCAATTTCCTCTTTGCATGTGTGTGTTGGAGAATTACTTTAGGAAGAGCAGCCATTAATCACTCAAGAAACTATAGCACAAGACAAACTCACCTCATAGGATGTGATAGTTGCTTATATTGCACAAAGGAAGATAAATGGAAAAGATTTGAAGTAGTCCAGTGCTATACGTGCAAGGTTTTTTGGCATATTTCTCAAAATTATATCAAAATTCTGTAACTATTGCAAACAATATAATCACATTATTAAGAAATGTTCAACACGACCACAGAGCTATCCAACCAAAGCGCTCAATGTAGCGGTTCATTCCTCTTCCCCTACAGAACCAGTAGGTCAGAGTCCCATGATAGCATTTCCAGCAATCTCTAATCAAGTTGCCTTAATTTCAGAAATGGTGCAACAAATGATTATCTCAGCATTCTCTGTAATTTCGAATCATATGATTGGTATTTCTGATTATTTATTTAATATTTGATTTTATAGTGGTACACAATATATTCAAATTATGGATGATAATTCTTTTCCTATTGCTGCTGTTGAGGATATTGATACATCTTTTCGTAATGTATTTGTGTCCCTGGGCTTTCATTTAGTTTAATTTTAATTGATCAATTGGTAGATAACAATTGTAATATACATTTCTCTCGTGATAGTTGTCTTATGCAGGATCAGGGGTCCAAAAAAGTTATCACGAAGAGACCTAAGTGGGAAGATTGTTTCCTATATATTTTTTTAGTTTTGGTATTTTCTCTTTGGCTTTTAACATTATAACAAATCAAAGTGAGGTCTGACATAAATGTTTGGGTCATCCTAATTCAATTGTTTTGTCTCACTTATTAAAATATAGATTTTTCGACAATAAAAATGAGTCTTTTTCTTTATTTTTTGACTATTCTGTGTGTAAACTTGTTAAGAGTAAAATTCTACCATTTCCTTCTACTAGTCATCATGTGGATAAGTGTTTTGATATTATTCATATTGATATTTAGGGTGTTTCTCATATGCTTTCTCATTTAAATCACAAATATTTCATGACATGACAACAGTCGGTTTACTTGGATTTATTTTTTTCACTCTAAAGCCGAGATCTTTTCTATGTTTTAAAGTTTATTAGCATATATTAAGAACTAATTTTTTACTAGTATTAAGATCTTACGATCTAACTCTGGGGGAAAATATATATCAAATGAATTTCAAGTCTTCTTACAGCGCAAAGGTATTATTTCACAGTCACTACAAAAAAACATCAATTTGCGACAAAATTTGCGATAATTTATAAAAAAATTCGTCCAAAAACAAATTTGCGACGAATTTTGCAACAATTTTTTTTCGTTGCTAATAAGTCGTCGTAAAATTTTGGGACGAAAAATTAATTATTCATCGCAAAAATTTCCAACAAATACTTTTTTGTCATAAAATTCGTTGCAAATTTGCAACAAATTTAGCCACGAAAAAATATTTATTGGAAATTTGTGACAAAATTTTTCATTAGAAATTTTGCAATAAAAATTTTTTCGTTGTAAAATTTGCGAAGAAAATTTTTTTTGTTGCAAATTTGCAACGTATTTATTATTTGTCGCAAATTTTCCGACGATAAAATATTTGTTGGAAATTTTGCAACGAATAAGTTAGTCGTCGCAAATTACCAACGAAAAATAATTCGTCACAAATTTGCCACGAAATTTTTTTTTTTGTCGCAAATTTGCGACGAAAATTAGATTCGTCACAAATTAGGAATAAAAAAAAAATTCATCGCTAAATTTGTTGCAAGTTTGTGACGAATGTTTTTTTGTTGCAAAATTCATTGCTAAACAAAATTTACAAGTCACTTCAATTCAATTTTAGCAACGAAATTTGCGACGAACATAGTTTTCAGGGAAAAATTTTGCGACGAATATGTAATTTTGCGACAAATATAAATTTTATTGGTATATTTGGATCATTTTTCCCTATATAACCTGTTTTTATACCTGCTCATCCAACCTCATCAATAACTAATCATCCAAATCATTTTTAATATCAAATTTCAACTATCTATACTCATCAATATAACTAACTATTCAATAAAATCAATAAGTTAAAAATTTAACAAGAAATAATAATAATAATATTAAAGATAAAAGCAACATCAAGTCTAAATGTTAAAATAACAATAACCATACATAACCAAGAAAATCAATGTAACAAGTATCAAAATATAACAATCAAATAATAGTACACAATCTCAAGCACGACCTCTACCATCATCATCATCATCGAACAAATCATTACCATCGCGAGCATTATCAGGGGGAGAAATAGAATGGAGAATCTGACTTGGTGCGTAGGCTAACTGAAGATGCTGCATGATTAACATTTGCTGCGTACGAAACTCGTTCATTTCTTGCGTGTACTTTGCTTGAAGTTTATTGAATTCCTGATCTCTTTGCAGCAGTAAGTCCTTCAAATGGCTTACCTCTTAATTCAATTGATTTATTTCTACCCTGACTGCTGTTGAGGTGGAAGAATATGAACTAGCGAATTTGTAAGTTCTGCTCAAAGAACCTAGCCCAACTACTCTACCCCCTTTTGGTCCACCAGTCACTTCGAGCCATGTATTCATATTATCAACAGATAACTTAGATCCGCCAGCATCATCACTAGCACTCGAACTTCTGCGTGATAGCTCATCATATCTCTCCTATATTGTCATGAGAAAAGTTAAAATAAATTTACAATAACAATATAATACAAGCACATATAATCTTGATTAGATATATTTATATATATATACATGAAGGAAAATAAAAAAAAATAGTAAATAAATCATGAGATTATATAGGATATAAATTATGAACATTCATATTAACATTGAATAAGTTGAAAGTTATTAAAAAAAAAAAAAAGAATCTCTATCAAGTAATTCATTAGAAATCAAAGAATCAAGTCAGCAATAAAAATAAAATTGGGAGAGACTAACCTAATAAATTTATCTTCCTACATTATTATGATATGTTCAACATAATATGTTCAAATCAACATTGAAAATGTTCATTAAATAATTGAAAGTTTTGAAATTACAAACCTTAATTGTTCTAACTCTCTCCCCGCTCCAAGTCTTGTCTTTTTACTGAAATGTATGCGTGAAAGTATCTATGAATGAAGGCTCGGTCCCCGTTTCCTTGGCCTAAAATAAAAAAACACTGTTAGAAATAATAAAATAGTTTAAATTAGATTAAAAAATTAGTGTTTGAATAAAATTACCAATCTATTTCTATGTTCATCGATATTGATCGAACCTCTCACATACGTCGCAAACGATTCCCTTGAATTATAAGTTTGGTTTTTTTTTATTTTGTTCACTCCTTCGTTTGTTCTCTTCCGATTCTCAAAAATTCACAATCATGCCCCAATTTTGCTCGGTGATGCAGTTTTACTTTTTTCCGTATCTCTTTGCATGATTTAGAACGTGTCGGATATGATCACCACATTTTTTTTTGAAAATCCTTCTTACTTTCAACTCTTCAGTCTCACCCTAAATGAATACTCACTGCGATGAAAAAAAACCAATTAATTATAAAGCTATTAACTTAACTTCATATATAAACTGGTTGAGATAACTTATCTTAAACTCGCTCCACCATAGCTCTTTTGTTTCTTTCGAAGTGTTTGTGTAAGTCATCGAAACTCTTCCCTAATGGTTATTTACTATTCTATTAAACTCGTGAATAACATGTATAGAATTTGAAAATCTATCATAAAGTTTCAAACAAACAATGTTAAATAAACAAGATAGTTAAAAGAATAATTTGTTTTATAAATAAAAGAAATAATACATCTGAAATTTTAAAATTTAGTAATTACGAATCTCCGTAAGGGCTATCAACTCTCGATTGTCTTCCCTCTCTGCATTGAGTGTTCTACCAAAGGGACTGACGAGTGTACATTACTAGCCATTTGTTGAGAATGCGAAGGGCCTGTAATAGAAGGGGGAGGCGAAGGTACATTGCCAGCAAGGGAATGAGATTACGAAGATGCTGAAACAGACTGCGATGGTGAAGAGCATGATCTTCCATCAGAATTTCGCCTATGGCCGCCACATCAAAATTGTTAACCATAATATATTATTAACAAAAATAAAAAAATAAAAATTGCATGTTCATCAGATGCATAATGAAGAACATGAATAAACTTACCATATATAATTTAACAAATTAAATGCGATGAAATAAGGTACCAATATGTCAAGAAATCTTCTCTAATGACCTATAGAAAAAAAGATAGTACATTAACAAATCAAATATATAAATTTAAGAATGAGATAGTAAATAAATAACAAATTAAGTTACGAAATTTGCAAATTAAAAGTAAACTAGCTTACCCACTAAAAAAAATAGATTATCATATATCAAGATAAATATCCGATTTTTATTATATTAAGAGAACAAAACTTACCCATCATCAAAAATCAAAATCCTCATTGTTATCCTCATCCTCATCATGTGTCTCAAAATTAGACTCTTCAACATCTTATCATCAACATCCTAATCCTCATTCTTATCCTCATCATCTGTCTCAAGATTAGATTCTTCATCGTCTTCTTCGTGATTTTCACTTGCATCCACATCTATCACTACTACGCTGGGATCTCGTAACGTTGGAATATTATATTCCTCGGTCTGAAATGTATTGGCAACTTTCTCTTGTTGATATGCTATGTCTTCCCAATGTTCCTCAATTTTTTTCCGAACTTTCGTTTTACAAACGTCCCACCAATCAATTTTATCACGTTTCAAACTAGGATATGAAGCATAAAATAATTGAATCGTTTATTGTGTCAACACAAATAGTTCATATCTCTTATACAATTTCTTATGATTTATTTCAACCAAATTAAATTATGAATGCACTTTCATCCTCCCTTTGACAGGGTCAAACCAGCGACACATAAATAAAACAACCCTTAATTCTGGATCTGGGTACTCTACCTCTACGATTTCATCCAATGAACCATAAAAATCATTTTGGCCTCTACCATCATTGGATGACTGAATACAAATCCCACTATTCATTGTTGTTTTCCCCATTCCTTATTCTTCAGTATGAAAATTATACCCGTTTTTGAAATATGTTGGCCAAGTTCGTACCATTGATTTTGGACCCCATGACAAATGGATTAACAATTCTTGCTCAACTTGAGCTTGATTATCATAGACCTAAAGTCAAATAAATATCTTAATATGTTTTAAAGTAAATATTTAAATAATTTATAGTCTACTTACATATTTTTTCAACCATGGTGCAAATTCTTCATCGCAGAAACGATCAAACTCATGCGTCAAAAGTTCAGAATATACGTTTTGAAAAATCCTACAATCAAAGAAAATAAATTTTAACACAAACAATTTACGACATAAGAAATACATAAAATAGAAAATATATACTAACTCGAAATATGACGTCACTTCTGGACAGTTCAGTAAAATATATGTTTGGGCTGCTCGCCATTCTTGACCAGTTAAGTATCTACGCTTATATGGTCCAATTGGTCGACCAAGGTAGTTAAAAATTGAGAATGACTTCAAATTGGGATCAACAGGATCCTCATCATTTCTTCCCGCTCTCCACCTCTTGCACTGAACGTGAGGCTCAAAATAATATGATGCAAACGCTATTACTTCCTCCGTAATTTATGCATTGACAATAGAGGCTTCAACACGTGCTTTATTTTTCACTTTCTTCTTCAAATAATATAGGAATCTAATTGTAATAAAGCAAAATGTATCAGAAAATTATATGTAATGAAATTAGTAGTTGTATATGCATTGTTAACGAAATATAAAAGATGAAAAACTCACTTGTCAAATTGATACATCTATCGAAATTGGACAGAACCTCCAACTTTTGCCTCATATGGCAAGTGAACCAAAAGATGTTCCATGGAATCAAAAAATGACGTTGGAAATATCCTTTCTAAATTACATAAAATGATTGGAATCTCTCTCTCTAATATCTCCATGTGTAAATATCTCAACACTGTCGAGCAAATATCATGAAGAAAAATACTTAACTCCGTAATGACACCCCATACAAAATTTAGTAAGAGTTCCTTAAAAGCAATAGGAATTAGCCTTTCCATAAATATATGACAATCATGACTTTTCAAACCAATCAACTTACATTCCTTCAAATCGACACATCTACCAAGATTTGAGACATCACTATCAGGAAACCTCAATGATTTCAACCATTCACAAATAATCAATCTCTGATCCTTATTCAATGTATAAACTGCCTTCGGTTTTGGTCCCTTACTACTTTCATCGACATCAAAAGTGGGTCGTTTACAAAGGAGTCGCATATCTTTTCTTGCATTCAAGTTGTCTTTTGTTTTCCCAGTGATATCCATCACGGTATTTATCAGATTATCAAAGACATCCTTCTCGATATGCATTACATCGAGATTATAATGAATCAAATAACTCTTCCAATATGGTAAATCCCAAAATATATTCCGTTTAGTCTATTTATGCGAATGACCATAGTCATGTGTTGTACCATGTGGCTCTTCAATAACAGACGGAAAGTTAAGGACTCTATGCCAAATTTGTTCACCGGTTAATCTCAATGGAGGAGGTGTTTTTTCAATTCTACTCTTAGCGAATTCTTCTTTATTCCTTCTGAATTTATGAGTTAACGGTAAAAATTGTCTATGACAATCAAAATAACTCGCTTTCTTCCCATGTTTCAATCTGAATGACTTTGATATCTCCATACATATTGGACATCCTAAAATCCCAGTGATACTCCATCCCGATAACATACCATAAGCCGGAAAGTCATTTATGGTCCAAAGAAGAGTAGCCTTCATTACAAACATCTGATTAGTATGAACATCATATGTAGGAACACCTTCATCCCATAGTTGTTTCAACTTCGCAATTAATGGTTGCATATAAACATCTATTAACTTCTTCGGATTTTACGGGTCAAGCACGACCAATGTTAAAAACATATACGGTATCTTCATACACATATCGGGTGGAAGATTATACAGAGTTAAGATAACTGGCCAATAAGAATAAGTTCTTCCTGATTTGCCAGATGGAGCAAACCCATCAGCACAGAGACCTAACCTAATATTTCGAGTCTCTTTTGCAAACTCAGGATATGTTCTATCAAAATATTTTCATCCCTTTGCATCTGAAGGATGACACATTAACCCCTCTTCTGTTTCATGATTTGCATGCCAGGTCATGTATTCAGTAATGGTCTCAGATGCATAAAACCTTTGTAACCTAGGAGTTAAAGGCAAATAAAACATTTGTCTATATGATTTACGTCGCTGATTATGACCCGACCTCCTAATGCTCATGTATTTACATTGATTATAGAATTTACAAAAATTTGCATCTTTATCATCTCCCCAATATAGCATACAAGCATTTCTGCAAACATCAATTCTTTCTACCGGAAGACCTAATTCTTTCACCAGCTTTTTCATACTGCAGAAATCATTGGGCATAATGTGATCACGCGGCAATACTTCTCCAATAACTTAAACAAAATCATTGAAACAATCATCAGATACATTATGCTCTGCCTTGATATTCAACAGTCTTGTGGTTAGAGATAGCTTAGTGTGGCTGTCACAACCAGCCCACAAAGGTTCATTTGCAGCTCTTAACACTTCTTGAAATTGGAGAGATGATTCATTATTCACATTTTCATCAACACCTGGTACTTCTACCTCCTCCAATGGTGATGCATAACTAGCATACCCCTGTTCAAATGTTGGAGCAAAGCTAGAACTTGTAGCACTTGGTTCGGGAACAAAATTCAGACCCGCTGCATCAATTACCATCCTCTGATATGGATTCAAATGATCATAATAATTCTGATCCTCACTAACTGAGAATTGTCTGTTTCATCCATACTCATCAGAAATGAACGGTTTACCATGATATGTCAAATTATAATAATTCGGGATAAAACCAAATCTACAAAGATATTCCCTAATTTTATCACACTGGAAAAATTTACCATTACGATACATTCGACACGGACACCTTAGCTTATTCCCATCCATAAAATCAACTTGAGTACAAGCAAAATCTAAAAATTGTTCTAACTCAAAAATAAACTCATCAGTTAAACCCTGACGATCAGATAAGTTCTTTTTATACATCCAACTTCTTTCGTTCTGCATTTTCCATGTCTCGAAATTTAAATTTTTTAAAATATTAATAAAAACTACTAAACAATCTACTAAATCATCAATAATAATAACATCATTAATCCCAACTAAGTTGATATAACAATAAATAATAACATTAATTGCATAAAAATTTAACGTTAATTTCACGGTATAAATTAAATATTATAAAAGTAACATTAATTTCACAAAACTCAACATCATCAATAATACTAACCTTAATTTCACAAAAATTTAATATAATAATAAATAATATTCTAAACTTAATTAATATCGAACAAATTAACTAATTTATTACAATAACATTAAATATTATTATATAATCAAATAAAGTATAAAATATTAAACATTTAACAACATTGATTATTTAACTAATCAAAATAAAATTTACTATAAATTGCTGATGATTGTTAACATAATGTTTCGCCTAATCAATTATCAACACTTTCAATTCAAATTTTATATAAAAAATTAAAAGTAACAAATCCAGTAACATCATTAAATCAACTACTAAATACAATGAAAATAAAATAATATATAAATAAAAACAATACAAACATACAAATTAACATAATTACATTTTTCAATCATTACAATACAAATTAAAACATTCCTCACCACCAAATAATAATTCACCGATGGGCTCAGATATCTACAGCAGCAACAACTTCCAATCCAAATATTCGAGAATCGCAAACCTTGACACATAAAAAACAATTATAAATAACTAATATATTATTACAACAATATTATAAAAACATCTTTTTAAATAACATTTGTTAAAAAATTTAAAAACAAAAATTATTCATAGTGGCAATGACGGGTCGGGTCGGGCCTAGACCATGCGCCTGGCCGGATGGGGCCGTGCAAGGGCCCAGCCCCATGGACCACGCGTGAAGGCGCAGGGGCCAGCGGCTGGGCCGCGCAGGGGCCTGCCGCCCCTTCGCGAGGCGGGGCCACGCAAGGGCCAGCGGCCCCTTTGTGCGGCTGGGCTACACAGGGGCTGCGGCCCCTTGCTGCCGCTGGCCCGCGAAGGGCAGATTGGTGGCTTGGCCACCGAATCTGCCTTCTACAGCTCAGATCCAACGGCCAGCCGCCGGATCTGCCATCTACAGCCCAGATCCAGCCGAGAGAGAGAGAGAGAGAGAGAGAGAGATTACCTATCACCATCGTAGATCCGGCATCCTTTCCACCATCCCTTCGCAGAACCACCTTCGCGGCTATTCGAAAATGAACAAAGTGAGAGAGAGAGAGAGAGAGAGAGAGAGAGAGAGAGAGAATGAGAGAGAGAATGAAGAAATAAATTGTCTAAGTGAAGGAATATATTGAAATTAGGGACAAAAATTTTTTGTCCCTAAATTCGTTGCAAATCAGGGATGAAAGATGATTTTCGTCGCTAAATCAGGGACAAAAAAAAATCGTCCCTGAATCAGGGACGAAAAAAAAATTGTCCCTAATTTAGGGACAAAAATTAAATTTCGTCCCTGAATCAGCGACGAAAGTATTTTTCCATTGCTACAATCTGCGACAAAAGAATTTTTTGTCACTAAATTTGCGATGAATATATATTTTCGTCGTAATTTACAACGAATTTAGCAACGAATAATTTTTTACTTTACAATTTGCAACGAATTTAACAACGATACTTATGCTTTGTGACAAAAACTCATTGAATGTACTAAAATAGAAACTAAATAGACAAACTATTAACAATATTTACATACTATGATATAATTATAAAAAACAATCATTATATTGATCATTAATGAGCAAGTATTTTTACTTTAACTCTTAATTAGTGAATCGAATACTTAAACAAATTTATAAGATTTTGGCTAAAATGAATGTATATTTTTATCATTATATGAAACATTTGAATAAACAAAAGATGAATATACCAATTTAAAAAATTACACTATATTATCATTCTTTTATATAAACAAAAAATTAATGAACTATTTTTTGTTAAAAGTTATTGGTTTTTTGAACATCTTAAGATTCTCTATGCTATCAGTGTATATCACCGTTTACAAATCATAGAAAATGTTACAAATACAAGTAATTAAAAAAGTGAGCGAAAAATGAATTTTAGCGACGAATTTTGCCACAGATGTTATATTTGATGCTAATTGGCAACAAATTAGCGACAAATAATTGAATTTTTTGTGACGAATATAAATATTTATCGCTAAATTTGCGATGACTTTTGAAATTCATTGCAAATTTAGGGATAAATTCGTTTTCGTCCCAAATTTAGGGACAAATTGCAAAATTCATCGCAAAATTTTGGGACAAATTTCTATTTCATCCCAAATTTTGGGACGAATTTTTTATTCATCCCAAATTTAGGGACGAATGGTTAAATTTGTTGCAAATTTAGAGACGAATAATTTATTCATCGCAAATTTAGGGAAGAACAATTTATTCGTCGCAAATTTAGCGACGAATTTTGAAATTTGTTGCAAATTTAGCAACGAATTTTTTTTTTCATTGCAAATTTGCAACAAATTTTGCATCAAAAATTTTTCATCAAAAATTAGTGACGACTTTTGTAACGAAAATTTTTTTTGTTGCTAAATTTACGATGAAAATTTTTTTGTTGCTAAAATCGTGGCTAATTTGCGACGATACCCTTTTTTGTCACTAATTTTATTGTAGATTTGCGACGAATATTTTTTGTTGCTAAAATTCATCGCTAAATTCTTTTTTTTTGTAGTGAGTGCTTTTGTCTTTATACATCTCAACAAAATGATATTGTTGAACGTAAGCATCGACATTTGTTGGATATCACTCGTGTTTTGCTACTTAAATCTTCTATTCCCCATTGATTTTGGGTTGAGACCATGTCCATAACTGTCTATTTGATTAATTGTCTCCCATTTCAAATCTTGAACTTTGACTCACCTTTTTTTGTCCCTATAACACTCATCCTGGTTATCACACTTCATATTTTTGGGTGCGTTTGTTTTATTCACTTACTGTCTACTAAACATCACAAACTTGGTGCTCAAGCTATTAAGTATGTGTTTCTAGATTATAGTACCACTCAAAAGGGATTTGTATGTTATGATGTTATTGCTAATCATTTTTGTACATCTCGAAATGTGATTTTCTTTGAGAATCACTATTTTTTTGTTTAATATGGTCTTTCCTACTACTCCTGTTATATTTCCTCACTTTGATAATGTTCTGTATCCTATTGAGCATTTCAAACCAGGTGTTGTGTATAAGAGATGTAAGACCACTTTAACTTCTTTTGATACTGATCTGACACCTGAGACTATACCTTCGACACACCAAAGATTTACACGTGTTTTTCATCCACTAGATAGGCATGGGTTTTCACATACATCTCTTAATGTAACTCTATCGAGCATTTCCATTTCTACTTGTTATTTTCAAGCAGCTCAACATGGGTGTTGAAAATAAATCATGGAAGATGAGCTTTAGGCACTTTAAGAAAATCATACTTGGGACATTATTCCATACCTTTTTGGTGTTAAATCCATTGACTGTAAGTGGGTGTGTTTTGTGAAACTTAATTCCAATGGTTCTCTTGACCAATATAGGACCTGGTTAGTTATTTTTGGCAATAAGCAAGAATATGTGATGGATGACGATGAGACATTTGCTCCCGTTCAAACCATTATTGCTATTGTTACTTCCAAAGGATAGTCATTTCATCAAATGGATGTTAAGAATGTGTTTCTGCACCATGATTTTAAGGAAGAAATTTTTCTGATTCCTCCTCCGGGTTTATTCTCTCCTCCTCTAGTGTGTGCAAGTTTAGACGTTCTCTTTATGGCTTGAAACAGTTACCACGGGCATGGTTTAAGAAATTTCGTTTTATTTTGCTCAGCTTTTCTTTCACCTAAAGCCAATATGATTATTCTTTGTTCCTTAACAAAACAATGGGCGGTGTTGTTCTTCTTCTTGTCTATGTTGATAATATTGTTATCATTTGCACGAATATTGTTTTGATCCAACAGCTTAAATAGCAGCTCCAAGGTTTATTTTGCATGAAGGATCTTGGCTCTCTCCACTATTTCTTGGGTCTTGAGATCCGTTTGGATCCGAAGGGTATTTTTTTGCATCAACACAAATATACACAAAACTTGATCTTTTTAGTTGGACTTTGTTGACACCCCTCTTGAGGTTAATGCGAAAGTTAGTCATGAAGAGGGTGACCTTAATCCTATGTTGTATCATTTGTAACGCCGACTCTGCGGTGCCGTACTTTTGTACTCCCATTTCCTGAAATTAATAAAATAATCCTTAATTTATATATATAGAGAAAAATATTTAATTTTATTGAATTTCGATTTTGGGGTTTTAATTCAAACCTTTGGTATATTCAATTATTAAAATAGAATAATAAAGTATATATAAATATATATAAATATATTTTTCTTTTCATTTATTAAATTATTTATTTCCTCATTTATTTATTTCCAAATCTATCCAAATATAATAATAATAATAATAATAATAATAAAATCGAATTAGGGCTAAAAGCCCTAATTCTTCTCCTTCCCTCTCCCTCTTCTTCTCCCGCACGCCCCTTCGACTTCCGCGGCTTCCTCCTCTGCCGCCGCCGCTGCAACCGCAACCACCACCACCGTCTCACTCTCTCTCGGTTCTCTCTCTCTCACTGGTTCTCTCACTTTCTCTCTCACTCCCTGCTCTCTCCCTTTCGCGATCTCTCTCGCCCTCACCCGCATCCTCTCCGCCGCGACTTGCTACCATCCAACCGCCATCGCCACCGCCGGCTCTTCTCTACCTCACTCTCTATTTCCCTCTCTCTATCGCGCGATCTCTCTCTCTCTGTCCCGCTATCTTTTTCTCCCTCTCGTGAGTTCTCTCTCTCTCTCTCTCTCTGCGCGCGCAACTACAGCGCGCGACAACCCCCTCCTGCTAGTGCCAGCGTGCGTCAGACCCCTCCTGCGAGCGCCAGCACGCGACAGCCTTGCACGCCAGTGCAGCGCGCGATAGCTCCAGCGCGCGCTAGCCCCTGCGCATGCGACAGCTCCTGCGCGCGTGATTGCAGTGCTCCTTCCCTACTCGCGCGCCTTCTGCCACTCTTATAGAGCCCAAATCGGCAGACTTCGAAACCCTAGGTCGGGTCTGCACTCATCTCCTGCGTTGGTGAGGACCAATTCCTAGCCCTAGTTCTAGGGTTTTGAATTTTTTGAGTAATTAGGGTTAATTGCTAACATTTGCTCCGAATTTAAAATGTTACAGGTTTTAGACTGAATCGAAAGGCGAACAGAGACTAGATTTACTAGTCGAGAAAACCCTAGGTGAGGGATTTCTGACTGATTTAATTAATTGAATGCATTTAGGATAAATTTAGGGTAAATTAGAGTAAGAATATATTTCGTATGATAGGATGTATATTAGATTTGATTTAAATTGATTATCGGACATTATATATAATTGTTTAGGTAAAATATATGAATTTGGGCTGTTGATTTGTTTAGAATAATTTCCCTCAGAGTTTAATTTGACAAATGCATGAAAACAGTCAAAATTTGGGATTTGAGCCTAAGGATTGATGCGTTGTTTTACATTATAGTTGGTGTTGCATATAGGTAAGTCAAATACAATCTCTATATTATGAAAATAGGTTTCAATACCTTTAAAATGAGATATGGTTTGAAAAAATCGGATGAGAATTGAAAAGTGTATGATTTTTCAAAGATTTTTCAATTTCATAGGAAATTTATTTATTTTAAGCGTATTTCCAATTTTGATTGGTTTTAGGATTGAATCAGACTTGATTTTGATTTGATTAATTATTTATAAATGAAATGAAATTGATGACATTAGAGTATATTTATAAATCGAAGAATTTGGACTTGTATAAAATTTGAGAAAATGGATAAAACCTAAAAATATTTGGAAATTGATGAAATGAGAATCTAAAAAGGTGATTGTGTAAATGTGTTGATTTTCGCTTAATTTGGGTATGGAAATCAAGTAAATGGATGTTATAGTGTGCAGGAAATTTCAGTATATGAAATGTTGGATTTAAGTCTTAAATGAATACATATTGAGGGGAGAAACTCTAAGGAAACATGTACTGAAAAATTTAGAACTTTGGGTATGAAATTTGATGGGTTTTAATGTGATTTTGAGTGTTAAAATGTGGATTTGATGTACTTGTGTGTGCTGGACTTTGGCATTGAAGTATGGTGTATATATATGTGTATTAGTAAATGAAATGAGGAATGAATGAGTATAGAATTTTCTACACACATGGAAACTAAAAAGGAAATCGTTTTCATGTGAAATTTGTAGTGAAATGTAAGGAAAATGGAATAAGAAAGTATGCAGAATTTTATGGTGTGTTATTGACTATGTGTATGTGAAATTGAGGCCATGAGTGTGAGAAATTATGTATATATGTATGCTGAATTTTGGATAGAGGTTAGTGAGCATGTGGATGTAAAAATGTCTTGACCAAATCCATTGGAGAGATTGGGAATGAATCTAATAAGCAAAATGGAGGCTTATATGTGTATGTAATAAGGTATAAAAAGTGTATACATATATATAGTGATATTGGTGTATTAAAGTGATATGAAAATGTGTAATTGTAAAGAATGAGCAAAAGCATGTGTTTGTATTTATATGATAAATGTATAGTATTATATTGGTGTATTGAAGAGAAGAAGTTGATAAAGAAATTTGAATAAGAGTGTGTTGGTGTATATGCTGACTCTTATATGCGACGAGAGATTTGGATTGGTGTGAGCTTTGTGCAGGATTGGTTGAGTACCACCACTTGAGTCTTGTGGACATGTTGTGAGCATGAACAAAATATGAAGAGTTAAGGTAGTGGCTTAAAAGACTTGACTTGACATTGGAAATTTGAAAGTGAAAAACATGCATTTTAGCCAATTGAACAGCATGTAGTCCTTTAGCATAACTTTCTCTACACAGCTCTGAATGACATGAGGTTTTCTGCCTTAGACACTAGACATCCTTAGCTTTAAAAATGAAATAAGAAACCCCTGATTTGCAAAGGTGTATTAGAAGTTATAGCCTATTTCCTATAACTGCGCAGGTTTGAAACTTGCTGATTTTATACATTCGTAAGTGTTGGATGTCTTGATTGAGGGGAACACTTTTTCTTCGCTTCGTGGTATTATTGGGGAGTGCGCTACCCTCCCCCATACTGTGAGTGAGATTTATTTCAATGTTTTCATTTAATATGTAAACTCTGTTTTACAACATTTTGATAAATGAGCATGATTTATCATATGCTTAAAATGTTTTGACTGGTTTTGGAACTGACTTTTGTGAACCGATGGAGTGTCCAAAAATTGGATGAATTATGAAAATATGCATCCATGTAGTTGAAATGTATAATGTGCCATTTTATGCTATATGTTGCATTTGAATTGTGAACCTGATTTATGGCACATGTTTGATATGATATTGATTTTGGCCTTGAAAGCTTTGATATGTATTGTTCCGTAGCTATGAAGGACACCGTGAGAGGCGCTTGGGTGGCGTCCGGATATGCCTAGGCCTGGGGTATCCCACGAGTTGTCGAGATTATATTTATGACATAGTACTAGCCAAGTTGAACCCGAAAGGGGGAGGATTTGGATACTCTCTCCAAGTCTAGCACCTGGACGAGGTCCGTCACCAACGTCGGGGTAGAGAGCACTTAAAATAAATTTGCATATAACACCCCCGATGTGCCTGTCACAGGTCGAGATAGACCTCTGTCAGGACACTTTCGGCTGGCAGCTCTATGATTTTAATGACAGTGCTTTGGATGCATATTTGATTTGATAATGCGTGCTAATGATATATTGTTGAAATGAAAAACATGATGATTTGAAATATGATTTGTATACTTATGCTTTGACACTCTAGTTTCGCACCCCATATTAGACGATTACATTGACCCACTCACTCACTGAGTATTCTTCCCTGAGTACTCACCCCTCTTCTTTCCCTCCCCAGACAGGATTATGGTGCTAGGGCGATGCATTTGGCTCTAGAGGGTATGATAGCTTGTTGGTAGATTTGGTATTCACGACGGTGAGATCAAAGTTTAATTTAAAAGATGAATTACGTATTTTATTTTCGACCTTGCGAGATCTTATTGAGGTCTGTAGTTGGACGTGTACTTAATTTTAGGATGACTATATAATTTATATATATTTATTTGTGAAACTCTCATATTTCATTTGCATTGAGACGATTGTACGTATTTGAATGTTACTTGGGAAAAAGTATTATACATTATATAAAATTATAGGTCCGCTCGGTGTAGCGGCTGCTCATGCTCTAGTTGGGCATGATAGTAGAGGTCTGTGGCTAGGATTGCTGATAATTTATTTAGCCTTGCATTGTTCTGGATGTCGGTTGTGGGATTGGTTGATTTTGGAGAGGCCGGGATGGCCATTTATTTATTTTACAGGATGAATATTAATATACAGGTGAAATTGTACATGGGAGACCTCTGATTTATTGGGAGGTTCTACCCGATTTTCTGTAAAAATACAACCGGCATTCAGGATAACGGGCGGCTGTTCACGATCCTGGTTCGGGGCGTGACATCATTAGTTGGTCAGAAGCCTTAATTATTTGATAATTACATATCTTGACATTTCTATCACTGTTTAATAAGCCAGTCATTTTATACACATCCCTTGACATCATCTGCTACCTAAAGGGTACTTCTCGTCGTGGTTTATTCTTTTCTGTTGGATTCTCCCTTTGATTAATTGGATACAGTGATGCTGATTGGACAAATTGCCCCAACACTTGACGCTTTATTACTGGTTAGTGTATGTTTATTGGCTCTGTATCTAAATCTTTTACTGAATCCGAATATCATGTTATGCCTACTGCTTGTTATGAGATTATCTAGTTTAATGGTTTATTGACTGAAATTAGATTTCTCAATTTGGTTTCACACCTTTTTATACAGATTATACTAGTGCTATTCAGATTGCTACTAATCCTATTTTCATGAACACATCAAGCACATTTAAGTGGATTGTCATTTTAGTCGTGAATCCTTTTGAGAATTAGGTTATCTCAATGCCGCATATTATTTCAGATCTTCAATTGGCTGATTTTCTTACCAAGGCACTACCTCTACCTCATCACACATTCATTTGATAAGAAATAAAAAGGAATATCCAAAATTCGAGTGGTTAAAGCTAAAGCAGTTACTTTTGAAGTAATAGAAAGAAAAGCAATGACTGGAGTGAGAGAGTCAGAGTCAAAAAGAGATAACAAATTGATGCTTCTTGATCAGCCACATCAATTTGAGGGGGATATTAGTAGAAGATTCAATTAATAGATCTAATTAAGGAATCAAAATTAAATTGAGAAAGTTAATTCGGAAATCAAGAGATTTCATTAATTTGCAAGTCAATTTGGAAATCAAGAGGATTCTTTCAATTTTGCTTAATCATACCATGTACAAAATAAGATTGTACAGATTAAGAATAAAAGCTGATCATTATTGTAATTTAAAAACTTTCTTTAAATTATTTCTATACAATTTTCTATATATATATGGAATAATAGAGGAGAAGAAATTTATCCAGAAAAAAATTGACATTCTAGACGGTCAAGAATGGAAATCTGTTGTGGTTTGTACTTGTAGGTGAGATCAATATTAAGTTCAACACTAACATAAATAAGGACATATGACTTGTCATGTATATAATTCTATATGCAAAGTGTGCATACATGAAAGGCATTGTGAATGCTACCCAACTCACACAGTAAGGCTAATTAGTAGGTTGCTAGACTCACTTGGCTAAGAATCTCATAGAGGCTAATGCATGGTTGACTCAACTTAGCCTTCCAATGAAATCGCAACCTTCTTTGAAGGCAAACTTTTGTGAAGATTAGTCCCCCACTACAAATTCCAAGCCTTGAGTTCGATGGTCGATGATTCTCATAACTACTCTCTCTACTCTTAACATCGTCCCCTATATCCATCAAGAACTAACGACCCCTCATTTATCTCTGCTTCCCATCACAATTACAAGGTTATTCTCCATTACCTTGCCCTCTCGTTGCCCAATTGCCTATCAATTTTCGACCTCTCACCTGCTTCTTATCTCTTTTATCTCCTTCACCTCTCCTCATCTCTAATAATAAAAGACAAGTCTAAAACCCTCACTCAGTCTCTCATCTCTCCCATCTTCTTTTCTACTCACATTTAGTGTCCAACTTCCCTCTTTCTAATATCTGATTCTCTTTGATTCGTAAGGGTCAAGTGGTAAGTGGCACTCCTTACTTTGTTTCCTTTATCTCTGACCATCTAAAAGACTGAATCCTCTTTGTCTTTTTATTCTATGTTGTCTCTTTCTCATCCTAAATTACATATAAATTTTGATTGGGTTTTGGTTAATTTCATCCTTACAAATAATTCTCTCTCTTTTTTTTTTTGTTAGTTTCAAAAATTGCCATTGCTTCATATTAATGGAGTCATGAGCTAGCAAATTCTCAAGAGTCCCCTTTTTTTGATATTGCGAAGCAAAACCCTTACTTGAGTTTTCTCTAACTTTTATTTTTGGAGATTATAATAACTCAATTATTTTGAATAAGAGAAATAACATGCTTGGATTTCAATTATGTGTTGAAGTTGGTAAGTAATGGTTAGAGACTGACTGGTTTGTGTGAGAATTGAGGTTTCACAATGTATGATGGTCAATAATAGGACAATTGTGATCAATAGAGTCAATAGTGGTTTGTTAGAATGAATAAGTAATAAAAAATAAGAACATTTCAATGATACAGTAATACAACTGAATTATAGAGAAGAGAGGCACTTTCTCTACTGTAAGAAAGTTTTATTTATATAAAGGAAGAAAGATAACTGCCTAACTATTTCAGTAACCACTTAACCTCATTGCTAAGCTATGAGACTAACTAACTAACTTGCTGAGTTGTAAAACTAACTGACCAACCACTTGCTGAGCTGTGGAACTAACTGACTTACCTTAACCTTTCAACACTCCCCCTCAAGTTGGAGGGTGATATATATCCAGAACCCCCAACTTGGAAAGAAGATAGTTATGCTGATGTGTTGCTAAACCCTTAGTCATTATATCTGCCACTTGGTGTTACTTTGTGATAACATGACCCTTTTGAACTTTCTCACGAATAAGATGATAGTCAATTTCAATATGTTTTGTTCTTTCATGAAATATTGGATTTGAAGCAATGTGCATAGCAGCCTTGTTGTCACAACACATTTCAGCTAGTTTCAATTTATCATGCACAAGTTCATGTAACAAACTAGTAAACCATACCAACTATGAAACTGTAGCAGCCATACTCTAATATTCTACTTCGGTTGAGGATCTTGAGACTATACTCCTTTTTATATATATATATATATATATATCCATGAAACAAGAGATTCACCTATATTTATACAAAAACTTGTAATAGATCTTCTTAACATTGGGTAGGATGCCCAATTTGAATCACAATATGTAATAAGCTACAACTTACTTGTGGATGACAAGAAGATTTCTTGTCCAGGACTACTCTTAACATACCAAACAATTCTGGTTGCTGCATCAAAGTGAGATTGTTTTGGTTTGTGCATAAATTGACTTAAATGTTGAACAACAAATGTGATATCTAGTCTTGTTGTAGTCAAATATTATAGTCTTCCAATTAGTCTTTGATGTCTTGAAGGATCTTCAATCAAAGGATCTTCTTGACCAGCTTGCTTGTCCTTTTTACTTTCGTTATACTTAATTGTGGTTAATTTAAGGTTTTGTTCCAAGGGCGATTAAATTGGTTTTGATCTTGCCAAACCTGTTTTTGAAATAAGTTCTAAAGCATACTTTCACTGATTAAGAACTATTCCTTTTTCAGACTTAGTGATTTCAATACCAAGAAACCATTTCAAATCACCTAAATCTTTTATCTTGAAATTTCTCTATAACACCCCTTTCAGATCATCAACCATTAACTTGCCATTTTTAGTTATTAATAAATCATCCATGTACACTAATAATATCATAATTCTATCACCATTTTGCTTTGTAAAAAGTGAATAATCATGCTTACTTTGAAAATAACCAGCCTAAATTAAAACCTCAATCAATTTCAAATTCCGTTAACAAGATGTTTGCCTTAAGCCATATAATGACTTAAGCAGTTTACAGACCATTTTATTCTCCCCCTGTCTGCAAAAACCTTGAGGCAATTCCATATAAACCTCTTCATGCAAATCCCCAAGTAAAAAAGCATTATAGGCATCCATATGAAATAAAGGCCATTGATATATTGCGGTTAAGGATATAATAGTTCTTATTGTAACCATCTTCACCACAAGAGAAAAGGTATTAGTATAGTCAATACCTGGTTTCTGATTATAACCCTCAGCTACTAACCTTGCTTTAAACCTTTCAATCTCACCATTTGACTTACATTTGACTTTGTACGCCTATTTACAACCAATTGCCACTTTTCCTGGAGGTAAGGCCATAACCTGCCATGTATGATTATATTTCAAAACTTGTATCACTGTTTTCAAAGCTTTTATCCATGTTTTATCTTTAATTGCCTCATGATAAGTTTGTGGTTCAATGATGTTTGAGGATGAGACAATGTATGCTTGTGTATGGGTGGGCAAATGGTTATATGAAACATGATTAGCAATAGAATTTGGGTTTAGACACAGGTGTTGATGTTAAGAAATTGATATTGCACATATAGTCTTTTGTCCAAATAGGAGGTTTAATACAGCGTGTGGACCTTCCGGAAAGTAAGGTGACTACAGGAATCTAAGAATCAGAAGAAATGACATCTGATATATAAGTAGAGATAATGATATTTGAATGACTAATAAAATCAAAATTATTTGACGGCTGATTTGGAGGTGAGATATGTAAAAAATCAAAAATCTGACATTGAAGTTTCTAGGGGCGTCAACAGTTCGATTCGGTTCAGTTTGGTTTAGTAATCAAATCGAACCAAATTGAAAATCAAAATTTTAAAAAAATTTAAATCGAAAGACGAACCGAATTTAAATCGATTTAAACCAAACTGAAACGAAAAAATTCAGTTTGGTTCAGCTCGATTTGGTTTAAACTGATTTTTTTTTTATTTGCCAATATTTTTTTTTAAGGTACAAAGAGATGCCATTTACCACTAATGTATAGAAGGCATATGAGTTTCCTTTTCTTTTGTCCAAATATATTATTTTTAGAACTATTTAGGGTTTAAGTCTAAGGATAATTTTAAATTGATTTAAATTTTAAAGTAATATTTCTTTTATTTAAACTATATCAATAATAATTCTAGAGAAAAATATTCTTATGAATAATATTTTTTTTTAAATAATATAACTTAATCCATTACTTGAAGTTTATAAAAATGCAAGAAAAAAAAAAGTAATTAAATTAGATTTTTAATATAAAAAGTAATTAAAATAATTTTAGTTCGGTTCAAACCGAATCGAATCGTTTTTAAAAAACCAAATCGAAACCAAACCGAAATAATTTTGATTTGAGTCGATTTGAACCGAATTTTTTTTTAAAAAAAATAACCAAACCAAACCGAAAATTTGAGTTTGGTTCGGTTCGCATTATTGGTTTAACCCGAACCATTTGCACCCCTAAAAGTTTTGGTGACCGGAAATATAGGTGGATCTTTGTCTTGGAGTTTAAAAGAAAAAATGGTTTTATGAAAAACCATAACCCTGTTAAAAAATAATGATTTAGAAACCAAATTTAAAAGTTTGTATCCCTTTTGAGTTTCAGAATATCCAAGAAAAACATAATGTATAGCACAAATAGCCAAAAACCCTTAAATAAGAAAGACTAGGAGTCCTGTGATACAACATCTCATATGGTGTTTTTCCATTATGAATGACCAAGGGTAATCTATTTGTTAAGTAGGTTGCTGTCAAGATATATTCACCCTAATAATGAACTGGTACATTTGATTGGAATTTCAGGGATCTAGTAATCTCAAGTAAATGCCTATGTTTTCTCTCGATTATCTTATTTTGCTGTGGAGTATATATGCATATACTTTGATGAATTATTCCAAGTTCAGTGAACAAGAAATGACATTCAGTATTGAAAAATTCAGTACCATTATCTAAATGTATGGTCTGAATCCGTTTTCCAAATTGTGTTTTAACTAGGACATTGAATTGCTTAAGAGAAATGACTGCATCACTCTTAAGCTTAAGTAAGAAAGTCCAAGTAATACGAGTATAGTCATTTACAAAAAAAAAAAAAAAAAAAAAAATATTATTCCCATTATGAGTGGTTGTATGATGAGGACCCCATAAATCAATATGAATAAGGGAAAAGGGCTAAGAGGCACGAGAAGTACTAATAGGAAAAGGCAAACGAGTTTGTTTTGCAAGTGGACATATAGAGCATTGAGAGATATGAGACTTATTGAAAACATGACATTTTATTGAAGGAGTTTGTGTCATCTTGGCATAAGATGCATATCCTAAACGTCTATGCTAAAGATCTAACAAGTCATGCATTTGTACATAGGTATTCAGACAAGAAGAAAATAAGGAATATCCGGCAGCCTTTTTCATCTCAGTGTGCAAATATAAACCACCATGTGCCTTTCCAATCCTTTTTACCTTCCCATTTGAGAGGCCCTGAATGATATAGAAGTCAAGGAATGATACAGAAGTCAGGGAAAAAATGACAAAACAATACCAATCTTTGGTCAGTTTTGAAATTGAAATAAGATTGAATTGAAACTCAGGAACATAAGGACATCATTCAGGATTTGATTTGGTGATAGTATATAAGTTCCAATATGAGTTGCTTTAGCAAAAGTGCCATTAGGTAGTTTAACAAAATTAAAATTGGAAGCATATAGAGTATAAGAATCAAGGTACTTTAGATCGGATATCATATGACAAGTTACACCTGTATCCAAGATCCATGTACAATCAGAAGTAAATGAAGGTTTGAAAGTCATACCTAACATATTTGCTAATGGTTTTGTCAATGAATCTTTGTTAAGCAACTCAAGAATTTGTTGATATTGAGACTGAGTAAGCATTTGAGTCTATTATGAAACTTCCTCTTTATTATTGCTATTAGTCATTACAATAGCATTTGCAGCAGTTGAGCCTGAACCTTTAAAATCTTTCTTCTTAGTGAATTTAAAATCCGGTGGGAAACCAATTAATCAATAACAATTTTCCTTCTTATGTCCCTTCTTGTGGCAATTTTTACGGATTTCATCATATTTCTTCTTTTGACTGCTTGCTAAATAGAACACAGTTGTTTCCACTGGATTACTAACCATTGTTCCAGTATATGAGTGTTGTGATTCTTCTTGTATCAATAACATAGAATAAGCTTGATTTATTGATGGCAATGGCACCATCAACAAAATTTGACTTAGTACTACACCATATGTTTCATTTAACCCCATCAAGAATTGCAGCAACCTTTGTTGTTGTATGTGTTGCATATACAACTTTGAATTCTCACAAGCACAGGTTGGCAAAGAAATCAATGCCTCGTACTCATCCCACAATAGCCTAAGCTTGTTGAAGTAAGTCGAAATTAAAGAATTCCTTGTTCTATGGTTGAAATTTGTTTGTGAAGAAAGAAAATTCTAGATTCATTGACTTTATCAAACCTCTCTTTCAAATCTTTCTAAACCAAATATGCATTTGTAGCAAACACAATTCCATTCGATAGTTCATTTGTCACTATATTGAGAATCCAAGACAAGACTGTTGCATTGCAACACTCCCATTGATCATGAAGCTTCTCAGCAAAATCTCCTTTGACACAAATTCTATCCACAAAACCTAATTTGTTCTTTGCTAGTAAAGCAATTCGCATTGCTATGCTCTACATAGTGTAATTCTCTGTGTATGTTAACTGATAAGAAACAAGAAGTGTCCTAGGCATATCAAAGGGATGAAGGAACAACGGATGATTGACATCGATCAATAAATCTGAGGTATCCATAACCTCTTCCCACCCTCTTATTTCTATAGAATCTTGATCTTCATTCTCCATTTTGAGCAATCTTATACAGATCTTACACTAATGCTCTAATACTATGTCAGAATTTATGAACAAGTAATGAAAAATAAGAACACTTCATTGATACAGCAATACAACTGAATTACAGAGAAGAGAAGAACTTTCTCTGCTACAAAAAAGGTTTTATTTATATGAAGGAAGAAAGATAACTGCCTAACTACTTCACTAACTACTTAACCTCATTGCTAAGCCATGAGATTAATTGACTAACAACTTGCTGAGCTGTGAAACTAACTGACCAACCACTTGCTGAGCTGTGGAACTAAACTAACTAACCACTTCAATAGCTTAACTTCTTAACATGGTTCCATACTTTAATTCCAAAAATTGCCACTACAATCAATGGTGTCAATAGAGGTTCCATGCTGTAATTCTAAAAAATTCCACTGCTTCTCATCAATAGAGTCAAATTGAGTTAGCAAATTCACATTAACAATGGCTATTTCGGCCATTATAAGGGCAACCCCTGTGGGCATTACTTGTTACATTTCATGGAGACCACATTTGTTAGAATTATTTAGTTAGTTTTATTTAGACTAAATTATGTCTTCTTTGTTTGATTTAGACTTTAATGTAGACTGCTTTTATTTGAAATTTAGACCATATTTTTTACTTTCATGATATGGTTTAGTACGCAAGGTATGGAATGCAGGCGCTCATCATATGCTTCTTGCATTCCGCCCCCACTAAATTTTTTCTAGCTTCGCCCTGTTTGCAACCACATTACCTTACTTGAATGGTAGGATATTTTCAAATTACATTGTTTTGAAACTCCAACCATCTTCTCTATCTCAGGTTGATGTCCTTAGGGGAGAAAAGGTATTTCTCACTCTGAAAGTTGTGAAAGTCTCACACTTATCTCCGTAGAAATGGTTTGTGGAAACATGGTTGTTGCTAACTCGAGATCATTGTTGAAATAAAACCCCTTACTGCTCCTCAATAATACCAAAACTACAACATGAGTCAACAATTGCTTTAGATCTTTGAAACTCTGCTTGCACGGTTCATCCTAATAGAAAATTGCATTCTTCCATGTCAACTATTCAAGAGTGCAGCCAGCTCTACAAATCCTTTGACGTGCTTTTGGTAATATTCAGCCAGCTCGAGGACACTGAATCTTTGTCACTTCAGTTGGTTTCAGCCACTCAACCATGGGCTTGATCTTCTTTTAATCCCCAGGGATCCCTCCCGTTGGCACTACATGACCCAAGAAAATCCCTATCCATCAGAACCTACACTTGCTGAAACTGGCATACAATCGCTCTGACATCAAAATTCGGAACACAGTTTGCAAGTGTCCATCATGTTACGCCTGACTATGTTAAACAGTCAAAATATCATCTATGAAGATGATTGCAAACCAATCTAGATATTATCTGAAAATGAGTTCATCAAGTCCATGAGAACTCTAGAGGAGTTAGTCAATCAGTGGCGGAGCCACATGTAAGTGAGGGTGGACAATTGCACTCCCTCAATTTTTTATTTTCTAAAATTCGATTAGAAAAATATAATTTTTTCGATATTAGACTATATTTTTTACATAAAATTTTAATTATAGTAGTGCGTGTATGTTTTGTTTGTACCCTTTTTAATTTTTTGCACCCTCTAACTCTGGATCATAAATCCGCCACTGTAGTCAATCTAAACAGCATGGCCACCAACTTGTAGTGGTCGTACTTTGACTGAGTGATTTATGGATATTTCCCTCTCAAATCTGTATGGGGTGGTTCCCCCATCCCAAATCTACAATTGATCAAAAAGGTCATCTATTGTCGGAAGTGAGTGCTTCTTAATTGTTGTCGTGTTGAACTACCTATAGACTATGCACAATTTCATTACCCAAACATCCAGACAACTATTGCGCAGCCCCTCCCCCCCATAATTGATGTAGGGTCATAATGGCATGGTTCATTTGACATCTCTATGCATAACAAGCTTTCATGCCAAAATTGCTTGCAAAATTTTGCCTCCAAAGTATTCTATCCAATTTAGGGGATTAGAATTATGAGTTTTGCTTGCTTTTCAAGTCCTTATATATGTATGTATGTATAATTATATTATATTTCATTTTGACTTGAACAACACCCAGTATAATTTTTTTTTTCCGGGAATTTGCAGTTACTTTGATCTTTTTACTAATATTTCCAGTTGGCTTATTCTCCCTTGTCTTTCCTTTTATTTGTTATTATTATTTGTATGAATAGAGGCTAATGTTGTTTCTTCTGTCCAAATCTGTTGTAGAGAATTGGGTAATGCTGGAGATAATCCCTGCTTAGCTTTTCCGGTTAGTATTATTTGGAAAAACCACCATAAGATGAACCATATATTTTGATTTTCCCTTACCCTTTTAATTGCCTCGGAATTTGTTATTCGCGAGGTCTTGGTTTGTGATTAGAATATTTTTTGCTCTAACCAGAAGCATGAGTTTAAGGAGCTGTCCAAGGATGACTATTTCTCTAAGAGTATTGAGTTTGCCACCTGGCTTAAAGAAGAGAAGTGATGGACCACCCCATTTTCTCTAGTAACAACACACTCAAACAAGAATGGGCGTGTGCCGTCCCGATTTGCTGAAGAGATTCGATCCTCTGAAGGGTCTTAATCACCCCGCCTAGTCAAAGGATCTATTGTTTGACTCGATTTACAAAGGGTTTGGTGGAACCAAACACTCTCAACCGATAGCCATCAAAGAGATCGAACACATTCGTCTCCCTCAATCACTAACATCCAATCGGTAACCAATTTAGTTCCCCACTTCAGCACGGAACATATTTTCCATATACAGAAGGAAACTTAACAAGTCTAATCAATAAGGGAAAGAATTTTCCCGTATAATTCAGTTGCTAAGTAGTTGCAATATCAAATCTTTCATGATGATAGATCCAGGATCCTTAGACGAATTCTTAAGAAAATTAGGGTTTCACAAAACCCGCAGCGGCACGGATCTAAAAAAAGTATTATATAACATCAATGGGAGCATCAGTTCAAGTAAGTCCTCTAACCCTACACAAGGCATACAGAGTACAGAGAGAGATCGAATCTCCCTTTTCTCTCAGTCTGTTTATCTTTTCATTTCGAAAACTGCTCTTTCTGACTTTAGTATCGGAGCCTCCCCCGCCAGAGTACCCTCCAGCAGTCTTTTACAGGTCTCAAGTCTCACAACCAACTTTTCGATCGAGTCCAGGAAGAGCCAGATTTGTGGAGACGAAACTCACCTCTAACAGATTGGCGCTGTCCATAGTAATGGTTAGGCTAATCCCTAACCTTTCTCATTAACTTTCTGTCATCAAGTAAAACATGGTTATGGCAAAGAGAAAATGCCCAGTCATTGCGTTTGACGACGACGGTCTAGCCAGGGTTGACCCCAGTCGCAACGATCCCATAGTGGTCACCATCAGAATAGAATCCCATATGGTGAAAAGAGTCATGATTGATCAAAGCACAGATTATGACCTCCTTACTTAGGATGCCTTTTATCGAATGGATCTCAACTCTTCGCACCTGCAACCTCCGATCGAATCCCTCAAGAGACTAACCGAAGAGTATATCTATCCGGAGGGAATTCTCCCCCTCACCATAATTGTAGGGCCTCCCCCTAACTGTGCAACTGCCAAAATCTTCTTTCACGTGGTAAAACTGTACTCCCCATACAATGCCATTCTCAGTTGGCCAATTTTTGATAAGCTGGAAGCACTACTCAGCACTTAACACATGAAGGTGAAGTTCAAAAAGCCTGAGAGGGTCGCAACTATTCGCAATGATTCAGATCCCTACATTCTTTTTGCTGATTATGATAGGCAGGAGAATTTTCCTATCGACACCCTAGAGTTTAGGGGTGACATCGAACCGATGAACAAACCAGAGTCGGGAGAAGAGTTGATCGAGCTTCCTCTAACAAACAATCCCAGCCAAACTATCCGGATCGGGGCTGCTTTACCCACGCCCCTCCGGGATGTTGTCATTAACTGCTTACAATGGCATTCCAAGGTCTTTGCTTGGTCCCCTGAGGACATGTATGGTATCAATCCCTCCATCATTTCCCACAAACTAATGGTAGATTTGGCCAATAAGCCTGCCAAACAAAAGAAAAGGGTGTTAGCTGTCGAACGCCAATGAGCCATTCAAGAAGAGATCCAAAAGTTGCTAGTTGTTGGTTTTATTCATGAAATCAAATACCCCAAATGGCTAGCCAACATTGTCTTGGTTAAAAAGCCTAACCATAAATGGAGGATGTGTGTAGACTTTGTTGGAAATTGTTGTCTCCTTGGTTTTGATGATAACAAAATCCCTCATGGTATTCTAATAATTTTATTTAGTGTACGGATGTTAAAATTAATAGATTGATTTTATTAAAGAAAAGTCATAGAACCAACCATGAAACCAGTCATGGAAGCAAGGCTTATTTGGGCCATAGAAGCAAGATTTTTTATATTTATTGAAATCCCAACCAGTGAGGTAAGTGTAGTTTGGGTACTACATTTAACCCTAAATGAAGTCTAGATATACATAAATGACTTCAAATTGTGATAAGACTTTACATTCCAAAATCTTCATACTTAGAAATTTTTCTAAGTATGAAACTGTGATCATTTGACCATATTTGGACCTCCATATCGTCTTATACGATGAAGTATTTTTAATACCGAAAGTTGTGTTTCAAATAGGATATGTGGAGCTTCAACTTTAAGCAATTACAATACATTTATCTTGTTGGAATGGTGGAGAAAATTCAGCTAGAAGTTACTTTGTCACTCATTTTACATAACAGAATTTCTGGACAGAATATGGTTTTCAGTGGGTATTTGGACCTCGATATCTTCATCACAGGTTAGGATCTTATGAGTTTATTTATTCATCATTATAATACTATAGTTGGACAATGGATATGAGATTTTATGGCATAATTTCGCTGAGATTTTGGTGGAGAAATAAATGGACAAAATCAGCATGCTGAGCTGGAAAATTCTGTGCTAGTGCTGAAATTTTGGACTGATTTCGAATTTTTTGGAGGAACTATCATATAGATATAATCCAAAATACTTTTGAATATATTGGAAGGATATTTAAGTTTCAAATAAAAAATATTTACTGCTGGTAAACATAATTATTCAAGGAGCATTTGAAGCCTATTTTTTAGGATGGTCGGAGGAGTTGTTAGTGGTAACTCTGGGATTTTTTTTTTACAGCAGATTTGAATTTTGAATGTGCAGTTTGTTCAGCAACAAGGGAGCTTCGAAATTCAAGAGAGCAATATACATTCAATTGTAATTTTTTGAAGAGAATAGAGAGCAACAAAATTCCTGAATTCTGAGAAACAAATTCTGTATCTTGAACAGAAATCAGCTGCTGCCATTTCTGATTTCCTGCACTTATACTCATCTGTTTAAGCATTGATTTGAGTTGTATAGTTGTGTTGAGTGAGTGAGTCATTGTATGAGTTATCTTCCATTGTTAGACAAAGAATTCTTCATGGTATGAAGATCAGAAGTCAATAAGTGGAGTGTATGTAGTTGATTTGATGACAGTGGAAACTAGCTAGTGGCTAGATCCCGGCTTATTTTGTTGGAAGAGTGGACGTAGGCACAAGGCCGAACCACTATAAAAACAGATTTGTCTCCTTACTCTTACCTTTAATTATTACATTAGATTGACCATAGGTTTAATTATTAAATCTAGGTGGAGTTAGATTTTTGAAAAGCTAAGTTTTAAGACAACCGATTCAATCCCCCTTCTTGGTTGTCTTTGGGACCGACAATTGGCATCAGAGCAGATTCTCTACTTCACTAAAGAGACCTCTTTAGAGTAATTGATCTATGGCTTTTCCCTATAACTATGGTCAGGCTGTGAACAGGATACCATATTTTGATGGTGCAAACTTTTTCCATTGGAAATGTAGGATGGAGATATTCATTCAAGCCACTGATTATGAGGTTTGGGAAGTGATTACTTCTGGAAATTTAAAAGTTAAGTTGCCCATAATCACAGAGGATGACAAGAGAAAGATGTCTATTAATTCTCGTGCTAAACATTTGTTTTTATGTGCCATCTCACCAACTGAATTTAATCTAGACTCTTCATGTGCAACAGCAAAAGAAGTCTGGGACAGGTTGTGTATTACACATGAAGGAACCAACACTATCAAAGAGACTCGAATCAATCTCTTGATGTAAGAATATGAGTTGTTTCGATTTCAGCAAAGAGAGTGTAAAAGACATGTTTAATAGGTTTTCTGTTATAACTAACGAACTTGATTCTCTTGGAAAAAGAATTTCAGATTCAGATCAAGTGAGGAAGGTTCTTCGAGTCTTGCCAAGAACTTGGGATGCCAAGAAAACTGCTATTGAGAAAACACAAGACTTAAACAAGCTGTCCCTCAATGAATTGAGAGGAACATTGATGTCCTATAAGGCTGAAGTTTTCCATACTGTAGAATCTGAAAATAAGAAGAAGGCTATAGCATTTACGGCTAAAGAAAATGAAAATTCTGCAAAAGAAGACAACAGTGATCAAGATCTCGTGCCTTCAAAAAAAGGGGTAAAAAGTTTTTTAAATCTAAGAACTTTCAAAACTCACAAAAGTTTAAGTCCAATGCAGGAAAAGATAGTAGGAAAATGGAGCAAAAAGATGACAAAATCTGTTATGAATGCAAGAAGAAAGGACATATCAAATATGAGTGTCCAATGTTGCTGAAAAAGATTGAAGCATTCAAGAAGAAATGCAAAGCAATTATGGTGACATGGAGTGATTTAGAAGATGAAGATTCAGATGATGAAAGTTCTGACACATCAGAGGAGGTTAATCTTTGTCTTATGGCAAAAGATAAGGTGATCTCTGAAAACTTAATTGACATTGCTGAATCTAACAACTTGTTGTGCATAATTTCAGAACTGAAAAATATGGTTGTCATACTAGAAAATGAGAAGGATTTGTTTAGACAAACCAAGCACGTGTTAAATTCAGAAAATGAAACAATAAGAGCTGAAAATGAGAGCTTAAAATCTGAAAATAGTGAGCTAAAAAATAAAATACAAATTTTGAAAAATAGAATCTCTAAATTATCAAAATCAATAGATAATACATTCCAAAAGTTTCATGAGAATGATGAAAAATTAACCAAGTTACTTTCTATACAATGAATGGATTCTTCCAAAAGAGGTTTAGGTTATATTCATGATCATGACATGCCTTCAAGTTCTAACACAAATGTTTTTGTCAAAGCTACAGAAATACAAAATATAAGCACTTTTCAGCCTGCAATAAACACTCACAGAAGCTTACAAATAACTGCTGAGAAAAACAAAATTCATGCTCTAAAAATTGCCCAACAAACCACACAAAACCTACAAAAAACACACTCACATTCTGCACAATATATGTACAGAAACTTTTCACAAACTGTAGAAAAAAATCACAGACTGACACACAGAAATGGATATAGAAGTAACCATAGAAGCACCCATGGAAACACCCATAGAAGATCTGGTGAAAAACTGCATTTTTACAGAAAATTTAATTCTGGAACTAGGTATAATAAATTTAGTAATATGCAGAATTATTTGCCTTATAGATCCAGTTATGCAAGAAAGAAAAATAATGTTTCATGTTACATATATCATAAATTGGGTCATTTAGCTTGGAGTTGTTTCTTGAACAAGCTTAATTCATATCAAAATAAATTTAATTCAAATACAAGCTTGTTTTCAAAAGGACCTAAATTTGTTTGGATTCCAAAGAACAGATGATGGTTTTCTTTGTGTGTAGGAACAAGAGGCAAAAATAAAAGGAAAATGGTATGTTGATAGCGGATGTTCGAGACATATGACGGGTGATGCCTCATTGTTCAAGAAACTTGAAAGAAAGAATCATGGAGTAGTGAAATTTGGAGACAATCAAAAAGAAACAATAATCGGAAAAGGCACTGTAGGTATAAACTCTACTTCTATAAAGAATGTGCTCTTTGTTGATAAATTAATACATAATTTGTTGAGTGTTAGTCAATTGTGTGATTTAGGATATGATGTATTATTTAAAAAGAATAAATGAGTGTTAGTCAATTGTGTGATTTAGGATATGATGTATTATTTAAAAAGAATAAATGTATAGTATTTAATAGTGAGTCACATGAATAAATTTTTAAAGGAATTAGGTTAGGAAATGTTTATATAGTAGACTCTACAATTTTAAATACTTTAAAAGAAAATTGCTTGATGTCTTTTAATGATGATATTTTTGCATGGCATAGAAAATTAGGACATTTAAACTTTAAACAATTAGAAAAATTGTCCAAAGAAAATTTAGTTAGAGGAATTTCTGAAATTTCTTTGAAAGAACCTATAACATGTAGTGCATGTTCATTGAATAAATTAGTAAAAACATCTTTTAATAGTAAAAATTACATTTCCACATCAAGACCACTAAAAATGCTACATATAGATTTGTTTGGACCGATTAGAAACCTAAATCTTGGAGGAAATAAATATGGATTAGTCATAGTAGATGATTTTTCTAGATACACTTGAATTTTATTCTTAACTCACAAAAGTAAAACATTTGAAACTTTCAAAATTTTTGCAAAGAAAATTCAAAATGAAAAAAATTTAAAAATAGTTGGTTTAAGAACTGATTATGGAAAAGAATTTGATAATTTAGATTTTATATAATATTGTGATAAAAAGTGAATAAATCAAAATTTTTCAACACCTTACACACCACAACAAAATGGAGTAGTCGAAAAAAAAAAATAGAACAATTCAAGAAATGACTAGAATTATGTTAAATGATAGTGGTGTATGAAAATATTTTTGGTCCGAAACTGCATTTACAGCATGTTATATAATAAATAAAGTCTATACAAAACCTATGACAAATAAAACCCCCTATGAAATTCTTAAAGGAAGAAAACAAAATATTTCATATTTTCATACATTTGGACGCACATGTTTTATTCTGAAAAATAATATGAATATTAGAGGTAAATTTGATGAAAGAGCCATTGAAGGAATATTTCTAGGATATTCTTTAAATAGCAAGGCTTATAGAATTTTTAATAAAGAGTCTAAAATTGTAGAAGAAACGATAAATGTTAAATTTCATGAAAACGAATTTCAAAAAGAAAAATTAGAAGATGATCATGTTATTCAATATAATATCCCCCTTGAAAAATAAAGAGAAAAACAAGATGATCTAAATGAAATAAATGAAAATGGGCAAAGAGAAGAAATAATTAGAAGTTGAAAATTTCTACCGAGTCATTCACCAAATAATATAGTGGGAGATATTAGTGAAAGTATAAGAACTAGATCAAGCTATAGAGATATTGAAAATCAGTTTTCATTGATATCTACCATAGAACCGAAAACCATAGAAGAAGCCATAGAAGATGAAAGTTGGATTGAAACTATGCAAGAAGAATTAAATCAATTTAAAAGAAACAATGTTTGGATTTTAGAACCAAAACCAAAAGATAAATCAATAATTGGAACTAAATAGGTTTTTCAAAACAAATTAGATGAAAATGGAAATGTTATAAGAAATAAAGCTAGGTTAGTTGCCAAAGGATATTCACAAGAGGGAGGAATAGATTATGATGAAACTTTTGCACTCGTTACTAGATTAGAGGCTATTAGATTACTTTTGGCTTTTGCATGTTTTAAGAGTTTTAAACTATATCAAATGGATATCAAAAGTGCATTTTAAATGGTTACATAAAAGAAGAAGTATATGTAAGTCAACCTCCCGGTTTTGAGGAACATAGTAAGGAAGATTATGTCTATAAATTGTAAAAGGCATTATATGGTCTAAAACAAACACCAAGAGCATGGTACGATAAATTGAGTGAATATCTTATAAAAAATAACTTTAAAAATGGAAATGTAGATACCACATTGTTTATTAAACATGTTGATCATGATATTCTTGTTGTTCAAATATATGTTGATGATATTGTGTTTGGTTCAACAAATGAACATTTGTGTAATGGCTTTAGCAACATCATGAAAATGAATTTGAAATGTCTATGTAAAAAAGAATTAAATTTCTTTGTTAGATTGCAAATTAAACAATTTTCTCATGGTATTTTTATAAATCAAGAAAAATATGCAAAAGAATTGATTAAAAAGTTTGGTGTAGAAAATTCAAAACATGTTAGTACCCCTATGTCTACTTCTATTAAATTAGACCTAGATGTAGAAGGAAAAGATGTGAATGAAAAGCTCTATAAAAGTATGATAGGATCATTGCTATACTTAATCGCTTCTAGACCCGACGTTTTATTTAGTGTATGCTTGTGTGCAAGATTTCAAAGCAAACCTAAGGAATCACATTTAAAAGCCACCAAAAGAATTTTGAAATATATAGCCGGTACAAAAAATTTAGGGATATGGTATCCAAAAAATTCAAATTTTGAATTAATTGGATATTCGGATACCAATTATGCCGGTTGCAAAATTGATCGAAAGAATACCTCGGATACTTGTCAATTTTTAGGTGATAGAATCATAAGTTGGGTATCTAAGAAACAAAATTCAGTAGCTTTATCTACGATGGAATCAGAGTATGTTTCAATAGGAAATTGTTGTGCTTAAATTTTGTGACTAAAACAACAACTTAGAGACTATAGGTTAGATTACAAAAATATTGTCTTAAAATGTGATAATACAAGTGTCATTTGTCTTACCAAAAATCCAATAAATCATTCAAGATCAAAACATATAGAGATTAGACATCATTTTATAAAAGATCATGTTTTAAGTGGTGATGTAGTTTTGGAATATGTTAAAACAAAAAATCAATTAGCGGAAATTTTTACAAAACCCTTAGATAGAGTGAGATTTGAATATGTTAGAAATGAAATAGGAGTATGTTTCACATTTTAAAAATTAAAATGAATTAATAAAAAAATTTGCCGATAGAACTTTCTGTGCACAGAACTCATAGAGCCTCCAACTTGTTAGTTAACTCTCTCTCTCCATTCGAAAATTTAAAACAGAAACCCTAAACCTAAAATTCGCCATGGCTTCAAGAAAATCATCAAGAATCATGAACAAATCATCCAATATTCCATCTTCCTCAACAATCAAAATCTCATATTCTTCGAGCAGTGACTCCTCAAGTTCTCATCATGATGAACACAATTTGAATTCTCAATCAAATTCAATGTCCATTCATGATTCTCAATCCCAATCTACTCAAAATCAAACCCAATCTTCGTATCAAGAAGCTCAACAAAAGTTTCCCGAGGAATAAATGCCTTAGCCACTTCGAATCCAAGTACCTTACATTCGGTCTCGTACGATCATGTTCGACATTGGGTCTTGCAGATTTGTGGATTTTGATTACTTTGAGCGAGTGAGTTTGGAGATGAAAACTGTTCTTGAGAGGATTTGAGGTGTTGGTTTGTGCAACACAAATCAGAACTACATAAGGAAGGTAATCTTTGAATTTTACAAGAATCTAGATGTTGAAAATTCTGATGTGTTGAAGTCAAGTATATTGGGTTTTAGAATTGAAATTACAAAGAATGATCTTACTCAGTGTTTAGGACTTAAGCAAACAGAGGATAAGTCTCTAGATAACATGAAGAAAAAGGATGCTTATAGATTGATTAAAGCACATACTTACTCTGGAATTGGATACCTCTATGAGAAGAATTTCCCTGTGTTAGTTAGAGTTCTGCACAAGGTTGTTGTGATGTGCATAATTCCTAGATATAGAAGCACAACAACAGTGACTGTGGAAGATACCAAAATTTTGGTTGCAATGCTTTTCGGAAGAGAACTTAACATGGTTGATGTGGTTCTTCATCACATTCATAAGAACAAAGGCAGCAAACCGCATGACAATGTTCTTATGAGGCTATTTAAATTTAAAGGATTTGATTTTTCAGCCCTCAAAGATCCTATCCTAGAACCATTTGTCCTAGGAGAATTAATGGTTTCTCATATGGGAATAACCATTTCTAACAGCAATGTTTGGAAGGCCAAGGATAATTCTTTTTGGAAAGGCAAATTTCAAGGTAGTGGTGGCATTGTTTGTCTATTTTCTGAACCAACCAATGAAGAAACTCCAAGATCCACTTTTGTCCATGGTGAATTTTCAAGGAGGAAGAAAAAGCATGCTAAAAATGATGATGATGACTGGAAGGAAAGGACTAAAAAGAAACTTGATGAGTGTCTAGAATGACAAATAGACACTCAATCTAAAATCACTGAAGTCCTGAGTTTGCTGTCAAAGACTACATCCTAGACTTGGATACTTCCTGTTCTGATTCTCTGGTTTATAGGATTTCCTTTATCTACTTCTGTTTTCAGTCTTTAGCTTCTATGTTCTGACAAGAACTAGCTCCTTTGTGCTTTAATGATATATTTTTTTTGTAATGAAGTTAGACTTCAATGAAACTCCCTGTTCTCTTCGATACACTGATCTGATTTATTTCTTTTTGATACAACAAAAAGGAGGAAAATAAGATTAAACTCTGCACAAAAAATAAAAGAAAGACTGCACAGCAAACTGCATAAATAGAAGACTATCACACATTGAGGGGGAGAACAAATAATAAATCTTATGCTTAAAAGGAAAATAAATAAAGGCATGAATTTAGGAAGAGTTTTGAATTGAGAGTTGAATTATTTTATCATTTGGACAAAAATGAGCATTGAATATATGTGTTTACTTGTGTTATTTGATGTATTTGAGAAATGAAGTGATTTAAATGTGCTTTATTGAACTTTTTGGTGCATTTTTTTAAAAAAATGTTTTGTTGTCATCAAAAATGGGGAGAATGTTGGAAATTATTGTCTCCTTAGTTTTGATGATAACAAAATCCCTCATGGTATTCTAACAATTTTATTTAGTGTACAGATGTTAAAATTAATAGATTGATTTTATTAAAAAAAAGTTATAGAGCTAACCATGGAACCAGTCATGGAAACAAGACTTATTTGGGCCACGGAAGTAAGATTTTTTATATTTATTGAAGTTCTAGCCAGTAAGGTAAGTGTAGTTTGGGTACTACACTTAACCTTAAATAAAATCTAGATATGCATAAATGATTTCAAATTGTGAGAGGACTTTACATTCCAAAATCTCCATACTTAGAAATTTTTCTAAGTATGAAGCTGTGATCATTTGACCATGTTTGGACCTCCACATTGTCTTATATGATGAAGTATTTTTAATACCGAAAGTTGTGTTTCAAAGAGGGTATCTGGAGCTTTAACTTCAAGCAATTACAATACATTTATCTTGTTGGAATGGTAGAGAAAATTCAGCTAGAAGTTACTTGGTCACTCATTTTAATAGCAGAATTTCTGGACAGAATATGGTTTTCAGTGGGTATTTGGACCTTGATATCTTCATCACAGGTCAGGGTCTTATGAGTTTATTTATTCATCATTATAATACTATAGTTGGACAATTGATATGAGATTTTATGGCATAATTTCGCCGAGATTTTGGTGAAAAAATAAATGGGCAAAGTCAGCATGTTGAGCTAGAAAATTCTGTGCTTGTGCTGAAATTTTGGATTGATTTCGAATTTTTTGGAGGAGCTATCATATAGATATAATCCAACCAACTTTTGAATATATTGGAAGGATGTTTAAGTTTTAAATAAAAAATATTTACTACTTGTAAACATCATTATTCAAGGAGCATTTGAAGCCTATTTTTCAGGATGGTTGGAGGAGTTGTTAGTGGTAACTCTGGGATTTTTTTTTTTTTTTTTTTACAACAAATTTGAATTTTGAATGTGCAGTTTGTTCAGCAATAAGGGAGCTTCGAAATTCAAGAGAGCAATATACATTCAATTGCAATTTTTTGAAGAGAATAGAGAGCAACGAAATTCCTGAATTCTGAGAAACAAATTCTGTATCTTGAACAAAAATCAGCTACTGCCATTTCTGATTTCGTACACTTATACTCATCTATTTAAGCATTGATTTGAGTTGTATGGTTGTGTTGAGTGAGTGAGTCATTGTATGAGTTATCTTCCATTGTTGGACAAAGGATTCTTCATGGTATGAAGATCAGAAGTCAACAAGTGGAGTGTTTGTAGTTGATTTGATGATAGTGGAAACTAGCTAGTGGCTAGACCCCGGCTTATTTGGCTGGAAGAGTGGACGTAGGCACAAGGTCGAACCACTATAAAAACAAATTTGTCTCCTTACTCTTACCTTTAATTATTGCATTGGATTGACCATATGTTTAATTATTAAATCTAGGTGGAGTTAGATTTTTGAAAAGCTAACTTTTAATACAACCAATTCAACCCTCCTTTTTGGTTGTCTTTGGGACTAACAGACTTCATAGGCCTCAACAAAGTATGTCCGAAAGATAGTTATCTTCTCCCGAACATTGATAAACTGGAGGACAACTCCTCAGGCCACTGACTCCTAAGTTTCATGGACGCCTACTTGGGGTACAATCAAATACGAATGGCACTTGAAGACGAAAAAAAGACAAGTTTAATCACTGAATTTGGCACATACTGCTATTGGTCATGCCCTTCGATCTCAAGAACGCGGGGGAAACTTTTCAACGATTGGTCAATAAAGTATTCAAAGACTAGCTCGGCCGAAACGCAGAGGCATACGTGGATGACATACTCATCAAAAGCACTAAATCAGAAGATCATGTTGCTAATCTAGAAAAAACCTTTCAAAGACTTGAACGCTACAACGTGCGGCTGAACCCTGCAAAGTGCACATTCGGAGTCTTGTCGGGAAAATTTTTGGACTTCATGATCACCAACCGTAGGATTGAAGCAAATCCCGAAAACATATAAGCCATCCTGGACATGTCGCCTCCTCAAACACTAAAAGATGTGCAATGCCTCACGGGTCGGATAGTGGCGCTAATTCGCTTTATGTCAAAATCAGAAAAAAGTAAAATCCCATTTTTGATGCCCTAAAGAAGTCTCAATGATTCGCATGGACATCCGTGTGCCAAATGGCTTTCGAACGACTCAAGGATAATCTCATGGCTCCTCCGCTGCTTTCCCGACCGATTCTCGGTGAGAAACTCCATCTCTACCTTTCTATTTCTGACCAGGTGCTTTGCTCTGTCCTAGTGAGGCAGGACTCAACTTCTCAAAAGCCAGTTTACTACATAAGTCAGATATTTAAAGAAGCAGAGGTCAATTACTGATCGGTTGAAAAAATACCCTATGCACTAGTCATTTTAGCCCGACGACTCCAGTCGTACTTCCACGCTCACACTATCAGGGTGCTCACTGATCAACTACTAAAGCAAATTCTTTAAAAAAGAGACACGTCTGGCCGTCTAATCAAATAGTGCGTCAAACTGGATGAGTTTGACATCCAATATCTACCCTATTCAGCAATCAAGGGCCAAGCTTTGTCCAACTTCATCCTCGAATGCATCTTCCCGGTCATACCTGAATTCACTGATGGCCCCACAGAATGGTCACTACTAGGTTAGACCCTGCATGTTGATGGGTCTTCTAATTCCTCAGGCAGAGGCACAGGGCTTATACTAATGGGCCTAGATAACTTCAAAACAGAGTATGCTCTTCGTTTTGATTTTAAGGCCACCAACAACCAGGCGAAGTATGAAGTTTTGTTGACAGGACTTCGAATTGCAGCCAAAATGGGAGCTCGATGTGTTCGGGTATTCACCGATAGTCAATTGGTGGTCAAACAAATCAAAGGGGTCTATGTGACAAAAGACCAGATCATGGCCAAGTACTTGACTAAGCTGCGTGAAACGATGGCTAAGTTAGACAAGGTAGACATCCAACAAATCCCACGCTCAGAAAATACGAGAGTTGATACGCTTTCCAAATTGGCCAGCTCAGATTCGGTTGTCTCTAATCGAACAGTCTATGTTGAAAGCCTTCCACATCCTAGTATTGATGAACTCGAAAGGGTCCTCTTGGCAGACCAACCCCCTAGTTGGAAGACCCAATTAAAGCTTACTTAAGAGACAATCGATTGCCTCACTCATCGCTAGAAGCGATCAAGCTAAAACGAAAAGCCGCTCACTATACCATTATCAATGGGGTACTATATCGAAAATCTTTTACTCACCCTTATCCAAGATGCCTGACCTCGGAGGAAGGGAACTATGTCTTACGGGAAATCCACAAAGGGATATACGGCAGCCACCTAAGGACCCAGAATCTGGTCCACAAGGCCTTGCGACAGGGATATTACTGGCCAACCATGAAGAACGATTCTAGTGACTATATAAAAAAAAATGTGACAAATGTCAACGATTCTCTTCGGTCCCTAAGGCACCTTCTACTGAACTCAGCTCCCTCGCAGGACTATAGTCGTTCAGTTAATGGGGAATGGATATCCTAGGGCCATTCCCACTAGCTACGGGACAGAGAAAATTCCTTATAGTGGCCATCGACTATTTTACCAAATGGGTAAAAGCTGAGCCCCTGGCTCAAATAACCACAACTAAGGCGTGATTGTTCTTGTGGACTCACATAGTTACCCGGTTTGGCATACCTCACTTCCTCATCATCGATAATCAGAAGTAGTTTGACAACTTCGACTTCCGAGAGTTCTACACTAAACTGGAAATCAATCATTAGTTCTCGTCGGTTGCCCATCCACAGACCAACGGACTCATACAAATCACCAACAGGACTATCCTCTAAGGGCTAATGACTATGCTAGATAAAACCAGAAGACGATGGATAGATGATCTCTACAACATCCTCTAGTCATACCAAACCACACCTCGAAGAGCAACTGGAGAAACTCCATTCAGCTTGACATACGGAAGCGAGGCCATCATACCAGTGGAATTGGAATCCATTCACTCCGAGTGGCTCACTACAACTCTGAAAGGAAGGAGTCGGCCTTGCGCGAGCACTTAGATTTGCTATTTGAACTACGGGAATCCACATCTGTCCTAATGGTTGCGTACCAACAGGAAATGGCACGGTATTATAACCGACAAGTCAGAGTTCGAACATTCAAGCCAGGTGACCTGGTACTAAGGAAGGTGGAAGCCATCGATCAACTCCAACCCAGGGGCACTAGCTCCCAATTGGGAAGATCCCTATCATATACGTTCTGTAGTTCGCTCGAGGGTTTATCGCCTTAAAAACCTTGATGGATCGGCCATACCCAGAACTTGGAATGCAAAGAACCTGCAAACCTACTATCGATGAATCACTTCGTCCCTCCCTCCTCAGAGGAACCTCCTTCTGAGTAAGCCCCTCGTAGTTTTCTTTTTGATAGTTCCATCATTCAAATTTCTAACGTTTTCATCTTAGCTTATTGAAGGGATTGATCTCCCCGAAGGGCTTTAGTCGCCCCGTCCAATCAAGGGATCTATCTCCCCGAAGGGTATTAGTCGTCCCATCCAATTGAAGGGATCTATCTCCTCGAAGATCCTTAGTTGCCCCGTCCAATCAAAGGGATCTATCTCCCCAAAGGTTTTTAGTCGCCTCATCCAATCGAAATGATCTATCTCTCTAAACGGGCTTTAGCCGCCCTTTCCTACCGATGAGATTTATCTCCCCGAAGGGACCTTAGCTGCCCTTTCTTACCAATGGGATATATCTTCTCGAATAGGTCTTAACCGTCCTTTCCTACTAATGGGATTTATCTCCTCCAATGGGGTTTAGCTGTCCTTTCTTACAGAGGGATCTATCTCTCCGATCAGGCCTTAACCGCCCTTTTTTACCGATGAGATCTATCTTCCTAATCAGACCTTAACCGCCCTTTTCTACCGATGAGATTTATCTCCCCGAACAGACTTTAGCCGTCCTTTCCTACCGATTAGATCTATCTCCACAAATGGACCTTAGTCGTCCTGTCCTATTGAAGAAATTTAACCGGCTGAATGAATTCTAGTCACCCCAACCTAGAAGGAGCCTAACTTATCGAACGAAAGAGTTTGAATAGCACTCGAGCATCATTCACATAGATGATTCCATCAGACACAATAACGATCAAGTAATTAAAATGCATTTCTTTTATTACGACACATAGATAATGGATTACATGGGCAGTTACATCTCCTTAGTCCATTAGTCGGACCGAAGAAATGACATTATTGTCTCTATCATTTAACAAAGTTAGAGAGTACAAAAACAGTAATAGAAGAACAACACAAAACAAACACGAATACCCAACATCGGAGACTACAAAAGCCGCAAGAAGAACTTATGACAATCTGCAACCCCAGCGACGTGCCTGCAAAAAGGGGGGACAAGCCTATTGGAAAGAAACCCAGGGGATACATCAAAATATCATCACATTTTCTGCCAACACTCGGTCTCCACATACGACCGACCTCCTACACCACTTAACTCGAAAAGAGACTCCTTTCTTAAATTCGAGCCAAGGGCCCCCCAACGAAAACGCTTGTGGAGTTCGTCATGACATTCGAACTACGAGCGCCATGACGAGACCTCATACAGCAGTCTCCATTTTTTACGAGATCTCATACCAACAGAAACAACTCAAACTACAAAACTTGCAAAGGCTGGAACATCTTTTTAAAAACTCCTCACAAGTAACGAACCTCAAGAAACAATAACCCTCAAACATGGAAACATTTACTGAAACAAAAGCAGGTCCCACGACCCCTACTTATAGGCGAAAGGAGATCTTTATGAAATCTCATGGTAGCTGAAATGCCACTCCGATAAGTGTGTGAATTAAAGAGGCGCGTTCTATTTCGTCTTCCCTGACTGCATTAATTGAACCCAAGAGAGGATGAAACGTCCAATGCGTAACAGTTGAGTTGAAGAAGAGATCCATATCCTACCTACTCCGATTCCATGTCAGTTACAGGTGATTTGGTTGATCTCAGGAGACACGTATCACCATCGCACTCGCATCTTTTGATTTCTTGAGAAGCAAATTCTACTCATAACACATCTTCTACGAATCGACACCATAAGTTGGGGGCAAATGATAGACCTCCCCATTTTCTCTAGTAGCAACACACTCAAACGAGAATGGGTCGTCTGTGCCGCCCCGATTTAATGAAGAGATCCGATCCTCCGAAGGGCCTTAGTTGCCTCTCCCAGCCAAAGGGTCTATTGTTCAACTCGATTTACAAAAGGTTTGATGGAACCGAATACTCTCAACCGATAGCCATCAAAGAGACCAAACACATTCATCTCCCTCAATCGCTAACATCCAATCAGTAACTAACTGAGTTCCCCATTTCGGCACGGAACATATCTTCCATATACGGAAGGAAACCTAACAGGTCTAATCGATAAAGGAAAGAATTTTCTCGTATAATTCAGTTACCTAAGTAGTCGTAACATCGAATCATTCGTGATGATAGATCCGGAATTCCCAGACGAATTCTTAAGGAAATTAGGGTTTCACAAAACCCGTAGTGGCACGAATTTAAGAAAAACATTATATAATAACAATGGGGACATCAGTCTAGATAAGTCCTCTAACCCTACACAAGGCACACAGAGTACAGAGGAAGATCGGACCTCCCTTCTCTCTCAGTCTGTTTATCTTTTTCTTTCAAAAACTGTTCTTTCTGACTTAAGTATCGAAGCCTCGCCCGTCAGAACACTCTCCGGTGGTCTTTTGTAGGTCTCAAATCTCACAACCATTTGTCAAATCGAGTCCAGGAAGAGTCGAATCTGTAGAGACGAAACCCACTTCCAACAAGAAGGATGTGTTCTTTTCAGATCTTTCATCGGATTCAACACGGAAGTTGTTCTCCCAATTTGTCAAGGCCTGGAACAAGCAAAAACTTGAATCTCGATATTATGAAGGGATTGCTAGTGGACATAGTCATCGCATAAGTGGAAAATCAAGTGGTAGCTGCCCCTTTTAGTATTATTCTCCTTCGCTCGTCCATTTTGCCTAAACAGTTCATACACACACTTTCTCACATATATATATATAGAGAGAGAGAGAGAAAGAGTTGTAGCTTGAAGCCTCTAATACTTTTTCTTTTTGATACTTGATTAGCGATATTTAAAAATCCAACTTATCTGGTTTGAGTAATTGGAATCCTTTAATACACTAATGGTCAGATCTCATTTTTCTGGGGATATTTTTGCTTTTTGTTAAAAGCTCAACAGGGTTATGGTTAAAGAAAACCTGACCTGCAGAATGATTCAAAGGGCCAATACCCTTAAACTTTCCCAAAGAAAAAAAGAAAAAGAAAAAGAAAAGAAAAGCTCTCTTGATGTTTTCTGTGAATTTCATATTTATCAAATCAAAATATCACTCCCCCACCCCCGGGGGTGGGGGGAAAGAAATTTGGTATTCTCATGCTAGATCCCCAAGATGGCTGTGTGGTGCATTTACTCTTGCCCGAACGCGAATTTATTTTGTTATAATCCCTTTCAGGCTAGCTCCAGCTTGCTTAAGTTAATTTTTTTTTTTTAACCTTTTTTCTTTTGGTGGGGGGTGGAGGGAGATTCTCAAGTGTTGTTTGGCAATTGCATCACTAACGAAGTCAATGTTACTCTTTTGTTCCCTTACTCTATTGTTTCTAACTACTCAACCAATCAATTAACTAACTAATTTTTCTAACCACTCAATTAACCAACTAACCAACAACATGACATTAAAAACGGTGAGTACCATGTCGGGTCATTTGTATCATGAAGTTGCAAATATTTATAGAGTGGGAGTTCGAGGTCTAAGTTGCACAATAGAGGTTTGTAAACCATTTGTGACTTTTTATTAGAAATGTGAGTATTTGAGTTTAATTTTTTTAATTAAATAAATAAATGACCTTGCCCTCTCCAATAAGTGAAAATTTTGTTTACAGTTCCAAATAACCTGAACTTACTAATAGGCCAAATTTTTGTTTTTCTTGGCATAATATTTGAGTCCTTGTAAATTTCATAAACGTAACCGCAACATCAAAATCAATATATATATATATATATACACTGGAATTTGAATCCAAAATCATCAGATTGAGAAGAGAGGTTGTGACAATTATACTGTCCCTTAGGAACATAATATATATATATATATATATATATATATATATATATATATATATATATATATATGCATGTGCTTGCAAGTTGCTATGCAATATATTAGCAGTTTATGGACTCTTTAGGCAATGACTAACCAAATAAAATAAAATAAAATATATTTGGATTTGCATAAAAAGTTCCAAGACAGTCAGTTGCTTGTTTTGACCAAAATTCTAGAAGGAAAAGGTTTCAGGATCAAAATCAAACATTATTTTTTTCACCCTTAGCTTCTTCGGATTCTATGTTCCTTGTAATCATATACATATATAAAAGAAGTCCTCCGTATTTTGTTTACTCAAAACTATTTTTTTTTTATTATTATTAAATTTGGGTTTCTTATGGTAAAACAAGGAGGGTTGAGTTACGCTTGTATCTCCTTTTTTACCTTTCACTTAATTTTTTTTTTTTTTAAATACAAAAATTTTTGGCAGAAGTGGAGAAATAGTTTTGAAGACAGGCGAATTTTGTCAAAGCCCTTTGGATTGAGCATGGAATCGATCGTCTATTTTGAATGACAACCGATTCCATCCTCAATCCAAAGGATTTTGACAATTTTTTAAGGCAATCCGCAGGCGACCCAACCTTCTTACTTTCAATAATTTTCTTTTATAAATAAATTTTGTTTCGTACATAAAATTATAATCAAACGGAATTGAATCGAAAAAGAGATGATGAAAATAGAGAGATTCTACTGTTTAAATTATCCCATAGGGACATAAATTTTCTTTATATAACGTGTCTTTTGTGTTTTTGTTATTGGAAAGTCTTCTTGGTTCTTGGATAAACAACATACCTTTCTTGGTATTCCTTGGTTAAGAAATAACAAGATAATAAAACAGTTACAAAAATAATTATGATACCCAAGAAATTCATCATCCGTGAAATGAATTTCTTGGTCATAGCAATTTCAAGTTCTTTGGCCGGGCCTCGGTACTTCTTTTTGTAGGATGTAAACACGGCGTGGTGGGCAGGATTTTACACTCCCCATCCGCGCCGCCTCTTGGGAAAAAAAAAATAATAATAAAAAATACTTCCTTACCTGTTCGACCTTCCTCGGCTACATGAAATAGAAATTTTTTTTTTTTTTTTATAATAGAAATCGAATCCCGAATTATAGGATTGAAAGAGAATGACTGATGTCATTAGACTGTTCCCTAAGAGATAAAATAGAAGTATTTCTTTTCTCATAGTAGAAAAGTTCACAAGACAAGAAGAAGTTCTTGATTTGGTCCGATTAAATAAAACCTCATGTCTTTAATTGGCAAAAGCCATAAAGAATAGGTTTTTGCAATGGCTTTTGCAATTATGTTCGCTTTTGTTTTTGGGTTTTTCTAGTATTGATGAAGATGTTAATTCGAACGGTTATTGTTAATTTACCATCCTAACTCATGAAAGATACCATGCATGGATTGTGGAAAATTTATTAGTTTTGTGATGTCCCCTTTCTTATGGAATTATTCATAATAAAATAGTTTATTTTGGAAGTTTTGATTATAATTATTGAAATAAGATTTTTGTATAAAATGAAAAAAAATTTAGTTGAAATAAGATAAAGAGAGAGAATCCGGTCAAATTTGGAGAGAAGGCATAGAAAATTATAGTTAATTTTCAAGAGAAAGAAATAAAGGAGGAGGTAATTTTGAAATTTTAGAGAGGGAAAAAATGTTGAGAAATGAAGAGCACCGGTGACATTCAAAAAATTGGCCGAACCTAATATATTACCCTTCAATAATTCATGTAAAAGTATGTATATGACATAATCATTTTTTTTTAATCATACTACGCTGTTAAAAATTGAATTTATTACCTTTCTTTATTTTATTAAAATTTTAAATATCCCTCTCTTATTTTATTTCATCTCTCTTTTTTATCTGCTTAAATTTATATATCTTAACATTACCTATTTTTTCTCACAATAAGCCGTTTTATGTACATCTATTATTTTTTATTCAAACTTTATATGCATGCAATGTACATGCATATTTGAACAACTATATCTATGTATATATGTGTTTGTCTGCGTGTCTATAAATATATATATATATATATACATATATATATATTGGTTTATTATAAGTTTTCGACAAGCATATATAAAAATTATTCGAAAAGAATGTGGATTAAGCTAATTAAACTTAATAGATCAATATACTGGTTTTTCGTCAACTATTCTGCAGCTTCTACTATTCTTACCTTATGAGCTCGTTAGTCAAGATAAAATGTTTTTTTCTTTTTTTTGGTTTCTTTTTTGTTATTTTAATTTCGCTTACGAGAAAAAAAAATTGATGATGTATGATATGAGTCATAGTTTAATTATTGTATGGATAACGTATGATATGGCTTTAATTATGGAAATGATGTTTTATTTTTAAGTGATTTATATTTCAGTTAATCTAATTATAAGTTGTTGACGTAAATCTATCATTTAAGATCTGAAAAGTGTTGACTGTGAATCAAGTTCATATTCAGATTCGGACATTAGGGCAAGATTTCATGATATCAAATCTTAACATTAAAAGCACAGAGAAAAAATGGGGTAAAGGCTTACCTAGGGTGGGAAAGGGTATAAAATTGCCTCTTTTATGGGTACTAGCAGGTTGTCTACATACCATTCTTTACGTAGTGTATGTTGTAAAAAAAATGGTTAAAAGTAGTTATAGGTAACAAAATTCAACTAAGGCGGGCTGATTAAGTATCGGAGGCTAACTGCATGAGCGCTTTAAGAATAAACCAATAAAAAAAATATACTTTTCTATACTTGAATCATATATTTGTCTGAATCATAAATTAGTCCGTATACAAAAAAGAAACATTCATAAATACAACATTGGCGAGTTGCACTCATGAAACTGAAACGTAACTACTTGGATAAAGATGTGGACACTATAATTATTAGTTGATATGCCAATGTAGGGGCACTTCAGACTTTTTGAGGATAATTTAATTTAATTCAAATTGGTTTGAATTTTAGGAAATAATCACAAGTTATCCCTACTATTTCTATAACTCCCTGTTGAAGATTATCTCTTTTACTGATATTTGAATTTTTTTTACTGTAGATTTTTTATGCTTGATTTTAGAACTATTAGGATAATATCTTTTAATTTGAATTTAATTTTATTTTTTAGATTTTTAGGTTTTGGATTGTTAAGTTGATTTCTATAAAAAAGGTTGCTGAATATTCAATAAAATGTGTGTTCTTCAGTCCATTTTGTATTTTCCTTTTTCAATCACTTAGTTGCCAAATACTTTCTTTGCTTTCATAAAATTACAACAGTGGTATCAGAACCATCTTCTTGAGAGATCTGTGAGTTGAGTGAATCCAAACTCAAACAAAAAAAAAAAACACAATTAGCCCCTTATGGCTTCTAGCGATACATCTACTCTCTCACCCTCAGTTTTCAATGGTAAAAACTATCAAGTTTGGGCTGTCAAGATGAAAGCTCATTTGAGAGGTCTTGGTTTGTGGCAGTGGGTTTAAACTAAAAGGGAAATATCCCTTTTGGGAAATAATCCAACCCTCAATCAAATCAGAGCTTATGAAGAAGAAGAAACTAAAACTCCAAGAGCTTTATCCCACATTCATGCTGCTATCTCTGATTTAATTTTTACAAGAATTAAAGCTTGTGAAACACCCAAAGAGGCTTGGGATAAGCTCAAGGAGATGTATATGGGGAGTGATAGAATCAGACAAATGCAGATTCTGAACTTGAAGAGGGAATTTGAAGTTTTGAGGATGAAAGAAAGTAAGTCTATCAAAGAATATGTTGATACGCTCATGGAAATTGTGAATAAGATTTGACTACTTGGTGAGAATCTAACAGATCGAAGGGTTGTAGAGAAAGTTTTAGTGAGCCTTCCTGAAAGATTTGAGTCCAAGATCTCTTCTCTTGAAGACTCAAAGGACTTAACCAGGATTTCTCTGGCAGAATTGGTGAATGCATTACAGGCACAGGAGCAAAGGAGAATGATGAGAAATGAAGAATATGTGGAGGGTGCTCTCCAAGTAATGGCAGAAAGTTTAGGAGAAGGCAGAGAAAAGAAGAAGAACAAGGCTGACATCAACAACAAAAACAAGGTTGAGACCTATCCACCTTACCCACACTGCAAAAAGACGAATCATCCGCATAATAGGTGTTGGTGGAGACCTGATGTCAAGTGCAGGAAATGTGGTAGAATTGGACACATGGAGCGAATTTGCAAGTCTCAACAACATGAAGAGGCAAAAGCTTCTACCGAGCAACATCAAGAGGAGGAACTTTTCGTTGCAACATGCTTCATGACAAGTAATAGCTCCAACAATTCTTGGCTAATTGACAGTGGTTGCACAAATCACATGACCAATGACCAAGAGCTCTTTAAAGAGCTTGATAAAACTATCATTTCCAAAGTAAAAATCGGAAATGGTGAATTCATTTCAGTCAAGGGCAAAGGAACTTGGCTATAGAAAGCTTAACAGGTTTGAAATATATTACTGATGTTCTATATGTGCCTGACATTGATCAAAATTTGTTTAGTGTTGGATGGCTAGTTGAAAAAGGCTTCAAAGTCATATTTGAAGACAAATGGTGCTTAATCAAAGATGCAACAGGCAAAGATGTATTTAAAGTTAAAATGAGAGCAAAAAGCTTTGCTCTAAGTCTAATGGAGGAGGAGCACATAGCATTTTCCAGCAATAAACACAATTTGGTGATAAGTATGCAAATGTTGGAAGTTCTGCGGAATGAGCTGAGCTGGACATAGAAAAACTGGAGAGTATTGAAAAAGATCTTAAGGATGCTGGAATCCAGGAGAGCAAAAAAATGGAGAAGCTTAAATCTACTAAGGAGCAATTGCAGCAACAAGAAAGAGTATTTGAGCAAGCCACCTCAAGGAACTTGGAGCTCGAGTCTTTGCATGAAACCTTTGTCAAAGATTCAGAACTGAAACACCAAGAAGCAATGGTGAATTTCACAAGCAAAGACACTGAGACAAAAATGCATATGGCAAAGATCAATCAAGGAAATATTGCACTGAAGAGGGATTTTTTTGAAGATGCTAAGTCAAAGATTCTGATGATATTGTGTGAAAGCCCAAATCCCAAGGAGTTGCACAAGCCAATTTCTACCCTTGAGTATGGTATGCTAAAGCAAAGGGCATTGTATATGGTACTCAAACTCCAGTAAAGGATAAAGCTAGAGGTGAAGATTTTTTTTTCGCAGTTATGTTAGGCTCAAGAATTGCAGCAATGGATCAGTTCATAATGAAACTACGAATGGAAAACAAGTTTAAAGAGAGAGAGCATAATGAAGCACACAAAAAACTTTTGGAAAGGGAAGAGGAAGTTGCTTCATTGAGAGCTAAACTTGAGCTCATGGAGGGCAGGGGATCTAAGACAAATGATATGGAAGATTGGAGTTTGCAGTAAAAGAATCAAGGAGGAGTGTTGAAGATTGCCTCTTTTACTGAGATTTGAATTTTTTTTACTGTAGATTTTTTATGCTTGATTTTAGGACTGTTAGGATAATATCTTTTAATTTGAATTCAATTTTATTTTTTAGATTTTTAGGCTTTAGGTTGTTAAGTTGATTTCTATAAAAAGGTTACTGAATATTCAATAAAATGTGTGTTCTTTAGTTCATTATGTGTTTTCCTTTTTCAATCACTTAGTCGCCAAATACTTTTTTTGCTCTCATAAAATTACAACACTCCCACATCCCATAATATTCTCCCTAATAATAATAGATCACACTTATAGAAAGGAAACCAACCTCTCCATTTTGTGCATTCTTTGAGAAAGGAAGCCATTGAAGCAATTCTAAATTGCTTGTGAGTGATCGGAAAATTTCTTAAAAGAGATCAATTTCTCTAGAGTGAGAAGTCGATCGAGGGATCGAGAAATTTTCGCGTAGAAAAATTTCTCCCGTCGTTGTTATCATCGGACTGAGGGTTGAAGTGTCGTGAAGTTGTAGTGGTAATTCTATTAATCTCATGATCACTATCCCAACTGTGAGATCCGATCAAGAGATTTGTCATATGGTTTGATTGACTTTTGGAGGCTCTACATTAAGATACATACCCTATACCCGATCCTTTTTATTTTTTCAAAAATTATTGCTTTCCGTTGCGCATGAGAACTTAAAATCAAACATTGGTATCAGAGCTATTGTTGGATTAATTAAAATAATTTTTGGAATAATTTTCGGATATAAAAATATAGGGTATTAAATTTAGGGTTCGGATTACGGATGAATTTCATAAATCCGATTACACCACGAGATTACCCATGACACGTAGATCACGAAAATAAATTTTTCGTAATTTTTTAAGCACATTTAGGGCATAAAATGTGAGGTTGAAGTTTTCGACCCAAATATTAACTGGACCTTTAGATTTTAGATCTGTCGAGTTTAAGGACAAATTGATCTAAACAAATAGCATATATGTGTTTTACGTGTGTTGATCTACGTTTTGATATATGTTTTGTGTGTTGCAGCTATCAGAAACTGGGTTTTCCGACATTGGCTGCGAGGGGCACAACCTTGAGTCTTTGACTTGACAAATTTGGGCTTTAATCCTTCATGAAATCGAGTTAGGATGAATGGAGAAGGCCGAAATTACATTTCACAGTTAAAATCGTCGTGAAATATGGCTGGAAATGGCGGTTTTTGACAGCCAGGTCAAGAGGACCCGGTTCCAGAGAAGTCAGGTGAAGAAGACCCGGCCCAGACCCGCGGGTGTGTGGCATACACACGAGCTGAGGCGCGTGACACTTGCGGGTGCGGGCTTATGTAATCCATGCGCGGGTGAGGTGCATGGATGGGTTGAGGTGGTTCAGGTCGGTTTCGACCCAGACTCGCGTCCCCGACCCATGCCCGACCTGGGTACTGACCCAGAAGGCACATGACCCATGCCCCCTGCATGTCTGGTGCATGTACCGACCCGCAAGATGCGCGTGCGGGCATGTACTAGACACACTGCGCATCTGGCGCATGCGCCAGCATTTCCCCAATGCATGCAGGCGCGTGGGGACGCGTCGCCAGTGCATGGCAGCATGTGGGACCACTAGCAGCGCGTGAGATCATTTAGAAATGGAATTTTTCAATTTTTTGAGGGTCTCATATCCATAAAAGTGACTTTTTGTGGATTTTTTGTGGGATCACCGGAGATCATTTAGAAATAGAATTTTTCAATTTTTTGAGGATCTCACATCCATAAAAGTGACTTTTTGTGGGTTTTTGTATACCGAATCCTAATCTTAATGGATGGTGTCCGTTGACTCATACGCTCGTTTAAGGATCTGTACTCGACTCATTTGGATTTTGTTGATTCGAATGGTGCACAAAATTGTGAGAATAAGTATCACAAGTCACAATTATCTTTTTAATTGCTTCAAAAATTGTCGTATTAGATCTCTACATGAGGAATAAAACTAAATAGTGATAATTACGAGATTTTACACCGTTAAATTCAATTTGTTCTCGAGGTGCAAAATCTATCTGAAATTCTAAGGTGTGAGATGATGGATTCCGGGGAGGATACCACACCACAGATGGATAGGATTTGGAGGCATTACATGTATGGAAGAAGAAGGATGGTCGAGTTAGGGCAATCCTCCTGAGTAGCATGCATGATGATGTGATCTCGGTCGATGTGCAATATCTTACGGTTTTGTCAATTTGACTCACCCTAAAGAGAGTATTGTAGTGCTCTTACAGATCCTGAAATGAGAATGTTGACTTATAAGTTTAATAAATTATAAGAAAATGGTTGATCATATAATGATGTAACTTTTGATACAAATGTCAAATATAATCGTCAAGTTGGGGAATGTGAACGAGTCTATTTCGGATGTATTTTTAAGCATTGGATGTGATCCAAATTTTACCTGATTCATGGAAAACTATGAAAATCTATTTCACATACGATGAAAATATTCATGCTTTTACTAACGTGAATAGACACAGTGAGCTTAAATATGAGCATTTAAAGGTGAGTAGGCCATATTCGGGTCATACTTATACAGTGAAGTCGAGCAAGGACTCCCGTGGCACCGAACACAAATGGCATATGCATGAATAAGTGACTCGAGGTTCAGGTAAGAAGAAATCATCTGAGAAATCTGACAACAAAGTATTAAAACATAGAAAGAAGGAGTTGGATAAAACCAAAGTATAGTGCTACATCTGTAATAGACTTGATCATTTCGTTCGTAAGTGTGATGAGCGAAAATTATCTCTTTCTTCTTTATGTGGTTTGAGATGTTCATTGATTTCTCTCCTTTATGGATTATAGATACAGGAGCTACCGACCATGTAACTCGAGATAGGACTGCGCATATATAGTTCCATTGCTCAAGATAAGAGCGCACATATATAGAGTTCCGCAGAGTGAGTCCTCAAGAAGGAGGATTTATGTGAGAAGCGGAGTGTTTGTAGATATCAGAGGGAATGACACTCACAAGTTGGAGTTGCAAAGTTGCTAAAATCTATATGTTTTTTACGCTCCAGATGTTCGACGGAACTTGATTTCGACTGAGGATATGCTCTGTTAATTTAGAAATTTTATAGTTTCCATTCAATATGACAGTTCTTTGATTGGTTCTGGTTTAATCCATGATGGACTATATGCACTAAAAGTGATTCCTTTCGATGGTGTTTCTTGTTATCCTCCTAGCATGAGAGAGGATGAACCAGTTAGCAATGAGTGGTCTGTAGGGCCCGCTAACTAGTTTTGCTTAGATGGCATAGTTACAAGAAAACCATTCGACAATGCAATGAGGGCTGAGACTCCATTGTAGTCGATTCACTCCGATATTTATGACCTTATAAACGTGAAAACCCGAAATGGAGTTGGGTATTATATTACATTTATAGATAATTACACACGTTTCGGTTACTTCTATCTGATCTCGCACAAGTTTAAGGCATTTAGATGTTTCAGGAGCTTTATTAACGAGGTTAAGAATCAATTAGACTTGAGAGTGGAGACTCTTAAAACCGATCGGGGGCACGAGTATTTGTTAGAAAAGCTCTGTTTCGAGAAGGATATTACAAGACAACTGACTGTTCCTGTTACTCAGTGGAGTAGAGTAGCCATGTAGAGGAATAGGACTTTATTTAAGACAGTGAGGTTGATGATGGCGTATGCCAATTTGCTCATTTTCCATTGGGGAGATACGTTATTGATTACAGCCTATGTCCGCAATCGTGTTCTAAGTCCACAATCAGTACCCCATATGAGCTTTGAATAGGGAAACAGCCTGACTTTAGCTATTTGAGATTATGAGGTTGTGCTGCGTATGTTCACGGTTTCTCGTAGCTACACGACAAGTTAGGATTGTGAGAAAAGAGGTGTATTTTTATGAGATATTCAGAACACACTAAGGGGAATGTGTTATAGGTGAGCATACAGACGACACTATTACTGACATTGAGTCTCGTGATGTCGAATTTTTTGAAAATGATTTCCCTATGAGAGGTGAAATCGATTGGGATTTTACCTTATATGAGATGGGTGAGGCTAGTGGTTTAGTTGATCCCAGCGGTGGGATCTCATAATCCATTATCGATCTTGGTCCTAGTGGGAGCGATCCATCTTGAGGTGAAAAAGTTTCCCTTCCTCGTAAGAGTAATCGAGGACGCATACCTAATCGTCAGTTCCTAATTGAGAGAGAGGCTCTCATTTTTACTCTTGAGGATGATGGGAAACTTTAAACGGTTTTAGAGGCTCTTGATGGTTCTATAAAGGATCATTGGTTAAAGGCCATGGATGAAAGAAGGAGTTAATAGAAATCAACGGAATGTGGGATCTAGTTGATTTGCCTGAGGGTAATAAGGCCATTGAGAATAAGTGGGTTCTTAATATCAAGAGAAAGACTGACGGATCGGTGGAGAGATAGAAGACCCGTCTGATAACTAGGGTTTAGACTTAGATTAAGATTACCTCGATCAGTTTACTTTTAGCGATTGTCACGAACATAGATCTGGAGTGACATAAGATAGACATTGAGACTATCCTCCTGAGTGGGAGTTTGGATGAGGAGATCTATAAGGAGCAGCCATCTGGCTTTATTCTTGTAGATCAGGATGATAATGTCTGTTAATTTTGAAAGTCGACATACAACCTTAATCATCAATCCAGGCAGTGGTACTTGAGATTTCATAAGAAGGTGATATCTTATGGTTTCGTGGTGATCGAGGAAGATCATCACATATACCTTACACATTCTCATGACTCTTTGTGATCATGTCCTTGTGAGTGAATGGCATTCTGTTGACTGGGAACAACAGAGAGTATCTAATGACTATGATGACATGGATATTGTCGAGTCTTGATATGATGGACATGGGTGAGACTCAGTTCTTCCTCGAAATTAAGATCTAGAGGGATCATTTGAGACAGGTTTTAACTCTTTCACAGGATTCTAACATCAAGGGCGTTATCTAGTGCTTTGAGAAGAACGATAGCAACCCTAAAGATACTCTTATCTCTAAAAGGTTAAAACTTAAGTCTTGACATATGCCCTCAAACTCAGGAAAGGACAAGGAAGATGAGTAGAATCCCTTGCACCAGTACAGTGAATAGTCTGATGTACATAGTATTACGTATACGACCAGATGTTTGTTTATAGTCAGTATGGTGATTAGGTATCAATCGAATCCTAGAAGGGATCACTGGAGAGCAGTAAAAAGGATTTAGAGATATCTCAAGGGAACTGCGAACCTCTTTTTGTGTTACGGAGGATGTGATTTGTATCTCGTTGGGTATTTAGACGCCGACTAAAGCGGTGATCTGGATAGACGCAAATCGATAGACTTTGTGAGAAACCCGTGTATCTCTATCTATGATAGAGACTGAGCTTGTGACATATTTAGCAGCAGTTCAGGAGAGTGTTTGGCTCCAGAGATTCCCAGATGATTTAGGGGTTATGGCAGATAGTGGGATGTCAGTGATAATTTATTGTGAAAATTAGGTCATCATTGCCTATACCTGAGACTCTAAGTATCACAGTGGAACCAAACACATTGATACCTAATACCACTTTATAAAAGACATCACCGAAAAGGGTGAAATGACAAATTAAGTACATTTCTATATAGTGTGATGACTGATCCCTTCAATAAACCCATTATGAGATATTCTTGTATGAGATATAGGAATCATTGAGTTTATGTGTTTTGGCATTTCTCTCTTTGTGCTGATACTTATTGTATTTTGTATATATGACATGTGTGCATAGTCACAAGTTTAATTTATTACACTATTTTATTATTACATATTTTGTGATTTATTATGATAAATGATATGTCAGGCAGGTATAATCGACTCTTTAATATGAGTGATCATCTCCAACTCTGAGTGAGCGCAAATGAGACGATTTTTAGTTGTAAGAGGCTATAAGAGTGGCACTACTAGAATAGAAGTCACCCTGATACGTATTCAGGATAAGATCATATGGGATATGACCGACATGGAAATACCCACATCCATGTGTCTGTAAGTGGACAGATTTGAGATCTCAGATATCATTTGCGATTAGTGATATTGTTTCTGAAATACTCTCTCTGAGATCTGTAGGTAAAGTTTTATGTGTAAGCTGAGTTCCATACCTGCACAATGTTAGAAAAATCTGACATATGTCCTTTGAGAGATTGGGGAATAATATTGTGGCACGTGTTTCATACCGCGTGTGATATGTCAACCAGGGATAGTGGGAGGATTATTTGAGATATTTATATGATTTAAATCCTCGTTCCCACTATGTGAGACCCAAGATCCATTGGGTGAGATCTCTTGTACCCTTACCACTTTCGGCTATTTCTAGAAGTCTTAGTTCAGTGATGTTACTTTAGTCTATTTACCTATAGTCCGGAAGATAAATTGAGATCTAAGAGGCAGATTTAGGAAAGCAGTTGAATTAAAACTAATAAATTCAAGTTTAGAAAAAAGAAGACCAATTGACATTATATCATTATGTTGTATTTACCGGCTAGCTTATTATGCATGTCCATATTGGGATATAAACATAATAGTTGATACACAGTCGAGCGATTATTCGGAATTACTTTCGATGAGAAAAGTAGCTTGATAGATGTAATTATTCTTGGATTTGGGGTGCAGCGAGTTCTTTTTTGGTACTAACGTTAACTTCTCGATTATCCTAACAGGTGTATCGAGAGGTCTTTGCTTGCAGGTGTACTTGCCGATCGTACGACACCCAATCCTGTATGAAAGTCCAATAGGGTCGTATGAATTGTGATCTTATGACGAACGTTCAATGCTTTCATGTGCAAGTATGAGATATTAGTTGATGTGCCCATGTAGGGGCATTTCGGACTTTTGGGGATAATTTAATTTAATTCAAATTGGTTTGAATTTTAGGAAATAACCACAAATTATCCCCACTATTTCTATAATTCCAACATCCCATAATATTTTCCCTAATAATAATAGATCATACTTAGATCATACTTAAGGAAAAGAAACCAACCTCTCTATTTTGGGCATTCTTTGAAAAGGAAGCCATTGAAGCAATTTTGGGAATTGATTGTGAGTGATCGGAGAATTGCTTGAGAGAGATCATTTTCTCTAGAGTGAGAAATCTATCGAGAGATCGAGAAATTTTCGCGTAAGAAAATTTCTCCCATTGTTATCACCATCGGATTGAGCGTTGAGGTGTCGTGGAGTTGTGGTGGTGATTCGATTAAGCTCGTGATAACCATTCCGGTCGCGAGATCCAATCGAGAGATTTGTCGTATGATTCGATTATTTTTTGAGGCTCTATATTAAGGAACATACCCTATACCTGATCCCTTTTATTTTTTTGACAATTATTGCTGTCCGCTGCGCATGAGAACCTAAAATCTAGCAATAATATATAATATATACTCAGTGTGTATTTGTGATAGATATCACAATCGCTCATCTAATCCCATAATTCGGGATTCAAAGAGAGAGAGAGGCTCTGTACATCTAGACCCACCAACATGGAAAACTTTTTGACATGAATTGCTCTACTACAGAATGAATCTGTTGAAAGAGGTTCCTTTTAGAACTCCAAATTCATTTTATAATATCCATCTTTGAATATTGGTTCCATATCATTATTAATTTCTATTGTCAAAAGTAGAGATCCCCTATTACCATTATTTTTTTAGATGTGAAGGTAGAACCGTCCCTCCTATGTTTAACTTTTTTTTGGCTTTTTATTTTTATTTTTTTTTTGGTTTTATCTTTTGTTTTTTTTTTGTAATTTTTTTGTGTTTTTATTCTTTTATTGTTTTTTGTTCTTTTGTTTTTGTTCTTTTTAATTTTTACCACTACCATTATATTATTATTAATTATTCTAAACTCACAACAATTTATCAGTACTATTAAAAATAAAAGAATGAAAAAAAAACTCAACCGAATAAACTAATAAAAAAACAAAAAAATAAAAAACAAAATAAAAAAAGAATAAAAAGAATAAAAATAAAAAGAAAATAAAAAAACTTCAAGAAAGGAGGGGTGGTTCCGCAGTCGATGGAACCCCCTCCTATGTTGATTTTTTTTTCTTTTGTTTTTTTAATACTTTTGTATTTTTATTCTTTTATTTTTTTTATTCTTTTGTTTTGTTCTTCCTTTTTTATTCTTTTATATTTTTACCACTACTATTATATTATTACTAATTATTTTAAACTCATCATAATTTACTACTACCATATTAAGTTATAAAAAAAACAAAAGAATAAAAAAACAAAAAACAAAATAAAAAAGAAGAAAAAGATTTTTTTTTGTTTCTTTTGGTTTTTTTGGGATTTTTTTTGTTTCTTTTTTTTTTTAAATCTTTTGTGTTTTTATTCTTTTGTTGTTTTTTATTTTTTTTGTTTTTGTTTTAATTTTTTTTATTCTTTTTAGTTTTTGCCATTACGCTTACATTATTACTAATTATCCTATTATTTTAAAAAAATAAAACAACAAAAGAATAAAAAAAGAAACTCAACAAAGTAAACTAATAAAAGAACAAAAGAATAAAAAACAAAATAAAAAGAATAAAAAAACAAAATAAAAAAGAATAAAAAATTAAAAAGAAAAGTTCAACATAAGAGGTGCAGTTCCACCAGTAGCAAAACCCCCCTCCTATGTTGATTTTTATTTTGTTTTTTCTTTTGACGTTTTTTTTGTTGTTGTTTTTTTTTTTTTAAGTCTCTCGTACTTTTATTCTATTGTTTTTGTTTCTTTTGTTTTGTTCTTTTTTTTTATTCTTTTTTATTTTTACCACTACCATTATATTATTACTAATTACTTAAACTCATCACAATTTACCACTATCATACAAAACAATAAAAAAAAAACAAAAAATAAAAAAGAATAAAAATATTTTTTTTGTTTTTTGTTTGTTTTTTATTTCTATTGTGTTTTAATTCTTTTGTTTTTTTTTTTTGGATCTTTTGTTTTTATTCTTTTTATTCTTTGTAATTTTTATCACTATCATAATATTATTACTAATTATCCTAAATTCACCATAATATATCTTAAAAATAAAATAATAAAATAGTAAAAGAATAAAAAAAAAAAGCTCAACATAGTAAACTAATAAAAGAACAAAAGAATAAAAAAATAAAAAACAAAACAAAAAAAGAATAAAAATAATAAAGAAAATAAAATAAAAAAGAATAAAAAATAAAATAAAAAAGATTAAAAATTAAAATAAATAAAGAAAAAAAGTTAAACATTGGAGGGGCGGTTCCACCGACAGTGAAAACCCCTCCTATGTTGATTTTTTTTTTGTGTTTTTTCTTTTGATTTTTTTGTTTTTTTTAATTCTTTCATATTTTTATTCTTTTGTTTTGTTCTTTTGTTTATTATTTTGTATTTTTACCATTACCATTATATTATTACTAATTACCTAAATTTATCACTATTTAACACTACGATACAAAACAATAAAAAAAATAAAAAAACAAAATAAAAAAGAATAAAAAGATATTTTTTTGTTTTTTGGGGTTTTTTTTGTCTTTTTAATTTTTTTGTGTTTTTATTCTTTTGTTTTTGTTCTTTTTTTATTCTTTTTAGTTTCTACCATTACCATTACATTATTACCAATTACCCTAAACTCACCACAATTTATCACTACTATTAAAAATAAAAAAATATAAAAACTCAATATAATAGCCAAAAAAACAAATTAATAAAAAAACAAATTAATAAAAAAACAAAAGAATAAAAAAGAATAAAAAATAAAATAAAAAAAGAATAAAAAATTAAAAAACAAAATAAAAAAAGTTTAACAAAGTGGACAAAAAAAAAGAGAGAGAAGGAAAATTAAAAAAAAAAAAACCGAATGGACACAAAATCAGAGAATTGGACTGGGGTAAGAGGGTCACGTGAGTGGTCATTACTCACGTGACATCTCAAACCCCTTTTAAGGATATACATAGATAATAAAACACCCTTTCAATTTTATTGAATTTTAATTTTGCTTCGAAAAAGTGGGTAAAAATTTTAAAACGTCTTTTTTATTTCATACGAAATGCCAGCAAAAATTGCTACAATTTGAACCCCTTTTTTTGGGTGAAGCTGTATGGTATGTTCCATGGACATATATATAAATATATATATATGTATGTATCTGTGTTCATATTGATAACACTTGGTTAGGAATTAGGTTTGATTCTGATAAACTGAGGGATCTTACATTTCACAGTTCTTTAGTCTTACTCCCTCTGCTCAAAGAGGAAAATGGAGGATTTGACGGCAAGAATCAAATTGACCCTTAAATTGCTTCTGTTTGATAATTTTCCTCTTTTTCCCCAATCGCTGGAGGCCTTGAGGGTCAGTCTGGTTTGTGCAGCGGTCTTTGTCACGGACTGCAAAATGCAGCAAAGGCAAGCTTCAACATTTGAAAAGCAACGACTACTTCAACTATCTTAACCACCTACAATTAGATCAAACGGTAATAATAGAGTTGTTTAAATTGATTAGATTAGTTGAACCAAACTCATAACGTGTATAAATATTTTGTTATAATTGGAAATTAACAGCAAGAAAGGATTTGATAATATTTCTCACTTCCCCCCTCTATTTCTCTCTCTCTCTCCCCCCTCTCTTTCTCTCTCTTTCTACTTTTCTCTATCTTCTCTCTTCAATCCTTATTTAGGACACCTAACAGAAGTGCAGAAGCTAAATACCCAGCAAATTCCCTTCATTAGTCAACTATATTTCCTCCCTTAGTCGACTATATTTCCTCCCTTGGTCGACTATTCCATTTTCTTTAGTCGATTATAGTGTAGGATCGTAACAAATTTGGTATCAGAGGAATACATTCTTCGCCTTTCAAGCTATTTTTCATTAAGCATGGCTGAAGGAACAAAAACAAAATCCATAGAAAAACAAAACAAAAAATAAGAACTACGAATTCAAGAACTTATTCAAGAAATGCGTGCAACACATATACAATTGAAGGAATAGATGGAGGAAAAAATAGGTACCTTCATGACAAACATGGAAGCCAAATTCAATGCCCTTGCAAAGAAATTATGCAAAGATGCAGACGAAGAACCAGATATGAACAAAAGCCCACTACCTTCTTTGCTGCCCACTCCAGTTGGAAACATAAGAAAAATAGATGTAGATCTGACCAAGAAAGAAAACAATTCTAGGACCCTAATCCCCAACATCCCAAGAATCGAGTTATCAACACTTTCAGGAGAAGATCCTCATGGTAAGTTAAAAAAATGCCACAAATTCTTTATGATATACCACATTCCATGCTATCTATGAATGGAAACTACATAATTCTATCTAGAAGGCAAAATTGAGATTTGGTATTTGATGGACCCTCTTTTAGAAGGCCTTGCTGTGTAAAGTGGGCCTCTCTTTTTTTGGTATCTATGCATTCAAGCAAGAATGAGCCTGTGTTGTCCCAGTTTATTGAAGAGATTCATCCCCATGAATGAGCCTTAGTTGCCCTGATCACTCGAAGAGATTTGTCTCCCCAAAGGGCTTCAGTCGCTCGGCTAATCAAAAGAATCTATTGTTCGACTCGATTTACAAGGGGATCGGTGGAACTGGATACCCTCAATCGATAGCTGCCGAGGAGACCAGATGCTTCCGTCTCCCTCGATCACTAGTACCCAATCGACATTGCTTAATTAGTTGAGTTCCCCACTTTGATATGAAACATGTCTTCCATATACGAAATGAAACCTAATAAATCTAATTAATAAGGGAAAGAATCTCTCCGTATAATTCAGTTGCCTAAGGAGTTACAACATCGAATCTTTCATGATCATAGATCCAGAATCCCCGAACGAATTCTTAAAGAAACTAGGGTTTCATAAATCCCTTAGCGGCATGGATCTGAAAAGGTATTATATAACAACAATGGGGGTATTAGTCCAGATAAGTCCTCTAACCCTACATAAGGCACACAGAGTACAGGGAGAGATCCGTTTTCCTTTCTCTCTCAGTTTGTTTATCTTTTCCTTTCCTAAACCGTTCTTTCTGACTCCAACGTCGAAACCTCCCCTGCCGGAGCACCCTTCGGCTGTCTTTTACAAGTCTCAACTCTCACAACCAACTATCCGATTAAGCCCAGGAAGAGCCGGATCTGTGGAGATAAAACCCACCTCCAACAGATTGGCGCCGTCTGTGGAAAACAGACTTGAGAATCCTTGCCGAACATCTAAAAGCATCAAAGAGGACGTGCCTCCGAAACGAAGAACTAAAGCAGCTTCAAGGGCCACATCTGTGGTAGACAACCATGCCGCTACTCCCACTGACAGCACCCCTTTGACGACACCCGTTCGATTAATCAATTCTCCTACTCGTAACTGATCACTTCGATCAGAACCAGTCCCGCCACCCAGGAACCAGGAATGCCCCGCCGCGACTCCTGTGCTAATACTTCCAGCGCCAGCTAGTCAACCCCAGATGGATAGGTTAGAGTCAAAGATTCATCACATGAGAAAATAGCTCGAAGGCCTTAGTCGAGCTGTGAGACCCAAAGGTCAGTCATCTTTGAGGGGATCAGGTAGCGATCATCCCTGTCGACAAACCCCACCGTTAAATCACGAGCCGTCGGTGACTTCTCAACACTACCCTGATGACCTCCGAAGACACGTTGAATGACTTGTTGCCGACGAACTCAAGCGAGTCGATGCTCAGGGAAGCCAAACTCCCCTTTACTCTAATACTTTACCTTTCGATCCAAAGGTCTCTTCGAAGTCTATGCCTCGTGATATACTCCTACCTCCTATAGAAAGATATAATGGGACGACAAACCCCCGTGATCACACAGCGCATTTTGTGATGGTAATGATTTCAAGGGACATGATCGATGTGACCATGTGCAAACACTTTCCTACCACTCTCAAGGGGAATGCATTGACGTGGTTTAATTCACTCTCGCCGTTGAGCATAAAACTTTCTCTCAGCTCTGATAACAGTTTGAGACTCATTTTGTGATAAGCAGGGGGGCCAAGGGAAAATCCACTTCTCTGTTATCATTACATCAAAAGGAAAACGAGTCCCTAAGAGACTTCTTGGAAAGATTCAAGGTAGAGATGATGAGGCTTCCATCTTTGAACCATTCTATCGCACTAGCAGTGCTACTCACTGGGTTGCGCCTTCCGGTATGAAAGTCTCAATCACGAAAAAACCTTTCTCCATTATCCAAGAGTTCTATTCTCACGCTGAAAAATATATTGCTGTAGAAGACACTGAGACTTTTGATCAAAAGAGTAGTCAAGTGTTTGGAAGAGAACGCAGTCAATCATCTCAATGGCTGGCACCCAAAGAGAACAGACTAGATCCACCACGCCAACGAAAATTTAATACCTATACCCCATTGAACGAGACCCCTAGCCAGGTATTGCTTCAAATCAGAAACAAATCATACCTAAGGTGGCCATTACGTCCCACTGAAGATGATCCGAAGAAAGACAAATTGAAATACTACCATTATCACCGAGACTATGGACACACGACTGACGATTGTAAGCGACTTAAAAATGAACTAGGATTCTTAGTTTGGAATGAAAAGTTACAAAGATTCATTAGTATGGAAGGAAGAGACAGATCATCTCCCGACCAATGAGATTCGCCATGAAGAAATGAGTCAAAAGACCCCGTAATGGATAGACCGTCACAAAATGGACAGGACTGAGTGATCCTCCAAATACATAATCCCCAAGTTCCACATGAACTCTATGTTCTGACATATGACTTCCCGGCCTATGACCCAATGTTCTTTGTACCCCCTTGGGAATGAGCATTGATGTCTCTCCCTCTGATGGGCTCCCTTTACGGTAGGCGATCATTTTTATATTTATATTCCAAATCATTTAGCCTCATCCTGAAAGGACTTGCAATATCTCCCAGAAAGGTCTTAGTCACCACATCCAATCGAAAGGATCTATCTCCCCAAAAGGTCTTAGTCATCCTGTCCAATCGAAGGGATCTATCTCCCCGAAGGGTCTTAGTCGTTTCGTATAATCGAAGGGCTCTATCTACCTGAAGGGCCTTAGTCACCCTGTACAATCGAATGGATCTATCTCCCCGAAGGGCCTTAATCGCCCTGTTTAATCGAAATGATCTATCTCCCCAAAGGACCTTAGTCACCCCATACAATTGAAGGGATCTATCTCTCAGAAGGGCCTTAGTCGTCCCGTCCAATCGAAGGAATCTATCTTCCCAAATGGGCTTAGTCGTCCCGTCCAATTGAAGGGATCTATCTCCCCGAAAAGCTTTAGTTGCCCCGTACAATCGAAGGGATCTATCTCCCCAAAGGGTCTAAGTCTCTCCGTCCAACGAAGGGATCTATCTCCCCGAAGGGTCTTAATCATTTCGTCCAATCGAAGGAATCTATCTCCCAAAAGGGCCTTAGTCGATCCATCCAATCAAAGGGATCTATCTCTCCAAAAGGCTTTAGTTGCCTCATCCAATCGAATGGATCTATCTTCCCGAAGGGTCTTAGTCACTTCGTATAATCGAATGGATCTATCTCCCCGAAGGGCCTTAGTCGCCTCGTACAATCGAAGGGATCTATCTCCCCGAAGGAGTTTAGTCACCCCGTACAATCAAAGGGATCTATCTCCCTATAGAAGCTTAGTCGTCCCGTCCAATCGAATGAATCTATCTCCCCGAAGATCCTCAGTCACCCCACACACGCGAAGGGATCTATAAAAGCCACGATTTCCTGATCTCATCGGGCAAAGTTGACCAAGGACTTCTACAAGAGTAGATACCGGGCAAATGATTTTCCCAGTGAACACACTGTCTGAACTCCCATAATCTTGAGCAAGATTATCTACCGAGAATGGCCCTAGTTCGACCTAACTGCCACTCTCTCTAATAAAGAAAACACATCTATACGAGATTACGAGATAAAAACATTCCATAGAAAAGGCGTCTGTCCTACTGGAAGAAAAAGACATAAAGAAAAAACACATTCAACGTTCATAACAAGAATACAAAGCCACAATTAAATAAAAGAGAAGGGGGCACTAAGGCCTCTAACGAAGGTTCTACGGACGGTCTGACACGGTCCAAAGTTACAAAGGCGGGACCTTCACGAGCTATCACTTCGGCGAACCTGGCCTTTCTAATAACTTACGCTGAGAATGTTTGACGGTCAAATTAGATTCCTCCAGAAGTGAAACCCTTTGATTAGATTCCAAAAAAGACTCCTCCCATAGCTGCATTAAGGTCTCAGTGGATATCAGGTGACCCACATGGACACCTTGTTTGGTCTCCAGCTCTTCGCATCGGTTCTCAGCTAATGTGCTAGAAATTCTTTGGGATTGGGCCTCTCCTTCTTCAAGAGCCTTCTGTAGCAACAAAACCTGACCCTCCAGATAGTGCACCCAATCCTCCAGTCGCTCCCTTTGCTGTTTTTGAATTTCTGCCAAAGCTGTAGTCTAAAGAGTGAACTACACGAGTCAGTCACAGGGAAGGAACAAATGCAATAAAGTTTTGAGTAAAGCAATACTGTTAAGCAAAGGGATTGGAAAACCCTATCCACACAATTAGGAGAAGCCTTCGTTAAACCCAGGCCTGAGTCTTGAAAGTCAAAGCACTCTACCAATCAAAAAGATCCTCCCCTTTCAAAAACAACAAACCCCCCCCCCCCCGGGGGGGGTTTTGAGTTTTTCCTCTTTTTCCCCCTCCTTTTGGAAATCAAGGGGCCTTCGGGGGGGGAAAAAAGGAACCCCCCCCCCCCCCCCCCCCCCCCAAGGGGGGGGGGATCCCCGCCGCGCCCCCCACCCAAAAGCATAACAGAAGGAGTCCCTGTCTCCAGGACCTCTCTCGCCCGACTATCTTCCTCGACGCTCTCAGAAGAATAAAGCACACCAGACAAGGGAACCCCTATTTCTTCTGTTTTCGCTTCCAAGGACGACAAACGTCTCGATGTTAGAGAAGATACATGTTCCTTACGAGGACTCTCTGGGGATTCAGATGAATGCACTCTCCTTCTTTTTGATTTCAAAAGCCCCCCGCGGGGAGACCTTTCTACATGCTTACAAAACCTTTTAGCATTCGGCCTCACGCTTTTGTCGATCGAAACCATATCCAGAATAGAGCGATCTACCAACTTTAGATTACCCACCAATTCCTTATCCTTCTGCTTAAACAAAAGAGACCTGGTGATTATCCTCATCTCATCAATCAGCAAGCCTGCCAGAATCAACAATTGATCATTTATCAATGAATCTACCCAGATGTTCCTACGAGTGGACTCACAATACCACCTGACAGATCTAAAAAATTAAGAATGGCGAGTAGGAAGTGGGGATTTTCCTCGCAACAAAGGTTCCTGCTCCAGATCTGGCAAAGCGGGTAAAAGATCCTTGTTCAGAAATTTCACAAATAAGAACTTCAGTGCCTAGGACTTATCTATTAACTCACTATAGTAGAACTTCTAGTGAGAATCGGGGCGAGTCTGCAACCGATACTAGCCGTGGGTGGAACCCTGAATTTTATATCTCGTCAAGGAAAAAAGAATCACTAGAATCTCCACGTCAAAGCGAAGGTGACAAAAACCTAAAAGAGAGATTATCGCCACCACATAGTGCCAGGTGCTAGGAATAAGCAGTGTGGGGTATACCCTCTAATAGTGCATCTCTTCGGACAATGGTATACGGATCTTCACCCTGTACTTCACCACTTGCTTATACATTGAGACACAGCCATCGGGTGCCCTATTCGCCCTATCTTCATCCCCGGGTTCTATCAAAACAAAGTTACTACTTAAAGCCATGTCCGACCGCACCTCCTCTAGTTCTTCTTTAGAGACGGTGCTTCGAACTTCGCTAATACCCTGATGAGAAGAAGATGAGCTCTTCGACATCCTTAGTGAAAATCTTCTCCGAATGAGGGTTTGCTCACAAAGAAAAAAGGAGTACTCAATACGCTTGAACCTGTACCTCTTTTAACTCATTTCGAGGGAGAGTGAAAAGGGCGCACATTAATACTAAAAGACTTTGGTGACTCTTCATAAGAACCGCTACCCATGGTTCCTTTCACAAAACGACACCATGAGTCGGGAGCAAATAATGGACCCTCGTTTATAAAGCCTTGCTGTGTAAAGTGGGCCTCTCTTTTTTCTAGTATCTATGCATTCAAGAAAGAATGGGGTTGTGTCACCCCGCTTCACTGTAGAGATTCATCCCCATGAATGGGCCTTAGTCGCCCCAATCACCCGAAAGGACTTGTCTCCTCGAAGGGCTTCAGTCGCCCATCTAACCGAAGAGATCTATTGTTTGACTTGATTTACAATGGGTTCGATGGAACCGAACACCCTCAACCGATAGTTGCCAAGAAGATCGGACGCGTCTGTCTCCCTCAATCACTAGTACCCAATCGGCATTGCTTAATTAGCTGGGTTCCCCACTTCGATACGAAATATGTCTTCCACATACGAAAGGAAACCTAGCAGATCTAATCAGTAAGGGAAAAAATCTCCCCATATAATTCAGTTGCTTAAGCAGTTGCAACATCGAATCTTTCATGATCATAGATCCGGAATCTCCAGATGAATTCTTAAGGAATCTAGGGTTTCACAAAGCCCTTAGCGGCATGGATCTGAAAAAGGTATTATATAACAGCAATGGGAGTATCAGTCCAGGCACATAGAGTACAGAGAGAGATCCATCTTCCCTCCTCTCTCAGTCTGTTTATCTTTCCCTTTCATAAACCTCTCTTTCTAACCTGATCATCGAAACTTTCCTTGCCGGAGCACCCTCTGGCGGTCTTTTGTAGGTCTCAAACCTCACAACCAACTATCTGATTGAACCCAGGAAGAGACGGATCTGTGGAGATAAAACCCACATCCAACAATACCAAGCCTTAAAACTAGCAAAAGGAATTGTGGAGTGGGATGAATTTTCTAAGCTCTTGTGTCAAAGATTTGGCAAGAAAGGGATGCAATATGAGGTTGAGGAGTTCAACAAATCGTACCAAACTGGTTTAATAATGGAATACCAAGAGAAATTTGAAGAACTATGGTCATGATGCTTGTTCAAAATCCTAGTCTATCAAAATCTTATTTCATTTCTAGTTTCATCGATGGACTCAAGAAAGAAATCAAACCCACACTGAGAATGCTGAAACCCACTACCCTACTATAGGCGTTCGAACTTGCAATACTACAAGAATAAGCATTGGAGCTAGCTAAATCAAGGATGTCACGTCCCGACCCTCGAATCGAGCACATGACAACAGCCATATTACCTCAGCATACGGGCAAACCCTACTCGTACACCGGGATAGTGCAAGGTACTCATCTCATCCAACCTGTTCTAAAACATTTCAACAACATTCAAAGGACCATCTCGACCCGTTCCTATCTCAAAATATTTATTTGGTCAACTCGACCATTCAGAATCACACCTAAATTTTTCCACAAACTCAATGAAAGGAAAATAAAAATTTAAATTTAAATAAAATAAAGAGTTTAAAATCCCAGCTGGGTCGACAAAAATAAAATTTTAATTATAATTCAAAAGAATACTCTCCATATGGATCCAACTAGTTTCCTCAAAAGAATTCCTAACTAAAGAATGACTAGTACCAATAATAAGGAGTTTCACGAAAAATAGAGCTTGGCCAAAATCCGACACTAGAGTCAGCTAAACCTCCGATACTTATACTTTATCTGAAAAATGATAAAAAGAGAGGTGAGTATAAAAATATTCAATGAACGGAATGCAATGGCATGATTGCATCAATAAATAAGGGGTGAGAGTGGGAACGTCAAATCACATCTTACGAACAAGTTATCAAGTATAAAATAAATTTCAACAAATCACAAATGATTAAAACAATGCATCTATAATTTCATATTTTCAAAGATCATGAGTCTCTCTAAAGAAACCACTTTCGCCCATGGTTTGGCCGAATCTGGGTGGAAGCCGGCCAAGCATTTTCAATCCATTTGTTTCACAATACTATATCCCCTTTTCTTGGCATTGACTCGTACCTCATTGGAATGCAACCAGATATAGTACGATGGGGGCAGAGGAAGGCAGCGTCTACCTCCCTCACCAATAAAACCCAACCATATCACCCCGTCAGATTGCTCCATAGAGAGAATGACTATAGCTATTTACCACACATGCACCATTCTTTTGCAAGCATTCAAATCTCTTTTGATATGTCATGATTTCCACAATTAGTTACCAAACCATAGCAAATCATTCATGCATACAACGTCTAACAACATATGACACATAATCATTTATAGATACAATTGATGCATATAAATTTCAAATTCACATTTCAGACATCTCACAATCACAAAATCTATACAAAATCATTCAAAACCATTTATAAAAAATTTGAAATAATTTTACTCATTTACGACATAACGAACCATCCACTCACCTCTTGAGAGGATAATCACTCCCAATTCAAAATCAACTCGATATCTAGTTCCTCTTTAGGCTCAAATTGCCTTGACCTATAACAATCAAACACCCATTTCTATTTAAAACCACTTTGATTCAATTTTTCCCAATTTATGGAAACCCTAATTTTTCCAAATTCATCAATGCGAATTTCTTAGTTTATCAATCACATGCCATTTGCACCAATAAAATATTCCTATTCACATTTCCCAAATCCACATGATTTCATAAACCCTAGATTCATATTCTCAACCCAATCTCTAAAATCTCAATAATAAAATTCCATCTACTAATAAGGAACTTAAATCCAAGTTTAAGAAAAAGAAATTATCTCAATTTCGTGATTGATTCAAGTCTCAATCATTGAGTTTCAAAAACCCTAGGTTCTTCCCCCTTTTGAATCAAACCCTAGACTTTTTCCCAAATTTATCTCTATCCAAGGGTTTGATTGGGAGTTTAGAATCTTTATGAGATGGGTTTAGGAAGAGGTAATTTATCTTTGGGAGAAATTGAGAGAGAGAGAAAGAGAAGAGGGAGAGAGAGTTCTTAATGAGAGAAAGAGAGAGATGAGAGTCGTGAAATGAGGAAAAAATGAGAATGGAAGGTTTAGTTATAATGAGGGGTGAAATTCACATTTTACTCCTAATTTTTAAGTTTTTATGTGGGTTGAAGGGTATTTTGATCATTGCACAACTTTTACATGTGCACAAATCCCCTTGTATAGGGGATAAGTCAACCTACAGTCTAGAATTCCAAACATTCAAGTCGCCTCAAGGACTAGACAAGTCGCCTTGAAGATGCACAAGGAGCCTTACCCCTATGCACAAGGCATCTCGTAATGTGCCATCCTCAGAGACTTTGTTCTGTAGCCATACAAGTCGTCTTACTCCTCTCACAAGGCGACCTGTTGAATCCATCCCTCAGAATTCCTAGTATGTACTCCCTTAAGTCATCTTCCCTAGCTATCCAAGGCACCTTGCTCCCAAATTTCATCTTCCCAAGATGCCTTAACCCTTCACAAGAGGCCTTGTTCCTTCCATTTCATATGCTTGAGGCGCCTCAACCATAGCACAAGGCAACTTGTGCTCCTCTTACTCAAGTCATCTTATGCCTCTTCATAAGGTAACTTGCCTTTTTATTTTTTCTCACACAAGCCAATTCACTCGCCTCACAAGCCCCTTCCCTCTCACAAACCTTGGTCACCCAAGTCAACGCAATTTTTCACATGTCCTCTTGCTCCTCACAAGCTCCAAGTCCACAAGTCACCTTGTTCCACCACAAGGCTACTTGCCTCTCACGTGTCCCACCTTCACAAGTCGTCCTACAAGGTCACAAGGTTACTCATTCAACCTCAAGTCCCCTTATCAAGCTTAAAATCCTACAAATTTTACATTTGGTGGGATTTGAACTCAAACTCTTCCACTTCTCCAAAAATATTTCCACCAGACAATTTCAACATTTGTTATTTTATAAGGATTACTATTAAATTTAAAATCTAATTATACATGTTTCCAAATTCTCATGTATGAACAAAAATCGAATATTCAAACACCAATTTTTTTTCAGTGTTACGAAGGAGAACTGAAATTAGCAAGAATTGGGATCTAGGAGGAACTAAGAACATAGAATGTGTTCAGTCCAGCTTCCAAACGTCCACCCTTGAGGATAACGGATTTTTTAAAGAGGCAGGATATGTCACGGATTGCAGAATCCAGTAAAGGCAGGCTTCAACATTTGAAAAGCAACGGCTACTTCAACTACCTTAACCACCTACGATTAGATCAAACGGTAATAACAGAATTAGTTGGGTTTGTTAGATTAGTTGAACCTAAATCATAACACATATAAATGCTTTATTGTAATTGGGAATATTATTTACTTTTCCCCTCTGTTTCTCTATTTCTCTCTCTCTCTATCCCTCTCTTTCTCTCTCTTTCAACTTTTCTCAATCTTCCCTCTTCAATCCTTATTGAGAAGGACACTTAACAAAAGTGCACAAGTTGAATACCCAGCAAATTCCCTTCATTAATCGACTATATTTCCTCCATTGGTCGACTATTCCATTTTCTTTAGTCCACTATAGTGTGGATTGTGACAGTCTTCTGGAAGCGAAACGGGAACTCTTTTATTCCACTTCCACGTGTTCAGCCCACACCAACGACAGCTCCTTGAAAGGGGAATTAAGGTTGACCCATTCTTATTTTATTACAAGAAGAAACACAAACGAGGAAATGGGCCTCCCCGATTCCAACCCTACCAAATTTATTGAGAAATACCAAAAAGAAAACGATGCTCATCATTGAACTAGTCATAGTGAGATTATGATCTAATCGTGGTCGTACTATTTAAGTATTAAACAATATAAAATATTTTATACAAGTATATATAATTGATATAGAATATGTAAAAAAAATAAAAATTTTAAAAATACCATCATATAAAATTTATAAAATCTTAAATTACGCTAAATTTGGTATTAAATTCAAAATCATTAGCTTGACCGATTTGAGCGATTTTAAAAAATCAACCCTTAGTTTTCACCAATTTGTCCAATTGAAAGAACAAATATTAGTCCTCCTTGGGGGAAAAAAATGTACATTGTACAAATCATGAAGAATTTCTAATCAATTTAATTCAAAAATAACAAGAATTGGTCCAACGATCATCTGAAAAAGTTCTTACTCTCTCTTTTTTTGCCCTAAACTTGATTCACCGCTCAATATCCAAAATTTATTCTGACTAATTTAAACCGAGTTGCGATCGTGTCCTCATTCCGAGAGAGTTCTCCTAACGTCGTTTTTACCACTTTCAAAACTCGAACCCGAATACTTGATGTGGGATTCTAGTACCTTTCCTACTAAACCAACGAATCGTTGGTAAAAGGTTCCTATTTTTTTTTCATTTTTTTCTATCTTAATCTGGTATGATATTTTATTTTCTCTAAATTATAGTTTTCAATCCTAACAAAAAAGTATACATGAAAATATGACATTATAAATATTATAAAATTTTTTCATAACTATAAGTTGGATATAATATCAATAAAATTTAACTATTAACATGACTTCTACTCCACGAGAGTTTGCTGTTGGGATATACCAAATGTTACCAAAGAGAGTAGCTCTTTAAAGAATCCCTTGATTGCAAAATATTAAATAGTTTAAACCAAAAAAGGGCAAAAGGAATGAAGATTCTCGGTTGGAACTCGAGCAAAGTACAAATCATAAGAATTACTTCTGGACATATGATGAAGTCAGTTTTGACTCCGCAGGTGAGTTGATCTTTAGATTTGAGGAGTGATTCGGTGGCAATGTATCCGCTCGATCTTCTTTAACGAGAGAACTACAAAAAATCCACTGAAAGTGGTTTCAATGAAAGAAATTTCAACCTTCAAATAAGAAATAATAATGAGTGAATTAAAGAATAAAAGAGTTTGAAAAATAACCCTTTGTTGCCTCTGTATGATGAGTATAGAGTTGAGTATACTACTTACCTTTTATAGGTTATCTCTACTCAATATATATTTGTATCTTAATGGTAAGAGATATAGAATCCATATTTACCTTATAGAGAGACCATTGAAAATCTTTTGAAATTATAGGAACTGTAATAAAAGATCTTTAGAAGATTTAAGAATCTATCGTTTGAGAGAAATTCAAATTATCACGAAAATTCCTTACTTTATCAAAAGAGATTATAAGAGATCTATATCGGATTAGGGAATGTTTGAATTTGTTAGAGACTTCCATTCTTATTAGACAATTATGACCTCAATTCACTTTAGGTAAGACGTTGCGCAATGAGAGATTACTTATATAGTAATCGAGAGACCTAATCAAGAGAGCTCTGTAAGGAGATGGAGCGACTGATAGCAACCGAAAGGTCGAGCAAACAAAGTATATCGAGAGAGGATGGTTAGGCCAAGTGTAGTAGCGACCAAGAAGTCGGGCAACCGAGAGGTCGCTTGACAATCTGTAGGTTTTGTATTTATGAATTGTTAGACCCTGTATCATCAATATATATATATATATATATATATATATATATATATTACATAAGTTCTCCCTCTCTATATATGTAAATGTACAAGAGGACCTTTACTTTTGACTTATTGCTTTTTCATTGCTATTAAGACCACGAGATCATGAAATAATTTCTAATGGTTCTATACTAAAGTAAAAATGAGAAAAATATAAAATTATTCCTTAAATTTTAGGTCATTGTCATATTACTACCTAAACTTTAAATTTTGATAATGTTCTCTCTAAACTTTGAAATTTGACAAAAGTGGTCCTTTAGTTCTTTTTTTTTTTTTTTGGTCAAAATTAACTCTCACACTTAAATTTCTTTTTTTTTTCCTTTTTTTTTTTACTTTTTTATCTTTTACATTTTGAATTTTAGCAAATTAGTTCCTTTTTGTCTGCAAGTTTTTTTTTTTTTAACAATTAAAAAACTAAAGAAAGAGTTAAATTTGTCTATAAAATTAATCAATACTGATTAAAGAATTATTATCGATTATGTAACTTGAAGTTAAGTTAATTTCTTATTTTATCAATAAAATATTTTTCTGCAATTTTTAATGCTAACCAGATTTTATTTTATTTTATTTTATACATTTCTACTCTACCCTTGTTTCTTTAATCAGAAATGAAGAAATCAACCATTGAAATATTATTCCTTTTTCCATTTTAAAATTTAAATCTATTATTCTTTCATGGGCAGTAAAAATAACAAAACTGAAGAAGAAAGAAAAAGAATAAAAAAAATCTTGCTAATTATCAACACATGTTAGTTGTAAAGAAATCTTGAGTTTCTCTCATATATACTTCAATATTTGTACATTTTATTTTTTTATAGATTTAATATTAATTAAAATTTCACAATAATTATATAAAAATAGTGAACAGCTTTTTATGGAAGGGTAGATGAAATGATTAATTTGCTAAATTTCAAAATTTAAAGAAAAAATTACGAAAAAGTTTAAGTGTAAGAAAGTTAATTTAATTAAGAAAATAGATTGGGAGACTAATTTTGTTAAATCTCGAAGTTTATGAAAGAGTATTGTCAAAATTAAAGCAATGAATTTTAAGGTACCGGCAAGCAATCAGTTGACTGCAGTTCCCCCCCCCCCCCCCCCCCAAAAAAAAAAAAGCGCGAGTTTGACTTCCCCTCGCTTCCCAGGTTATTGTTTGCTCATTAAGTAATCCTTACTTTTCCTCGCAAATGGCATCCAATCACAAAATTCCCCTTTGGTGTGTTTCCATTTTGACCTTTTGATACAATCTCCCTTCTAGACTTCCCTTCGAACAACGGTCAATCTCGCTCACTCTCCCCCCTCTTTACTTGAGGAACAAGTCTTTTTCTTTTGGGCCACTACTTCGTCCTTTATCAAAATTTCCTACGTGGGTGTCTATATAAACAATAGTTGGCAACAAACATATCCACGAAACAAAAGAAGGCAAAAAGGGTGTCCTAGAAAAAAAAAAAAAAAAAGAAAGAAAGAAAGAAAAAAGAAGTTATATTTTTTCTTGATGTCTAAAAAGCCGACGAAGGTTGTGTTCATTCACACAGAATACGTAGAGACCGACGCAAACAGCTTCAAGTACGTTGTTCAAAAACTTACAGGCAAAGATGCTGTAATCACTCGACAAGCAGCAGACAACAAAATTTCTAAAACAAGGATGGTGAGATCTAATAATGAAAGAAAACAATTGTTGAAAGATTTGTCTTTCAACGATTTTGATAAATTTCTCACAGAAATGCCTCTTGAAGAGCTCTATCGGCTATGGGCTGGTTAGTGGATTGGGATTTTTCTTTTTAAAACAAAAAATCTGTAATGTATATGCTTTGTCTATGAAATATTCTTTATAGCTAGGTATTTGTTTCCGGGTATTATGCATTGCAAGTAAGGGTTGGTTCTTGATTATTTATTATTATTATTATTATTAAAAGGTTGTTTGATTGATTGTCAGTACATATAAATGAACATATACGAGCATGAGGGTGCCCCTTTACTCCATTGCATTTAGTATAAATGTTAGCCCTTTAAATTTATGTGATTAGAGATGAGGGGGAAGCTTAACTCCAATTTCCCCTCGTCAAGGATACCTTGGAGCGCGTGTTATTCGATTGTCAGGCCCTCTTCTCGTTCTGCCTGCTGGCCTATTGGGCTTGCAGCCGCCAAATTAAATTGCCACTTACTGCCTTGGGGAGATGATCCCCAACTTCCCCGTCTGTCATCCCCTACAGTTGCCCAACCCCGTCCCCCGGGGGGGTGTTGTGCACAATTTCTTTGTGTCCTTGAAAACCCTTTACTACCTTTTCTAGTGCATACAATTTGTTTGCATTGTGATTAAGGGGAACAGATTTTGGCAACAAGAATCATCACACAGGTGAGTTGAAACTAATTTTGACAATTTCTTTTTGGAAAAGCGGCATTCAGAAAGTGTGTATCTCTTTTGCCGCTTTGACAGTCTCCAGGTACGTATTTATCCCAGGCACCAATTTTAATATGGAATTCCATTTTGCTCCAACTAGAATTTCATAGCCGTTGGTAATTGAAACTAATCAACAGAGTAAAACTAAAAGGAAACACACACACACATCTCACACCTCACACTATCAAATTTGAAATTGAATTACAAATGGCTATGGGGCTTTTGATAAGAATAAGACTTCCCCTCGTAATTTGTGTATTCTAAATCCCTCTGAGGCCGTTAACTGTTTCCTTAGACAAGCACATTCCAAAAATAAAATATATGACATCTCAATCCACAAGTCCACAATTAAAGATCTCGATAAGATGCCCGATCATTTGCAGGAAAAGAACAATAATCCACTTCAAGTAGAAGTATAACAAACACGACAATAAAAGAGAAGCAAGCTGTGACTTTTTTTTTTTTTTGTGAGATAGAGAGAGAGGGAGGGAGGAAAACAAATGCACAAAGATTGAATCTAGAGCAAGAAATATATACAAAGATAATTTTGGCCAAAGCTGAGAAAAAGTTTGTATGATTGATGCCCTAGAAACTAAACTGTACATCTATGAAGCAAACACTTCAGAGTCCCAAATTCTTAAAAATACACTCCACAGAAGAGATGTCTACATCAAAACCAAAGCTCTTCCCCCCCGCCATACTGTACATGAAGGTAGTCATTTTGTGAAGCTGGTGGAGACAACATCTGTGAAATTTCAGGATAACACTAAGATTGTGGCAGGCATGTCTTTCCCTCTTTTTTTTTTTATTTCTTTTTTTTTTTGGCACAAGGATATGTAACCAAGTGGGATCGAACCGGGGAAGGATATGTAACCAAGTGGGATCGAACCGTGGAAAGGATGATGAAAGTGGGGAGACTACCGCTTGAGCTATCCCTGAGGGACGACAGGCATGTCATTCTTCTTCATGGAGTAGTATACATCTGCTATGAGAAGCCAAATAAGATCACGATCCATAGATGGAAGCCCAATGAGTGCATTTGTCGAAGCATTACGAAGCCCCACAATACCACTGCAAGCCATCCCCATAACCAGACCACTGACCTCCTTTAAGACAACTTCCAGGGCTGAAGCTCTCCTTTTACTCCATGATAAATCAGCTATCATGTTGAGTACTGCCACCTGGACTTTCAGATTAGAGATTTTAGCCTTTGAATCCTCCATTAACCCAGAACCTCTATAAGGGAGTTGTAATGGGGCCTTATCTTCTTTTGAGAAGGGTTTCTTCCAAAGTGGGACACAGAGAGAAGCTTCCAGAAATGCAGCCAATCTTTATGGAAGCGCCAACTAAAAAAATCTCCTCCACAGATAAACAACATTACTTATCACACTCAAACATCTCCGAACAACCTGAAAATAAATATAGTTTAAAAAGAGATCAGTATATCTAATGGTAAGGAACTTTCTAGGGAGCTTTTGCAAATAGATACAGTAAACAGGTCTAAGTCAGGTGCTAATATAACTACTGGCTTAGGAAAATTGAGAACCATAACTATGAAATGAGTACTAATATAACCGTGAGACCCATAACTATGAAATGGAAGTGATTGTCGACAATGGAGCATTAGGACAATTCATATCAACCAGGATAAGCATTGCCTTAGAAATGGACATCCTAACAACACAATGGATAATTTAAGTGATTTCAAGTGATTCCTTTTTTTATCCCTCTGTAAACAATGAAAAAAGTCCTCCTGAAAACATAATAACAAACAGTTGCTGCTGTGAACAACCAAATTTCTTTTATTTCTCTATGTTGAAGGGGAATCAAGGGATCTAACCAGCATAAGCATGGTACTCTTTGACAGAATTTTACACTCATTTGTTCTTGCAAAAGCTCTAATATGGGCAGATAGAACCAATAAAACCACCAGTAGAGGTGAACGAGAGACAAAAGCCTTGGGTGATTTTTATTTTTATCTATCTATCTATTTATTTATTTCTTTATTTTATTTTTAACCCAATGGTACATCACCCATGTAAGAGACTCTGCTCCAAGGATCAAATTGGGTAAATATCAAAGAGAGGAAAAGATTTGGAACAGTAAGTTAGGCACCAACATATCTAGTGGTAAAACATCAAATTACTCACACCTTCTCGCCCACAAAGAACCAAACATTAACAATTGAATCTGAAATGCAGTCTAAGACATTATATAAGATAAATCTTTATGCAATTTAGATGAGTTCGCTCATAAAGTCCCAAAAGCAGTCATGTAGCAGATTGCAAAATGCCCTCAAACTGAAAAATGGAAAATAATGATACATAAGCCAATACCATAGCATGATTATACTCAGTTGATAATGAAATTCAAAAAGAAATAAAAGATAGAAAGTAAAATATAATGAAAAGCAATGCAACTCCAAGAGCATTATGGCAAGGTTTGTAGCAAAACCTATTCAGATCTCACATTCTTACAAAAGCATCTGCAAACAAATAAAGATAAATGGGATGATTGCACGGCAATCTATTTACTCTTATAATATTAAAAATCTCAATTGGGGTAATGACACTACAAAAGTATATGCACTTTGCCCAAATGTGCAATTGAATATTATCTCTTACCTCTTCATCAACATAGCCCATGACCTTTATTAATTGTCCATTTCAGTACTTCCAATGTTTTATGTGAACCCCTATTGACTGAGGTACTACAATGAATGATATAAAAGAGAACATGGACTAAGTTGAACAAAAAATAGTGAAGTGTTAGATGTACTATTTTCCTTTTCTTCAAGACTGCTTCTACAAAGATGATGGAAGACAACTGTGGAAATACTGGAAAAAACAGTAAACAAAAATACCAGCAATGTTGAACAAAAATAGTTTATATATTCAATTTACCAAACTTGATAACTGGCGAACCTTTTCTAGAAAAGTTAGCAAAATGGGTAACAGTTGCAATTTGTTAAAGCATGTAATCTATCGTTTTCTGGAGAATTCTTTCCCTAATCTTACAGATTAAAAATGCCAACTTCTATAAATTCTCCCCTTGTCAAGGCAACAAAAACAAGATAAGCTAAGGGAAGTTCAGATATGTTTTGAAATAAATTCAACAAGAAAACTACCCAAAAAATGTAAAAAGAAAATAAAATCAACAAGAACAGATAAATTGTGAGCAACACTGAGCCATTCAAACTGAAAAGGATATGATCCTTCCTATACATAGCATTTATAAGTAAAGATATATACATAGCATTGATAAGTAAATATATACCTCCACTATATCTAGGGCCACTAAAGCTGCTGCTTCCTTTCCTGATGCAAGTAATGGAGTTGCCCCAAACAAGCATGAACCAGCCAGAGACCCAATAATTCGCCGATATCTTAACACTTGCTGATATTTTCCCATTCCCCTTTGTGTCCCCGGGGGCCCCAAGGGGGGGGTTTTTTTTCCCCCCTCTTAAAAAAGGGGGGAAAAAAAAAAAAGAAAACAAAAAAAAAGGGGGGGGAAAAAAAACACAAAAAAAACAGCGAAAATTAAGAATCATTCAATTTGAACATGATATTTTCCCATTCCCATCTGTGTCCCTCGGCATCACCAAAGTAGGTACTTGACTTCACTCTTTCAGAATAATGTGAAATAAATCACAGAAAGATAATATCAAGATAGGGAACTTATATACTGCTCCAATACAAAGCTGTAGTTCAGATCACCTATGTACTACCAAGAAAAAAGAGGCGGACCAAAGTCGGCAAAAACAAGTACAAATCTTGGTATTAGGAAAAGTCCTCCACAAGAATTATAACATTGAACACCACAGATGCATGTTATGTTGATGGTTGACACTTAGAGGAGGATAGTTGACCAACAAGAGTTTTGTAAGATTCATAGACATTATAAATAAACCTCCTCAAGGTCCTCAAAAGAGATCCCACTCCCCCCCATGAATAGAAAACTATATCAGAAAAACAACACCAAGCAGCAAAACAATAAGCTATTGTTTGTTTCCAGCGAATGGAATAAAGGAATGGCGAATGATTCCCAAGTTGATTACATTCTCACATTTGAAAATCCCACTTATCTTGGAGTGGGAATGGGATCAGAAGGAAATACTTCCCAACATAGAGATGGGAATAAGGGAATGAGAATGGGAATGAAAAATTAATATAGTGATGAAAGAATTGAATAAAATCAAAAAAATTATACTCTCTCTCTCTCTCTCTCTACAAAAATTCACATTTTTTCCTTATCTTTATGTATAAAAGTAATCACATTCTCTCTCTTAAAATATCTCTCCCTTTTCTTCTCTAAAAGTTTTTCTCTATAAAAATAATCCTCTTCATCTTCATCTCTTAAAAATCCACCCTTTATAAATTCACTCTAAACTTTTTCTTTTCTCTCGGGGGGAAAAAAAAAAAAAAAAAAAAATTTGTCTCTCTCTCTCTTCTCTCTACATCATATTTTTCAAAAAATATCCACAAATTTCTCTTGCTAAAATTCACTTTCTCTTGCACATAAATCAATTACTCTTTCCCTCTCTAAAATGTTTATTTTCTCTCTTTACTGAATATAATCATTCTCTCGGGAAAAAAAAAAGGGTTATTTTGTCTCTCACTCCTTTCCCTCTCTCCCTGTCTACCAAATCTCAGGACACACTATCTGTTTCCTCTCTACAAAATTTCATTCTCTTTTTACTCCTCTTTAAACCAAAAAAAAAAAAAAAAAAAAAAAAAAAAAAATCTATTTATGAGAATAATTTATTTTTGGCATTTTCAAACACTTGGAATGGGAAGGAGAATGGGAAGGATCACATTCCAATTGAAATCCATGCATGTATTTTTCATAAGCCTAGTAGGTGACTACACATTTAAAATGATATTTTCACCACATATGCAAAATCATGTGTCATTCTTCAACCTGCATGTTGGATCTCATATTCAAAAACCTCTATCCACCAATCTAATTCATCCATTCATCCCAAGAATTTTTCTCATTCCAAGCTACCACCATTAATTACATCCATGAGAAAGCCTAAACATCTCCAGTAACCACTTTCTCTAGTAATTCCCGATCAATCAAATGTGTGCAACAACTTCATGCATTAAAAAATGAATTAAAAGGAATAAAGTGAAGCAACAGGCTTAGCAACCAGAGGCACCAAGCAGATGGGAAAATTGATGAGGCCTTGGGGTACTTAGAAGCTCCCAAGTGAAAGGTAGAAAAAAATATACATAAAGAAGCTATGTTTTCAACAAAGAGAAGCTTTGATTTTAAGGTCTTTATTGTCATTTTACTATTAAAGTAAATAATACCACTAAATTCAGAGAATAGCCAGAAAATGATAATGGTACTTAACTGGTACTGTCAGCAGCATATCAGCTTCATTATCACAATGAAACACCGAACATCGGGTGGATGATGCTTTTAATCTCTTTTCAGCATCGGACATATTAGAAATGACATGCATAGAATAAGGCTCTGCTTTTGAAGGCATTGAACAGGCCTCATGCTTTGATGACTTGGCTATCTCAGATACAGCCCGTGCAAAATGATGTGATTTACAGTGAGAAATACCTTCCTGCTGAGGCATACGTTTTAGTTGGGGCCAATCACAAGGAGAAAACAACAACAAATCGTGCAAACTGAGTGAAGGTATAGTATTGCCCAATTATTTTTTGTGTGTGTGTTGTGTTTTTTTTTTTTTTTGGGGGGGGGGGGGAATTCTAATAAATCAAATTGCAATTTGCATGAACAATATAGTCATCTTGTATGGTTATGTAAACTTAGGCTTCTAAACTATAAGATAAAATGTAAATTGAACTTTTTTTTTTCCTTCATTCTCTGGCACTCAGACTCTTGTTTTACATGCATAGCCCTTTTTCTGGTGTAAGTTTGCTAGCAACAGGCATATGGGCTTTGCCTGACTAATCCGGCCCAAACACTGTGAGACCCTCCGTGGAGGAGTTAGCTCTCCCAAATCCTATTTCTCCATTCCCATGGCTCGAACCCGAGACCTATAGTTAAGGGAGTGCAACGTCCGACCGTCACATCCATAGGAGTTTGGTACATGCATAACTCTTTGCGCATATGCATATGCATAGCATGGATTAGGGTAAACTGCACTTTTGGCCCCTACTTATGGGCCAAAAAGTGATCATTTTGGCCCAAAACTCTTGATTTTGAATCAACATGGCCACTCTGTCAACTTTTGGGACTAACGGGGATGCTGTGTCTATTAACTATAGTTCACATGGCATACAATACCACAGTTGTACTTAAAGAAAAATGAAAGCAAGGATATTTTGAGCTATACATAAGGAATAAAAAGCATTAACCAAAAACAAAAGACAAATAGTGCGCTCTTGTTATTCAGATTGAAGGGCTCAAACAATATAAAATTAGAGTTTTGAGGGCTAACATGAATAAAAAGAAGTTCAGGAGGCAATGTGCACTCTGGTCAACAGTTTGCAGGCCAAAGTGCACTTACCACTAAGAAGAAAAGAGATGATAGGGAGTTGATCCTATCATCCCACGGTACTTAGAAAAGGAACCAGTAATTTTCTTTTCCACTTCTTTAATGATTTGTTCCCAAAATAGATGGTTTGAGATCATATTTGTTGGGCCTTCTGGTCTGAATAATCAATTCAGTGACAGATCACACCTGTGGTTTCAATGTTAGCTTGTTTACCAAGAATCCATTTTCCAAGCCACAATCTTAATCTAAACCCGCCATCCACTTCTATGGCACAACAAATGCTTTCCAGAAGAACTGTCACCAGAAAACCACAACCAGAATTCACAAAGATACCTATGTCACAAGGAAAATTCCTGGGTTTTTTTTATCTGAATTCTACTTGTGCAACAAAAGCTAGTCATCAGTTGCATGACATGTTGGAATTATATCATTTCAGTTACCTAATGCAAAATTAAATTCCAATGCACTCTTATAGGAGGCGTAAAACAGGCCATCTTGGGTCACCGTGGCCTGTTTTATTCATTTTGGCCTTTGGACCAGGCCCATGCTGGTCCCATTTTTACAAGATTTAAATATTTTATCCATTTAGAAAAGAATAGCAGTAATATTAAAAACATAAAAGGAAGGAACAAAAATTTTCAGGGAAACAACCTAATGGATAAGTATTTTTATTGCTAATAGAAGGAACATTACATACTTAAATTGTGCAACAAACCTCTTTTACATGCTATGCTGGAATAAAACTTTCACCAATTTTGTATCTCAAACCCATGGAAATGAAGAGTAAACAAAGTAAATAGTCATCAATTAATATGTACATATATAATATAAAATAGGATTGTCCATGCCTGAGCCACCCCTGGCCCAGGCATGCAAACACCTCTACATTCTGGTGCAGGAATCTTATTGAATTTCCCAGAAGCAAGTGGCTGCCGGAAAACATGTATGCTGATAGACACTGGCATGCTCAACCTACTAACTTTAAAGAATAAACAAAAGTTTCTGATAATATATGGCAGCTACCAGACAGATTAATGAAGAATACATAATGCATGTTGAAAATAAGAGAAGCCCAACTCATCTCCATCAACCAAGTATAGAAACATAGAAGCTTGGAAGACCAAGAAGTATTGTCCAGCATAAAAAGCCCAGAATAAAGCCAGCCTAAGTCCAGCCTTGAAGACCCAATTTGGGCAGCAAAGAGCTGCCCAATGGTGGCCCAAAAGGGCCAGCCTTTGGCCCAAAAGGAGGGCCAAGGCTGGCCTCCCCAACAGCTAGAAATTCTAGCCGTTGGGGAGTGGCCCCCACTGGTCAGGAAGCTGACCATTGGGGGCCTCTTTCCCCCTTCCTTTGTTTGTCTTTATGTCTCCCTTGAAGCCCTATAAATAGAGCACTCCATCCACTTCCAAAGGCATGGGAAAATGCTCTCAAATCTCTGTATGTATTCTCTCACTCTTCTTCAATAAAATTCAGAAGTGTTTCTTCATTTCTTGTGCTGTATTTTTTGATAATTCAACAATGCAAAGAAAAATTTTCAAGATAATAACAAAGTAAGTATGACCTTTAGATGGAACTGTTAATTTTGGATGCTGATGCCAGTCAAGAATCTCTAGGTCCTGTGAAACAGAACGTATCTGTATCATTAAATAAAAAGGAGGATAAGCTCCAATGAGTAGAAGGTTAGTCTCCTGTTCTATCTAGAACAGGATATAATGTGGGAGGAAAGGAAGAAAGAGATTTATAGAGATTCCTTCCACCAAAAGTAATATTCTTTGTCTTTTTGTGCTGAAAGCGAATCTTTCTGAGAGTATTACCAGAGCAACTAAAAACAGAAAAACATTTTACATAACAGGGAGAAAGACCAACAAATAGAGGAAAATGTGGTATAAATAGTAGAAGAACAAGAAAGCTTTCACCACTCAGGAGGAAAATAGAGAAGTTCATTTAAACAGGCATTAGATTTTAAAGTTCAATAACCCACAGGTTCATCTAGTAAAGGTAATATTTGATCAGCTACTCCAATATAGGAAAGCATTGGAACAAGAACAGCTGGCACATGAGGACTAAGATCTAAATGACGCAACTGCCAACACATAGAATCAATCACATAGTCCGAATTTTCCACTACCAAATGTCCTACCTGCAGAGAGGTATCCGAATGGTCACTCGCTACCAAAAGCCAATATATGAAGCACTTAATTATGTAAGCTTACTATTGGATGGCCAGATACAGTAGAAAGAATGTGTAAGGCAGCATCAGCTGCATGCCTAATCTCAGAATTTCAACAGATAAGATTCTCAAGCAACAGGTAAAGCGATGAATGCAGGAACCCACTGGAAGCAAAATCTTTCCTAAGGCACAAACTGAAGATGCCTATTGCATCAACAATAACCTGTTTAGCAAAAAAAGTAATGGTTAAATTAGTATCTTATCATTTGATTTACTATTTACATAGAAAACATTTTTCATGCATAGGACAAAGAAAATATCATGTAACCTGGTGTAGCACAGAAGAAACATGAAAGAAGTGCAAAGCAATATCCTCAGGTTCATCAGCAGACTGCAGAAGAGAATATCTGTACTCTGTGGAAGATCCCAGATTTCAGGTGATAAATATTCATGCAGAACACTTCCAATGCAATCAATCAATTGATTCCTTGCTCCTGTATTCCAAGAAATCTTCCAAGCAGATTTGGATGAATCAACACATTCGGGATCATGAGGATAAGTATGGATACATTCAGGGCCACACTCCTCTAACATTTCCCTCATTCCACAGTTTTGAAAAATCATCTTGAAAGAATCAATTGCCTTGTCTGACATCCCATAGATGAACTCATTATGAATACATAGTGCAGTGCTTGCTTAGTTTGTGCTTGTTAAGTGCACCAAAAGTGATGAAGAAGTATGGTTAAAAGATCAAAAAAATAACATGGGCATATTAAAACAAGTTGAAACCCCTTCAAAGTGTCGAACAGGTGCCTTGTCCACTAATTTGATAAAGTACCGACCTTCACAGAAGCATCCATTCAAGAAAGTTTCAAGGAATACTATCAGAACAAGGAGGCTTAACAAATTTCAACTTCTCTTGAAAACTCAAGATCATGAAAGAAGTCCCTTTGAATGGACAGTTAAAATATTTCCCCAAAGATTAAGTTCATTCTACGGATTGGTTAAGTCTGCCAAAATATAATGAGAATAGTCCACAGCACATAGGTTAGCTATGCACTAGGTTCAAAAGTGGCAAAAAAATTTAACCAAATATTACAGAAAAAAAACCTATAAGCTTGCACAAAATAGTAACCGAAGCAAAATACCTAATCCATGGATGCTAACCGGCACTTCTTTAATAGTTCTTCTAAACACAAGTCTACCCCTTCAGCCACACTATCGCTCAATTTAGGTGGTACCGCTGGGGCATTAAGCAATGCGGCTTTTTCTTCACAATTCATCTTTTTCCGAGATCTACAATCAACTGCCATGTCAAACAAAAGCAGCAGTGGCAACAGCGTAAAGCTGAACGAACTGTCAGACACCAAACATTAAAGAGGTAACTGTACAAAAACATATATGGAGTATGGGAATGACTTTTGAGCAGATGACCAACCACAATGACTCCATGGCCAAAACATTAAAGTATGCATTTCTTCCGACAGAACTGGAAAATACTATTTCGAGGAGACACTACAATTATTAAAATGGGAACACAAAAAGCCATTCCATTTTCCTGTAATTAAAAACTATTGAAAACAATTTTTCCAATAATGCCCAAATAATACCAAGTAACAACAAGTATTTAGAAGATTCTCCATCTCCATGTCCCTCTCAAAGAAATGGGCGCCAATTCATAGGATCAGTAACCCTTAATATTAAGTAATATAGTGTCATATTCACTCTCAAAGACACTCCAATCTATTAATAAAACAAATACAAAAGAAAGGAATAATCAGAGGTGCAAAAGTAAACCCCCCCAAAAAAAGGAGCATCAAACAGCCTTAATTTCTAAAAAGTTTCACAAAAGGACAGTCCGCGAAGGGCAGGTTTGGCACAATGGTGGAGTCTCTCCATTGTGTCCTGGAGGTCCAGGATTCGAATCAGCCTCCTTGCTAAAAAAGCAAGGGAAAGACTACTTAGATATTTCCTTCCCCATAGCCCACAACGTGGGAGTTTCGACACTGGATATGCCCTCACAAAAGTACAGTCAGCATTCTCTCTCTCATGTTCCACTAACAAATGAATTCCATCAACCATCAATTTGTCATCACACCATTGCTAGCAACCTATCATGAAAGGCAACAGCATACACGGCATTCCATAATCTATTGGCATCGGAGTTGCTATCTGACTATGGACTCTTCCAACCCCGTATTGAATAAACTCAAGATCCCACCACTACAGAGAGTCTAACTAAGTGCAGGAACCTAACCCCTTAGTTCCGTATCAGAACACAAGCTACAAACACAGCTAATTCTACGCATACTCACCTCAATTTAACAGCATAATACACCAGACCCCGAGCCTCTAGTAAAATACATCTATTTGGGATATTTGTGACTAAATTACTAAATTAGAATTATTTGCTCTCAAATTTAGTTGACCAGAGTTTCATTTTTGTACGTGAAGTGGAATATATCATTCATCAATCACGGTATGACGAAAATTTTCATAGTTAATGCAAAAAATTGAAACCTTCTTCCTACAAAATAAATTTGAAGAATAGAGAGAATTAAATTCTTTACTCGAGGAACGGGTGGAGAGCATCGGGAGAAGAATTACGGAGAAATTGAAGCAATAGGGAGATGCCAGTGCTGTTGCTAGGGTTTTGATGCAACTCAAGAAGTCGCAAGCAATAACGTTTTAGTTCAGAGAAAATGGCGCTTCTTCGTTCCACACTCCAACTATCTTCTTCCATTTCTTCCACTTCACTTGCATTCAATAATGAAGGGGTTTTTTGTTGCTCAAGGAAGTGTGCAAAGAAAGTGTTTGACGAAAGTTGGGATCTGGATTTGGTGAGTCGGAATTCGATGATTGATGGGTCTAGTGAAGAACGGATAACTGGGTGCTGCACGTAGACTGTTCGATGAAATTCCAAATAGAGGCGTTTATTTCGAATTCAATGCTCGCGGGTTACGTGGGAGCCGTCCAGTCTGGACCGGTCCAGTCCGTTTCTTCACACAGCCGGAAAGAATTATTCCAAATATAGTAATTCTTAATTTTTTCCACTTTCTATTCCCTTTTCAAGAGCCCGACTTTACACCTCTATTTACATTTACACCAGAAAAGAAACAGAGATTTTATTCGGGATGCTTGAATTTCGAAAAAAGGGTGCAACATGACATAAGCAGGCTCTAGACCCCAACATATGAGCATAAATTATGTAGAGTAAATTACGTGTCTAATTCTTAAGCATTATCTCATTTTCATAAATTAGTTCTTATAATTAAAAATACTATCTTATGATCCATAAATTTATAAAATCATACCATATTAGTTATTATATCACTGACAGTAACAGACTGACCGTTAACTGTTAACGTGACAGCCTACGTATCGTACGGATGCTGACATATCATTACCATATCAGCACCTAAAGGCATCTCATGATGCCACGTCAACAAAATGCTAACGTGACACTGCTATGTCAGTAAAGTAAATAGATAATTACATGTCCGACCCCCTAAATTTTGCCAAATTTCACAAATTAGTCTCTATAGTTAGAAATACTATCTTATAATACTCAAATTTACAAAACCGTACCATATTAGTCATTCTGTCACTGACGATGATAAACTAACCGTTAACTGCTAACGTGGAATGACATGACAGTCTACATATCGTACGGATGCTGACTTATCATTGTCATGTCAGCACCTAAAGACATCTCATGATACCACATCGGCATTTTGCTAACCTGTCTCTCTCTCCGAGCATGCTGACTCTTACTTTTCTTAAGATGGGTCCCACCATCACCTTCTACTTCTTTGACCCATTCCCCCACACCCTAGAAATCTTTTTGTCTCTCTCTGGGGTTTCAATGAAGGCTTTGATCAAGCTGTGCAACTTGATTGTGCAAAATCTAGCGCAATTCATCGAAAAATAGCATAGATTTGCAGCAGATGTCATCCATCAAAGTTTTTACTTGTCGGAGTTAATGATCACATGGTTTAATCTCTCCTTTTGGGTTGATGAAATCGCATGATTCAGTTGAAACGACAGATGGGTTGATGCAGAGGTAAATGTTTTCTGAAAGGAGAGATCAAGAGCCAGGTAATTAGAGAGAGAAGAGAGATAGTTTTGCCGGTACCATGAGATGTGGCATCTCTCAGCAAAATGTTGATGAGACATAATGAGATATTTTCAAGCGCTGATATGGCAATGACAGGTCAGTATCTGTATAACACGTAGCCTGTCACATCATTCCATATTGGCAATTAACGGTCAGTTTATTACCGTCAGTGACGGAAGGACCAATATGGTATGGTTTTATAAATTTGAGGACCACAAAATAACATTTCTAACTGTAGGAACTAATTTACGAAATTTGACAAAGTTTATGGACCAAACATGTAATTATCTACCTACTTTGCTGACATGACAGTGTCATGTCAATATTTTTCTGACGTAGCATCATGAGATATCTTTAGGTGCTGACGTGACAATGATAGATCAGCATTCGTACGACACGTAGGCTGCCACGTCAGCAGTTAACGGCCAGTTTGTCACTGTCAATGACGGAATAACCAATATGGTACAATTTTGTAAGTTTGAGAACCACAAGGTAGCATTCTAACTGTAGGGACTAATTTGTGAAAATGTGACAAATTTTAGGGACTAGATATGTAATTTACTCAAATTATGTATATAAAAATGCAATAATTTAATCATTTTTTTAAAAGTAACAAAACTCATTACACTTTAATTAATTAATAAATAACATGTTAATTTTAACAATTAAAATCGACTATTCGAAAGATAAATATGGACAAGATTAAGGAAAAAATGTTGATTTAATTTATGCGAATTCTTATATGACATTCATTCCTATTCAAGACCATCTTCTCATCTAAACGCTTAATGATCATGTCTTTATAAATAATTTGTATCCAAATTTTCAGCGGCCTATCTCTACATTTTACTAACTTTCTTATATTTAAGTTATCGATTCTCCTAACCAGTGTATTTTTGGATTTTCTATACATATGCTCAAACCATTTTAAACGACACTCGCATATTATCCATAATTAGACTAACTTTCAATTTATTACGAATTTCTTTGTTTCTAATTCTATCTCTTTTGTCACACCTCCACCTAACAATTCTCATTTTTGTTACAATCATTTTTTGTTTAATAGCCCAACACTTAGTATCATACAATAGTGTAGGTCTTATCGCGCTTCTATAGAGCTTTCCCTTCAAATGTAGTAGTATCATGCGATCGTAAAAAATTCTGGATATCTTTCTCAATTTTATTCAATCTGTTTGAATCCTATGATTCACATTCTCATCTATATTGTCATCGTTTTGAATAATGGAATCAAAGTATTTAAAACGTTTACTTTTTGGTACATCTTATCCACATAATCTAATCGTTTCTTTATTATTCTGATAATTGTTGATAAACCTACATTTTATATACTCAATTTTCGACATACTTAATCTAAATTTTCTGGATTTTGGTGTGACCTTTCATAACTTTAATTTAACACTAATACCATTTATAGTTTAATCAATTAATATTATATCATCTGTAAAAAAACATATACTACGATGTTTTCATTTTAAATTTTTTTGTAATTTTGTCTATCACTATTACAAAAAAAAAATGGACTTAATATCGAATTTTGATAAAATCCAGTGTTAATGGGGAAACTATCGTTCAGACCCCCACAAGTTCTTACATTGATTAAACTCTCTCATACATATCTCTAATGAGATTAGTATATTTCAAGGAAATCCTTTTCTTTATTAGTATCCACCACAATACATCTCTAAGAATCGTATCATATGTTTTTTTAGATTGATGAATACCATATATAGGCTTCTCTTTTGTATTCCATATATCTCCATCAAATATCTTAACAAGCGGATTGTTTTCGTAGTGGGTTTTCCTGACATAAATACAAATTGATTCTTAAACATATTTATTTCCAATTTTAATCCATAGTCTATCAATCTCTCCCAAAATTTCATGATATGACTCATAAGTTTAATATATTTGTAGTTGAAATAATTTTATATGTCTTATTTACTCTTATATAGTGATACAAATATGCTCTCCCTCTATGGTTGATATATTCTCTTGGTTTGTCAAATTTTGTTAAAAATATCTGTTAACATTACTATACAAAATTCACCATAATATTTCTATACTTCAATGGGAATGCCATCAGATCTTATGATTTTATTATTTTTCATTCTCTTTAAAACCTCATTCACTTTATGGAGATGAATTTTACATTTAAAATCTCTAGTAATCTCTTATACTGTTATTTCGATATTTTATATATTTATTATATTCTTAATATTAAAAAAATTATCAAAATAGTCACTCCAACACTTTATTATGTTTTCATTGGTTACAAGTATATTATTAGTTTTACTCTTAATACACCTAATATCATTTAGATTTTTTCTCTTTCTCTCACTTAGTTTGGTAATTCTATAGATCTTTCTCCGTTTTTAATCTTTAGAGTTTGTTATATATCTTACTTTTTGATTCGTGGATAATGTTTTTCACCTCTTTGTTTGCACTTTTGTATTTTCATATGTGTTGCTATTATTCTTACCCTTAAAGTTCCTATATCACTCTCGTTGGGTTCAAATAATAGTTTATATTTTTTTGTTCCACCATCATGAATCCTTTCCTATTGGTGTCTGACTCTTAGATATACCGAAAATCTCGTTACCTATACTATTAACATTAGTAGACATCTCTTTTCACATTGTTTCTAAATTATCAGCAAACCAATTTGTTACTTGAATTATTTTGTCTCTAAAAGTCATCACATTTTCTTCTTTCAGATTGCATCACTTAATTTTTGATTTCACAAGTTGACGATATTCTTTTTACCTTTTAGGCACACGTATATCTAAAATTAGGAGTGTATGTTGAGTTATTACACTTTTCTCCGTTATAACGTTACAATTTTTACAGATCACTCTATCACCTCTCCTAATGAGAAATAAATTTATTTGGTTAGTATTAGATCACTTTTATATGTAACTATGTGCGACTTTTTTTTTTCTTAAAAAATGTGTTTACAAATATCATATATAATGTTGTGACAATCTAAAATGGTACCTCCCGTTTCATTCATACTGTCAAATTCAAAGTTTCTATGTACAACTTCGAATCCTTCATTCATCTCTCTTACATGTCCATTTAGATCTCATTCAATAAATAATTTCTTTTCACTAAGTATGGATTATATAAATTTATCTAAATTCTCTCAAAATTATTTTTTACTAATTATATCTATATCTATTTAGGACACATATACATTCACTATATTAACTACGTTTTCTCAATTTACTAACTTGACAAATTTAATTTTATATCGTTTCATTCTTATCTCTACTACATCCTTTAATAGATTCTTATGTACAATTATTTCTACTCTATTTTTAGTTTTATCCTACCTGTGTATCAAAATTTATAACTTTAAAACTCTATTATTCTAACCTTCTCTCACATCCATTTAGCTTTTTGAAAACATATGACATCAATTTTTCAACTATTCATTATTTTTCATATATTTCATAACTTATCAGTCAAAATTTCTATATTTCAAAAGGTTAAACGAATCTTACTTTCATAGGCTAACTTATTTACCCGCAGTTTAAAATCTCTTGTTAATTTATCGCTACACTCAAGATCCGATATAACGCATCGTTAAGAGAAAAACATCTCAAAAATTTTTCTATATTTGTTTCATATTTTTTCATTTGAGAACAAATTTTATGTTGGTTGACGACTTAACGCAACCCTACTTTTTTGTCCAAATTTAAGATTAATCATAACAAAGTTCTTCAAATTAAATTAATAAAAAAGAACTAAAAATATAATAAAATAAATAATAAAATAAAAAAAAATATATATATATATATCCCTATTATAATAATAATAATAATAATAATAATAAAAAAATAATAAATTTTATATTATTATGTGTTTGAAATATTTAAATTTTAATAATTTTAAATTCACAACAATATCAATTAATAATTATAACAATAATAATTATAATAACAGTAATAGTAATAATGATGGTAATAATAATAATAATGGCTATTCTAACAATGTGGTAGATAGAGGGTTCGACTGGAGGCAGATTTAGATAGATTTTGGTAGATGGGTTCGGCTGATGGTTTGGAAGGAGCTTTGGAGAGAGCTTTGGAGGCTTTGGAGGCTTCGCCTGAAGGTGGATGGAGAGAACTTTGGAGGCTTCGGCTGAAGGCAGATAGAAGGGTGGAAGGGATATGCAGAGGGAGGTAGATCTGGGCCGAGAGAGGGAGGTATAGGGGTAGGCAGAAGGCAAAAGGTTTCGGCTCCGGTGGATTTGAGGTATGGGTTTCAGGTTTCAAGCTTTGGCGGAGGTGGTGGAACGAGGCTTCGGGCCAACGAGGAATGAGAGAAGAGAGCATAGATCTGGGCCGGAGGAGGTGGATCTGAGGGTAGAGATTATATCTGAAGACAGATTTGGGGCGTTTGTGGCTGTAGCGGGTGGGTTACGTTTGAGGACATATCCGAGGGTAGAAGGGAGGAGTACAGATCTAGGATGTCTGAGGTCATAGGAAGGAGGATTTCTTGAAGCGAAGCAGATGGAGCAAGAGAGAGAGGGTGCGAAGGAGAGAGAGAGAGAGAGAGAGAGAGAGAGAAGAGAGGGTGCGACAGAGAAAGAGAGTGAAAGAAGTGAGAGAAAGTGGGAGCGAGCGAGAGAGAGATGAGAGGAGAGAGCCTACTCACCTGATCGAGCAGTGTATGAGAGTTGCTTAAGCGATCATAGTGCAGTGGAGTGGAGTGGAGCGAGAGAGAGGGAGAGAACTGATGTAAACATTATATTGACAAATAATAAAATATCTCATGATATTATAAAAAATTGAAATAGAAATATGCTGAGAAGTCTTCGTATTAAAATTAAAAATACCATCTTTTTTTCTCCTCTCTTCCGTTGTTTCTCCCTTCCCTTATCTTGCCCGGTGATCTCCTACACTGCATCCTTTAATAGAAAATACTAATTACATGTCATAATCTGTGGGTACCAGATGTGGAATGAGTTCCTTTCCACCGCCCTCCCCGATATCCTTTCACAAAAATACTAAAGTGAAAATTATTTAATTAAAAAAAATTAGTGATTTAGAAGTAGAGATTGAATTTCTGCATAAAAAAGATTTAAATGATGATTATTGTAATAACTTTTGAATTGAAAAGTCAGAATTAATCGATGTTGAATTCACCTCAGGTATCAAAAATGGGGTGCTAACATTCCTTATATTTGGAAAATAAGAAAATAAATCTAAAGTAAATCATATTTTAGTACTTTTTGGGAAAAATTCAAAATTTTGGAAAATATTTTTACAAATATCAAGAAAAATAACACCCAAGCTCAAGCAAATAGAGGAAAAAAGAAAAAAAAAAAACTATAATAAAATATTCAAAAAAAAAGCTACAATAAAATAGTCAAAGATAGTAATAAAGACTAATATTGATTTTTCTCATTCTCTCTCTCTCTCTCTCTCTCTCTCTCTCTCTCTCTCTTATAAGCAGTCATATCATATAACATGGATTCTATTTTTATTGGGTTTATTTAATAAAACTAATTTTAGTGATATCTTGCATTACTTATTTATCATAATTCACTTAAATTTTATTTCACTTGAAAAGAATAAGTTATTGAATTTAATTAAAAATAATAGAGATTTTATTATTAAATTAGTACTACCATGTTATTTTGTTTTTGACTCTTTGAGATTTATTTTCTTAATTTACTTAGTATAACTTATTAGTTTTTTATTTTATTTGTGTTGTTTGCTTCATACTTTTCATTTAATGCAAAATTTAAAAACTTTCCAAATGTTGAAACTAGGATCGATAAAATTTGAAATAAAATTGACAACATAACTTTGACATATATTTTATCAATGTTGGTAGGCTCACTGGAAAAAAATGTTGATACCTCTTAACTATACTCGAGTTTGATTTAGTATGAGAATGGAAAAAATTACGTTAGTAGATTTCTTTCCCGAAAATAGATTCGATCATCGACCGGTTTAAATCAGTAGGGATGAAGTTCTGAATAGTGAAAATCAAAAAAATAAAAAATAAAAAACTTTGACATATATTGTATACCACTTTGCTTTAAATTTATTTGGCGACCACTATATTGCTACGTATTAGAGAATCAAAGACGAAAAAGAAAGTCTAGAATACTCATTTGCATTTTTCAAATGTTTGAATAGAGATATGATAAAATCCGATATAAAATTGAAAATGGTTTTAAGGCGTGTTGCAATGCTATAGAAAATCCAAGATAAGAAAAAGAAATCCTAAAACATTTGCATTTTTCATGAATACATTTATTTATTATTTTTTTCCAGAGCTGAATGGATGTGAATGAGTGTATGTTTGCCCTTTGATGCTTCTGTGCATTAATGTGGTATATACAAATGCATAAGGTCTTCAATTTTATGATTAGTCAATTTTTTTATTAATATATTTGATTTATTCTAACTACCCAAAATTATATAATTAATTTTTAATACTAAATCTATAAACACAATAATAATAATAATAATAATAATAAGTTAAATATAATTAAATATAAAACCTAAAAAATAATTTTCTAAAAAGCTTTGTGAAACAAAAAATAAAAACTAATAATTGCTAATCCTAAAATCACAAGAAACTAGTAAATAATCCTAAACTACTAATGAGGCTTCAGGTAATATTTTTAAAATTTTATTTTAACTAATAAAATCAAAATAATAATAATAAAATTAAATTTCTAAACAAACAAATTGTAAAATAAAATCTGAGAATAAAATGTCTTATGAGATATTGAAGTAATATCATGAATTATATTGAGTCGGTGTAAACCGGACACAATAATAATATAAACCAAACAGAGCCGCAAATTGAAAATTTGTGGACAGCGAAAGCAAACAGGGAGACGATGATCTTGACAGACGATGATGTTCGAAGATGAAGAATGGCGGTAGTAAACGTGAGTTTTGCAGTTTGACATTGGCTACTAGCGGCGGTCGGCGATGGTGGGTGATATAATCGAAGGAGTGGACGGCGATTGAAAGAATGTGGGTGGAGAAGGAAATCGAATTGAAGACTTAGATGAATCTGATTGTTGAGAGGCGACGAAGGCAAACTCGAAGTCGACGGCAAATAGGGATGGGATGTTTTCGAAAACTTTGGTATTTCTGTTCCGTTATTTTAGTATGGTTCGTTACAATAACAGAGGAAATAGTAAGGCAAACGATGGATACTGATGGAAGTGAGTTTTTTCCATAGATATTTGTCTTCTCTGTTTGCATGGGAGTTTTTAATCCGAGGACGATACGATGCTTATATCCTATAAAAAGCCGTTAGGGAGTGTTTCAATGGAAGAGATTTCGATACTCAAATCAGATAAACTGAGTTTTGAATATAGTAAACTGACAAAGAAGGGTTCTGATTTCAGGATAATAGTGGGTGTGTTTTTTGTGCAAAGTTTCAGAGAATTTATTTGTGTCGTGGCTATCCTTCTGCTTATACATCTAATGGAGGTGGCTTAGAGTTTAGGGAGCTTCCTAACCCTAGTTTCCTATTGGAGGATTTTGAAGAATCCCAGAAATTATGGGAGGTATTATTTGAAATTTTATGGAGATGAGATGCTTTTTGGTATTTGAGGGGAGTACGTAATCATGGGAACTTCTTTCTTTAATCGATATGATTATTATGGTAAGTCTTTATATTTTGGGAATTACTTAGAGAGCAATAGAAATTCTTATCTTCATAAGAGAAGTTTAAATTTATTTGAAAATTCATTTCCTTTACGGGTTATTCTGAGTTGTACTTATTCATTTGATTGTTATTTATGGAGGTGAGTTTTTTCCATAGATATCTGCCTTATCTGTTTGCATGGGAGTTCTGAATCTGAGGACGATGCGACGCTTATTGTAATACCGACACCGCGGTGTCTGCACTGTTGTACTCCTATTCATGAAATATATAAAATGTTTCATCAGTTTATATATATATATATATATATATATATATATATATATATATATATAGAAAAGATTTTTTTTTTATTTTATTGATTTTTAATTTTGGGGTATCGAATTTGAATTTTTGGTATATTTTAAAAGCTGTGTCCGTAATTCGTAGTGAACCCTATTTTGGTGAAATGTGGATATGAAATTATATAAACTATATATATATAATTTATTTATTTACATATGTTAAAACAAATAAAAAAAAAGGGAGAAGAAAGCGCTGCGTTTTGGCCAAAACGCAGCACTCCCCTCCCCTAATTCAATTAGGGCTAAACGCCCTAATTTTCTTTTCACTCTTTCCCTCCCGTCGCTCTCTCTCTTTCTTTTGAAATCTCTCTTCGCTCCGCCGCGCCTCTCCCTCTTCTCCGTCACTCTCTGTGGCTCACCGGCGGTTCCTCTGACTGCCACCATCACCACCATCGTGGCCATCTCTCATCTCTGTTTCTCTATCTCCCTCTGTTATTCTCTCTCCCTCTCTATTTTGCTATATCTCGCTCTCTCGCTTTCTCTCTCTCTCTATCCCTCCATCGCATCTCTCCCACAGCGGCGCCTCCCTTAGCCACCGCCTAGCCACATTTTATTCTCTCTCTTTTCCTTCCTCTCTCTCTCTCTCTCACGTGTGAAGAACAGTGCTCTCTCACTCTGTTCCTCGCAGGCTTACGCGAGACTACAGCGCTCTGTTTCTCCCTTGTTTATTTGCTCTGCCACTGTAACACTTTCTGCAATCTTCGCAGAGCCCCAATCAGGCAGTTAGCAGCAGATCCTCGAAAACCCTAGACTGTGATTCCTTATCTACGTAGGTAAGAACTGGTTCCTGAGTTTGGTTATAGTTCTAGGGTTTAGTAATTCGGGTTAATTGCTTACATTTGCTTCAAATTGGAAGCGTTATAGGTTTCAGACTGAATTGAACGACGAACGGAAGCTAGGTCTGCGATCCGAAAAACCCTAGGTTAGGAGATTTCTGCTCTATTTGTTAAATTGAATGAATTTAGGGTTGAATCTAAGGTGAAAGGTTTTGTATATGTTTAGAATGTAAGTGGAATGCGAATAGAATATAATTTCTGAAATGTTTATATGTGATTATGAAGGTTAAGTATAGAATGTTACAGAAATTAGATTGTCTGATATGAAAAAAGCATGTTAAAGGATAATGGGATCGAGTTGAATTGATTTGAATAGTTTCCCTTAAAGTTAATTTGATATATGCTTGAAAATAGTCAGAATTTGGGATTTGAGTTTAAGGGTTGATGCAGTCTTTTTCATTATAAGTTGTCCTGCATATAGGCAAGCAAAATACGATATCCGTATTATGAAAATAGATTTCCATACCTTGAAAATGACATATGGTTCAAAACGTTTAGATGAGAATCGAAAAATTTATGATTTTTAAAAGAATTTCTATCTTGAAGGAAATTTATTATTTTAGGCTTGTTTACGACTTTAAGTGGTTTAGGGTTGAATTAGACTTGATTTTGATTGTATTATTTATTTATAAATGAAATGAAATTAATGACATTCGAATGTATGCAAAAATTTAAAGAATTTGGATTCGAACAAACTTAGGGAAAATGGATAAACCTTACAAATATTTAGAAATTGATGACATAATTGTGATTGTGCGTTAGGAAAGATCAATTGAGGATCGAGTTGGGACTTGAAAAATGCCGAGAAAAGGTAAAGAAATTTTGCACATTATGGGATGTTTTGCTGCAGTTTTATTTACTTAATTTAAGCATAAATTTGTGGCCAAAACCTAGGAAAAATACATTAGAACATATACCTAGGAGTGCAGAAATTTTTGGACATGTATTGGTCTTGAAATGAAATGATTCTTCGTGTGTTAGGGTGCTGAAATATATCCCTTAGTGAGTCCATTATATGCAGAATTTTAGAGATTTAAAATGGCACCATTATGTATGTATTATGTCTTGAAATAAGGAGAAATAGTGTGCAGATTTTTAATGGGTGTTAATGATGGTGTTCTAGTGATTTGTGTGCATTGAGAAGCTTGAGAGGTGTTGTGTGTATGCAGAAAATTTCTGCATATGTCATGACTTTTGGGTGTCTAGATACATGCCAAAATGGAGAGGAAGGAAGGGTCAAATGTGTAGAAAATTTGGATATTCATACTGAAGTTTGGGACTAAATTTTGGATTAGAGGGAGTGTGTTGTTGGGGTATATACTGACCCTTGTGTGTGAGCGAGAGATTGGATTGGAGTAAGCTCTGTGCGGGATTGGTTGAGTACCAACACTTGAGCTTGTAGACATGTTGTATGCATGAACAAAATATGAGGAGTTAGGGTAGTGGTCTAAAGGACTTGACATGACATTGGGACATGACATTGGAAATTTGAAAGTGAAAAACATGCATTTTAGCTAATTGAATAGCATGTAGTCCTTTAGCATAACTTTCTCTACACAACTCCAAATGACATGAGGTTTTCTGCCTTAGACACTAGACATCCTTAGCTTTAAAATGAAATAAGAACCCCCTGATTCGGATATGTGTATTAGAAGTTATAGTCTGTTTCCTATAATTGCGTAGGTTTGAAACTTACTGATTTTATACATTCATAAGTGTTGGGTGTCTCGGTTGAGGGGAACACATTTTCTTTGCTTCGTGGTATTATTAGGGAGTGCGCTACCCTCCCCCATACAGTGAGTGGAACCCTAATCTCTTCTATGAAATAGTGAAACTTAATTTTTTCCGTGTTTTCAATAAAACATATTTTTGATATGCATTGACTCGACGTGTGAAACTAAATTTCAAATTTGTTTTATGACTATTGGAGTGTTGTGAATTTACGTTTTCTATGACTATGCATCTATGGTTTGAAATGAAATAATTTTGTGCCATCTTTCTTTGACATATTGACATGTTTTAATGCTTCCACTAGTATTGGCACATGGTTTTAAATGAATTTATATGTACTATTTGGGCTGTACGCCCGACCGACATTATGATACGATGCATGGGGTTGTATGCTCGGCTAACGTGATGATGTGATGCATGCGGGCTGCACGCCCGACCAATATGATGGTATTGTTATATGCTTCCTGTAACACCGACGCTGCGGTGTTCATACTAGTATTCCTGTTCATGAAATTAAATAAAATATTTCTCCGTTTATATATAGAGAGAAAATTTTAATTATATTGATTTTCGATTTTGAGGTAAGTAATTTGAAATTTTTGGGATATTTAAAGTATCCGTAATTCCGATTTGTAAAATAAAGTGAGTATAAAAATATATATATTTTCTTTATTAATTAAATTATTTATTTACTCATTTAAATATTTATAAATCTATTTTTATAAAAATATATATATTAATAATAATAATAATAATAATAATAATAATAATAATAATAATAATAATAATAATAAAAAAGGGGACGGGTTAGGGTTAGAAAACCCTAACCCTTTTCCCACTTTCCCCTTTCACTCTCCCTCCGCCTCTTCACATTCTCGTGGCCTCCTTCCTCACGCCTCCGCCACCGCCGCTGCTCTCCACCCTCTTTTCCGCCGCGAACGGCCACCGCACACCACTCTCGTCTCTCCCTAACAGTCACTCTCTCGCTACCGTATTTCTCTCTCTCCCTCGAACTCTCTCTCACTAACAGTCGCGCGATCTCTCTCTCTGTCGCGCTCTCTCCCTCCGCCGCGACTGTCGCTGTCCACTGTCGCAACCACCGCCACCTCCCTCCACCGTGAACAACCACCCGCCTTCATCTCTCACTCTCTGTCTCTCTCTATTTCGGCCTCTCTCACTCTCTCTAATTTGTGCGATCTCTCTGTCGCGCTATTTCTCTCTCCCTCCCGTGAGTTTTCTCTCTCTATTTCGCTCATTGTCTCTCAGTCTCTCGCTCTGCTCCTCCCTCTCCTGCGCACGCGCGTGACAGCGCGCGCGACTGCCCCTGCTCCAGCGCGCGGTTGCTGTGCTGCTTTGCCTTGCTCACTCACTCGAGCAGTCTGCACTCCTTCGAGAGCCCACTGTGACCCTTTCACTGTATAGGTAAAGGCCGGGTCTGCACTCATCTATTGCAAAGGTGAGGACCAATTCCTAGCCCTAGTTCTAGGGTTTTGAATTTTCTGAGTAATTAGGGTTAATTGCTAACATTTGCTCCGAATTTGAAATCGTTACAGGTTGAGCTTGAAACCACTGGCGACTAGAAGCTAGGTCTGCAAACTGAGAAACCCTAGGTGAGGTAAAATACAAATTCTTTCGATACATTGGATGAATTTAGGGTAAATTAGAGTAAGAATGCATTGTATATGTTAGGATGTATATTAGATTAGATTTGAATGCGTTATCTGACATTATACGTAATTGTTTAGGTTAAATAGAGGATTTTATATGAATTAGGTTGTTCAGGATGATAAAATCATATTGAGTTGATTAGAATGGTTTCTCTTGAAGTTTAATTTGATGTATGCATGAGAATAATTGGAAATTTGGGATTTTAGCCTAAGGATTGGTGCGTTGTTTTGCATTATAGTTGGTGTTGCATATAGGTAAGTCAAATACAATCTCTATATTATGAAAATAGGTTTCAATACCTTTAAAATGACATATGGTTTGAAGAAATCGGATGAGAATTGAAAAGTATATGATTTTTCAAAAATTTTCCAGTTCGTAGGAAACTTATTTATTTTAAGCGTATTTCCAATTTTGATTGGTTTTAGGATTGAATCAGACTTGATTTTGATATGATTAATTGTTTATAAATGGAATAAAAGTGATGAAATGAGAATCTAGAAAGGTGATTGTGTAAATGTTTGATTTTAAGTCTTAAATGAGCACATATTGAGGGGAGAAATCCTAAGGAAACATGTACTAAAAAATTTAAAACTTTGAGTATGAAATTTGATGGGTTTTAATGTGATTTTGAGTGTTAAAATGTGGATTTGATGTACTTGTGTTTTTGGCATTGAAGTGTGGTGTGTTATTCACTGTGTATGTGAAATTGAAGTATTTTGAGTGAGCTGGAGGCATGGTCTTATGTGCATGAAATTTGGACTTGTTCTTAGCTTTGGTTTGAGTACAAAAATATGTATCCTTGTATAGTTGTTATATATGTGTTGTGTAGGTATGTCGAAAGAGAGAAGTTTGTAAGAATTTGGAGTATAAATGTGTGTATTTACTTTGACTGAGAACATTGAAGAGATTTGGAAATAGAGGGTGAGTTGTATATGTATGAATGATGATCTTGATGGTTGAAAATGACATTGTGTTGATTTAATTTTGTACCTTTGATAGGGTGTGAAAGGGGTGGTTTTGGATGATTTAAAGTGACATTGTTTGTTAGGAAGGTATGGGAAACCTTAGAGCTTTTGGGTTGAATTGTGTGCCTTCGGAAATGAGGAATTGAAATTTACATTTGGTGATGAAAAGGGAACAGCACTTGTGCACATGTGAAGCCTAGCTATGAGACTCTAAGTCTTAATCCTAGACATAGGATTAATTAAAAGTATAAATTTAACATAGTGGCTTTTGAAATATGTAGCACAAATCATATATATATATATATTGTGTTTTGTTATTGTAGTGACGCTTGGAGACCGATCGAGGAGAGCACAGTTTCGACACTTGTTGTGCATTGTAGGGAGTGATTGACCCTCCCGTATACAGTGAGTGAGTTTTATTTCAATGTTTTCGTTTAATATGTAAACCCTGCTTTACAACAGTTTGATAAATGAGCATGATTTATCGTGTGCTTAAAATGTTTTGACTGGTTTTGGAAATGATTTTTGTGAACCGATGGAGTGTCCAAAAATTTGGTTGAATTATGAAAATATGCATCCATGTGGTTGAAATGTAAAATGTGCCATTTTATGATATATGTTGCATTTGGTTTGTGAACCTGATTTACGGCACATGTTTGATATGATATTGATATTGGCCTTGAGGGCTGTGATATGTATTGTTCCGTAGCTACGAATGACACCATGAGAGGCGCTTGGGTGGCGTCCGGATATGCTTAGGCCTGGGGTATCCCACGAGTTGTCGAGATGATATTTACGACACGGTACTAGCCAGGTTGAACCCGAAAGGGGGAGGATTTGGATACACTCTCCAAGTCTAGCACCTGGACGAGGTTCGTCGCCAACGCCGGGGTAGAGAGCACTTTAAATAAAATCGCATATAACACCCCCGGTGCGCCTGTCATAGGTCGTGGTAGACCTCTGCCGGGACATTTTCGGCTGGCAGCTCTATGATTTTATTGACAGTGATTTGGATGCATATTTGATTTGATAATGTGTGTTAATGATATGTGGTTGAAATGAAAAGCATGATGATTTGAAATACGATTTGTACACTTATGTTTTGACACTCCAGTTTCACACTCCATATTACACAATTACATTGACCCACTCACTCACTGAGTATTCTTCCCTGAGTGCTCACCCCTCCTCTTTCCCTCCCCAGACAGGATTATGGTGCTAGAGCGACGCTTCAGATTCTGGAGATTGTTGGTGGATTGGTATTTCGACGGTGAGATCTTAAGATTTAGTTAAATTTGAAAGATGAATTTCGTGTTTTATTTTCGACCCTGTGAGGTCTTGATATTGAGGTTCGTAGTTGACCGTGTACATATTATGGGATGATTGTATAATTTTTGGACTTTTGTTGTGAAACTTTCATCTTTCACTTGTATTGAGGCATTTGTAAATATTTAAAGTGTTAACTTGGGAATTTGTAATATATTTGTATAAATTTAGGCCCGCTCGGTGTGGCGGCTGCTCATGCTTTAGTTGGGCATGACAGTAGAGGTCTGTGGCTAGGACTGTTGGTGATTTGTTAGCCTTGCGTTGTCTGGATGTCGGTTGGGAGATTTGGTGGATTGTTTTGAGGTCGGGATGGCCATGTGTTTAATTTACATGATGATTTTAATTTATACAGGTATACAGGTTTAATTGTACATGGGAGACCTCCGATTTATGGGGAGGTTCTGCCCGATTTTCTATAAAAATACAGCCGGCATCCAGGTCAACGGGCGGCTGTTCACGATTCCCGGTTCGGGGCGTGACAGTTCGGTTGGTATCAGAGCTCTAGGTTGAGAGCTGTGTTTGATAGAATAGTTTGAAAATATTCCCAAGGACATTTTAAAGTCCTCAATGCATGAGAGTTTCATACAGTCATGAAGTCCCAGTACAACGGTCTTAGGCATATGAGTTATTGTTTTTAGGGGGTTAGATACGATGCGTATCTAACCTAGCATATTATTTCCATCGGTTTTTAAACCGGTAAGTTTATTCATTTAGAGGGTTAGTTACTTCATAACTAACCCTAACCTTTGAATCATATTGAAATTAAATTCTTCGTTTGTAAGGTTATGATTATTAGACGAGGTACTAGATTTGTACCTGAGACACCTAGAATACTCGAGGATGTTTCCTCATCATGTGTATCCTTCTGGCATGTTCTCAGCCGGCTATTATAGCCATGGTTCCATCACCATCATTTGATGCATTTAGACAGGTGTATGAATGGTACACCTCCCATTGGATTCAAATACCTTGATTCATAATTTGAATTCTATATTAGGGGGTTAGTTTTCCGGTAACTAACCCTAATCCTTGGTTTTATCTAATGAAACGGTGCTCTCCTTGCAGAACTATGCCGCCTAGAAGTAGTAGGCGCGGTGCACCACTAAAGTCCCTTAGTGCTTGATGCACTTGTGGCACTTGAGACTTCACGAGTACCAGAGGATGTTTCCTCTACTTACGTACCTTCACTAGTGCCACCCTCAGCACCTCCACCGGCTGTTATAGCTGAGATTCCTCCACCACCACTCGACGTCTTGAGGCAGTGGCAGGAGTGGTTTAGTAGGTATGGGGTGCAGATGCCCCCACCTCCACTACAGACTTCAGCGACCGCACCTGCGGCTGTACCTGCTCCTACGGCACCGGTTACTCCTCCGGTGGCCGGTCCTTATGTTTTTGCTTCGACCGATGAGATTTCGGTTACTTTGAGACACATCCATGAGCTTACTCAGTTGGTGACAGAGTTACGACAGCTCAGATACACAGACTTTTCAGGATCTAGTGATACCGTAGCGGCGAAGCACTGGATCTATAGGATTCGCAGGATCCTTACTGATGTGAGATTGTCAGAGGAGTTCAGATTGAGAGCTGTTGAGAGACTCCTCAACGGTGATGCCCTCACTTGGTGGGAGGTTATTTGTGACGAGGCTATTGACTCACTGCGGTTGGAGTACTTCTTGAGGGAGTTCGACCGTAGATATTTTACGGAGTCCTAGTAGGACCATAGAGGGTTGAGACCCAGACGAGCCAGAGCTTGAAGTGGGGTAGGACTTCTAACTTTTAGGGAAGCCCATCTCACTTTTCATCAACACAGGTTGGACAGGGACCACGTCCCTAGAGTTTTAGAGTACAGGCCCCTAGTGCCTCTAGTTATTCCATAGCACTGCACCATCCTATCTGCAGCGACTGCGGCTGATGTCATTTTGGAGCTTGCGGAGCTCCCTTTAGATGCTTCCAGTGTGGGAAGCAAGGACATATTTGTAGCTCTTGTCCTGATCTAGGTTTCAGAGGTCAGGTGTCATAGACACACATGGGTGGACCATGGACAGGTCAGCAGGGAGTACCTGTACACTCAGTACACACCGCTTCATGGACTGCAGCCGGGAGCAACACTGCACTAGGCTCTTCACTATAGGAGCCGAGGGCACAGGCCCACGTGTATGTTACGACTCAGGAGGATACTTAGGCGAACCCAGATATGCCCATGGGTAATCCTCCAGTAGATTCTTTTGTTTAGGAGTTTATAGATACTCTCCTTTTTGAAATCATGTATATCATGATACCTATGTACTGTTTTGACTAGTTAAAGCTCTAGAAGCTTAACTATTATGATCCTCTTTTGAAACCATGCATCTCATGATGATATGTACGGTTATGACTGGTTAAAGCCTTAGAGGCTTGACTACTTGATATATATATGTACGTATATCTTTTGCGTATCCTATGTTGGTTTCTTTTTCAATTTCTCGCATCATGAGTACCATGAAAATATTCAGAGTCGATGTCCGTGTTCTTATTAACACTGGTTCAGATTATTCTTACGTGAGAGTATTATTTCGCTCGACAGTTGGGTAGACTGTTATCGTCGCTGGATGGGGAGCTACTAGTTATCACTTCTCTTGATGAGCAACTGGTCAGAAATTCAGTGTGTATAGAGAGTGCTTATCTCTCTTGTTTGATGGGACTCCGTACATTAGGAGTTAGTTTGGTCAGTGATGATCGAATAACATTACTAGCTTCATTTAAAATGAGGTCGACCATTGTTCGACCGCATTAGAGAGATTTGGGGAGCAAATGAGGAGCTCCAAGGTATTCTTGATAGATCTGTAGAGATGACGACAGAGAGTTCCGAGTCCGTGATAACGGACTAGTAGTATATCGATAGCGGGTTTGCATTCCCGCCGACAGTGAATCTTCGTAGAGATATTCTAGAGGAAGTTTATTCCTCCATTTACGTTATGCATTTGAGAGGTACAAAAATGTACCTAACTATCCGAGATAGTTATTAGTAGTCTGGTATAAAGAGAGAGTTCGTTGCATGATGCCTGGTTTGTCAGTAGATGATGGCCAAGCATCAGTGACCCTCAGGTGCCTTGCAGTTTTTTTTTCCATTCCCGAGTGGATGTAAAAACACGTCACAATGGATTTTGTGACAAGGATTGTCACGGACTTTAGCACGACACGATGCTAATTGGGTGATCATTGATAGACTCACCAAGTCCGCACAGTCTATTCCGATTCATGCTGATTATTCCTTAGAGGTATTAATAAGCCTCTATATTGACACGATTATCAGGTTTCATGGGGTATCAATGTCAATAGCATCGGACAGAGACCCCAGATTCATTTCTAGATTTTGGTTCAGATTATAGGAATTTTCGAAGTAGTTGGGATCGGCATCTTCCAGTGGTTAGGCCAGTATCAGGATGCCCCATATGAGGCACTGTATGACAGGGAGTGCCGCACCCCGATATGTTAGGGTGAGGTCATAGAACGACATCTCAACAATGTTGAGTTGATTTGGAAATGAAAGATAAAGTTAGGATCATCAGTGGGCGGATGAGAGCCGCCCAGGACAGGCAGAAGGTATATGCCGATCGTAGACGACGACACCTTGAGTTGCCATAGGAGATATGATTTTTTTGAGGGTATTTCCTTTAAAATGAGTTATACGATTCAGGCAGCGGGGCAATCTGAGTCCCAGATATATTTGTACCATTCCGTATCCTTGAGAGGGTCGGAAGTGTGGCATATAAATTTGAGTTGCCAAATGAACTATTCCGTATTCATACTGTCTTTCATGTCTCAGTACAAAGGAAATACCTAGCTTTCTTTTAAGTTTCGAGGACGAAACTTGTTTTTAGGGGGTTAGAAAATGTAACACCGACGCTGCGATATTCGTACTAGTATTCCTGTTCATGAAATTAAATAAAATATTTCTCCATTTATATATAGAAAGAAAATTTTAATTATATTGATTTTCGATTTTGAGGTAAGTAATTTGAAATTTTTGGGATATTTAAAGTATCCGTAATTCCGATTTGTAAAATAAAGTGAGTATAAAAATATATATATTTCCTTTATTAATTAAATTATTTATTTACTCATTTAAATATTTATAAATCTATTTTTATAAAAATATATATATTAATAAATAATAATAATAATAATAATAAAAAGGGGACGGGTTAGGGTTAGAAAACCCTAACCCTTTTCCCACTTTCCCCTTTCACTCCCCCTCCGCCTCTTCACATTCCCGCGGCCTCCTTCCTCGCGCCTCCGCCGCCGCCGCCACTCTCCACCCTCCTTTCTGCCGCGAACGGCCACCGCACACCACTCTCGTTTCTCCCTAACAGTCACTCTCTCTCTACCGTATTTCTCTCTCTCCCTCGAACTCTCTCTCACTCACAGTCGCGTGATCTCTCTCTCTGTCGCGCTCTCTCCCTCCGCCGCGACTGTCGCTGTCCATTGTCGCAACCACCGCCACCTCCCTCCACTGTGAACAACCACCAGCCTTCATCTCTCACTCTCTGTCTCTCTCTATTTCGGCCTCTCTCACTCTCTTTATTTTGCGCGATCTCTCTGTCGCGCTATTTCTCTCTCCCTCTCGTGAGTTTTCTCTCTCTATTTCGCTCATTGTCTCTTAGTCTCTCGCTTTGCTCCTCCCTCTCCTACGCTCGCGCGCGACTGCCCCTGCCCCAGCGTGCGGTTGCTGTGCTGCTTTGCCTTGCTCACTCACTCGAGCAGTCTGCACACCTTTGAGAGCCCACTGTGACCCTTTCACTGCATAGGTAAAGGCCGGGTCTGCACTCATCTACTGCAAAGGTGAGGACCAATTCCTAGCCCTAGTTCTAGGGTTTTGAATTTTCTGAGTAATTAGGGTTAATTGCTAACATTTGCTCCGAATTTGAAACCGTTACAGGTTGAGCTTGAAACCACTGGCGACTAGAAGCTAGGTCTGCAAACTGAGAAACCCTAGGTGAGGTAAAATACAAATTCTTTCGATACATTAGATGAATTTAGGGTAAATTAGAGTAAGAATGCATTGTATATGTTAGGATGTATATTAGATTAGATTTGAATGCGTTATCTGACATTATACGTAATTGTTTAGGTTAAATAGAGGATTTTATATGAATTGGGTTGTTCAGGATGATAGAATCATATTGAGTTGATTAGAATGGTTTCTCTTGAAGTTTAATTTGATGTATGCATGAGAATAATTGGAAATTTGGGATTTTAGCCTAAGGATTGGTGCGTTGTTTTGCATTGTAGTTGGTGTTGCATATAGGTAAGTCAAATACAATCTCTATATTATGAAAATTGGTTTCAATACCTTTAAAATGACATGTGGTTTGAAGAAATCGGATGAGAATTGAAAAGTGTATGATTTTTCAAAGATTTTTCAGTTCGTAGGAAACTTATTTATTTTAAGCGTATTTCCAATTTTGATTGGTTTTAGGATTGAATCAGACTTGATTTTGATTTGATTAATTGTTTATAAATGGAATGAAAGTGATGAAATGAGAATCTAGAAAGGTGATTGTGTAAATGTTTGATTTAAGTCTTAAATGAACACATATTGAGGGGAGAAACCCTAAGGAAACATGTACTAAAAAATTTAGAACTTTGAGTATGAAATTTGATGGGTTTTAATGTGATTTTGAGTGTTAAAATGTGGATTTGATGTACTTGTGTTTTTGGCATTGAAGTGTGGTGTGTTATTGACTGTGTATGTGAAATTGAAGCATTTTGAGTGAGCTGGAGGCATGGTCTTATGTGCAGGAAATTTGGACTTGTTCTTAGCTTTGGTTTGAGTACAAAAATATGTATCCTTGTATAGTTGTTATATATGTGTTGTGTAGGTATGTCGAAAGAGAGAAGTTTGTAAGAATTTGGAGTATAAATGTGTGTATTTACTTTAACTGAGAACATTGAAGAGATTTGGAAATAGAGGGTGAGTTGTATATGTATGAATGATGATCTTGATGGTTGAAAATGACATTGTGTTGATTTAATTTTGTACCTTTGATAGGGTGTGAAAGGGGTGGTTTTAGATGATTTAAAGTGGCATTGTTTGTTAGGAAGGTATGAGAAACCTTAGAACTTATGGGTTGAATTGTGTGCCATCGGAAATGAGGAATTGAAATTTACATTTGGTGATGAAAAGGGAACAGCACTTGTGCACATGTGAAGCCTAGCTATGAGACCCTAAGTCTTAATCCTAGACATAGGATTAATTAAAAGTATAAATTTAACATAGTGGCTTTTGAAATATGTAGCACAAATCATATATATACATATTGTGTTTTGTCATTGTAGTGACGCTTGGAGACCGATCGAGGGGAGCACAGTTTCGACACTTGTTGTGCATTGTAGGGAGTGATTGACCCTCCCGTATACAGTGAGTGAGTTTTATTTCAATGTTTTCGTTTAATATGTAAACCCTGCTTTACAATAGTTTGATAAATGAGTATGATTTATCGTGTGCTTAAAATGTTTTGACTGATTTTGGAAATGATTTTTGTGAACCGATGGAGTGTCCAAAAATTTGGTTGAATTATGAAAATATACATCCATGTGGTTGAAATGTAAAATGTGCCATTTTATGATATATGTTGCATTTGGTTTGTGAACCTGATTTACGGCACATGTTTGATATGATATTGATATTGGCCTTGAGGGCTGTGATATGTATTGTTGATATTGATATTGGCCTTGAGGGCTGTGATATGTATTGTTCCGTAGCTACGAAGGACACCGTGAGAGGCGCTTGGGTGGCGTCCGGATATGCCTAGGCCTGGGGTATCCCACGAGTTGTCGAGATGATATTTACGACACGGTACTAGCCAGGTTGAACCTGAAAGGGGGAGGATTTGGATACACTCTCCAAGTTTAGCACCTGGACGAGATTCGTCACCAATGCCGGGGTAGAGAGCACTTTAAATAAAATCGCATATAACACCCATGGTGCGCCTGTCATAGGTCGTGGTAGACCTCTACCAGGACATTTTTGTCTAGTAGCTCTATGATTTTATTGACAGTGATTTGGATGCATATTTGATTTGATAATGTGTGTTAATGATATGTGGTTAAAATGAAAAGCATGATGATTTGAAATACGATTTGTATACTTATGTTTTGTACTCCAGTTTCACACCCCATATTACACGATTACATTGACCCACTCACTTACTGAGTATTCTTCCCTGAGTACTCACCCCTCCTCTTTCCCTCCCCAGACAGGATTATGGTGCTAGAGCGACGCTTCAGATTCTGGAGATTGTTGGTGGATTGGTATTTCGACGGTGAGATCTTAAGATTTAGTTAAATTTGAAAGATGAATTTCGTGTTTTATTTTCAACCCTGTGAGGTCTTGATATTGAGGTCCGTAGTTGACCGTGTACATATTATGGGATGATTGTATAATTTTTGGACTTTTGTTGCGAAACTCTCATCTTTCACTTGCATTAAGGCATTTGTAAATATTTAAAGTGTTAACTTGGGAATTTGTAATATATTTGTATAAATTTAGACCCGCTCGGTGTGGCGGCTGCTCATGCTTTAGTTGGGCATGACAGTAAAGGTCTGTGGCTAGGACTGTTGGTGATTTGTTAGCCTTGCGTTGTCTGGATGTCGGTTGGGAGATTTGGTGGATTGTTTTGAGGTCGGGATGGCCATGTGTTTAATTTATATGATGATTTTAATTTGTACAGGTATATAGGTTTAATTGTACATGGGAAACCTCCGATTTATGGGGAGATTCTGCTCGATTTTCTGTAAAAATTCAGCCGGCATCCAGGTCAACGGGCGGCTGTTCACGATTCCTGGTTCGAGGCGTGACACTTCCTATAGCATCCATAGCTACGAAGGACATTTGGTAGAGGCACCCCTTGTGCCCGGATATACTTCGGTCGGAGGTATCCGTCAGATCGTCATATGTGTGGACGCACCCGGTTGACCCTCATCGGAGAGGACGCGAGTACGGCTTTGTCTAGCACCGGGTGTGGCTCCTTACACGGCTGACTATTTATATGTATATATATGGTATTTACGGGCTAGTTGGAGTAGTCTGTGGCCAACGTCGGGGTAGCGAGCAACTTTTGAACATTATTGCATAATAAAACCCCAGATGCGCCTGTCCTTGGTCATGGTTGACCTTTGCCAGGATCATTTTCGGCTTGTTCTAAAATAATACTTGATTTTTAAATGGATGCATATATGTATGATATCGTGTAATTCACTGAATGATTTCATTTTACTGAACATTCCATATTTTACTTCAAATCGTGAATTATTGCTTACGAATAACGTTGTTTGACACTCCAATGTTTCACCCACACTATTTATGCTTGATATTAATCATTTCACTCACTGGGTATCTTCCTTGATACTCGCCCCTCTCCTTTCCTCTCTCAAACAGGGATTTTCGTGATAGAGTAACGCATCGGATTCTCGAGGTCTTTGGTTGTGTGTTGGTGGAGTTAGGGATTCACGACGGTGAGATCTAACTTTAAGTTGAAATCTGATTTCCGTACTTTATGTCGACCCTGTAAGGTCTTGATTTCGAGGTCCGTAGTTGACCGTGTATATTTTATGGGTGACTATATAAATTATGGATATTGTTTGGGAAACTCTCATATTATACTTGCATTGAGGCGCCTGTAAGCATTTAAATTTTCTACTTGGGAATTTGTTGTATAATTGTATAAAATTTAGGTCTGCTCGGTGTGGCGGCTGCTCATGCTTTAGTTGGACATGACAGTAGAGGTCTGTGGTTAGGACTGCTAGTAATTTTTATAGCCTTGCGTTGTTCTGATTGTCTGTTGTGGTTTGGTTAATTATTGTAGGCCATGATAGCCCTTTCATTTAATTGACAGGATGGTTGTGAATTATACAAGTTAAATCGTATATGGGAGACCTCCGAAATATGGGGATGGTCTGCCCAATTTTCTGTAAAAATATAGTCGGCATCCAGGGCAACAGGCGGTTGCTCACGACCCCAGTTTGTGGTGTGACACTTATATCCTACCAAAAGCCGTCGAAGAGTGCTCCAACGGAAGAGATTCCGACACACAAGTTAGATAGAGGGGGAATTGAATATAGTAAAAAGACAAAGAAGAGTTCTGGTTTCGGGATAGTAGTGGGTATGTTTTCTGTGTAGAGTTTCAGAGCACTTACTTACGTCGTGGCTGTCTTTCTGCTTATATATCTGATGGAGGTGGCTTAGGGTTTAGGAAGCTTCCTAACCCTAGTTTCTTATTGGGGGATTTGGAAGAATCCCTGAAATTATGGGAGGTTTTATTTGAAATTTCATGGAGATGAGATGTTTTTGGTATTTGAGGGGAGTCTGTAATCATGGGAACTTCTTTTTTTAGTCGATATGATTATTAGGGTAAGTCTTTATATTTTAGGAATTACTTAGAGAGTAATGGAGATTCTCATCTTTATAAGAGAAATTTAAATTTGTTTGAAGATTCGTTTCCTTTATGGGTTACTCTGAGTTGTACTTATCCCTTTGATTGTTATCTTATAGGTCTAAGGCTATCTTATCGAGGAGTAGAGTGATCGAGAAACAGGAGTAACGAGAAAAGAAATAACCGAGGAGCTATAAGTGGCCTTGTCACGCCTTGACTCTCTCGTTGAGTATCTAACAACCGTTGCGTTACCCCGAAACACATGTTAACCCCACACCGTACTCTGTGGTACCGCAAGGCATTTTGATATCCAACTCATTTCATGAATAAAAATCAATACCAAATCATTCATAGGCCATCTTGGCCATTCAAATAGTTCCCAAACATTTGCATGAGTTTACAACTCAAAATGTATCTCAAAATTCTTAATATAATCCAAATGTCCCAAATGAAAGAAAAAAGTTTGCAAAGGAAATTCTTAAACTAAATAAATAAAGTTCATCATCATAAAGATATGGATTTTTACAATACTTGCTTAAATAAAATTAAGCAAGTATTTATTAAATCCAAACATAATATAAAACACAAAAATCTTCTTCCATGATTCATAAAACATAGATCCCAAAATAATATTTACAGATCTAGTACCTATCGAAGATTTCCAAACAAATTTATTCTGAACGACGCTAGTCAGGATCTATGCTTTCGATCTATGTCTCCTCGAAACATTAGAGAGAGGGGAGTGAGTATTAAAAGTATTCAGTGAATGGAGTGTAATAACATGCTAAACATGAATGGGGGTAAGGGTGGTGATGCCAAACATGTATGTCAAATATATATTCCAAGGTAATAAATCATTTTAACATTCTTGGGATTTGTCAAAACCATTTTCCTATCAATGACCATTAGTAGGATTCCGCTAAGGGATTTTTCACAATTTTTCATAAAATTCCCTTCACCTTGGCGTTGCCCTGACTTCTATGGGGTGCCACCATCTTATCACGGGAATGGTTTGAGAAGGCTCTCCAACCCACCTACCACCAAGCAAAATTTTTCAATAAGCCTTAATCATGCCGCCCCGATGGCTCCGGTCCGTGACAAAATTTAGACTATAGTCATTTTTCTTATCTATGCATCATGTTACAAAAATTGAGTTTATCAATCAGGATTTGTGCTCATATATAAATAAGAGCAGTCCACAATTCACATATCAATATCTAATTGTAATACAGTACAAACAATTCATAAATATCATTAAAAGAGTTATGGATTCAACAATAATTCAATCTAAGCACACAACAATTATAAAACATTTCAAATTTATTTTCAAAACACATTTCAAAATTAATTTCACAGTTCAATTTTGAAATCATTTTACCTACTCATATATAACATAGCCATCCACTCACATATTGGGAGGGTATTCACTCCCAGTTCCGCAATCAGCATCAATGAAATACCTCTTTAGATTCTAATCAGTTATCCTAAATCAATAACCAAAATTTAAATGTTAAATTATCTCAATTTTTAGGGTTTATGAATTTTTTCTAATGTACCACAAATCCTAATTTCTCAAATTCATGAATATATGTTCTATTTCTACCATTTGCACATCATTTGCACCTATATAAAATTTTTTATTCCATTTTTCCTTAATTTTTATCATTCGAAATTTCTAGGCTTTAGATCTCCAATGAAATTCTTCAAATTACATAATGAGTTTTAATCTACTAATGAAAAGTTTAAACCCAAGATTAAGAGCAAGAAATTACCTCAATTTTGAGATTAGATTGAGTTTTGAAAGTTGGGTTTCAAAAACATAGCTTTTCCCCCTTTTTGCATGAATCCTAAGTTTTTTTTCCCTAAATCACTTTCATCTCAAGTTTGCTTGGGGTTTCGGAAGATTAATGGAATGATTTTATTGAGGATTAATTGAGTTTAGGTGAGAGATTGGGTGAGAGATTGAATGAATAAGAGGGAGAGATAGGTGAGCGAGAGAGAACTAGGAGTTCGAGAGAGAAAATTAGATTGAATAAATGAAAGGAGCTTGTTCATTTTCTATTAATTGGGGAATTAAAATTACCATCTTGCCCCTTATGAATTTTTAGGTTTCATTGTGTTTGGAGGACATTTTGGTCATTTCATTGTTTTATCGGGTGCACAAGTCGATTCGCGTGCCCCACAAATGATTCGTGTGTGTGTGTGTGCTTAGTCGATTTGCAATATAAGCGAATCGACTTACAAATGTGTAACCGAATCGACTTGAGTGTTTTCATTCAAATGCCAAATCGACTTGCAATTATCAAGCCTCAGATATGTGCTTTGAAACACTAGACAAATCAATTTGTCCATGAGCACAAATCGACTTGTCTTGCCAAAATCTCATAAACCATATCTGCAGACTCACCAAATCGACTTGTTTCATCTTGCAAGTCGATTTGGCTCAATCCCCTTTTCTTACAAATCAATTTGTCTCTTGTACAAATTGATTTGCCTCCCTTATTTATTCACATAAATAGACTTGTCTCCTATGCTCAAATCGATTTGTTGAACTCAAGCCTCAGAGACTTCTTCCTGTACACTACCAAATCGATTCTCTATTCATCCAAACATTTCCCAAATTGACTTGCCACCCCTTGTTCTTCACACAAATCAATTTACCTCTTCCTTTTTCTCACACAAGTCGATTTCTCTTCCTATTATCCTTCTCACAAGTTGATTTGTCAACTTAACAAATCAACTTGTCTCTCACAATTTTTATATCAACTTACAATTGCTCATTCAACTTACCTAATTATCTCTCACAAGTCGATTTCTACCACACCTAAATTCACTCACACAAGTTGATTTGCCACCCCACAAATCAACTTGTGTCTCACATTTTCCATTCAACTTGCACTTCACAAATCAACTTACCCATTCAACTTGCCCATACGTAAATGCATCTAATGGGATTTGAACTCATGTCCTCAAATTTCTTCAAAATCAACTTGTGTCTCACATTTTCCATTCAAATTGCACTTTACAAATCAACTTACCCATTCAACTTGCCCATACGTAAATGTATCTAATGGGATTTGAACTCATGTCCTCAAATTTCTCCAAAATGATTTGTACCACTACACCAATCCACACTTTCAATATATTATAACTAAACTAATTACAAGTCCTCTTTCTAATTTCAAGAAAGAATAAAATTTTACAAATTGAAAATTTATATTATAAATTTTCAAATGTTTCACTTTAAGTTTAAAAATCAATTACAATCCAATTTCTTTCTATCTTTTACAAGGAGTTAAATAAAAATTTTCTAACATCGAATTTTCAGTGTTACAGGACTCGAGTGAATGCCCTAAGTTATGGGGGCTCAAGGAGTGAAGTTCTGGTTTGATTAGTTTTTTGGGCCCATAGTTCGACTTTTGATCGGGTATCATCATTTGCCCCTCACTCCTAATTGGGGTTTCGAAGAAATGACACTTAGGAGTGGAATGAGGATTGACAGAGTTTTGGAAATGGAGCGTTTTATCCGTTGAACGGAATAGGCATGAAGGTGGTGCATTTAATGTGGGACGTGTCTTTTCGGTTTTCCCTGATATTTTCTTATATGCTTCCTCATCATCTTCGACTTTATTATTGGCTATTAGTTATGAAAAGAGGGATTTCTAGGGTTTTTGAAAAGAGGAATTTCTTAATTTCATACTTACTTGATTATGGCTCAAGGTTCAAAATTGCACAGACATTCGAAGATAGGGGAAATTAGCAGTACAATGTCGCTGAGGGAGTTGGAGTCCATAAAAAAAAGTATGAATTTAGGGGGAAAATTTTGGTTAAGGTTGCCTCTGAATTCAAAGAGGGCTAACGAATTGCCTATTGATTGTGTTCTCATGTACCGGGAGTACGTTAGGTATGGGTTAAGTGTTTCCTACTTGGAGCCCCTGTCTACTGTCTTAAGAGAGTGAAGTATATTTCATACTCTTCTTATCTATAATACCTGGCGGATAGTGCTAGCGGTTGTTAGTTTGCTAAGTTTCTGCCGCTTGAGGTTTTATTTTGCCATTTTGTCCTCAATTTTTCGTTTGAGGAAATGTGGAGATGAAGGTCCCATGAATGGATGGTTTATATGTAGACCTGCCATCAATCAAAGTGAAAATTTTTCTATAAGGAAACTTTGGATAAAGCTTGGAGGAGTAAATTTTTCTTTGTGGATTTTTTGGATAGGGAGTCATTGTCATTCTTGTCGATGTCGGATGCGGAGCCCTTAGTTAAGTTAAGGGCCCCCTCGTCTTCTCGTCATTTAGCTTTCGTTAAGTCGATTGGTAGTTTTTGTTAGGCATCTGATAGGGCAGTGTGAGTGGATGCCTTAATAAAAGATAAAATACTCAAATTGGCGGGTCTTCTATTGGATAAGACGGTACGGATTCAGATGCCCTTTATACAGGAGAAGAGGTCAAAGGGTCTAGTTAACGTTGTTGATTTCACCGAGGTGGATGACTTGGATCGGGTAACCACCTTGAAGGCTATGAGGGCACAAATTAAGGCCACCCAATCCAGGAAGAACGAAGAAGGGAGCGCGTTAGAAGGTGGAGTTCTCAGTTCTCTGGTTCCTAGGAGAAGAAAGATTATGTGGACACCAAGTAGTAACAAAGAAGAGGGTGCTGAATCAAGTTTGGAAGCGATAGTGGTAGGGGCTCTAGATGTTAAGGATTCTGTTGTTATTCTAGATTCAAAAGATTCTAAGGAACGAGGTCTTTGTGAGAGGACCCAAAAGGAGGAGGAGGAGGAGGAGGAGGAGGAGGAGGAGGAAAGCTCTGTTGACAAGGGGTCAAGTGATGAGTGTTCAATCACGACACCCATTTCTTGAGGAAAGAGGACTAAGTTACTAGGACTTATGGTGAATGCCGAGAAGGTGCCCACTATTGAAGGTATTCAAGGAGCGCAAGTCCTGTCGAGGAGCTATAAATTGTCAGGGCAGCAGAAGAGATGCATGTCACTGACAGGCCTCCTGAAGAGTCCTTATTGGCTATTGGGGGTGCCGTTTTATCGCATGATCCTTTGCTGTCAGAGGGACTGGGCTCGCCTAGCTCCTTACCCGAGTACCTATATGTTAGGAAGGGTAAGGAAAAAGTTTCGTAGTAGATGGCTCCCCTTCTCCCCATTCTGGTTCAATCGTTTGACCGATCAAAACAATTGAAAGAGAGGGGTACTGTTTTGGTAAGCTATGGTAATAATTATTTATGCTATGTGGACGTTGCGGAGGTGAGGAGGCTCGAGGACAAATCAGACTTCCACTAGGCAGAGTTCGAATTGAACCGCCTATCGATGGGCAGGGAGATGAATCTGTCATTGCTTTTTTGATTTAGGTACATGTTCTATAATGAGTTTCCTTTGGGACATTTATATTCTTGGTGAATTAACTTACTCCCACTCCCTTCTTTTTAATAGGCTATCACTATGATGGAGGTTTAGAGGATTAGCAAGGATTTGTTGATTGGCCATTTAGAGGGTCAATTGGATAATCTTGGAGTGGAGATGGCTTGCCTTTGGGCCGAGGAGGGAAAGAGAGAGGTTAAGGAGAAACAAGCAATTTCTATTGTTCTTGGCAAGAAAGAGAAGTTAATAAAGATGCTAGAGGTTGACTTGGAGTACTCGTATGAGGTAACTGATGCTGCCCTTAGGAAAGGTGAATCGTTGAGGGATCGTCGTGCTGAAAGTGAGGTAGGCCGCTTCTGCCAAGGAGTTGGCTCAGGATTGGGAGGAGGCTTTAGTGAAGTTGACAGAGACTTACAAACATGAGCGCTAGGAGCTCAGAGGGAGGCTGGAGCAGGCAGAGGAAACTATCCATCATTTGAGAGACGGTTCCACATAAGGAGTGGATGTTTGCAGTTTCATTGTCATGGGCATCAATTCAGTTGAACCTCCTAGTAGTGGTTTGTCCATTGGAGATGCACCTATTTTTGTCCTCTAGGCTAACTTCGACAAATTCCAGAGGAGGCCTAAGCTTCCCACTTCTCCTTAATGTATCTCTTTTTTTTGTTCCTTTTTTTTTTCATTGTCTTTTGGTGCTTTTCTAATGATAATTGGCAATGAAATTAGCCCACGAGTTTTGTATCTTTGGACCATTTAGTTATCATGCTTTTTGAGGTGCTGTGTGAATTTCATTTAACCGCATAGTAATTAGGCACCCCGCTGGTCCAGGGTACTACAACAATAGCATTAGAGTGTTCCAAGATCTCGTGAGATGCGTGATGTAGTGTAGTGCGATAAGTGGTAGGCACAATCTCAAGGGATGTTCAAGAGTGTCATGTCTTAGAGTGGCTTTGCAGGCTAGGTTAGAAGATATTATGTCTTTAGAAACATTTAGTGTACCTTGGCGAGTGCCGAGGGTACTCAGAGGTATGCACCTTAGGAGAGTTTAATGTACTTGGCATTTCATCAAAGGTACTCAGAGGCGTTGCACCTTAGGAGAGTTTAGTGTACCTGATGTTACGCTGAGGGTATTTGGAGGCAATTTGCCTTAGGAGAGTTTAGGGTATCTAGCGTTGCGTCAAGAGTACTTGGAGGCGTTGCACCTTAGGAGAGTTTAGCGTACCTGGCATTGCACCAAGGGTACTCAAAGGCATCGCGCCTTAGGAGAGTTTAGCTTATCTAGCGCTGCGCTGAGAGTACTCGGAGACGTTGCACCTTAGGAGAGTTTTGCGTATCTAGCGTTATGCCGAGAGTACTCAGAGGTGTTGTGCCTTAAGAGAATTTAGCATACCTGATGTTACGCTAAAAGTACTCAGAGGTGTTACAGTTTAGGAGAGTTTAGCGTATCGGGCGTTACGCCGAGAGTACTTGGAGGCGTTATGCCTTAGGAGAGTTTAGTATACCTAGCATTGCATCGAGAATACTTGGAAGCATTACATCGAAGGTACTCGAAAGCATTACATCTTAGGAGAGTTTAGTGTACCTAGCATTGCGCCGAGGGTACTCGGAGGCGTTGCACCTGAGGAGAGTTTAGCATACTTGACGTTGCATCGAGGGTACTTAGAGGCATTGTGCTTTAGGAGAGTTTAGCTTACCGGGTATTGCACCGAGAGTACTCAAAAGCATTGTGCCTTAGGAGAGTTTAGCGTACCAGGCATTGTGCTTAGGGTATTTGGAGGTGTTGTGCCTTAGGAGAGTTTAGCGTACCTGGCATTGCGTTGAGCGTACTTGGAGGCGTTGCACCTTAGGAGAGTTTAGCATACCTGGCGTTGCACCGAGAGCACTCGGAGGTGTTGCAACTTAGGAAAATTTAGCGTACTGAGCGTTGCGCCGAGGGTACTCGGAGGCGTTACACCTTAGGAGAGTTTAGCGTACTTGGCATTGCACCGAGGATACTCGGAGGCAATGTGCCTTAGGAGAGTTTAGTGTACCGGGCATTGCGTCGAGAGTATTCAGAGGAGTTGCGCCTTAGGCACCCGTTGTGGGGGTTCTGCAATAATTGGTTGTACATGATACAAGTTAGTACACTCAATCAATGTAGGCGATTGTGTAGGAAATCAGAACATTGTTATTATTGAAATGCAGGAGACAAAGAACAAAATGAGAAAAAGGGATATGAAAATTCTTTGCCGGCCATATAGTGCCATCAATAGAACAATAGAAATCATTAAGTTGTCTAAGTAAGAGAAGCGGTGGGATCTTATTCATAGCTGATTATCCCAATATCGAGAGGCGCTCTAAACTTAATCATTATGTGCCTCGTGCTCGAGAGTGCTTCCAAAGCATTCAGACTAGACCTTCCTAAGATTACATTATATGGAGAGGGGAACTTTACTACATTGAAGGCAGTAGTAGCGGTAGCACTATTTGAAGGAGTCTCCAATGTGATTGGTAGGGAGATGAACTCGTTTGGATATAGCCATTTATCTGAGAGTCCTTTAACAGGTCCATTGTGGGGCTATAGATATGATCGATAGAAACCCATTGCGTGAAGGCATTCCAGTACAAGAGGTTGCATCCTACTTCTTAGTCGACAAAAACTCTTTTGATTGTAAATTGACCGAGAGTAACTGTGATAATCAGATGCCATGTCATCCTAGTTGAACCTCCACAAAGTTCTCATCGTCGAACCCTATCATGGGCCTTTTAGGCGCTTTGCCTTTTCTGATATGAGCTGAGAGGGCAGTAGGTTGCTTATTCAGTTGGAAGATTAGGGCGAGGAGTGTATTGCAAAATGGTGTCGTGGCTAGACTAATTTTAGGTAGAGGAATTATGAAGGGTGAGTCTTGGACTCCTACATGTAGGATGCTTTGGTAGCTTGATCTGTCATAGTCTTCGGATCGCCATATTCATGTGTTGTATATCCTCGCTTTACTTCCTGTGGTGCTGGGCGAGGGTTATTGCTATGGTCATCGTGAATGAACCTTTGAAGTTTGCCATCACGAACCAACATCTTGCGTTTGTCCTTTAACTTTCGACATCTATTGGTCCAATGACCATAATCTCAATGGAAATGACAATATCTCGTCTTGTCTTTCTTGGTATCATCACCCAAGGAGTGTCCAGGCCATCACACATAAGGTTTATCACTTATTTATTAGTAAAATCTGACTTGGAGTCTTGTTTAGCAGGGTGTAGTGGTTGAATTTCAGATGAGACGATTGAGCTGAACAGCTTTTCTTCAGAAATGGTGGTCGAGAAGGATGATGGTGCTCATTCTTGCTTGGTTTAAATCGACGCTTGTCAAAGGCTTCTGCTTTTGCAGCGGCTATATGCTTCTCGACTCTCGAACAAAATTCTTGTATGGTGCTTGGCGGATTCTTGGTGATCGATTTTTTCATGTCTGAGGGTCTCAACCCTGTTAACAAAGCTGTTAAGGCTATGGAATGATTCAAGCCTAAAACTTTCATTATTTTCTTCTTGAACTTCTCTAAGAAATCTTTCAAGGGTTCATCTTCCCCTTGTCGTAGTGAGAGGAGGGAGGTGGACTTTTTCTTAACTCCTCGGCTGATTATAAAATGAGTTTCAAACAGTTCCCTCAACTGGGAGAAACACCAGATTCTAAGTGGTGCTAAGGAATTGAATTGCATCATTATATTGCCCTTTAAGTGTCATGGGCAAATGCTTGCACATGGATGTATCAGACATATCTCTTGAGACCATTGTGGTCATAAAGTGTGTTGTATGATCTTGGAGGTTAGTCTTCCCATCATATCTCTCCATTGGCAGGAGTAGTATATCCCGTGGCGGAAATCTTTGAGTCGAAGGGTGATGTGTAGGTCGCATGGTGGGCGGTTTCATCCGGCCTAACATTGGCAAGCCTAAGCTCAACGGCGACAAGATCTTTCACTTGCTTTCTCAGACCCTTAGGGTAGTGTTGAGATGTAACCACGGGTTCTCGTTCTTATTAAGGAAGAAATCTATTTTGACGTGAGTACTTTAACCTCTGGGGAGAGGGTGAGCGACCTAGCCATTGGGCTTGACTAAGATGCTCTAACTGTTTGCTCATGTTTTGCAATCTTGAGGCCAGTCTCTCCATTTTTGAATAAGGAGGTTCGTTAGGAGGAGCGGGGGCAGTCGGCTGAACAGGCTGGATTGACTGTGGGGCTATTTGAGATTGAATTTGCACTATGGTTGGTTATTCGGGATTAACAGGAACTGATGGTTGAATAGAATTTGTAGGAGTAGTAGGGTGGAAGATGTCCTCTGTCTTCTTGGGGGCATGGTTTTTGAAATGAACGAAGCGTGAAGTGTAATTTTTTTTCGGTTTGTTTCCCATGAACAACACCAATTTGATGGATATGAGTTTTCTTCACAGATATTTGCTCTGTCGTTCTGCGTGAGAGTCCTAAATTCGAGGGCGATGCAACGCTTGTATCCTAAGCCGTCGGAGAGTATTTTGGAAGAAGAGATTCTGACACTCAAGTTAGATAGAGCGGGTTTTGAATATGGTAAACAGGTAAAGAAGAGTCTCGACTTGGGGATAGTAGTGAGTGTGTTTTCTTCCCAATGGAGATCAACCTTCTCTCCTTCCCAACTCTTTCTTTAGTTTCCTATTGGGGGATTTGAATATGGTAACCCTAGTTTCCTAACGGGGGGATTTGAAAGAATCCCTAAAATTATAGGAGGTATTATTTGAAATTTTATGGAAATATGATGCTTTTGGTGTTTGAGGGGAGTCCATAATTATGGGGACTTCTTTCTTTAGTAGATTATGATTATTAGAGTAAGTCTTTGTATTTTGAGAATTACGTAGAGAGCAGGAAAGATTCTTATTTTCATAAGGGTAGATTAAATTTATTTGAAAATTCATTTTTTTTTGTGGGTTAGTCCGAGTTGTACTTATCATTTTGATTGTTTATCTTACTCCATATAAATTACTCCATATAAATTATGGTGTTTTCTTTACTTTCCTTATGCTCCAATTTTGCAAATTACTCCATATAAATTATGGTGTTTTCTTTATTTGTTTATCTATTTTTGGAAAAAAGGGTGATGGCTGTGGGAATTATTGTCGCTATCAAAGGGATTTTGACCAAAGACTTCGGCAACCATTAAGATTTTCGCTTTCGGGTCGGGGAGGAATTTTAGAACCTCAGCTCACGTATGACGAATGACCAGGTGAGTCCAACTTTGATTTTTCTTATGTGTCAAATGCAAAGGTGGTGGCATACAAACTTCATACCCAAGAGCGGATGAACTCCTGTTTGGAGAACCGAACTCCTCTTGTTTCTTCCCAATGGAGATCAGCCTTCTCTCCTTCCAACTCTTCTCACCATCCTCCTCCTCCTATTCACAGCACTAATACTCAGGACAAAATCCAAAATTTCGAATCAAAATCTTCCACCAGGACCACCAAAATTACCAATTTTAGGAAACATTCACCATCTTTCTGGTTCTTTGCCTCACCAGAGACTCAGAGACTTAGCCAAAAAGTATGGGGGTCTTATGCATTTACAGCTTGGAGAAGTCTCAACAATCATCGTCTCTTCACCAGAAACTGCGAAACAGATTATGCAGGCCCATGATGTGATTTTTGCTCAAAGACCAAGGTCGCTTGCGGGAACAATTTTGACTTACAATAATAGAGACATTGCTCTTGCTCCATATGGTGCTTATTGGAGACACATGAGAAAAATCTGTATTTCAGAACTCTTGAGTGCTAAAAGAGTTCAATCTTTTTGGTTTATTAGAGAAGAGGAGGTGTCAAAAATGATAGAATCAATTTCTGCAAAAGCAGGGGAAGTAATTAGTCTGAGTGAAATGATTTTTGCTTTGACAAGTTACATAGTTTGTAGAGCTGCGTTTGGTGAACAGTGTAAAGATCAGAGGGAGTTTATTTCTGTAGTAAAGGAAGCTGTTGAGGTTACGGGGGGTTTTAGTGTTGCCGATACTTTTCCTTCTCTGAGATGGCTTCATGTGTTGAGTGGGGAGAGACCCAAAATTGAGAGGCTTCATAAAAGTGATATGATGCTTGATGCCATCATTGGTGTGCATAAAGCTAGTAGGGTAAGGAAGGAGATACGTGATGGTGAAGCCGATGAAGATTTTGTTGATGTTCTTTTGAGAATACAAGAGCAGAGTGGTCTTGATTTGCCACTGACCATCGAACACGTCAAAGCTGTTATTTGGGTGAGTACTTACTACAACTTTACCACATCTCATTATAAATTTTTTCTATGCCTTGGAGTTCCATAAGAAAACTGAAGCCAGTCTCGTTCATCTAGTCATTAATTAGTTTATACATTAACACCCCCACCTATCGGCAATAAGTCCAATCACATAATTTTGAACTGAGGCAAAAAAGAACTCAAGATTAAAACAGCTATCTATTCCAAAAACTCAGAATTGTGGAGGTGTTATTAATTATTTTACTCTTAATATTATGCAAATTCCATCGAAGCAACCCTATGATCCTATGTTGATTTTTCATTTTGTGATTATACTAGCACTAAAGCTAAAATATGTACACATTAGCTCAATTGTGATTCATTTGATGGAGCCGGTTGCGACCAGTTATCTTACCAAACAGTGAATGTTTAAGGCGGCTTTGAGATGTCAAGGTGGGGTCTATCTTGATTGTATCACCCCAGGTGACTAGTCAAAGGCCTGCTTGATTTGAATGGAGCAAAATTGGTCCCCATATGAATGCACCAATTTGATGTTTGTGTTATTATACTTTACTTTTCTTATGCTCTTCAGGGTTTACTTTCCTTATGCTCTTCAGGGTGGAAAAGGTGTTGCTAACATGCTTTCATTTCTTGGCTTAAAATTTAGGACATATTTTCAGCAGGAAGTGAGACATCATCAACAACTGTAGAATGGGCAATATCTGAAATGTTGAAACAACCAACAATCCTCGAAAAGGCACAAGCAGAGGCGAGAGAAATCTTGGCTACGAAGGACGAGGTAACTGAAGAAAGCATTGATGAGTTGAATTATTTAAAACTAGTTACCAAAGAAACTCTGAGATTACATCCAGCAGTTCCTTTACTACTTCCAAGAGAATGCCAAGAACATTGTAACATTAATGGGTATGAAGTGCCTGCTAAAAGTAGAGCCATGGTAAATGCTTGGGCTACCGGAAGAGACCACAAGTATTGGAGTGAAGCTGAGAAGTTTATTCCTGAGAGATTTTTAAAAAGCTCTATTGATTACAAGGGAAAAAATTTTGAATATATTCCATTTGGTGCGGGTAGGAGGATTTGCCCTGGCATGAGCTTTGGGATGGCTAATGTCATTCTTCCGCTGGCACAGATGCTATACCATTTTGATTGGAAATTGCCTAATGAAGCAAGGGGTGAAGATTTGAACATGGATGAGACATTTGGCTTAACAGCTTTAACAGCTAGGAGAAAGAGAGATCTTTATGTTATTCCCATTGCTTATCATGGAGTAGGTGCATAATAAGCGTTCGCCTGGGGTAAGAATATTACTTGTAAGAAAGTATAATTTGTCGATTGTCTCTTGGTGTTTGAATCGACAAGTTTATGAATAAATTTTGTGTTAAAGAATCAGTTTGATCAATTTGAATCAAGATTACCAGTTTTAATACCCTCAAAAATTTATATTCTTATGGGTTTAATATCCTTCGATCCGTTACGTTGGTAGGATTCCTTGCACGATACTCACATACCCTCTTCTTCTTTCTCTCTGCTCCCTCTTCTCCTCTCCTTTCTCTTTCCTCCCTCGGACGCCGAAACTGTAGAGATCCTTTCTCTATGCTTCGTCAATGGCTACCATTACAAATACTGAGCAAAGAACAAAAACCTTTCCGTCTCAAATGGCATTAATGGCACCAGTTCTCAGGACGAAAGATGGAATTTCTCTCTCCGCTTACGAAAATTGTAGACTTCTATGCCATTTATTGTCTTTGGAGGCTGTGGAAATCTCAAATGGCATAAGGGTAATTTTTCCCTCCAAAAAACTCTTAAAGTCCTGAATAATAAAAAGGTATGGGAACTCTCGCCAAGATTTTATGGTCTTCACAATGTTTTGGCGGGAGTTGGCCTTGCGGATTATGGTCCTGTCCTCATCTCTGTCTCTATCTTCAGCTGCTTTATCTGCTCATGACAGCATAAGAAGAACAAGTACGCTTTCATTCCTGACAATTTCTCTTCTTTGAATCAGGTATCTCTTTCTCTCTCTACCAAATATGAAAGGGCTTCTGGTTGGATTAGTTGAATCTCTCCATTTCACACTTGTATAGAATCCACTTTTCATATGCTAGAATCAAAAACTGAAATAAACCAAATAACAGGACGATATCTCTTGGTGCATATATCGAATCCATAATTATTAATTTTTTTTCTAAAAAAAAGTTAAAAATATGAAAGGGCTTCTGGTTCGTTTTTGCACTTGCTGCACCCACCACCATGGCAGCATGCACCGCTGCCTTGTTTGTTCTCTCCTTGAGTACTTGAAGTTGGAGTCTAAATTTGTGGAATAAATGGTGTTGCCTAGATAGACTATCGGGATTGGTAGTGTGGTTGAAATTGTTCAAATTCCGCTAGCGGTTGGGTAGAATTATTCGAATGACTTGTGTTGGAAGTGGGTTTGTTCCACAAATATATTGCTCTGCCGACTCGAGCAGGGAATCGGTGTTAATGCATCCACTTAAACCTTGTGGATGGAAAGATTTACAAAATATCTGCCGAAAGTGGTCTAACAATGAAAACTCCAACGCTCAAGTCAGAAAAAATAATAATGAAAGAGAGAAATAGACTGAGGAGAGCCTTAGTTTTTGCTCTGTGTTGCCTTTGTGTAATGTATGTATATGATGTCGTATGACTCTTTGTGGGTTGCCTTTGTTCAATATATATAACATGTATATACATGATAAGTCCCTGTATATGGGAGTAAAAACACTGGCTATCTTATAAAGAGATTGTTAGAGATCTTCTGAGATCATAGAGAATAATTATCTTATAAAGGGATTGTAAGAGATTTTTTGTGATTATAGGGATTGTAATTAAAGATTCTTAAAAGATTTACAATCTTATCAGATTAAGGAAAATTCAAATTATCATAGAAATTTCATTCCTTATCAGACGAGATTATAGGAGATTCATATCTTGTGTGATCATGATCGTGATTCGCTCGTCGGAGAGGCTTAATCGAGAGTGCTTGACTGAGCTCTTGCTTAGTCATCTCGGGCTCTTACCAAGTGATCTATGGGCTTTGCAGTTAAAGTCTAGTGGACTTTGTAGTCTCTAAACTTTATAGTGATGGGCCATGTACCATTATTTTTCCCCCACTTCTAATATCATTTCGAAGAAATAACATTAGCAGTAGATTTGAGGAGGTAGGAATTAAGAGATTGGAAAAGGCACAAAGTGGATTATTAAATGCGAAATGTGCCGCTTCTAATATGTTGGAGGTGGGTATGCTCTACAGATATACTATTCTACCAACTTGAGCGGGGAACCGATGTTGATGTGTCCATTGGATCCTCGTGGATCAAAAAACCTGCAAAATACCTATAGAAAGTGATTTGATGGAGAAAGTTTCAACACTCAATCAGAAAGAGTAATAATGAAAGGGAGAAACAGACTAAGGAGAGCCTTAGTTTTTGTCCTGTGTTGGCTTTGAGTCGTGTGTATATGATGTCGTATGTCCCTTTATAGGTTGCTTTTGTTCAATATATATAGCAGATGTATGTATGACAAGTCTCTTGCTTGGGGACGTAAAAACTCTAGTTACCTTATAGAGAGATCGTTAGAGATTTTAAGAAATCACATGGAATAAGTACCTTATGAAGGGATCGTAAGAGATTTTCCATGATTATAGGGATTGCAATTAAAGATCATTAGGAGACTTATGATCTTATGGGATTAAGAGAAATTCAAGTTGTCACAGAGATTTTCTTTCTTGTCGGGTGAGATTATAGGAGATTCATATATTTCATGATCATGGTCATGTTTCGCTTGGCGGAGACATTGCTCAGTAGTTGTTTGGAGGAAGATCACTCGGTAATAGCTGAGAGCATTTGACTGAGTATGGCTGAAAGGTTTAATCGAGAGCGTTCAATCAAGCAATGGCTAAAAGACTTAATCGAGAGTTTTTAACTGAGCAGTGGCCGAGAGGGTTAACCAAGAGTGTTCGATTGAGCTCCTGCTCAGTTATCTCGGGTGCTTATTGAGTGGTCTATTGGTTTTTTATTATGGTCTAGTAGACTCGGTAGTATCTGGGTTTTATATTTATGAGCTGTTGGATCATGTACTATCATTTGCCCCCACTCTTAGTGTCATTTCGAAGAAGTGGCACTAGGAGTAGATTTAAAGAGGTAGGAAGTGGGAAATTGGAAAAAGCATGAAAATGGAGTATTAAATGCAAAATGTGTTGTTTCAATTTTCGCGAGTCATGTTTAATACGTTTTATATTGTTTGTAATTGGTTATAGATAGTACGACGTTTGATATAGTTTCATTAGTTTGCTTGTTAAGAGAGAAATTAGAGATTTAGGGTTTATAAAATTTGTGAAAAAACGGAGACGACGAAGGGCTCCGAATCACAAGGTCGTTGCAATATCAGCGAGATTAAGAGAACAATGACAGGGAAGGAACTATAAGAAATGGTGAATGAAATGAGGTTGTAGAGGTGGGCATGGCAGACTCCTGCCTGGAAACCGGCATAGCTGCCCCACTGTAGCCTAAATCGAAAATTGGCTTAAGCTACAGTGAATTGGAACTGGACCAGCCTGGCCATGGGAGTCAGGCTGGTTCGGTTTCTCCTTTTTTGGAATCGGGAATAGGCTTGAACGGGCTCAGAATCGGCACGGAATCGGCCTAGGCCCGAAACCGATTGGCTGGTTCTAATGGAAAGTGGAACTGGCCCGGCCTGACTTGTTCCAATGGTTAGTTGCTTTTTTTTTTTTAAATTTTTTTTTAAATTTTATTGCTCACAACAGTTATAAAACAATTAGTTTGAATGGTATTTTTGGTCTATAAGGTCAAAAATATTACCTATAAATAGGCTATAATTCATTTCCAAATCCCACATAACATAATCTTTTACTCTCTTTATCTACAATATCTAATCTCTCTCACAATCTCATAATCTCTTAGTAGTCTCTCTAACTAACTGCAACATCTTCTCTCTTTCTCTCTCTCTCTCTCACACACACAATCTTCCAATCTCCTACTATTCTCTTTATCTACAACTTACAACATCTCTCAAAATTTGGCAACATTTCAATGTTGAAAACTCAAATTATTCAAAATTTAGCGATAAATAATTGCGATTTCTGTCAAATCGGTAACAATTTATTTTTGTGTTTTGACTTTTTTTGTATATTTAATTCATTATCATTAAATTTTAAAATTAATTTTTTTTTAAAAAAAATAATCAGAACACATTCCTCACGATCTTTCCAACAATCTCCCCTCCACTTATTTACATTTTTCCAATAGGAAATTCCTGAATACATAGATATTGATATTGTTTTAAAAGAAAAAAAATTTAGTAATACACACAATCCACCACTATACATACTAGAAAAGATGATTTCAATGCATGAGATTATTTTGTTAGAAATTATGAGAAGCAAAAGGTAACATGTAAGATTTGCAAACAAAAATACAAATTTATGAAGAGTTGAAAAGTGGAGACACTTAAAAGACATATAGTAAGAGATCATCTAGATAGATTATTTCAAACTAGAGATGTACAATATTTGGTTATAACCGAATATCCGATTGAATTGAATTCAACCAAATTAGAATTTGCAAATTCGAATTCAATTTTCATATTACGAGCCAGTTTTCAGTTAAAATCGAATTTCAAATTCGGTTTTCGATTCGACTTTCAAATTGGGGTTTTTAATATGAATTCGAAGCGAAAACCAAATTCAAATTCAAAATGGGGTTTTTAATTATCCCTTTTTATTTATTTTATTTATTTTATTTATTTTATTTTATTTTTATGCATATTTTGATTAACAAGCACAAGATTTAAATCCAAACTTGAAATTCGAGCCATTCAATTTTAAAATCAATCTGAATTGAGCGTTAATGTCAGTGGGAATAGTATTAACTGTCAAACAGAGAACAGTAATCTATATATATTCACATGAAACTTTAAAAAATCAAATAGATTCAAATATGTATAATCCCTATCACAAGATACCAGTTACTCTATTAACATTTTATCTTTGGATAAAATAAGTAACTTGTAAGTGGTATCTTGGTACAGTAATCAAATGCTGACAATAAGAACATATCAACCAATTGCCTTCCTTTGGGCTGATAAATTGGTCATATGTAAAACCGAAAAATTGTCACGCATTTATTACCTTAAGGTGTACATGCAACTCCGTCAAATACCGATCTTCCTTTGGGCTGATCAATATTCACATGAGTTTCATGCATACAACCATTTTACATCTTTAAACAAATTAATTTCCACAAGAAAAGTCACTTTGGTGACATGTTGTTTCAATTAATTTATCTTAAGATATATATAAAACCATAGGTGTAGTAATCAAACGTTAACAATAAAAGCATGTCAATGAATTACCTTCCTTTGAGCCAATGAATTGATCACATGTGAAACTGAATAATTATCATGCATTTATTACCACATGGTGTACATGCAATTCTATCAAGTACGAACCTTCCTTTGGGCCTATCAGTACTCACATGAATTATATGCACAACTTTTTATATCCCAAAATAAATAAATTTTCACAATAGAGGCCATTTTGGTGACATATTACTTTAATTAATTCATCTCGAAATATATACGAAACCATACTCATATTTGAATCATATCTGTAATTGAAAAAAAAAAAATTCCAATTTCATCCTGATGGACTCAATTTCTTAAAAATTAGACTATTTAAAGTCCAAACTTATCAACTTTAAATTGAGCCTATAAAAGCCAAATTTTACCGAATATATCTCATTCATCTTACTTTTCCATCCCTATACTTTCGTTGTCGGCATAAAACCAAAGTCTCCACTATTTGCCGATAACTGATCCAAAATTTAGTCAATCCCCGTTCTGTAGCATAGGGCACCAGGAAAGTTCCCAGATAGGTGGTGAGTTCATTTAGAACCGCTTAAGAACCAGTCAACCTTAGACTTAGCCCCGTTTTGTTGACAGAACTTTCCTAGATATGTTATGCCATTGCATACTAAAAGAATGACCAATTTTGAATATAAAAGAGAAATTATAAAATGATAAAAAATGAAAAAAAGGTTTAATTGAGTCCAATAAGTTCCAATACCTTTATACCCAGAGTTGGGTTTGTTTGGGCCCAAAATGACCCATATCCCTTTTTTTTTTTAAAACAAAAATATTGATACTTTTGTGATGTGAATTTACAATAAAAGGAAAGTTTTATTTTCTAAAATTGAGAAGTCAGCCCTTAATAATAAAAAAAGGAAATTGAAATATGAAAATTTTTCCTTTTTTTATTTTCCAAAATTGAACATTTTCTTAATTATAATTTCTTTTCTGAAACTGAGATATCATTCTTTAAAAAGGAAATTAAAATCTGAAAATTTTCCTTTTTTCTGTTTCGCAAAACAAAAAGTTTCTTTAATTTTTTTTTTTTATTATTGAAAAGCTTTATTTTAAAATTGGGAAGTCAAGCCTTAAAAAAAAAGGAAAAATTGAAATCTGAAATTTTCTTTTTTTTTTTTTATTTTCCCAAATTCTGAAATTTTCTTAAAATAAACTAAATTGCTAAATATTCTTTAAAACTGTAAGTTTTCCAAAAATACTTGAATCCGAAAATTTCTTAAAAGAATTCAAATTCTAAAAGAATCTTTAAAATCGGAATTCCAAAAATGTATCATGGGAAAATAAGATCCGAAATATTCCTTAAAAAAAAAAGGTCAATTTTATTACTTGCCATAAAAAAAAAACTTGTAATTTTGGAAAAAATTTTAAAGATTCTTTTATAAAGAAAAAAAATATATATCAACTTTCATATATTTGCTCAAAATATCAACTTTCTTTCCTTTCCTTTTTTTTTTTTTTTTTTTTTTAGTTTGAAAGTTTAAAAGATCCAAAAAAAAAAAAAAAATCAACTTTCTTAAAAAAATGCTCAAAAGCGAAGGAAAGAAAATATTCTAAAATATTAAGAGTCTTAAATCATTTAAAAAACTTGTCATCTTTTGTTCTTTTATCCAAATATATATATATTTTTAAACACCAATATATATATTTAAATACCGAATGTCGACTTTAATAAAATACTTAATGTCGACTTTGATAAAAAAATCTTCTCAATTATTTTTTTTAAGACACTGGATGTCGACTTTTAATGAGAAACCGAAGGTCGACTTCAAAAAATATTCCCATAACTTTTTTTTTATTGAAATCCACAAAAAAAAATCCTAAATATATATACATATATATATTACCGAAAACCGAAATTTTCATAAAAATTTTCATGCATTTTTTCAAAAAATTCAAATAATATCAAAATCATATAAAATTTAAAATATGCAGAAAAATTCCGATAATTCAAGCACGAGAGGCTATGATACCACTTGTTGGGAAAAATAACTTTATACAAAACTATACCAAATATCGTGTTAAATTATCGGAATTAAAAACTTAATAACTGAAACTGAAATTCAGATTAGACAGAAATGTACCTGATTCCATAGTCGGAGACTGAAAAGAGTGAATCCTTGATTCGATTTTCGTCTGGACAAAATCCTGGGTATGGTCTTCCAGGTCATATGTATCCTCATAAATTCTCTCTATATGATGGAGGTATTAGGGAGAAGAGTGATTTATTGACCCGGGGACCATAACCCTATTTATAGTTATAGGGTGACTTTTATCTTCCAAAACTATCTGTTCAGCTTATGGCAATTATTATTAAATCACCCTTAAATATTCTCTATTTAACCCATCATAAATAGTAAATGTCTATTGGTATCTACACATTAATTTGTTTTCATATCTTCTGAGATACTTAAACCAAATTACCGAATTTCTAAATTTACCATATTATTTTCATATGAGCTTAACTTACGGGTTTGACAATATGTAATACATAATTATTTTAATATATAAGCCTAATATTGGATTAATGATCCAACACTCCTCCCAGAACGACTTGAGCATTTGTTGCCCGGTGTGGTGGAAAGACCCCAGTTCAGTTCTTGAAACTTATTCCAAATTGTGGGACAAGTTGAAAGCTAGTTCTGGTAATAAACAAAAGAAAAATACCAAGCTTTTGTAAGGTCAAGACTTGAGTACAAATTATTTCCAAATTGAAATAATATTCTGCTCATGTGGCGTCAAATATGTGTTGAATGTGACTCCTTAGTCATTAAGTTTTAAGATTGTACACATGCAAAGTATGTATACTTATGTTGTGTCAAAATTTTTTTCCCCAGAAATTTGTCACGTACACTATATTTGCATAATCTCCAATATGATACTGCTCTAGACATCCATGTTTCTCAACATATTTGTGAGAATGTGTAAGTTGTAGTTGCTAATGGTTCTTTGATTTTTCTTTTTCTTTGCCTTAACCAACTGATATCCAAATTATCCGATTAATCTGATTTGACTATTATGAAATTTAATTTAAAGGTTGACTCACTTAATACCTGTTTTTCCATTTCTAAAAAGCAAATTCAAAATTTTAATTAAAAGATTTTAATGCTCTCGTTTGGTTGTTTGATTTCTGAACACCCTAAATGGCTCCTCGTCAAGATTTCCAATCCTCTTCGACTAATAGTGGCAGGGTGGAGAATTTAAATAAACACCACAACAATGAACTTGGTTGGCAACTAATCTCTTATATATTTAAATAGTGCCGTTTACAATTTAATCAAACATTTATGGGGGATATCTGACACAATCCTATTGACTTGAAGTAGTCATCTATGAATATATTTCTTTCTTTATTTAACAAATAAGTATTTAAACTTAGTTGACAGGTAATATTTTTAATTGTATTTAAAAAACCATATTGATTTAAAATTTAAGTTTAATGTTTAATTAATTTGATTTGTTGGAACACTTATTGCATTTAAACGATACATGGCCTCATTTAATTAGCTTGACTTGGTCATTCATATAATGTGGTTATCACTTGTCAATTTTTGGTGGCTAAAATCTCCATGCATGCTTAGAGTTTCACTAAATCCAAATATGATTTTAAGCCTCACGTTGGTCTTCCAAATGTTTTCTCAACTTGAGGAAGAAAAGCCTGATTGGTGGAGGCCAGGACATTGATCTCCTCATAGGTGTTTTAGGTGGTGGAGTTTTCAGAAGCGTCACATATCATGATACACTAAATACTAAAATGGTTTTTGTTCGAGTGATCATGGATGGAACTTAACATTAACTTGCTTGATACACGATAGATATAATTTTATGGATAAATGGATATTTTGATTTGCTTAATATTATCCCCACCTACTTTTCTACTTGGTGCTGAATGTTATGGCCATGGGTTTCCATATCATTCAATTAAAAGTGTTTAGCATTTAAAAGTGTGGAAAAAATGGATTGGAATCTGCCAAACAATTTAACATGCACCACAAAAAAAAAAAATCACTAATTAGCCACTAAATTAGTGATGAAAAAATGAACAAAATTCATCACAAAAAATATTTGCGATGAAATTTGCAACGAAAGAAATTCGTTGCTAATACGGCATCACAAAATTTGGTGACAAAAAATTTCAATTTCATCATAAATTTGCGACGAAATAGTTATGTTGCAAAATTGGTCACAAATTAGTGATGAATTAATTTATTGCAAAAAAGTGTTCCTATTTAACAGGATTGGTCAGTAATTAGTGATAAAATTGACAATAAATAATAAGCTATGAACATAGTGACGAATCCTTAACGACAAATTTAGCGACAAAAATACTTATTTGAAATGTGTATATAATTAGCGACGAATTTAACGACAACACTTTAGTGACGAATTTAGCGACGGATTTGGTGATGAATAGTTAGTGACAAACTTAGCAACAAACCCTTAGCGATCAATTTAGTGACGAAAATACTTATTTTGAGATGTGTATATAGTTAGTGACGAATTTAGTGATGAATCTTTATTGATGAATTTTGCGATGATACTTTAGTGATGAATTTTGTGACAAAATTTTAGCGATGAAACTTTAGCGATAAATTTTGCGACAAAACTTTAGTGAAGAATTTTGCAAAGAATTTTTTTATGCTTTAAAAAAAATTTTGAAATACTGAATTTAATTATCCAAAATACATCCTGCCCTAAAAAAATTTTCATCTAGCCTTAAATTAAATTTAATCATCCACACGAAAGCATTAAACAAGAAAATGTATCAACATAAATAAACATCTATCAACAAAAGTCGAAATTACAAAAACAAAAAATATCCAAAACATATAAACATCCATGAACAAAAATATTCAAATCCACAATAAACACATCCATAATATATAAATATCTATGAACAAAAATATTCAAATCCACAACAAACGTTTAGCCAACAAATATACATCAATAAACCAAATCGTCATTAATAATCTAATCATCGTGTTGCTCATCAACCATAAGGTCATCGTTGGGCCCATCATTTCACTTCATCCTCTTCTATTTCATCCCACTTGAAGTTTCGCAGCAATCAATAGAAAAACAACTAACTTTATTTATATTAAACTTAATTAGTGAGAGAATTAAAGAATAAAACTACAAAACTTACCTTAAACTCATTCAACCACAAATCCTTAACTTCTCTTAGAGTGCTGGTGTAACTGGTGTAACTTTTCTTTTGGACAAAAAAAAAAAAAAAAAGGAAGGAACAGTAGCCTTTCCAAAGTAACTGACCTCACAATTTCAAGCAAAATCCATATTTCAGACCCAAAATTTTAATCAAATTAAAGAAAAAACATAGCAGCATGCATATTTGGAAAAAAAAAATGTTGGTTCTATGGAGGCCCTTAGAAAACAAAAGGGAAGAATGTGATCATGATACACATATTATATTCTACTACAGACAATTACCTGAATTTCTTCAAATTATCTATATTACATATTCATGGCAATCAATTTTTCTTAATTCTAGCATTTAAGTGTTTTAGGGAAACTAGAATGCAAACCAACCAAAACCTATATGAATAAGCAACCTTTGAATGCCATTGAACACCCATAACCAGAAAAATCAGTCAAATACTAAGGAAAAATTCACTAAATGAATTGAATTAAATCAAGAACCCAAGAAATAAATAAATAAATAAATAAATAAAAACCCAGAGAAGAGCAAAGGCTATGTACTTGACTTCTAACAACAATGAAGTATTATAAGATCAGTAGCTGCATATGCCAAATCCATAGAGTGCAAAAGCCTACGCAATTGAGAAAAGAAAAAGAAAATCAGAAAAGAAAAAAAGGGCCAATTGGTCTTGTTGGAAAAAATAACTTTATGAAAAATCATGTCAAATATCATGTTAAATTATCAGAATCAAAATTAAATAACTAAAACTGAAATTCAGATCGGATAGAAGTGTACCTGATTCCATAGCCGAAAACTGAATAGAGTGAATTCTCGATTCGACCTTCGTATAAGCAGAATCCTAGGTACGGCCTTCCAGGTCATATGTATAATCACAAATTCTCTCTATATGATGAGGGTATTAAAGAGAAGAGTGATCCATTGACCCGGGGACTATAACCCTATTTATAGTTGTAGGGTGACTTTTTTCTTCCAAATCTGTCTATTCAGCTTATGACAGCTGTCCTTAAATCACCTTTAGACATTTCCTATTTAACCCATCATAAATAATAAATATCCATTGGCATCTACACATTAATTTATTTTCATATCCTTAGAGATACTTAAACCCAAATTACCGAATTTTTCAAATTTATTAGATCACTTTCATATGAGGTTAACATATGGGTTTGACAGTATGCAATACATAATTATTTTAATATATAAACCCAATGTTGGATTAATGATTCAACAATCTCCTACTTGGGCTATATATGAAACTTTATAATTATGTACTTGAGAAACAATCAAATGAGTTTAACTCTTCTATCAATACTAAAATGTATCTACAATCAATTTGGTCTATCAATCATATCAACTTAGGATCAAGGCGATTTCTATTACATTTCTTTCGTAATTCAACTCTCAATGGTTACGTAAATTGATAAAATCGAATGACATGGATCATAATATGGATGCGTAGTATGGAAATGTCATGCAATGTGATTTTTAACATGCCTATTTCCAACTGATCCTCTTTAATGAGATTAACCATACTTAATATCAGAGTATGATTCAAAATTGAATTCTTATTTTATCGAAAAATAATCTTAAAATACTTTAAACTGAAATAACCCAAAAATATTTATATTATATTAGCATCCAAAATCACAAACTTCTACTAAAACTGAATATCCTAAAATGAAATGACATCCATATAAGTAGTGCATACATGAACCTTTTGGGTGACGGTCACTTTAATAAATGGATCCGTAATTATGGAGTTTGTAACAATGTACTTTATGGACAACTATTCACTCTGAATCATTTTCGTAAATGGAATATAAGACTGTTGAAGTACTGTCACATAATAATCTGAGTGGCCTGTTAATACTATATGTGATAAAATTTTGTAGTCATATTCCATAATTGGATGTCTTATAACACGTTATAAATTCCACCGCCATGATAGAAGGGATTATAAGATACTATTTAATATACTTTCAAAAGTGACTCATCCTACTAGCGTATAGCATGTTGTAGCTTTCATGCTAACTTGACATCCCTTAAAATTGAAGTCAGTATGCCAAATGATCTCAAATTAATCTGACTTCTGATATGTGAGTATATGTCTTTTTGTTCTCTGTAAGTATTGCAAGACCCATTTAGTTACTTATCAATACTCTATTTCCGATTTGCTTAAATTTCTACCCAATATTTCTGTAATGTACGCAATATCCAAATGCATACAGATCAAAACATACATCAAACTCCATACTATTGACGCGTAAGGAATCTTCTGTATTTTCCTATATTTAAGGTCATTCTTAAGGTACTGGTAGAGACTAAACTTGTTTACCTTACCATAGGGGTATTTCCTGAGTACTTGCTCTCACAGAACTTGTGATATCTATAATTATCAACCAAATTTCATCTCAAAACCTAATAAGATAAAAACTTGATGAAATTTGTAATATCACTGTTAGGATGACTATATGAATTTTATCTCTCCCTTCATGGTATCGGTTTTTGGAGGTGGTTGAGTTTGTTCTTCCAAAATAGAGAGTTCTCCAATATTGTCTAATAACACCTTTGGGAATATCAATATATTCCTCTTAGAAGACAAAGTCTCTAACCATATCACCCCTTGCAAACTCAACATCTTCAATAAACCGGACACTTCCCGACTTTAAAAAAAAAAAAATTCATTTATGGGATCATAAAATTAATACCCCTTAAACTTTTCAAAGTGCCCTACTAATCAACTAACCATCCTGACGTCTAGTTTTCTTTTATTAGGTCTAATAGACCTAATCTGAGTTGGACAACCCCAAATATGTAGATACTTTAGACTAAAACGTATGTCATTCCAAAGTTCTTATGAGATTTCGGTAGTTGTCATAGTAGGAAACCTTGTTCAAGATATATGCTGCCATCATGATTGAACCATATCATGAATAATTGTATATGAATATGATAAAACATTTTTAACCATTCCAAAAAACCAAAAGGAATGATTCGTAAATGTTTGTATATATCATTTCTAAGACGTCTAAAGTCTTATTGGTTTCAATCAACTTTCATTGGTTTGTTTTCTCTTTATATAATTTACACAAATATCAAAATTTATAAAATCAAAGGAATCAAGAATTTCTTCTAACACAAGTCTCTTTATTCTCCTTTTAGAGATATTACTTAATCTTTGATGTCATCATGGAGAGAAATTCTCATTGGTAAATTTAAATTATGTATTTCGACTACTATGTTGTAGAGATTCATTAAATAAAGTAACAGTATCAACCTAATATAGATCATCAAATCTTGATAGAAAATCGGAATCACTCTATTTAGACTCAAGAAACTAACCAACTTTTTCATTTCTAAAAGAACAGGTAAAACTTGATATGTCCAACAAAAATGGAAGTCAAATTCCATCTAAAAGATGGAACAACAAAAGTTTCAGTAAGAACCAAATATAAATAAGTTTTCAATTTAAACTTTTCTGTCACTATAATTAAAATTTTATTGTTATTGCCCACGTATATGTATTTTTCACCATCAATTGGCAATTGACAATTTAGAAAATCCTGCATAGACACACTGATGTGAATAGTCGCAGTGGAATCTAACCATCGAGTATGTTCTGATACCAAAGTTAAGTTAACCTCAGAATAAACCAAATTAATGAATATACCTTTCTTATCATGTCAAGCATGGTAATTGGTACATTCCCTTTTTTCTTGTACCCTTCATTATTATAGAAAAGATAACCTTTCTTTTCTGATTCAATCGGTGTCTTTCATTACTTCTTTTGTGATGTTGTGCCTGTAACATCTTTATCTTGTTTCCTTTTCTTTTCTTTCCTTTTGTCTTTAGCAGTCAAGAGTTCTCAACCATTGTACCGTGTAGAGATAAGATTTGTCAAGAGTATACCAGTAATCATTTCATTCTTAATAGATCATTTCTCAATATCTGTAAGAAAAGATTTAGTCTTCATAACTGATTTATATGTAGTGCTTTTAAATGTTTTTGGGATGGCTTACTTTATCATCGTTAAACACATGTGATTCAACATCTCCCACATTTCTTTCTTCATCTTTTCAGAGTTACTCTTATCTGTAAGTGATAGGGAGAATTGGTTTTTAATGCAAAGTTTAAATCCAATTTTGAAATTCGAGCCATTCAATTTAAAAATCAACCTAAATTAGGCGTTAATGTCAGTGTGAATAGTATTAACTGTCAAATAGAGAACAATAATATATATATACTCACATAGAACTTTAAAAACAAATAAATTCAAATATGAGTAATCCCCATCATAAGATACCGGACACTCCATTAATATTTCATCTTTGGATAAAATAATTAACTTGTAAGTGGTATCTTGATACAGTAATCAAATGCTGACAATAAGAACATATCAACCAATTACCTTCCTTTGGGCTCATAAATTGGTCACATGTAAAATCGAAGAATTGTCACGCATTTATTACCATAAGGTGTATATACAATTCCGTTAAATACAGACTTTCTTTTGGGCCGATCAATATTCACTTGAGTTGCATACACACAATTTTTTAAATCTCTAAACAAATTAGCTTCCACAAGAGAAGTCATTTTGGCGACATGTTGTTTTAATTAATTTATCTTGAGATATATATAAAACTATAAGTATAGTAATCAAACGCTAACAATACAAACATGTCAACCAATTATCTTCCTTTGGGCCTATGAATTGATCACATGTGAAACTAAATAATTGTCACGTATTTATTACCACATGGTGTACATACAATTTTGTCAAGTACGGACATTCCTTTGGGCCGATTGGTATTCACATGAATTACATGCACAACTTTTTTATATCCCAAAAAAAATTAATTTCCACAATAGAGGTCACTTTGGTGACATATTGTTTTAATTAATTCATCTCGAGATATTTACGAAATCATACTCATATTTGAATCATATCTGTAATTGAAAAAAAAATTCCAATTTCATCATGATGGGCTCATTTTCTTGAAAATTTGGCTATTTAAAGCCTAATCTTATTAACTTTAAATTGGGCCAATAAAAGCCCAATTTTACCAAATCTACCTCATTTATTTTATTTTTCCGTCCCTATACTTTCGTTGTCGGCATAAAACCAAAGTCTCTACCTTTTGCCGACAACTGATCCAAAATTTGGCCAATTTTCATTCTGTAGCATAGGGTATCAGGAAAGTTCCCAAGTAGGTGGTGAGTTCATTTAGAACTATTTAAGAACCAACCAGTTTTAGATTTATCCCCGTCTTGTTGACAGAACTTTCCTAGACATGCCATGCCATTGTATACTAAAAGATTGACCAATTTTGAATATAAAAGGGACATTATATAATGATGAGGATGAAAAATGGGTTTAATTGAGTCCAATGAGTTCCAATACCTTCACACCCAGGATTGGGTCTGTTCGGACCTAAAATGACCCATATCCTTTTTTTCTTTTAAAAAAAAAATATTGATGCATTTGTGATATGGATTTACAATAAAAAGAAAATTTTATCTTCTGAAATTGAGAAGTTAGCCCTTAAAAAAAAGGAAATTGAAATCTGGAATTTTTTCTTTTTTTTGTTTAATTTTCCAAAATTGGAAATTTTCTTAATTGCAATTTCTTTTTCTGAAATTTGGATATCATTCTTTAAAAAAAGGAAACTAAAATCTAAAATTTTCCATTTTTTTTGTTTCCCAAAACAAAAGTTTTTTTAATTTTTTTTTAGTAGAAAACTTTATTCTAAAATTGGGAAGTCAAACTTTAAAAAGAAAAGAAAAGAAAAGAAAAGAAGTCAATTTTATTACTTGCAAAAAAAAAACTTGCATTTTTTTTTTCGGAAATCTTAAAGATTCCTTTTCAAAAAAAAAAAAAAATCCGATTTTTACAAAAATATATTTTTGCACAAAATATCAACTTTCTTAAAAAAAAAAAAAGCCCAAAGAGAAGGAAATAAAATATTTCAAAATATTATAAGATTTAAGTTTTTTGAAAACATTCCATCTTATTCTCTTTTACCCAAATATATATATATATATATATTTTAAATACCGAATATATATATATTTTTAAACACTGAATATCGATTTTAAGAAAGTACTTAATGTCGACTTTGATTAAGAAACTTCCCAATTATTTATTTTTTTAAGACACTGGATGTCGGTTTTTAATAAAAAACTGAAAGTCGACTTCAATAAAAATTTTCATAATATTTTCCTTTATTGAAATCCAGAAAAAATCCTGAATATATATATATATATATATATATATATATATATATATATATATATATATATATATATATATATATATTTGCCAAAAACCAAAATATCCATAAAAATTTTTTATACATATTTTTTTAAAAAAATTCATAAAGTACTAAAATCATATAAACTTTTAAAATATACAGAAAAATTCCGATGATTCAAGCACGAGAGGCTCTGATACCACTTGTTGGGAAAAATAACTTTATGCAAAATCATGTTAAATATTGTGTTAAATCATCAGAATCAAAATTTAATAACTAAAATTGAAATTCAAATTGGATAGAAGTGTGCCTGATTCTATAGTCGGAGACTGAATAGAGTGAATTCTCGATTCGACTTTCGTATAAGCAGAATTCTGGGTACGGCTTTTCAGGTCATATATATCCTCACAAATTCTCTCCATATGATGGGGGTATTAGGGAGAATAGTGATATATTGATGCGAGGATCATAACTCTGTTTATAGTTATAGGGTGACTTTTACCTTCCAAATCTATCTGTTCAATTTATAGCAGCTGTCCTTAAATTAACTTTAGACATTCCCTATTTAACCCATCATAAATAGAAAATATCCATTGGAATTTACACATTAATTTATTTTCATATCCTTTGAGATATTTAAACCCAAATTACCGAATTTTTTAAATTTACCAGATCACTTTTATATGGTCTTAACTCATGGATTGACGTGTGCAATATATAATTATTTTAATATATAAACCCAATATTAAATTAATGATCCAACAGGTCTTCCAAGAAAAATTAATAGACATGCAAAACACACGATACAAAGACCATAATCTTACCCTTCAAAATGAATCTTTTGATACAGGAAAAATGATAATTACAGTTGCATCAAGTTGTAATGATACTTTCTAGGAACAATATTAAGAATAAAGTCTTAACTCCTTACTGATGGTCGCATAGAAAATCTGATGTGCATTAATGTGACAAAAAAATAGTAATATAAGTACAAGGATCGCAATAACAATAATTGAAAGGGCCACACGGAACAATAGGTACATCATAATCACTAAAAGAGTAAAGGACCCCCACACCATAAATAAAAGAAAAAGATAAAGCAACACTTTCCACCAACAATTTATAATCACCGATACATATTCACTAAATTTTCTTGAATGGCAAATGCTGAATGTCTCTTCAGCATTTTTTTAGGAGTGGTCTAATCTAAGCATGGTTTTGAGATTTGGATTTTGAATATTATGGAAACCAAGTGACATATAGAAAATAATTATGAGAATAAGAAGACTAGGTCTGCAAATCAATTGAGGCACGAACCAAATGCCAAAACTCAACATATAAGCATATAAGTAAAGTTCAACAAGCAGCATGTACAAACAACAGTGCCAAGATTTCATTAGTTAGAAAGCCGAGATATATTTTAATTAAGAGGAAAGAAGAAATACCTATAATTTAGCTAAGGCATTCCAATCTAAGCTAGAAATAACAGATCTAGTAAGAATCCAATAAGAAACCTCAACATACGGGTGGTGGCACAAAAATTTTCATTGAAACAAATAACCCCACAGAAAATAAGAGCAAAATATTTCTCATGCCAATCATAGATTTCAAAAGCCTTGCTCCATTTTCTACATCTCAAGAATGTTACATAAATATACATATTGATTAGGGAACATCACCTAGTTACTTCAGAAATCTTTAGACATCAGTTTCTTGTGAAGCCTGTGAATCACACAAAGAAAAAAAAAACCAAAAACAAATTAATAACAGTAAGATAAGAGGAGAGAGAGGGAGGCAGGGAGGAAGGGAGAGAGAGATGGAGAGGGAGTACCATTGAGAGATGGAATTGGATTCGATGGTGTTGGAAGAGGGTTTGGGGTGTTTGGGAGTGGGAGTGGGTTTGGGATGTTTTGTCACGTCCCGACTCCTTAGTCGAACAAGGGACCACTGCCGCGTTACCCCCAAACACGTGTGAGCTCACTCCGTGTCTTGAGGTACCGCAAGGCATTCCACTATACCGACATTTTTAAAATAACTTATTCATCCATCAAACAATCCAAATACCCCAACAAAAACAATAAAACTTGTAAAAGATATTTTCACACCCAACAAGGGAAATTTCAAAGTAATCAAGTAATAGCTTTACAACAATAGACAAAATAAACAAGAAAGTATTTAAAAAAACCAAATTTTTTAAATGTTTACAAAAAAAAAAAAAACCTCCTCCCATGGGTCCAGTTCTCATAGTTCCCAAAGCTTGTATCTAATGACGATTATCCAAAAATAACTTCTTCCGACCGGCAATCTGATAACAACTAAGTCTCCAAACCAGCTTCCCCTAAAAGAGACAAAAGAGTGGGGTAAGTATAAAATACTCAGTGAGTGTAATGACATGTTGAACATAAATGAAGGGTGAGGATGGTTGTGCCAAAGAACATATCAAAATCATGCAATTGCAATGCCAAATGTCATTTGCATAAAATACATTTACATTAAGTCTTCCATAACTCAAATATCTCATTCAACAATTAATTTCACTTCCCTTTCAAACTTTTCTTGGGGTTTGTCGAAAACCATTATTCTACCAATGGCCATTAGTAGAATCTGCCAAGAGATTTTTCCATTCTTTTTCATAAAGCAATCCCCTACCCATTGGCATTGGTTCGGAGTTTTTATGGGGTGCATACCACGTCATCGTGGCCAGCTTGAGTGGCTCTCCATCTCACAAACTCCAAGCAGATAATCAACTGAGCCCTTCCACACCGTCCCGTCAGTTTCGACCCATAGAAGACTTAATCATATACTATAGTCTTTCACTATGCCCCATGTTACAAATTTCATTTCACATTTAGTCTCATGATAATTCACAGTGGAATGAAATTTCACAATTCACATTCACGATTCAGTTGTAACATGATACAAACAATGTAAGAAATCAATGGTAGAGTCATGGATTTGTCAATCTATTTGGGGGGCACACCACAATCATAAAACTTTTCAAATCTAGTTCAAAATTCTTTTCAAAATAAAATTTTCAAACCACAATTGAAAACATTTATCATTCATGCTCAATATAAATATCTACTCACACTGTATGGGAGGGTAGTCACTCCTAGATTTCTCCACAGAATGAGTTTTACTTGATCAGCTTTGTCCAGCTCTTAGATTTTTGTCGCCACTTTTACTGCAAGTCACACCATCGTCAAACCCTAGATTTCCTCTTTATAGAAAAATCTCAAATCCCTCACTAGTTTTAACTTGCTAGAGATTAGGTTATGAATTTTGGAGTCCTTAGAATGTAAATTTATGGTGGTTTAATTAATCTTTAATGGAAGCAAGAAAGGAGGAATAGATTGTGTGTGTGCAGAGAGAGAAAAGAGTGATAGATGTGAAATTCTGAATTCGTGGGTTCTAGAATCCTCTCACTACTTTTTATTTACAACTCATTTTTCCTATTTACTTAATTGTCCTTCTTCTCTCCCAACTTATACAAGTGCTTAATATGTCCTTTTTGGTAATTTGGAATTCAACTCAATGAATTTAAGTACTTAAAATTTTATTTGTTGAGAGAGAGATGATCGGTGATGTACTGAGGAGGTTGAGAGGTAAAGTGCAACTTATGAAAAATATATTAAAATTAGTAAAATAGGAAACATTCATGAATATCATTACAATTGGAGGTTGGTGGTGTTTGGGTTCAACTCCCATCGGTTACCGAATAGAGAATTGCAGTTGTTCCAACATAAAATAAAAAGGAAATGTCATTTAAGAGTCATATTTGTGTTAAAAGGAATATAGTATATATTTGATATCATACAATTAAGATGTTTAGATGGTCAAGTGGCAAATAACTTTTTGGTTGGCTTGTAGGTTGTGAGTTCAAGTCCCAAGGAATGCATGTGACGTTAAAAAATGCAAATTTCAAGTCTTTCTTGGCTACAGGACCGAAGGCATATGTGTGTGTGAAGAAGGAGGGGTGTTCAGTCGTTCTGTCAAATGGACAAATTCCAAGTCTTGGCAAGCATTGTGCTGTTCGGTCATTGAAGGAATAAGGCATGTGTGTGTGTTGTTTGGTCAAAGAAAGAAAGTGCTGAAGAGAGTTGGGTGTTCGGCTGAGACGATCACCAACAGTCTATGATCACCGATTGACCGAAGAGAAAATGGGGATGGATTACCAATGAGTACCGTTCGACCAGTAATGAGGAAATGATTTACTGATGAGTAATGAAAATGAATTATTGATTAGGAACAAAAGAATTTGTTGAGTATTTGGTAAACATCTCCATTAAGTTAGGAGAATCGACAGGTGTCAAGGGATTCTCAAATTAATGGATCGACATCGTATACCGATGAGAAGTATATATATATATATATATATGTAATTGTGACGAGAGTGCCGATGAGTTTATGGAAGCTTTCACAAGTTCTGCCAACCAATGAGGCATTCCTAGTGGCTAGCCGATGGAAATGGAAAAATCAAAATTCAAGTTGAATTGAGCATTTAAGTGCTGAATGGAAATCAAGGTCACTGACAGTAATGTACCGATAGTAGAAATAAAGTAGTGGACACTACCGATAAGTAAATTCTCACAGAAATACTAATTTTCTACTAAACTCTAAACACACTTTAAACTTTACCGAACGCCAACACTTTACTAACCGATCACTTAGAATTAAAATATCTACCGACCAAATGTCTGAGAGATTTTTGAACAACCCCAAGAGCAGAATTTTACATTTCTATTAAATTAATTATTTCCCCCACACTTTCATAAAATAAAACATTATATAATAAAATATATAAAAATTTTAAAATAGCCCATTTAAAGTTAATAGTACAATCCGGATTTGTCTGGTGTTACAATTCTTACCTCCTAAAAGAAAATTTTGTCCTCAAAATTTCATTACCTTATTATCTCTCAAATAGTTGGGGAAGTTGCTTTCTCATTGTCTCCTCAAGTTCCCAAGTTATCTCCTCAACGCGGTTGTTCTTCCATAGCACCTTGATAATCGGAATCTGTTTTTTCCTTAAACTTTTAACTTATTTCTCCAGAATAGCCACTGTTTGAACTTCAAAATTTAAATCTTCTCTTAACTCAATGGGGGGAGCCTCAAGAACATGGGAGGAGTCTGGTAGTACTTCTTCAACATAGATATATGGAAGACATCATGAATCCTTTCCAATTCTGAGGGCAATTCTAATCGATAAGCCACCTACCCAACTCTTTCTCTGATCTTGAAGGGGCCGATGTAACATGGACTTAGCTTCCCTCGTCTTTGAAATCTGATTACACCTTTCTAAGATGATACTTTTAAAAACACCATGTCACCAATTTCAAATTCTAGCGGCCTTCTCCTCTTATCGACATAACGCTTTTGTCGATCTTGGACTGTCTTTATCCTTCCTGAATCAATTTTACCTTCTCGGTAGTGGTCTCTTTCAACTCTACACACTCAATTTTCCTTTCCCCAACTTTATCCCAGCACAAAGGAGTCCTACACTTCCGTCCATATAAGGCTTTATAAGGAAGCATTCCAATGCTAACTTGGTAACTATTGTTGTAAGCAAATTCTATCAATGAAAGGTACTTGTCCCAACTACTGTCACGCCCCGAACCGGGAATCGTGAACAGCCGCCCGTTGCCTTGGATGCTAGCTGTATTTCTACAGAAAATCGGGCAGAACCTCCCCATAAATCAGAGGTTTCCCATGTATAATTAAACCTGTAAACCTGTATAAATGAAAATCATCTTGTAAATTAAACCAATGGCCATCTCGGCCTCTCCAAAACAATCTACCAAATCTCACAACCGACATCCAGACAACGCAAGGCTAACAAATCAACAACAGTCCTAGCCACAGACCTCTACCGTCATGCCCAACTAGAGCATGAGCAGCCGTTACACCGAGCGGGCCTAAATTTATACAATTATACAAATTCAAAAATTAACACTTTAAACATTTACAAATGTCTCAATGCAAGTGAAATATGAGAGTTTCACAAATAAAAGTCCAAAAATTATATAGTCATCCCATAATATGTACACGGTCAACTACGGACCTCAATATCAAGACTACGCAGGGTCGACATAAAGTACGAAATTTATATTTTCAATTAAAACTTAAATCTCACCGTCATGAATCCAATCCACCAACAAGCTATCAAGCCTCTAGAGCCAAATGCATCGCCCTAGCACCAAAATCCTGTCTGGGGAGGGAAAGAGGAGGGGTGAGTATTCATGGAAGAATACTCAGTGAGTGAGTGGGTCAATGTAATCATGTAATATGGGGTGTGAAATTGGAGTGTCAAAGCATAAGTATACAAATCATATTTCAAAACTTCATGCTTTTCATTTCAACAATATATCATTTGCACGCATTATCAAGTCAAATATGCATCCAAAACACTGTCATTAAAATCATAGAGCTGTCAGCCGAAAATATCCTGGTAGAGGTCTACCTTGACCTATGACAGGCACACCGGGGGTGTTATATGCGATTTTATTTAAAGTGCTCTCTACCCCGGCGTTGGCGACGGATCTCGTCCAGGTGCTAGACTTGGATAGCATCCAAATCCTCCCCCTTTCGGGTTCAACCTGGCTAGTACTGTGTCGTAAATATAATATCGACAACTCGTGGGATACCCCAGGCCTAGGCATATCCGGATGCCACCTAAGCGCCTCTCACGGTGTCCTTCGTAGCTACGGAACAATACATATCATAGCCCTCAGGGCCAAAATCAATATCATATCAAATATGTGCCGTAAATCAGGTTCACAAACCAAATGCAACATATAGCATAAAATGGCACATTATACATTTCAACCACATGGATGCATATTTTCATAATTCAACCCAATTTTTGGACACTCCATCGATCCACAAAAATCATTTCCAAAACCAGTCAAAACATTTCAAGCACACGATAAATCATGCTCATTTATCAAACTGTTGTAAAACAGGGTTTACATATTAAACGAAAACATTAAAATAAATCCCACTCACAGTATACGGGAGGGTCAATCACTCCCTACAATGCACAACAAGTGTCGAAACTGTGCTTCCTTCGATCAAGACATCCAACACTTACGTATGTATAAAATCAACAAGTTTCAAACCTACGTAGTTATAGAAAATAGGCTATAACTTTTAATACACCTTTACAAATCAAGGGGTTTCTTATTTCATTTTTAAAGCTAAGGATGTCTAGTGTCTAAGGCAGAAAACCTCATGTCATTCGGAGCTGTGTAGAGAAAGTTATGCTAAAAGACTACATGTTGTTCAGTTGGCTAAAATGCATGGTCTTCACTTTCAAATTTCCAATGTCAAGTCAAGTCTTTTAAGCCACTACCTTAACTCTTTATATTTTGTTCATGCTTACAATATGTCCACAAGACTCAAGTGATGGTACTCAACCAATCCTGCACAAGGCTCATACCAATCCAATCTCTCGCCGCACATAAGAGTTAGCATATACACCAACACACTTTTATTCAAAATGCTTTATCAACTTTTTCTCTTCAATACACCAATATAATTTTATACATTTATCATATAAATACAAACACATGCTTTTGTTCATACTTTACAATTACACATTTTCATATCACTTTAACACACCAATATCACTATATATATGCATACACTTTCTATACCTTATTACATACACATATAAACCTCCATCTTGCTTACTAGAGTCATTCCCAATCTCTCCGATGGATTCGATCAAGACATTTTTACATCCACATGCTCACTAACCTCTATCCAAAATTCAGCATGCATACAAGTACATCAAATCCACATTTTAACACTCAAAATCACATTAAAACCCATCAAATTTCATACCCAAAGTTCTAAATTTTCCTGTACATGTTTTCTTAGGGTTTCTCCCCTCAATATGTGTTCATTTAAGACTTTAAATCAAACATTTCATATACTGAAATTTCCTGTACACTATAACATCCATTCACTTGATTTCCGCACCCAGATTAAGCAAAAATCAACACATTTACACAATCACCTTTCTAGATTCTCATTTCATCAATTTCATTCCATTTATAAACAATTAATCAAATCAAAATCAAGCCTGATTCAATCCTAAAACCAATCAAAAATGGAAATAGCTTAAAATAAATAAATTTCCTATGAACTGGAAAATCTTTGAAAAATCATACACTTTTCGATTCTCATCCGATTTCTTCAACCCATATGTCATTTCAAAGGTATTGAAACCTATTTTCATAATATAGAGAGTGTATTTGACTTACCTATATGCAACACAAACTATAATATAAAACAACGCATCAATCCTTAGGCTCAAATCACAAATTTTGACTATTTTCATACATATGTCAAATTAAACTCTAAAGGAAAGTATTCAAATCAATTCAACTCGATCTCATTATCCTTTAATATGCTTCTTCCATGCTAAGCAACCTAATTCGCGTAAATTTTTAAGCTTAACCCTCACATTCAGGCATATTCCAATCAATTTTCATCTAAAGCTATACAAACGAGTCAAACAAGCCTGTATCATTATCTAACACATTCAATCATTTAAGAGACTAGTATTTCTCTTACCTAGGGTTTCACAATTTGCAACTCTAGCGTCCGTGCGCCATTCGATTCATTCCAAGACCTGCAATGTCTCCAAATTGAAGTAAATTTTAGCAATTAGAATTAATTACTATGGAAATCAAAACCCAAGAACTAAGATCTAACTCAGTCCTTACCTGCACACAGAAGGAATCGTAGCTCAGCCTAGGGTTTCTGACAGAGGTTGTCGATTAGGGCTCTGCAAGAGTGGCAGAAGGCACGCGAGCGTGCGAGCAGGGAAAGAGCGTTGCAGTCGCGTGCGCAGGGTCAGTCTCGCATGGGGCCACGCACGCGTAGGGGCTGTCTCTCCCGAGCAGTCGCGGTAGTAGTCGCGCGCAGTCGCGTGAGCAGTCACGCGATGTTGTGCGCGCAAGGAGTAGCAGAGCGAGAGAGAACTCACAGGAGAGAGAGTGAGACGATAGAGAGAGAAAGAGATCGCGCGAGAGGGGAATCGAGAGAGAGACCGAGAGGGAACCGAAACTGAGAGAGAGAAATAGAGATAGAAAGGGAGGCAGAGCGATGATCGGCCGGTCGTGGGTGGTGTGCGGTGGCGGAGAGGGTGGCGGGGATGGCGATCGAGTGATCGCGAAAGGGAGAGAGATGAAGAGAGCGAGAGAGATGAAGACAGTGAAGTAGAGCGAGAAGGAGAGAGATAGAGTGACTGTGAGGGAGGGAAAGACGATGACGGTGGTGGAGGGACCACCGTGCGTGGCGGAGAGGGGCAACGCGGCAGCAGGGAGGGCGGCGGCTGCGGGAAAATCGCGGGAGAGGATGAGAGAATGAGAGAGAGGGGAAGAAGGAAGATTAGGGCTAAAAGCCCTAATCGAATTTGGGGCAAAACGCCGCATTTTGCCCATTCTTCCCTTTTTTTTATTAATAAATAAATAAGTAATTATCAATATATATATTTTTATATCCACTTTTTTCTAGAATATAATTTCGTAAAATTGGGATTTACTGTGAATTACGGACGCAACATTTAAAATATACTGAAAATTCAATTTAATACCCCAAAATCAAAAATAAAAAAATTTAAAATCGTTCTATATATATATAAATGGAGGAAATATTTTATATATATTCCATGAACAGTATACTTGTACGAACACCGCTATGTCGGTGTTACAGCTACCCTGAAAATCCATTACATAAGCCCTAAGCATGTGCTCTAGTGTTTGAATGGTGTATTCAGATTGTCCATCGGTTTGAGGATGGAAGGCAGTACTAAACTTTAATTTTGTGCCGAAGGACTCTTGTAATTTTGGTCAGAACCGAGAGGTGAAACGGAGGTTGCGATTAGACATGATAGATACCAGAAACCGCATGAAGTCTCACAATTTCATCAATATATATATCTTAGCTAACTTCTCTAAAGAATAGGTGTTTTGAATTGGCTAAAAGTGGGTTGATTTTGTGAGACGATCTACAATCACCCAAATGGCATCATACCTATTCGGTGTTTGGGGCAAACTGACCACAAAATCTATTGTGACATGCTCCCACTTCTATTTGGGAATTGACAATGGTTGAAGAACACTAGTAGGTCTTTGATGTTTGGCTTTCACTTATTGGCACACTAAGCACTTTGACACAAACTTAGCAATCTCTTTTTTCATTCTGGGACACCAATAAGTCTCCCTAATCGTTCCTACATCTTAGTGCTTCCCGGATGCATAGCATAAGCCAATGAATGTGCTTCCTCAAGAATAGCTCTACGAAGATCGACATCCTTAGGAATACAAATTCTATTTTTAAACACAAGAGTTTATCATCTCTGATTCTAAACTCACCTCTTTCGTCATTGTGAACTTTCTCAACTGTCAATTTCAATTTCTCATCGGCAACTTGTAGCTCTCGAATACGATCCATCAAAATTAGCCTCACCTCAAAACTAGTTAGTAATGCACCTTGCTCATCGCTTGCTAATTTGACCCCAAGGGCATGCTCGGATGCTAATCAAACATAAAAAGTATAAATTCCCGTGAGACTCCAAATGAGATGAGAACTTTTAGATCAGAGCATCTGTAATTACATTGGCCTTACCAAGATGATAATCTATTACCAAATCATAATCTTTAATCATCTCTAGCCATCTTCTTTACCTCAAATTCAGCTCCTTTTGGGTGAGTAAATATTTCAGACTCTTATGATCGGTGAAGATTCTATAAGTCCCCCCATACAAATAATGTCTCAATATCTTTGAAGTAAATACAATTGCGACTAACTCCAATTCATGTGTAAGATAATTCTCTTCGTGTTTCCTTAGTTGACGAGAGGCATAGGCTATTATCTTATCATTTTACATCAACATACATCCCAATCACTGTCTACTAGCATCACTATGAACCACATATTTGCCTCCACTTCATGGGAGAGTAAGAATAGGAGCGGATGTCAATCTCTTCTTAAGCTCTTGAAAGCTAGTTTCACACTTATCATCCTATACAAATTTAATTCCCTTTCTCGTTAACTTGGATAGTGGAGCTGTAATTTTTAAAAACCCTTCGAAAGATCTCATATAGTATCCTGCCAATCTAAAGATAGTTTTAACTTTCCTTGGATCCACAAAAATTCCTTTACCAGACACTATATGCCCTAAAAATTCAATCTCTTTAAGCCAAAATTCACACTTGGTAAACTTAGCATACAATTAATTCTCTCGAAGGGTCTACAAAACAATTCTAAGTTGTCCCGAATATTCTTCATCACTGTTTGAGTACACCAAGATGTCATTGATAAATACAATCACAAATTTATCAAGTTATGTGTGAAATATCCTATTCATCAAGTCCATAAAGGCAGTAGGGGCATTTGTCAAACCGAAAGGCATCACCAAAAATTCATAATATCTATACTGAGTTCTGAAGGCAGTCTTATGCACATCACTCTCCTTGATCCTCAATTGATGGTAACCTGACCTCAAATCAATCTTTGAAAAAACTCTTGCCCCTTGCAGCTGGTCAAAAAGATTGTCTATCCTAGGAAGAAGATACTTATTCTTAATGGTAGCTCTATTCAATTGTTTGTAATCAATGCATAACCTAAGAGTACCATATTTCTTCTTTACAAATAGGACTGGTACGCCCCAAGGGGAGGAGCTTGGCCAGATGAATCCTTTATCTAACGATTTTTAAAGTTTCACTTTTAACTCCTTCAATTCTGTGGATGCCATTCTATAAGGTGGAATAGAGATTGGTGCAGTATCGGGAACTAGGTCAATGGCAACCTCAAATTCCCGAATTGGAGGCAAACCAGACAGCTCTTCCAGGAAGATATCTGGGAACTCACTCACCATCGGAACATCCCTCAAGTTAGGACCTTCAACCATGGTGTCAATAACGTGTGCAAGATAGGCTTCACATCCCTTATGCACTAACTTTCTTGCTTCCAATGCCGAAATCACACAGTTTGGTAGAATCCATCATTCACCGGCAGACATTAGTGGGGAACACCCTGGTTTACGAAATTCCACCTTCTTAGTAAAGCAGTCCGCTGAGGCTCGATGATGGTGCAACCAATCCATACCTAATATAGTATCGAAGTCTTTTATTTCCAATGGGATCAAGTTTGCCTCAAGAGTTGTCTCCCCAATCATCATATCACAGCACTTATACACTTTATCCCTAACCAACTGCTCACCCAATGGAGTAATCACCAACAATTCTTCATCGAGAGGACTCAAGGGTCTATCAACATGCTTAAAAAACCACACACTTATAAAAGAATTATTAGAACCTGTATCGATGAGTACACGAGTCTCAACATCAAAGATTTTCCTCATGCCTATTCAAAGTAAACCATTAAGAAATTCATAATTAATCCTCATATATGTGCTTTACAATTGACTCCTCATATCATGACATTACACCATATAATCATAAACTCATCATGTGTTTTCATACAACAAAGATCTTCACTTCTAGACATAATTTCACCATCCTACAAATCACATGAATGTTCTTACATAGGATTTTATAATTTACTGTCTTAGGCTTAATGGCTATAGTGATCCGGTAGGGTTCAAAACCCTTGGGTTTAGAGGATCTTCGGTTATTGCCAAGTACGTCACTCATTAGGTGATGCTTACTTAAGAGAATTCTATTGATCAACTACCCAACGACCTATCCTTATCTCTCTTATCACATAGCAATTAGCTCAACAATTTATCATACACTTATATAATAAAATTTTCAAATCGCCAAAGAAAAAGTCTAGAGAGAGATGCCTGTGACTACATCTGGGTTGGCCTGTGCTTCCTCGTTCGTCATGGCATAAACTCTTGTTTGAGTCCTTGGTTGAGAGCGCTGGGGAGAAGCCACCATTGTGTTGCTCCTAATCCCTGTTCTTGAAGCAACATTTGCTGAATGAGTGGGGGTGTTGTCGTGGCTGCCCATAGCTCCACTAGGATAATTCTGGTTAGGTTGGCTTCCCCGTCCCAACTCCGGACAAGCAATGCAGAAGTAACCCTCCTTTCCATAATGATAATACTTTTTGAGTGCATGACAGAGCCCAAAATGGTACTTTCCATAGTGTTTATACTGTTCCTTCTTGTTTCCCGCTGATCTACTCCCAGCAGTAGCATTAGTAATAGGTATCCCATTGTTGAATGGTCGTTGGCCTTGCAGAGTGCCAACAGACTCAATAACCGAGGCTCTACTATAGGAACCTGTATTCTTACTTGGCTTGGAACTTTGACCCGATGCAAATTCAGTCTTTCTTTTCTTTCTTTGTCCTTCTCTAGTTTGTCCCCTTTCCTCTACCATCTTCTCAGCTGTTAATGCTAACTCTAGAACATCTTTATAGGTGTAGGCTGAGATTATAAATATTTTCTCCTGAATAAACAAATTCAAACCCTCCTCAAATTCAAAATGCAAGTACTCCTCAGAAGTCACCAACTTTGGAACAAATGAGGATAATTTCCCAAACTCCGCTTCATATTTTGCCATTGACTTATTATCTTGGCGGTGATGGAGAATTTCCTCTTCAAATCTCGATAAAATCGAGTATAGTATTTCTCATCGAATTCCCTAAGGAATTCACTCCAAGAGATGTGTGCTGCAGTCCTATCCGTTAAATTATCCCACGACACTTGAGCATCTTCATCTAATAACTTTATGGCCACTAATAACTTTAACTCATTATCTAGCCTCATGTCAACTATAGTCTCTCGAACCTTATCCATCCAACTCTTTGCCACCATTGTATCACTAGTCCCTGAAAAGGTGACGCAACCAAGTTGTCGGGCTTCCTTAACCAATTTGGACAATTCAAAGGTAGGATGAGTTGTTGGTGTGGCCATTGAAGTGGGAGGAACATTCAGTGTTATTGGAGGGGTTGGTGGATTAATCGGGTTCGGTGGAGGAGGCATTGGAGCTTAAGGTGGAGCTTGGAGATGAGAACCATAGGCATTCCACCATTCAGTCCATTGCCGAAGGGCAACGAATGGTGGTGGAGGAATCCTGGTTGAAGGTGCCGGGTGAGTAGTAGCCAGAGGAGAAGATGGAGCATGTGAGGACAATTCATCTTCATACTCAAAAAGAGGAATTTCATTGACATTCCTCACCCTAACATTGCACACCCCTCATCTAGGAGACATCTTCCTATAAAAGAAGAACACTCTTATTAATTCACTAAGTTAGGAACCACACTAGGTACTTAACCCCCCTAAAATAAGGAATCACTAATCCCTAAGACCTATAGGAGGGTTTTGAAAATATTTTGAAAAATCTTTTAAACTCCAAACCTTGCAAAAACATGATATTTTAAAATCTATGGAAAACTCTCTTGGGGACATTTGAAAATAGTTCAAATACTCAAAACATTTAAAATCATAAACCTATACTCTGATACTAATATAATTGTCATGCTCCGACTCCTTAGTTAAGGACGCGACAACTGCTGCATTTACCCCAAACACGTGTGAGCTCACTCCATGTCTTGAGGCATCACAAGGAATTCCACTATACCGACAATTTTAAAATAACTTACTCATCCATCAAACAATCCAAATGCCCTAACGAAAACAATAAGACTTGTATAAGACATTTTCACACCCAACAAGGGAAATTTCAAAGTAACCAAGTGATGGTTTTACAACAATAGACAAAATAAACAAGAAAGTATTTAACAAAACCAAGTTTTTTAAATGTTTACAAAAAAGACCCCCTCCATGGGTCCAGTTCTCATAGTTCCCAAAGCTCGTACCTAACGACGATTACCCAAAAATAACTTCTTTCGACTGGCAATCTGATGACAACTAAGTCTCCAAACTAGTTTCCCCTAAAAGAGACAAAAGAGTGGGGTGAGTATAAAATACTCAATGAGTGTAATGACATGCTGAACATAAATAAGGGGTGAGGGTGGTTGTGCCAAAGAACATATCAAAATCATGTAATTATAATGCCAAATGTCATTTGCATAAAATACATTTACATTAAGTCTTCTAGGACTCAAATGTCTCATTCAACAATTAATTTCACTTCCCTTTCAAACTTTTCTTGGGTTTTGCCAAAATCCATTATTCTACTAATAGCCATTGGTAAAATCCACCAAGGGACTTTTCCATGAATTTTCATAAAACAATCCCTTACCCAATGGCGTAGGCTCAGAGTTTTCATGGGGTGCATACCACGTCATCATGACCAGCTTGCAAGGCTCTCTATCCCGCCAACTCCAAGTCGATAATCAACTGAGCCATTCCATACTGCCCTGTCGATCTCGGCCTGTAGAAGACTTAATCATAGACTATAGCCTTTCACCATACACCATGTTACAAATTTCATTTCACATTTCAGTCTCACGACAATTCATAATAGAATGAAATTTCACAATTCACATTCACGATTCAGCTATATCATGATGCAAACAATGTAAGAAATAAATGGTAGAGTCATGGATTTGTTAATCTATTTGGGGGCACACCACAATCACAAAATATTGCAAATCCAATTCAAAATTCTTTTCAAAATAAATTTCGCAAACCACAGTTAAAAACATTTATCATTCATGTTCAATATAACCATCTACTCATAGTGTATGGGAGGGTAGTCACTCCCAGATTTCTCCACAGTATGAGTTTTACTTGATCAGCTTTGTCCAGCTCCTAGATTTTTGTCATCACTTTTACTGCAAGTCACACCATCGTCAAACCCTAGATTTCCTCTTTCCAAAAAAATCTTAAATCCCTCACTAGTTTTAACTTGCTAGAGATTGGGTTATGAATTTTGGAGTCCTTAGAATATAAGTTTGTGGTGGTTTAATTAATCTTTAATAGAAGCAAGAAAAGAGCAATAGAAGGTGTGTGTGCAGAGAGAGAAAAGAGTGATAGATGTGAAATTCTGAATTCATGGGTTCTAGAATCCCCCACTACTTTTTATTTAAAACTTATTCTCCTATTTACTTAATTGTCCTCCTTCTATCCCAACTTATACAAGTGCTTAATATGTCCTTTTTGGTAATTTGAAACTCAACTCAATGAATTTAAGTACTTAAAATTTTATTTGATAAGAGAGAGAGAGATGATCGGTGATATATGATAGTAATATTTTTATACACTTGAATTTATTTTAGGCTTTATTTTTGACTTTTAGAACCATTTTTAGTTTTTATTTCATGATTTTATATTGATTATTTTTGTGGATTTTATTTAAAGATTATTGTGCTTATTTAAGGATATTAGACTACACAGACAACTATTAGTTTTTTGGGTATAACTTTCTGTTCCAATGTCCGATTGACCTGATTCTTGTTGGGTTAGATAGAAGACTTCAAGGCCTACAAATCTCATGAAAACTTCAGAGGCTGGGTCAGAACAAAAGATATCTCAAATTTGAGTTGAAGTTGTTGTAGTGAGGGAAATCAAGGCCCATGAGTTCTAAAAGCCCAAGTCCAAGTGACATATCAAGTTGTTATGAAGACCCGCAAATTTTTAATCATTTAGGACTCTTAAGAATTAGATTAGAAGAAAAAGCATCATTTACACTAAAGGGTGGAGAAGAGAAACCCTAGCAGCCACATCCTTTGGAGGAGGATTCCTTCGAGTACAAAGGGGATGTTTTCTTTACCTTTCTTACTTTTTTTTATCATGTTTATTTAGATTTCTTATTCCTAAGACTTGATGGATTTTGTTCTTTAATTAATAGTATGACTTGATTTATTTCTTTTTCTTAAATTTTTATTGGCATATTCTTTCTTTGATGAGATTTTACTATTAAATTTAATGCTTGATTCATATATGTACCTACGATTTGATGATTTGTGATTATATACATGAGATCGAGAGAAGATTGTATGAAATCTGACCAATATAATAAAATTCACATAACGTTATGAGATTGACGGATGATTAATTCTATATGTAGGGATTCTTAGGGGAAACCTTAGATTATAGATATTCCATAGATCTTAATGCAGTTCCTTCTAATCAAGATTGCATGACCATTGGATTATGGTTAGTCGAATTAGGGTTTTATTGCATGAACATTGGGTGAATTTAATTTAGGAAAATCTATTATCATCAAGAATGAATTTTTAATCAATAAACTTTAAGAGATTTGAAAGAATTCAACCATGTGAAAAAATTGGAGACAGATGAAATTGATATTTTAGGGTTTCATAAAACTAGGGTTTTTGTTTATCAATAGTTTTATTTTTAATATTTTTGTAGTTTTAATATTTTTGCTATCTCGATTCGTTCTGTCTAATTTAGATAGGATATTTTAAATTTGGTATACATAATATTCTCGTGGGATCGACACTTGTTGTGCACTATACACAACACTTGACTAGGGTATACTTGCCTGAAGTCGTGATATATCTAAATCACGTAACAACTTTTTGACGTCGTTGCAGGGGATGTTTTTGTATATCAAGAAAAATCATCTTGTTTGAGATTTGACATTATTTTTTTTTATTTCTTGTCTCTTTCTTGTTCTTGGTAAATACGGTATACAGATTTTAGGGTTTTTTATATATTTCTTATTTCTTCCATATAGAATTTGGTTTTTTTAGGTTTTTATTTTTTTTTCGGCTGTCTGGAAATGGATTAAGGAAATTATTCAAACAACCACTTGTTTTGAAGGATTTCGACCTGCTGAACAAAACCTATGGCATAAGCTAAGGCACCGACCTATTTTCATCAAATTCCATCATTTTCATATGCTTTTGTATTTTTTTTATTTTTTTCGTGATTTTTAGAATTTTTCGATTGTTTTCTTGGATGTCTTTTTGTATTATTTTGTTGTGTCTTTGTCATTTCTATATTTATATAGGCATTATAGATTTTCTTGAGTGGTTTTTGCAATTGGTTTTGAAGTCTGAATTTTGTGCTATTTTTGGTATTCGTACAGTGCATGTTACGATCCAAGAGTTTTGACCTAGTTAATTTCGTCTTGAGATTGAAAAGACATTACGAACTATTCATATACAAGTCAGGGAAGTTAAGGAGGAAGAAACAATGGCCCATGAGAACAGAGCAATGAGAGAGTACTCGATACCCAAACTTCAGGACATTCAGACTAGCATGGCACGGCCAACTGTGGAGGCAAACAATTTTGAGCTCAAGCCGAATCTGATCAGGATGGTGTAAGCAGAATAGTTTGGTGGTGAAGCATTAGAAGATCCAAATAGCCATTGAAAAATTTTCTAGAGATTAGCCAAGCTAAATGGAGTCAGCGCAGATGCTATCAAGTTAAGGTCATTCCCTTTCTCTCTTAAAGGAAAGGCAAAGTTATGGCTGAACTCTTTCTCTGCTAATCATTTCATAACTTGGGAAATTCTTTCTCAAACATTTTTAGCTAAATATTTTTTTACTTGGTAAAACAACCAAACTACGTAATGACATTACTAGTTTTAGGCAATCTGAGGGTGAATCTTTGTATAATGTCGGTATAAGGATTTTATTAAGAGATGCCCACATCATAGTATTTCTGACCGGTTGATTTTGTAAATTTTTTATGGTAGCCTTTTAAATTTTGTCAAAATTACAATTGATGTTGTGGTTGGGGGTATATTTATGAGTAAGTCATATAATGAGGTATGGTCATTATTGAATGATATGGCTTCTAACTAATATGATTGATATAATGAGAGTGAGATTCCTAGGCAAAAGGCCGGTGTGCATGCGATTGATAGTCTTAGCATGCTTAATTTGAAAATTGACTCCTTGATTAATTGTATGAAAACTAATCAACTTAATGTTGTGTCTAACCAGACTTTATATTGTGATTATTATGGTAATTCTACTCACGTATCTTCTGAGTGACCACAGGTGTAGCAAGCAAACTACATTTCTAATTTTGGCAGATCTTAGAACAACCCCTACTCAAATACATACAATCCTAGATGGAGAAACCATATCAATCTTTCATTCTATCAAGGAGAACCACAGAAAGTGAATCCACTAGATTTTCATTCAGGGAATCCACAACCAAGAGAGAGTAAGGCATCGTGGGAGATAGTAATTGAACGATTGGCAACAACAACAAATGAACGGTTTGAGAAGCTCGAAAATAAAATTGATCAATTAACTAATGCCTTTCATTCTTGTGTGCTAGATAGGTTGTCAAGTGACATTAAGAAGAACCCCAAAGAGTAAGTTAATACAATCTCATTGATGAGAGAGAAAGAATTGCAAGAGGTACCAGATCTATCCAAGGATGAAGAGGATAAACAAGACACAAAGGAAGAAATCCAAAAGTTTACGAATGAGGAGACTGAGACACCAGATTCTAAATAGGGAAGTATTTTATGTTTTAGTGATTCTAAAACCCCTGTTCCTTTTCCTGGATACACGTTACGTGCAAAAGTACAATTTAAAAAAATTTTAGAAATTCTTAAGAAATTGCACATTAATATTCTTCTTTTAGTTATCATGAGACAAGTGCTGAGATACGGGAAATTTCTCAAGAAAGAGATCACTAACAAGAGGAAACTTGAAGAGATTTCAAAGGTCAAACTTACATATGAGAATGCGATAATTGATAAGGGAATGACAAAGGCATGGTATGATACAATAAATGGACATACTGTGAAGATTTATGAGAAGAGAAGAAATTGCTAAAGAGGAAGCTGCAAGTTCACCGACTTAATCCGGAGAGTCTTTCTGTTCTCTTCTCTTGATTTTAGATTGATTTGTATTGCGGACAATGTTTGGATTAAGTGTGGGAGGATGCATTGCATTTTGATTTTTAGGTATTTTATTTATTTTATTTTGATTTATAGAACATTATTTTTTTAGGAATTAGAACATTTTTATTTAGGAATCTTGATTTTTGCTGAATTTTTTAAGTTTTGAAAAATTTTTCCATGCTAACTAGATTTTCTCAGATTTTCTAGTCCTTGTATGTTACTTGTCTTGAATTGGACTGCATGACAGACGATTGATATTAGTAACTATTCTTCTTTTTATGGTTGACTTAAAAGATAAACATGCAAGATTTAACACCAAATTTACTTTAGTGAGGATTTAAGCCTTGTAGAGCAATTTTTTACTTTTATCATTTTACTTGCTGAGTATATATGACACATGATTTGATCATTCTAGAACTTGCTCTATTATGCATTTTGATACCACATTCATGATTTTCATACACCAAAATGATTAAGACACTTAGAATTATACACTTTTGGCTTTCGAAAAATACCATCCCAATTATTTTTTGTCCCTTAGTTTACCAATTTGAGCCAAAACATTTTCTTTCATATGTTACATACATAATTTACCTAATGACCTATCTTTCTCTAGCTTCAGAATTTGAACCCGAATTTACTAATATACTTATAGTTGACAACATGACATTATGTTTTTAGGTATTATTGTTTTATTCGAGTTTTATATATGTTTTTAGTCATTGTATTGTTCAGTGAGTTATGAAAAAAAAACCCAACAAAAAAATGAAAATGAAAAAAAAAAACAAAAAAAAAATGAAAAGAAAAGTGTTGGTTGAAAAAAAAAAGAAAAAGAATAAAAGTCAGAAAAAAAAATTGAAAAAAAAAAGAAGAAACAAAAATAGAAAAAAAAAATTCATTCTTGATATTGTTCACTCTTATAGTTAAGTCATTGTTCTTTATTTTGAACAAGTGATATATCAAATTACATATTCACAATTAGAGTCAGTATTCTCTTGTCTTAATGTAAAGAATGTCATATTCTGATATTTAAGTATTTTTAGTGAATCATATTAATCCTACATTTTATCCATTATCCTATTCTTTACCTTCCAAATAACAAACCTTTTGATTGGTGTATATATAAGTGGTGAAAATTTGATATATGAGCAAACTTATGGTAATGCTATCTTATTGTGTTAATTTGAGTGATACACATACCCTTACATAAAACGACTACTTTAAGTAGTTGGGTAGTATCTTCATTCATTCTATTGAGAGAATCAATTATGAGGGTAGTTGAATCTTGCATTGTTTTTGATTTCAATGAGACTATATGAGATGCAATACTTATTCTAGTGCTGGATACTGCGAAGTGTTGATTATCTTGATTGTAGTTCCGGTTTGAACTTGTTATATACATGGTTAGAGACTTGGGATGTTGAATTGGTTTCGGAGAAAATTTACTTTTGTTTAAGGACAAGCAAATATTCAAGTGTCGGGGTATTTGAAAGCGATATTTTTATATACTTGAATTTATTTTATTTTATTTTATTTCAGACTTTATTTATGACTTTTAGAACTATTTTTAGATTTTATTTCATAATTTTATATTGATTATTTTCGTGGGTTTTATTTTAGGATTATTGGACTTATTTCAGAATATTAGACTACATAGACAACTTTAAGCATTTTGGGTATAACTTTCTATTCCAATATCCGATTGACCTTATTCTTATTGGGTTGGAAAGAAGACTTCAAGGCTTACAAATCTTATGAAAACCTCAGAGACTGAGTCAGAACAAAAGAAATCCCAAATTTGAGTCAAAGTTGCTACAGTGCGGGAAATCAAGACCAATGAGTTCTAAAAGCCCAAGTCCAAGTGAAATATCAAGTTGTTATGAAGACTCATGAATTTTTAATCATTTAAAACTCTTAGAAATTAGATTATAAAAAGGAGACATCCTTTACACTAAAGGGGAGAGAAGAGAAACCCTAGCAGCCACCTCCTTTGGAGGAGGATTCCTTCGGGTACAAAGAGGATGTTTAATTTACCTTTCTTACTTTTCTTTATCATGTCTACTTAGATTTCTTATTCTTAAGACTCGATGGATTTTGTTCTTTGATTAATAGTATGGTTTCATTTATTTTTTTTTTAAAAATCTTTTATTGGCATGTTCTTTTTTTGATAAGATTTTATTATTGAATTTAATGCTTTATTCGTATAGGTACCTGCAATTTAATGATTTGTGATTACATGCATGAGATTAAGAGAAGATTGTATGAAATCTGACCAATATAATAAAATCCACATAGCATTATGAGATTGATGGATGATTAATTCTATGTGTGGGGATTTTTATGGGAAACTCTAGATTACAGATATTCTATAGATCTTAATGTAGTTCGTTCTAATCAAGATTGCATGATTATTGGGTTTTAGTTAGTTGAATTAGGGTTTTATTGCATGACCATTAGGTGAATCTAATTTAGGAAAATCTTCCATCATCAAGAATGAATTTTTAGTCAATAAACTTTAAGAGATTTGAAAGAATTTAATCGTGTGAAAAAATTAAAAACAAATGAAATCGATATTTTAGGGTTTTATAAAACTAGGTTTTTTGTTTGTCGATATTTTTATTTTTAATATTTTCATAGTTTTAATATTTTTGCTATCTTGATTCGTTCTGTCGAATTTAGATAGGGTATTTTATATTTGGTAATACATAATATTCTCATGGGATCGACACTTGTTTTGCACTATACACAACACTCGACTAGGGTATACTTGTCCGAAATCATGATATACCTAAATCGCATAACAATATACCGAGGAGGTTGGTGGAGCTTAGGTTCAATTCCCATCGGTTACCGAGTAGAGAATTGTAGTTGTTCCAACGTAAAATAAAAAAGAAATGTCATTCAAGAGTCATATTTGTGTTAAAAGAAATATAGTATATATTTGATGTAATACAATCAAGATGTTTAGATGGTCTAATGGAAAATAACTTTTTGGATGGCTTGTAAGTTGTGAGTTCAAATCCCAAGGAATGCCTGTGACGTTGAGAAATGCAAATTTCAAGTCTTTCTTGGCTACAAGGACCAAAGGCATATGTGTGTGTGAAGAAGGAGGGGTGTTCAGTCGTTTGGTCAAATGGACAAATTCCAAGTCTTAGCAAGCATTGTGCTATTCAGTCAATGAGAAATGCAAATTTCAAGTCTTTCTTGGCTACAAGGACCGAAGGCATATGTGTGTGTGAAGAAGGAGGGGTGTTCAGTCGTTTGGTTAAATGGACAAATTCCAAGTCTTAGCAAGCATTGTGCTATTCAGTCAATGAAGGAATAAGGCACGTGTGTGTGCTGTTCAGTCAAAGAAAGAAAGTGCTGAAGAGATTTGGGTGTTCGGCCGAGACGATCACCAACAATCTATGATCACCGATTAATCAAAGAGAAAATGGGGATGGATTACCAATGAGTACTGTTCGACTAGTAATGAGGAAATGATTTACTGATGAGCAATAAAAATGTATTACCGATTAGGAATGGAAGAATTTGTTGAGTATTCGGTAAACATCTCCATTAAGTTGGGAGAACCGACAGGTATCAAGGGATTCTCAAATTAATGGATCGACATCGTATACCGATGAGAAGTAAATATATATATATATATATATGTAAGTGTGACGAGAGTGCCGATGAGTTTATGGAAGCGTTCACAAGTTCTGCCAACCAATGTGAGGCATTCCTAGTGGCTAGTTGATGGAAATGGAAAAATCAAAATTCAAGTTGAATTGAGCATTCAAGTGCCGAATGGAAATCAAGGTCACTGACAGTGATGTACCGATGGTAGAAATATAGTAGTGGACACTACCGATAAGTAAATTCTCACAGAAACACCAATTTTCTACTAAACTCTAAACACACTTTAAACTCTACCGAACGCCTACACTTTACTAACCGATCACTTAGAATTAAAATATCTACTATAATACCGATTTTCGGTGACTGTGTAACATATACCACTCCTTATAATTATATATATTAACATCTTTTTGAGATATCTAAAATGAAATTTTAATTATCTATTTATTTATTTTGAGTTTTCGTCTCAAAATCGTAAAAAATAAAAAATTTTATCGATAAACCGAAAACCTTCTCGGCAAGCGTCGGCAAGGTCTAAAGAAGTCAAATATGGCTAAGAAAATACCTACACACTTAAATAAAGATATTTAACTAAAATTTCACATTTTTAAGGAATTTTGAACAAAATTTCATTGGGACCAGAAATGCAAATTGTTAAAAGGTAGGGGTCTAAATGTAATTAAGGAAAATTGAAGGACTAAGTTGCAAATCACTCAATGATGGATAATTAGAGCCAAATGATTGGTCAAGAGAGCATCAAGGTTGGTTAGTGGCCACATAGATTGTTCCGTATTCAAGAAATCTCATTGGATGAAAATTTATGCATGAAAGGTCATTAGATGAAAATTTATGTATGAAATCTAATTAGAATAGTTTGTTTTAACTTGTGACACCTCTCCCCTTAACATGGACGTCCAACAAGATACCTAATGGAGTGCATGGAGTTTTCTTGAATCAATAATTGCATGGTTTAAGTGTTAGGACAAGTGAAAGTTTGAGATGATACATGGAATGATCCAATAGTCAAGAATATATTGCTAAGTTTATAAAAGAACTTGTTTAAGAAGAATTTTGACTCATTTTCTTCATTCTCTTCCACTTGGATGAAATATATAGGATTCATAGCTAATTTAAGTGCAACCATGAAGCCAAAGAGGTAAGAACATGTTTGAAAATTTTTGAATTTCAAGTTGAAAGTATAGAAGTGTTGTATAGGAATTCATGTTTATTTTGATTTGATTATGCTAAGGTGATAAAAAAATTCAAGAATTCAAAGGGAGTAATAGTGTTTACTATTAACAAGAGATCTTACAAAGGAGGTAATATGTCTTAACTTGTATAAAGATTTGATTACTTGATGAGAAGTTACAATGGTATCCACACTAGCATGCTAGATATTGATTTCTAGATTTAGTCTTGTATAGTATTCTTATGATATCTCATTTTGTAGAAATCAAAAATCTAAGAAATTTATTTCTCTATGAACTAGACTTCCTAAGCTTTAAAATGGTATATCATGTGAAGCATTTCATGAATGAATCAAGTTTTGGTGATTTTTGGAAATTTAGCATGTTCCATTAACTTTGTTTCATATTCTGTGTACGACTAGTAAGTTGTGTGAATTGTTGAGGTATCTTATAAAGATAATATGGAGAAAAGTTAAACATGAAAGTTTTAGATCTCTGTCTTAGCTTTAATTTGAGATAAAGATCACTTGAATCGGAGTTGTATGCAGAAAGTTATGATATTTTTACTAAAATTGTTCAGAACTAGTTCTAAAACTGAAACTAAGATGAAAATGAAATTTTATAAAATTACACATTTAGAATCTGAGAATGGTATAAACTAGAAAGTTTTAGATCTATGTATTATCTTCAATTTGAGATAAGAATCACTTAAATTGGAGAAGTATACTATGAGATATAGAAATTCTCCCAAAACTGTGCAGAGTTGGTATTTGGAACTTAGACTGAAAAAGTTATAAAATTTTCTAAATTATTGTGTTCATAATTTGAAGTTAGTCTAAACATAAAAATTGGAGATATATGTCTTAGTTTTAAGAAAAAATTTGAATCATTTGAATTTAATCAAGATTTTAGAAGATATCCTGATTTTACTAAACCTGTGCGTAACAGGTTTTGTAGAAATTTTTATCTAAGTATGAAATTTGAGATTTATCCTTATGAAAGAGAATATTTCTATATGTATTTTGTAATCCAACAATATAATATTGTCAAAATAATTAAATTGATGAATAATATATGTAACACCGACACTACGGTGTTCGTACAAGTATACTATTCATGGAATATATATATATAAAATATTCCTCCGTTTATATATATATATAATTTTTTTAAATTAAATTGCATTGATTTTTGATTTTTGGGGTTTTAATTCAAACCTTTGGTATATTCAATTATTAAAATAGAATAATAAAGTATATATAAATATATAAATATATTTTTCTTTTCATTTATTAAATTATTTATTTCCTCATTTAATTATTTTCAAATCTATCCAAATATATATATATAATAAGAATAATAATAATGAAAATAATGATAATAATAAATTAAAAAAATCGAAATTAGGGCTTAAATCCCTAATTTCTCTCTCTCTTCCCCTCTTTCTCTCCCTCGCCGCCGCTTCACCTCCCTCTCCCGCGGCCTATCTCACCCGCCTCCCTCTCCACCGCCGCGCTCATCCATTGACCGCCACCACCAACCGCCGCAGCCACCGCTCATTTTCTCCACCATCTCCGTCTCTCTATCTCTCTCCTATCTCTCGGCTTCTCTCTCTCTCACCTGCGAGCCTCTCTCCCTCTCCCTCTCGCGATCACTCGATCGCCATCCCCGCAACCCTCTCCGCCACCGCACACCACCCACGACCAGCCGATCATCTCTCTGCCTCTCTCAGTTTCGATTCCCTCTCAGTCTCTCTCTCGATTCCCCTCTCGTGCGATCTCTCTCTCTTTATCGTCTCACTCTCTCCCGTGAGTTCTCTCTTGTTCTGCTCCTCCCTCTCCTGCGCATGCGTGACTGTGCGCAACAGCGCGCGATTGCTCGTGCGACTGCTCGCGCGACAGCCCTGCCCCAGCGCGCACGAGACTTCTCCCTGCGCGCGCGACTACCACGGGCGACAGCCCTCCTGCGCGTGCCCCAGCGTACGATAGCCCCTTCCTGCGCACGCTGCTGCAACTCCTTCACTGCTTGCGCGCTTTCTGCCACTCTTGCAGAGCCCCAAACTACAGTCGCCCAAACCCTAGACTGCCTGCACTCATTTCCTGCGAAGGTCCGTACTGAGTTGTAGGCGCACGGACGTTAGGGTTGTGGACTGCGAAAACCCTAGGTTGATCTTGTTGGAGACTCGAGGAGTCGAGTTTGGTTTGATTATGGAAATAGGGAGTGACCACCCTCCCTAGAATGTGAGTGGGACCCTAATCTCTTGCATGAAATAGTGAAAATTTGATTTTACTGTGTTTTTAAACAAAACATGCTTTGATATGCATTGATTCGATGTGTGATATTTAATCTCAAATCTGTTTTGTGACTATTGGAGTGTCGTACTTATGTTTTCTACGATTATGCATCCATGTTTGAAAAGAAATGAAATTGTGTCTTGATTTGAGAAGCGAAATGTTTGCTATTCGACCATTGCATCGGTTGTTGATTTGAAATGATTTTGATGAAATGTATTTGGCACACGGATTTGAAATATTTTGATGAACTGTTAGGGCACCGGGATGCCCACTTGTGATTCGATACTATGATGATGATATTGATGATTCCGTAGCTACGAAGGGCGTTTATAGAGGCACGGGTTGCCTGGATATGCTTTGGCCAGAGGTATCCGCAAACGTCATGATTGTGATATGTATGGGCCCGGTTGAACCAGGTATTGGGGAGGTCCGTCAGAATAGGTGGTCTAGCACCGGGAGTTGTTTGTACATGATTGTGATGTTCCGTATGGGCCCAATTGAACCGAAAGGGGAGGTCCATCAGAATAGGCGGTCTAGCACTGGGAGTTGCTTGTACGTGCCAACGTCGGGGTTGAGAGCTACTTTTGAAACACTTTGCATATTAAAACCCCCGATACGCCTGTCCTTGGTCACGGTTGACCCTTGCCAGGATTCTTTCGGCTAGCTCTATGTTATACTTGATTTTTAAATGGATGCATATATGTGTGATATTGTGTGAATGATTAAAAGAGTTCATTTTATCGAACATATCATGATTTATTGCAAAAACTTGAAATTATTGGTTATGTATGATATTATTTGACACTCTAATTTTTACCTACACTATTAGTACTTGAGATTTATCCCCTCACTCACTGAGTATTCTTCCCTGAGTACTCACCCCTCCTCTTTCCCTCCTCAGACAGGATTATTGTTGCATCGGAGCGACGCTTCAGATTTTGGAGATTTTGGTGGATTTGAGTTATTCACGACGGTGAGATTTAAGTTTTAAATAAAAATATGAATTTCTTACTTTATGTCGACCCTGCGTGGTCTTGTTGAGGTCCGTAGTTGGCCGTGTACTTATTTTGGGATGACTGTATAATTTATGTATATTTATTTGCGAAACTCTCATATTTCATTTGCATTGAGGCAATTGTACGTATTTGAATAATACTTGGGAAAATTATTGTAAATTGTATAAAACTTAGGCCTGCTCGGTGTGGCGGCTGCTCATGCTCTAGTTGGGCATGACAGTAGAGGTCTGTAGGTAGGGTTGTTGATAGATTTTTATAGCCTTCCGTTGTTCTGGATGTCGGCTATGGGAGTTGTTGGTTTTGGAGAGGCCGGGATGGCCATTTGTTTTATTTTCAGGATGATTTTAAATTTATACAGGTATACAGGTTTAATTGTACATGGAAGACCTCCGATTTATGGGGAGGTTCTGCCCGATTTTCTGTAGAAATACTGCCGGCATCCAGGGCAACGGGCGGCTGTTCACAATTCCCGGTTCGGGGCGTGACAATATATATTGTTTAACTTAGGTGTAGCGTTACATTTTCGTACGAGGGATGACTCATTCGAGAAACGAGGATAGTTAGAGGGAATGACGTACCCTCCCCAGTCAAGGTGAGTGGGTCTTACTGTTGCCATGTAATTAATAAATAAAACCATATTTTATTATTTTCAAAGTATGATTTATGAAATGATTTGTAAAATGGTTTCGTTAAATAACTGTTAATATACTTTGTGATAAATAGAGTGTCCCAAAATTTTTAAATATGAATCTATGAATTTTGATGAAAAATATATGTGCCATGTTTTAAATCATGAAATGTACTTTGATGATATATGCTATAATATATTATATAGGATTTTCATGATTTTCCTCAACATGTAAGGCACTGTTGATTTATTAATGATATTGATGTGAGACTAAGTACTCGGACATTAGTATCTGAATCAACTTGACCGTAGATTGGGGATAGTACTTATAGACATGATACTATGATATGATAGGCGTTGTCCCACACAGACTTGTCTCGTATGCTATAACAGACCCATCTCGTTATATAGATTGTCACACGTTTGCGATATCATGAGACGTAGACACTCCACATGGTTGGGTGGTGTGTATATGATATTAGATAAATCGAAAGGGGAGGACTGAATGACGTTTCAGTCTAACACTTGGAGAGGCTCGACGCCAACTGTCATGCCCCGAACTAGGATCGTGAACAGCCGCTCGTTGTCCTGGATGCTGGCTGTATTTTTACAGAAAATCGGGCAAAACCTCCCCATAAATTGGAATTCTCCCATGTACAAATAAACCTGTTTAATCCTGTAAAATTCAAAAAATCATCCTGTAATTAAAATAAAAGGGTCATCCCGGCCTCACAACCCACCAACCACAGCAGACAACCAGCACAACGCTAGACTAAATAAACTATCAGCAATCCTAGCCACAGACCTCTACTGTCATGCCCAACTAGAGCATGAGCAGTTGCCACACCGAGCGGACCTAAGTTTTTTTTTTTTATACAATTTACAATAATTTTTTCAAGTATCATTCAAATACGTACAATTTCCTCAATGCAAATGAAATGTGAGAATTTCGTAAATAAATATATATAAATTATACAGTCATCCCAAATTAAATACACGTACAACTACGGACCTCAACAAAACCTCACAGGGTTGAAAATAAAATACGTAATTCTTCTTTCAAATTAAATTTAAGACCTCACCCTCCTGAACACCAAGTACACCCGAACTCTATAATCTGAAGTGTCGCTCCAGCACAACAATCTTATCTGAGGGAGGGAAAGAAGAGGGGTAAGTATCAAGGCAGATACTCAGTGAGTGACGGGATTAATCTCAATTACTAATAGTGTAGGTGAACATTGGAGTGTCAAATAATATCATTCGTAAACAATAATTCAAGTTTTACAGTAAATCATGGTATATTCAATAAAATGAACTCATTTATTCAATCACACGATATCATATATATATGCATCCATTTAAAATCAAGTAAGTCATAGAGCAAGTCGAAAGGATCCTGGCAAAGGTCAACCATGACCAAGGACAGGCGCATCGGGGGTTTTATTATGCAAAGTATTCAAAAGTCGCTCTCTACCCCGACGTTGGCACGTACAAGCAACTCCCAGTGCTAGACTGCCTATACTGACGGACCTCCCCTTTCGGTTCAACTGAGCCCATACGGAACATCACAATCATATACAAGCAACTCCCGGTGTTAGACCGCCTATGCTGACGGACCTCCCCAATACATGGTTCAACTAGGCCCATACATATCACAATCACGACGTTTGCGGATACCTCTGGCCAAAGCATATCCGGGCAACCCGTGCTTCTACAAACGCCCTTCGTAGCTACGGAATCAATCAAGTCATATCATATTATCACAAGTGGGCATCCCAGTGCCCTCACAGATCTTAAAACATTTTAAATCCGTGTGCCAATACATTCATCAAATCATTTCAAATCAGTATACCAATGCAACGGTAGAAAATGAAACTTATCAAATTTTCAAGTAATGGCATAATTTTGTTTCATTTTCAAACATGGATGCATAGTCATGAAAAACATAAGTTTAAGACACTCCAATAATCACAAAACAAATTTGAGATTTAATATCACACGTCGAATCAATGCATATCAAAGCATATTTTGTTTAAAAACACGGTAAAATCAGATTTTCACTATTTCATGCAAGAGATTAGGGTCCCACTCACAGTTTAGGGAAGGTATGCACTCCCAATTCCAACCCAAACCAAATCAAATTCCTCAATTGATCTTTCCTAATACACAATCACAGTCATCTCATCAATTTCCAAATAATTTTTGGGTTTATCCATTTTCCCTAATTTTATACAAATCCTAAATTCTTCAATTTATAAATGTATTCCAATTAATCAATATCATTCAATTTATAAATAAATAACGAAATCAAAACCAAATCTAAATTCAAACCTAAAACCGTTCAAAATCGAAAACCAAACTAAAATAAATAAATTTCCTACAAGATGGAAAAATTTTTGAAAAATTATACACTTTTCAATTTTCATCCGATTTCTTCAAACCATATCTCATTTTAAAGGTATTGAAACCTATTTTCATATTACGGAAATTGTATTTCGATTTCCTATATATAAGACAACTTAAATGAAAAGACTGCATCAATCCTTAAACTCAAAACCTAAATTTTGACTGTTTTCATGCATTCGTCAAATTAAATTCTAAGAGAAGTTATTCTAATCAAGTCGATATAATTCTATTATCCGGAACAGCCCAATTTGTATAAAATCCTATATTTAACCTAATTAATTACATATAACGTCAAATACGCATTTCAACTCTATTCTAACATTTATCCTAACATATACAATACACTCTTACTCTAATTTACCCTAAATTCGTCCAAATAAATCGAATAGGTTAGAAATCCCTTACCTAGGGTTTTCTCGAATCACAGACCTAACTTCCGAATGCACTTCGTTCAATCCAAAACCTGCAGTATTCCTAATTCGACGCATTTTAATAGTTAAGCTAAATTACTTAGAGATCAAGCCCTAGGGCTATTAATAAAAAACCAGCCCTCACCTACGCAGAATGGGATCGCAGTAAATTACAGCCTAGGGTTTTCTTTTTTGAAGATTGCAGGGGCTCTCGAAGGAGAGAGCAGAGATCTCGAGCGTGTGAGCAAGGAGGAGAAGCCGCTTGTAGCTGCGCGTGCTAGGAGCTGTCATGCGCAGGAAGGGAAGGTGGGCGCTACAGTCGCGCGCGCAAGGGATCTGTCGTGTGCTGTAGTCGCGCGCGCGTGCTACAGTTGCGCGCGCAAGGGAGCTGTCGCGCGTTGCAGTCACGCGTGCACAGGGAGAGAGAGATAGGGAGAAACAGAGAGAGAGCCGAGGGTAGAGAGAACTATGAGGGGGATAGAGAGAGAGAATGGCGGTGGTGGTGTGGTGGAGAGAACAAGGTGGAGCGGCGGTGAACCGCGGGAGAGAGAGAGACGACGAAGGAGAGATCGCGAGAGGTAGAGAAAGAGAGAGAGAAATCGGTCGACAGTGAGATGTAAAGAAAGAAACGATGGTGGAGGGGTTGATGGCAGCGGGGAGGAGGATGTCGGGTGAGGGAGGCAACGGGCGACGACGGAGGAGGGTATAAGAGGGAGAGACGGGTGAGGAAGATGAAGAGTCGTGTGGGAGAGAGAGAGAGAGAAAGCAGAGAGAGAAGGGAAAGAATTAGGGCTTTTAGCCCTAATTCGATTTTTTTTTTCTTTTTCTTTTTTTTTTATAATTAAATTTATAAATATTTAAATGAGTAAATAATTAAATAAATAAATGAATAAGTGTGTGTATATATATGTATATATATTTTTATACTCACCCTACAAATCGAAAGTACGAACACTTTAAATATACCAAAAGTTCGATTTAAAAACCCCAAAATCGAAAATAAATAAAAATTAAATATTTTTCCATATATATATAAATTGAGGATCATTTTATTAAATTCAAAATCAGAAATAATATACGGACACCGTAGTGTCGGTGTTACATTTTCTAACCCCCTAAAAATAAGTTTCGTCCTTGAAACTTGAAGGAAAGCTAAACGGTGAACAAATGGGGGTGCTGTCTCCTTATAGCCTCTTCGGGTTCCCAGGTCTCCTCCTTAACTTGGTCACTTTTCCACAAAACTCTGACCAATGAAACTTCCTTACTTCTCAGCTTTCTGACTTGCCGATCTAGAATAGCCAGGGCTGAACCGGAAGACTGAGGTCCTCTCGCAACTCAACAGGTGGTGGCTTAAGTACATGAGAAAGATCAGTTAGGTACTTCCTGAGTACTGAGACATAAAAAACGTCATGAATACAGGATAGTTCATATGGCAACTTCAATCTGTATACCACACTCCCGATCCTCTCAAGGTTACGGAAAGGTCCAATAAACCTAAGGCTCAGTTTGCCCCGCTACTTGAATCGAATCACCCTTTTCCAGGGCGATATACGTAGGAAAACCATGTCATCCACCTCCTATCAACATAGACTTCTTATCAGTCCTGAGCGGCCTTCATCCGCTCAGGAATGACCTTAATCTTATCTTTTGTTTCCTCAATCAACTCAACAATGTTGAGTTGCCTTTCACTTACCTCATCCCAGCATAACGGAGTACGTCATTTCCTCTCACATTATGGCTCACACGGGCATACCAATACTGGCCTGTTAGCTATTATTATATACAAACTCTACCAATGGGAGATGCCGATCCTAGTTGCTCTGAAAATTCCTAACACATACTCTTAGCATGTGCTTTAGGGGTGGTATGCGATGCTAAAGCTCAATCTAGTACTCAATGTTCCCTATAATATGGGTCAAAATCTAGAAGTGAATCTGGAGTCTCTGTCCGATGCTGTGGACATTGGTACCCCATGAAGTCTAATAATCGTGTCAATATAGAGGCTTATTAATACCTCTAAGGAATAATCAGCACGAATCGGAATGAAATGTGCGGACTTGGTGAGTCTATCGACGATCACCCAAATGGCATCATGCCGTGCTGAAGTTCGCGACAAACCCATCACAAAATCCATTGTGACGTGTTTCTACTTCCACTCGGGAATGGAAAAAGGCTGCGAAGCGCCTGTGAGTCACTGATGCTTGGCCATCATCTGCCGACAAACCAGACAACAAGCAACGAACTCTCTTTTTATACTAGACCACTAATGATTATCTCGGATAGTTAGGTACATTTTTGTACCTCCCAAATGCATAACGTAAGTGGAGGAATGAGCTTCCTCAAGAATATCTCTACGAAGATTCACTGTCGGCGGGAATACAAACCCGCTATCGATATACTATTAGTCCATTATCACGGACTCAGAACTCCTTGTCATCATCTCTATAGATCTATCAAAAATACCTTGGAGCTCCTCATTTGCTCCCTAAAGCTCCCTAATGCGGTTGAACAAGGTTGGCCTCATTTTAAATCAAGCTAGTAATGCTACTCGATCCTCACTAACCAAACTAACCCCTAATGTACGGAGTCCCATCAAACAAGAGAGATAAGCACTCTCTATATACTGAATTTCAAATCAACTGCTCACGAAGAGGAGTGATAACCAATAGCTCCTCATTTAGTGGTGAATATTGTCTACCCAACAGTTGGATGAATGAAGCTCTCACACAAGAATGGTTCGAGCCGGTGTACACATGAACATGGGCGTCGACTCCAAATATTTTCATGGTACCCATGATGCGAGAAATCAAAAGAGAGTCGATTTAGGATGCACAAAAGATATATATATATATATATTAAAATGGTTAAACTTCTAAGCCTTTAACTAACCATGATTGTACATATCATCATGAGATACATGATTTCAAAAAGAGGATCGAAATAGTTAAACTTATAGAGCTTTAACTAGTTAAGGCGGTACATAATCATCATGATACTCATGATTCAAAAAGGAGAGCACATATAAACTCCTAAACAAAAGAATTTACTGGAGGATTACCTATGGTCGTATCTGGGTTCGCCTAAGCATCCTCCTGAGTCGTAGCATACACATGGGCCTATGCCCTCGGCTCCTATAGTGAAGGGCCTAGTGCAGTGTTGCTCCCGACTGCAGTCCGTGAAGGGGTGTGTACTGAGTGTGCAGGTGCTCCCTGCTGACCCATCCATGGTCCACCCATATGTGTCTATGACATCTGACCTCTGTAACCTAGGTCAGGACAAGAGTTACGAATATGTCCTTGCTTCCCACACTGGAAGCATCTAGTTGGAGCTGCACAAGCTCCAAAATGGCGTCGGCCACAATTGTAGCAGATTAGAAACTGCTGTATCGTGGAATGACTAGAGACAGTAGGGGCTGGTGCTCTAAACCCCTGGGAACGCGGTCTCTGTCCCGGTCCTGTTGGTCTGAAGCTAGAAGAACCTCCTGGATATCCAAAACCTCTACCCCTCTTTGAAGACTGTCCACCCTATGACCCATTCTTCCTCTTCTGGTGACTCTCTCTCTGCCTGGCCTTAGCTTGGACGATCTCCTCTGCCCGATATGCTAAATCAATTACCTCTGAAAGTGTAAAAGAGGGAGTCACCGTCATATATTTCCTGATGCTCAATTGGAGGCCATCTTCAAACTTGAACCTCATCTGAGTAGGTATAGCCATGTCGGGGACGAATGCTGCTAGTCGTCTGAGCTCAGCCTCATACTCAGAGATTGATCTAGTCCCCTGGCGTAAATGCAGGAACTCCATCCTCATACGGTCCTACTGGAACGGGGTAAAGTACTTGCGGTCGAACTCTCGTACAAGGTCCTCCCACCGCAAGGTCTATGTAGCACTATCACGGATAGCCTCCCACCACGAGAGGGCATCTCCGTCGAGGAGTCTCTCAGCAACTCTCAATCTGAGCTCCTCTGACAACCCCAAATCCGTGAGGATCCTACGAATCCTGTTGATCTAGTGCTTTGCCGCTTCGACATCACTGGATCCTGAAAAGTTTGTGCATCCGAGCTGCCGAGACTCTTCCACCAACTAAGTGAGCTCATGGATGTGCCTCAAAGTAACCGAAATCTCATCGGTCGAAGCAGAAACAGAAGGACTGGCCATCGGAGGAGTAACCGGTGCCGTAGGAGCCGGCACGGCCGCAGGTGCGGTCGCTGAAGTCTATAGTGGAGGTGGGGGCATCTGCGCCCCATATCTACTGAACCACTCCTGCCACTGCCTAAAGGCGTCGAGTGGTGGCGGAGAAATCTCGGCTGCACCAGCCAGTGGAGGTGCTAGGGTGGCACTGGTGAAGTCTCGGGTGCCACAAGTGCATCAAACACTGAGGGACTCTCTAGTGGTGCACCGCGCCTACCACGTCTAGGCGGCATAGTTCTGCAAAGAGAGTACCGTTTCATTAGATAAAAGCAAGGATTAGGGTTAGTTACGGAGTAACTAACCCCCTAAAAAATTTGAGTTATGAATTAAGGCATTCGAATCTAATGAGAGGTGTACCACTCATACACCTGCCTAAATGTATCAAATGATGGTGATGGAACCGTGGCTATAATAGCTGGCTGAGAGAGTGTTAGAAGGGTACACCTGATGAGGAAACATTCTCGAGTATTCTAGATGTCTCAGATACAAATCTAATACCTTATCTAGTAATCATAGCCTTACAAAGGAAGAGCTTAAATTAGATATGATTCAAAAATTAGGGTTAATTACAAAGTAACTAACCCCAAAAAATGAATAAAATTATAAGTTTAAGAACTGATAAAACCAAATGCTAGGTTAGATATGCACCGTATCTAACCCCCTAAAAAGAATAACTCATATGCCTAAGACCATGTACTGGGATCTCATGACTGTAAAGAAACTCTCATATGCATTGAGGACTTTTAAATCATACTTGGGAATATTTTTCAAAACTATTTTATCAAACACAGCTCTTAACCTAGAGCTCTGATACCAACCGAACTGTCATGCCCCGAACCGGGATCGTGAACAGCCGCCCGTTGCCCTAGATGCCGGCTGTATTTTTACAGAAAATCAGGCAGAATCTCCCCATAAATCGGAAGTCTCCCATGTACAAATAAACCTGTTTAATCCTGTAAAATTCAAAATCATCCTGTAATTAAAATAAAAGGGCCATCCTGGCCTCATAACCCACCAACCACAACAGACATCCAGCACAATGCCAGGCTAAATAAACTATCAACAATCCTAGCCACGGACCTCTACTATCTTGCCCAACTAGAGCATGAGTAGCCGCCACACCGAGCGGACCTAATTTTTTTTTTTTATACAATTTACAATAATTTTCCCAAGTATCATTCAAATACGTACAATTGTCTCAATGCAAACGAAATATGAGAGTTTCGTAAATAAATATACATTAATTATACAGTCATCCCAAATTAAATACACGTCCAACTACGGACCTTAACAAAACCTCGCAAGGTCGAAAATAAAATACGTAATTCTTCTTTCAAATTAAATTTAAGATCTCACCCTCCTGAACACCAAGTTCACCCGAACTCTATAATCTGAAGTGTCGCTCTAGCACAACAATCCTGTCAGAGGGAAGGAAAGAAGAGGGGTGAGTATCAAGGCAGATACTCAATGAGTGAGGGGATTAATCTCAAGTACTAATAGTGTAGGTGAACATTGGAGTGTCAAATAATATCATTCATAAACAATAATTCAAGTTTTGCAGTAAATCATGGTATGTTTAATAAAATGAACTCATTTATTCAATCACACGATATCATACATATATGCATCCATTTAAAATCAAGTAAGTCATAGAGCAAGCCGAAAAGATCCTGGCAAAGGTCAACCATGACCAAGGACAGGTGTATCGGGGGTTTTATTATGCAAAGTGTTCAAAAGTCGCTTTCTACCCCGACGTTGGCACGTACAAGCAACTCCCAGTGCTAGACCGCCTATACTGACGGACCTCCCCTTTCGGTCCAACTGGGCCCATACGGAACATCACAATCATGTACAAGCAACTCCCGGTACTAGACCGCCTATGCTGACGGACCTCCCCAATACATGGTTCAACCGGGCCCATACGGAACATCACAATCATGTACAAACAACTCTCGGTGCTAGACCGCCTATGCTGACAGACCTCCCCAATACATGATTCAACCGGGCCCATACATATCACAATCACGACGTTTGCGGATACCTCTGGCCAAAGCGTATCCGGGCAACCCGTGCCTCTACAAACGCCCTTCGTAGCTACGGAATCAATCAAGTCATATCATATCATCACAAGTGGGCATCCCAGTGCCCTCACAGATCTTAAAACATTTTAAGTCCATGTGCCAATACATTCATCAGATCATTTCAAATCAGTTTACCAATGCAACGGTAGAAAAGAAAACTTATCAAATTTTCAAGTAATGGCACAATTTTGTTTCATTTCAAACATGGATGCATAGTCATGAAAAACATAAGTTTAAGACACTCCAATAATCACAAAATAGATTTGAGATTTAATATGACACGTCGAATCAATACATATCAAAGCATGTTTTATTTAAAAACATGGTAAAATCAGATTTTCACTATTTCATGCAAGAGATTAGGGTCTCACTCACAGTTTAGGGAGGGTGTGCACTCCCAATTCCAACCCAAACCAAATCAAATTCCTCAATTGATCTTTCCTAATACACAATCACAGTCATCTCATCAATTTCCAAATAATTTTTGGGTTTATCCATTTTCCCTAATTTTATACAAATCCTAAATTCTTCAATTTATAAATGTACTCCAATGTAATCAATTTCATTCCATTTATAAATAAATAACGAAATCTAAACCAAATCTAAATTCAAACCTAAAACCATTCAAAATCGAAAACCAAACTAAAATAAATAAATTTCCTACAAGATGGAAAAATTTTTGAAAAATCATACACTTTTCAATTCTCATTCGATTTCTTCAAACCATATCTCATTTTAAAGATATTGAAACCTATTTTCATATTACGGAAATTGTATTTCGATTTCCTATATGCAAGACAACTTAAAATAAAAAGACTGCATCAATCCTTAAACTCAAATCCCAAATTTCGACTGTTTTCATTCATTCGTCAAATTAAACTCTAAGAGAAATTATTCTAATCAAGTTGATATAATTCTATTATTCGGAACAGTCCAATTTGTATAAAATCCTATATTTAACCTAATTAATTACATATAACGTCAAACACGCATTTCAACTCTATTCTAACATTTATCCTAGCATATACAATACACTCTTACTCTAATTTATCCTAAATTCGTCCAAATAAATCGAATAGGTTAGAAATCCCACACCTAGGGTTTTCTCGAATCGCAGACCTAACTTTCGAATGTACTTTGTTTAATCCAAGACCTGCAGTATTCCCAATTCGACGTATTTTAACAGTTAGGGTAAATTACTTAGAGATCAAACCCTAGGGATATTAATAAAAAACCAGCCCTTACCCACGCAGAATGGGATCACAGTAAATTGCAGCCTAGGGTTTTCTTTTCTGAAGATTGCAGGGGCTCTCGAAAGAGAGAGCAGAGCGCTCGAGCGTGTGAGCAAGGAGGAGAAGCCGCTTGCAGCTGCACGTGCTAGGAGCTGTTGCGTGTAGGAAGGGAAGGGTGGGCGCTACAGTCACGCGCGTAAGGGCTCTGTCGTGTGCTGCAGTCGCGCATGCACTGGGGGCTGTCACGCACTGCAGTCGCGCGCGCAAGGGAGCTGTTGCGCGCTGCAGTCACGCGCGCGCAGGGAGAGAGAGATAGGGAGAAACAGAGAGAGAGCCGAGGGTAGAGAGAACTATGAGGGGGATAGAGAGAGAATGGCGGTGGTGGTGTGGTGGAGAGAACGAGGTGGAGCGGCGGTGAACCGCGGGAGAGAGAGAGACGACAAAGGAGAGATCGCCAGAGGTAGAGAAAGAGTGAGAGAAATCGATCGACAGTGAGATGTAGAGAGAGAAACGATGGTGGAGGGGTTGATGGCAGCGGCGGAGGAGGCGGTCGGGTGAGGGAGGCAACGGGCGATGACGGAGGAGGGTGTAAGAGGGAGAGACGGGTGAGAAAGATGAAGAGTCGTGTGGGAGAGAGAGAGAGAGAGCAGAGAGAGAAGGGAAAGAATTAGGGCTTTTAGCCCTAATTTGATTATTTTTTCTTTTTCTTTTTTTTTTTATAATTAAATTTATAATTATTTAAATGAGTAAATAATTAAATAAATAAATGAATAAGTGTGTGTATATATATATGTATATATATTTTTATACTCACCCTACAAATCGGAAGTACGAACACTTTAAATATACCAAAAGTTTGATTTAAAAACCCCAAAATTGAAAATCAATAAAAATTAAATATTTTTCTATATATATATAAATTGATGATTATTTTATTAAATTCAAAACCATAAATAATATACGGACACTGTAGTGTCGGTGTTACACCAACACTAAGGTTTTGGGTTGTTTTTTATTTACATATAAAAATCCCTTGGTGGCTTATCATTAGTCGAGGTAGACCTTTGCCGAGAACATGATTTGGCATGATCTTACGATTTATGACATGAGAATTTTGGATGCATATGTTTTGATTGGATAGTAAATTGTGTTGAAATTGCTATGATTTTGATAATATGTCGTGCATGGATATACATATATATATATGACTTTGATACTTCATCCTTACCTCAATTATTATTTACATGTCACGAATTTCTCACTCACTGAGTATTCGATTATACTCACCCCACAATAATTTTTAAATCTCTATAGAGTTAGTCATTGGAGAGACACATTGACTTATTTCGACGTACGTAGTATTAGAGACCGCTTACGGTAATTATTTTTCGCTATGTTTTGAGGTTGTTAGTTGATCATATGGGTTGACTGTATGTAGTAATAGAATTCTCGGTTAAAATTCATATTTGTTCTGACAAAGTACTTTATATATATATGAGGACTTTATATTTATTACTTTGAGTTGAAAAATGACTTGGAAAAATGATTTTGAAAATATATGTAGCTGTTTTATGATTAGCCATGCATTGTCTTGGGATACGTGGCACGGTTGGGCCAGTGTCAAGATAACAGGCGACTATTCACGGCCTCTAGATTGTAGATTGGGGCGTGACATCTACCGACCAAATGCCTGAGAGATTTCTGAACAATCCCAGGAGCAGAATTTCACATTTTTATTAAATTAATTATTTCTTCCACACTTTTATAAAATAAAACACAATATAATAAAATTTATAAAAATTTTAAAATAGCCCATTTAAAGTTAACAATACAATTCATATTTGTCCGGTGTTACATGTTTGGGGTTGAAGGTCGAATAAAATGATGAAGGTCGATGAGGTTGTTGAAGGTCGGTGATGAAGGATTTGATGGTGTTGGAAAAGCAACAGATTAACAAAGATGAAGGTTGGCAATGAAGGTCTATGAAATCAAGAACAATGAAGGTCGGTGAGGTCATTGAAGGTCGGGGATAAAGGATGGGACAGAGAGATGATAGGAGGCAAAGCAAGCGGTTAGGGCAATGAGCTGTGGTTATGGCAGGAGACGAAAAGAAGAGAATGAAAGCAAAATCAAAACATGCAACCCTAAAAAATAAAAATCCCTCTTAGTAACAAAAATACTTTTTCATCCCTAACCTAGCAATGAATGTAGTTGTTCGTCCCTAAGTTAGCAATGGATGGCATGTTCGTCATTGAAAACAGCAACGAATGCCCTATCCATTGCTGAATCAACGACATATGTCATGTCCGTCACTGGTTTTAGTGATGGATAGGCAATCCATCACTGAATTTAACAACGAATTTAGTTTTTGTTACTAATTTAGCAGTAGAATTCCCAATTCATTACTAACTTAGTAACGAAAACTAAATCCATCACTAACTTGGTGATGAAAAGCAAATATGTCACTAAATTTAGCGATGCAGGTATGAATCCGTCGCTAAATAACCTATTCATCGCTGATTTTTGTGATGGATAGGCAATCTATCGTTGAATTCAGTGACGAAGATAAAAATTCCTTGCTATCAGTAATTTAGTGATAAAAGTCTGAATCTGTCGCAAAATTTAACAACGAAACTCAAATTTGTTGCTAACTTAGTGACAAAATGTGTTTCCGTCACTAACTTAACAACAAAAATCCTAATTCATTGCTAAATTTAGCCACAAAAGTATGAATTCGTGATTAATTTAGTGACAAATAGTGTTTTCGTTGCTAAATTTAGTGATGGATTAAGATTTTTGTCACTAAATTAGCAATGAAAATTTGTTTTATCACTAAATTTAGTGATGGATTTAGATTTTCGTTGCTAAATTAGCAACGAATTGGTATTTTATTGCTTTAGCATCGAAACTTGCGACAAAATCTATATTTAGCAACGAATTAGCTGTTTGCGATTAAATTGACAACGAAAAAATAGTTTTCTGAAATTTATGACAAAATTAGAGACGAAAAAATATTCGTCATGTGATTCATTGATAAACAGAACTTGATTTTAATACTTACATAATAACTAAATTATTTAAACAAATTTGTTAGTTCTCTGAGCGTTATGATTGATAATATTTAAAATAAATATAAATTCCTTTTCCTAATCTCCAAAAGAGTTGTTTAATGCCTAATATAGTCTTTTACATAGAATAAGGTTATGATGAGTTAAATTATTTATTATTAAAAATGGTTAATTTGATAAGATTTGTAATATTTACTATGTATTCAACTCGATTTCGTTTCTCAGAAGGGGTTAGAAAGAGAGATGCGGTGGAAAATATTTCATAAAATAGTGTAGAAGGAATTTAGTCACAAAATTAGCTGTAAATTCTCAAGTGCCGTTGCAAATTACTGACGAGTTTAGCCAAAAAAATATTTTTATGGCTAATTAGTGACAAAATTAGTCACGAAAAACAAAATTCATTACTAAAGTTTGCTATGAAAATATTTTGGCGGCTAATTAGCAACGAAATTTGCCACAAATTTAGCTTTCGTTAGTAAATTTTGTGACGAAACAGAGATTCATCACTAAATTTAGCGAGAAGATTAGATTTGTGGCAAAATTAAATGACGAAACTTTTATTCGTTGCTATTTAGTCATGAAAATATTTTGATGACTAATTAACAATGAACTTAGTCATGAATACACTATTTGTTGCTAATTTTGCCATGAATACGCTTTCATCGCTAATTTCGTTGCAAAATAGTGATGAATTCCATTTTCGCCCTTAAATTCGTCATAAAATAGCAACGAATTTATTTCATCACTAAATTCTGTTACTAAAACCATTGTTTTTTGTAATAATGTGAGGCTGGTTTAGGACAAGTATAATGTAACAACTATGATTAAGAGTTAATCATAGTTAGAAAGATTAGTTAGTAGTTAATAGATTGGTTAATAGTTAGGTAAAATTGTTAAATAGTTAATAGTATTAATTAGTATAAATAGTGTAAATAGTAATATCCAATACATATAATGGCATTGAATGGAATAATATTGAAATTCTTCTTTCTCTCTCTTTGTATTCTCTCTCCCTCTCTAGTATTTCTCTCTCTCTTCTTTATTCTTTCTCTCTTTCTCTCTTTCCCTCCCCCTTTCTCTATCTTTTTGCCACTCTCTAGAGTGGAGTTGTGACAAATTGGTATGAGATCCCACGATTCTCGATATGATAAATGGTGGAAGATGATTGATTTGAGAAATATAAAAAGGAACAAGAAATTCGAAGGCAAGAATGGAAGAAAAAATGGGAGGAATGTGATAAAAGGATGAAAGCTCTTATGGCAAGCATTAATACAAATTAAACATTCTATTAAAAATGTATGGTATCGATGAGGATATCAAAACTTTTATTGCAAAGGAGCAAGAAAATGAAAAGAAATTGGTAAGCAGTAAAATAAATCAAGTGGCAGAAGAAACAATGTCAAAACACATGGAAAAGCAAGGTATTGAAACACTTTCTAAACCTCTCATTTTACCTACTCTTAGTGAAGAAATGTCGAGAGTAGAAGGACTTCAATTGTCCAAGAAAGAAACTGTTAATGATGGGTTTTTGTCAAACTCTCCAAATATTGAACTTCCACTGTTCATAGGTCAAAATCCTTTACCAAAAAGAAATTCAAGAAAACTTTCTCTCAAACTTTCCTATCTTTATTTTTCTTCCACTACTCTCCTTGTAACTTAAGTTATATTCATTGTTCGTTTTCATCACCTTTTTTCTTAACACAAATGTAAGTCTTGGTTCAAAATTCATGGATTTAAAGTCTCAATTCTTTATTTTCCATCCTTGAGAACAAGTATATTTTCAAAGGGAGAAGTATTGTAACAACTATGATTAAATGTTAATCATTGCTAGAAATATTAGTTAGTAGTTAACAAAATTAATTAGCATTTAATAGATTAGTTAGTAATTAGGTGAAGTAGTTAAATATTTAGTATAATTAGTTAGTATAAATAGTATAATAACAATCTCCAAGATATATAATGGCATTGAATGGAATGATATTGAAATTCTTTTTTCTCTCTCTTTGTATTATCTCTCCCTCTTTAGTCTTTCTGTCCTCTATCTTTAGTTTCTCTCTCTTTCTCTCTCTCTCTGTCCTTTTGCCACTCTTTAGAGTGAAATTGTGACAAATTGGCATCTGAGCCTACGATTTTTGGTATAATTAATGTCAACAGATGATTGGTTTAAGGAATATAAAAAAGAACAAGAAATTTGTAAGCAAGAATGGAAGAAAAAATGGGAGGAATGTGATAAAAAGACGGACGCTCTCATGGCAAGTATTAATGAAAAATTAAATATTTTTTTAAAAATATATGGTATTGATAAGGATATCAAAACTTTGGTAGAAAAGGAGCAAGAAAATAGAAAGAAGTTGGAAATTAATAAAACAAATCAAGTGGCAGAAGAAATAATATCGAAACCTATAGAAGAACAACATATTGATATACTTTCTAAACCTTTCATTTTATCTACTCTTAATAAAGAAATGTTGAGAGTAAAAGGATTTCAATTGTTTAAGAAAGAAGCTGTTGATGATGGGTTCTTGTCAAATTCTCCAGAAATTAAACTTTCACTGTTCATAAGGCAAAATCCTTCACCAAAAGAAGTTCAAGAAAAGTCTCTCTCAAACTCCCCCATCTCTATTTTTCTCCCACTACTCTCTTTGTAACTCAAGTCACATCCATTGTTCATCTTTATCACCTTATTTCTCAATACAAATACAAATTTTGGTTTAAAATTCATGGATTCAAAATCTTAATTCTTGGTTTTCCATCTTTGAAGACAAGGATGTCTTTAAATGGGAAAGTATTATAACAACTATGATTAAGAGTTAATCAAAATTAGAAATATTAGTTAGTAGTTAATAGATTTGTTAGTAGTTAGGTGAAGAGATTAAATAGTTAATAAAATTAGTTAGTATAAATAGTAATCTCCAAGATATGTAGTGGCATTGAATGGAATGATATTAAAATTCTTCTTTCTCTTTTTTTTGTATTCTCTCTCTCTGTGTTCACTCTCTATTCCTCTCTCTCTCTCTTTCTCTATCTTTTTCCCATTCTCTAGAGTGGAGTTAAGACAAATTAGTATCAAAGGCCATGATTCTTGGAATAACCAATGGCATAAGATGATTAGTTCGAAAAATATAAAAAGGAACAAGAAATTCATAGGTAAGAATGGAAGAAAAAATGGGAGAAATATGACAAAAGGATGGATGCTCTCATGGCAAGCATTAATACAAATTAAACATTTTATTAAAAATGTGTGTTATCGATAAAGATATCAAAACTTTAGTGGCAAAGGAGCAACAAAATGAAAAGAAATTGGAAAGCAGTAAAATAAATCAATTGGCAAAAGAAACAACGTCAAAACCCATTGAAGAATAAGGTATTGAAACACTTTCTAAACCTCACATTTCACATACTCTTAGTGAAGAAATGTTGAGGGTAGAAAGATTTCAATTGTCCAAGAAAGAAGCTGTTGATGATGGATTCTTGCCAAGCTCTCCAAAGATTGAACTTCCATTGTTCGTAGGGAAAAATCTTTCACCAAAAAAAAGTTCAAGAAAAGTCTCACTCAAACTCCCCTTTCTCTATTTTTCTTCCACTACTCTCCTTGCAACTTAAGTTTCATCGTCATCACCTTATTTCTCAACACAAATGCAAGTTTTGGTTCAAAATTCATGAATTCATATCTCAATTATTGATTTTCCATCATTGAAGACAACGATTTTTTCAAAAGGGGATGTATTGCAACAACTATGATTAAGAGTTAGTCATAGTTAAAAATATTAGTTAATAGTTAACAAGATTAGTTAGTAGTTAATAGATTGGTCAGTAGTTAGACGATGTAATTAAATAGTTAGTGGAATTAGTTAGTATAAATAGTATAAATAGTAATCTCCAAGACATATAATGATATTGAATAAAATGATATTAAAATTTTTCATTCTCCCTTTTTGTATTCTCTCTCCTTATACTCTCTCTCTCTCTCTCTCTCTCCCTTCCTCTCTCTCTATCCTTTTGCCACTCTCTAAAGTGGCGTTGTGACATATAATATTTTGTTAATGCAGAACTCCATACAAAACCACAAGATCCATTGTCAACTAGTTTGGTTTAAGATACCTGGTTTTCACCCAGGAGACTCGGATTCAAATCCCCGCAATGGAAGGTTTGTGTTTTCTTTTTGGACATATATATATAGATATATATATATATAGTGGAAGATTCGTATTTCAATCGTCATCAACATAGAGGTCCAGATCACTTTTCATTTACTTCCTCACCTTCCCCTTTAATTACACACAATTTGTCATTGTTAGTATAACTGTTTTCCCAATTAGGGTTTTTCTCTCCTTTCTTTTTTCTTCTTCTTCTTGGTGATTTTCATAAATTGAAAAGAAGTCTAGTCCCCGAGTCCCAATTAGGGTTGTTATGCAAATCAACTTGAATTCAATTTGCTCGTGAGCCACTCAGTCAATGATTTTACTCGACTCAATTTTGACCGAACTCGACTTAAAATCAACTGGTTTTATTATATAATCGAGTCAAGTTCGAGTAATTGAATTTTGGATTCGAAAACTGGTCAAGTAACTCGATAATATATATTAATATATATATGATTATATAAAAAATTAAATTAATTAAAATATATTAATTATTATATAAAAATCGAGTTTTCGAATCAAGTTCGAGTCCTATTATTACTACTCGTCGAGTTTGAGTTCAAACACAGAGAAAGTTAGGATCGACTTGACTCGAATACACCTCTAATCCTAGTCGGATATGAAAATCGGAAATGAGTATAAAACGATATGCGAAAATAGTAGTTTATAAGAATACAAGAAATGAAAATACGAGCATATGCGTAAATATTAAAAATATAAAAATTTATATATATATTAATTAATTTATGAAAATAATAGAATAGCTGTCTTTTATAATAAAATTTTAAAATAATCAACTATATAATTATTAATTATAAGATAAATAATATAAAAAATAAAAATTATAATTAAATAAACAAATAATTTCTTAAATATGAAAAAATTGGTAAAAATAAAAAGTATAAGAATTTTTACATAAATATTAATTAATTTAATATGTTGAAATAATTTAAAAATGGGGAAACGTAAGTGCTAAGAAATTTCCGTTCGTAATTGGTGTTATTGGTCAAAGTTTATAAACTAATTCTTAATTTTTTTCCTTAAATTTAATAAAATCTCTTTTTATCTTCCTTTCAAGAACCCAACTTTAAACCCCTATTTACCACAAAAGAAAGATAGATTTTATTCGGGATGCTTGTTTTTTGAAAGGTGAAACATGACTTAAGTTGGTTCCAGATAGTCCACTCCAATATAAGAGCATTTCTTTTCTGAAAATTATGTGTATTAAAAAAAATACAACAATTTACCCATTTTCTTTTCAATATTTATAAGTAACAAAAACTCATTTCAGTTTAATTAATTGGTAAAATATCTCAAGATACTCTCTCTCTCATTCTTTCTTCCTTTATTTTGCCCACATTCCTTCAAAGATTAGTGGGTGATTTCCTACACTACTAACTCAAATGGGAGGACTTGGTTGTCTAACGATCTTGATCAATAAAACTTATAAAAAACTATCAGAGGGTTCTCCAGCAAGGAGACTCCAATGCTCAAGCTAAAAAGCGATTTCCAAAAGAAAGGAAACAGACTGATATTAAGAGGAGAGAGCTCTGTATGACTTGTGTGTGAAGTATAGGTCTAGAGGACTTAGCTGGGTGGTGGGTGCATTGAAGCTTATATAGCTTTTACATGTGAGAGTCGTGTGTAAGAAGGTGATAAAAACCTAGTTTTCTTATGAGACCATCCCAAGATTTTATGAAATCATATCATAGGATTCTTAAAGATTGCAAAATCTATCCAGTTTGAAAGGTCCAAATCTTTATGGAGATTCTTTTTCTTGTCGATCAAGATTATAGGTCATCCTTCTATTTACGTGAGATTCTCCCTGTGATTTGGGAAGAGCGAATATTATGTTAGTGGGTAGTGCATTGACCACCGAGCACCAACTAGTTAAAGTACCACATAGGTGGTTATCGGGAGAGAGGTGATCGACAAGCATCAGGAGAGCTTATTGACAAGATGGGGATCAGGCTATCTTTGGGCCCAACATGATTTGGGCCATGTATCATCACTTCCTCGCTAATCTTTACATCACATCGAAAGAAAGGCGTAAAGAGTAAGTCAAGATTCGCTATTTGGAAGATCACGAGAGTGTAAATGCGTTCAACCATCGAATAAATGATCCCGGATTAAATGCTTCGTGGGGAGTTGAAGAGGTTGAGGCCCCATATTTATTACACATGTTTCTTATTGGGTCATTTCGTCTGCTTAAGATCAGCGAAGATCATGTCTTTACGGCTATCAATAGGGATTATATGGCTCAGCATTATGTCAGAGATACGGAGTGCTCTCAAGAGTGATTCTATGAATTCCTTTTGTTAATGGCTAGTGTTTCTGAGAGGTTCTGCAAGTTTGGATTTTGAGCTATAAAACCCTATGGTTTAGAGAATTTCTACCAACATGAGTTTCCATTAAAGAGGGGGCTACTAATACAAGGTTCCATCATACCATTTGGTGTCTAAACAGTAGGGTGGAGCTCGTCAGGGGTTCATAGGAATCTAACCTTGTGGAAGGCAAAACCTTTGTTCATAGAGGGATCTCCCTTCTCTAGGTCGAATTCGTTGTCCTTCCGATTGGTGTAGCATAGGTTGTTTGAGATACTTCTTAGTACTCTATTAGGTCGAGCGATAGGAGGAGTTGGGGGGTAATGAGAGACTTGATGCATCCTCATAGTTTCTCTCATAACCTTTTCTGCTCCTTCACGAAATCCTTTATGACTTTTGCCAGAAAGGGTTTGTACTTTTTACTCTCCTCAACTTCACTGCTTTGGGATGGCTTGATGGGTTGGAGAGGCTTTTGCGATCTTCTTGTCTCGAAGCATTTTACTATAGATTCCTCATGTTGTTCTTTCGATGTAACTCAGTCCATCTTTGGGACTTGTAAATTTTCTTTTTCAACTGTGCATTCCAATATTTACTCATTGTATTAAAATAAAATGAGAGCTTTTGTTACTCACTGATTTTGTTCTCTGGATAATTGCTTCGTTCGTTGGTAGTCTGTCGATGTGCATGATGAGTACCGAGTTACTGAGTGACTGATCTAGCCGATAGGATTTGCTCGATAGGAGACTCCTTGGTAGGTTTCCTTACGGTTAGGTGCGGGACGAAACTTTCCTCTCTTTCGTCCCAATAATCTGTGACTAAAAAGAGTGAGTCCATTCAATTAGAGAGGTCTTTTCTTTTTTTTTTATGCTTTTATTTGAGAGTTTAACCAAGTGAGAGAGCCACATATGTCTTGCCTAGGAAATTCATCCCTTAACACATTCATCCATGGTGACACTTGCTTATTCAGGGAGATAGATCTTACGATAGACTCTGTTTGGGAGGACTAGGTGATTCTAGCCTGTTTGGGGAGATAGATCCCAATAATAAACTCTATATGGGAGGACTGAACGATACTAGCCCATTCGGGGAGTAGATCTCAATGATAAACTCCATATGGGAGGACTGGGCGATTCTAACCCATTCATGGAGATAGATCCTAATGATAGAATTTGTTTCAGAGGACTGGATAATTTTAGCCCATTCAGGGAGATAAATCGCTTGTCAATGGTAGTAGATACGCAGGTTCTCGGAGTTCCATGTTCAAGATACAGTCGAGATGTCTAGGTGGTTGAGGTGATAAGTGTCTGGGTGAACCTCTGAGCGTATTCCGTAGGGACCTTCCCAATTGGGCACTAATTTACTCCTTGGTTAGGTTTAATCGGTTGCTTCTACTTTCCTCAGTACCAAGTCGCCTGGCTTAAATGTTCTAGCTCTGACCTGTTGGTTGTTATACCTTATCATTTGCTACTGATAAGCGACCATTTGAGTAGATGCAGTTTCCCTCAATTTGTAAAGTAGGTCTAAACATTCACGTTGCACAGACTCATTTTGCCGTTCTTCGTATTGATCCACCTTTAGCGAGTGGATCCTAATTTTAACTGCTATGATCGCCTCGTATCTATATGTGAGGTTGAATGGTGTTTCTCCTGTTGCCCTTTGAGACGTTGTTCAGTAGGCCCACATGATGCTATAGAGTTCATCTACCTAACGATCTTTAACTTCGTCTAGTGCGGCTTTTAGTCCTTATAGGATCATTCGATTAGTCACCTCTGCAAAGCCATTTGCTCTATATACATGAGAGCTCGAAATGGAGTTGTATACCTTATCATGTACATAGACTATTATACGTGTTTTGGTTGAGTTTATCTGATCTCGCATAAGTCTGAAGCATTAGAATGCTTTAGGAGATTTGTTGGCGAGATTAAAAATCAGTTAGATTTGAGAGTGAAAACTCTCAGAGTTGAATGAAGGTGCAAATATTTGTCTAAACAATTCAGAGAGTTCTGTTTCAAGAAGAGTATTACGAGACAGTTATCTATTCCTTCCACTCTTCAGTAGAATAGAGTAGCAGAAAGAAGGAATAGAACTTTATTGGAGATGGTGAGTTCTATGATGGCGCAGGTCAATTTGCTCATCTCCCATTCGAGGGATGCATTATTGGCTGCAGTCTACATCCTCAATCGTGTTCCATCAAAGTCCGTAGTTAGTAGCCCATATGAGCTTTAAATAGGGAGGTAGCCTGACCTTAGCCACTTAAAACCATGGGGTTGTACTGCGTATGTTCACGATTCTTCACATCCACATGGCAAGTTAGGTTTGCGAGAAAAGAAGTGTATCTTTATAAGATACTCAGAACACTCCAAGGGAAATGTGTTCTTTAGTGACTATATGGATGGTACTGTCATTGAAATTAAGTATCGTGATACCACGTTTCTTAAGAGTGATTTCCCTAAAAGAGGTGAAATCGATCAGGACTTTACTTTCTATAAGATGGATGAGTCTAGTGGCTCAACTAAACCTAGTAGAGGAACTTAAGAACCCGTTATAGATCTTGTTCCTAGGAAGTGATCCATATAGAGGTGAAAGGATTCCTCCTCCTCGTGAGAGCAGTCAAGGACATGTACTTAAACGTCGTTTCCTGATTGAGGGTGAAATCCTCATTGTGAATCTTGAAAATGATGAGAAACCCAAAATGGTTCAGGAGGCTCTTGAGGGTTCTGTGATGGACCGTTGGTTGAAGGCCGTCGATAAAGAGATGGAATCAATGAGAATCAATGGGTTTTGGGATTTAGCTAATTTGGCTAAGGGTAGAAAGGACATTAGGAACAAGTAAGCTCTCAAGATCAAGAAAAAGACTGACGGATTGGTGTAGAGGTATAAGGCCCATCTGATAACTAGGGGTTATACTCAGACTAAGGGTATGGTTATCTCGATCCGTTTACTTTTAGCGATTGTCACAGACATACATATAAAGTTATACCAGATGGAAGCTAAGACTATCTTCCTAAGTGGAAGTTTGGATGAGGAGATCAATATGAAACAACCCTTTGGCTTTGTTTCTGTGGGTCAGGAGGATGAGGACTATCAATTTCAGAAGTCGATATATGACCTTAAACAACCATCTAAATAGTGGCACCTGAGATTTCATGAAGAGGTGATTTCTTACAGTTTCGTGATGATCGAGGAGGATCATTGCATATACCTTATACATTCTTCTAATTCGTTTGTGATCATGTTTTTATGTGTGGATGACATTCTGTTGGTTGGGAATAATAGAAATTATCTGATGACCATCAAAAACATGGTTGTCATCGAGTTTTGATATGAAGGACATAGATGAGACTCAGTTCTTCTATGGAGTTAAGATCCAGAGGGATCTCTCAAGATGGGTGTTAGCTCCTTCACAAGAATCATACATTAGGAAGGTTCTCTAGTGTTTCAAGATAAGCAATTGCAACTCCATAAATACTCTTATCACTAAAGGTGAAGGCCCGAGTCTTAACATGTGTCATAAAATTCAGGAAAATGAATAAAGGAGACGTATAAAATCTCTTATGATAGTGTAGTGGATAGTCTGATGTACGTAGTATTGCGTATATGACCATAGATTTGTTTTGCAATTAGTTTGACTAGTAGGTATCAATTGAATCCTAGAAGTGATTACTGAAGAGTAGCGAAAAGGATTCTGAGATATCTTAAGAGAGTTGCAGACCTCTCCTTGTGTTACGGAGGAGGTGATTTGCGTTTCGTTGGATATTTAGATGACAACTAGGGTGGCGATCTAGATGGACACAAATCAATATTAGGTCTTTGCTATCTTGTGGTGCAGCAAGAAACAAACTTGTGTGTCTCTGTCTATGGTAGAGGCTGAACTTGTGGCATGTCCAGCTACAGTTTAGGAAAGTGTTTAGTTCTGAAAATTTTTAGATGACTTAGGAGTTATGACAAATAGTGAGATATCAGTGATGATTTATTATGATAATCAGACCGTTATTGTTTACACTTGAGACCCTAAGTATGACAGTAGTACCAAACATATTGATATCCGATACCACTTTGTGAGCGACATCATCGAGAAGGGTGAAGTGATAATTAATTACACTTCTGCACACAGTATGGTGGTTGATCTCTTCACCAAACCCATTACGAGAGATTCCTTTGTGAGACATATGGAATCATTAGATTTACATGTATTTTGACATTATTCACTATGTACTAATTATGATACTTATTGTTATATATATATATGACATGTGTGCATTATTTAGTCTCTTATTTATTACATTTATTTATTGTTATATATTTTGTAATGTGTTATGATAAAAGATATATTAGGCAGGCGTGGTTGACTCTCTCACATGAGTGACCATCTCCACCTCTAAGTAAGTGGGGATGAGACGGTTTCTAGTTATAAGAGATTTTGAGAGTGACCTTACTAGAACATAAGTCACTTTGATATATGTTCAGAATGAGGTCATATGCGATATGACTGACATGGACATATCCACATCCATATTGCCTATAAATAGTCAGATTTGAAATCTTAGATATCATATGCGACTAGTGATATTGTTTATGAGGTACTCTCTCTGAAATCTTTGTGCAAAATTTTATATGTAGACTGAATTCCATACTTGTACAGTATTAAAGAAATTAGACATATGTCTTTTTGAGAGACGAAGGAATAACACTATAGCATATGTTTCATACCGTGTGTGATAAGATGACTAGGGATAGTGTGAGCTATATTGTATGAGACAATGATTTGATTTTTATCCCCAAACCCTACTGTGTGAGACCCGAAATCTATTGGGTGGCGTCTGTTATACTCTTATTACTTTTGGCTATTTCTTAAAGTCTTGGCTCAGTGTTTGCTATTTTAGTTTGTTTACCTATGGTCTGAAAGATAAATTGAGGTCTAAGAGATAGGTCTAGGAAAACAAATGAATTGAGGCTAATAGATTCAAGTTTGAGAAAAGGAAGACCAATCGACATTATATCATTGTGTTGTATTCACCGGTCGACCTGTTATATTTATTTATGTTGGGATTTAAACATAATAGTGAATACACAATTGAGTAACGATTGGGGATCACTTTTGATTAGGAAAGTGATTTGATGGATGTAATTCTATTGAGTTTGGAGTACAACGAGTTTTTTTTTATACTAACGGTGGTTTCTCGGTCATCCTAATAGGTGCATCGAGAAGTCTTTACTTATAGGTGTACTCATCAGTCGCACGATACCTAATCTTGTATGAAAGTCCAGAGGATCATGTGGAAAATCACATGAGTTGTGATCTTATGACGAACGTAAAATGTTTTTGTGTGCAAGTAAGAGATATTGATAAATATGCCCATGTAGGAGCATTTTACCTTAAGTAAAAATGGTTAATTTAAATTTTAATTATGGGAAGTTATCCCATTAAGTAACTCCCACTAACCCTAAAAAGGCTCTCTCTCTCTCCTTTAACATAGGAAATAACTAAATGGTTTTGAGTTAATCAGTTAGTGTGCATATTGCAGAGAATGAGAGAGAGAAAACGGTTGAGAGAGATACAACTGTAGAGGCACAAATTCACGAAGTGAGATCGATCGAGAGATTAAGAAATTTTTTAGTAGAAAAATTTCTCCTTTCACTTGTGTTGGAGATGGGTTGCAGCTCCACAGATACCTGCTCCTTGTAGACTTGAACGGTTGCTGTCAAAAGGGATGTAATACCTACAAAAACCACCAGAGGATGCTTCGGCTGGGAGACTCCAACGCTCAAATCAAAAAGAGCGATTTTCGAATGAAAGAAAAATAAACTAAAAGTTTAAGGGAGTGGTTCCCTGTGATCAGAGTGCCCAATGTGTGAGGTCAAGAGAGCGTACCTGGCTTGGAGGATTTTAAGATGTCTTATACCTGTGAGAATCGTGCACCGTTAGGGTGCTTCAACTTTACTTTTCTTATCGAACAGATTCGAAAATCTCGGGAGTTTAATATTCTAAATTGGTCGTGATTTTCATCATTTGGGAAGCTTTCGTTTTCTGGTGGGATCCTTTCCTCAACTGAAAGATCTTAAAGATGCTGCTTTTTAATAGGAAATCGGAGCTGTTAGGATATTTTGACCTTCCCTTGGAATCATTAGAGTTGTTGGCTATCGATTGGTTGTTAGACTGATGAAGGGTCTTCGGAGTTTGTTCACTTAATGGATCAGTGATTGGATAACTGATCGGGGCAGTTACGTTTGCATGATAAATCACGTTTGGGATGACTAAGGCCCTATCGCTCGGGAGGACCGGGTGACCAAGACCCTATTGTTCGAAAAATCTGGGCGACTGAGACCCTTCGGTGGAAATCATACAGAATATCAAACATCGGTTGATAGTTGCCCCTTTGTGGGTCTCGTATCTAGGCTTTATTGATGCTGACCTTTCCGAATTGGACCTAGGGTTAGGTCCCATCATTTACCCACGATTCATGGCCTTCTTGATAAAGAGGCGCCATGAGTAATGATAATTTAAAAGGCGCGAAGCTTTTCAGTATGACTTTCATTGCTTCGGGTTTCAAGAATCGTCTTCTACACATTTCATAAGGATTCATGTTCGTCAGATGACCTTGTATCCCAGCTTTTTTACTCATTGCTCTTTTAATCCTCCCTTGAGATCTATCAGAGAAGTCATCTCCAAAAACAATGGTGAAAACATCTGCTTTTCTGGCTTTTCTGGCCATTGGTGACATTGCGAGTATTATGTCCCTGAGGGAACTCCAAGAGGCACAGATTGAGATGTTGATGGGAAATGATTATACCTTGGTGTCTACCACAGGAGCCGATAGGGCGAATACGGCGCCAGAGGGTTGTGTACTAATGTACCTGCAATCGGTTAGGTATGGATTAAAAGTTCCATACACATGTCTTTTCGCGGAGGTACTATGCCATCGGAACATATTTCCAACTCTTTTGATCCTGATTGCCTAGCGTTTGGTAGTTGTTGTGGCTTCCTTATTAGGGTTTTGTTTTCTTTGCCTTGATTTCGACATCCTATCGTCCATCTTCGTTTTGATGAGATGTGGAAACAGTGGCTCGACCAAGGGTTAGTACAAGTTGCAAACTCAATCTGAGTCCAGCTGGAGGTTTTGCTATAAGGAGTCCGTTAACAAGGGCTGGATGCAGAAGTTCTTTTATGTTGAGATCTCGAATAAAGATCGCATGCCCATGCTGCCCGAAGCCGATGAGGTGCCTTTTTTATGGCTAAAGCCCCCAACCACATCAAAGTACGGTTGTTTCATTCGGTTAATCGGTGGTTATTGCAATTCCACTAGTCGAAGTATATGGGTTGAGTCCCTACTGGATAACTAGATGCTAACCTTGGCCGGCCTGCTGATTGGGGAGAAGAAAAAAATTGACAGGCCCCTTTTGTTAGAGAGGGGAAAAATCGAGCTGGTTAATTTCTTAGATTCTCCTGACGACACCGTGCTAGAGAATGTCACTGTTGATAAGCCAGTTTGACCAAGTGTGAAGAGGTCTCTTCAAGAGAATATCGGGGCATCTAAGGCCCTTCTTGGATTTTCTACCGAGGTATCTGAGGCCCTTCAAGAGTTATTATCCCCTTTATTTAAGACAAAGGTCATTTTTTCTCCTTCGCCTTCATCCGAACGAGCATTGGTGATTTTTCCAGAATGTTCAGCCCCGACAGCAGTTACGCCAAGGGAAACTACCGTTTTGGACAAAGGTAGTTCATCAGGTGAAATGAGTATTGGTATGGGCAAATTAGGAGGATCGGGAGACGATCCTTCATTTGGCACCATGGAGAGAGCGAATATTTCTAGCGTCGCAATGGGTAAGATGGCAGGGCCCTCTTTTGCTATTCCGATTTGACCTTCGTGCAAGTGAAAGCGCAAGGTTTTTGAAGGAGCAGTTTCTCCGCCTGTCATCCCCATTCGGTCCTTTGATGGGAAGAAGGGCTCGAAAGAATGGAGAACCGTCGCCGTTTGTGCTGGAGATATACAATATAGCTATATACACCAGGTTGAGGCGGATCGCATCGCTAACCGTTAGATTTTTATCGGTGTGAGCTTGACTTCCACAGGATGTCTAACGAGTATGTCGGTAGGGCTCTTAAGTCATTAGGCTTAATGGTATTGCTCTCTCTATACTTGTTGGGTTCTTCCTTTTTTTGCCTTTGTTGACTTAGTTTTCCTTTTAGACAATGGCTCTTGCCGAATTTCAAGAATTGCAGGGGAAATAGGTGATACGTCACTTAGAGGGGCGTCTCTCTGAGTTAAGCCATCCAACTCAAGCGCAGGAAGAGATCTCTGATCGGGAGGAAGAGGCTGCAAAGAGCGAGAGTACATCTGGTGTGTTGCTTAATAAGAAGGAAGAAGAGCTGAGAGACCTTCGATTAGAGTTGGCCCAATATCAAGAGTAATGCGAAAGGTTGAAATCGGAGGCTACAGTGCGTGAGGCATGTTTTCGATCAATAGAGAAGTTGGCCCAACTTCGTGAAGAGCCTCTTCGAAAGGCGAAATGCAGAATAGCTGAGCTTGAGGAATCTCGCACGAAGGATGCCATTGTCTATAAAGACTCTCAATGCAAATTATCCGAGAGATTAAAGTGTGTCGAAGAGATAATCCGTCGTATGGGTCTAAGTGACGCTCTGCCTTCGATTGAGGAAGCGACAAAAACTCAGAGTTCTGCTGTCTCCCCTCCTTGATCATGTATAACCTTCGTTCGAAATTTTGTATCCGATGACTTTTATTTGTTTAATAAGATACCTTTGTCTTTTCATCAATAGAAGTTATCTTGTTATTTCAGTTGTAACCCTTGTTACATAAGCCGGTAGAATCTTTTAGATATAAAAGGAGCCGTATCCACCCATTCGGCGAGTTTTATCTCTTATTGACGACGTGTTCGAATAATAGAAACTGAGTGACTTAGACCCTCTGAGCAATAGGAAATCTTTAGATAGAGGGGCTATGTCCACCCGTTCGGGGAGTTCCATCCTTTATTGATGACGCGTTCGAAAGATAGAAGCTGAGCGACTTAGATCCTCCGAGCGATAGGAAATCTTTAGATAGAGGGGTCGCGTCCACCCATTCGGGGAGTTTCATGCCTAATTGACGACGCGTTCGAATGATAGAAGCTGGGTGATTTAGGCCCTCCGAGCAATAGGAAATTTTTAGATTGAGGGGCCGCATCTACTCATTTGGGGAGTTCTATCCCTTATTGACGACGCGTTCGAATGATAGAAGCTAGGCGACTTAGCCCCTCCGAGCGATAGGAAATCTTTAGATAGAGGGGCCGCATCCACCTGTTCAGGGAGTTCCATCCCTTATTGACGACGCGTTCGAAAGATAGAAGCTGGATGATTTAGTCCCTCTGAGAGATAAAAAAAATCATTAGATAGAGGGGCCGCGTCCATCCGTTCGGGGAGTTACATCCCTTATTGACGACATGTTCGAACGATAGAAGTTGGGCGATTTAGATCTTTCGAGCGATAGGAAATCTTTAGATAAAGGGGCAATGTCCAACCGTTCAGGGAGTTTCATCCCTTATTGACGACGCGTTCAAATGATAGAAGTTGGGCTACTTAAACCCTCCGCGCGATAGGAAATATGTAGATAGAGGGGTCATGTCCACTCGTTTAGGGAGTTTCATCCCTTATTGACGACGCATTTAAACGATAAAAGCTGAGCGATTTAGGCCCTCCGAGCAATAAGAAATCTTTAGATAGAGGGGCCGCATCCAGCCGTTCAGGGAGTTCCATCCCTTATTGACGACTCGTTCAGACGATAGAAGTTGGGTAATTTAGCCCCTCCGAGGGATATGAAATTTTTAGATAGAGGGGCCGTGTCCACCTATTTGGGGAGTTTCGTCCTTTATTGACGACGCATTCGAACGATTGAAGTTGGGCAACTTAGACCCACCGAGCGATAGGAACAGGTAGTGTGCTTGTAGAAAATTCATTAAGTTGGTGCTTCAATAATTTGAAAAATACCCTCATAGTCTGGAGGTGGAGCCATTTACAATAGAGCCCGATGATCACTTAGGAGCTAAAGTCAAGGACTCTGGATCGCATGATAGTATCCCGATTCCTAGCGGTGTTCTAAACTTGATCTTCATGTTCGTAGTGCTGGACTGAACTTTTAGGGAATTTAAGCCCAGTCTGCTTAGAATGATATTGTAGAGCGAAGGAAGATCCACCATGTTGAATATGACAGAAGCCGTCACATGGTTAGGGGCGTCCCAAGAGTAACCGGAAGTGAGATAATACTTTCGGGATATATTCATTCGCCTGAAAGCCCTTTAACTAAGCCTGCGTAGGGTTGGAGATGGGCAAAAGTAAACCCCATTCGTCTGCTGGTATCTCGATACAGGAGGTTACAGCCCTCCCCCTAATCGACAAAGATTCTTCTAACTTCATGTTGCCCAATCTTGGCTGTCACCACGAGGGGGTCGTGTCGGTTTGGGTCTATTCCGACTAGATCTTCGTCCATAAAACTAATGATGGGCCTTTTCCCCAATGTCGTTTATCAGCTTCTGTCGCTAGAATTTCTTGTGATGCAGAAGGAAGTGTCTTTGGGAAGTAGAAGATCAGTGTGATCAGACGTCTTGCTTCATTTTCTGATGGATTATCAAAAGAATGAGGAAGCTTCTAAATGACTGGTCCATTCTGGATTTGGAGTATTACTCCATCTCTCCTGTCGGCTGGGGGCCGAGTGGTTTGCTGGTCCTCTGCCCGGTCATGTCGCAGGCGAGGGGATCTCCTTCCCTCCTGATGATGAACTCTTGTAATCTCCCATCGTGCACTAGGAATTCTAGCTCATCCTTTAACTTCTTGTAATCATTTGTCGTATGGCCATAATCACGATGGAAGTGGTAGTACTTTGTTTTGTCTTTGTGGGAGTCATCCTTGGTTGGCCATGGGGCCATCGGATGTATGGTTTGTCTCTAATTAAAGCTAAAACCCGGCCAGGGGTCTCGTTCAGTAGGGTATAGTTGTTATACCTCCTCAAAGGAGGGGGATTCGTTTGGCTCTTTCTTAGTGGAGACCTTCTTGGTGATCCATTACGTTCCTTTCGAACAGATTGATCCCTCCTGTGGTTAAATGCCTCAGCATCCTCAGCAATGATAAATTGCTCGGCTTGGGTGTAAAATTCCTGAATAGTAGCAGGAGGGTTTTTTGTGATCGATACTTTTATGCCGGAAGGTCGTAGTCCTGTTAATAGCGCAGCCAGCCGATTAAATTATTCAAAGATAGAACCCTCATCATTTCTGTTTTGAATCTTTCCAGGAAGTCCCTTAGGGACTTTTTCTCCTTCTGATGCAATGACAACAGTGAGGTGGATTTTCTCTTGACCCCTCTGCTTATCACGAAATGTGACTCGAATTGTTCTCGTAGTTGGGAGAAAGTCCTTATGCTCAACGGCGGAAGAGAATTGAACCAAGTTAATGCATTTTCCGAATGAGTGGTGGGAAAATATTTATACATGGCCGCATCAAACATGTCTCTGAAAATCATCATGGTCATGAAATGGACCACATGATCCCAGGGATCTGTTGTCCCATTGTACCTTTCCATGGGGGTAGGAGTATATTGGGTAGGAGTATATTATGGGGCATAGGTTCCGAAGAAACCTTCGGATCGAAAGGTGAAGCGTAAGTATAGGAGGAAGGTTGATTTCCCTGGGTATTAGCCTGTCTAAATTTTTCAGCAACGAGTTGTTTGACTTACTTTCGAAGATCCAATTGATCTAATCTGGAGTTTTCGAATACTTTATGGTATGGGGGCAACTGTTGCTGCTGGGGACGTTTAAACCCCCTAACAGAAGACTGGCTCTCAGGTCTAAGGGTGCGGCTAAGGCCTTCCAGTTGTTTACTCATATCTTGAATCTTTGACTCTAGCTTTTCCATCTAGGGGCGGCTGACTTGCTCTGGAATAGGGGCCACAATTGGTTGGCCGGGGATCGCTGGCTACAGGGCCTGATCCTGATGAGGCGGGCGAGGGGAGGCTACATGATTACGAACAGAGTGATTGAGTGCTATAGGAAGGGCGACCTCAGAAGGTGTTGTAGTGCGCTCTTCTACAACAGGGGCGATTTTCAAAGATGCTCTAATTCTCAAAGGCATAGTTGTCAGAATAATAGAGGTTGCTCTAGTCTGTTTTCCATGAATGACATCAATCTATTGGAGGTAGGTTGCGGCTCCACAGATTCCTACTTCTTGTAGGCTTGAACAGTTGCCGTCAGAAGGGATGTAATTCCTGTGAAAACCGCCGGAGGGTGCTCCGATAGAGAGACTCCGACGCTCAAGTCAGAAAGAGTGGTTTTCGAATAAAAGAGAAACAGACTGAGAGCTCAAGGGAGTGATTCCCTATGATCAGAGTGCCTAATGTGTGAGGCCAAGAGAGCGTACCTGGATTGAAAGATTTTAGGATATCTTATACTTGTGAGAGTCGTGTGTCTTTGGGGTGTTTCAACCCTACTTTCCTTATTGAACAGATCTGGAAATCTCGAGAGTTCAATATTCGAAATTGGTTGTGATTTTTATCCTTTGAGAAGTTTTCGTTTTCTGGTGGGATCATTTCCTCAACTAAAAGATCCTAAAGATACTATTTTTTAATAGGAAATTGGAACTATTAGCATATTTTGACATTCCCTTGGAATCGTTAGAGCTGTTGGCTATCGATTGATCGTTCGACCGATGAAAGGTCTTCAGAGTTTGTTCGCTTGATGGATTAACGATTGGATACCCGATCCGGACGACTATCTTTACTTGATAAATTACGTTTGGGGCGACTAAAACCGTATCGTTCGGGAGAACCGGGCGACCAAGACCCTGTCGTTCGGGAGATCTAAGTGACTGAGACCTTTTGGTGGATAGTAATAGAAAATATCAAACATTGGTTGATAGTTGTCCCTTTGTGGCCCTCGCGTGTAGGCTTTATTGATGCTGACGGGCCTAGGGCTAGATCGCATCAACTTGCGTCATCGGATTTAGTGTTAAGACATTGTAGCATAGTGATGGTGATTCAATCATGTGATCACTATCCCGATCATGTATTTATTCGAGGGTTCACAGTTAAGATGATTCTCGAAGATCTACACATCGAAATACCACAAGAAATATTGAAATATTATCTCTTTACTTTTCTGAAAATTATAATCATATTTCCATTTTGTTTGAATGTCAAATAAATCCAACATGCAAATTATGCAAGCCATAAAAGGAGCTTTTCGATACTTTTCGAAACTCCGGGGACGGCTTGCTAATTTTGTAAATTACACCATATAAACCATAGGTTTTGCTTTATTTATTTATTTATTTTTGGGAAAAATGGTGATGGCTGTGGGAATTAATATTGCCACCGAAGTCATTTTCGCCGACTATTAAGATTTTCTTTTTTTAGGTTGGTTTGGAATTTTAGAGCCTCACGTATGACGATTGACTATGTGAGTCCAACTTTGATTTTTCTTGTGTCAAATGCAAGGCTGGTGGCATACAAACTTCATACCCAAAAGCGGATGAACTCCTGCTTGGAGAGCCGAACTCCTCTTGTTTCTTCCCAATGGAGATCAGCCTCCTCTCCTTCCCAACTCTTATCACCATCCTCCTCCTCCTATTCACGGCACTAATACTCGGGACAAAATTCAGAATTTCAAATCAAAATCTTCCACCAGGACCACCAAAATTACCAATTTTAGGAAACATTCACCATCTTGCTGGTTCTTTGCCTCACCAGAGACTCAGAGACTTGGCCAATAAGTATGGGGATCTTATGCATTTACAACTTGGAGAAGTCTCAACAATCATTGTCTCTTCGCCAGAAACTGCGAAACAGATTATGCAGACCCATGATGTGATTTTTGCTCAAAGACCAAAGTCGCTTGCCGGAGCAATTTTGACTTACAATCATAGAGACATTTCTTTGGCTCCATATGATGCTTATTGGAGACACTTGAGAAAAATCTGTACTTCAGAACTCTTCAGCGCTAAAAGAGTTCAATCTTTTAGGTTTATTAGAGAAGAGGAGGTGTCAAAAATGATAGAATCAATTTCTGCAAAAGCAGGGGAAGTAATTAATCTGAGTGAAATGATTTTTGCTTTGACAAGTTTCATAGTTTGTAGAGCTGCGTTTGGTGAACAGTGTAAAGATCAGAGAGAGTTTATTTCTGCAGTAAAGGAAGCTGTTGAGGTTACGGGGGGTTTTAGTGTTGCCGATACTTTTCCTTCTCTTAGATGGCTTCATGTGTTGAGTGGGGAGAGACCCAAAATTGAGAGGCTTCATAAAAGGGTTGATATGATGCTTGAAGCCATCATTGGTGTGCATAAAGCCAGTAGGGTAGGGAAGGAGATATGCGATGGTGAAGCCGAGGAAGATTTAGTTGATGTTCTTTTGAGAATACAAGAGCAGAGTGGTCTTGATTTGCCACTGACTACCGAACACGTCAAAGCTGTTATTTGGGTGAGTACTTACTACAACTTTACCCCATCTCATTGTAAATTTTTTCTATGCCTTGGAGTTCCATAAGAAAACTGAAGCCAGTCTCGTTCATCTAGTCATTAATTATTTTATATATTAACACCCCCCACCTATCGGCAATAAGTCCAATCACATAGAATTTTGAATTGGGGCAAGAAAGAACTCAAGATTTAAACAGCCATCTGCTCCAAAAACTCAGAATTGTGGAGGTGTTATTAATTGTTTTACTCTTAATATTATGCAAATTCCATCGAAGCAACCCTATGATCCTATGTTGATTATTCATTTTGTGATTATACTAGCACTAAAGCTATACTATGTACATAATAGTTCAATTGTGATTCATTTGATGGAGACGGTTGAGACTAGTTATCTTACCAAACTGTGGATGCTTAAGGGGGGCTTTGAGATGTCAAGGTGGGGTCTATCTTGATTGTATCACCCCAGGTGACTAGTCAAAGGCTTACTTGATTTGAATGGAGCGAAATTGATCCCCATATGAATGCACCAATTTGATGTTTGTGTTATTATACTTTACTTTCCTTCTGCTTTGAAGTTCCTCTCCATGACCATCAGAAAACCGAAGCCAGTCTTGTTCATCAACTCATTAATTATTTTATATATTAACACCCTCACGTATTGGCAGTAAGTCCAATCACATAGAATTTTGAATTGGGGCACAAAAAAAAAAAAAAAAAAAAAAAAAATTAAAGATTAAAACAACTGTAGACACTAAAAACTCAAAATTGTGGAGGTATCATTAATTGTTTTACTCTGTAGACACTAAAAACTCAAAATTGTGGAGGTATCATTAATTGTTTTACTCTTAATGTCTACTGTATGCAAATTCCATCCAAGCAACCCCATGATCCTATGTTGATATTTCATTTTGTGATTATTCTAGCATCGAAGCTTCTATATATACACATTGGTTCAATTGTTATTCATTTGACGAAGCCTGTTGAGACTAGTCATCTTACTAAACTGTGGATGTTTAGGGGGTCTTTGAGTTGTCAAGGTGAGGTCTATCTTGATTGTATCACCCCAGGTAACTAGGCAAAGGGCTACTTGATTTGAATAGAGCAAAACTGATCCCCATATTAATTCACCAATTTGATGTTTGTGTAACTATACCTTCCTAGTGCTCTTCAGGGTGGAAAAGAAAGTGTTGCTAACATACTTCCCTTTCTTTGCTTAAAATTTAGGACGTATTTTCAGCAGGAAGTGAGACATCATCAACAACTGTAGAATGGGCAATATCTGAAATGTTGAAACAACCAACAATCCTCAACAAGGCACAAGCAGAGGCGAGAAAAATCTTCACTACGAAAGACAAGGTAACTGAGGAAAGCATTGATGAGTTGAATTACTTAAAACTAGTTATCAAAGAAACTCTGAGATTACATCCAGCAGCTCCTTTACTACTACCAAGAGAATGCCAAGAACATTGTAACATTAATGGGTATGATGTGCCTGCCAAAAGTAGAGTCATAGTAAATGCTTGGGCTATCGGAAGAGACCCCAACCATTGGAGTGAAGCTGAGAAGTTTATTCCTGAGAGATTTTTAGAAAGCTCTATTGATTATAAGGGAACAAATTTCGAATATATTCCATTTGGTGCGGGAAGGAGGATTTGCCCTGGCATGAGCTTTGGGATGGCTAATGTCATTCTTCCGCTGGCACAGATGCTATACCATTTTGATTGGAAATTGCCTTATGGAGCAAAGGGTGAAGATTTGGACATGGATGAGACATTCGGCTCAACAGTTAGGAGAAAGAGAGATCTTTATGTTATTCCCATTGCTTATCATGGTGTAGGTGCATGATAAGCCTGGCTGATTTTTCTCCTCTGGGGTAAGAACATTTCGTATAAATGTGTAATTAGCTGACGTATCACCGGGATTCTCAAATGGAACTCAAGTCAATAAGCTTGTGAGTAAATGTGAAATGGTAGCGCTGCACTGTGTCCTATGTGTTATGAATAATAAGCTTGTGAGTAAATGTGAAATGGTAGCGCTCCACTGTGTCCTATGTGTTATGCATAATTGATCAATTCGACAATTTGTATTAGGATTGAAGAAGTTTTATTATCTGTCAAAAATTACACTATTATCAGTTATATATCCTTTAAAATTGATTACTCCTAAATTAGTCAAAACAAGAATTTTCGTACTCACCCTTCTTTATTTAAAAAATATCCTTTAAAATTACACTAGTTTCAATTGTGCTTGCTGTATTTAAAATCAGAGTTTAAAGTTGTCAAACAAATTTTGTGGTATAAGTGCATATATAAATTGGTTATAGTATATATATATATAAATATATAAATGGAAAAAAATGTTGTGTCATGTGGCTCGTGCCTTTGAATTTTGTGATATTATGGCAAATCTGTGTAAACTCTAATTTTGTGGCATTACTTAACACTTTATAGCCTGTGCAATTATACCACGATGAGGCATCATTTAAGAAAGATGTCTGAGATAATCATGGAGCTGAATTAATAGTTTGGTCACAACCTCTCTTGTGGTTTGAATAACCCGTAAGTTGTATCTCGAGTTTTCAAAGCTAGCAAAAAAATTCCCCGTAGTTTGCACAATTGGCAAGTTACTACATCAAATTGACAAAAAAATTAAAATTAAAACACATGAGAACTTTCCATGCTTCAAAATGAAAAATAAATAATATTATTCTATTTTTATGCATCTCCGTTTCAGCTCGTCTTCTTCTTTCTCTTGTGCTTTGTTCTCGTTCTTGTTCCGGTTCCTATCCTTCACAAATCACATGGACTGAAAACCTCTGATACGAAGATCTAACTAATTGTTTGAATAAAATGATTTCTCCTTATGCTCAGGTTTTTTAGCAACATTGGTTTGGTTGTGAGCCTATTTAAAGACATGACTCTATGTGGATTAATATAGCTATTCTGAGTGCTTTGAAAAGCCTCTCTCATCCATACCTTATCCAGCATTTTTTATATCAAACTTGGTTCAGATCAACTCTGAGAGCAGGTGTTAATCCAACATGAGGGTTGAGAAGTTGTGTATCAGATTTTTTGTAGTTGAAAGATAAGGTGTTACTATGGCTGCAAATGGTGGTATTCTAAGTGTTTCTTATCATTTTATTCCAATCTTCAAAATCTTTAAGCATTTATACAAAAACTCTATTTTTATATTGAGATCTCTGTGAGTTCGTTGAGGATGGATATGCAGATCCGAATGAGGAATGCATCAAGAGAAAAAAAAAAAAGGTTTTAAAGCACTCTTCTTCATTAAACAAGCTGTTTATGAGTCCATCATTTTCAGAATTGCAGCAGTAAAAAATACAAAAGAAAACTTGAGATTCAGTAAAAAAGAGTCTTTAAAGCACTTCAGAGGTAATTATTGTGATGTTTCAATTACAGACTAATTTGTTGGGACAAATGTATTCATAAGAATTAATGTTGCTACTCCCATGAGAAATTACCATCAAAGTCCGGCAATTAATTAAATTTTCGGTTTTGGGTCGCTTTGGATATTTAAAGCCTCATTTATTCATGAATACATGAGTCCCGCGATTTTTTTTTTCTTTTTTGAAACTCAAGCTGAAAATGTTGTTGGAAACTTCCCAAGAAAGAGTGAATAAACTCCTGTTCAGAAAATTGCCTTTTGTTTCTTCCTAATGGAGATCAGCCTTCTCAACTCTTCTCACCATCTCCTATTCACAGCCCTGATACTCAGTACAAAATCCAAAATTTCAAATCAAATTCTTTTACATAGACCACCAAAATTACCAATTTTTGGAAACATACTACAAAAAAACAAGAATTCAGCGACGAAATTTAGCAACGAAAAATATTAGTCGCAAATCTGTTACAAATTTAGCGACAAAAAAATTTTTCGTCGCTAATTAGCCACGAATTTAGAAACAAAAAACTTTTCGTCGCAAATTTCGCAATAAAAAATATTTTGGTTACAAATTTCGTCGCAATTTTTTGACGAAAATTTTTTGATGCAAAATTCGTTGCAAATTTGCGACGAAATAATAATTCGTCCCTAAATTTGCAACGAAATAAACATTCGTCCCTAAATTTGCGACAAATAAATTATTCGTCCCTAAATTTGCGACAAATTTATCCATTCGTCCCTAAATTTGGGACGAACTTTTTTTTTTTCTCCCGATTCGGGCGACCAATTTTTTTGTCACGAATCAGGGACGAATTTGTTTTTCGTCCCTGAATCAGGGACGAATATTTTTTTCGTCCCCGAATCAGGGACGAATTTTTATTTTCGTCCCCGAATCAGGGACGAATATTTTTTTCGCCATTGAGGGACGGATTTTTTTTTTATCGAATTTTTTTTTCGTCTTCGATTCAGGGACGAATTTTTTTTTCGTAGGGACGAATTTTTTTTTGCGTATACTTCACAAACAAATGGAAGGTTGGCGGATATCTTCATTGGATGAGCCATGCACGTCATTAAATTAACATTCACCACTGTTTTAATTTTGCATAGAATAGAAATGATAAAATTTTCATAATTGTTCACAATTTTTAATGATTTAGGAATCCTTTTTAATATATATATATATATATATATATTATGTTCACAGAGTGGTCGAATCTCTATCAATGAAAGTAATATGGTTTATTATGAATTATACAACCACCCAGCACATAGCATGCGTTTGATTTCTATATAATTTCCCTCTTAACCTGTGCTTCAAGCTAAATGAAGAGTTGATTTCCACTTTTAATTTTTGTTATTTAAAGTTTAAAAAAAAATTTGAAGTTTAATCTAATTTTATAAAAAAATATAAATTTATAAATCAATAAAGAAGAAGATATTTGAAAGTAAACTCCACATAATTTGTAAAGTTCTTAAAAATTTATTTTCCATTGCCGTACAATAATCTAATTGTGTCCTTTATAAACGTGAAGGGTTATTAAAATTAAAGTGAGATTCACCGTGATAGCCTTTTTAGGTAAGTATGCTCCTACCATCCCATATAATATTCACAGATTTTATCATTTTTTCTTAATGAAAGGTAAAAAGTAAATTCAATAAAGAGCAATATTTAGAATTTAATAATATATTTTCTTTTTGTTTCAAGTACAGATATTTAATTGAATTATACATTTTATTTTTAATTTTTAGTAAATGATTTTATTTACAAATAAAACCTATAATTTAGTTTACCATTTTTCTTTTCATTCTCCACTCGGGGTTAGATTCTCTGGAATCAATTGAAAGGTACCATTTTTATAAACCATTTTTATAATATTTTTTATTTTCAAAATTTTTTTCGTTTTTGAAACGTTTCAACACGCTAAATTAATTAATATTTATACAAATATTCTTATCTTGATTGAAAAATATTTATAATCTTTCTAACAATGCCAAATATCAAATCTTTCTCCACCGAAAAATATTTATAGTTTTACTTATATTAGTTCGTGTGATAGATTGAAAACTTGGAATATCATACTATTTATTGTAAATTATTTTTATTTTTATTTTTAAAAATAAAAAGCTATCAATTCAAATAGGTGATTTAATTTTTTTTTTTAATTTTTACTTTCAGGGACGAATTTTTTTTTCGTCCCTGAATCAGGGACGACTTCATTTTTCGTCCCTGAATCAGGGACGACTTCATTTTTCGTCCCTGAATCAGGGACGAATTCTTTTTTCGTCCCTGATTCAGGGACTAATTCTTTTTCGTCCCTAAATTCATCCTTAAATCAGGGACGGATTTTATTTTCGTCCCTGAATCAGGGATGAATTTTTTTTCGTCCCTAAATTCGTCCCTAAATCAGGGACGAATTTTTTTTTCATCCCTGAATCAGGGACGAATTCATTTTTCGTCCTTGAATCTGGGACAAATTCTGGGACGAATTATTTTTCATCCCTGAATCAGGGACGAATTCATTCTTCGTCCCTGATTCAGGGACGAATTTAGGGACAAATATATTTTGTCCCTAATTTCTATACTTCACACATTTTGTTTCAATCTCACTCTCACACTCTCACTCTCACTCTCACTCTCACTCTCTATGTCTCTCGCTCTCTATGTCTCCGTGGTTCTGCGAAGGTGGTTACGCGAAGGTGGTTCTGCGAAGGGATGGCGGAAGGGATGCCGGATCTGCGATGGTGATAGGCAATCTCTCTCCCACTTTCTCTCTCTCTCTCTCTCTCGGCCGCAGGCTGTAGAAGCCAGATCCGGCGGCCAAGCCACCGGATTTGTGCTGTAGAAGCCAGATCCGGCAGCCAAGCCATCGGATCTGCCCTTCGCGGGCCAGCCGCGGCAAGGGGCCGCCGCCCCTGCGCGGCCCAGCCGCGCGCAGGGGCCGCTGGCCCCTGCGTGCGTGTCCCATGGGCTGGGCCATTGCACAGCCCTGGTTAGGCCCATTGGGCCCGGCCCGACCCGCTGTAGCCCCTTTTATGCATAATTATTTTTAAAAAAAATTTTGACAAATTTTATTTAAAAAATGTTTTTATAGTATTATTTTAATAATATATTAATTATTTATAATTGTTTTTGATGTGTCAAGATTTGCGATTATCGAATATTTGGATTGGAAGCTGTTGCTGCTGTTGATATCTGAGCCCATCGGTGAATTATTATTTGGTGGTGAGAAAAGTTTTAATTTGTATTGTAATAATTGGAAAATGCAATTATGTAAATTTGTATGTTTGTGTTGTTTTTATTTCTATATTAGTTTTTTTTTCTTGTGTATTTAGTGGTTGATCTAATGATATGTTTGGATTTGTTAATTTTAATTTTTTATATAAAATTGGAATCAAAAGTGTTGATCATTGATTAGGTGAAACATTATGTTAACAATAATTTGTAATTTATAGTAAATCTTATTTCGATTAGTTAAATAATCAATATTGTTAAATGTTTAATAATTTATACTTTATTTGATTATATGATAATATTTAATGTTATTGTAATAATTTAGTTAATTTGTTTGATATTAATTAAGTTAATAATATTATTTATTATTATATTCAATTTTTATTAAATTAAAGTTATTATTATTGATGATGTTAAGTTGTGTTAAATTTAATGTTACTTTTATAATATTTAATTTATACTGTGAGATTAATGTTAAATTTTTATGCGATTAACGTTATTATTTATTGTTATATCAACTTAGTTGTGATTAATGATGATTTTATTATTGATGATTTAGTAGTTTTTATTAATATTTTAAAAATTTTAAATTTGGAGACAGGAAAAATGCAGAACGAAAGAAGTTGGATGTATAAAAAAAAACTTATCTGATCGTCGGGGTTTAACTGATGAGTTTATTTTTGGGTTGGAACAATTTTTAGATTTTGCTTGTAGTCATGTTGATTTTATGGATCGGAATAAGTTAAGGTGTCCGTGTAGAAGGTGTCGTAATGGTAAATTTTTTCAGTGTGATAAAGTTAGGGAACATCTTTGTAGATTTGGTTTTACCCCGAATTACTATAATTGGACATGTCATGGTGAACCGTTCATTTCTGATGAGGAGTATGGACGAAACAGACAATTCTCAGTTAGTGGGAATCAGAGTTATTATGATCAATTGAATCCATATCAGAAGATGGTAATTGATGCAGCGGGTCAGAATTTTGTTCCCGAACCAAGCGCTGCAAGTTCTAGCTTTGCTCCAACATTTGAACATGAGTATACTAGTTATGCATCACCATTGGAGGAGGTAGAAGTATCAGGTGTTGATGAAAATGTGAATAATGAATCATCTCTCCAATTTCAAGAAGTGTTAAGAGCTGCAGATGAACCTTTGTGGGCTGGTTGTGACAGCCACACTAAGTTATCTCTAACCGCAAGACTGTTGAATGTCAAGGCAGAGCATAATGTGTCTGAGGATTGTTTTAATGATTTTGTTCAAGTTATTGGAGAAGTATTGCCACGTGATCATATTATGCCCAATGATTTCTACAGTATGAAAAAGCTGGTGAAAGAATTAGGTCTTCCGGTAGAAAGAATTGATATTTGCAGAAATGCTTGTATGCTATATTGGAGAGATGATAAAGATGCAGATTTTTGTAAATTCTGTAATCAATGTAGATATAAGAGTACTAGGAGGTCGGGTCGTAATCAGCGATGTAAATCATACAGACAAATATTTTATTTGCCTTTAACTCCTAGGTTACAAAGGCTTTATGCATCCGAGACTATTGCTGAACACATGACCTGGCATGTAAATCATGAAACAGAAGATGGGTTAATGTGTCATCCTTCAGATGCAGAGGCATGGAAATATTTTGACAGAACATATCCTGAGTTTGCCAGAGAGACTCGAAATATTAGGTTAGGTCTCTGTGCTGATGGATTTGCTCCATTTGGTAAATCAGGAAGAACTTATTCTTGTTGGCCAGTTATCTTAACTCCGTATAATCTTCCACCCGGTATGTGTATGAAGACACCGTATATGTTTTTAACATTGGTCGTGCCTGGCCCGCAAAATCCGAAGAAGTTAATAGATGTTTACATGCAACCATTGATTGCGGAGTTGAAACAACTATGGGATGAAGGTGTTCCTACATATGATGTTCATACTAATCAGATGTTTATAATGAAGGCTGCTCTTCTTTGGACCATAAATGACTTTCCGGCTTATGGTATGTTATCGGGATGGAGTACCGCTGGGATTTTAGGATGTCCAATATGTATGGAGAGATTAAAGTCATTCAGATTGAAACATGGGAAGAAAGCGAGTTATTTTGATTGTCATAGACAATTTTTACCATTAACTCATAAATTCAGAAGAAATAAAGAAGAATTCACTAAGAATAGAATTGAAAGAACACCTCCTCCATTGAGATTAACTGGTGAACAAATTTGGCATAGAGTCCTTAACTTTCCATCTGTTATTGAAGAGCCACATGGTACAACATATGGCTATGGTCGTTCGCATAAATAGACTAAACAGAGTATATTTTGGGATTTATCATATTGGAAGAGTCATTTGTTTCATCATAATCTCGATGTAATGCATATCGAGAAGAATGTCTTTGATAATCTGATAAATACAGTGATGGATATCACTGGGAAAACGAAAGACAACTTGAATACAAGAAAAGATATGCAACTCATTTGTAAACGACCCACTCTTGATGTCGATGAAAGTAGTAAGGGACCAAAACCGAAGGCAGTTTATACATTGAATAAGGATCAGAGACGGATTGTTTGTGAATGGTTGAAATCATTGAGGTTTCCTGATGGTTATGTCTCAAATCTTGGAAGATGTGTCGATTTGAAGGAATGTAAGTTGATTGGTTTAAAAAGTCATGATTGTCATATATTTATGGAAAGACTAATTCCTATTGCTTTTAAGGAACTATTACCAAATTTTGTTTGGGGTGCCATTACGGAGTTAAGCATTTTCCTTCATGATATTTGCTCGACAATGTTGAGACATTCACACATGGAGAAGTTAGAGAGAGAGATTCCAATCATTTTGTGTAATTTAGAAAGGATATTTCCACCGTCATTTTTTGATTCCATGGAACATCTTTTGGTTCACTTGCCATATGAAGCGAAAGTTGGAGGTCTTATCCAATTTCGATAGATGTATCCATTTGAAAGGTGAGTTTTTCATCTTTTATACTTCATTATCAATGCATATAAAATTACTAATTACATTACATATAATTTTCTAATACATTTTGTTTTATTACAATTAGATTCCTATATCATTTGAAGAAGAAAGTGAAAAATAAGGCACGTGTTGAAGCCTCTATTATCAATGCATACATTGTGGAGGAAGTAACAACGTTTGCTTCATATTATTTTGAGCCTCACGTTTAATGCAAGAGGCGGAGAGCGGGAAGAAATGATGAGGGTCCTGTTGATCACAATTTGAAGTCATTCTCAATTTTTAACTACCTTGATCGACCAAGTGGACCATGTAAGCGTAGATACTTAACTGGTCAAGAATGGCGGGCAGCCCACACATATATTTTACTGAACTGTCCAGAAGTGACGTCATATTTCGAGTTAGTATATATTTTCTATTTTATGTATTTCTTATGTCGTAAATTGTTTGTGTTAAAATTTATTTTCTTTAATGGTAGGATTTTTCAAAACGTATATTCTGAACTTTCGACACATGAATTTGATCGTTTCTGCGATGAAGAATTTACACTATGGTTCAAAAAATATGTAAGTACACTATAAATTATTTAAATATTTACTTTAAAACATATTAACATATTTATTTGACTTTAGGTCCATGATAATCAATCTCAAGTTGATCAAGAATTGTTAATCCATCTGTCATGGGGTCCAAAATCAATGGTACAAACTTGGCCAGCATATTTCATAAACGGGTATAATTTTCATACTGAAGAATATGGAATGAGGAAAACAACAATGAATAGTGGGGTTTGTGTTCAGTCATCCAATGATGGTGGAGGTCAAAATGATTTTTATGGTTTGTTGGATGAAATCGTAGAGGTAGAGTACCCTGGTCCAGAATTACGGATTGTTTTATTTATGTGTCGTTGGTTTGACCCTGTCAAAGGGATAAAAGTGCATCCACAGTTTAATTGGTTGAAATAAATCATAAGAAATTGTATAAGAGATATGAACTATTTGTGTTGGCACAACAAGCAATTCAAGTATTTTATGCTTCATATCCTAGTTTGAAACGTGACAAAATTGATTGGTGGGCTGTTTGTAAAACGAAAGCACGGAAAAAAATTGAGGAGCATTGGGAAGACATAGCATATCAACAAGAGGAAGTTGCCAATATATTTCAGACCGAGGAATATAATATTCCAACGTTACGAGATCCCAGCGGAGTAGTGATAGATGTGGATGCAAGTGAAATTCATGAAGAAGACGATGAAGAATCTAATTTTGAGACAGATGATGAGGATGAGGATGATGAGGATGAGGATGTTGATGATAATGATGTTGAAGAGTCTAATTTTGAGACACATGATGAGGATGAGAATGACAATGAGGATTTTGATTTTTGATGACAGGTAAGTTTTGTTCTCTTAATATAATAAAAATCGGATATTTATCTTGATATATGATAATCTTTTTTTTAGTGGGTAAGTTAGTTTAGTTTTAATTTGTAAATTTCGTTACTCAATTTGTTATCTATTTACTGTCTCATTCTTAAATTTATATATTTGATTTGTTAATGCACTATCTTTTTTTCTATAGGTCATTACAGAAAATTTGTTGACATATTGGTGTCTTTTTCGTCACATTTAATTTGTCAAATTCAATATGGTAAGTTTATTTATGTTTTTTATTATGCATCTGATGAACATGCAATTTTTATTTTTTATTTTTGTTAATAATATATTATGGTTGACAGTTTCGACGTGGTGGCCATAGACGAAATTCTGATGGAAGATCACACTCTTCACCATCGTAGTCCGCTTCAGTACCTTCGCAATCCCATTCCCTCGCCGGTAATATACCTTCGCCTCCCCCTTCTGTTGCAGGTCCTTCGCATTCACAACAAATGGCTAGTAATGTATCTTCTCCAGTCTCTTCGGTGGAACACTCGTATGCAGATAGGGAAGACAATCGAGAGTTGATAGCCCCTTACAGAGATTCGTAAGTACAAAATTTTAAAATTTCTGATGTATTATTTCTTTTATTTATAAAACAAATTATTCTTTTAACTATCTTGTTTATTTAACATTGTTTGTTTGAAATTTTATGATAGATTTACAAATTCTGTACATGTTATTCACGAGCTTAATAGAATCGTGAATAACCATTGAGGAGGGGCTTGGATGACTTACACAAACACTCCAGAAGAAACAAAAGAGTTATGATGGAGTGAGTTCAAGGTAAATTATCCTAATCAGTTTATATATAAAATTAAGTTAATAGTTTTATAATCAATTGGTTTTTTTCATTGCAGCGAGTTTTCACATGGGACGAGACTGAAGAGTTGGAAGTAAAAAGGATTTTCAAGAAAAAATGTGGTGATCACATTCGACACGTTTTAAATCATGCGAAGAGACACGGAAAAAAGCCAAACTGCATCACCGAGCAAAATTGGGGCATGATTGTCAATTTTTGGGAATCGGAGGAGAGCAAAAGAAGGAGTGAGCAGAACAAAAAAAACCGAGCTTATAATTTAAGGGAATCGTCTGCGACGTATGCGGGAGGCTCGATCAATATCGGTGAATATAGAAATAGATTGATAATTTTATACAAACACTAATTTTGTAATCTAATTTAAACTATTTCATTATTTCTAACAGTATTTTTTTATTTTAGGCCAAGGAAACGGGGACCGAGCCTTCATTCATAGAAACTTTCACGCGCACATTTCAGAAAAAAGACAAGACTTGGAGCGGGGAGAGAGCTAGAGCAATTAAGGTTTGTAATTTCAAAACTTCCAATTATTTAATGAACATTTTTAATGTTGATTTGATTATATTATCTTGAATATATCATAACAATGTAGGAAGATAAATTTATTAAATTAGTCTTTCCCAAATTTATTTTTATTGCTAAGTTGATTTTTTGATTTCTAATGAATTACTTGATAGAGATTTTTTTTCCCATAACTTTTAACTTATTCAATATTAATATGAATGTTCATAATTGATATCCTATATAGTCTCATGATTTATGTTACTAATTTTTTTATTTTCCTTATATATATATATATATATATATCTAATCAAGATTATATGTGTTTGTATTATATTGTTATTGGAAATTTATTTTAATTTTTCTCATGACAATACAGGAGAGATATGATGAGATGTCACGCAGAAGTTCGAGTGCTAGTGATGATGCTGGCGGATCTGAGCCATCTTTTGATAACATAAATACATGGCTCGTGGTGACTGGTGGAGCAAAAGGGGGTAGAGTAGTTGGACTAGATTCTTTGAGCAGAACTTACAAATTTCCTGGTTCATCTTCTTCCATCCCACCAGTAGTCAGGGTAGAAATAAGTCAGTTAAATCAAGAGGTGAGCCATTTGAAGGACTTACTGCTGCAAAGAGATCAGGAATTCAATGAACTTCAAGCAAAGCACACGAAAGAAATGAACGAGTTCCGCACGCAACAAATGTTAATCATGTAGCATCTTCAGTTAGCCTACGCTCCAAGTCAGATTCCCCCTTCTATTTCTCCTCCTGATAATGCTCGAGATGGTGATGAAGGTGATGATTTCTTCGGTGATGATGATGATGATGACGAGGATGATGGTGGTGGAGGTCATACTTGAGATTGTGTACTATTATTTGACTTACATTTTGATACTCATTATATTTATTTTCTTGGTTATGTATGGTTATTGATATTTTAACATTTAGACTTGATGTTGATTTTATCTTTGATATTACTATTATGATTTCTTGTTGAATTTTTAATTTATTGATTTTATTGAATAGTTAGCTATTGAGTATAGATGCTTGAAATTTGATATTAAAAACGATTTGAATGATTAGTTATTGATTAGGTTGGATGAGCAGGTATAAAAACAGGTTATATAGGAAAAAATGATCCAAATATATCAATAAAATTTTTAATTGTCTCAAAAATAGATATTTGTTACAAAATTTGTCACTAAAAATAATGATCGTTAGCGACGAATTTTGCAACGAAAAAATGATTCGTCGCAAATATGCGAGAAATTTTTCGACGAATTTTTATTCATGGCAAGTTTGGGACGAATCATATTTTCGTCGCAAATTTGCGACGAAAATTTGATTCGTAGTAAATTTGTGACAAAAATTTTATTCGTCGCAGATTTGTGATGAATATTGAATTCGTCGCAAATCTGTGACAAATTTCATTTTCGTCGCAAATTTGCCACGAAATTTCAATTTGTGGCAGATTTGCGATGAAAATAAAATTCGTCGCAGATTTGCGACGAAAATTAAATTCGTCACAGATCTGCGACGAATTTTATTTTCGTCGCAAATTTGCGACCAAAAATATGATTCGTCGCAGATCTGTGACGAATATAGTTTTTGTCGCAGATCTGCGACGAATCATATTTTTGTCGCAAATGTGCAACGAATTTATTTTTGGTCGCAAATTTTGTGACGAAAACAAAATTCGTGGCAGATTTGCGACGAAAATTTTTTTGTGGCTAAATTCGTCGCAAATTAGCGACGAATTTTGGAACAAAAACATATTTGTTGGAAATTTTTGCGACAAAAAATTAGGTTTTCGTCCTAAAAATTTGCAACGACTTATTCGGGACAAAAAAAAATTTGTCGTAAAATTCGTCGCAAAGTTGTTTTGGGACGAATTTTTCTTACGAATTTGTCATAAATTTTGTCGCAAAAAGGTGATTTTTTTGTAGTGACATTCACCATCTTGTTTGTTCTCTATTCTTACCGATTCAACTCAAATCGAATTTAGTTAAAATTAGATTTAGTAAGATTTAATGTGATTATCTAATACTACCATGCTAGTGGTTTTTTTTTTTTTTAAAAAAAAAATCTTGTTGGTTCTCTACCTCACCACAGTCTCAAGTCTAACTTAATATATTTTTTCATTTTATTTTTCAAAATTGATTCTATTAATATGAAATTAAAGTGACAAATTAAGAATTAAAAATTAATACCATAAAATATTAAAATTAGGGTAAAAAGCAGTGTTACACGGAAAAATAAAAATCAATAAACCAAATGCAGCCCTAAAAGTGGAAGTTAGATTGGGAAATTGGGATGCAAACAAAGTTTTGGCAGGCATTGGCAATTCTCCTGAGACGACGATTGATGGTGTGGTTGATCGGAACAAGCGACGGAAGGCGATTTAGGGAGAACAACAATGACCAAAGACTGACAGTGATGATTGTAATCCAAAGCGAATCGACAGACGAAGGAGATAAAATCGAAGGAATCGAATATGATTTGTTTGGAGTCGATTTTAGTCTCCACAGACACTTGCTCTTCCAACTTGAACAAGGAGCCTATGCCAAGAGTGTTCATTGTATCGGATGAAAAATCTACAAAAACCACACTGGGGTTGGCCAAGCGGGGGGACTCTGACGCTCAAATCAGAAAGAGTAATGACAAAAGAAAAACTGGAAATAGTCGTAGATATAGTTCTGGTGACCTCTGTGCATGTAATGCATCATTCGAGTAGATGTCGAAGCCCTCGCATATGTGTAGCATGCATGAGCATTGTATGGTGAGTGCTATGTAAGAAAACATATCGTATATTGTATATATAATATCATGTAATGTAATCTATGTGATATATATCATACCTCCTATCGTGTGTAGAATATAGTACGAAATCAAACTTCTGATTATATAGAATTAGCTATAGAGCCATACTTTTGAACATGTAAGATTGGGTATGAAACTCTACCTTCGTTGGTGTATATAAATGAGTATGAAACCCCAATTTGAATGATATATAGAATTGAGTATGAAATCTCCCTCTAAATGATGTATTGAATTGCCTTTCTCTCGTTTGTAAAAACTGAGTCTCCCTTTAAGAGTTGCCTATACTTTGTATTTATAGCCTTCATAGGGGTGTAGAAAACTCTAGTTTTCTTTTGTATAAGATTTTTCAAAATGATAGGGATTGTAGTCAAAAATTTCTGAAAGATTTAGATTTTCTTGGAATCAAAGAAGATTTAGAATTTTAGAAAGATTCATTTCCTTCGTGAGAGTCAACAAAAATTAGGATCCTAAAGGAATACAGAAAGATTTGAATTTGGTGGTGATTGTTTTCCTTATCAAATAACTATAAATAATTTTGAAAACCTGTTAAGTAGGGTACCATCATTTGCCTCCAACTCTATTGGCATTTTGAAGAAATGGTATTAGGAGTAGAGTGGATTGTAAGAGACCTCTCAGGAGATCGAGATGTCAAGAGATCAGTAGGTCAGTAGACTGAGAGATCGAGTGATCAAGAGATCAAGTTATCGAGAGACCGATTGATCAAATAATTGATTTACCAAAGGATCAAGTGATTGGGCGAGTGACCAAGTGATCGGGCGATCGAAAGGTCAGGTGAACGAGAGATCGAGACATCGAAGGGTCAAAAGACCATGAAATTGAGAGATCGAGCGATTATGTGAACAAGAGGTTGAGAGACTGGGAGATCAGGAAACCAAGAGGTTAAACGATCGAGAGATTGAGAGATCGACAGGTCGAACGATCGAGAGATTAAAAGACCGATAAGTCTAACGATTGAGAAATTATGAGACCAACAGGTCGAACGATCGAGGGATTCAGAGACCAGCAGGTCAAACGATCGAGAGATTGAGAGACTGACAGGTCAAACGATCGAGAGATTAGGAGATTGACAGGTCGAACGATTGAGTGATTATGAGAAAAACAGGTCAAATAATCAAGAGATTGATAGACTGGCAGGTCGAACGAACAAGAGACTGAGAGACCGATAGGTAGATCGAGAAATTATGTGACTAACAGGTCGAATGACCGAGGAATGAGAAACCAAAGGTTAAAAGATTGAGAAATTGAGAGACCAACAGGTCAAATGATTGAGAGATTGAGAGACCGATAGGTTAAACAATCGAGAATTTAAGAGACCGACAGGTCGAATGATCGAGAGACCAACATGTCAAACGATAGAGAGATTGAGAGACCGACAGGTCAAACGATCAAGAGATTGAGAGACCGACAGGTCGAACAATTGAGAGATTGTGACATGGACAGGTTGAACGATCGAGCGATTACCAGACTGATAGGTCGAATGATCGAGAGATCACGACATCGACATAGTGAACAATCGAGTGATTACGAGACTAACTGGTAGAGCAATCGAGCGATTATGAGACCGACAGGTCAAATGATTGAGAGATTGGGATACCAACAGGTTGAATGATCGAGAGATTGGGACACCGATAGATCAAATGATCGAGAGATTGAGAGACTAGTAGATCGAGTTATCAGCAGATCATGTGATCAGGAGGTCGAGAGTTCAACAAGCCGAGTGATCCGGAGATCAGGCGATCGAGAGAAGACATAGGATAAAAATATATAATCACCAAGAGATTCCCTCAGTGGGTTGTGGGCTTAGTGAGGTTTGAACCTAGTGATAATAAGTTTTTTAAGCCGTTTGGGCTGTGAACCATCAAAATCTTAGACAATATTGAGAGCTGAGCAGGTGACTAATGAAGAGGGGCAATGATCTGGAGACACAAGAATGAGAAGGGATTTTACTTACTTTGCCAAGAGCAAATCGAGTGATCTGTTAGAGGTTAGTTGAAAGACTGAAAGGTTAAATGTCCGGGAAGTTGGGAGACCTGGAGGTCACTGGAGATTTGAATTTTTAAATAATTCTTAGGCGAATATTGCCTTCATTTGTTAAATATGGGAATCACATGTCGAGTGGATCATAACGTATCGAGAGGTTAGAAGACCGATAAGCTAGGACACTGAAAGGTCGAGAGGCCAAGGGCTCATGAGACTTATAGGTTGAGAGACCAAAAGGTTAACTTACTAAGAGGTCGAGAGATCGAGAGATCAAGTGATCGAGAGTTCGAGAGATCGAGTAACCAAGTGACTGAGGGATCGAGTGACTGGTGACTGATAGATTGAGTGACTAAGAGATTAAAAAATTGATAAGTCAAGTGATCAAGAAGTTGAGAGACCAATAGGTCGATAGATTGATAGGTCAAATGATTCGAATGATCAGGAGATCGATAGACCAACAAGAGATGGAGAGAACGATAGGTCGAACGATAGAGAAACCAACAGCTCGAACAATTCAAATGGTTTGGAGATCGATAGATTAACAAGAGATTGAGAGACCGATAGGTCAAACGATGGAGAAACTGATAGGTCACATAACTCGAATGACTAAGAGGTTAAGAGATTTAAGCGAGAGTGTCTGACTGAGCAGTAATCGAGAGTGTAAAGTGCTTGTGTTATGAAAAGCAAAAATAGAAGATCCGAAAACTAACCTGGAGTCTGTGTTTTGATAGAATGACATTACTCTTGGTGAGTGCGAGAGGCTAGAGACCGATACGAGAGAGAAAAGGGCCACGCTTTGCATTTGTGAGTGTTGGCTTGTTGTTGAAGGTATTGTAGTCGATGAGGTATTAGGAGTCAGAGCCAATAAAATATACTAGGGCAATGTTATAGTCGGTGTGATGTGATTTCAAAAGAAAGGGAGTTGAATTCTGTCTAATTTAGAAATAGCCATTTTAAATAGAAAATCAAGAGAAAGGGAATTAAATCCCATCTAGAGGCCAGTGCTCATAAATAGAAAACCAAGGAAGAGAGTTAGATCCCATCCAGGTGTCGAGACCTCATGTAATACAGAAGACCGGGGGAGAGAGTTAAATCTCATCCAGGGTGCTAGGGCCTAAATAGAAATCCGAGAGAAAATAGATACAGAATCCATGTGAGCGTGTGATTACAAGCGTAAGTCACATGTATTTGGCTAGCAGTTCCGAGAGAGTTCAAATGAGAGAACGAGCACCATCCACCAGTTAAAAAGATACATCTCCTTGTCGAAGATAACCTACGTTCTGTAAAATTTAATTAAGAGAATTAGTTTGAGAAAATAGGATATGTTTGCCCATTTTGAAAGATAAATCCTTTCGATAAGTCGGGGTGTCATAGACCCGTTTAGTGAGAGATAAATCCCTTCGGTAGGTCGAGATGTCATGGGTCCGTTCGGGGAGATAGAGCCCTTCAATAGGTCAGGGCATCATAGGTCTGTTTGGGGAGATAGATCCCTTTGGTAGGTCGGGACATCACGGGCCCGTTCGGGGAGATAGATCTCTTTAATAGATCGAGACGTCATGGACCCGTTTGAGGAGATAGATCCCCACGATAGGTTGGGGTGTCATTGGCCCGTTCAGGGAGATAGATCCATTCGATAGGTTGGGGTATCATGGGTCCATCCAAAGAGATAAATCTCTTCGACAGGTTAAGGCGTAATAGGCCCGTTTGGGAAGATAGATCCATTTGATAGCTTTGGGCGTCATGGACCCATTTGGGGAGATAGATTCCTTTGATAGGTTGGGGGAACTGAGCAACAATGCCCCGTTCAGGAGGATAGATTCCATTCGGGAGGACTGAACGACAACGGTCTATTTGGGAAGATGGATTCTGTTTGGGATGACCAGGCGATAGTGACCCGTCTGGGAAGATGGATTCCATATGGGAGGACTGAACGACACTGGTTCGTTTGGGAAGATAGATTCCCTAACAATAGACTCCGTTCGAGATGGCACTTTCATTCAATAGAGTATCATGAGATAGATAGTTGACGAATTATCCACACGAGACTGAGAGAATTACCTAATGAGGGGTACCCTTGACTGCCTTATCACCAATCGAATGTTGTATAGTCGAATGAACCCAGACTATCAATGTCGAGCAGGACTCACATGGTACTAGGAGAGAAGAAGTGAAGCAAGTTATGAAATTTCTACGACTGGTTAGTCAGTCATTTCACACAAACGGCACCAATTTGTTGGAGTCGATTTTGGTCTCCACAGGTACCTATTCTTCCGACTTGAATGGGGAGTCTATGCCGAGAGTGTTCACCGTATTAGATGAAAAACTTGTAAAAATTTCACCGGAACTGACCCGATGGACAGATTTTGTCATTCAATTCAGAAAGAGTAATAACAAAAGAAAAATTGAAAATAGTTGTAGATATAGTCCTGGTGACATTTATGTGTGTAATGCATCATTCGAGTGGGTGTTAAAGCTCCCGTACGTGTGTGTAGCATACATGCGCATTGTATGGTGAGGGCTGTGTCGGAAAACATATCGTAAATTGCATATTTAATATCATGTAATGTACTCTGTGTGATGTATATCATACCTCCAACCGTGTATAGAATAGAGTACAAAAGGATATCTCTGATCATAAAGATTCGGCTATAGAGCCATACCTCTGAATATATAAGATTGGGCATGAAACCCCACCTTCGTTGGTGTATATAAATGGGTATAAAATTCTCCTCTGAATGACATATAAAATTAGGTATGAAACTCCCCTCTAAATGATATATTGAATTACCTCTCTTTCATGTGTAAAAATTGAGTCCCCCTCTAAGGGTTATCTATACTCTCTATTTAAGTCTTCCCAGGGGTGTATAAAACCCTAATTTCCTTTTGCTCTTTCAAAATAGTAGGAATTGTAGTTAAAGATTTCTGAAAGATTTAGGGTTTCTTAAAATTAAGGAAGATTTAGAATTTTAGAAAAATTCTTTTCCTTCGTGAGAGTCCATGAGAATTAATATCTTATAGGAATACAGAAAGATTTGAATTTGATGGTGATTGCTTTTTTTATCGGATAACCATGAATGATTTTGGAAATCTGTTTAAATAGGGTACCATCACAATTGAACAAGAGGCTAAGACTAAACAACAGACGGTAAAGAATTGACAATGCCTGTTGAGAAATCCGTGGTGATTGAAGTCGAAGAACAACAATTTCAGTGGTAGCGAACTTGAAGGCAAATTATGAATGTCGGCTGAAGTTGATGAATCTCAAGGCTTGAATTGACGGTGATTGATGAAGTCGAAGAACTGAAATTGGTGGAATTAAAAGCGGAAAGAATATGAAGGCGATTTTGCCGCAACAATCGAACAGAGGTGCTGATGGTGATGATTAAACTTGTCAGTGGTGATAAAGAATTGATGAAGAATGATTGCTATGGAAGACAAAGGCTTATAGAAGCCTGAAGCAAGAAAAATTTTGAAAGCTAATTCCACAATTATTCGAACGATTGATAGAAAAATCTTAAAACAAAGGGAACCAAACGACAAAATAACCTTTCACTTACAAAATATAAAATATATTAAACTCAAATACTATATTTACAATAAGGGCTCACATAAGGCTTAAGCATTCGTAGATGTCGTCCCATTTTACACTCCGAATAATTAGTGCTTAATTGCCGCTAAAAGTTATAAATTATTTTTAATTGATTTCTTATTTTAATTAGTTGCAGTGACTGTAATCATTATATCTGTTGGAGATGGGTGGTAGCTCTACAGATATCGGCTACTTGTAGACTTGAACGGTTGCTCTCAGAAGGGAGGAAATACCTATAAAAACCGCCGAAGGGTACTCCGGCGGGGAGACTCTGATACACCAGTCAGAAAGAACAGTTTTCGAATGAAATAGAAAATAGACTAAGAGCTCAAGGGAATAGTTCCCTGTGATTAGAGTGTCCAATGTGTGAGGCCAAGAGAGCTTACCTGGTTTGGAAGATTTTAGGATGTCTTATACTTGTGAGAGTCGTGCGCCGTCGGGGTACTTTAACCCTATTTTCCTTATCGAACAGATCCGAAATCTCGGGAGTTCAATATTCCAAATTGGTCGTGATTTTCATCTTTTGGGAAACTTTCGTTTTCTGGTGGGATCCTTTCCCCAATTGAAAGATCCTAAGGATGCTGCTTTCAAATAAAAAACCGGAGTTGTTAGGATATTTTGACCTCTTCTTGGAATCGTTAGAACTGTTGGCTATCGATCGGTCGTTCGATCGATGAAGGGTCTTCGGAGTTTGTTCTCTTGATGGATCAGCGATTGGATACCCGATCAGGGTGGTTACCTCTGCTTGATAAATCACGATCGGGATGACTGAGACCTTATTGTTCGGGAGGTCTAAGCGACTGAGACCCTATCATTCGTGAGATCTGGGTGACTCAGACCCTTCGGTGAATAGTCATCAGGAATATTTGAATGCTGATCGGTAGCTATCCCTTTGTGGGCCCAGTGTGTAGGCTTTGTTGATACTGACCCTTTCGAATTGGGCCTAGAGTTATGTCCCATCATTTACCCCCGACTCATGGCTTTCTTGGTAAAGAGGTGCCATGAGTAATGATAATCTAAAAGGCGCGAAGCTTTTTAGTATGACTTTCGTCGCTTCGATTTTTAAGAATCGTTTTCTGCACGTTTCATAAAGATTCACATTTGTCAAAGTACCTTGTACCCTAGCTTTCTTACTCATTGCTCTTTTAATCCTCCTTTGAGAACTGTCAGAGAAGTCATCTCCAAAAATAATCGCAAAAACGTCCGCTTCTCAGGCTTTTCCGGGCATTGCGGACATTGCGAGTACTATGTCCCTGAGGGAACTCCAAGAGGTGTAGACTGAGATGCTGATGGGAAATGATTATGCCCTGGTGTCTGCCACTAAAGTCGATAGGGCGAATATGGTGCCATAGGGTTGCGTACTGATGTACTCGTAATCGGTTAGGTATGGATTAAAAGTTCACGGGTCCTTTCGCGGAGGTACTACGCCTTTGGAATATATTTCTGACTCTTCTGATCCCGAGTGCCTGGCGTCTGGTAGTTATTGTGGCTTCCTTATTAGGGTGTTATCATCTTCACTTTGATTTCGACATCCTGTCGTCTATCTTCATTTTGATGAGATGTGAAAATAGTGGCTCAACCAAGTGTTAGTACAAGTTGCAGATTTGATCTGAGTCCAGCTGGAGGTTTTTTGCTATAAGGAGTCCGTCGACAAGGGCTGGATACAGAAGTTCTTTTATATTGAGTTCTCGAATAAAGATCGCATGCCCATGCTGCCCGAAGCTGATGAGGTTCCTTCTTTGGGGTTGAAGCCCCCAGCCACATCAAAGCAAGGTCGTTTCATTCGGTCAGTCGGTAGTTATTACAAATCCACCAGTCGAAGTATATGGGTTGAGTCCCTACTGGATAACTAGATGCTATCCTTGGCCGGCCTGCTGATTGAGGAGAAGAGAAAAATTAACAGACCCCTTTTGTTAGAGAGGGAAAAAATCAAGCTGGTTAATTCCTTGAATTCTTCTGACGACACCGTGCTAGAGAATGTTACTGTTGATAAGCCGATTCGACCAGGTGTGAAGAGGTCTCTTCAAGAGGACATCGGGGCATCTAAGGCCCTTCTTGGATCTTCTACCGGGGCGTCTGAGGCTTTTCGAGAGTCATTATCTCCTCATTGAAGAGGAGGGTGATTTCTTCTCCTTCACCTTCATCCGGACGCGTATTGTTGATTTTACCTGAATGTTTGGCCCCGACAGCAATTACACCAAGGGAAACTACCGTTTTGGACAGAGGTAGTTTGTCGGGTGAAATGAGTGCTAGTATGGGCGAATTAGGAGGATCAGCAGACAATCCTTTATTTGGCGCCATGGCGAGAGTGAATCACAATCACAAATGACATAAAAAAAATCTATTTAAAAATTCATTTTAGAAATCATTTTTCAAAAAGAGTTTAGAAATCATTTTTCTCATTTAAAGGTACAATGATCCGTCTACTCACTTCTTGAGAGGATAACCACTCTCAATCTACAATCCAATCAAAGGTAAATTCCTCTTAAATTTTCGATTGTCTTAACATAAGTAGAGATGATAATGGATTAGTTATGATTCGGGTCATGTTAATACCATATCAACTCTAAATCTTAACTATAATATCCATATTCAACTCTAACTTGATTCGAGTTAAAAATAAAAAACATATATGACTCTACGGGATTTTTATAAAAATTTGATCCGATCTTAAACTGACCTGTACCCGACACATACGTGACCCATATTCGACTTAAACTATAATCTAATACCTTCTTTTTTAATTTAATAATATTTGTTTAAAAATGAAAATGAAATTTATAAGTTATAACAAATTCTAAAAAATTTTTTATTTTATTTAATAATATTATATTATATTAAAATAAAATAAAATTTTATTACAAATTATTATTGAATCGGATCGGATTAGATTATTTATTATCTAAATCCATATCAAAACTGATCTAATTACTTTAATATTAAAAGTTGACTGTAATCTGATTCTAATCCAATTTTTGAGAAAAAGAAATCCGATTCGTCGAATCGGATTTTTCAAGTATCCATAAGAGCAGGTCGAATATTGTCATCCCCAAACATAAGACAATAAAACAATTTCATCACTAAAATATAGCTCAATACTGGGGTTAGTCAAATTTTCCTCCAATTGTTTAATTATCCAAATTTCCTACACAATCATGTTTTAGAAAAACTGTCATATCTCGACCTAAAAAATTTAGATTGAGATAATTCCATTTACTGTTTAAAGTTAAGACACAGAGCTATCACTTTAATGTTTATGACCATACTTAATTCCTATCACACAAAAATACTCAAGTCAACAAATTTACAGCTTAAAATTTTATTCAGAGCATGAGTAGTTTTTGAAAAATTAGTATCACTTTTTTTGCACATATTGGATTGAGGTGATTCAAGTGTTCATTTAAAGATAAAATATAAATCTATAACTTTTATGTTTTGGATTTGACATAATTCAACCTAAAAGTTAGCTAAAATTCGAAACAAGACTCAGTGCTAAAACAGGATAAATTTTCTATAGAATTCGTGTTATTTTAAAAATTCATGAAAAAATTCAATTCTCAATGAAAATTTTCGATTCATATGTCATTTTCAAGCTCCTAAAGTCTAGTTTAATAAGAAAAAAAAATCATTTAATTTACTATTGTATAGAGAAAGTTATGAACTAAAAACAGAAACATGGTCGGAGTGTCCAGCAAGCAGAATCCTAAATTTTTCATGATTTTATATTCCAAAATGTGGCTTATTTTATTCCTAAACTATTTCATCCTTGTTTTAACATCATAACCACATAGGGGAATTGTTTTAACCTTAACTTATGTTACAAAATTCATCACCAATTTCTTCCCAACAAAACCCTAAATCTAAATCTTCAAATTCATTTTATCAAATTTCAACATAATCTTCAAATTCATGAAAGAGGAAAGTAAATTCAAGTTAAGAATAAAAGGATTATCTCAATTTTCATTACCAATTTTGCCTCCAAGCCGAGCCACTACCAAATCCTAGGTTTTCTCTCATTAGAAAACCTCATATTTCTTATTAGATCTAATTTTCTAGAGATTGAGTTAAAGGTTTGGAGTCTCAAAAGTGTGGATTTTGTAGTGTTTTGGTTGATCTTTGATGAGAGCAAAGAGAGAGGGCGAGAGAGAGTGTGAGCCAAGAAGGAGAGAATAAGCGAGAGGAGAGAGAGTAAATGAGGGTGAGAGAGAGTGAGTGACGGGGAGAGAGAGAGAGAGAGAGAATAAGTGGGAGTGTTTTGACTTTTCTTTTCTTTTCTTTTCTCTTTTCTTTTTTTTGGGTCTTACAATACTTAAACTCGAAATTTTGTTTGTAACATTGATTTCCAATGACTGTATATTATATATCACTCCCCATAGTTCTATATATATATTAACATCCTTTTGAGATATCTAAAATGTAATTTTAATTATCTATTTATTTATTTTGAGTTTTCCCCTTAAAATCGCTAAAATCGAAAATTTTATCGGTAAGCCGAAAACCTTCTCGACAAGTGCCGATAAATCTTAAAGAAGTCAAAAATGACTAAAAAAAGGTCTACACACTTAAATAAAGATATTTAAATGAAATTTTACATTTTTAAGAAATTTCGAACAAAATTTCATAGAGACCAAAAATGCAAAGTGTTAAAAGTTAGGGGTCTAAATGCAATTAAGGAAAGTTGAGGGACTAGGTTACAAACCACTTAAGGATAGACAATTGGAGCCAAATGAGTGGTCAAGAGGGCAGCAAGGTTGGTTAGTGGCCACATAGGATTGTTCCACATTCAAGAAAGCTCATAGGATAGCAATTTGTGCATGAAATCTCATTGGAATAGCTTGTGCTATTTGTGACACTTCTCCTCTTGACATGGATGGCCAACAAGACTTCTAATGGAGTGCATGGAGATTTTTTGAATCAACAATTGTATGGTTTGAGTGTTAGGACAAGTGGATGGTTGGGATAATGCATGGGATGATCTAATGGTCAAGGAGGTTTTGTTAAGTTTATAAAAAAAAACTTGTTTAAGAGAAATTGGCTTATTGTCTTCATTCAACCCCCTTTGGATAAAATATGTAGGATCCATATCCAATTTAAGTGTAACCATGAAGCCAAAGAGGTAAGAACATTCTTGAAAATTCTTGAATTTTAGTTGGAAGTATAAAAGTGTTGTATAGGAATTCATATTGATTGTGATTTGATTTTGCTAAGGTGATAAAAAAATTCAAAAATTCAAAGGGAGTGCTGGTATATATTATTAACAAAAGATCTTACAAAGGAGGTAACTTGTCTTAACTTGTACAAAGATTTGATTACTTGATGAGTAGTTATATTAGCATTCATACTAAATGCTAAATATTGATTTCTAGGTTGAGTCTTGTGTAGTCTTGTTATGATATCTTATTCTGTAGGAATCAAAATTCTAAACCATTTTTTTGTGTAAACTAGACTTCTTAAACTTTAAAATGGTATATTATGTTAAACATTTCATGAAGGAATCAATTTTTAATGATTTTTGGAAGTTTAGCATGTTTCACCTACTTTATTTCATACTCTGTGTATGACTAGTAAGTTGTGTCTATTTTTAGGATATCTTCTATACAGAATTTGGAGAAACTTAAAACATGAAAGTTTTAGGTATATGCAGAAAATTATGGTGTTTTTACTGAAATTGTGCAGAAATAGTTTTAAAACTGAAACTGAGGTGAAAACAGAATTTTATAAAATTATATACTTAAAATCTTAGGATGGTCAAAATTAGAAAGTTTTAGATCTATGTCTTGTTCGATTTGAGAAAAGAATCACTTAAATTGGATAAGTACACAGAGAGATATGAAAATTCTCCCAGAACTATACAGAGTTGACTTAAGAAACTTAGACTGAAAAAATTATAACATTTTCTAAATTCATGTGATCAGAATTTGAAATTGGTGTAAACATAAAAGTTGAAGATATATATCTTAACTTTAAGAAAAAATTTGAATTGTTTGAATCTGATCAAAATTTTGGAAGATATCGTGATTTTACTAAACCTACATGTGGTAGGTTTTGTATAAATTTTCTCTAAATTTGGAATTTGAGATTTTATCTTAAAGAAAATATTTCTAAATGCATTTTATAGACCAACGATATGATATTATTGAAGTAATTGAATTGATGAATTATACATATTATTTAACTTAGGCATAAGGTTACTTTTCGTACGAGGGGTAGCTTATTCGAGAGACAATGACAATTAGAGGGAGTGGCGTACCCTCCCTAGTCGAGATGAGTGGGACGATCTATTTATGACTTTAAATGAAAATTAGTTTTTGATTATGATTTTTATAAATAAATTTTGAAATGTGATTTAGAAATGTTTTACTGTTTGTGGCATGTCTTGAAATAATATTCTGTGAAAATTTGCATCCTGATATTATGATGACTTGATAGTACCGTGTTTTTACGAGTAATGATTTATGAATGATGATATATGATACATGTGTGTGATTATGGGATGGTGTATAGTGGCTATAGCACACTCCCTATCACGATATTGAGCGTTTACCTGACGGGGTGACGTGGTGGGGTAACACGAAAGAAGGGGTTTGAGTCCTCAGTCTCTGACCAATGGATCCAATAGACGAGCATCACGTGAGAACCGTGTCAACACCAAGAGAAGAGGGTTAAAAGAAAATATATGTATTTCATTTATATGATATTGTGGTGACCCCTTGGTGGATTTTACCATAATTAGGCCAAACTATGGGTAGAATATGTTTTATTACTGATGGACACTCCATAATGCATGATTGATAATAAGGATGCATATTATTTTAAATTACACAATATGTTTACAAATGAATAAAATATAAATTTAGAAATGATGTTTTGACTTGTCACTCTCACAAATTCATTTATTGTCATTATATAGTCCTTGTATCTCACTCACTGAGTATGTGGATTATACTCACCCTTCATATTTATAATTTTCAGTTTACATCATACTTGACTTATATTGAGGCACTATTCCATGTGTTTTACTGAGAAATGCTACCGGGTGAGTATTCATACACATCTTTGTTTACGATTGGACTGTGCATATAAATATTATATATTCATTGGAGGCAAATGTTTTAAAAAAAATTTCTAAAAATTTTCTTCTTAAAATCTTCCACTATATGATTTGACTTAGGATATCGAGTAGGGTCATGATATCAGTCATAATATTAGCCTTGTGTCACCTTGATATGCGAGTACGACATACCCATGCCTCGAGGAGTCGCGGCGGTCTGTTCGCGTGCTCAACTTGCCAGTCGGGGGGCAATAGATTTCGGTGGTATCAGTGCGCTAGGATTCCGTATCTACTCTATTTTGCTTCTAGTGTTTGTAAAATTTTTTCAAAAAGTTTATAATTTGCCTCCTATGGTCTTAAAACGTTAATCCTTATTAGGGGTTAGGTTGGCACCTAACCCTTTGCTTTCCCATTATTAAGTGCTAAGCGTGGTCCTTTATGTAGAACTATGCGTCCCCAAAAACGACCAAAGTGTACCACCGAGACCCCACTCGAGGTCACGTTATCGTCTCAAGCACCTCAGGCCCCTCCTACTGGATAAGTACCCCCACCGTTCTCCATACTCAGGGAGATAATGGGCTGGTGGATGGCCAACCGAGATCAGATGAAAGCACCACCTGCATCGGCGGTTGACACTTCACCTATACCCAGAGCGGCACCAGTGCCCTCTTCTACACTGACGACTACATCAACTACTCGATAGATGATAGAGGTCTCCACCTTGCTGAGAGAGGCTAGGAGTCTAGGGTATGAGTCATTCTCTGGGACCCATGACCCCATTGTGGCCAGGAAGTGACTTAAACGGGTCAAAGAGGCTATAGAGGACATAGGAGTTAAGGATAGACTCAAGCTGGTGATAACAATTAGACTGTTAGAGGATGATGCTCGTGATTGGTGGGACAACGTCAAGGATAGAGCAGATGAGCCATTGATTTGGGGTGACTTTCTGAGGAAATTTGATTCCCAGTATTACATGATGTTTGACCATGACATGAAACGACGAGAGTTCCTGGAGTTGAAGCAAGGGCAGAAGTCTGTGTCAGAGTACGTTATTGAGTTTCGTAGACTAGCGGTATTTTTCCTAGAGTTAGTGGCGAATGAGGAGACCAAGAGATTCAAATTTGAACACAGACTAAATCTTGCCATCAGAGACTAGAGTTCTTCAATAGGCACTGAGAGTAGAACAGAAGATCAAAGAACGGAACAGACTTCACGACCAGCAAGACCAAAGGAAGAGGCCTGGATTTAGGCAGGGACAGAGCTCCAAGACGAGCAGAGGCTGAGATTTATATAGCGACGGCCCTAGACAGGGGCCCAGGACCATACCTCATGGGCAATATAGGTAATCATTAGCCTCGATGAGTACACTGGGAGGTAGCTTGGGCACTGCGCCATGGTCCGAAGGAGCGCAGAGAAGGTTCTACCCGATTTGTAAAAAGGCACATCTAGGCCCATACTGATTCTCTAGCAGATGTTATCAGTGTAGAAAGGATGGACATTTCAAAGACCGTTGTCCCAATTTGCGAGCTGAGGAGTACAGTCATGCCCTAGATCAGAGCTTTCCTTGTGGCCCCAGGGGCAGCTCAGCACCTTCTACGACACCTCCTCATAGTACCACAGAGAAGTCTTTCACTGGCAGTAACATGCCTCCTCCACCTCCTCAACAGTAACTGAAAATGCAGGCTAGACTATATGCTATAATCAACAAGGAGGCACAGGCTCGTCCAAACATAGCAACAGATGCTACCCCTACTCCTCATCCTGATGATGTACAAGAATTTTAGACTATGATGTATTTTGGTGAACTTTGAAAGATGATATATATATATATCCATTTTAAGATTTTATCCTTAAGTAATTTTCAATTATTTTGATGATATTGGGCTAATGGACTTTATAAATTCGGGTGATAGACACTATGATTATCTTCAGAAGAGATGCCCGTGTGTTGGTTGACATTGCGGTGAATAGTTCTTTTGTGAGCACGGACTTCGTTCACTACGCTGACAAAGTTCTAGTACCACTAGATAAAGTGTTGTTAATTATTACTCCCTTAGGGGAGCAAATTGTCAGGAAAGAGGTGTTCCAAGACTATGGAGTCGAGGTGGAGAGCATAGTATTAAAAGCAGATCTAATTCTACTAAACATATGGGACTTCAATGCCATCCTTGGTATGGATTAGCTACACCAGCATAGAGCTTTAGTGGACTATTTTGCTAAGTCAGTCGAATTTCAGATACTAGGGTGTCCAGTATTGGTTTTTCACGGAATTAGACGAGTTCTCACGAATTGTGTGATATCAACTTTGGAGGCCCATAGATTGATAAGTAAGAGCTTACAATGTATCTGGCACATGTTGTGGACACCACAATAGAGGGACCAATAATAAATGATGTCCCAGTGGTGCAGGAGTTTCTTGATGTATTCCCTGAGGAGCTACCCAGATTACCTCTAGTCTAGGAGTTTGATTTCGTTATTGATTTGGCACTAAGCACTACGCCTATCTCCATTCTGCCATACAAGATGACCTCGGCAGAGCTGAAAGAGCTAATAATCTAGTTGCAAGAATTGTTGGATAAGAGCTTCATCAAACCAAGCACTTTGCCTTGGGGAGCTCCGATATTATTTGTTCGAAAGAAAGATGACACTCTCAAACTATGCATAAATTATCGATAGTTAAATCAGGTGACCATCAAAAATTGATACCCACTACCTCGGATTGATGATCTGTTCGATCAGTTTTAGGGGGCCCGGGTTTTCTCTAAGATCGACCTAAGATCTGGATATCATTAGTTATGAATTAGGGAAGGTGATATTCCCAAGACAGCCTTCAGGACCAGTACGGTCACTTTGAGTTCTTGGTGATGCCGTTTGGGCTGAATAATGCCCCAACAGCTTTCATGGACCTGATAAACTGGGTATTCCACTTCTTCCTGGATAGATTTGTCATCGACGATATTCTTGTGTATTCGTGGAGTGATGAGAGCATTCCCAGCACCTACGGGCTGTACTACGACATTCTGTGAGAAGAAGTTATATGCCAAATGCTCCAAGTGCGAGCTTTGGCTAAGAAAGATTGACTTTCTGGGTCATGTGGTTTCGGCTGATGGGATCTTTGTGAACCCAAAGAAAGTTGTAGCTATTCTGAAATGGTAACAACCACGGAGCGCTATGGAGATACAGAGTTTCCTTGGATTAGCAGGATATTATCTGAGGTTTGTAGAGGGATTCTCCAAGATTGCCGCTCCACTCTCCAACCTGACGCGGAAAGAGGTTAAGTTTGTTTGGAATGATCGCTGTGAGGTGAGCTTTCAGGAGATCAAACTGTGACTAATGTCAGCACCTATCCTCACTTTCCCTTCAGCGACTATGAGTATGAGGTATACCGCGATGCCAGCAGATAAGGACTAGGTTGTGTCCTGATACAGAAGGATCAGGTCATCGCTTATACCTCCCAACAGCTGAAGAGGCATGAACTAAATTATCCTACCCATGACTTATAGTTTGCTGTTATTGTGTTCGCCTTCAAGATTTGGCGACACTATTTATACGTTGCTGGGAGTATATAGATCACAAAAAGTTGAAGTATCTACTCACTCAGAGGGAGCTCAATTACAGGCAGAGTAGATGGTTGGAACTTCTCAAAGACTATAATCTGATTATTAACTATCACCCAGGGAAACCAAATGTCATTGCAGATGCATTAAGCCACAAGTCGTCATCGTCAGCACCCACCGAGAGTTCTTATCTCTCGTGTCTTATTGGACTCCGCTAACTACGAGTTAGACTGACCACAGATGATTTTGGAGCACTTTTGGCCAGATTTGAGATGAGACTGACTCTACTTGACCATATTCAGAAACTTCAGTCTATTGATAAGGAGTATTGAGGGATTGTTGAGAGGATTAATAAAGGGGAAGGCAGAAACTTCAGAGTCAATAATTATGGCTTAGTAGTTTTTGGGACATGTATCTATATTTCCAAGGATGATGACCTTAGACGTGCCATATTAGAGGAGGCTCACTTTTCAGCCTACGCTATGCATCCTGGTAACACAAAGATGTACCGAACGATTCGAGAAAGTTACTAGTGGGTGGGCATGAAGCATGAGATAGCTAGTTTTGTTATCCAATATTTGGTATGCCAGTAAGTGAAGGCTGAGCATCAGCATCCTTCCGGCACACTACAGCTACTTCCCACTCCTGAGTGGAAATATGAACATATCACCATGAATTTTGTAATGGGACTTTCGCGAATTTTGGCATGACATGACGCTATCTGGGTGATCATAGACAGACTCAACAAGTCCACACACTTCCTTCCCATTCGCTGTATCTGTCTATTAGAGGGTTTGACTCACCCGTATATCAGTGAAATAGTTCGACTGTATAGAGTTCCAATGTCCATTGTTTAAGACAGAGACCGCGTTTTACTTCTCGATTTTGGCCGAAGTTATAAGAGGCCATGGGTACCCGACTGAAGTTCAGTACTGCATTTCACCCCAGATGGATGGTCAGTCTGAGAGGTCCATTTAGATACTAGAGGACATGTTGAGATCCTATGTTATGGACTTCAAGGGTAGTTGGGACCAGCTCCTTCCGTTGATCGAGTTTGCCTGCAACAATAGCTATCAGGATAGTATTGGGATGCCACCATGCAAAGCCTTGTATGGAAAGAAGTGTCGGATGCCCTTGTGTTGGGACGAGGTCAGGGAGAGGCAACTTAGTTGTATAGATTTGATTAAGAAGATCCGAGAGAAGGTGAAGGTCATCCATGCTTAGATGAAAGCTATCTAGGATAGGCAGAAAAGCTATACATACAGATGGTGGCGACCTTTGGAGTTCGAGGAGGAAGACATGGTGTTTATAAGGGTATCCCTTGGAAGAGGATGATTCAATTTAGATAGTTGGAAAAGCTTATTCTCAAATATATCGAACCTTTCTGAGTCCTTGAGAGGAATAGGAAAGTGGTGTATAGATTGGACTTGCCCCTTGAGTTAGCATGGATTCACGATGTATTCCATGTCTCGATACTGAGGAAGTACATTCCTGATCCTTCCCATGTACTGGAACCTCCACCAGTAGAGTTAAGTGATGATTTGAACTTCCTCGTCCAGCCCGTAGCCATCTTAGAAAGACTGATCAGGAAGCTACGAAGCAAGGAGGTCCCCCTAGTCAGAGTACTTTGGAGGAATGATCAAGTTGATGAGCAGAATTGGGAGCCCGAGGGTGCTATATGGAGACAGTACTCCTAGCTATTTGACGTATAGTTTCAGTTTAGTTTTGAAAACGAAACTTTTTATTAGAGGGCTAGGAATTGTCACACCGATTTCCGATGACTGTATATCATGTATCACTCCTCATGGTTCTATATCTATATTAACATCTTTTTGAGACATCAGAAATGTAATTTTAATTATCTATTTATTTATTTTGAGTTTTTGACTCAAAATCGCTAAAACTGAAAATTTTATCGATAAACCAAAAACCTTCTCGGCAAGGCCTAAAGAAGTCAAAAATAGCTAAGAACAAGTCTATACACTTAAGTAAAGATATTTAAATAAAATTTTACATTTTTAAGGAATTTAAAATAAAATTTCATAAGGATAAAAATTACAAATTGTTAAAAGTTAGGGGTCTAAATGTAACTAAGGAAAGATGAGGGACTAGATTGTAAACCACTCAAAGATGGAAAATTGGAGCCAAATGATTGGTCAAAAGTGCGATAAGGTTCGTTAGTAGCCACATAGGATTGTTCCAGATTCAAGAAAACTCATATGAAGGCAATTTGTGCATCAAATCTCATTGGAATGGCTTGTGCTAGTTATGACACTTCTCTTCTTGACATGGACAACCAACAACACTTCTAATGGAGTGCATGGAGTTTGCTAGAATCAACAATTGCATGGTTTGAGTGCTAGGACAAGTGGATGGTTGGATAATGCGTGGGATGATCCCATGGTCAATGAGGTTTTGCTAAGTTTGTAACAGAAATTTGTTTAAGAGAAATTGGCTTATTTTCTTCATTCAACCCCCCTTGGATGAAATATGTAGGATCCATATCCAATTTAAGTGCAACCATGAAGTCAAAGAGGTAAGAACATTTTTGGAAATTCTTGAATTTCAATTGAAAGTATAGAAGTGTTGTATAGGAATTCATGTTGATTGTGATTTGATTTTACTAAGGTGATAAAAAAATTCAAGGATTCAAAGAGAGTGCTGATATGTATTTTTAGCAATAGATCTTATAAAGGAGGTAACATATTTAAAATTGTGTAAAGATTTGATTACTTGATGAGTAGTTACATTAGTATTCATACTAGCATGCTATATATTGATTTCTAGATTGAGTTTTGTGTATTCTTACTGTGATATCTCATTCTGTAAGAATCAAAAATCTAAACCATTTATTTTTGTGTAAACTAGACTTCCTAAGCTTTAGAATGGTATATTATGTTACATATTTCAAAAAGGAATCGATTTTTAGTGATTTTTAGAAGTTTAGCATGTCTCACCTACTCTATTTCATACTCTGGGTATGACCAATAAGTTGTGTCAATTTTTAAGATATCTTCTGTATGGAATTTGGAGAAACTTAAAGCATGAAAGTTTTAGGTCTCTGTCTAATTTGAGCTAAAGATCACTTGAATCGGAGTCGTATGCAAAAAGTTATGGTATTTTTACTAAAACTGTACAGAAGTAGTTTAAAACTAAAACTGAGGTGAAAATAGAATTTTATAAAGTTATACACTTAAAATTTGAGAACGGTCAAAACTAGAAATTTTTAGATGTATATCTTGTTTTCGGTTTGAGATAAAAATCACTTAAATTGGAGAAGTACACAAGGAGATATGGAAATTCTCCCCAAACTGTGTAGAGTTGACTTTAGGAATTTCGACTAAAAAAGTTATAAAATTTTCTAAATTTGTGTGATCAGAATTTAAAGTTGGTCTGAACATAAAAAGTTGAAGATATATCTTAAAGAAAAAATTTGAATTGTTTGAATCCGATCAAAATTTTGAAAGATATTGCGATTTTACTAAACCTACACATGGTAGGTTTTGTATAAATTTTGTATGAAATTTGAGATCTTACGTTAAAGAAAACATTTTCATATGCATTTTATAGACCAATGATATAATATTATTGAAATAGTTGAATTGATGAATTATACATATTGTTTAACTTAGACATAGGGTTACTTTTTGTACGAGGGATAGCTTATTAGAGAAACGAAGACAGTTAGAGTGAATGGTATACTCTCCCTAGTGAAGGTGAGTGGGACGAACTATTTTTGACTTTAAATAAAAACTAGTTTTCGATCATATTTTTATAAATAAATTTTGAAATATGGTTTAGAAATGTTTTAGTAATTGTCGCATATCTTGAAATGATATTCTGTGAAAATTTGCATCCTGATATTCTGATGACTTGATAGTGTCATATTTTTACGAATAACGATTTATGAATGATGACACATAACACATGTGTATGATTATGGGATGGTGTATAGTGGCTATAGCACACTCTCTACCACGATATTGAGCGTTTACCCGATACGGTGACGTGGTGGGGTAACATGGGAGAAGGGGTTTAAGTTCTCTATCTCTAACCAACGGATCCAATAGACGAACACCACGTGAGAACTGTGTCAACACCAAGAGAAGGGGGTTAAAAGAAAAATATATGTGTTTCATTTATATGATATTGTGGTGACCCCTTGGTGGATTTTACCCTAATTAGACCAAACTATGGGTAGAATGCATTTTATTATTTACGAACACCCCATGATGCATAATTGATGATAAGAATGCATATTATTTTGAATTACAAAATATGTTTGCAAATGAATGAAATAAAAATTTGGAAACGATATTTTGACTTGTCATTCTCACATTCATTTATTGTCAGTATATGGTTCTTACACCCCACTCACTAAGTATGTGGATTATACTTACCCCCTCATATTTATAATTTTCAGCTTATACCATACTTGACTTACCTTAAGGTACTGTTCCATAAGTTTTATTGAGAAACGCTACTGGGTGAGTATTCATACCTATCTTTGTTTACCGTATATAAATATTATATGTAAATTTGAGGCAAATATTTTAAAGAAATTTTCTGAAAATCTTCTTCTTCTAACCTTCCACTATATGATTTGACCTAGGATATCGAGTAGAGTCATGATATTAGTCATAATATTACTCTTACGTCACCTCAATATGCAAGTAGGGCATACCCGTGCCTCGAGGAGTCGTGACGGTCTGTTCGCGGTCTTGAGAGATTTATATTAACAAAGTATTTGAGAGATACAGGATAGAGAACTATTCACCAGATATATCTCTAATTGTCAAGGGGGATAGGTTCAATTTGGATCAAAGCCCTAAGATGGATTTGGAAAGGAAACAGATGGCTAATATCTTATATGATTTTGTTGTTGGAAGTCTCATGTATGCATAGATCTATACAAGATTTGATATAGCACATTGTTGAGTAGATATCAAAATAACCTGGGTATGGAATATTGGAATGTTGCAAAGAAGGTATTGAGGTATTTACAAGGCACTAAGAAATACATGTTTACATACAAAAGAACCGACAATTTTAAAGTAGTCAAGTACTCAGATTCGGATTTTGCTAACTGTGTTGATTTTTAGAAATCAACATCGGGTTACATCTTCATGATGGCCGATGGAGCTATATCATGAAGGAGTGTTAAGTAAACATTGACCGTGATCTCCATTACATAAGCTGAGTTCATGGTATGTTTTAAGGTTAAGTCATATGCGGTATGGCTCAAGAGTTTCAAATTCGAGCCTAGCATTTTAGATTTTATACCTATGTCATTATGTATATTTTGTAACAATTCAGCTATTGTATTTTTAGTTAAAAATAGTAAGAGTGGTAGTCAAAATAAATATATCGGCATAAAGTACTTAACTATTAGGGAAAGAGTATTAGAAAATAAAGTTGTAATCTAACACATTAACACTTATTGTATATTGGATGATCTCTTAAACCAAAAGCATGCCACCAAGTAGACTCAGTGATCATGTTGTAAATATGAACTTTTTGTCTTATTTAAATAAAATTCAGAATTGAATTTTCTCATTATAGTTGTGCACACATTTTTTTGTTTTAAGATAAATTCATTAAATTTGAATCCCAAATAAACGTAAGGTTTATTTATAAAGTAAATATCACCATAGGTTTAGAAAACTGAATATATTATGGTATACAAAAGATAACACTCACTTTTAGAATACTTATCATCGTGATTCGTGTACTCTATTTTCATAAATTACTGACTTGTTTTTGTTTTCGAGATGGTATGCTAGGCGAAGTGGAAGAATATTAGAACTTTTCATTCAAATTCATGATATTAATGCATTCAATATTGAGTTAATGGGAAAAAATAATCGAAAGAAATTAAATGTGATAAAGAATGGAAGGAATTTGAATTAAGCTACATTTTGTCGGATTTTGTTAGCCCATTCAAATCTCCACACAATTAATTTTGTTTTTCCATTTTGAATGTTTAATTCCCTTCCCGTAATATCCAATAATAATTTAGAATGACAATTATAGAGTTTTGATAGCTTTTTGATAGTTGAGAGTCTATATAAAACCCCTCCTAGTGCATTAGGTCATTAAGGCAGAATTTTGGAACTCCACACTATCTATTGAGTGAAATTAAGGGTTTAGAAGGCTTATGCATATTTGAAGGATCATTTTGGTGGTTTTGTAGTCATCGCAAGTTGTCAGAATCACAAATGGTCAGAGGTACATTCGATCTCCTATTTTCGGATTACTCTTATTTGTGTTGATTTTTATTACATTTGGTGCATAATATTATGTTATATTAGATCAATTAGAGGAAATGTAAAAAATGATAAGAGCCAGTCCTTCAAAGCATGCAATGGTGACTAATACGTGGATGATCAGATCAAGCAACGGTGGTGGTGAATAGTTGTCATGCCCCGACCCTCGAGTCAAGCATGTGACAACCATCACGTTATCTTGGCATATAGGCAAAACCTCCCAATATACCGGGACACTACAAGGTATTCAACCTATTTAAAATGACTTAACAACATTCAAAGGACCACTCATGTCCAATTTATCACAACAGGCATGCATGAGGTCAACCCAGCCAATCAATGCTACAATGCATGGATAAGGCCATCCCGACCGATCAAAGAATTCTTAATAAAACTTTCATAAACTCCAAATATGTCAAAATTCACCATAAAGTTCAAATGTCCTAATAAAACAATAAGTTTTGCAAAGGAAAATTTTTAAACAAAATTAAACAAGTTTCATAATAACCAAATATGGATTCTACCAATACTTGCCCCAAGAGATAAGATAAGTATCAATCAAATTCAAACCAAAAAATTAGTATAATTGTTCCCTTCTGTAGGTTATACTACATCAATCCAAAAATAAAACATACATCATCAATACCTATACAATTTCAGCACAATAATATCTTCAACTGGCTCCAAATTGACGTCTCCCACCTAGACTTCCTCTGAAAAGTATATAAGAGAGGGATGAGTATGGGAATATTCAGTGAGTGGAGTGCAATAGTATGATTGTGTCTATAAATGAGGGGCAAGTGTGAGGGAGTTAAAGTATATGTCATAAGCAATTTGTTAAATATAAAATAGTTCCAACAATCATAATAATTTAAAACAAATGCATCCATACTTTCAGCTTTTCCAAAAATCATGGGGTCTCCCAAAGAAATCACTCCCATCTAAGGTTTGGCCGAATCCAAACGAAAGCCCGCCAAGGGTTGTCAATCCACTTATTTCAAAATATTATATCCTTATTCCTTAGCGTTGACTCGTACCTCACCAGGGTGCATCCAGATATAGCACGATTTTAGCAGAGGGAGACACATCTGCCTCCCCTGCTCATCCAACCCCAACCACGTCACCCCATCGGGTCACTCCATGGAGGGAATGACAATAGTCGTTACCGCATATACCATCATTTCACAAATATCAAAATCATATTCCATGTGTCCTGTTTCAACAAGCAATTCCCAAAATCATGTTTCAACAAACAATTCCCAAAATCATATTGAAACATTCACGAATCAAATATCCAATAACATATGGTACACACTCATTCATAAATACAATGGATGCATGCATGATTCAAATTTTCATTTCAAACATCCCATAATTACAAAAGTTTATATAAAACACATAAATTCACTTATTCATATGAAACATAATCATCCACTCATCTCTCGACCCTATACAATATTAGCTCCAAAAAAATCTCTTTTCAATCTCCAATTGATTGTCCTAAACCAACAATAAAAATTTTCGGGTCATTTCTCCTCAAATTCAAGGGTTTACAAATTTTCCCCAATTTTATTTAAACCCTAATTTCGAATCTTTTCCAAACCTGTTCTTGTTCTTATTTTGTCAATTTATTGTCATTTGCATCATTATAAAATCCCTATTCACTATTCTTCAAGATTTTCCTATTTTTAGACAATTTTCCCAATTTTCTCAAATTAACATAACCCTAATTTCTCCAATTCATGAATGTATATTCTAATTTCATCAATTACACCTCATTTATATGTAAATAGAATTTTAATTTTCATTTTCATTTTCCCCCAAATTTACTATTTATCAACCTAGGGTTTCGATTCATCAACGGAATTCCATAAATTTCTCAATAATAAATGTAAATCCACAATGAGAATAACTAAATTCAAGGTTACGAGTAAGAAATTATCTCAATTTTGGAGTTAAATTGGATTCTGAAGGTTGAACTTTACAAACCCTAGATTTCCCACCTTTTTTTCAATCCTCTTTTCCATACGTTTAATGAAGTTTTGGATATTTGGTGGAGTGATTTAATGAAAGCATAAATTGATTTCTAAAGAGAGAAATCAATAGCGAGAGAGAGGAGAAGAGAGAGTTTGTAGAGGAGAGGAAATAAATCGAACATAGGGAAATAAAAATGAAATTTAGGGTTAATTGAAGTAATTAATAGTAGGAATGTGAAATTACCTTTTTGCCCTTTCCATGTTTCAAGTTTTATTGAAGTTGGAGGACATTTTGGTCATTTCGAGTTACATGCCACTCACACCTTTTTGGCGATTCTACTGCCTGGGCAGTATGGTTCTATCGTGAGCTTCACAAAGTGCAATTTCCTCTTCCACTCATGGTTCCATCATGAGCTTCACACAAGCTTTACAAGGTGAAATTCACAAATTCACAGTGAACTGCCTAGGTAGCATAGTTCCACCGTGAGCTTCACAAGGTGCAATTTCTTCTTCCACTCATGGTTCCACCGTGAGCTTCACACAAGCTTCATAAGGTAAAATTCACAAATTCACAATTTCATCCATTTAAGAATGTCTCCAATGGGAATTAAGCTCAAGTTCAAAATTTTCTCCAAAAAGAATTTTACCACTAGGAAACTTCATATGTTAAATACATATATACTAATCTAATTATAAATTCTTTTCGTCATTTCATTTAAATTTTGAGTGTCACATCCATTTTTCTTCTACAAAGTAATTAAATAATTTTTTTTCTAATACCGAATTTTCAGTGTTACAATGGTAAAGTTGCAATGATAAAAGACTAATAGTAGCCGTAGATTTGAACTTGATGGCCGCTATGCACGTTGTGCATCGTTCGAGTAGATTTCAAAACCCCCATGCGTATATGTAATATGCATGAGCATTGTACGATGAGAGCTATGTATAAAGACATATCGTATATTGCATACGTGATATCATATAATGTAATCTATGTGGTACATATTATACCTTTGATCGTGTATAGAATAGAATATGAAAGCATATATCTAATCTTATAAAATCGACTACAAAACCATACCTTTGACTGGAGCATGAAAAACTAACTTCGTTGGTATATGTAAATGGGTATGAAATTCCCCTCTGAATGACATATAGAATTGAGTATGGAACTTCCCTCTGACAGATGTACAGAATTATCTCTCTCACATGTGTAAAAAACTAAATCTTTTCTGAGAATTGCCTATACTCTGTATTTATAATCCTCCCAGGCGTGTAAAAAACCCTAGTTTCCTTTTTGTTTGAAATCTTCTGAAATGGTAAGTGATTGTGGTGAAAGATTTCTAAAAGATTTAGACTTCTTGGGATTTAGAAAGGTTTAGGATTTTAGAATAATTTTCTTCCTTGTCAAGAGTTTAAGAGAATTAAAGTTCTACGGAAACAAGGAAAGTTTCTTGTGCCAAGGAAATCTCTTTTCTTACCGAATGATTATAAGAGAATTGGAAACTGTTTAAACTAGGTACCATTATTTGTTGGAGTCGAATTTTGCTCCATAGATACCGACTTTTCTTACTCGAGCGGGAAGCTGATAACGGTGGTGTTCATCAATTCTTCACGAATGAGAAACCTGCAAAAACCCCATCAAGGTTTGCTCGGCGGGGGAACTCCGATGCTGAAGTCAGTATAAGTGATAAAATAAAGACTGATAGTAATCATAGATTTGGTCCTGGTGGCCTCTGTGCATCTTGTGCATTGTTCGAGTGGATGTCGAGGCCCCCATGCATATGTGTAGCATGCATGAGTATTATACGGTGAGTGCTATATATGATGACATATCGTATATTACATATGTAATATCATGAATGTAGTATGTATGATATATATCATATCTCTTATTGTGTATATAATAGAATATGAAAACATATCTCTGATCGTATAGAATCATTTATAGAGTCATACCTTTGACCACATAAGATTGAGCATGAATCCCTTACCTTCATCGGTGTATGTAAATGAGTATAAAAACCCCCTTTTGAATGACATATAGAATTGGGTATGGAACCCCCTTACTAATATATAAAATTATCTCTATCTCGTGTGTAAAAAACTGAATCCTCTTTGAGGGTTGTCTATGCTCTATATTTATAGCCTTCCTAGGAGTGTAGAAAACCTCAATTTCTTTTTTGTTTGAAATCTTTCGAAACGGTAGGTGCTTGTGGTAAAATATTTCTAAAAAATTTAGACTTCCTTGGGATTTAGGAAGGTTTAGAATTTTAGGAAGATTTCCTTCCTTATTAAGAGTTCAAGAGAATTAAAATTTTACAAGAACAAGAAAAGTTTCTTATGTCAAAGAAATCTCCTTCCTTACTAGATGATTATAAAAGAATTGAAAACTGTTTAAATTGAGTACTATCATTTGCCCTCGCTCCTAATGACGTTTTGAAAAAATGGTATTAGGAGTAGAGTGAATCGAAAAATCAAAGTATTAGTGACAAACTGTTAGAATTACTTGAGGAAAATTTTGATTTCTTACCAAGAGGCCGAAAGACTAAGAGGTCAGGAGGCCGATAGATCAAATGGTTGAGAGGTCAAGAGACTGACAAAAGATTGAGAGACCGACAGGTTGACTGGTGGAGAGACCGACAGATCAAACTATTCGAATGATTCTGAGGTCGAGAGATTGACAAGAGACGGAGTGATTGATAGGTCGAATTGTAATACCGAAAACTTGATGTCGAATATTTTGTAAACATTTTTATAATAAAATAAAAAATTTTGAAATTTTATTGATTTTCGATTTTGGGGTATTAATTTAAAATTTTTGGTATATTTTAAATTATCGTGTCCGCGAATAGTAATAAACCTCATTTTATGAAAAATTTAAATTTTAGAAAGAAAGGGGGTGAATTTGTATATAATTATTTATTTACTTAAATATAAAGATATATATATTATGGTAAAAAAAAAAAAAACGAGAAGAGAGAGAGAGAGGAGAAGGTGCTGCGTTTTGGAGTGAAACGCAGCATCTCCCCCAATTAAGAGAGATTAGGGTTCTTCGTCTCTCCCTCTCACTCCCGTCTCTCTCTTCCTCTCCTTTCGACCGAAGCCGTCTCCCTCTCCCTCGCGATTCATCTCCGCCATCACCACCACACCATCACCGCCATCGTCGTGTTCGTCTCTCTCTTCTTCCCTCTACTTCCTTCTTCGTCTTTCTCTCTCAGTCTCGCTCTGTCCCTCAGTCTCTCTCTCTATCCCACAGTCTCTCTTCGCGCTCTCTCCCTCCACCGTGCGCAACCATCACCGTGACCACCGCGAACCACCGCGGGTCACCATCTCTCGGTCCCTCTCTTCCACGCACGAGCGGGTGATTCTCCCTCTCTTCCCTCTCTTCCCGCGAGTGAACAGAGTTCTCTTCTCTTCCCTTCGCGCGCGACAACTTTTCTTTCCCCCTGTTCGTTCGTGCTTGCTGCTCTTTGCAAGCACCACCCTTCTGCAGTCTTTGCAGAAGCCCTAGCCGCATGATAGCAGAGCCTTTGAAAACCCTAGCCGCAGGACATCAAAAACCCTAGGTCACAGCTCTGCAGAGGTAAGCCTAGGTTGTCCAATTTTAATTCTAGGGTTGAATATTTTTAGTTGTTAGGTTTAATTCTAACGATTGCTGTAAATTGAACTTGTTACAGGTTTGATACACTGGCGATTGGAAGCTAGGTTTGCACACTGAGAAACCCTAGGTGAGGGATTTTCAATCCCTTCCGTAATTTGAATTATTTTTGTTGAATTAAGGTAGAAATTACATCTATATATATTTTGAAATGTGTTAGACTTGAAAGAAATATATTTCCCTAAGTGTTTGTATGAAATTATTGAGGTTAGGTCTAGAATTTGATGTAAATTGGACTGTGAAGCATGTGAGAAAGTCGTAGATAATATTAGAGTTGTATTTGATTGAATTACGTAGTTTTCCTTGGGATTTGAATGGAAATCGGCGTGAACTAAATTAATATTAAGGAATTCGGGAGAAAATGGGTAAAATTGAGGAATATTGTAAATTTAAAGTCGTTGGTGATTTGAAATGATACTAGCTTGAGGAAACGAAAGTTTTGGAACGTAATTATGCAAGTTAAGGCTATTGTACATAAAAGGGGAATTTGAAAACCCTTTAATAGAGTTTTAATTGATCTTTATTCGTCTTGATTGGTCTAGGTTGACCTTTGGAGACTCGAGAAGAGTCGTTATGAGTTGATTTCGGAAATAGAGAGTGAATACCCTCTCTAGAGGTGAGTGGACGGTTCATTGTGTTCGTAAATGAAAAACCTATTTTAAAATTGTTTTGAAAATGATTTTGCAAGATTTTTACATGTTTTATATAAATTGTTTTGTGATTGTGGGCTGTCTGAACTGGATTGTGAAATACGAATGCATCCACTGTGTTTATGAATGTTTTTGTGCCATGTGATATTTGATATTGCTCTATGAACTGCTTTGGCATGAGATTATGGATTATATGTTGAAAATCATGGCACATTGTTGAGAAATGGATTGAATGAGAAATGGAGGGTGCCGTAGATGACTATAGTCATACCCCCCACGGAGCGACCCGACAGGATGACGTGGGTTGGGGTTTGGATGTGCGGGGGAGTTAGACGTCCCTCCCTCTGCCGCAGTCGTACTAGATCTGGTGCACCCCGGTGATGTACGAGCCAACGCCAAGGAAGGGGGTTTGTTTTGAGACATTGGATAGAAAAACCCTTGGCGGGCTTTCGTCTGGGTTTGGCCGCCCTAAGACGGAAGTGTTTGCGATGGAACCCCAGGATTTTTTTGAAAAGATGATTGATTTGAATGCATATTTGTGACATGTGATTTATTGAAATGATTTTATGTACATGAAATGATTTATGAGATATGATTTGACTGCCTCACATTCACACCTTATTTATGAACACAATCACACCATTGCACTCCACTCACTGAGTATTCCCCAATACTCACCCCCCTCTCTCCACCTTTTTCAGAGGAGACTTAGTTGGGAGATTACTCGACGGAGATTGCGAAGTATTTTTGCGGACTGGATAGGTAGTTGGCATACAAGGTTACTTTTGGAGATTGATAGCTCTCAAACCATGGAAAGGGAAGTCTGTACCTCCCATGCCGTGCGAATTTTATTGATACTGGCTGAGTTGTTGGCAAGTATTGATAAAATTCGACGGTTTTGATTTGTTTTTATTTATCTTGATTTCTCTAGTTTTGGAAAACTGTTTATATTTGTACTGGGACATTTGGACTGTAAATATTAATTTCGATGCTTTTTCTTTGATTTTGTGAAGTTCTGTACAACTCATACCGTTAGGATTTTACCGATACTGGCTTGTTTTCCTCGGGTAAGTGTTGGTAAAATCCGACGGCTATGTTTTGGGACTTCTTGTTTGTTAAATGTTTTCAGAGTGGCCAGGATGGTCACATCGCATGCGTGCATGTACAGGTTCCCGCTCCCCATTGTGTGTTGTTGTGTACTCGTGCATGTACAGGTTCCCACTCCCCGATGTGTGCTAATGAATGATTGTATGTACAGGATCCCACTCCCCGATGTGTGTCAATGTGTGTGTTTGTACGTCCAGGAATGAGCCGGATGGGCTCCTTGCATGTGTAATGATTTTGTAATTTCTTGTTTTTGAAAAATTTTATGCTTGCTTTTGTTGTGAATTTGATAGCCTTGCGGAGTCCCGGTAGATGGGGAGGTTTTACCCATGTACCGAGACGACGCGGCGGTTGTCGCGTGGTCGATCTGAGGATCGGGGCGTGACAACTTTATTGGTATCAGAGCACAGGTTTTCTATTTTAAAAGTTTGATGGTTTTGAAATAACTTGAAATGTTTCCAAATGTCCCAAAAGTTTTCTAAAGACTTTAAAATGTTTTGGTTATTTTGGAAAAGGTTTACATCTTTTAAAAAGGTATTCGGAAAATGTACAGAACTTTCTATGGTTTTCCTAGGAAGTTAGGAATGCTTATTTTTAGGGGGGTTAAGCACTTGGATTAGTTCATATTTTACATTGCTAAGTTCAGAACCTCTTTGTAGAACTTTATTTTTGGATGATGAATAAGGAACCCCAAATGAAATATTTGGTGACTTAATTGTGACTCAAGACCTCCTGTGGCTTGTTTGGTCAAATATTGGGGACCTTAGTAGTGGTTTTGGCCTCGGACTTATATCTTGATATTAGAAGTTTGGTGTATATGTATAATTGAGGAGCCTTCAGAAATTCATAGAGGTGTATATCATGTATTCAATGAAGAATTTTAGAGAAATCAACTATAAGTTCGCCCCCATATTGTCTTCAGATTTGTATGAGTTAGTGGACTAATCACTAAGTAGGGACTTTAGTGTGGTAAGATTTTCTTTTGAAAAACTAAATGGGGTTAGAGGTACTAATAGTATGACTAGCATGGCTCTTTGATTTGGGATGACGAGTTGTAAGACATTCTCTTGTGTAAGAGTGAAGTAATTTGGGCTATGTGAGAAGACAGAACTGTAGCGTCTTGTATTGATTATTTTCTTTGCTTTAAACAACTGGGAGTCTTAACTCCCTAATTTTAAGTATGACCTTCGCATTTGAAATGCTTCTCATCATTTCCCATCCATTTGAATTTTTATTACATCACTTCAATCTGATTTGCTTTCAAGTTTAAGAAACATATGGCTATCTCACAAGGAACTTAAAGAATGGTTAGAGTGGTAGAGTAATTTTGTGATAGATAAAGTTTTGCGATATTCTGATGAACAAATGAGGATGTTGATTTTTAAACTAGATATTTGTGGTGGAAAAGAACTTTCGTGTAGATTTCTTCCTAAGAAAATGCTGTCAAATTTAACATGCTTGGTTCTCACCTGAATATGCTTTCTGCGCAAGTGTCACATCCTAATTTTGATAGACTGTGAATGTTATTCCATACTTCTCAAGCATATGCTCCAACATTCTTCTTTAAGTAGGGGATTGTAATAGGAGGTTTTACCATTGGGTTACTAACGGTGGGAGGCAAATGAATGGTTTCACTTTGATGCTTTTATCAGGAAGTGTGAATTTTATTCTTTTGGTTTTATGATAATGCTAATAGGTTCAGCAGGTGATTATTATTGCTAGTTATTATGATCTTTGATTATGACAAAATGCCAATTTTCGAAGTCAAAATAAAGGTTTTTGAGGTTTGCTTAATTGGTAATAATTTTGATTTTTTCTAATTGGTGGAAGATAAGGGAAGACGTTTTGGCTTTGTTTCCATAGACTTTTATTATACTGGATTGATGAGTGGTCTTTTGGATAGAATTCATGACAAATTGAATAATCAGTCTCGGATGAAGGCATTTAGGGAGCACACTCGTGCCCTCTAGGTGAGTAGGAGTCATAACAATGGAGGTCTATTCTTGGAGTTTATTTTCCATTCCAGTGAATGGGAGGGAGGTAGTTTGTTTACCCAATGGTGAGAAGAATAAAAGAATAGAGGGATGTATGTTTTGAGAGAGGTTCTTAAGGCTTTACAGCAGGACGAGGGTGTGAAATATAGCGGAAAAAAAAAATATATGTATGGGTAAAACAAATGTTCGACCGAGGGTTGTATGCAAAATTTTGAGGAGTCTGATGATCGAATAGGTAGGAACCATGAGGAAGACCTACCGAGTCTTATGGGGTCTGATGACAATTTGCTCTTGGAGAAAATTAGAGAACATGAATGCTGGAGGTGGTAGTTGATAAGGGTTTAAATGAGGAAATCAAGTTAACTGAATCTGTTTTGGGGCATATTTTGCAGAATGAGGGCGCTGTATGTTGTGGTGATAGCTGTAGGACTTAAAGAGATATTACCAGTATGTTAAGCACCATGGAGTTTCTGTGTACATTAAAGGTCAAGGTAGAATAAGACATTTTTAATTACGGCTGAGCAGCCCAAACATAACTCACTTCAAATGACTTGAAATCAAGAAAATAATATGTATTGAAACATCTTGTGGAACTCTATGGAGTATTACCCAAAACTTATGGTTCTAGAGCCTCCACTTATATTTCTGGTATACTTTTATTCATAGTTTGGCATTTAATTATATTGTTATTTTTATTGATGATCATCCAAGAAAGACAAGTACTTAAAAAGAGCTGCTATAAGTATTGGGTGACACCATATGATGAATGGTCTCAGTAAGCATTGAATGTTTCTTTCAAGTAACTGCCATTTTATGCTTTCGATAAATATGGGGGAAAGCTTTTTGTTTCGATGGTTATTTAGAAAAATAATATTCGTAATGGACATTGCTTTTATTGGATGAGCAGCATCTTAGAGAAGAATTTTAATCTTAAGTGATCTTAATAACAAGAAGCTTTGTTGTCTAGTTTGAACATTTGAGAATGTGGAAAACCAGTGACAAGTTTCCTAATTGCTTGATGCAGTCACCTTGGAGAAACTAATATGATGAGCCTCTGTGGGATCTATACATTGTAGTGAGATTTCTCTGGTGTTTCAGTCTGTTATAGTTGTTTAGAGTTCTTAAGATAAACTTTAATTTGGGATAGATTTATCCTTCAAATGGAAATATGAGGTAATATGGACCCTTTTAGCTTTTACAATATTGAAATGGTGAATCTTATAATCATCTAGGCAGAAATGTTTATGCATGGTTACTTGAGCACCGTTTAGGAGTAAGAAAGTCTGTAAATGAAACTTTGAGGTATATTGAATTGGTCGAGTTCAATGATAGTATTTTCATATATTTGTGTTATGTGTATTAAAGACTTCAGTTTTGATCTTTTACAATGCTTTGTAGCAGATACAAGGTGGCGGCCTATTCCAATTGTTGTTGAGGAATGTATTAATCGAGAAAGTGTTGCTCCTTTTATATCCAAAGGTTTCAAGGTTTTAGAACAAACAAGGTGATTCAGAGACTATTGATTTTTGTGCTTTAATTGCTGCAATTTGAAAAAGGAAATTAAAGGAATCTCAATCTCAAGGAATACCACCTACCAAATACTCATATTGGATTAAGACAAGTTTTTCTATCAATACTTTGAGAGATACTATAGAGTAAGATAATGTATTTGTAGTTTGAAATTAGGGGATTAGAGACTTTGTTATTAATATGGTGGCGAGTGTAGGTGATAAGCGTGCATACATATATACAATGTATTAAGATATCATGATTTGCGAGTAATCAATTACATAGCTGTAAATGAGAATAAGAATAGGTTTAGGTGCTTAAAGATATATTGCTTGGGGGGTTGAACAAATCAAAATGAGATATCTAGGAAATTTCAAAAGGACAACCAAGCACTTCTACATTTGAGACGAGACTAATGTCCTAAGAGACTTATCATAAACTAAATTTTAGGAAATTTGGGAGACCAAAGAAACTAAAGCAAAAACAATACCCCTATTTGTTTGATGTATAAACTTTATTTTTATAAATTTCGAGGAAGAAATTTGTTTTTAGGGGGTTAAGAGTTGTAATACCGAAAACTTGATGTCGAATATTTTGTAAACATTTTTATAATAAAATAGAAAATTTTGAAATTTTATTGATTTTCGATTTTGGGGTATTAATTTAAAATTTTTGGTATATTTTAAATTATCGTGTCCGCGAATAGTAATAAACCTCATTTTATGAAAAATTTAAATTTTAGAAAGAAAGGGGGTGAATTTGTATATAATTATTTATTTACTTAAATAAAAAGATATATATATTATGGTAAAAAAAAAAAAAAAAAAAAAAAAAACGAGAAGAGAGAGAGAGATGAGAAGGTGCTGCGTTTCGGAGTGAAACGCAGCATCTCCCCCAATTAAGAGAGATTAGGGTTCTTCGTCTCTCCCTCTCACTCCCGTCTCTCTCTTCCTCTCCTTTCGACAGAAGCCGTCTCCCTCTCCCTCGCGATTCATCTCCGCCATCACCACCACACCATCACCGCCATCGTCGTGTTCGTCTCTCTCTTCTTCCCTCTACTTCCTTCTTCGTCTTTCTCTCTCAGTCTCGCTCTGTCCCTCAGTCCCTCTCTCTGTCCCACAGTCTCTCTTCGCGCTCTCTCCCTCCACCGTGAGCAACCATCACCGTGACCACCGCGAACCACCGCGGGTCACCATCTCTCGGTCCCTCTCTTCCACGCACGAGCGGGCGATTCTCCCTCTCTTCCCGCGCATGACCAGAGTTCTCTTCTCTTCCCTTCGCGCGTGACAACTTTTCTTTCCCCCTGTTCGTTCGTGCTTGCTGCTCTTTGCAAGCACCACCCTTCTGCAGTCTTTGCAGAAGCCCTAGCCGCATGATAGCAGAGCCTTTGAAAACCCTAGCCGCAGGACATCAAAAACCCTAGGTCACAGCTCTGCAGAGGTAAGCCTAGGTTGTCCAATTTTAATTCTAGGGTTGAATATTCTTAGTTGTTAGGTTTAATTCTAACGATTGCTGTAAATTGAACTTGTTACAGGTTTGATACACTGGCAATTGGAAGCTAGGTTTGCACACTGAGAAACCCTAGGTGAGGGATTTTCAATCCCTTCCGTAATTCGAATTATTTTTGTTGAATTAAGATAGAAATTACATCTATATATATTTTGAAATGTGTTAGACTTGAAAGAAATATATTTCCCTAAGTGTTTGTATGAAATTATTGAGGTTAGGTCTAGAATTTGATGTAAATTGGACTGTGAAGCATGTGAGAAAGTCGTAGATAATATTAGAGTTGTATTTGATTGAATTACGTAGTTTTCCTTGGGATTTGAATGGAAATCGGCGTGAATTAAATTAATATTAAGGAATTCGGGAGAAAATGGATAAAATTGAGGAATATTGTAAATTTAAAGTCGTTGGTGATTTGAAATGATACTAGCTTGAGGAAACGAAAGTTTTGGAACGTAATTATGCAAATTAAGGCTATTGTACATAAAAGGGGAATTTGAAAACCCTTTAATAGAGTTTTAATTGATCTTTATTCGTCTTGATTGGTCTAGGTTGACCTTTGGAGACTCGAGAAGAGTCGTTATGAGTTGATTTCGGAAATAGAGAGTGAATACCCTCTCTAGAGGTGAGTGGACGATTCATTGTGTTCGTAAATGAGAAACCTGTTTTAAAATTGTTTTGAAAATGATTTTGAAAGATTTTTGCATGTTTTATATAAATTGTTTTGTGATTGTGGGCTGTCTGAACTGGATTGTGAAATACGAATGCATCCACTGTGTTTATGAATGTTTTTGTGCCATGTGATATTTGATATTGCTCTATGAACTGCTTTGGCATGAGATTATGGATTATATGTTGAAAATCATGGCACATTGTTGAGAAATGGATTGAATGAGAAATGGAGGGTGCCGTAGATGACTATAGTCATACCCCCCACGGAGCGACCCGACGGGGTGACGTGGGTTGGGGTTTGGATGTGCGGGGGAGTTAGACGTCCCTCCCTCTGCCGCAGTCATACTAGATCTGGTGCACCCCGGTGATGTACGAGCCAACGCCAAAGAATGGGGTTTGTTTTGAGACATTGGATAGAAAAACCCTTAGCGGGCTTTCGTCTGGGTTTGGCGGCCCTAAGACGGAAGTGTTTGTGATGGAACCCCAGGATTTTTTTGAAAAGATGATTGATTTGGATGCATATTTGTGATATGTAATTTATTGAAATGATTTTATGTACATGAAATGATTTATGAGATATGATTTGACTACCCCACATTCACACCTTATTTATGAACACAATCACACCATTGCACTCCACTCACTGAGTATTCCCCAATACTCACCCCCCTCTCTCCACCTTTTTCAGAGGAGACTTAGTTGGGAGATTACTCGACGGAGATTGCAAAGTATTTTTGCGGACTGGATAGGTAGTTGGCATACAGGGTTACTTTTGGAGATTGATAGCTCTCAAACCATGGAAAGGGAAGTCTGTACCTCCCATGTCGTGCGAATTTTATTGATACTGGCTGAGTTGTTGGCAAGTATTGATAAAATTCGACGGTTTTGATTTGTTTTTATTTATCTTGATTTCTCTAGTTTTGGAAAACTGTTTATATTTGTACTGGGACATTTGGACTGTAAATCTTAATTTCGATGCTTTTTCTTTAATTTTGTGAAGTTCTGTACAACTCATACCGTTAGGATTTTACCGATACTGGCTTGTTTTCCTCGGGTAAGTGTTGGTAAAATCCGACGACTATGTTTTGGGACTTCTTGTTTGTTAAATGTTTTCAGAGTGGTCAGGATGGTCACGTCGCATGCGTACATGTATAGGTTCCCGCTCCCCGTTGTGTGTTGTTGTGTACTCGTGCATGTACAGGTTCCCACTCCCCGATGTATGCTAATGCATGATTGTATGTACAGGATCCCACTCCCCGATGTGTGTCAATGTGTGTGTTTGTACGTCCAGGAATGAGCCGGATGGGCTCCTTGCATGTATAATGATTTTGTAATTTCTTGTTTTTGAAAAATTTTATGCTTGCTTTTGTTGTGAATTTGATAGCCTTGCGGAGTCCCGGTAGATGGGGAGGTTTTACCCATGTACCGAGACGACGCGGCAGTTGTCGCGTGGTCGATCTGAGGATCGGGGCGTGACACGAATGATGTAGAGATCAACAGGTCAAATGATTGAGGGGTCAAGAGATTGATAACAGATTGAGAGACTGACAGACTGAACGGAGGAAAGACCAACAAGAGATTAAGAGATCGATAGGCAGAACGGATGAGAGGCCAACAGGCCGAATGGAGGAGAGGCTAATAGGCCGAATGAAAGAGAGACTGACAGACTAAACGGAGGAGAGACCAATAAGAGATTGAGAGGCCGACAAGCCAAACGAAAGAGAGGGCAACAAGAGATTGAGAGGCTGATAAACCGAATGGAATAGAGGCTGGCAAGAGATTGAGAGGCCGACAGACCGAATGGAAAAGAGGTCGACAGGCCGAACGGAGAAGAGTCCAATAAGAGATTGAGAGGCCGACAAGCTGAACAGAAGAGAGGTCGACAAGCCGAATGGAGGAGAGACCGACAGGTCGAACGGAAGAGAGACCGACGAGAGATTGAGAGACCGACAGGGTGAACGAAGAAGAGGCTGACAGGCTAAATAGAGGAGAGACCAACTAGAGATTGAGAGACCGATAGGCCAAACGAAAGAGAGGTCAATAGGCCGAACAGAGGAGATACCGACAGGTCGAACAGAAGAGAGACCAAGAAGAGATTGAGAGGCCGATAGACCGAACAGAAGAGTGGCCAACAAACCAAACGAAGAAAAGACCAACAAGAGATTAAGAGGCCAATAGGCCGAATAGAGGAGAAATTAACAAGAGATTGAGAGTCTGATAGGTCGAACGGAAGAAAGACCAACTGGTCAAATAGAGGATAAACTAACAAGAGATTAAGAGGCCGACAGGCCAAACGGAAGAGAGGCCGACAGGCCAAACGGAAGAGAGGCCGACAGGCCGAACAAAGAAGAGGCTGATATGAGATTAATAGGTCGACAAACTGACCAGAAGAGAGGCGACAGGCTAAACGGAAGATAGGCCAACAAGAGATTGAGAGGCAGGCAAATCGAACGGAAGAGATGCCGACAGACCAAATGGAGGAGAAACCGATAAGTTAAACAATTTGACTAATCTGGAGGTCAAGAGATTTTCAAGAGATTGAGAGGCCGATAGGCTGAACAAAGGAGAGACCGATAGGTAAAACGGAAGAGAGATCGATAGGCCAAATGCAGGAGAGACCGATAAGAGATTAAAAGACCGACAGGCTGAACGGAAGATAGGCCATTAAGAGATTAAGAGGTCAACAAGCCAAACGATAGAGAGGCCGATAGGCCAAACGGAGGAGAGACCGACAAGAGATTGAGAGACCGACAAGCCTAACATAGGAGAGACCAATAGGTCAAACGATTCGTCTAATCTGGAGATTGAGGGATTGTCAACAGATTGAGAGTCTGATAAGCCGAACAGAGGAGAGACTGACAGGTCGAATGAAAGAAAGACCTATAGGCTGAGCAAAGGAGAGACCAATAAGAGATTAAAAGGTCGACAAGCTGAAAGGAAGAGAGACTGATAGGTCGAATGATTTGAGGGCACCATAGACCCGTTCGGGGAGATAAATCTCATCGGTAATCTAGGTAGCATAGTCACGTTCGGGGAGATAGATCCCATCGATAGATCAGGGCGACATGGGTTCATTCGGGGAAATAGATTCTGTTAGTAGATTGGGGCGACATGAGCCCATTTGAGGAGATTGTTTCCATCGGTAGAACAAAGTGACATGGGCCCGTTAAGGGAGTTAGATCCCATCAGTAGATCAAGGCGACATGGGCCTGTACGAAGATATAGATCTCATCAGTAGATCAGGGGGACAGGGGCCCGTTCAGGGAGATAGATCCCATCAGTAGATCAGGACGATAGAGCCCCAGTTGGAGAGAGAGATCCCATCGATAGATCTGGGTGACACAGCCTCGTTCGTTCGATAATGTACTGTGAGACAGATATTCGACAAATTATCCACACGAGATCGAGAGAATGAGGGCAAGAGAATTACCTAACGAGGGGTATCCTTGACTATCTCGTCCCAATTGTCGCATAGTCGAACGAATTCAGACTGTCAAGACTTGAAAGGCTTGAAATTTTTATGACTGGTCAGTCAGTCATTTCCACAGACGACGCCACTTGTTGGAGTCAATTTTTGCTCCACAAATACCTGCTTTTTTGCCTCGAGTAGGGAGCTGATGACGGTGGTATTCGTCGATTCTTCATGGTTGAGAAACCTACAAAAACTCCACTAGGGTTGGTCTGGTAGGGGGAACTCTGACAGTCAAGTCAGTATAAATGATAAAATAAAAACTGATAGTTGCCGTGGATTTGGCCCTGGTGGCCTCTGTGCGTATCGTGCATCGTTTGAGTGGATGTCAAAACCCTCATGCATGTATGTAGCATGCATGAGCATTGTACAATGAGTGTTATGTATGAAGACATATCGTATATTGCATATGTAATATCATGTAATGTAATTTGTGTAATATATATTATACGTCCAATCGGGTATAGAATAAATTATGAAAGTATACCTTTGATTGTATAGAATCGGCTATAGAATCATACTTTTGACCGTATAAGATTGAGCTTAAAGCCCTATTTTCGTCGGTTTATATAAATGGGTATGAAACCCCCCTGAATAATAAATAGAATTGGGTATGAAAGTTCTCTCTGACTGATGTATAAAATTATCTCTCTCTCGTATGTAAAAAACTGAATCTCTTTTGAGAGTTGTCTATACTTTGTATTTGTAGTCTTCTCAAAAGTGTACAAAATCTTAATTTTCTTTTTGTTTGAAATTTTCGAAATAGTAAGTGTTTGTTGTAAAAGATTTCTAAAAATTTTAGATTTTCTTAAGATTTAGGAAAATTTAGAATTTTAAGAAAATTTTATTCCTTATCATAAGAGAATTAAAGTTTTATAAGGACAAGAAAAGTTTTTTGTATCAAGAAAATCTCTTTATTACAAAAGAATTGAAAATTGTTTAAGTTGGGTACCATCATACCCTTTGCACCGTAAGTCTCAGATAAAAAAATGGGCATAGCACTAAAAAGAACTGAGAACTGAACGTTTAGTTCGCTTAGTTCTGGTGCACTCATTCATGGTCGCATTTGTACACAAAACTGTCAGCGTTCAAGAGATAAGACTGGTCAAAGATTTAAGTATGCAATCATTAAAGTCGTCAGGGTGTCTTTACTTACACAAAAATGATAATTGAAGGAAATGAAGCTAAAGGGCACCGATAGAACAAGGTTGTTTAAAAGAGAAAACAGAAAATAAAAACAATATACCAAAAGAAAAGTGGGGTTTGGATGGCAGAAAAATTGAAGAAGGACAAAGAGAAAGTTGAGGGTGACGGTGTTGCCAGGTAGATTTGCTCAGCTTGATGATGGGCCCATCATAAGCTTATCAACTGCTGCATGATAAAAGTGAGTCTGTTTTCCCATATCATAAGGGTTCTTACTCTTCCATTTGATCTTTTGTTTGAAAGCTCTCACAATCATTTTGTCTCTTTGGAATGCTTTGTGATTGTGCTTCGTTTATCATGGTGTGGTTTGAATATAAGGTTACACAATCATCACAATAAAAGACTACTTTCGGTTTAAATTTTAATCCAATTTGAACTATCTTATCCTATATTAATTTCTCAAACTGTAAGTTATGGGTGTCGGATCGGGTCGCTCATGTGGGTTTGATCCTAACCCAATTCTTCTCTCGATGAAATTCAAATAGAGAAGGGAGGGAGTGGTTTTTATGGAAAACCAACTCCAACTCCCCAAGATAACCACCCATGACTCTTGTTGGTTTGAATTTCAAAAGCCTTCTTTTGATAAAAGAAAAAAAGGAACTTCCTGTAGATTTGAATAAGGGAAACCAACGAAAAAGCACATTGAGGAGAGAGAGAGAATACACCATACCAAAGGTATTCTTAGATAAAAGCAATATAGATCTACACCATATATATTTTCAAAAAAGGACTCTTGGATTGTGAATAAAAGGAGATTGATCCATTCGTGACATTTTTCGAACCAAAATATCAAAAGAGTTAGTGATTCGACCCTAAATTTTGAGACATTAAATATTTATTTCGCTGTATTTGCATCAAGGAATGTTTTCACAAACGATCCACTCAAAAATTTAAAATTAAAACTCAATTTGTTGCAATTTATTTACTTTGCATCTATCTTGTATTAGACATTGATTTTCTCAGCTTAATTTATAAGGAAAATTTTGAAATTTTGTTTGTTGCTCAACTTCTATGCCAAAGAAATTTTCACACCCGACCCTAAAAATGTTCAATGCAATCCCCTTAGGTCTAATTTTAATGTTGAACTGTGTAATCTTCATTTTCTGTTTTGGCTATCCTTTAACAGTTTTAATTTGCATAATGCTAAACAGGGAACAATTAGATTTTTTTTTTTAATAATCCAAAAAATTCTTCTAATACCCATATCATTTTAATTAATTATAATAAAAAAGATAAAATTTTAAACTGATATATAGCACCATCATCTTATTTTTCCTGGTATTACAAAAGATCAGAAACAATAATAACAACAATCACACGTGAGATTAAAATCCAATTTAATGATAATAGCGTATGTTATACTAAAGATCACAAAACAAATCAGTTCTACATGTTAGGCTAGTTGAAGCAAGGGTACCTTTTTGCATGTGCTCCTGCCGATATATGCATGGTGTATGATTATTCACTTTTAATTATTTTATCTAAAATTCTCAGCAGAGCTAGAGGGGCATCACTATGGGATTCGATCACCTGCAGCCCTCTTGATTTGGGAGGGATCAGTCATATGTAAGCTTTGGATTTTGTAGAATGTGAACTTTAAACTACTTTAACGAGCGTATGTCATACGTGTGAGTCAAGATGAACAAATTTTATAGCCAAAGTTGCATGTACACGATTCCCATGCAAGGTTGGTGATCACCTGTTCAAAAATGGCTAATTAAACAATGTACAAGAAAGTAACTGCATTTAGATTATAAAATGTGCCTAAAATAATGGGAAAAGAAAGATTGCAATATAAATGTTACATAATTAAAGAAGCCCAGAGATGGGTTCACAGTCATTGATAAACATATTATAGTTGAGATTAAAAAAATTTAAAATGAGAGAGAGAGAGAGAGATCATAGAATAGCGTGTACATGGCGAATGGGCGGTGGGTGGGGCACACAGCCTTTTAAAGTGGGGTCACTGATTTTTGTTAGTTTGTGAGCAGACAAAAGCAGAGAAGCTTCTTATCCTTGGCACTTTGTTTTCACACCAAAAACGTTCCATTGCAATAGCAATGGCTATGGAATCTCCAAAAGCCAAAGTAGACAACCCTCAAATATCATATTCCATCCTAATTTTGACCCTCTTACATTGTGGAATTCTCAAAGGCATGCCCCTCATATTAATCCACTTACATTCATATTTTTTTTTTTAATTTATTTGTATTCTTGTACTCTCATCGTGCATATGCATTTCCCCCCATCATGCTAGCGCAAGTGGCAGAGCCTCTAGCATTATACCCTATAATTTTTTTTTTTAATCTTTCACATCAAGACTAGTCATTTCATTAGAAAGTTTCAGATTTTCTGATAGAACTTTTATTAATCTGTTTGTAAAATTCAAATTTTCTTTTGAAAAATTTTTCACCTTGAATCCAATTATTAGATAAAAATAGATATGCATCAACGTGATACCATTTCATGATAATTAAATTTTAATGAATGTTAAATAATAATTTTAAGAGGTTAAATGAATAAAATAAAAGTTTAGTAAACAAATTACATCTAACTTCTATTTTGGAGCCAAATATTAATGCGTAATTTAATGGATCCACATATAGGATCGAATCCATGAGCAACCAAAACCATGCATTAATCAGGTGGCCAAACGAAAAACAAGGGAAATGGCAACATTGTAAATATGATGGAAATGAAGAGCTCAGTTTTTGTCCCTTGATCCCAACAGTGGCCTATATAATTACAGTTTAATGTCGTACAATTCTATCTTGTTCATATTCCACACCATTGATCTCAAATCCTCTTCCACTTCTCTCTCTCTCTCTCTCTCTCTCTCTCTCCCTCCCTCCTCTAATCAATGGCAGCAATGAGTCTCCCACCCGGATTCAGGTTCCATCCAACTGATGAAGAGCTTGTTGCCTACTATCTCCATCGCAAGCTCAGTGGCCTCAGCATTGAGCTAGAAATTATTCCAGAGGTTGATCTCTACAAATGCGAGCCTTGGGATTTGCCAGGTTCTACTCTACATTTCCCCTTCAAATGCAATAAATCCCATCTTCCATTTTCAATTTATTTTGCATTTATAAATCAAATTTTCTCCAAGATAATTAGGCATCTTTTTAAAGTTAAACGAATGCTTTATAAAGCTATATTTGAACCCTATTTTTTAGAACTAGTGAGAAGATAAGACTCGAGAATTTTTATTAATTAATGTTCATATGGTAATAGATAAGTCCTACTTGCCAAGCAAAGATATGGAGTGGTACTTCTACAGTCCAAGGGATAGGAAATATCCTAACGGGTCAAGGACTAACCGTGCGACCAAAGTGGGATATTGGAAAGCAACAGGAAAAGACCGGAAAGTGCTCTCTCAAAAGCGGCCGGTGGGTATGAAGAAGACACTTGTTTATTACAGAGGTAGAGCTCCTCATGGCATTAGAACTAACTGGGTAATGCATGAATATCGCCGTATCGATTCGGTTGGGGGCACTCCATTTGGTTTAAAGGTATTGAAAACCCTATCTTTTTCTATGCAATTTCCATTTTTCTCGCCTATTTGTGCATTGTTTGCTTTGAATTTAATCCAAAGACATGTATGCCTGACAAAGAAGTTGCTGTTCCATACATGTGATTGCACTAGGAGATTAATTGGTAAATGTGGTTGGTTTGTATTTGAGAAAAAAAAATGATTAATAAGATTTCATCGATAATGGGGTTGAAATCTAGGCTCATATGAAAAATGGAGCTTTAATGAGTTGAATTTGCGAATGATCCGCACAAAAAGGAGACGCTTGATGATTTCACATGTCAACACTTCACACAAAATTCAGATAGGAAAAAAAGAAAAGGAAAAGAAAAGCTAATGGAATCAAAGAAAATAGCCACGGTGTTCTTCTGCATTCAATTTCTTTTCAAAATTTGTTTTCATTTAATTGATATAGTGAAAACAGAAGATGGTATTTTTAATTTTCTAAAATATGTTACTGAAAAGATACGTCCAGAATCTGCATGGGTTTCGGGGAAAAGAAGTAATAAATATCTGTATAAATACTCCCTGCCACATATTCAAAGTATATTTAAAATAATTTTGGTTCCATGGATCATATATTTCTGACTAATAGTATAAAAAAATTTCATATCCGTTAATTCCTTTTTACATTTTTCATTTTTCTTTGAATGTAATTTCTGAGCTTGAGTCTTGATGATATTAGTTGTCAAATTGAAACACAGGATTCTTACGCATTATGTCGAATTTTCAAGAAAGCAATTCATATAGGGAAATCAGAATCCAAAGAAGAAGAAAATGGACCAACGATGCAGGAATCAGTTTCTGAAGACAATAGAAGTGGATTTGAAATTTCTCAAGGCATGGAAGCTGTTGATGATGACCAAAAACAACTTTCCGATAGCTCCTCTTCTGATCTCACCATGGGGACGCCTTTTGAGACCAGTATCACTGATGACCTGAATCCCCCATTTCCCTCCTCATTAAAAGAGGGAAATAGTGCAGCCAACTTGTATTCTCTTAGCGTTGATTACTCGTCAACCCTTCTAAGTCAGGTATCATTTTTATGTTTTTTTTTTTTTTTAAATGTATTATGCATTATTTCCCTACTAATTGCCTTCAAGTAGCAATGCATGCAAGCAGCTTTTTTCTAATAAGAGTTCATTATTATTAATATTTTACAGAAGCATGCTAACCACACTCACATAAAGAGAAATAAGAATACCGAATCTCTTCACCAAAATCTCGATTTTGACTCTTAAAAATTGAAAAACTGGCCATGAGAGAACCAATCCTTTAATTGGACTTTACAGTTGTTCAAATCAGATTTATCGAGTTTTGAATACCAGTGATTAAATATATTATTTAAAAGAGAGAGAGAGAAAGAAGAATGGTTTTTGAGTAGCCAAAATGGTCCACACCAAGACCAAGCACTTTAAGCTTGGCTTTTGATCTTAAAGTGAACAAAGTTGGAGGTGATGAACTCGGCTTGCTTATCTTCCTTTCTTAAAGCTTCTCTCTCTAAAACTCTTATTATACTTGACTCAACTAGACTTTTCACCAATTTCTATGACTTCTTTTGACTGACTCAACGCCTCTTTCTTTCATTATTTTCATCTCACGCCTTGCCGTATAACATTTTGATCCGAAATAACCCACCTACTTTAATATAGTATATCTTCTTAAAAATTCCAAATAGTTCCAGCTTTGAATTCAAGATGTCTATTGCAGTGTTCCATTAAAGATGTTGCCTCTATACTGATTCCATCCAAATGAAAGTGACAAGCAAATTGCTAGCTTCTCCTTATGCAACTCCAGACATTCACCTGAGAGTCCATTTTTTTTTTCTCTTATAATGATAAAAATCTGCAAACACTGCCGAAAAGGGTATGCTTTAGCAGAGACTGTGATACTTAAACCATATACCTCAGGAGGTGGGATCTGGCCCTCCTTAGTGAGCGAGCTGTACATATGGGGGGTCCATTTTTATTATCACATTGCACAACATTTTTAGAATACTTTCTCTCTCTCTAGCTCCAAGTTTTCTTGGTAACTGATCATGGCAGATTTTATATCAGGATATGCAGCTGCCAAATTGGACAAGTTTGAGTCATCCATATGCTTACCCACCACTGGAACTAGCAGACTTTCCGCAGCTAAATATTGCAGAAGGCAAGCCATCAAAACCAGCTGAATCAATTGATGAGTACAAGTTGTACGATAAATGCATATATAGGGATTCCATGATCGGATCAATTGCGTTTGAAGAGATCTTCTCTTTGTGTTCTGCACAACATAACTCAACCCGTCTTTCCATGGAAGATTAAAGAAGCGTGATCAATAGTGGATTCAGCTGCATTATTTCTTTTATCAACAAAAAAAAAGAAAGAAAGAAAGAAAGAAAAATAAAATAAACATCACACCATGTCATGCCATGGCATACAAATCCGCTAAGAGAAGACGTTTCCATTAACAAAACAGGTAGTTTGCCTTTTTATCAACAAAGCTATAGAGCAAAAGCAGACAGTAGTTAATTCTTTAAACATATTCTTTTTTTGTTTTGTTTTGTTTTTTTGTTTTTTTTTTTTTTTTCAGATTGATTGCTGTAATGGAGTGACTTAGCGTTTATATTTGGAAAAAATGATAAATCACAAAGCACACATCATCTTCTCTTTAATTTGACTCTCTTTATCTTTTGTTTTCTTTTTATCTTTTTCCTTCGGCATTTGGGGTCCCTTGTTTCTTGTTCATTTTTTATGATTCATCTTAAGTTGTATTATTATTCATGTTTATTTTGTTGTATATTCATTTTATTTCTTGTATCTTAAGTTGTTCAATCTTAGATTATTCATTTTTGCTGATTTAAAATCTTGTGTTTGTCTTCTAATGTATTTAAGTTGTGGTCTTGTTATATGTTAATTTAGCATATTTCTTTTGATTGCTCTTGAGTTTAGGTTTTTTTATTTTTCTCGGGACATTTGAGTATATAGGTTTTGGTTTTTTTTTTTTTTCCTTTCTTTTTTTAAAAAAATTCGCCACGACCGGTCCCAAACTCAGGTAAAGGACTAGGATTGCGAAAAGCTGACAGCCAACGTAAAATCTTTTGTGAAAGTAAAATAGGGATAAACAAAAATTATTTTATTTTTACAATTAATTTTGACATTATTTTTACTGACATTATTGTCTTTTGATATATTTTTTATTTTTTTTATTTCTCTTTAATTAAAAATTTTTGTAGAATTTAGTTTATTGTTAATTTAGTTTATTTCATTACACTTGTCAGTTAACGTAAAAATCTCTTGTCAAAATATAAAAATAAGAGATAATAAAAATAGGATTCACCTAGATACTTGGAATATAAGATCTTTAACTGACAAATTAGAGGAGATAGAGGAAATAATGAATAAAAAAAATTAAAATTATGTGTCTACAAGAAACTAAATGAGTAGAGGAGAAAACTAGAATAATTAACCTTATAGGTATAAACTTTGGTATACTAATAGGGATAAAATTAGGAATAGTATAGAAATAATTGTTCAGAAAGAACTATACGAGAATATAATGGAAATAAAGAAAAAGGGAAATAGAATTTTACTTAACAAAATGATTAATGGAAAAAATATAATTAATATAGTCAACATATATGTACTCCAAATAGGTATAGATGCAATTAGTAAAAAATAGTTTTGGAAAGATTTGAATGAATTTATATATATTATACCTAGTATAGAGAAATTATTTATCGGTGGATATCTTAATCGACATATAGGGAAGAATAACGAAGAAGTTGAAACTGTATATAGAAATTTTGGCTTTGGTAATAGAAATGAGATAGGAGAAACCATTTTAAAGTTTGCTACAATATTTGATCTGATACCCATAAACACTTTTTCAAGAAAAAAGAGTCGCACATAATTATATATAGAAGTGGATTGAATGCTAGCCAAATAGATTTATTTCTCACTAGAAAGAGCAACAAAATGACTCGAAAGGATTATAAGGTTATACTAAGAGAGAGTGTGACAACTCAGCATAGCCTTTTAATTATAGATGTGTATGTGCTTAAAATGCAAAAGGAATATCATTTTTTGATAGAGTCAAGAATTAAGTGGTGGAAATTGAAAAAAGAAAAAGTAACAATTTTCAAAGAAAAATTAATACAAAAATCAACTTGATCGATTAATAATAATTCAAAAACTATATGAGTAAAAATGTCTAATAACATTAAAAATACAGGTAGGAAGGTTATTGGTATATCCAGAGGGCGTGTTCTAATAGGCAATGAATCGTGGCAATGGAATGAAGAAGTTTAAACTATTATATGAACAAAATAGGAGTGTTACAAAAATTTTAGAAATAGGTAAAATAATAAAACATTTGAATTATATAAAAATACGAAAAAAAAAAAGTGGAAAACATTATCTAAGAATCAAAAAATAAAATGTATAATAAATTATATAAGAAGTTAGAAATCAATGATGGATAGAAAAAGATTTACAAAATCGCCAAATTAACGGAGAAAAAGGGAAAAAATTTAAATAATATTATGTGTATTATGTGTGAAATTAATAGTATACTTGTGATAGATGAGAATATAAGAAAGTATTGGAGGGATTATTTAGATAATCTGTTCAACGTGGATGGTACAAAAGACATTGGTAATATCACGATACTTATAGAAAAGATCAATACGAATTTCAAACATAAGATTTGTTCTCATGAAATATGGAAAGCTTTAAAGAAAATAAAAAATAAGAAAGTCTTAGGATCCGATAACATTCCCATTGAGGTGTGAAAATGCTTGGAGGAGGTCAGGATAATAATGTTAGCAGATCTTTTTAACAAAATTTGACAAATTAGGAAGATGACCAAAGTATGGAGAGAGAGTACACTTGTATCATTATATAAGAATAAAGGGGATATATAAAACTATTCTAACTATAGGAGAATTAAACTATGAGTCATACTATGAAGTTGTAGGAAAGAGTGATTGAGCATAAACTGAAATTAGAAATAAGCGTGTCTTAAAGTTAATTTGGATTTATATCAAGAAAATCCACTACTGAAATAATCCACTTACTTAGAAGTTTAATTGAGACATTTAGGGTATAGAAAAGAAACTTACATATGGTATTCATTCACTTAAAAAAAGTATGATAGAATATCAAGAAATATATTGTGATGGGCGTTAATAAAAAAGGAGATTTCCATCAAATATATCAATCTTATTAAAGATATATATGATGGAGTTATCATCAATTTAAAAACTTACGAGGAGTAAATGATAGCTTTCCAAGAAACATTGTACTCCGCAGAGATCGATATTAAATCCAATTCTATTTGTAATAGTGATAAATGAAATCACAAAGAGCATCCAAGATGAAATACCATTGTGTATGCTCTTTGCAAAAGATATAGCGTTGATAGATGAAATTAAAGGGGGTATTAGTACTAAATTGGAGTTGTGGAGGGATACACTAGAATTCAGAGTATTCAGATTGTGTAGATCTAAAATATAGTATATGAAATGCACATTCATTGATAGTCATTAGAACGATAAAGAAACAATTAGTTTAGAAAGACATGATGTACCAAAAGTAAACGCTTTAGATATCTCGGGTCCATTATCCAAAGTGACGACAATATAGATAGAAATATAAATTATAGGTTCTAAGTGGGTTGGATGAGATAAAAAAGAATATTTAAACTTTTTTTCGATCGCATGATGCCACTCTATTTTAAGGAGAAGTTTTACAGAACGATAGTAAGACTTGCGTTACTATATGGTACCGAATATTGAGCTATTAAACAAAACAAGAGAAGAAAATGGCTATAGTTGAGATGAAAATATTAAGATTGACGTGTGGCAAAACAAAAAAAAAATGATTAGAAATGAAAAGATACGTAGTAAATTAGAAGTGAATTTAATTATGGATAAAATGCAAGAGTATCACTTGAAGTGATTTGGACATGTACAATGAAGACCCAAAGATACACCAATTATGAAAATTGAGAGTTTAAATAAATGAGATTTAATAAAACGATGAGCCAGACCATTAAAAAGCTGTATACAATCACTACAAAAAACCCCAAGGTTTTGCGACGAAAATTACGACAAATTTTTAAAAAAAAATCGTCACGAAAAAATTTATGATAAATTTAGCAACAAAATTATTTTCGTCGCTAATAACTTGTCGCAAACATCAGCGAGAAAAAATTTATTATTCATCGCAAAATTTGTAACAAAATATTTTTTGTCACAAAATTCGTTGTATATATTAACCACAAATAAATATTTTGTCGCAAAATTAACAACGAAAAATTCTTTTGTTGCAAACTTTGCGATGAATCTAATTTTCGTTGCAAAATTTACGACGAAAATCTTATTCTTCGCAAAATTTGTGACTAAAATATTTGTTGTTACAAATTTTGTGACAAAAAAACTTTTCATTACAAATTTTGCCACAAAGTTATTTTTCGTCACAAAATGGTCATTGCAAAATTTAGGATGAAAAAATTCATTGCAAATTAGCAACGAATTTGATAACGAGATATTTTCGTCTCAAAATCAGCGACAAATATATTTTCATTGCAAAATTAGTCGCTAATTGGAATTTATAGACCAATTTAGTATCAAATTTGGTATTTTTTAGTGATAAAATTTGCGACGAGTATAACTATCATTGACAAATTTTGCGACAAATCTGAATTTTTAATGATAAAAATAAATTTTATTGACAAATTTAGACCATTTTTCCATATATAACATGTTTATATACCTACTCATCCTACATCATCATTAACTAACCATCCAACCCTTATCAATAAGCATCAATATCAAATTTTTGTTGTCTGTACTCATCAATACAACTAATTATTCAATAAAATCAATCAACTAAGATTTTAACAACAACTAATCATCATAACAATATCAAAAACTAGGAAAGCAACATCATGTCCCAATATTCAAATATCAGCAACCATAGACAACCATGAAATCAAAGTAACCAGTATCAAATGTAACAATCAAATAACAATACACAATCTCAAGCACCACCACCACCACCATCATCATCATCATCGAATATATCATCACCATCATAAGCATTATCAAGAAAAGATAGGGAAGGGGAAATCTGACTCAGAGTGGAGGTTAACTGAAGATACTATATGATTAACATCTGTTGTACGCGGAAGTCGTTAAATTCTTGCTTGTGTTGTACACGAAATTCGTTCAATTCATGATCTCTTTCCCTCTGTAGTACACGTATCTCTTAAAGTTCATTGTCCCTTTGCACTAGTAGGTCTTTCAAGTGGCTCATTCTTGATTTAATTGCATTATTTCTATCCTTACTGCTGGTGGGGTGAAAGAAGATGTACTAGCAATTTTGCAAGTTCTACTGAAAGAACGTATCCTAAATACTCTACCCCTTTTGCTCCACTAGTTACCTCGAGCTATAGAGCCATACTATCAACAAATAGCTCAGATGAGCCAACATCATCACTAACACTCGAACTTTATAGTAAAACTCATCATATTTCTCTTGCATTGTCATGAAAAAAATTAAAAGAAATTTAAAATAATAAAATAGAAATACATATAATCTTGATTAGATATATATATATGAAGGAAAATAAAAAATTAAAAATATGAATCATGAGACTATATAACTTATTTAAAGAAAGTGCAATACTTCTACAAATGTTGTTTTATAGGATCTAAATTATAAATATTCATTTTAACATTAAATAAGTTGAAAGTTGTGAAAAAAAAATAAGAAAATCTCTATCAAGTGATTCATTATACAAAAATTATATATAAATGACAAGTGGATATTTCAAGAGATATAAGTGAAATCGTGCAAAGTGGACATATTGAATGTTCAGTTTTTATAGCTTAAATTAGGAATTATTGAATGGGAGGATGTCTTTTAAAGTGTAGCTAAGTACAACAAAATAGGGATTGAGTTCAAAGACATTATCCATATCCAAAATTAAATTAATAATGATGAAATTGAAGATTATATATTAGGAATCAAAGAGTCAAGTAAGTAATGAAAAGAAACTTAGAAGAGAATAACCTAATAAATTCATTTTCCTATATTGTTATGGTAGGTTCAACACAATATGTTCAAATCAATATTGAAAATGTCTATAAAATAATTGAAAGTTTTGAAATTGCATACCTTAATTGCTCAAACTCTCTCCCCGCTTCACGTCTTGTCTTTTTTTAAAATGACCGCGTAAAAGTGTCTATGAATAATGGCTCGGTTCTCATTTCCTTAGTCTAAAAAACACTGTTAGAAATAATGAAATAATTTTAAAATAATTGAGTTAGATTAAAAAAATAATGTTTGAATAAAATTACCAATCTATTTCTATATTTATCTATATTGACTGATCTTCCCGCAAAGTCGTAAACGATTCCCCAGAATTATAATCTCGATTTTTCCTATTCTGTTCACTCATTCGTCTGCTTTCATCGAATTCTCAAAAATCCACAATCTTGCCTGAATTCTCCTCGGTGATGCAGTTTGACTTCTTTCCCTTGGTCGTTGGTTTTTGCATGATTTGGTACGTTTCGAATGTGATTGTCACATTCTTTTTCTAAAAATTCTTCTTATTTCCGATTCTTTAGTCTTATCCCATATGAATGTTCGCTGCAATGGAAAAAAACCAATTGATTATATTAAAGTTATAAAATTAGTTTCATATACAAATTGATTGGTATAACTTACCTTGAACTCGTTCCATCATAACTCGTGTTGCTTCTGGGGTGCTTGTGAAAATCATCGAAATGTCTCCCCAATGGTTATTCACTATTCTATTGAACTTGTGAATAACATATACAGATTTGTAAATCTATCATAAAGTTACAAACAAATAATGGTAAATAAATAAGGTAGTTAAAAAAATCATATGTTCTATAAATAAAAGAAATAATACCTATGAAATTTTAAAATTTAGTACTTACGAATCTCCACAAGAGACTATCATTTCTCGGTTGTCTTCTCTCTCAACATATGAATGTTGCACCGAAGGGGTTGGCAAAGGTACATTATTAGCCATGTATTGAAAATGGAAAGGTGTTGCAACCGAAGGGGGGTGAAGATACATTGGCAGCAAGGGAATGAGATTGCGAAGGTGCTGAAACAGATTACGATGGTGAAGAGCGTGATCTTCCATCAGTATTTCATCTATGGCTACTACGTTGAAATTGTCAACCATAAATGTTAGAACGATAAAGAAAATAAAAATTGCATGTTCATCAGATACATAATGAAGTATATAGAAAAACTTGTTATATTTAAATTGACAAACTAAATGCGAGAAACAAGGTACCAATTGTCAAAAAAATCATCTCTTATGACCTATAGAAGAAAAGATAGTACATTAACAAATGAAATATATAAATTTAAGTATGAAATAGCAAATAGATAACAAATTGAATAACGAAATTTGCAAATTAATATTAAACTAACTTACTCGCCTTAAAAAATAGATTACCATATATGAAGAAAAATATTTGATTTTTATTATATTAAGAGAGCAAAACTTACCCGCTATCAAAAATCAAAATCCTCATTGTCATTGTCATTCTCATTATTTATCTCAAAATTAGATTTTTCATCATCATCATCATCATCATCCTCATCCTCATCATCTGTTTCAAAATTAGATTCTTCATCTTTATCCTCATGAATTTCTTTTGGATCCACATCTATCACTACTCCGCTAGGATCTCATAATATTGGAATATTATATTTCTCAGTCTGAAATGTGTTGACAACTTCCTCTTGTTAATATGCTATGTATTCCCAACGTTCCTTAATTTTTTTTTCCGTGCTCTCATTTTACAAATAGCCCACCAATCAATTTTGTCACGTTTTAAACTGAAATATGATACATAAAATACTTAAATCGCTTGTTGTGCCAATACAAATGGTTCATATCTCTTATATAATTTTTATGATTTATTTCAACCAAATTAAACTATGGATGCACCTTCATCCCTTTGATGGGGGCAAACCATCAACACATAAATAAAATAACCCATAATTCTGGTCTAGGGTACTCTACCTCTAGAATTTCATCCAACAAACCATAAAAATCATTTTTTATACCTCCATCATTGGATGACTGATCACAAACCCCTCTATTCATTGTAGTTTTCTCGATTCCATATTTTTAAGTATGAAAATTATATCCGTTTATGAAATATGCTGGTCAAGATCGTATCTTGATTTTGGACCTCATGACAGATGGATTATCAACTTTTATTGAATTTGAGCTTGATTATCATGAAACTAAAGTCAAGTAAATATATTAATATATTTTAAAGTAAAGATGTAAATAATTTATAGTTTACTTACAAATCTTTTGAACCATGGTACAAATTCTTCATCACAAAAAAGATCAAACTCATATGTCAAAAGTTTAGAATATAAGTTTTGAAAAATCTTACCATCAAAGAAAATGAATTTTATCACAAATAATTTACAACATAAGAAATATATCAATTAGCAAATATATACTAACTCAAAATATGACGTCACTTTTAAACAGTTTAGTAAAATATATGCATGGGTTACTCACCATTACATTAATAAAAACTACTACTAATAAAAGTTATTTGATTGGAATAAAAAAAAATAGTCAGATTATATTGATGAAATATATAAATAGCTACGTAGATAGAATATGTGATTGTGTAAAGAGGGTCATTTGACACTTATCGACTTATAAATGCACACGTGTTTATAAAAATACAATTAATTTTATTTTTTTATAATTTTTCACATGACATATATACATATTAAAAATTAAATATTATAAATGTACACATACTTAAAAATTACGCATTAAAATATTAGATATTATAAATTTAATTTCACAAAAAAATTAATATAACATTAAATATGATTGTAAAATTAATTAATATTAAACTAATTTTATAAAATATTATTATAACATTAAATTTTACCATATAATCAAATAAAATATTAAACATTGAATATTAACATATTTGATTGTTTAACTAATCGAAATGAAATTTACTATAAATTGTACTTGATTGTTAAACTAATGTTTAAAATAATCTGATATCAACACATGAAATTCCAAGTACTTAAATATTTTAGGGCTTTCAGAAACTAGAGGATAATGAAAATCGATAAGACAAAGTTGAGACTGTTGACAAACAAAGAGGAATTCTGATGCAGTTAAAAATATTATCTTAAAAAAATGAATCTCCGTCATATTCACCAACTCCATCACTAGTTCGAAATCATTATATAAATTTTCCTACAAAACATTAAGAATCTGATTATAAATATTTAAATGAAAGATATTATATTAAACAATTTAAATCAAAAAGAACTTAGTTTAAACAATTGATGAATACATACAAGATAAATTAAAAGAATTATAGATTAAAAACCATTAGAAAAAATTAATATGATCCAATCTTATGAAATACCATTACCACAAGCAAATACAAGTCTATATAAAAAATAAAAATTAACAAATCATAATAAAATAGTAACATCATTAAATAAACCACTAAATACAATTATAATAAGCACAAATGAAGGGAGTAATATTGAAATCAACATAATATTAAAATGTTCCTCACCACCAAATAATATTCCTCCAATAGCCTTAGATATAAATAGCAACAACAACATCCAATCCAAATGTTCGACAATGGCAAACCTAGAGACAACAATAACAATTATAAATAACTAAGATATTATTAAAATAAAATTATAAAATTAAGTTTTTCTTAAAAAATAACATTTAAAAAAATATTTAATAAAAAAAAACCTACAATTGGTCACTGTAGAGGAGGCTCCCCCACCCCTGCAGCAAAGTTGCCACAAGGGGAGCAGCGAAGGGGCGAGCTTACCGGGGGAGTGCCTCCCCCCACGGCTGCCCCACAAAGGGGGTAGTGCCCCCAACGCCACTGCACAGCGAAGGGGGCAGCGCCCCCCCGGCAGCGTAGCCCGGAATAGGGGGAGGCTCCCCGTCCCCCTACGATGGCAAATCCGATGGTACAGCCACCGGATTTGCCTCCTACCACACAAATCCGACGGTGCACTGTCGAATCTACCTTCTCATTGCAGATCAGGCACCACCGTTGGATCACCATTCGGCGACCGCAAGAAAGAGAGAGAAATAACCTTTTATCCTTCGTAGATCCACTATTGGAGCACCCCAACGATCTTCTGTCGTAACACCGTAACCAATTTTCCTTCGCAACTATTCAAAAATGAGAAAGAAAAGCTAGCTGTAGAGAGATAAGTGGAAATCTGAGACAAAAAGTTTTCTTCCCAGACTTTGTCATTGATCTATGATGAATATATTTTTCGCTGTAGATTAGCGACGAAGGACCCTATTCGTCATTGATCAGCGACGAAGAGACTTTTTCATCGCTGATTTCAGCGACGAAGGAACATTTCGTCGCTGATTCAGGGACGAAAATATAATTCGTTGCTAAAATTAGTGATGAAAGTACAATTCGTTGCTGAAGTCAACAACAAATAGCTTTTCTATCACTAAATCAACGATGAGCAATTTTTTTCCTTACAATTTGCAACGAATTTAGCAACGACGCTTGTGGTTTGCGACAAATTTTACCACAAAAAATTTATTGAATATACTAAACTACAAACCAAAGAGATAAACTATTAATGATATTTGCCTATGATGCATACTATAAAATAATTATAGAAAATATTCATTATATTAATCATTAATGATCAAATGTTCCTGTTTTAACTTAGTTTAGTAAATCGAACACTCAAACAAATTTATAAGTTTTTTACTTAAATGAATATATATTTTTATCATTATATGAAACAATTATACTACTATAAAAGATAACACTAAATTACCATTCTTTTATATAAATAGAAAATGATTGAATTATTTTTTGTTAAAAGTTATTTGTTTAGTGAGCATCTTAAGATTCTCTATGCTTTTTATGCATGTCACCATTTTCAAATCGATTTTTAACTCTAAAAAAAGTTAATAATAGGTATAATTAAAAAATGATACATAAGTGAGCGAAGAAGGAATTTAATCGTAAAATCTCAAATAAGATATCAAATTAGCAACGAATTTTACCACGAATATCGTGTTTGTCGCAAATTAGCAACAAATTTATCGACAGATAATCAAATTTTCTACAATAAATATATATTTTCGTCACACAATTTGCGACACAAAATTTTCATCATAAAATTTTTGAAGGAAAAAATTTTCATTGTAAAATTTGCAATAAATTATTTATTCGTCGCTAACTTAGCGACGAATTATGTATTTGTTACTAATTTAGCGACGAAATTCATATTCATTGTAAATTTAGTGACGAATTCAACAACAAATATTTTTTGTGGAAAATTAGCTACGGAGTTTACAATAAAATTTATTTTTGTTGCTAATTTTGTGACGAAATTTTTTTGTTATTAATTTGTTATTGATTTGTGACAATCGCTTTTTTGTTGTTAATTTTGTTGCAGATTTGTGATGAAAGTTATTCGTTATTAAAATTCGTCATTAAATCAATTTTTTTAGTGAATGCATTCGTCAACATATGACAGTTAAGCGGTTAATAGAAAAAAAATAATTTCGAATAGAAACGAATAGTGTAAGAGAATTAGAATGAGTTAAACATCACTTTTCGTATCATAAATGTATTTAGATAATATGTATGTGTTTTTTTATCATCTTATATTTATTTTTCAAACGATCAAATTTAAATTTTAGGATTAAAACTCATACTACGGTTATTTGAGGTCCTTTGTTTTCTCATTTATATCGGATGACAGGTGTCTCCCCCCCCCGAGGGAATTTGTTATAAAGTAAGGGAGAGAAATAATTAGCAGTTGTTGATGGGATTGAGATGATTCTTTCGCACTCCTTTTTTTTTTTTTTTGGGTTACAGTTTCTTTTGTACTCTTTTAAACATACATGGCATAGGAAAAACTTCCAGAAGGAGGAATTTACATTTTAATTCTTCCACTGCTGAGGACATGCTTGGTAAAAGAAAATAAAAAACTACCCCTATAGACTTTTATCCTTCTTTTTTTGTGTTTGGTAAATTTATTTTTCTCACATTAATTTTTAATTAAATGTAATATTTTTTTATTCTCAGGAAAAAAAAATGGAATGTCACCTCGCTATGGGGCCTCTGCTCGTGTCAAAGATAAGGATAACACTGGGGTCAACCTTTCCCTGAGCTAATTCAGGTAAATTCGCGCCGTGGGGTTCAAATCTTTTAACAAAAACAACTGAGATAAAAGAGTGTTTTTTTTAATAAATCAGTCAGTATTTGAAATTATACTCTAATTAATTTGATATAAGTATTGTCAAATCTAATTTAAAAAAATTCTTCTAATATAATTTTTTTCAATTCTAAATTTAAGATAAAGTTATTGGAAACAACATATGCATCTTTTTGGAATTTTTTAATTTTATTGCTCACTTAATTAGGATTATAAAGATTGTGATTGCTATTATGAATATATGGGATGCTTGGATTTTAATATGGGTGTAATTTGAAGCCTGAAGTTTGGGCATGGTGGTTTAAGTTGTTAGAGTAGAGGTTTGGAAGTGAGAAGGTAATTGCAGTGGCGGAGCCACGTGAGGGAGCGTGGGGGCAATTGCCCCCACACTACAAAAAAATATAATTTTAGCCATGGATTTTAGTCACGAAAAAAATTCGTCGCTATTTACCCACGAATTTAACGACAAAAAAAGAATTCGTTGCAAATTAGTCACGAACAAAAATTCGTGGCTAATTAGCCATGAATTTTTGTTCATGCCTAAATTCGTAACTAATTTGCCATAAATCCATTTTCGTTGCTAATTTAGCGACGAAAATAATTATGCGTCGCTAATTTAGTGACGAAATTCATAATCCGTCGCTAAATAGCCACGAATTTGAAATTCGTGACAAAATTTAGTCACGAATTCAAAGTTTATGACAAAATTTAGTCACGAATTTGAAATTCGTGGCTATATTTAGCCACGGATCAAAAATTTATGGCTAAATAGCCACGAATTACAAATTTGTGGTTAAATTTAGCCACGAAATTCGAAATTTGTGGCTAATTAGCCACGAATTTGGGTACGTGGCTAAATTCGTCGCTAATTTGAAATTCTGTTAAATATAATTTTATATTTTTATTAAATATAAATTTATATTTTATATGTTTATTAAATTAGGGTATTGATTTTTATTAAATATATTTTTGTATTTTTTAAAATATAATTTTGTATTTTTGTTAAAGATAATTTTTTAATTTTATTAAATATAATTTTTTAATTTTATTAAATATAATTTTATATTTTATATTTTTATTAAATTAGTAAATTGTATTTTTAATGGTAAAATTTAGAAAGAAAGTAATGAAGTAAAAAAAAAAAAAAAGGTATATCAAATAAGTTAATATGGTATAGTGGTTGAGAACGCTCAAGATGTCCTCTTAGTCCCAGGTTCGAATCTGGATAAATGCACATTTTCTACAAAAATATAAAGCAAGAAGTTGGTTCATACACGAGTGAGCCGGCGGCTTTTAAAATTAAAAATAAAAAATAAAAAATTTAGCCATAGATTTAGCCACGAATTATAATCCGTGGCTAAATTTTGAATTCGTGACTAAATTTAGCCACGAATTTCTGAATCCGTGGCTAAATTTTTGCGACGCGTTATTAGCCACGGATATGAGTTCGTGGTTAAATCCGTCGCTAAACAATTTAGCGACGAATTTTTCTGATATTTTCGTAACTAAATCCGTCGCTAATTTGGTATTTTTTTATAGTGCCACTAAAATAAAAAATTTTCATTTACTTTTATATATTAAAAAAAATTGCCCCCACATGTTAAAAGAAACACCCCCACAATAAAAAATTCCCCTGCACACATAATGGGTCATTTTAAATGGAGAAACAGGCTTGACACCATTTTGGAGTCCTCTGTAAGTTATTATATGTTTAATAATTTATTTACATTTCTATTGTTATTGTTACTGTGGCATGGAGTGATTCAATTTGAGTTGGATAAATCTTTACAAGTAGAAATTAGCTTGTTTTGTTTAGCGAATGTTTTTTTTTTTAAAAAAATATGGAATGAGTTTTATTTTGCATGATCTGCCTCACTGACTGTTTCAAAAAAAATGCATTGTTTTTACAGACCTTGATTGCCATCAGACTAACTGAATTTTCTACACTAGAGTTTTTAGAAAGGCCGTTGGGCCTTGCCTTCTGTATTTTTGTTCCTTTGATTTGTTTTTATTATTGTATATTCATGTTTTGTTAGGTCTTCAGTTTTTAAGCTTTCTAAACATTAGAGGTTGGTCTATCTAATGTAATTTAGAGTATAAAAGAAGGGGGACTTGAAGAAGCCAGTTAGATATATATATTTTTTAATTTATTTACTTTTTGGTAGCATTTTGGTAAGCCTATTTTAAAGCAAAGTTGAAATGAGACATACATTTAATATGTGGTTGATGTATTTCAATGTTAATAAGATGAATGTAATAAACAGGCAAATGTACGCACATATCCTCTTCTATATTTTTGTATTCATATGAGGTTCTAAACTGTTTGTCTTTTCCAGTTACTTACACTAAGCCTTATGGTAATAAACAGGTTATCCTGATAATATTGGCGGCAAATGCTGCAATTGGGGTAATAACAGAGACGAATGCTGATAAGGCACTTGAGGTGAACTTTTGGGTTTTATTTCCTACACCTTATGATGTTTTGGGATGACCGGTACACTGTTTTTCTTCTACCTCCTATCTAATCATTATGTAGAAGTTGTTGGTTCTAGAATTGTTTAATATTGCTTCCTGCCTACTGATTTTATCCTTGCTTATTGTAGGAGCTACATGCCTACCAAGCAGATGTAGCGACTGTTCTACGAAATGGGGAGTGAAGCTCCAGTGCATAATTATGATTGTTTATGTTGATATTTTTGATAATCAAGTTTTGTTGGTTGCTGTAAATGAAATAAAAAAGTAGTAACTATATTTTATAAAATTAAATGGGACTTGCATGTATTATATGGGAAACTTGCGCAATTATGTTTATTTATGAGAAGTACACTCTGTAGTATGTTTTGTTTGGTGTTCTTGATGGTCTAATACAAGTCAAATCACTTAATGTCAATAAATAGTTCTTCATTACCATACTTCTATTGGTTTCAATAACATAAAAAGAGACCTTGTTGGAGGGTGGTCATTCCTCTAATCAGCTTGTAATTCTACACAAGATTAAGCAGGTTATTGCTCTTACCATAGATATTTTGCCCCCACTGCCCCTTGGGTCATGGATCCGTCACTGGGTAAATGGCCTATTGAAACTTGGTAACGGATCATGCAGTTGTTGAAAATCCAATCCTTATCCCTGAACCAATCTAGTTTCATAAGCCTGAGCAGAGTGTTCTAGTGCATGCATCTGTTGTAGCATTCTCAAGTGTAGTAGTAATGATCTAACTAATCACAAGTCTGAATAAAGTTATATGAGCCTCAGCGACGGTATGGAATAATATTACCAAACATGAGGTAACAAAGGACAACAACTTAGTCCAGAAAGGCGCTAAGCTCCAACAAAAGAACTAAAACCTACATCATGTCATGTCAAAGCATCCGTATACTAATACCTTACTATATGTACCCCCCAACTCTACTAGTCTCTAGTCACGTAAACGCTGCCCATTCCCACTTTTCGCTTGCTTCTCGGAAGATTTGGAATGAAAAGAAATGGTTTAAGTTAGGAATAAAAAACATGATGTAGCATACAATGTTATATATTAAATTTAAAATCATTTTAATAAAGCCAACAATATTATAACTACAAATCTCAAAGGATGCATGTGCTTCCTGGTCAACAGTCAAATTCTAATTACAATTTATCAGTCCCTACGCGGAACAACCGTCTAAACAAAGCTCCACGCCAATTGCTAATAAAGCAGTTGCAAATCACCTTGCACTGGCGAGATTAGAGTACAATAATTGCGGATCCCCTTGACCCTTACCCAATCGGTTGCAAGTCACCTCGAACTCAACCAGAAATCTCTCAAATAGAAACGTAATACAACCATTGATGCTTGACATTCACATGATTTATAGAAATTACACGAGCATGTTCCACACACAGAGTGTGTGTGTGTGTGTGTGTGTGTGTGTATAATATACACATAATACTTGATCAAAATATTATAATAGGATATGAAAGAGAATCTAATCACAGGTTAACCAAAATATCATTCCTTAGCAGTAACAAAGCACAATCAGAATATATTCACCGTACATAGTCCTAGTCCCATAATATATACAACAACGAACCAGAATACTAAACAACACAAACTATGTCTAAAGCATGCCATATTGGGCCTTCTAAGGCTATACGGGCCAAACAGTTCAAATTGCTTAAATCAGGTCAAGCTAAGTCAATGGGCCAAAGTGGGTCAAACCAGAGGCTAATCTAGAGCATGCGATTTACATCATAACCACAATGGGGTTATTGTAGGTACAATGGGAGAATGAAGCATAAAAAGGTTCCATTGTGATAATGATGGGTCATCATAGTCACGATAAGGAGAAGAGATTTGCTATTATCGCCATTGTAACTATGATGGAGATTGTAAAAAAAGTATAAACAATAATAAAGAAAGATTTCACTACTAGCCCAAGATCATAAACAAGAATGAAAGAAAACAATCGAATTAGAGAAAATTCTCAAAAATGTATAAGAATGAAACCAAGTGATTTTATTTGATGACTTAATCACTTGATACACACAAATGCATAGAAGACACCTACTTATATTCTACTCAAAAGAAATCTAGACCCCCATATAATTATGATACTATAAATTATAGGAAAACTAAGTATCTTATAGAATCTCAAGGGAAATGTAACTTTCAAAAATCAACTTGAAGTTTTAAACAAAATATGATTTCCAAAAAGTCACTTTAATTTCTAACATTTCCCCTTAAAGTGATTTTTTGGAAATTAGTCCAAACTTATTGCGAAGCAACTCGAATTGTCCTTTGGGAAGTGCTTTGGTGAATGTATATACAACATTCTCACTACTATGCACTTCTATTGCATTAATAGTACCATTAAGAACTTTTTCTCGAATAAAGTGATAATCAGTCTTAATATGCTTAGTTCTTTACATGGCACACTCGATAATTTGCTAACTTGATAGCACTCTGGTTGTCTCCAAAAATTGCAGTTGGCTAGAGCATGGGAATATATAGATCACTAACAAGTCTTTGTAGTCATACACATTCCTGGCCAATTGCTGTACTTAGCCTTAGTAATTGATAAAGACACTAAATTTTGTTTCTTGCCACACCAAGAAATACTTGTATCACCACAAAGAAAAATAAAACCTGATGTATATCTTCTGTCATCGAAATTTTCTTCGAAATCAGCATCTATGAAACTAGTTAAGGATATATAAGCCTTCTACTTGAAGAACAAGCCAAAATCTGACGTTGAATTTACATATTTCAAAATCTTCTTTGCAGCTTCCAAACGAGGCTTTCGTGGTGATTACATAAATCTGTTGACATATCCCACTGAGAAGACAATATCTACTCTTGTTATGGTTAGATATAAGAGATTTCCAACAAAAGCACAATAAGGTTTAGGATTTGGGTGAAGTGATCCTTTTTCATGCCTTAACTTTGTGTTTGCTTCAAAAGGAATGGTTCTTCATTTATGTTGAATTAATCCTAATGCTCAATTATTTTCTTGGCATATCCTTATTGAGTGATAAAAATATCGTTCTTCATATTTATCACTTCTAAACCAAGAAAGTGATGCAACTCCCCAGCTTCTTGATATCAAACCTTAAAACAAGCTCGTCTTGAAGTTTTGCGACCTCCAATTCGTCATTTCCTATTATTATCATAGCATCTACATATAAGAGAACAACCATATGCATGCTTTCTTGGTTATTAACAAATAAGTTGGAATCCGAGTCTGTAACAGTGTAACCACAAAATTATAAATATTGAGAAAATTTTCCATTCCTTGCTCAAGGAGCTTGTTTGAGTCCATAAAAAGCTTTCTTAAACCTGCCAACATAATAAGAATGTAAGTTAAAAACATAGTCCAGTAGTTGCTCCATGTAAATGTCTTTGTCAAGCTTTCCATATAAAAAGGCATTCTTTACATCAAGCTGCCGCAATTTCCAATAATAAAAAGTTGACAAGGCTAATACCATATGGACTGAAATCATCTTAGCCATAGGACCAAAAGTTTCTTCATAATCTTAACCATATTTCTATAAAAATCCTAAGCAACCAGCCTTGCTTTGTATCTATTTATACTCCCATCAACTTTTCTTTGGATTTTATGCACCCATTTGCAAAAAACAGGGTGTACATCTTCAGGCTTAGGAACAAGGCTCCAAGTTTGATTTTTCTTGAGAGCATCCATTTCAGCATACATAGCAAGTTCCCACTATTTGTTTCCTTTGGTTTCATCAAAAGTAAAGGGTTCTTCATCATCAAGTGGACCTACAAAAAAACATGAATATGTGCTAATGAAATTTTCATCTCTATAATGGGTTGACTTGACAATGGTTCTTATTGGCCTCTGTGAACTGATCATGTTAGATGAATCGCAAGTTTGTTACATACTCAAGTTCCCCCTTTCACTTTGCTCCTCAACAGTTAATGAAGATTAGTTGGTCGGAGTAGTATTATTGATAGGCAATTCTCTAATCCCATGATCTAAATTATTTTTCTATTCATCTTCAAAATATAAGGAAACTTCATCAAAGATGACATCTCTTGAAACAACAAATAGATGAGTTTTAGGATCCATGCATTTCTTGCCCTTTTTTCTTTCATCATATCCAACAAAAATGCATTTTCTTTTCTTGGCATCTAGCTTGCCTCTTTGAGATTCTGACACTTGAATATAGCAAATGGACCTAAAAACTTTTAGATGTTTGACACTTGGTTTTTTTCTCCAAATATCAAATCATAAGGTGACTTCATATTGATTGGAGACGAAGGCATTCTATTAATCACGTATGATGCATATTTCATATCTTCAGCCCATAAAGCTTTTGGTAGATTTTTGGCATGCAACCAACTCTTACAAGTTTTTGTCAAATGCCTAATTTTTCTTTCAGCCACCCCATTTTGTTGCAGCATCTCGGGACAAGTGAGTTCGACAAGAAAAGATAAAAACTGTTAAGAAGTAAACTCACCACCATTATCAGTCTGCAACTGCTTAATTTTGGAGCCAAGCTCGCCTTCAACCATTTCTTTGAATTCCAAAAACTTGCTGAAAACTTTTGACTTGTGCTTCACAAAATAAACCCATGTGAATCTAATATAATCATTAATAAAAATTAGCATATAAGAATACGCTAAAAATTAGCATAAACCCATGTAAAAAAAAATATGAACAATAATAAAGCTAGGCTTCACTATTAGCCCAAGATTGTAAATAAGAGTGGAAAAAACAACCAAATTAAAGAAAATTCTCAAAAATGTATAAGAATGAAACCAAGTGATTTTATTTGATGACTTAATCACTTGACATATACAAAAGCATGGAAGACATGTACTTATATTCCACCCAAAAGAAAAAATCTTGGCCCCCTATTAATTATATTGAAACTATAAATTATAGGAAAACTAAACATCTTGTAGAATCTCAAGGGAAATGTAACTTTCGAGAATCAACTTGAAGTTTCAAATGAAATATGATTTCCAAAAAGTTACTTTAATTTCTAACAGAGATATCATTGTAACTATGAAATTTATGAATTTTTCCTAATTATTTTTGCACTAAACAAAATATGCTATAAATAAAATAAATAATACAAAATATTCCCTATTGGATTGCTTGTGAAATACAATCTAGGGAGAGTGAATAGGTTGTTTTGGGCCTTCTTCGAAGTTTTCAGATATTTGTAAAATGTTAATAGTGTAAGAGAGGTAGAATGGTGGAATGAAAATGAAAATAGAGCACACACAAATTTTATAGCGGTTCTACTAAAACTGATATACGTCCATTCCCAAACTCCCCCCAGCATTTTACTATTAACACACAAATACAAACTTGATTATAGGTTCAAGTTGGACCTTTACAGTGTTATTCTCGTATACTAACTTCCCAGCCTATCATAGGTTGATTCTCTCTCTTAACCCAAGACCGTGACACACTCATTAGTCACTTAAATTTTCAGTACAGGAAAGAGTAGAAAGTCTAAAATATGAGACTTAAGTCCTACAAATTTGATTCTTGCTGAATGTTACACTCAAGAAAAATTAATGAATAGAAAAACAACGTGTAAGACAACAAAAACAGAGCAAGGAAGCAGCAGGTTTATGGTTCTTCAGATTATCAATAGAGTATTAACTCTTTCATTTTTCATTTATCCAGTATTTATTATTGTGTTGAAGAGAGCCGTTGTGTAGTGGTTGAGTTTGAACGTTGCTCATTAATATTCGTCATTAAATGTTTTGCATCCGTTCCTCTTTTCACGTTGAACTTTCATCTTCTCACCGTCAGCTCATTTCTTCTAGCCAATTAAAAGAGGAGCTTGCTGCATTCGAACGTTAGTCTTTAATAAAAAGATAGAGAGAGAAATAAAGTAGAAGAATATGACCATTGTGTTTACACCATTTTTGAATTCTAGTTTTTGACAATATTTCAGGTCGACAAGTTTAAGGAGAAAATCGATCTAGATTTAAATTTTATGTTGCAAATTCATAGGTTGGGTTAACATATTCATATTTCAGCTCGATTAGTTTGATTTATTAACAAATTTATGCTTATGTGTCGACCAATTTTATGGGCTTAATCGAATTGGAAATTGTTGGTTGACCTTTTAAGTTCTTCCATTCAAGAGGTTGTCGACATATTAGAATTTCATGTCGACATGGTTCTGTTCCAAAATTAATTGGTGGACAAGATGTGTTTATATTAGTTGACATAGCTTAGAGTGTCAACATGATTAAAATAAGGTATCGACATCTTTGTGTTATGATTCAAAAGCCATGTCGATGCATTAAAGATTTCGTGTTGACGTGATCTTGTTTTAGGACAAATTGGTTGACATGACATATTTGTATTGGTTGACATATCACAGTGGGTCGACATATATTGACTTTTGGGTTGACACAATCCTATTCCAAAACCAATTGGTGGACTTGACACTTTAAATTGTTCTATATATTTAGTGGGTTGACATAATTAAGTTACTTGTCACCGTATGAGACTTATAGAAAAATAGAACGGGTCGATAATTTATCGGGCATGTCGATCTTCTTGATTTTTTTGTTAAAGTCTTTCTCAACATGTGGATTAATAGGTCGACCTGAGATTTAAATTGGTAGACTTGTGAACTTAAACAAGTCAACATGGTGTGGACAGGTCGACATCTGAAAGTAGTCGGGTCGACATAGGAAACAAGTGGACCAATTTGGAGGTCTTGTCAATAGGCTCTAACTTAGGTCAAAAAGTTGTGGATAAGACTTTCTCGAGTTGACATGTTGTCGGGTATGTGCTTAGAAAAATGTTATGCTTTAGTTTTGATCAGTTCAACAAGGGACTTTGATAGGTCGACATGTTCTTGGTAGTGTTCAATTGGTCAACACGATTCTTAAAATAGGTTGACCTGAATGGGTTCAAGTATTGTTAAGTTGACGTGAACTTGGAATAGATAGACATCAATTATAGGCAAATTGACATGATGATTTATAGGGCTAGATTTATATTGTTCAGGTCGACAGGTATATCTAAAGGGTTGACTTATTAGACGGGTTAACAAATTTTAATGTTTGGGTCGACCAATTCGGAGAGTGGGTCAACCAATTCGGAGAGTAGGTCGACAATTTATCGAGCAGATCGACAGAAAGTGCTTGAAAAAGAAATATGTTTTAGGTCGACATGTTACTTTAATAGGTCGACCTATTCATCCAATATTTCAAAATTTGCTCTCTGTAACTATTCTGACCTTATTTACCCTATAATAGTCATTTAAGTAAATGTTCACATTTTACATTTGTCATTTTGTATTATTTCCATTTACTTAAATGATTATTACAGAATTTTTCTAAATCATTAACTCTTCAAACAAAATTCATCCAAAAATCAAAATTGGAATTTTATTCTTTAAAGAAAAAGTTGACTTTTTATCCTTAAAAAATTAGGAACAAATACCCCCACTTGGATTGAATAAAAATAGTTTCAAAACCTAATTTTTTTAATGATAAAAATTCAAATTTTCCTTTAAAGAACAAAATTCTGATTTTAATTTTTGGATGAATTTTGTTCAAATGGTTAATGACTTAGAAAAATTCTAAAAAATAGGTTTTAAACTAATTAATACATAAGGAACAAATACCGGGAATTTTTATTCTCATTTTCTTGATATTTCAAAAACTCATATTTTTGAATACTTAGAATCTAACAGATTGGTCAAATTTGGGGTTTCAATGTTCCAAAGTGCCTTATTTCTATCCGACTTCCTTACCTATGTAGGCACTATTATCCACTATCAATAATGAATCAATTCTTTTTATTATGGACTTGTTCTTTAGTGATATAAACCATTAAATTTCGTGTTGACTAATCTTGCATCTTGTGCATACGCATCACCATTTCGTACATATGCATTTTGTTGACTAACCATTAAATTTCTACTTGTGAGTCGATTGCTCTTTATGTTTTAGCTAACATATTCCAAGTTCTTTCCTTGATTAAACTAATCAAATTTTGCTTATCATCAAAACATATAAATATGTTGACAGATTGGGTTATACCTCTAAAATTAAAGTATATTACATTACACATGCATCACTCATAAAATAAAGATTTAATAAACCATAATAAATAATAATTTTAGAGGTAAAAAAAATATAATCGCAACAGTTCATGCAGTGATGTAGATCTTAAATTTAAGCTTTTTTTTTAACACATAAGAGAGGATTGAACTCAAGGCAAAAAAAGAAGATGGTGTTGTCAGATAAGTTATAATTGATTGGTATGAAATTTAAGGTATTGGAATCCCTTTAGACTAAAAAGAAGAAGAAAAACGTAGTTGACTCCAAATATAATATTTCCATATCTAAAATCTAAAATTTTAAGTTTTTCTTTTGGGAGGGAAAGGTGGAGATTTTTTTTTTCAAATTAAAGAGATTTATTTTGCTAGTATTATTTGATAGGCATGGTCCAAAAGAAATTCATTGAATTGAATCCGATAATTGGCACAACAGACCCTGAAAGGCCTGGACCGAAAATGGGCCAGATGAACAGTAACCCGAAACCGCCAGTCTGGATCCATACTTCTTGGAACCGGGAATCGGCCCAAAACTGGCATGGAATCGGCTAAGGTCCAGGCTTGAAATCGGCACGCTGTTCCAACATTCCATTGGAACTGGCCTAGCCTAACTGTTTCAAACGGTTATGGAACCGACTCGGCCTAGTTGGATCCAACGGCCATTTCAATTTTTTTTTTGAATTTTTCTATTTTTATCTCTTCTAATAGTTATAAAACGATTAGTTTAAGTGATATTTTAGTTCATAAGTCAAAAAATTTTCCTATAAATAGATCACACCTTATTTTCAAATTCTACACAACAAAATCTCATATTTTCTCTTACAATCTTATTTTCTCTACTCTACTACACTCTCTCAAAATTACTGTACAACAACTCTATTTCAATTTCCTATAACTCACTCTCACATTAAACACATTTTCATCTTTTACTAATCACATCATTTTCAATCACACTACTATTTCTAATCACACCGTCATTTCCATTTTCAACTTATTTCCAATCTCCTTAACCACACCACCTACAAAATCTATCAAGATTTGGCAAGATTTTAAGATTAGAAACTCAAATTTTTCAAGATTTAGTGAAAAATAATCATGATCTCTGTCAAGTCGGTAATATTTAATTTTTTGCGACTTTACTTTTTTGTATAATTAATTTATTTATATTAATTTTTTACATATTTAACTTAACTTTTTTTAAAAAAAATGGCCGGAACACATTGTTCATAGTCTTCCCAACAATCTCCTCTCCCACCATTTTCATTTTTCCAAGAAGGTATTCCGGAACATATAAATATTGAAAATCTTTTTGAAGAAAATGAATTTAGTAATATACAATTTAATACAACACGCAATAGAAAAGATAATTCTAATGTATGAGATTTTTTTATTAAAAATTATTATGAACAAAAAATAACGTGTAGAATTTATTATCGAAAATATATATTTTTTAAGCATTGGGGAGTAGGCACACTTAAAATATATATAGTTAGAGATCACCTAGATAAATTATCTCAAACTAGACAAACACAAATTGTTACCGGAGGAAAATGTCACAATACATATAGATATAATATAGAGACTGAAAAATAGGACAAATAGAATAGATAGTACGTAAAGAGTTACCATTTAGTATAGTTGAATGTGAAGTTTTTGAGAAATATGTTCAAAAATATTTACAACTAGATTACGAAAAAGGTAATAGAAAATCTGGAAAAAGAAGGTTACTAGACTAATTTCAAACCTTAAAAGGTGGTTTAATTTTAAATTTATTAGCATTAATTGTAAATTTTCATTAATCTCGGATACTTGAAAAAATGAATCTAAAAAGGAACATTTTATTATAGTAACTTATCATTAGATTAATAAATCTTGGGTTTTAAAAAAAAAAAAAAATTAACTTTTCAACATTAAGAACACCCACATGTACAAATTTATTTTCTGAAATTTATTATCTAACAACTCATTTAATATTATCTAATTTTTATAAAATTTGTTTTGTATTTAGTTAATTTGAGAAAGAAGATGGGTTTATTAACATTGTTCAACTAATGAAAATAAAATTTTAAAATATTATGAAGAGATTTCTATTTTGTATTCAGTAGCAAGTATTTTAAAAACAAATGTAAAAGTTAAAGGTGTTAAAATACTAATAAATTATTTTATAAATAGTTTTCTAACGGAAATATATATTAACTGATAACTTTTAAAACAACAAATATCTCATAATTTACAAGACATGTTTAAATTATATGAAAACGAATATAATAGTATAAGTGGTAGTGATGTAGATAGTAGTATTATCAGTTCAACGACTCGTTCATTTTCAATTTCTTTTAATCCATTACATAGATTAAAAAAAAAAAAAAGAATTTTTGTATCTTCACTAAATGAATTAATTTTATACCAACAAACACATATGTTAGAAAATTGTGATGATGATTACTTTTATATATTATGTTAGTGAAAAAATAATACATCTTACTATCTAATTTTGATCAAAATGGCGAAAGGGATACTAATCGCTCTGGTATTTACAGTGCCATCGGACTGTACTTTTAATGCAGATAGTCGAGTTTTAATAAAAAAGCATACAAATTTGGCGGATAACATTTTGAAATCCTTGATTTGCATTAAAGATTGAAAGGATGCGGAAAAAAACAAGGTAAGGCATAGATAAGAACTCGGATACGAAAGATGAAGAAAAAGAATAATAAATTTTTAGTGTATATGAAAATTATGTAAATATGTAATAAATTTTTTAAAAAAAAATCATCCTTATAAAAATTCAAAAAAAAAAAGTAACTATAGAAAATTAGTAGATTTAAAATTCCAAATGAAGAGTTTAATAATGGGTGTATACCGAATTTGATGGAATCATTATAAAATTTTTTTTACGTCTCTAATTTCTTTCTTTATCTCACTACTATAAAACACGGCATCAACGATGGAAATTAATTACGAATAATTATTCGTCACTAATTAGTAACATAATTGCAACGCACTACAAAAAAACACGATTTTAGTGACGGGATTTAGTCACGGAAAAAATTTATCGCTATTTAGCCATGAATTTAGCGACAAAAATCGAATTCGTCACAAATTAGCGATGAAATTTCTGACGAAACAGGTTTTGTGGCTAATTAGCCACGAATTAATTTTCATCGCTAATTTAGCGACGAAAATAATTATCCGTCGTTAATTTAGCGATGAAATATATTATCTGTTACTAAATTTAGCGACAGACAATTATATCCGTTGCTAATTAGTGACGGATTACATTTTTGTCACTAAATTTAGTGACAGATTATCTTTCATCGCTAAATTTAGCGACGAATTTCAAATCGGTGGCTAATTAGCGACAGATTTAAAAATCTGTGGCTAAATTTAGCAACGGATTTGAAATCCATCGCTAATTAGCCATGGATTTTAAAATTCGTGACTAAAATCCATCGCTAATTAACCACGGATTTCAAATCCGTGACTAAATTTAGTTACGAAATTCGAAATTTGTGCCTAAATTAACGGATCTAAAATCCGTGACTAAATTCGTTGCTAATTAGATTATTGAAATTTTATTAAATATAATTTTATATTTTTATTAAATACAAATTTGTATTTTATTTGTTTATTAAATTAGCATATTGATTTTTATTAAATATAATTTTGTATTTTTATTAAAGATAATTTTGTAATTCTATTAAATATAATTTTATGTTATTATTAAATATAATTTTATATTTTGTATTTTTATTAAATTAGGAAATTGTATTTTTAATGGTAAGAGTTAGAAAGAAAGTAATTAAATAAAAAAAAAAAGTATATCAGATAAGTTAATATGGCATAGCGATTGAGAATACTACAGACGTCCCCTTAGTCTCAGATTCGAATCTGGGCAAACGCACATTTTCTACAAAAATATAAAGTAACAAGAAATTGGCTCATAAACGAGCGGGCAAGAGCAGGTAAGCAACAGGGTCGGGGTGGTGGCCAACGAGTGGGCCGGCGGGCTGTAAAAATAAAAATATAAATGCGAAATTTAACTACGGATTTTGAAAATCTGTGGCTAAATTTAAATCTGTGGCTACTCATACGCGAGCGGGCAAGGGCGGGTAAGCAGCAAGGGCCGATGAAACACCAGATACGTCCAGATTTTTTATATGTATTCTAAGTGGCTTATTTGAATTTTTATATATTTTGTAGAATGGAGGAAAAATAGTTAAATTTAATGTAAGTGTAAATTTCTGCTTTTTGAGTCATCCGGGAAACCCTTGTAGATATTTGATCGATAGTTTCTTTATTTTAGTGTTTCTTATCGATAAGGCTATCAATTAATTGAGTGTTCAGTGATCAGTGTCTGATGGGATTTGACTTTCGTAATGAAAGTTACCTGTTCGGTAAGGTGTTAATGTATAGTGAACAAATTCTTCAAATTTTGATTTTTCTGATTGGTAGCCGATAGTCACTGTTGCTTAGTGATTTACTGTCCTCTCGGTGTAAAGTAAAGTTACAGAATTGTGTCTGTTGTGGAATTGAGTTGACAAGTCGTTTTTCATAATTTTTATAATTTTATATATACCTATCGGTACACCCAATATATTTATACTGTTCGGTATATTATATTTTACTTACATCTTTAATGGTAAATTTTTGTACCAATCGGTAAATGTCAAATTTTGTAAAAACTCATCGATAGTCATAATAAAATAGCTGTTCGGTACTGGCACTGTAAATCTCATCGATATTGTGTTAATCGATCGACAGGTATTTAACTTTACTTTCCAATATGTTACCGTTTGTTTGCAGACTATCGGTAATCATCTTATCAAATTTCCACATATTTTATCGGTACCGAACAAGGTCCAAAAATTTAAGTGCCACTGAGCTATTTAGATCTCTTAACCATATTAGGTTTCATTTATATTATATCCCAAAAAAATTAAAATATTAATATATTTATATTTCTAAATAAAATCTACTTTTATTTTCAATTCCTCCCAACCCATCAGTAAACACATTGTCTCTAACTGAACCCAACTTCTAGTACTATCTCATAGTGTTAACTCTGCCCAAAATCCAAGAGGGCATATTGGGGCAATTATGTAAATTATGAGTGAATAAGGGTTATTTGATAAATATGAGGAAATAGGTTGGAAATAAAAAGAGGAATAAAGAATGAGATTTCAGAATGTTCATGTAACCCAACTTCACTTTTTCTCTCTAAACCATTTTCTCTTCTCTCCCTAAACTCTATTGATCCATTAACAGACCCAAAATTTAAGGCTCCTAATTTTTCGTCTAACCCTTCAAAATTAGATTCTAATATTGATTTTGGAAGAATCTAAGAATGTAGAGTTGTCAATGAGAATGGTCGATTTTCTAGGGCTTGGTGTAATCTGAATGGAAGAGGGTTTCTTGGAGATAGAAATTAAGGTATTTTTATTTTTATTTTCATATCTTACTCGTTAGTTTATCTATCTAGATATTCACTTGGTTTTGGGAGAATATTTAGTCACCGATAGTGAGAGGAAACTGGGGTTTGAATAGTTCGGGTCCTTGGGTTTCATTTGGAAATAAATATTGATGATTTTATTTCTTGATGAATGTCCTTTAGGAGCTGAACGGACCGATCGTGACAAGGCTATTATTGTTGAGGAATCTGGGAGTGACTACCCTCCCGAACACTGTGAGTGGACGGACTGTTGTGCTTGAATGAGAAAAATGATTTTTAAATGATTTTTTGAAATTATTTATGTTTGTGGGATATCCCAAAAATGTGAATTGAATTCATTTGCATCCACTGCATTTGCGATTAAATATGTGCCACTGTTGCTGAAAATTACATTTATGAATATTGTGTTATGGTTTGGTAACCATTTGCTGAATTTGTGAAACACTAGAAATATTTGGATGTTTGTGAAATGGAGATGTTGGTAATGGTAAATGGTTATAGTCATTCCTCCCACGGAGCGATCCGACGGGGTGACGTGATTGAGGATTTGTTTGGCAAGGGAGGTAGACGCGGCCTCCTGCGTCCCCGTCGTACTATCCGGATAGCACCCCTGTTTAGTGACGGAAAATTTTAATCGTTAATCCGTCGCCATTATATTTTTACATTATTTTAAAAAAATGTAAAATTATATTAGTGACGAATTAGCGACAGATCATTAGCGACGGAAAATTTTCATCATTAATCCATCGCTGATACATTTTCGCATTTTTCAAATTATCAATGGATTAACAACGGATTTTTTAGCGACTGAAAATTTCTGTTGCTAATCCGTCGCTAAAATTTCAAACATAAATATTTTCATCGCTAAATTTAACGAGATGACTTTTAGCGACGGAATTTCCGTTGTTAATTTTCGGTTACTAAAAAGCTTTAACGATGAAATATTTACTATCAGTGATGGATATTTTCGTCGTTAATATCCTATTTTCTAATAATGTCTATTTATTTGTTGATTTCAGAAAAAAAAAAAAAAAAAAAAAAAAAGAGTTAAAAAAAGAAAAAGCAAAGAGAGTAAAAGAAAAGAGCTAAGAAAACAATAAAGAGAGTAAAAAACAATTAATAAAAGAGATTAAAAAAAACAAAGAGAGTTTGAAAAAAAAAAAAAAGTACAGAGAGTAAAAAAAAAAAAGAGAGTTAAAAAAAAATAAAATAAAAAAAAAGATAAAAAAATCAGAGATTAAAAAAAAGGCAAAGAGAGTTAAAAAGAAAAGGGAAAAAGAAAATCATGTGAATCGGCCCGGCTTGGTCTGGTACGGTGGGCCTAGTTCTTTGGATTGGATCGGTTTTAGGAATTTTTTTTTAACCGGTCCGTCCCGATCCAACCCTGAAAGGACTTAGAGCAGCAACCGAACCGATCTAAGGATTTAGAACAGCAACCGAACCGGCCCGTGGTTTCTAAGCCCAGCCAGGAGCCAGACAGGATAATTGACTTAAGACCTGCCAGCTTAGGACCAAGGATCAAAATAAGACAACGCCTGTTTGGAACAACAGATACAATAATTGACTTGTTTACAACTTCAATCTTGACGGCGAGAGAGAGAGAGAGAGAGAGAGAGAGAGAGAGAGAGAGAGAGGACCAACAGCTGCGTCACTGTATAATAAAGATAGGCAGCCAAAGAAAAGCAAGCTAAAAATAAAGTTACAATCACATATGGAGAATCTAAATATACCACTCAAGATCAACCATACTACTGAGATCACGACAGATTCCACCAGACATATTCCAAGCAGATTCCGCAAACTGGAGATCAGAAGCACCATTACTGATTACGTTCTGATCATGATCGCCAACATTCACCATTCCAACTTCTTGATCTTGCTGCTGCACCTGTAGTTGATCAAGTCTTGTTGCATCAAAGAGTTCAACAATATTATTTCTCCATATGCAATTCTCTTCTAGCAACCCAAGTTCTGAAAGATTCATCGAAGAGAATGACGAAGAAGAAAGGGATGTGCTTTGGTGATCAACAGAACCAACACCCCTCAAGTCATTCGAAATAGTTTCTTCTTTGGAGGTCCAGATATTGCTGGGGTTTTGAAATTCTATGTGGGGTGTGGGAGTTTGAATGACCGGTTGGTCTACTGGCATGAACAAAATGTTATTGTGTGTCATGTGTTGAACCGAATTGTGTTGGTGGGTTGTTTGTGAAAGCTGGTTCAGTGTGATTTTATTGGAAGCTCTTTGGTGAGATGGCAGAAGATTGTGAGTTTTTGGGTCCAAACCTTGTGAGATTAGCTTCTTCTTAATGCATGAATTCCAGAAATTCTTCACCTCATTGTCAGTTCTTCCTGGAAGATGCTTTGCTATTTCAGCCCATCTGCTTATTCATCATCAAAGGTCAAGTGGATAGATGTGATGAATCTAGTTAAGAATAAAAAAGATATTGCGATACTAGCCTGTTACCAAGAATTCGATGAACATCAATGATGATCTCTTCCTCTTGGGGTGTAAAAGACCCCCTCTTGAGGTCGGGTCTCAAATAGTTAGTCCATCTCAATCTGCAACTTTTTCCACACCTCTGCAGTCCTGAAATTCAACATTAACACTTCCTCAGAGAGAGAGAGAGAGAGAGAACAACAAGATGAAGAAGAAACAAGATGTAGGTGAACTTGTATCTTAAGACCTGCCAGCTTAGGGACAGAACTCCAACAACCATGGCCATGAGTAGTGATGTACTTGACTAACTTCTCGTCTTCTTCAGGAGACCACAACCCTCTTTTAACCTTTTGTTTGTTGCAGCAACGATGACCCATTTCAACATACAAGCACAAAGAGCTAGCTCAACACTATTATCATAAGTGTTTTCACTACTACTTTCAACTAGAGAATAGTCTCACTCAAGTTTCTTAGACCATAAAGGACATAAATATATATTGTGTTCTACAAACACTATTATTGCTTATTCAGATTAATTTAGACTTATTTATTCATTTGTTAATTTGGAACTGTTTCATTCCATCTTTCATATAGTTTTTATGTGTCTCAATAAGGATACTGTACCATACAGCCAAACATTTAATTTCTCATATAGATTTGGAAAGGATACATAAAACTGCATTTTGCCTAATTAAAAGTTGGCCAGAGGAAGACTTGTAAGGCTTACTCAAATGGTGTTGAAAATTAAAATAAACCATATGCATTGATTTGTTTATTAATTTCCCATGAAATTAACTAGTTATGTTGTGCTTAATTATTATCAAATCATGTCGTCTTTGCAAGAACCAACGGAATAAATCTTCCGTTATTTGTCTTAATCATGATTTTCTCTATCATAATAATAATTTGATCCCTATTTTTAATAATCGATTTAGAATTATAAAACTATTCATTAGTTTTCATAATTATGTGAACTAGAAATAGCTGATGCAAAATGTTTCTTTCTTTTTTTTTTTTTCACTTTAGATATATTATGGGTCGCTATCTGTGCTTGAAGCATAAGAATACAATGTCCCCATTAAAGAGAAAAGCAGTTTTGTATTATAAGAGCAATGTGCTGGAAATTTAACTTAGGGTGCACTCCTGGAGCTGGAGGGCCACATATAGTGTGTGAGAGATGGAGTGTTTTGGGGGTCTTTCAATGTCTCTACTCCAGCTCTCAAATTACGCTAATTTCTTGCAAGGATCTCAAGTCTTTGCAGTTCACTATACCAATGGATTGACAAAGCTCATACCATTCACACTAATCTTTTTTTAATTACTTCACACACACACACACATTTTATATCCATACTAATGAAAACTAAAATTCCCTTTACTTGGAAAGGAAGAGTTTCAGATATATTCTTTTAGCTCAACAGCCGCAGTGGTCTGCTTACCCGGCTAAGTTACATTCAGAGGCAAAAGCATATGTCTTGATTTGGGTTGCTTCAGCAAACTTTATTAGCCAGTATTACTAACATGTGACTACTTCGAATTCCTAAAATAAAGAATTTAATTTGGAACTGAGATGATATGGAAAGGCTTTCAAGCGCATACAGGAAATTCTAACTGATAGAAGCCAATCACATAGTAAAAAGGAGATTTATGGCAATAATAAGCACATCAATTGATTCTGTGAGTTCCCTCAAATGGCTATAAGTGGGGCAAATGTATGCAAACAGAGTTTCAAGTGGGTATATGGATACAAGTAGACTGCTGGCATCGCAGATGAAATGCACTAAATCAACCTTTATCTTAGGACAAATTTTGGATATCACTATTTGCTCATCCCAGGTTATTAATGTTAGGAATTGTGGAATATAATATGCATGTTTTTTTTATTATTATTATATAGGGCTGTAAAAATTATAAAAATATATGTATTTATAAAGATTTGGACATTAGTTTTAGGAAAAAACATTAGTTTTAGGAAAAAACAGTTCTTTACTATTACGATGTTGCTAAAGGACAGAATATGCATATTATGCCACTTCTTGGTTGTCCTTAAATTAATTCAATGGTTGGTGCTGCAATTTACCAAATTGGTGAATCCTTTAAATTGAAAAAGGAAAAAAAAAACACTAATGATGCCTAATGTATTATCATATCTTGATTCCATATTTGTTGCGATTTTTTTTGAACCCCTATAATAATACCAATAGAAATTATCTTTTTATTATTCATGTTTTTACAACTATAGAATTTTAGTCATGTCTTTTTTTTCACTGTTTCCTATGGATACTCTTGATGGGCGATTTATCGTTGAGCTAGCTTTGTACATTGTACATATGTACCCATTTTAATATCAAATCTCAATCCAATGTCTCTATACCATACCGTACACGTTTGGCTGCTCAGCTATCATATCCAGTACTAACAAACTTGATTACCCCCATTTGTCAACTTAACATCTTAGAAACTTTTAAATTGATTAACTACATGTCAAGCTAACATGAGTAGTAAACATGACTCTCTCTCTCTCTCTCTCTCTCTCTCTCTCTCTCTCTCTCTGAGGGAACTTGTGTTTGAATTTTGAGGTGCTTAAGTTGGTGAATGCTCGTTATTTAATTACTTATGATTAACCAAATTTTGTGATGAGGAGGTTACTTGTCTACAATTAGACTGAACTATAATATACTATTTATTACTTGTTGTACTAATGTTTTATATTTTTGGGCAACAGACAATTCGCCTGCATGATCTATATACCAAATTTTATTATCTGGCACAAAATTTTCAAATAGAAAATGCCAACATCAGCCACATTTTGATTGATGGTAATGGCTATGAAAAAGCTTCTACATTCCAATTTTGTTCTATCCAAGTCTGCAGGACTTAACAATCGACTAAGCTCATTGTATACAGATTCACAGGGGGATCTCCATGACTCCATCTACCTCCCAAGGAGACCATCTTCTTACATGGCTTCCAACTGCTATTTGTCATAAATAACCCCATGTGTTAGATCTATTAGATGCACAAATATACAGCGAAAGTAATGAGTAATTTTCACAAAAATAAATAGATCAAAATTTTAGATAAATATCTCGATGTATAATATTTTCAAAAATCAATTGATTGGTGAACTCTCGAACAAATACGTGATCAGAATGGTGATCACGAAATCAATCAAACCATCACTTCAATATCATGACATCTTAATCCATAGTCTGGTGAATCGAAATGTTGAAAAAAATTTTCTACTTGAAAATTTCTCATTCTCTCAATCCATTGTCACTCTAGGCAATTTCTCTCAACCTTTCTCACTCAACATTGTACACGGTCATTCTCTCTCATTAATCCAAACTCAAATTGAATTCTTTAACTCACGTAGGAATAGTACTATGAAAAGGGAGAGATCCATGGGAGATCATGGGTAGTTAAGAGATAATAGGGTTTATCCATTATCTCAATTTGATTTAAATTAATTTTACTTGAGGTAAAAATGTCCATCATAGACATATTTACCAACATCTCAGACTTGTATATGAGGGCATTTTATATCCGTTACTGGATCACAACTCATGTAATCTACTACACCACCCTGCTAAATTTCCATATAGGATTAGTTGTTATATGACTGACGAATACACCTGTAAGTAAAAATTTTTCGATGCACCTGTTAGGATGACCGAGAAGTCACCGTTAACACAAAAAAAGCTCGTTGTACCCCAGATTCAATGCAATTACATTCATCGAGCCACTTTCCTCATCGAAAGTGATCCTCAATCATTGCTCGACTATGTATTCCCTATTATATTTGAATCCCAACGTAAACAAACATAGTAGGTCGACTAATGAATACAACACAGTGATGTAATATCGATTAGTCTTTCTTTTTCCAATCTCGACTCTATTAGTTTCAATTAAGCTATTTTTCTATACCTACCCCTTAAATCTTAATTTATCTTTCGGGTCATAAGTAAACAAACTAAAATAGCAAACATTGAACCAAAACTTCTAGAAATAACCGAAAGTAATAAGGGTACAAGAGATCTCACCCAATGCATTTTGGCTCTCGCACAATGGGAACAGAGATCATGATTACGATCACACTATCATCTCAAACAATAACTCCCATTATCCCATGGTCGTCTTATCACACGCGGTACAAAACACATACCATAGTGTTAGTCCCCTAGCTCTCAAAATGGCATATGTAAGATTTCTCTAACACTGAATAAATATGAGATTCAGTTTATACATAAGATTTTACTCTGAGATCTCAAAGAGAGTACTTCAAAGACAATATCACTAGTCACAGATGATATTTGAGATTTCAAAATTTGTTACTTACAGACAATATAAATGTGAGAAAGTCATCCTGAACACGTATCAAGACGGCTTATGTTCTAGTAAGGCCACTCTCAAAACCTCTTAGAACATTTTATTCCCACTCACTCAGAGCTGGAATTGATCACTTGTGTGAGAAAGTTGACCATGTCTACCTGACATATTTTTTATCACAAATCATCTCAGAATATATGACAATCAATAAATGTAATAAATAAGTGATTAAATAATGCACATATATCATATATATAAAACAATAATAATAAACATCATCAGTATATAGTAAGAAATGTTAAAACACATGTAAACCTAATGACTCTGTATGTCTCACAAAGGAATCTCTAGCAATGGGTTTGGTAAAGGGATCAACCACCATACTGTGTAGAAGTGTACTTAATTATCACTTCACACTTCTCGATGATGTCTCTCATAAAATGGTATTAGATATCAATGTGTTTTGATCCTACTATATAGTTAGGGTTTCAGGTATAGGCAATGGCGGTCAGATTATCACAATAAATTATCACTGGCCTCCCACTATTTACCATAACTCATAAGTCATCCAAAAATCTATAGAGTCAAACACTCTCCTAAACTACCGCTGAGCATGCGTCAAACTCAACCTCTATCGTAAATAGAGATATACAAGTTTATTTCTTATTGCTCCACAAGCTAGCAAAAACCTGATGTCAATTTGTATCCAACCAGATTGCCACCCTAGTCAGTGTTTGAATATCCAACGAGACACAAATCACCTCCTCTATAACATAAGGAGAGTTCCGCTATTCTCTTGAGATATCTCAGAATCCTTTTCATTGTTCTCCAATGATCTCTTCTAGAATTTGATTGATACCAACTTACCAGACTGACTATAAAACAAACATCTGGTCGTGTACACTACATTGCGTACATCAGAATTTCCACTGTACTAGGATAAAAGATTTTACTCATTTTCCTTATCTTTATATGAGTTTTAGAACACATGTCAAGATTTAGGCCTTCATTTTTAGCTATTAGCTATAAGACTATCTATGAGATTGGGGTCACTCATTTTGAAACACTTTAGAACCTCCCTAATGTAGGACTCTTATAAAAAAGCCAACACCTATCTGAAACAATTCCTTTAGATCTTAATTCCAAGGGAGAACTGAACCTCACCTATGTCCTTCATATCAAAACTCAACAATAATCACGTCATGATAGTCATCAGATACTCTCTATTATTCCGGATCAATAGAATATCATCCACACATATGATCACAAAGGAGTCAAAAGAATGTATAAGATATATATGATGATCCTCCTCGATCATCACGAAATCGTAAAATATCATCTCCTCATAAAACCTTAAGTGCCATTGCCTGAATAGATGCTTAAGGTTGTATATCGACTTCTGAACTCGACAGACCTTATTATCTTGGTCTACAGGAATAAAGCCAGATGGCTGCTCCATATAGATCTACTAATCCAAACATCTGTTCAGGAAGGCAGTCTCAATGTCTATCTGGTGTAATTCCAAATCAATATCTGCGACAATCGCTAAAAATAAACGGATTGAGATAACCTCGCCCACAGTCTAATTGTAATATCTGGTTATCAGATGAGCCTTATACCTCTTCACTGATCCGTCGACTTCTCTCTTGATCTTGAGAACTCGCTTGTTCTCAATGACCTTTTTACCCTTAGGTAAATCAACTAGATCTCAAACCCTATTGATTTTCATTAAATCTATCTCCTCATCCATGGCCTTTAACCAACGGTTCGTCACAGAACCCGCAAGAACCTTTAGGACTATTTTGGGTTCTTTAACATTCTGAAGAGTTACAATAAGGGACTTACTCTCAATCGGGAAACAATGTTTAAGTATGTGTCCACGAATGCTCCTTTGAAGAGGAAGGAACATCTTCCTCTTTACCTCTAGATGGATCACTCCCACTAGGACCAAGATCCGTAACAGGTTCTTGGGTCCCGTCGCTGGACTCAACTGAGCTACTAGGCTTATCTATCTCATAGAAGGTTAAGTTCCGATCGAATTCAACTCTCTAAGAGAAATCATCCTTAAGAAACATGGCATCACGAGACTCAATTTCAATAACAGTGCCATCTGTATGTTCACCCAAGAACACATTCTCCTTTGGAGTATTTTGAGTATCTCATAAAGATATATCTCTTTTTTCACAGGCCTAACTTGTCATGTGAATGCGAGAAAACGTGAACATATATGGCACAACCCCATGGACTCAAATGGCTAAGGTCAAGCTACCTCCTTGTCCAAAGCTCATATGGAGTAATGACAATAGATTTTGATAGAACACGATTAAGAATGTAAGCTGTAGCCAATAATGCATCTCCCTAATAAGAGATGACAAATTGACTTGTACCATCATAGACCTCACCATCTCTAACAGAATTCTATTCCTCCTCTTAGCTACTCCACTCCATCGAGGAGTAGTAGGAATAGTCAGCTGTCTTGTAATGCCTTTATCGAAACAAATCTCTTCAAATTGTTCAGACAAATACTTGCGCCCCTGTTCGATTCTGAGAGTTTTCACTCTCAATTCTAACTGATTCTCAATCTCACTAATAAACTTCCTGAAACATTCTAATGCCTCAAACTTGTGCAAGATTAGATAGATATAATTGAAACGTATGTAAACTTCTGTGAATGTAATGATATACACAGCTCCATTTCGAGCTCTCATGTACATAGGTCCATAAATATCGAAGTAGATCACTTGTAGTGGAGTCCCATCCTGAATTGCTTTGCCAAATGGTTTTCTTGTAATTTTACCGGCTAGGCAAAAGTCACATACAGATAACTAGACCATGGTCAGCAGGTGTGACAGACCACATACTGCTAACCAATTCGTCTTCTCGTGTTCAAGTTTACTATGCCACATATACATCATCATCTACGCAATCAAATATAAAGGCTATAGGAAACTAACAAGAAATACCATTAAAAGGAATCATGTCCAGTGCATATAATCCATTACGAACTAAAGCAAAACAAATCAAGAACTATCGTAATAAATAGAAACTGATGAGTTTCCAAAAGATAAAACATATCCTGGACAGTCTAAACAAAGTACTAAGATTAAGTTCTGCTATATATCCAAAGTGTAAATCCTTCTAGCATGAGGACTCACTCAGCGAACGCTATATATGTACTCCTATCTCGAGCTACGTGGTCGGTGACTCCTAAGTCTATAATCCATAAAGGAGAGGACTCAATGAGTAACATAGTAGATAAAACAAAACTCAAACCACGTAAAGAAGAATGACATACATTTTGCTCATCACACTCACGAGTGAAATGACCAAATCTACTATAGATGTAATATCTTACCTTGGCCTTATCCAACTCCTTCTTCCTGTATTTTAGTACTCTATTATTAGATTTCTCGAGTGGCTTATGCTTACTTGGACCTCAGGCCTTCTTCCATTTACATTTGGTACCTTAGGAGTCCTTGCTTGACTCCACTATATAAGCATGATTCGAGAGTAGTCTACTCGCTTCCAGATACTCCTCCTCGAGGTTATAGTGCCTACTCAGATCAATGAAAGTATGAATACTCTCATCGTCGTGAGATAGATTTTCATGTTCTTCCATGAATCATGTAAAGACTGGATCACACCTAATACCCGAATCTCATCCGATAATGGTTCCCTTATATTCATTAAAGAAGCAATCATACTAAACACGTGTATAAGATATCATTTCATGCTATGATCCTACTTATTTTTATAAGTAATATACCTATAGGTCATTATTCTCAATTTAGGAGTTGACCAAGAGCCAAAATGCTCTTTAAGAGCATACCAGACCGGTATCGCAATAGATACTGCTCATAGACCGAGATCACGTCATCGTGCATATAGCTCAGAAGGATTGCCCTAACCTTGTGATCCTACCTCTTTCATACACGAAACTCCTCCTAATCCTGTCTCTCCTGAGGTGTGGTATCCTCCCTAGGGTCCACCATCTTATGTCTCAGTATCTCAGTTAGATCTTGTACCTTGAGGATAAACTAAATCTTCTGGTATCAAATGACGTGATTGTCACTATTCAGTTTATCCCCCTTGTAAAAATCTAGTATGACAGTTTTCATAACAGTCATAAAGACATTAATGACTCTTCGATACTTATTCTCATATTTTTGTGTACCTTACGAATCAACAAATCCTAAATGAATTGATTATAGACCCCAAAGTGAATGTATGAGTCAACAAACACCATACACCATAATCCAAAATCACATCTTACCATTCAGACTTGAACTCGGCACAAAAAACCCATAAAAATTCATAAATAATAGCATGGAACCCTCAGAAAACTGGAAAAAATCAATTTGGAATGACCTGACACATCGCTACACACTTGCACGCACCGGGTGGAGGCTGGTGCAAGTGCCAGACATGCAACATGTTTGACACGTGCCTGCACACGCTCCCGGGTTGTGTATAGGGTCAGGACGCGAGTCAGGATGCGGATCCAGGTCGAAACTGACCTGAAACACCCGATCCAGTTCACGCGCCGCACCCATACATGAACTTCACATGCCCTCATGCGTAGACATCACGCGCCTCAACACATGTGAACACCACTCGCCCTCGGGTCTGGGCCGGGTCATTTCTGCCCGATTTTCTGCAAACGGGTCCTCATGACCTGGTTGTCGGAAAACTCCATTTCCAGCCACTCTTTCGTTAAATTTTAAATGAAAATAATAATTTAGACATTCTCCATCATTCTAAACTCGATTTTAGAAGTAATCATGCCCTAATATCGGCGAATTAAATGTCCAAACATTGCCCTCCGTGGTCATTTTTTGAAAATCATTTTTTGGCAACCTTTGATCACAATTATTTTATGCAAAATGTAGATCAGTATATGTAGAATACATTTATACCAATTTTATAGATTAATTCGTCCTAAATCTCGACAGATCTAAGATCTAAGTGTTCGGTCACCATTAATGGTCGAAAACTTCTACCTTGGTTTTGATGGTCCTATTATGTTCAAAAAATTCCACAAAAATTATATTTGTAATCTACATGGTATAAACGGATTCATGAAATTCATCCGTAATCCGAATCCTTAATTTTATACCTGAAAATTCCAAAAATTATTTTTAATAAATTTAACAACGTTTTAATACCAATGTTAGATCTATTAGATGCACAAACACATATCAGAAGCAATGAATAATTTTCACAAAAATAAATAGATCAAGATTTCGATTAAATATCTCGATATGCAGGATATTCAAAAATCAATCGATCGGCGAACTCTCAAACAAACACATGGTCGGGATGGTGATCACGAAATCAATTAAACCACCACCACAATATTATAACACCTTAATCCATAGTCTAATAAATCGAAGTGATGGAGAAATTTTTCTATTCGAAATTTCTCATTCCCTTAATCTATTGTCACTCTAGACAATTTCTCTCAACCTTTCTTGCTTAACATTGTGCATGGTCATTCTCTCTCATTAATCCAAACTCAAATTAAATTCTTTAACTCATGTAGGAAGTGTGAAGTGTACAACACTACAAAATTAAAGCGTTGAGGTGACGGTAAAAAACCGTCTACATAACGTACCAAATCCGTCAGTAATACTTTCTCCAGCGGATGTACATTCAATTAGGCATACACCAGTCATGATAGATATATCATGACACTTTGGGCTACCGTTGGAGCATGTCACATATGTATATTGACAGAAAGATAGTGTTGGTAAAACTAGTGATGTATCGTCAGTTACCATGTGTTATCAGATGGTACAAAATGTTGACGGTAGAAAAGTATTAGTAAAATTTATGATTTTATAATCAGTTATCATGTGTTACCAGATATTACTATTTTTATCATTGGTTACTATTGAGATAGAAAATGTTACAAAAGTTGACGGTTACCATTGAGTTACAAAATTTTATAAAATATTGACGGTATAAAGGTAATAGTAAAATTAGTGATTTTATAGTCACTTACCATGTGTTACCATGTGTTACGAGATATTAAAAAATATTACAAAATGTTGACACTAGAAAAGTGTGAGTAAAATTAGTGATTTTATCGTCAGTTATTATGTGTTACGAGATGTTACTACTTTTATCATCGGTGAGTGACAAATGTTATAAAATGTTGACAGTATAAAATATTAGTAAAATTAGTGGTTTTATCGTCAGTTACCATATGTTACGAGATATTACTATTTTTATTATAAGTTACCATTTAGTTAGGAGAAGTTACTGATTTTATCATCGCTTTCCATATGTTACTAAATGTTACTGCTTTCATTGTCGGTTACAATTAAATTAGGAAATGTTAGTAATTTATCATCGGTTACCATATGTTATAAGATGTTACTACTTTCATTGTTGGTTAACATTGAGTTAGGAAATGTTAGTGATTTTATTATCGGTTATGATATGTTATAAGATGTTACTACTTTCATCAACGGTTACCATGTGTTAATATAGGATACCACAATGTTATTACTTTTTATAGTCCACAAGTAAATTACTATATTCTATTTATAAAAATTATAAAAATAACACAAACGTAATAATAATCATTGTATTAATATCCGAAAATTATTGATACATTTATTTATAATACAATGATGGATACATATAAGACAAAAAAAAAAGATTATATGTCCCTCAACTACAAAAATGTCACCATCTCAAACAAAAAATATTCACTTCGATCAATATGTTATCATCACTTGAAGACACAATCCATAATCAAAATCAGATAACTTTAAAATTAAGCCGATAGCAATGACCAACTTTGTGATCAACTTTATGCACAATTCTCTGTCAATCTATTCATAAAAACCAAAATGAATATAATTACATGATAGTGAAATGAATATAATTACATGACAATGTGAAAAATAGTTGTAAATGAAAATATTACATCTGGGATGAAGTGGGATGGAGTAGGTGATGATGATGATGATGGTTGACTTCTATGTATATTTCTACCATCTGGTAGGAATCTAACAATACAACCCAATAGAATCCAATACAACTGAGTAACTTTTTTATATAAAAAAAAATATACAATTACCTTTTGATGAAACTTTGCAAAGTCATTGTTCGTTAGTTTCTAAATATTTGCTATAGAGTGTGCTTCAGTGTGAGAGCTTGAGTGAGAGTTTTGGCTAGGTCTGGAGGCTAAAAATATATTTGGTTTCGGGGAATGAAAGCTTTGGAGAGTTTTCGTTAGAAATATGTTTCGATGGGAATAAGATTAAAAATATATTTTCTTGAGTTAGAAGGACTTTGAGAGTTTTGAGGGAAGAGAGCTTTCGAGAAAATGAGGAAAGGAGGATGATGATTTATAATAAATTTAGTTCAATCATTTGACCGCCATTTTTACAAACAAAATTTCAAAATTCGTCATATTTTCTCCTTTCGCGCCTTTTTCACACTTTTTTAATTTTTTCACACTTTTACTTTTTACCCACCTCTTTTTTCATTATATACTTTCGTTTTAGTGTCAGCTATAATACTCATCTGAATATTTCAAATACTCAACCAAAATCTCAGAGTGACTCTTTATCAAAAAAATAATTAACTTTTGATAAAATTTTGCAAAGAAATTTTGAATTGATAAAATGGAAAAAATGAACTACATGATGAATTTTCAATAAAATTAATATTATCAAAAATTTTTTTTTTTTTTTTTTCTAATAAAATTAATATTATCAAAAATTTTGAATAAATTGAATTAGAAGTAAAATGAAAAATTATAAAATTAATATTACCAAAAAATAATAATTTTTTAATTTTAAGATAATTTTTATTTATTTAATTAATTTTTATTTGTTTATATGAAAGTGAGTTAAAAGAAAAAGAAAGTTAAAAAAAGAGTGTAGGAGGAAAAAAAAAGAAAGAATAAAGAAGAGTGTAAAAAAAAAACCCAAAATATCTTCATAGGGTTTCGTAAGGCATAGAGAGGCACTCGTGTGAGGCATGCTTGCACCTGTAAGGTTTGCACTTGCATCCGCGTGAGGCATGGCTGCCCTCGCGTGAGGAATTGTTGTGCCCGTGAGGTTTGAACTTGTACCTGCTAACGTACCACAATTTATCACTATTTATCATTTACCACTACTTACTACTAATGTACCATAACTTACCACTAATTTATCACTACTTGTCACTACTTACCATTAACTTACCAATATATAATTATTAATGTTATACAAATTTATGTAATTATTAATATTATTTATCATGTAATTTTATTTATGTATTTATTAATTTATGTTAAATTAATATTAATATTTATAATTTTATTGAATTATCACGTGAATTTTATTATTTTATTTAATATTTAAAAAGTATAGTAAGAAAAGAGAGAAAGAGTTAAAAAAATAACATTAAAAAAAGTTTATTTAAAAAAAAAATGAAGGCACATTTGCTTTCCCGTGCTGCACAGGCGGGGGCAACCCTCTTTAATTCTTTATTTTTTTTGTGTGTGTTTTTTTTTTTTTTTTTTTTTTTTTTTTTACGATTGTTTTGTTTTTATTTTTTTAGGAAGTGAAAGTTATATTTTTTCTTTGATTTATTTTATCCTATATTTTTTTATATTTTTTTCTTAATTAATTTGTTTTTTTTTCTTTTGTTCTTTTATATTACTATCACTATATATTACTATTACTATATATATATATATATATATATATATATATATTATTACTAGTTATTATGTTTTTTTGTTCTTTTTTTTTTAGAATATTAAAATATTAAAATATTAAAAAATAATTTTACAAAAAAAATATTATAAAAAATTACAAAAATGAGATGAAAAATAATACCAAAAATTAATATTAGAAGAAAAATGAAAAATCATAAAATTAATATTATCAAAAAATAATAATTCTTTAATTTTAAGATAATTTTTTATTTATATATTTAATTTTTTATTTTAAATTAATATGTCACAATAAAAATCATGTCCAAATGAATCATGAAGATGAATAGATTTTCCTCAACTTAATTTAAATTTTAAATTATTTTCAAATTAAATTTTTATCATCAAAACCTAGTTTTTGTGAGTTGTTAAACGTCTTTATATTATACACTTATTACCACTTATCATCACTTGTTACCATACATTATATTATCACTTGTTACCATGCATTATAGTCGTATTACTACTTGTTACCATTTATTACTGTGCATTATATTACCATTTGTTACTATTTGTTATCATACATTTTATTACTACTTATTACAACTTATTACCGTACATTATATTACCACTTATTACCATTTGTTACCATAAATTATATTACCACTTATTATAACTTATTACCTTATATTATATTACCACTTGTTACCATTTGTAACCATACATTATATTATCACTTATTACAACTTATTATTATGAATTATATTACAATTTATTATGATTCATTACATACATTATAGGCATATTACCATTTACAAAAAAAAAATATTACAAAAAATTACAAAAATGAAATGAAAAATAATACCAAAAATTAATATTAGAAGAAAAATGAAAAATCATAAAATTAATATTACCAAATAAATAATAATTTTTAATTTTAAGATAATTTTTTATTTATATATTTAATTTTTTAGTTTAAATTAATATATCACAGTAAAAATCGTACTGAAAGAAACCAAGATGATAAATAGGTTTGTCTCAACTTAATTTAAACTTTAAATTATTTTTAAATTAAATTTTTATCATCAAAACCTAATTTTTGTGAGTTGTTAAACGTCTTCATATCATACACTTATTACCACTTATCATCACTTGTTACCATAGATTATATTATCACTTGTTACCATGCATTATAGTCGTATTACTACTTGTTACCACTTATTACCGTACATTATATTACCATTTGTTACTATTTGTTACCATAAATTCTATTATCACTTATTACAACTTATTACCGTGCATTATATTACCAGTTGTTACCATTTGTTACCATACATTATATTACCACTTATTATAACTTATTATCTTATATTATATTACCACTTGTTACCATTTGTTACCATACATTATATTATCACTTATTACAACTTATTATTATGAATTATATTACCATTTATTACGATTCATTACATACATTATGAACATATTACCATTTACAAAAAAAATATTACAAAAAATTAGAAAAATGAGATGAAAAATAATACCAAAAATTAATATTAGAAGAAAAATGAAAAATCATAAAATTAATATTATCAAAAAATAATAATTTTTTAATTTTAAGATAATTTTTTATTTATATATTTAATTTTTTAGTTTAAATTAATATGTCACACTAAAAATCGTATCGAAAGAAACCAAGAAGATGAATAGATTTGCCTCAACTTAATTTAAACTTTAAATTATTTTCAAATTAAATTTTTATCATCAAAATCTAATTTTTATGAGTTGTTAAACGCCTTCATATCATACAATTATTACCACTTATTATCATTTGTTACCATACATTATATTACCACTTGTTACTATGCATTATAGTCGTATTACTACTTGTTACCACTTATTACCGTGCATTATATTATAATTTGTTACTATTTGTTACCATATATTCTATTACCACTTATTACAACTTATTATCGTACATTATATTACCACATGTTAACATTTGTTACTATACATTATATTACCACTTATTATAACTTATTACCTTACATTATATTATTACTTGTTATCATTTGTTACCATACATTATATTATCACTTATTACAACTTATTATCATGAATTATATTACCATTTATTACGACTCATTACATACAATATGAGTATATTACCACTGGTTATCATTTGTTATTATCACTTATTACGATTTGTTAGCATACATTATAATTATCATTACAGCATATAGACATATGTATGTCATTTTACAAAACAAATTTTTAAAACCTTCACTTACTTACCTGCCAATTTTTGTACTATTCACCCGCTTGTTTTACTATATATTTTTTTATTATCCGCTATTTTTTCATATTTTTGTTATTTACATTTTATTTAAGATTCATCCATTTTTTTATTATTATTCATCCGCCTTTTTTTATGAGATATATTTTTTCATTACCTGCTATTTTTTCATACTTTTGTCACTTACATTTTATTTGTAAGATTCACCTGCTTTTTTTTACGATACATTTTTTTTATTATCCGCTATTTTTTCATATTTTTGTTACTTACATTTTATTTAAGATTCACCCGCTTTTTTTATTATTATTCATCCGCCTTTTTTTTATTAGATATATTTTTTCATTACCTGCTATTTTTTCATACTTTTGTCACTTATATTTTATTTGTAAGATTCACTCGCTTTTTTTTTTTATTATTCATCCGCCTTTTTTATTTTATATTTTTTTCATTACTCGCTATTTTTATTATATATTTTTACATTTATAATGTAATTTATTTTAATTTATTGATTTTATAAAAATATTTTATTTTGTATTGTTATCAATTTTTATTTATTTGTTAATTTATTAAATTAAAATAACATTATAGATATAAATTTTATATTTCAAATGTATTATTTATTTTATATACATTATTTAATTTTACAGTATTATCAAGAACCATAGTTTTATTGATTTTATAAAAATATTTGAAAGAATATTAAAAATATATTAAAAATGATTGATTTTATATTCTTTTCTAATATTTTTAATGGCTTTTAAAATTTTATTTTATAGATATTTTTATATTTTAAAGAGCATTTTTTAATATTTTTATATTTTTAATGGAAATTTTTAATATTTGTTAATATTGAAAAATTGGTTTGATATATTTTTTTATATTTTTATATTTTATATATTTTTAATTTTGTGAAATTGATTTATATATTTTTAAATTGATGTGTTACCCTTATCTATTGTGTCACACTTACTGATGACAACTAATAACTATTCTATATTACCAATTCTTACCATTTGTTATCATACATTCTATTACCACTTATTATAATTTATTACAGTGCTTTATATTTCCATTTGTTATAATTTGTTACCATACATTATATTATCACTTATTATAACTTATTATCTTAAATTATATTATCATTTGTTACCATACATTATATTACCACTTATTACAACTTATTATCATGAATTATATTACCACTTATTACGACTCATTACATACATTATAGCTATATTATCACTAGTTACTAGTTATTATTACCACTTATTACGACTTGTTAACATACATTATAACTATCATTACAGCATATGGACATATACATGCTATTTTCACAAATAAATTTTTACAAAACAAATTTTTAAAGCCCTCATTTACTTACCCGCTCATTTTTTTATTATTCACCCGCCTTTTTTTAGTATACATTTTTTCATTACCGGTATTTTATTTAAGTTTAACCTCTTTTTCTATTATTCACCCGCCCTTTTTTATTAATATATTTTTTCATTACCCGCTATTTTTTCATATTTTTGTCACTTATATTTTATTTGTAAAATTCACACCCTCTTTTTTTTTATTATTCACCTACGTTTTTTATTAAATATTTTATTCATTACTCTCTATTTTTATTATATATTTTCACATTTATAATGTAATTTATTTTAATTTATTGATTTTATAAAAATATTTTATTTTTTATTGTTATCAATTTTTATTTAATTTGTTAATTTATTAAATTAAAATGACATTATAGATATAAATTTTATATTTCAAATGTATTATTTATTTTATATACATTATTTAATTTTAACTGTCCCTAAAAGTTTTATATTTACTGACCACAAATAATAACAGTGAAAATTCAACATCGCTTTTTATAAACGGTTGTCCAACCTTTACTGATGATTTTTAAACTTTTCCTAACGAATAATATTATACCGTCGTAAAATATATACATTTCTTAACGGTTTCGTCACAAGTATTACTATGTACCATAAAAAACGATCGCTACATATCACCGCCTATAAATGTTACCATCACCTCAATACTTTAATTTTATAGTGCAGTGAAAAGGGAGTGATCCATGGGAGATCATGGAAGGTTAAGAGATAATGGGGTTTATCCCATTATCTTAATTTGATTTAAATTAACTTTACCTGAGGTAAAAAGCTCATCATGAGCATATTTATCATGTTTAAATCGTGACGTAAGAAAAAAAAAATTGCTCATAAAGTGATGCAGTGAGTAAGCGTGATATAGTACTAACACTCGACTATGCTTTAAAAATAAATAATTTCCAATATAGAAAGTTAAGGAATAAAGACTCAAAATCTAATATTGATTGAATTAATGGAGAATGAGATATTTTATAATGAAGATTTGTAAGGTGAATAAACAATATACTCCCCCTAAGATTAGAGAAATTATTAAGCAAATAATTCTTAAAAAAATTCTTAAATCTAAATTACTTTCTTAAAAAAAGAACTTTTATGGAACACAAATCTTTTATTCAATAGGATTCCTTTCCAAATAATTAATATATCTTCTAAGAAATCAATCGTTTAACACTTTCCAATGGAGATCCTGTGTTTTAAACCAAATTATCGTATCGAACTATGAATTACTTGTGAGTTCACTAAATTCATTTTCGCCCATAACACTTTCCAAATAATATAAGGCTCTTGCTAATTGGCAAAGGGAAATCTCTTGAGACCCCTTAAAGAGTAATGCTATTCTTTCTGGCAAAAGATGATTTCTTGCGGCAATAATGACCGGAGTACACAAGGAAAAGCGCATAAACAACAACACTGTCTTTTTTTTTTTATTATTATTATTACATCAAAAAAATTTAAATTTGAAATCTCTGGAAAAAAAAAAAATAGAAGAGGGAGATCACATTAGTTGAACTCAATTTGTTGGCACACCAGTGGCTCATATCTTTCCTTGTATTTGAGAATGGTTGTTTAATTTATTCATTGGTGCTATTCATAAGCAACCAACAAATCTTTTTAAATACGCAATCAAGGAAGAAGATCAAATTAAATACGTTTACTTTTATGAATGAAAACAAAGAAGCTTCTCAATACTAGAGGCTAAGTACATACACCTGGGTGTTATCCAAAGGTGAAAAGTGAAAAATTGGATATGATTTCAAACCTCGTGCTAGGGGAGACGCAAGAAAATTCGTGGAGATGAAGTCTTGTAGTGGACAATCAACTTAACACTTCAATGGCAATATATATTAAAAATATAATTATTAAAAAGAAAGGAAATACAATATCCTATTAGCGCTTTTGACTATTGTCTCTCACAAGTTCAAGATTTACAGATATCCAAAAGATCTTGACAAGTGAATGCCCAGCCCATACCCCACCACCAGACAAATAACACTCTTTTTTTTTATTGATTAATATTCAAAATCATACTCTCTTATTAATTCAATTTAAATATTTTTTGACCCAATTTAAGAAGGAAGTTTTCTAATATAATTTTTTTCATTCTCAAATTTTAAACTCATAATTTAATTAAAAGATTGAATATCTTTACTCATCAGGCCGATTATCTGTGAGTGATGAAATTCATAGTTATGGAAAATTAAATTTGGATAGTTTCAGAGTATGATTTTTCATTTTTATTATTATTATTATTTTTTTTTTTTTGCCACTACTCTCGTCTGAACTTTTAAACTAGCACATGCAATAATATAAAACTACATATGCACGGTTATTTTGATCGGTAAAAGGATGCAGCTTTTGATTATAAATTTTTTGACCGTTATAAAATATTTAATACTCACACCTAAACTTATATTGTGTGTGTATATATATATATATATATAACTCATCAACTATCTAAAAATAATTTTTGACTGTTCAAAATTAAATATTTTTTAATATTTTACTCAACCTACATTAATAATAACAAATATCTTTTTTGGTCATTTTATTCATAAATAATAAATGTTATTCATTAAACAACAAAAATATAAATATCAATTAATTATCTGTCTCAATTTTCATGAATTTCATCCGTTAAACTAAATAAAATTAACAAATGAACTATAACTCAACTGGTACCATTCTTTTCCCTTTAGAGATTCGTGTTCTAACATCTCCTATATTAAAAAAAAAAAAAAATCCCATACAAAACTAAGTATACTAACCAAGCCATGAGGACATTCAAGACTTTGTACAATTATCAATTTTTAAATTTTGATTTTGAAGTAAAAAGAGATGCACTTTTCTTGATTTTTATTTTTGGATTTGGACACTATTGGAGTAGGTTTTGCCTCTATAAATTTCAGCTCCTTTGACTCGATTGAATGTGCCGAGGGATAAATTGAAACTTGCAAAAGTCCGTCAAAGAGTGTTCTAGTGGGGAAGACTCTGATATTTAAATCAGAAAAAACAGTTTTTGAGAGAAAAGAAATAGACTAAGCACAAGAGAGGGCTGAGGATGAAAACTCTGTGATTTGTGTCGAGTGAGATGTTCCAAGGGAACATACCTAGGTGGTGGCATGTTAGATGCCTTTGTAAATCAGTTTCTTATGAGTCATGTGTATTCGGAGTGTTACAACTCTAGTTTTATTATGAGAATATTTGAAAATCTCAGGACTCTATAGTCAAATATTTTCAGGAGATTTAAAATTTTTATCATTTAGGAAGTTTAACAAATCAAGGAGATTTTTTTCTTATCGATTAGATTTTAAAATTTTCTTTTTTTATCAAGAAGATATGAATATTACCTCTGGACGATGATGGTAAATGATTAGCTTCTTACCAAAATTATCGATTGCAAAACAAAGGCGAACATGTCATCTTGAGCTCATCGAATACCTCTGAAGGCCACAAACCGATTAGGTCACTACCGATAGAGGTTATCAAGGGTGTCAGCTCGTGTCTACCCTCCAGGAAGATAGATCCCTAATTATCGACACGTTTAAGCATGAGATGTCTGTTGGATCATGGGTTCATAAGACTGAGTATTACTGCAACAGACTTTTGGATTATGTCTCATCATTTACCCCCGACTAATGATGTTATTTCGTAAGAAGGGTGCTATGAGTAATGGCCATCGAAAAGACGTAAAACTTTTAATACACATGAATCATCTCCAATACGCTTTATAAAGCTAGACGCTTGACTGGATCATATACTTCTATACTTTTCTTTCAACAATCATGTCTTCTTGCAAATCAACCTTTTGTAAAGAAAGTCATTCTTGAGAAAATGGCCAAGGGTTCTGCTTCTTCGACTCATTAGAGTATTGATAACATTAGAAGTACGATGATGCAGGGAGAACTCTGAGAAGTTCAAACTGATATGCTATTGGGAAACGATTACATACAGGTGTTGGCTACGAATGAGGATAAGGCTAACAAGGCATTAGTGTGTCATGCTCCTATGTATAAACAAACAGTGAAGTATGGTTTGAAAATACCGTACACTAGTCCGATCGAGGAAGTATTGCTTTATTGGAACATATTCCAGATGTTACTTCTCCTTAGCGCTTAGCAACTAGTTGTTGTCATAATCTCTCTGCTAGGGTTTTGTTGCCTCTATTTCGACTTTGAAATTTTGGCGGCCATCGTCACATTGAAGAGATGCGGGAAAAAGGGTTCCACCCGAAGTTGATATAGGCTACAAACCTAACCTGAATCCAACTAGGGGTTTTACTACAAGAAGTAGATCGATAAGAGTTGGATGTACAAATATTTTTTTGTGGAGTTCTCGAATAAAGATCTCATGCCTGCGTTGCCTAGTGCCAATGAGGAGCCATCATTTAAGTCAAAGCCTTCAGCTTCTTTTCGTTATTCTTGATTTGTGTGTTCGGTTGGCAACTATTGCACATCTACTAAGAGAAATATCTGGATTGATTCTCTTGTGGATAACCAAATGCTGTCCTTGGTAGGTCTACTGATCGAGGAGAAAAGAAAGGTTGATAGACCCCATATAATTGAGAGGAAGAAGAAGGAGTTCATTGATGTTCTGTCCTCTCCAGGAGATGCCATTCTAAGGAAGGTTGCGACTGACAAGCAAGTGAGACTGAATGCTAAGAGCCCTTTAAGGGAAACCAATAGGGCTTGGGACTTAATCGAAAGCTACTCCTCCTGCGTCAAAGAGGAGGAGAGTCCAACTATCTGAGTCTTCTTCGGAAGGGGAGGGCGAAAGTACCAGGGAGGTCAAAGCGCAGGCGTCTTCTGCTTCAACAAGACATTCAAAATCGATAGCCATTGGGTCAGAAGGGAGAAATAGTTTGGTATCTGATATTCATGCATCCCCATTAGTTAGTGAGGTTGGTGAGGATGTCCTAGTGAGTGAGGCACCCAATGTAGAGGAAGTTGGAGATGTCACCATACAAACTATTAAGGCAGGACTGCCGAGGGGACCAAATATTCCTGTTGTTGCTTTGGAAGAGATGTTTGGGCCATCGTATGCTATGCCTTTGTGGCCCCTACACAAGGGGAAATGCAAGGTAGTGAGTGGGACTGCTCTCCCTCCTTTTATTCCTATTCAGTCTTTTGATAGTAGAAAGGGCTTATGAGAGAAGGGAACGGTTGCCTTCTGTGTGGGACAGTCGGTTTAGCTATATCGACGTGACTGAGGTGACTCGAATAGTTGATCAGTTTGATTTTCATGGTTTAGAACTAGAGTTAAACAGGATGTACCTAGAGTAGGTGGAGGAGGCCCTTCAGTCTCTCGGAGTGGTGGTATCATTTTTCTCCCGAGTTTGCCTTGTTTTACTTCTTGCTTTGCTTTGCTTTTGGTTAACTCGATTCTTTTTCATAAACAATGGCCTTGACCGAATTTCAGAGATAGCGGGGGAAGCAGACCAAAAAATGCGTTGATCAGTTGGGCAACCAAACTTTGGCACTATATGTCACGTCCCGATCCTCAGATCGACCACGCGACAACCGCCGCGTCGTCTCAGTACATGGGTAAAACCTCCCCATCTACCAAGATTCCGCAAGGCTATCAAATCCACAAGAATTCATCAAAAGCATAAAATTCTTCAAAAACAAGAAATCACAAAATCATTACACATGCAAGGAGCCCATCCGGCTCATTCCTGGATGTACAAACACACACATAGACACACATCGGGGAGTGGGATCCTGTACATGCAATCATACATTAGCACACATCGGGGAGTGGGAACCTGTACATGCACGAGTACACAGCAACACACAATGGGGAGCGGGAACCTGTACATGCACGCATGCGATGTGACCATCCTGGCCACTCTGAAAACATTTAACAAACAAGAAGTCCCAAAACATAGCCGTCGGATTTTACCAACACTTACCCGAGGAAAACAAGCCAGTATTGGTAAAATCCTAACGGTCTGAGTTGTACAGAACTTCACAAAATCAAAGAAAAAGGATCAAAATTAAGATTTACAGTCCAAATGTCCCAGTACAGATATAAACAGTTTTCCAAAACTAGAGAAATCAAGATAAATAAAAACAAATCAAAAATCATCGAATTTTATCAATACTTGCCAACGACTCGGCCAGTATCAATAAAATCCAGATGGCATGGGATGTACAGACTTCCCTTTCCATGGTTTGAAAACTATCAATCTCCAACAGTAACCCTGCATGCCAAATACCTATCCGGTCTGCAAAAATACTTCGCAAGCTCCGTCGAGTAGTCTCCCAACTAAGTCTCCTCTGAAAAAGGTGGAGAGAGGGGGGTGAGTATTGGGGAATACTCAGTGAATGGAGTGCAATGGTATGATTGTGTTCATAAATAAGGTGTGAATGTGGGGTAGTCAAATCATATCTCATAAATCATTTCATGTACATAAAATCATTTCAATAAATCACATGTCACAAATATGCATCCAAATCAATCATCTTTTCAAAAAAATCCTGGGGTCCAATCGAAATACGCTTCCGTCTCAGGATGGCCAAACCTAGACGAAAGCCCGCCAAGGGTTTTTCTATCCAATATCTCAAAACAAACCCCATTCCTTGTTGTTGGCTCGTACATCACCGGGGTGCACCAGATCTAGTACGACAACGACAGAGGGAGGGACGTCTAACTCCCCCGCACATCCAAACCCTAGCCCACGTCACCCCGTCGGGTCGCTCCGTGGGAGGTATAACTATAGTCATCTACGACACCCTTTATTCTCATTCAATCCATTTCTCAACAATGTGCCATGATTTTCAACAACAAATAATCCATAATCTCATGCCAAAGCAGTTCATAGAACAATATCAAATACCACATGGCACAAAAGTATTTATAAACACAATGGATGCATTCATATTTCACAATCCAGTTCAGACGACCTACAATCACAAAACAATTTACATAAATCATGTAAAAATATTTCAAAATCATTTTCAAAGCAATTTTAAAACAGGTTTCCCATTTATGAACACAATTAACCGTCCACTCACCTCTAGAGAGGGTATTCACTCTCTATTTCCACAATTAAACCAAAATGACTTCTTTCGAGTCTCCAAAGGTCAACCTAAACCAATCAACATGAATAATTATCAATTAAAGCTCTATTAAAGGGTTTTCAATTTCCCTTTTATTTACAATAGGCTTAACTTGCACAATTACATTCCTAAGCTTTCGTTTCATAAATTTAGTATCATTACAAATCACCAACGACTTTAAATTTACAATATTCCTCAATTTTACCCATTTTCTCCCGAATTCCTTAAAATTAATTTAATTCATGCCGATTTCCATTCAAATCCCAAGGAAAACTACGTAATTCAATCAAATACAACTCTAATACTATCTACGACCTTCTCACATGCTTCACAGTCCAATTTACATCAAAGTCTAGACCTAACCTCAATAATTTCATAAAAACACTTAGGGAAATATATTTCTTTCAAGTCTAACACATTTCAAAATATTTATAGATGTAATTTCTACCTTAATTCAACAAAAATAATTCGAATTACTGAAGGGCTTGAAAATCCCTCACCTAGGGTTTCTCAGTTTGCAAACCTAGCTTCCAGTCGCCGGTGAATTCAAGCTCAAACCTGTAACGATTTTAATTGTAGCAATCGTTAGAATTAAACCTAACTACTAAGAATATTCAAATCCTAGAACTAAAATCAAAAACTCTCTTCTTACCTATGCAGAGAAAGATTGGCAGTCCCGCGGCCTAGGGTTTTCAAGGCTCTGCTATCCTGTGGCTAGGGCTTCTACAAGGATTGCAGAAAGGTTCGTGGCTGAAGAGAAGCAGAGGCGCTCAAGGAGAGGGGATTTCATCGCGCGCGAAAGAGGGAGAAGAGAGCGACTCTTTCTGTCTGCGCGGGTAAGGTAGAGAACAGAGGAAACAGTGAGGGAGAAATAGAGAGTGACAGAACAACCGAAAAAGAAAGAGAGAGGACCGAGAGCGATAATGGTGGTGGTGGAAGGCGAAACAGAGGCGACGGGCGAGAGTGACCGTGAGCGAGAGGGAGAGAGCGAACAGAGAGAGAAAGACGAAGAAGAAAGCAGAGGGAAGAAGAGAGAGACGAACACGACGATGGCTGTGATGGTGTGGTGGTGATGGCGGAGATGAATCGCGAGGGAGAGGGAGACGGCTTCGGTCGAAAGGAGAGGAAAAGAGAGACGGGAGTGAGAGGGAGAGACGAAGAAGAGATTAGGGTTAACCCTAATCTCTCTTAATTGGGGGAGATGCTGCGTTTCACTCCGAAACGCAGCACCTTCTCCTCTCTCTCTCTCTTCTCGTTTTTTTTTTTTTTTTCTTACCTAATATATATATCTTTATATTTAAGTAAATAAACAATTATATACAAATTCACCCCCTTTCTTTCTAAAATTTAAATTTTTCATAAAATGAGGTTTATTACTATTCGCGGACACGGTAATTTAAAATATACCAAAAATTTTAAATTAAGACCCCAAAATCGAAAATCAATAAAATTTCAAAATTTTCTATTTTATTATAAAAATGTTTACAAAATATTCGACATCAAGTTTTCCGTATTACACTATAAGATGCCCTTGAGCAAAGGGAGAAAGATATAGAGGCAGAGAAGACATCTGGTGCCTTGCTTACCAAGAATGATGAAGAGATCAGACATTTACGGCTTGATTTAGCCTTATCTCAGAAGCGCTGTGAGGTGTTGGAGGTAGAAGCGAAGGTTCATGAAGCTAGTCTACAAACTATTGAAATGTTGGCTTAGATGCCGAAGAAGTTAGTTCAAGCTACAAAGCGGAAGGTGACCGAGATTGGAGAGCCATTCGCCAAGAATACTGAAATCTTTAGGTGTTCCCAGCATAAGCCTACTGAAAGGTTGTGGTGTGCTGAAAAGATAATTCATTGAGTTACCTTGGATGGGGCCTTGCCCCCTAGCAAAGAGGCCGTTAGTCAAGAGATAGCGGGCCAGGGCCCAACCCCTACTGATCCTGTCAGTATTCCAGTCAAATTGGTTATATCTTAGGTGGTTGTAGAGTCTTCTCCTCAGGAGGTCTTAGCACTCCCCTTGTTCTATTTGATTCTATATAATCCTTGTGTCGTTTGTTTTTCAGTGAGAAACTTTTTGTACTGTTGCATCTTGCGTGTGTTGTCATTGGGGGATATTCTCCTAATCATTCGAATAGTGAAGATAGGTTTTACTTGTATGCCTTCGATAGGATTTGTTCGAGAGACTTAGTTAGGTCATATGCCGTACATATTCGTTTTGGATCATTTGGCTGAAGGAAAAATGCCTGTCGTCTGGGGGCATATTGTCTTTGTTAGAAGACCAACCATTAGACTAAGCTATGCTTTCCCTTTTAGGAGTCACGTCCCTTTGATAGGCTACATTCAATGGGAAATGATAAATAGGATGGACCGTGCCTACCCTTCTAGAAGTCTAGTCCTTTATTGATGACATGCTTCGTTCGTTAAGAATCAAATGTTAGGATGGGCCGTGCCTACCCTTCTGAAAGTCAGATTCCTTATTGACGACACACTACATTCGATAGGAACCAATCGATAGAATCAATCATGCCTACCATTCTGGGAGTCAGGTCCCTTATTGATGACACACTACGTTCGTTAGGGATCATATGATTGGATGGGTTGTGCTTGCCTTTCTAGGAGTCAGGTCTCTTATTGATGACATGCTACGTTTATTAGGGATCAAACAACAGAATGAGCCATGCCTATCCTTTAGGGAGTCAAGTCTCTTATTGATGACATACTATGTTGTTAGGGATCAAATGATAGAATGGGTCATGCCTGTCCTTCTGAGAGTTAGGTCTCTTATTAACAAGATGCTACATTTAATAGAAACCAACTGATAGTATGGGTTATCTCTACTCTTCTAGAAGTCGGGCCCCTTATTGATAACACGCTACATTTGTTAGGAATCAAACGATAGAATGGGCCGCGCCTACCCTTTTGGGAGTTAGATCCCTTAATGACGACACAGTACGTTTGATAGGAACTAACTGATAGGATAGGCCATGCTTATCCTTTTGGAAGTCAAGTTCTTTATTGATGATACGTTTTGTTCATTAGAAATAAAACGATAAGATGCCACATATGCTTGCCATGGAATAAAAAATACTATTGCAATAATGTAAAAAATTATGGTAAAACAATCGAGATGTACCCTGCAATCACGAAAGAATCATAATCACTTAAAAAGAGACACTAGAGGTTCCAAATTGCAAGACAGTGTTCTGATACCGAGAGGGTTCTAAACTTAACCTTCATGTGATTGGTGCCTAATATTACATTGTAGAGCGAGGGAAGGTTCACGACATTGAATATAGTGGTGACTGTCGCATGGTTTGGTGGTGAGCCGAAGGTGATCGAGAGTGAGATAATACTCTCGGAGTATATTCATTCACCAAAGAGTCCTTTGACGGGACCTTCATGAGGTTAGAGGTGCATATGATCAAAACCTATTCATTGAACAGCGTCCCAATAGAGGAGGTTACATCATGTTCCTTGGTCGATGAAAATTCTCCTCACCTCATACTGACCAATCTTGGCGGTAATGACAAGGGGATCATGTCGATTAGGATCAACTTCTACTAAGTCCTCATTGGTAATGTTGATAATTGGTCTTTTACCCTTGGGCTATTTGTCAACATGGGTCATAAGTATTTCTTAAGGAGTAGGAGGAGAAGTTTTGGCCATGTAGAAAATGGGCGTGATCGTACATTCGGTTTCATCCCTCTATGAATAATTCTGGGGGTCTGAATATATGTAGGAAGGATGCTAGTTGGGATGTTGCATTCATAAAGAGAGTATTTGTCATAGATCTGAAGGATCACCCCATTTAGTCGATTGTGTGCTGGTCGGACGATCGGTTGTTCATTCGATTCGTTCTCCCACAGTGAGGCATGCTGACCAGGAGAGAGTATATTCTTTCCTTCCATAATGACGAACCTTTGCAACTTTCCACTTCGAACCAAAAATTCTAGCTTGTCCTTGAGCTTTCTGCATTCATCTATCATGTGACCATAGTCTCAATAAAAGTGGAAATACTTGGTCTTATCTTTTTTGGAGTTATCCTTCGTAGAGTGGGGAGACCACTTGACATATAGTTTGTTTCTAATCTAAAGTAAGACTTGACTAGGGGTTTCGTTCAAAGGAGTGTAGGTGTTAAACTTTTGCTAAGGTGGGAGTTCCTATCGGTTTTTCTTCGATGAGGGCTGTCGGAGTGATCGGCTGCATTCTCTTTGGAACGATTGGCTTTTACATCTATTGAATACTTCAGCATCTTCAACTGCTATGTACTTCTCAATGTGGATGTATAACTCCTGAATGTTAAAAGGGGTTTCTTTGTGATAGAAGCTTTCATACCAGAGGGGTATAGGCCTGTAAGCAAAGCGACTAATGTAATAGAATGACTTAAGATTGGGAGCTTTATCATCTATGCTTTGAATTTATCCAGGAAGTCTCTCAAAGGCTCAATGCCTCTCTACCTGCAGTGACAGTAAAGAAGTAAATTTTATTTTGACTCCATGACTGATCACAAAGTGGGTTTCAAACTATTGTCAAAGTTGAGAGAAAATTTTGATATTGAGAGGTGGAAGCGAGTTGAACTATGTTAATGCATTGCCTTTTGAGGGTAGTAGGAAAATGCTTTCATATAGCAGTATCAATCATATCTCTTGAAACTATCACTGTCACAAAGTAAGCTACATGATGTGAGGGCTGGTTATACCATCATACCTCTCCATGGGAGCAGAAGTATATCTTGGGGCATTGGTTCCGAGGAGACCTTCGGATTGAAAGGTGACAAGCTGGACGAATAAAGGGGGGCTTCATTACTCCTTATATTGGTTCGTTTGAGTTCATTAGCAACAAGTTGCTTGGCCTGTCTCCTCAAATCTTCAGGATCGAGATGGGGGGTTACTGAGGGTTCATAGTTCAGGCGAGGTGTGAGTCGTCGTGAGCGTGCATGCCATAATCCTCCTGAAGAAGATTGTCCCTATGGTCTAATGGCATGGCTGAGTCCTTCTAGCTATATGCTCATGTTCTGTATTTTGGATTGTAATCCTTCAGTTAGGGACGATTGCCTCTCTTCGGGGATGTTAGCATAGGAGGTACGATCGGGTGTTCCTAAGGTGCAAGTTGTGAAGCCTGCTCTTGGCGAGGGAGTTGAGAACAAGTGGTAGGGTTGTCGATAGGGTGAGTGGATGTTGCTAGTAGTGTATCGTCTGTTGTAGTAGCGGTATGTCCATCCACAATAGATATAGCCTTCAACACGATTCTGATCCTTCTTTTTAAAGGCATGGTTGTTTGACAATTTGAGGTGTTCGCTGAGATTGGTCTAGTCTATTTCTCAAAAACGACGCCAATCTGTTGGAGTGGATTTTGGCTCTAAAGATTTCGGCTCCTTTAACTCGATCGGGTGCTCCAAGAGATGAATTGAAACATGTAAAAGTTCGATGAAGGCAGCTCTGGTGGAAGAAACTCTGACACTCAAATCGAAAAGAGCAGATTTTGAATGGAAAGAAATAGACTCGGCAAGACAGAGGGCTAAAGATGAGAGCTCTGTTATTTATGTATCGAGTGAGATGTTCCAATGGAACGTACCTAGGTGGTAGCATGTTAAATGCCTTTATAGATCGGTTTCTCATGAGTTGTATGCATTTAGAATGTTAAAACTCTAGTTTACTTATGAGAATGTCTAGAAATTTTGGGAATCCATAGTCAAATATTTTCAGAAGATTTAAGATCTTTATCATTTAGAAAATTTAACAAACCAATGAGATTCTTTCCTTATCGATTAGATTTCAAATGTTTCATTCCTTATCAAGAAGATATGAATATTATCTCTGGCCGATAAGGGCAAACGATCAACTTCTTACCAAAGTTATCGATTTCAAAACAAAGGGAAGTGTGTCGTCTTGAACTCATCGAATGCCCCAGAGGGCCACTGACCAATTAAATCACTACCGATAGAGGTTATCAAGGGTGTCGGATCGTGTCTACCCTCTAGAGAGGTAGATTCTTAACCGTTGATACGTTTAATTGGAATCAGTGTTATTATCAAATGCCAATGATTTATTTAAATAATAATAATAAAAAAGAAAACTTAAGAAAATGAAAATGCTTCTTGGGCCTTTGAGACGCCCCTTATGTTTGGGGTTTGGGTCATTGATCAAGCCCTTTGGGCTTGCTTGGACGGAAATTCAAAGTTCAAAAAGCAAATCAGCTTGCCTGATATTCCCTCGAGAAAGTTTCATTTCTTTGCTTGGCTAGAAATTAGTTTGCGATCCGAGAGGCAGATTAATGATCATAATTCTTTTTTCAATATGATGATTTTGAATTTAAATCAGAATATAATAAAAAAAGAAAAAAAAAAAGAAATTAGTTTGCTATGATATAGTCTAAAGCATTTCGAAGTGGCTATCATTGTTGTTATTTTACTCCCTTCGTTTGGGTCTCCTTAATGAGACAAAAGTATGGAATCATAAAATCCAAAAATTATTACTTTTTTTTTTTTGAAAAAAGATTTACTCCACCACCGAACAAATTATTGATCCCTTAATATTACAACCACAATTCTGAATTTTAAAATATCGCAATCATAAATTTATAATTAAATTAATGTTTCTTTATTCTTGTATTGAAAATGTGTCTTATTTTTTAACTAGTCTCAAATTTGAAACTTTAATGGCTTCAACATCTCAGTTTGTTTGCAATGAAAAGGTTTGAGAGGAAAACTGGAAGGTGATAGTAGTTAAGCCAGCTCAATTTTTTTAATTTCATAATATTACTATTTTTTTGTAATGTTTAATTCTTGAAAATAGATGAAGGGTAATAAAACTATGGGGTCCCTCCCACGTGCCAATGTGTGTACCGTTTTGGAGCACTGTTTTGAGGAAAACTATTGCTTAAAATTTATTAAAACGAAAAATACATCTCATATTTTTAAACTATATTCTAAATAATAAATAGTGTTAAAGTTTAATAGCTATTGAGATTCTAAACTTTTGTATAGTAATAATTGAGATATATCGATCAATAAATCTAAGGACTGAGGGTATATCTAAATAAGGGTATAAAGAGAAGGAGCTTCTATTTTGAATGATTAGGGAGACCAGCCGTAAATGAGTTGGAATGAAGAGAAATAGAGCTACTCGTTTTCTAGAAACCGAATGAAGGTGCTTCTATTTATTTATTTTTTATAATTTCAATTTTGAAACTGAAATCAAACTCATTTGAATTCATAATCGAAACTGTTTAAAATCATAAGTTTTTAGAACTAAAATCGAAATTGGAATCAAAGCTGACGTTTTAGAACCAGAACCATTTTATTAATATTCGGTTCTGATTTTTCTAAATTAAGTATCAAGAACCATCACTCTTGAAATCAAAATGGGTAGTTTTGAAACAATGATCATGTCTTGAAATGAAATAACAACAAAATCAAAAGTTTTTCAGCAATCCATATCAACCAGCTATTATATTAAGCATGATTCAAATTAGGTTAGCATAGTCCACGACAATTAGCAGTTCTTAGTAGTTAATACTATACAACACATGTTGTAACTATAACCAATTTGGGATACACTTCATTAATATGTATTATAATGTAAATAGTCTTTTTTCTTGTATTTACTTTTTTTAGTGTTTGTAATTACATTTTTTAAGAGTAAAAATTTGGGTTAATTACATATTCAGTCCTTTAACTATGACTTTAGCTCCCAAATTAGTCCCTAGGTTTCACTACAAGAGTTCTTAGATTTCTAAAAGTGTCACTAATTGATCCCTCCATCCATCAGTGATGGAGTCACAATGTTTATTAACTGTTGATGTGGAACGACTTGATGAAAGAACTGAATGTACGGATGCTAACATAACAGTGTTAAGTCATCATCACAAAACACCTTACACTATCACATCAGTAAGGAGGGGCTTTCTGGTCTTTTGACTACACATAATTTTTTTTAATTTTTTTTCCATAAGAGGTAGATAAGGTAAAAAAAAAATTAAAAAAATTAAAAAAATGATTTTCTTTTCTGCAATAAATTAAAAGTAACCCCTAAATAACAAAAACAAAATATTACAAAGAACAAAAAAAATTGAATGAACAAATTTTGATTTCATCCTATTTTGTAAATTGCAAAATAGACCATAATATGTACATAATTCCTTCACCCCACGCCTCCTGCACATCTTCCTCAATCTCCCCTCTTCTCTCTCCTCCCTTGCTAACCTGCGCCTCCTCTATCCAACTTCATCAGAGCCAAAATCACATGATAAAAGGAAGAGATATGCATTTTTTCTTTCGATCACTACTATACACTGTTACAAAAACACACCACTCCGCTCCTACATTATTTATTTCCCTATCTCTATAAAATTCATGTGGAGACTATTACTCTCTCTCTCTCTCTCATGACCAACCTACAAAAATCCTACCAGTTTTTGATTCTATGTCCTAGCCTCCACATGTCACTACTAATGTGCATTTGCTGCCTCAAGTCAGATTTTTTGCAAATACGACAATAGCTCACCAAACATAGCCTACCTCCATAAAATTCCACGACCCCTTCCCCCTCCCCCCACCCCAAAAAAAAGGGGAAATCCTTAGCCCAGGAAATTCCCATTTGTGCACTTTTGGTCTGGCATCTAAAAATTATTGTTTTATGCTTCTTTTTAGGTTGAAGGTGCTTCATCGGATTTAAAAAAAAAAAAAATGTGACAGCACACTGTCCACGTCCTCATCATCAGAATCACTCCTTTATGAACTCCTTGAATCATAACCTTATATTCAAGGTGAGTTTTACTCCATAGATAATAGTTTTACTAACTCAAATAGGGTGAGTAGTTGTTGAACTGTCTGATTGATGGAATCTACAAAAAGCCACCAGAGTGTGCTATAGCCGGGGAGACTTCAACACTAAGAAATACTATAATTGCTAAGATTGGTGAAATCTATATATATTCTCTAGTTGCTGCTAGCTTTTTTCACGATGATCACATTAGCTAACCATTTGGGATATGCTACCTCTCGAATATATCTTACTTTTAGGAGATTATGGACCTCTTCTTTATTGTGTGTTGGCGTTCTAGTGCGAATACCCTTTTTTTTGCTTCACAGGCTTATGGCTTGTATCTATAGTCAATTTGTGAACCGAAAACTCAAAAAGTTCAGAATGTCATCAAAGATAGTTCACAATTGCTTTCCGAAGGGATGGCGATAGGTGAGCTCCAACTTTGATTTTCTGCCTTTTGATCACTTCCTAGCCAAGTTGAGACTTGGACCATTGCTTGGCATCAAATCTAAGTTCCAAGGTTTCTACTGAAAGATTTCTCTTTCTGTTTTTGCCACGGGAGTGGTAAGTGGGTCGGGGTCACTGTGAAGTGTCGCTACCCCAAAAGGTGTTTTAAACTTGATTCTCACATGTTTTGTGATTGATAGTGCTTCGAGACCATCCAAACTAGGATGGCCTAAGATGGCATTGTAAAGAGATGAGAGTTTAACTACGTGAAAAGTGGTTCTGGTATTAGAATGATAAGGAGATATTCCTAAGATTACAACAAGCGAGATGATGCCTTCCAAAAGTATACACTTGTTAGTAAGTCCCTTTAAAGGTGTATCAGGGGGTTAAAGGTGAGATTGAGTAAGGCGCATTTGTTGGAAGGCATCCCAAAAGAGGAGATCCCGATCAACTCCTTGATTGACAAAGGTTCTTTTGATGAGATACGATCTTATTCGAATAGTAATGACCAACGGGTCATTTCGGTTCGTGTCGACTCCTACCAAATCGTCATCATCAATAGGAGTTAAAGATATCTTTTCTAATTACGGGATGTTATTTACGCGAATTAAGGAAAAGTGAATATTACCTTAATTGATCAAATAATAATACTGAACACCAAAGAGGTGTTGGGCCAATCAGCCGACTACTCAAGAAGGGTCTAGTCGATAGATACTAGGAGAGTGAGTATGTTTACCCTACCAGGAGATACATCCTATATCGACAACACATCTTAGCACATTCTGACTTGTTGGACTTTGGGTTGAGAGGATCTCAAATCTTATTATAATGGGCCTTTGGGGCATATTTTATCACTTGCCCCCCATGCTTGCTATCATTCCGAATGAAGGACTTCATGAGTAGTTTTGAGTGGATAAGAATTGGAAAGGATGCTAATGCGATGTATTAAATGCAATATTGTAGGTACCATCATTTGACATTGGGTATGTAAGTAAATGCAATAGTAATTGGGAAAACCAAAAGGGTACAAAGTGTTATAGATGAGCGGGAAAGATGTAATAGGAAGCGTTGACAGTGAGATGTGGTCATTAAATATGGAATGTTTTTCTGACCTTCGGGGGATTTGGCAATATGATTCCCATCTTTTGGTTATATATATAAATATAACAGTGGGAGGTTGGATTTAGGATATTCATTTGTGAGGAAAGGGCGAAGAAAGGATTGTGTTTTCTAGAAGGGTTCAAGGTTGGACAGAAATTTTTCTTCTCTATGGGTTTGGTTTTTAAAAGAGTGATCATAGCAAAGGCCACGGGCACAAGGCTCCATCAATAAAGGAACCATGGGTGCAAGGTTCTGCCACGAAGGTAGGAAAGTATAGCCTGCCATTATAACAATCTTGCTCCATCGTGTTTTGTTGGGCTTCCTACAGCTCATCATTGCTCTTCTACTCTTTTATTATTAGGGTTTAAGAGTAACTTGATGGGTTATAAAGTCGTTTCCAGTTTCTATTTAGCATCTGGCTACTTTTCTAGTTTCAATATCTTACTAGGTGCTAGACTGGGGTTGTGAGGATTGTAGAATTCATCTACGAATCTATTCAAGAGGGCGTCAGATGCTTTATCTAGGAGAAGACATCTACGCTTAAGAAGCTAATCCGTTCGGGAAAATGAATATACTCATTGACATATTCTTTTGGGTCTTCTTTTTGGTGTAATCTAGCCACACTTATGAATATGTAAACTTTCTATTTTGTTGTACCCATCTATGTACTCCAAGTTTGTTTATTTATTTGAAATAAGAAAGAAAAAGAAGGTTTTGTTACTTGGCAATCTTGTCATGGTCGAAAGAGAATCATCTTTTCTATTCATAGTCTTAGAACATCGGTGTGAAATGTGTGTTACAGAGAAAGTAACTTGACTAGTGAAATACCAGTGGGTCATCGGTTGTAGCACCTTGTTATTTTTGATATGGTTCGATGTGTTTAACCAAGGAGTGGGCCGTATCTATCTGAATAAGGGTACCTCCCTTATTGATGACATGTTTCAATGTGTTTAACTGAGAAAGTGGTCTACGTCTACCCGAATAAGGATGCATCCTTTATTGTCGACAAGTATCAATGTGTGTAGCCGAGTAAATGGGTCGTATCTACCAAAATAGGTACTTCCCTTATTGTTAACATGTTTCAATGTGAATAACCAAGGTAGTAAGTCGTGTCTACCCAAATAGGAGTATTTCCTTTATTTAACTAAGAGAGTGGATCATGTCTACCCGAACAAGGGTATTTATCTTATGAACAACACATTTCAATGTGTATAATCAAGAAAGTGGGCCGTGCCTACCGAATAGAGGTACTTCTCTTATTGTCGACACATTTTAATGTGTGTAATCGATATAGTGGGCCGTGTCACCCGAATAGGGGTACTTCCCTTATAAGCAATACTTTTCATGCTGCAAGGGAGGGAAAATAGGTTGGGGTTCGTCAAGCATGAAGGCCTAGGCTGCTCCTTAGTGTGTTACCAATATGCGAAGGAAATAGTATTTTATTGATAAACCTAGAGATAACAGATATGAAAGCTAATGAGAGTAATAAAAATTATTGGTGGTAGATATGTAAGTTCTCTAAGTTTCACATTCTCGGTATGGCCAAACTATCTAGATAGTTGAGTTAGTACGTTCTTAGGTGAACCGACAAGCATATTTGATATAGGCATTCCTAATTAGGTACTAGCTTGTCCCCTAATAGGGGTTATCTAGTAGCTTCTACTCTACGAAGAACCAAATCCCCTAGTTTGAACACCTTAGTGTTTACCCATCTGTTATAATAGCATACCATCTGCTACTGACAAGCAGTCATTTGAACATATGCAGTTTCTCGTAGTTCTGAAAGAAAGTCTAACCATTCATGTAATGCAGATTCATTCTATTCATGCTCGTATTGATTTACCTAAAGTAAGTGAATGTCAATCCCCACCGGTATTAGTGTTTCACAAACGTAAGTTAGACTAAATGGCATTTCTCCCATTGCCCTTCAGGGCATTGTTCAGTGGGCTTAGAGGATGTCGTAAAGGTCATCTACTCAGTGACTTTTGACTTCATTTAATGTGGTCTTAAGTCCTTACAGGATTGTTTGGTTTGTTATTTCGGTGAGACCATTAGCTTGCATATACACAACGAAGGTAAAGTGATGCTGGATTTCCAGTTTGTTGCAGAAGTCTTGGAAACTTTTATTGTTAAACTGTTTGTTGTTATCCATGATTAAAACATGAGGCATGCCGTATCTAGTGATGATGAACATCTATACGAAAGTTTATATCTTGCCGTTAGTGATCTGGACAAACATTTCAGCTTCCACACACTTAGTGAAATAGTCGATAGCCACGATTAGAAATTTTCACTATCTAGTAGCTGGTGGGAATAACCCAAGGATGTTTATTCTTAGTTGTACAAATGGCCAAGGGCTCGCTATTAGGCATAGCTCAGTAGAGGGTTGGCCTGGTATCGAAGAGAAGTGCTAGTATTTGTCACACTTTTTAACAAAATCATCTGCATCTGCTTTCATGGTTAGCCAAAAGTATCATTGTCGTAGGCCTTTATTGGCTAAGCTTCGAGTGCCTAAATGGTTGCCATATATTCCTTCATGGATTTCCCTAATTATGTAATTTCCTAACTTAGGTGTCAAGCATTTTAGATATAAATAAGTAAAGGATTTCTTGTAGAGGTCTCCATTAATAATTGAGTAGTGAGTGGCTTTATGCCTCAGCTTAGTTGCCTCTAAAGGTGGGGTTGGTAATTGCCTGTGCCTTAAATAGGCCTCTATGGGATCCTTCTAGCTTGGTAAATTGCTTACCAATAAGATCTGTTCAGGCTTGTCAATGTTCGAGTATGACAAACTTTCAATATAAACCGTTTGGTTAGTTGCAACCGAGTCAGAACTGGATAACTTGGAGAGCATGTCATTTCACGTGCCCTTTGATCAAGGAATTTGATTTATGTCCACCTTGTCAAATTTGTTCATTGCCTCTCATAACCTAAATAAGTACTATACTATCATTAACTCCTTAGTTTCATAAACTCTTTTAATTTGCTTGTTGACCAGTTGGCTATTGGTAAAGACCTATATATTTCGGGCTCCTAATGACATTGTGATTCACAGTCTGGTAAAGAGAGCTTCGTATTTGATTTGTTTATTAGTCACTTGAAAATCAAAACGAAACACGTACTTAACCTTGAAATTATCCGAACCGATGAGTATGAGCCTAAAACCATTTCTCGAGAAATTTGATGATCCATCCACATAGAGTGTCCACTCCAATAGCGAATATTTTGCTTGGTCATTAACAAGGTCTTACTTAGAGGAGGTCAGAAATGTACATTCTAGGATGAAATTGACGAGAGTTTGGCTTTTAACCACCGATCTCAGTTGATATTCGATATCAAATTTGGCTAGCTTAATTCTTTATTTAATGAGCCAGAGTAAGGCATCCCTCTTTTGTAAGATCTATTTTAGAGTATAGTTGGTCAACACTATAATGGTGTGGGCTTGAAAGTAAGGCCTGAGGTGTTTGGTGATAATAACTAGGGTAAACACTATTTTCTCGATAGATCGAAGTCAACTTTTGACTCTTGAAGTATATGGCTGACATAGTATACTAGTTTTTGTGTAATGGATTCCTACCTCACAAGAACAAAGCAAAGTGCTCAGTTAGAAATTAGTAGGGTGACGCGAGGTATTCTTTAAGTTATTCGAATGTTGTTTGGCACTCTACTATCCATGCAAATCCCTGGGACTTCTTCAAAGTGCCATAGAAGGGTTTGTATTTCTCCCATACTTTTGACAACGATTCAAAGTTGTGATCCTCCCCATGAGGTGTTGTATTTCTTTTAGCATCCTTGGCACTGCCATGTCTAGTATGACTTGTATCTTCTTTCGATTTATCTCGATCCCCTAGTTGGTGATTAGAAAACCTAAGAATTTTCCTAATGTAATCCCAAAGGTGTACTTTATCAGATTCAACCTCATGTTATAACGCTATAGTGTATAAAACATTTATTCCAAGTCTGCGATATGATCTTTGACACTAGCGCTCTTGACAAGCATGTCGTCGATGTAGGTTTCTATGTTTCTGCTGAGTTGTCCATTGAAAACCTTGTTAACCAATCATTAAAAAGTGGCCCCTATGTTTTTTAAGCCAAAATACGTGACCTTATAGCAATAAGTATCGAATTCCATGACAAAACAAGTCTTTTACTCATCTTCTGGGACAATGCGTGTTTGATTATAATTAGAGTAAGTGTCCATGAAACTCAAGATTTAGTGGCCTGAGGAGTTGTCCACCAATTTGTTAATATTAGGAAGTGGATAACTGTCTCTCAGGTATGACTTGTTGAGATCGCGAAATCTACGCACATTCTCTAGTTATTAAAAGCTTTTTTCACTATGACCACATTGGCTAACCATTCAAGATATTCTACCTCTTGAATAAATCCTATTGTTAGAAGTTTTTGGACCTCCTCTTGTGTTTTGCATTGGTATTCCAGTGCGAATACCCTCTTTTTCGCTTCACAGGCTGGCTTATGGCTCGCATTTACGGTCAGTTTGTGGACTATAACCAAAGAGTGGATATCTTGTATGTCTTTTGGAGACCATGCAAAAACTTTAGAAAGTCATCGAAAACAGTTCACAATTGCTTTCTTAAGGGATGACAGTTGGTGGGCTCCAACTTCAACGGTTTATCCGGGTAAATCCGTGAAAGGAATTTTGATTACTTTCTCTCCAGTCTGTGTTTTGGATAGTTGTTTGGCATCATCTCTAAGTTCCAAGATTTCTATTACAAGAATTTCTCTTTCTTTTTCTGTCGCGATAATGGTCAGTGGGTCGGGGTTACCGTGAAGTGTCACGATCCCAAAAGATATTCTAAACTTAATTTTATATGTTTTGTACTTGACAGTGCTTCGAGACTGTCCACACTAGGACGACCTAAGATGCTGTTGTAAAGAGATGAGAGTTTAACCACGTGAAAAGTGGTTCCACTAGTAGCATGATGGGGAGGCATTCGTATGGTTACAACAAGTGAGATGGTGCCTTCCAAAAGTATACACTCATCACAGATCCCTTTGAGGGTGTGTTAAGGGGGTTGAAGGCGAGACTAAGTAATGTCCATTCATTAGAAGGCATCCCAAAAGAGAAAATCCTGATTTGCTCCTTGATCAATGAAGGTTCTTTTAATGAGATACAATTTTATTTTGGCTGTAATGACCCACAGATCATTTTGGTTCATGTCGGCGCCCAACAAATCATCATCATCAAAATCAATTGCTAGTCTTTTCCTTTTAGGTCGGTGTCATGACTGCGAATAAAGGGAGTAGGATAGAAGCATGTTCAGTTGAAAAATCAGTCTGTTCCCGTAGACGGTGACAATCTGTTAGAGGTGAGTTTTGCTCCACAGATAATAGTTACACTAACTTGAATGGGGTAAGTAGCTATTAGACCGTTTGATTAATGGAACCTATAGAATGATTTCGGAAGATATTTTGACGGGGAGATTCCGGTACTTAAGTCAAAGAGTGATTTTGAGAATAGAAATAAATTGAATGATAAAGAGAGCTCTGTAATGGCTTCTGTGTGCTAGGTAAAGAGTCCAGAGAACATACCTAACCGAGACCCTTCATGTTATATATATATATATATATATATATATATTTATATATATATATATATATAGTGGGCATATATGGTAAGTTTCATATGCATTTGGTGTAACACCGACACCTTAGTATACTTATATTTGTACTACTCTTCATTTCATATGTGAGATCTGTTTCAATATAGAAAATCCACTAAGAAATTTTTTCGCTAAAACCGCTCTAGAAAAGATTTCAGTCCAAATCGTCAGAAATAAAAAGTTTTCAAAATGATCATCGATGGTCTAAAGATAATCAGGAATGACTCTAGAGGGTATAAGAACCTCAAATTAGGGAAAATTAGGGTAAATCTTGTTTCGTAAAGCTAAATTCTCAAATTTCTGAAAAATGACCCGAAAACCCTAATTTGGGACAGAGAGTGCCCGGAAAAACTAAACGACCACATTTCGATGGAGATGACTTTAACTGGACCTAATATAAGGTCAAGGTCAAGGGTCTAGTATGCAATTATGAAAAATTTTGGGGTCAAAATGAAATTTTCAAAGGTTAAGGGGCTTGTTTGCAATTTATAATAACCTAGAATTAATCTACTAATTTTATTCTCCTAAAACCCTAATTAGACAAGTGTAGAGAGTGGGTGGAATATGATTAGCCCAATTGTTAAACAAGTGTGAATAAATATGAATAAAGTTAGTTGAAAACTTTAACCTTGGGAATTTTTAATCCAAAGGTGGTGAGGTCCTTGTGGTGTGTTGAACCAATAAGTGCCTTTGGATTTTGATGGTGGGACCCACATATTAAATGAGAGTGTGAGTTGTTGATAGTAAAAGAACCTTGCAGAGAAAATTAGGAAGCAAAAAAAAATAATAATAAAAATTTATTGATAAAATGATCCAATGGCGAAGATTTAATTATGAGTAAATTAATGGATGAGGAAAAGGTAAAGTCACACTTGATTTTTTTAAACCCTAAGACCAAACAATTAATTTGAGAGAGAGAGAGGGGGACAAAAATGTGGGAGAGAGAAAAGGGGAATTAGTCTTGTTTTATTGAATGAAATCCAAAGGCTAGAATTGATCTTTGAACATTTGATGGTTGAGATTAGTTTGGGTAAAGTAAATGAGACTTGAAAACCCTAACCTCCACTATTCTTCAAACCTTTAGAAGCCAAGAAGGAAAACAAGAAAAGCCTCTCCATTTCTCTCAAAACCGTGAAGCCTAGCTTGAAGGAGAATTTGATTTCTCCAAACAACACTCTAATATTTTTATATAAATCCATCTCTCTCAACCCCTAGAACAATATATCCAAAAACAAGAATCATAAGAGAAGTCTAGCTTGGTGAATCTAGAGAGAAAACATGATCTTCAAGTGAAGAAATCCAAAGGTTTCTTCAAGTTTCCATCAACCTCTTTAGGTAAGAAAGTATCATCTTCATCTCTAGTATGACATATGTTGATTTGGAGTCAAAATAAGAAGGATTACTTATTGGATCTAAAGGAGGCCGAAAGCTAGATCAAGGAGAAAAGGACGATCTTGAAGGAAAGTCTTGATTTGGGGTTGGAACACCAAAGATTTGAGGTAATAAGAATTCTCACCTTGCTGGAATTTGTAGATCTTGTGTTTGGTTAAGAACTTGTGATGATTTAGTTAGTTGTTTTGAAGAATCCTTGGATTTAATCCAAACTAAATCCTAAGTCCATGTTTTTAAGTTCTTAATCATCATAGAAATCATGTTGAACACTAGGTTTTGTGGTCTGAATTTAAAAGAGGAAGGAATGATTTGATTTAAACATTAAAACTAAAAATTTTGGCAAAACAGGGAATTCTGACCTAGCTATGATTTTTCTATCATAACTTTTTCTACGCAAATGTAAATTTAGTAAGGTTTTCTGCATATGAAACTAGACTTCCATAACTTTAAAATGAGATATTATTCGTTGAATTCTAAAGACAATTGGATTTTTAATGATTTTCCAAATTTACATGTTCTGCAAAGAAATACCATATTCTGTCTTGTTTTTGCTGTGGACTTGTCCTCAATTTTGAAGTGCCTTCTGGTTTGAATCAACCTGAGCCCTATGTATAAAATTTATAGATCTATGTCTTGTCTTTAATTTGAGATAAGAATCATGTGATTTGGATATGTGTGGTGAAAGTTACAACCTGTTTTCCGTGACTGCGCAAATTAGAAATTTTGCAGCCAAGTTCACTTAGAATGAATCTTTATATCTTTGTGTATCTGAAGCGTATTTAGGCTAAAAACATTGAGAATTGTTTTTTATAATTAGCATAGGTGTACTAAGTGTGGTGTCAAAGTTGTGTGTTAGTTTGATAAGTAGTTTGGAATATAAAGAATGGATATAAACATTGCGTACCTTTGGAAATGTGTGATTGAAGTTGTCGGTTTGGTAATCAAAAAGGAGACGGTGTATATACACATTTGGAGCCTATTTGTGATACCCTAGGTTTGATCATAGATGAAGGGAAATAAAATGTAACATTGAACTTTTCAATGATATGACACTTATATATATTATATATATTGTCATTGTAGTTATACATTTGTTAATCGATCGAGGGGAACACATTATCGATACATTGTGGTGTTTTCAGGGAGTGACATACCCTCTCGTATACGGTGAATGAGACTTTGACACTGTGATTTCAATTAAACAAAAACCATGTTTTATAACTTTTCAAAATGACATGATTTATAATATGTGTGAAAGCATGGGATTTGGACTATGTTTTATAAATGATGGTTTTTGTGATTTATTGGAGTGTTTCCAAATGATTGATTCAAACGTTATGCATCTATGATTTGTGTTGAAATGATATCGTGCCACTCTTTGAAATTTGATATGATTTACATGTTACCTTTGCATTGGTACACTGATTTGAAATGTTTTGATAAAATGTATTGGCACATGGATTTGAAATGACTTGATAAATTGTGTGGGTCAGATGCCTACTTGTGATATGATGACATGATGATGTATCCTTTATGGATTTCCATAGCTACGAAGGGAGTTTATAAAGGCACCCATTGTGTCCGAATATACTTCGGCCGAAAGCATCCCCAAACGTCAGTGTTGTATAGTTGCGGCCGGTTGAACCATATCAGGGAGGACATGTGTGACGCCACTATCTAGTATCGGGCGGGATTATATACATGGTTGATTATTTATATGCACATAGACATGGACTAGTTAAGTTGAACCGAAAGGAGAAGACATGCGTGAGCCATTGTCTAGCACTTGGTGAGACCCGTGACCAACGTTGGGATAGAGAGTTAATTTTATACACTTGTATATGAAAACCCCTAATGCACCCGTCATTGGTCGAGGTAGACCACTGGTGGGGTTGTTTTATTGGCAAACTTTATATAATTTCGAAATGTAAATGGATGCATATTTTGATATTATGTTGTGTGATATGTGATCACTTGATTTATAGAAATGCCATGTTGGATTTTGATATCATTATGTTTGGAAATATATTTTGACACTCCATATTCACACCTATGATTGAGAATATACTGTCGATCCTCTCATTCACTAAGTATTTTCCCATAATACTCACCCCTCACATTTTCTTGATTATAATTATAGACTTGGCAGGAAGACGTGTTGAGAGAGTTCGACACACTTGATTTTATTTGGTGACATTGGGTTTTAAGTATGGAATCAGCTATATTTCCGCAGTAATGCATTTGATGATGATGATATACATTTGAGATTTATAGAATGACCATTATGTGTTTATATTGGGATGACTATAATTTTGTTATGTAATGTAATTAAAACTCTCACCAGTATTGTATAATTATGCATTGAGGTATTGTCTTACATTTTATATTTTTTACTTAGAAAATGATGTTTTTGAGGAAAAGCAAGTTTTAAACAGTTTTGAGTAGGTGTTGTCTTAACCTTCGTTGTCTCGGTATGTGTGTCCTATGATAGGCAATGTACGGGATAACGGGCGGCTGTTCACGACCTTGGACTGAGGATCGGGACATGACATTTGAGATATAAAAACCCTAATTTCTTTGTGAAAGTGTTCCAAAATTACGGGATTTTAAATGAAAAATTTTTAAGAAATTTAGAATTCTATTAATTAAGAAAGTCCAATTGTCAAAAAATTTCTTCCCTTATTGATTACTGATTAGAGTTAAAAATATTTTTTTTAATTATGAGACGTTATTTCCGTAATTTAAAAAAAAATAAATATTAGCTTAATTAATCAAATAACAAAATCGATTACCAAATAGGTTTTAGGCCGATCAGCCGACTACCCGAGAAAGACCTGTTGATAAGTGTTGAGAGGATGAGTTATATTTATCAGGCCTGGAGATACATTCCATACCAACAACACATCTCGGCTCGTTCTATGTTGTAGAACTTTGGGCTAAGAGATTCTCAAATCTTATGATACTCGACTTTGGGTCATTTTCCATCACAATGGATCAAAAATTATCAACCCAACTATATTTTCTCAAACAATATAAGAACCAAAATATCTTTCCCAAATAAAAAGCATAAAATTTGAGACAGAGAGACCACTAAAAGAACCACAGCTGCTTGAGCTAGAACCACTACCGACTACACCCTTCTCAATCTCCACAGAAGCAAAATAAGTCATTGGTAAATCTTCACCGATGACAATTTCCTCCACTGTTTCCACTCTTTTACTCAGCCATGTGATGCATGTCTTGGCCTCTAGGGCTATACAACATTGCACTGTTGAATGTCAATTGGACATCCGAAGCAAAATTAAGCGGAGAAGAATGCGATTTCTTCTCCAATTTTGATCTCAGAGTGCTTAAATCCATCGAATTCTTGATAATCCGAAAATAGCTGTGAAGTCGTAGTTTCACAACATCGACTGGCGTGTTGAAAACACATGCATGCTTGTGTTTCATTATCTTCGTCAGTATTTGCTTGCATTTCCCCATCATTCTCGACACAATCTTCGCTGTCGTCACTGAAAACACCGCTTCTCTCCTTGAATCCCTCACCGCGAAAGCCCGTTTCGCACCGGGCAATAGGGAGGTTGAATGGATTGGATTTTATTTTCTTTAGAGAGAGAAAGTGGATCCATAACTCGACTAACTCCTTGATCAATTTATTCGACATAAGAAACTGTTTCTGTCATTATCGCATGCCATTGCTTAACAAATGTCTACTACGACTAGCATCGGCTGTTAATATTCTTTAATTTTTTTAACAGCTGGAGCCATAACTCGACTCGACTCTCGTAACAAGTTCCATACCATCGTTAAACCTTGTGATGAAGAAACAGACTAGTTTGAGGGGCAAAATCCCAATCATTTATTCGAAAGGGCAAAAGTTTTAGTCCTTCCTGTTGCATTAGGGGTAAATGTTATCCCCCTGATTTTTTTTTTTGGGGGGGGGGGGGTAGTAAGTTTATCAAAAATAGTGGATGAAATTTAAGAGATATATACTTAACCTAACATTTTATCCTCATAGCACAAATGTCCTCAAGTTGGTCACCATTAATACACAATATTCCAAGTAAGAGAAATTTCAATAAGCCAACAAAAACCAACAAAAGAACTGCTTGATCGATGCACACGATGAGGAACTGGATAAAGAAAACAAGGAAGTTTGCTCTGAATCTAGAAACCATCATTATCACGAGCTAATCTGATCTCTTTTAGCTCTTCTCCATTCCAATTCCAAAACTGGTTAGCATAACCATTGATAGCCTACTAAAAGCCCATATTTTCTCTAAAAAGACTTTGATGGCTGAGTATAGATTGACATTATTACACGTCTCCTGCTCCAGGGACAAGCATGAGAAACACCATTTCATACTCTCACTCTCGTGGTGATACTCAAGAATCGATATAAGCTCTTGTTTTCGTCATTTTGCTAACAGCCCTCTCGGAGATTTGCAAACTATCAAGTGAACCAGAATGTGGTAGAATATTGATGGCAAAGAAGTCCAAGTGTATAGATTCCTCCAAGAGCCATGTCTGTTCACATAGGCCATGACAGGGAGTGATAAAAACCCGAGAATGAAATGCATGAATCCCATAATACCCTGTTCCATTCTCAAATTTTTATCACTCCTGACCATGATCTATGTCAACAAAGTGGCTCTTGGAGAAATATATACATTTGAACTTTTTTTCGATCAATATTCTACTGCATTCTCGTTCACTTATAGGTTGCGGATCTCCAAAATGGCTGTCAATAAAACGAAGAAAAAAAGAATCCGAGAGTGAAAATAATACCCACTTTTCTTTGCCACCGTTTACTCAAACGGACAATGAGCGAGCCAGCACATTCGAGTTTCCACTCTGAAATGGTGTAGGTGGAGATGGGCATGTCCCAAGTGTTTTGGAGATGTCATATGTTGGTGAGGGAGCTGTTGCATGAGCCATCGGGAGTACTGCGGTGCCATGTGGGCTTAGCATCTGTGAAAATGCTGATGAAGACTTGTTGCGCGTCGAAAAGCCGAGCGATGGAGACAAGAACGCCTTGGAGGAACTGCGCGAAGCTGAAATCTACAATGCATTGTTCGATGGTTTCTTCTGGAGTATTGTAATGATGCTGGTATTGGAGTTCTGGGGTTTCTGAGTGGTCGGCAGGGATGGGTTGAGTGGTAGAGAGAAGTGTAGTGTCAGCCATTATTATTGTGTGCTGTAGGTTGCAAGCGAGGCTAGTATTCTATATATAGCGGGGAATTTTTTTTTTTTTGGGCAGTGGACGTCGGCATGTGAAACAAAATTTTGTGGCGGAACAAAGAAAATAATTTAGAAGTATTGTGGTCCACACAATTAAAATCATGGGCTCGTTCAAAGTGTGGTTTTCTTGAAAACCGTGGGCACCAAGGTGGTTTCGTACAAACAAAGAATAAAGGTTGGAAGCTCTCCCCAACACAGACTCAATACGGGTTTCAAAATTTTAGCCATTTTGGTTAATCATCAGAGATGTAGTTTGAATCAGAAAAAAAAAAAAAAAAACCACAGAGAGAGAGAGAGAGCGAGAGAGAGAGAGAGAGAGTTGATATGAAATGGGTGAGATTTTCCCAAAAAACATCAGGATTCGGTGGATGGGAAGTGCTTTTGTGAGATGCCCATTACCCATTTCACTGAATTCCGAAATTGGTTTGTGTTTGTACATCCCATTCCACGGTGTCCAGTTGCTTTAGGGAAGTTTCTCCTTTTCATGATTACATCTTCTGCAACTTCATCTTTTCTGCGGTCCCACTATTTCAGTTTCATTGCTTTTCAGGTTTGGTTGATTTAATGCTGATTTTATAGTGTCACACATTATAATTGAAATTTATCAATCGTATATTATATTTTTCTGCGGTTAAAAAAATCTCACTTTATTTAATTAATCTTTCTGATATTATCGTTTATAATTGAGAGAGTTAATGCCCAGCTCCAGAAGCTTTGTTCATCTAATAGAGGGAAAAAATTCTGGAAATTTCAGAAGTTAATTACCGATTCTGTAAAATTGAATATTTGAATCTAATAATTGGGATTTTTTTTGAAACATTTACACTTTTATTCTTGGAAATTTCTGATTTTTTGGGAATTTTTTTTAATTTAATTCCTGGGAAATTTCTGCAAATTCTGGGATTCAGTTCTAGGAAGCAATTTCTGTAAATTTCTGATTTTTCTTGTTTACATTTTCAGTTGCTTCTAGGGTCAGTCTTCAATTTTAATTCTTAATCGTTGTCTTATTCGAGTTTCAACAGCCCTTTCGTCTGTAGTGTAAGGTGGTTACACTGCTCTCTCTGAATCCAGATGAGGAAGGGATCAAGGCAGTTATCTGCCAATGAAGAAAATAGGAGATTGACAAATAGGATTAGGAAGAAGTCAAGGCAGTGATCCAGTAAACCAAGTGGTCAAACTATAGCCCAAACGGAAATTCTCTGCTTCTTGATTGACTTAGATTACCTTCAACTGTATGGGCCTTGACTCTTTTACAGCTGCAACTTGTATCTTGAAGCTGAAGCTGAAGGTATTCCTGAAAGTCTGATGTTTTCTTCTTTGTTCTTCGGGTCGAGACTGTTCGGTTGGGTTTTCAGTTCTAGTTATTACTCAACAGATTACACTACATGCTAACACGGGGCCCCCTGTGGAAATCTTGAAATTTCCTCATTTTGATCTCAGAGATTTCCTATTTCCTTTCAATTGCAACAAGGGTGACGAATGAAATCTGGGAGAAAATGTTTCTGCGGCAAGCTGTTTAGGCTGGATCGGTTGGGGATTGGATGATTTATGTTCGCCGATGATGAATTAATGAGGATTAGGAGAACATCATCAGAGCAAGAAAAGTAAGAAACTCAAGTCAACTAACCTGCGTCAGCTTCACTTTCTCACGATTCAGACAAGAGGATTCAGTGAGAGATTTTCGGGGGAGAGAGAGAGAGAGCAGTGTGAGACAGGACAGATGAGACAAAGTATCCTCCATTTTCAATGAGCATTGTTACGCAGCAATATCATGTCAGCACGTTCCACAGATGATAGCGAAAGGTGTTTTTGAGATGCTAACTTAACCCGTCGAGTAGAACACCGAAAATTCGTTGGAAGAAACTTTATTAAAATCATTATAATGAAAACTTTTAATTTTTATTAATTTTTAATTTTGGGATATTGAATTTAAAATTTTAATATAATTAAAACGTCTATATTATAAATTCATAATGTATTCTATTGTTGATAAATTTAAAATTTTAATATAACGAGAGTATAAATATATATTTATTTATAATTATTTAAAAAAAAAATTAGAGAGGAGATATAGCGTTTTGTCCAAAACGATATGTCCTACCCCTTTAATTGAAATTAGGGTTAAACCCTAATCTCTCCCTCATTTCGTCTCTCTCACGCTCTTTCCCGAATCTCTCTCCCTCGATTTCTTTCCGCCACGCACAATCGCTCTTTCCTCTCTCCCGCCACTCTCCACCCTTCACCGGTGGGTTCTCCAACCATCACCGCTAACTAGTCAATCCACTCACTCTCTCTCTCCCTCTATTACCTCTCTCGCGCGACGAAACTCTTTTCTCTCTCTCTCCCGCGCGTAACAGAGCTTTCTCTTCCTCGCTTGCTTGTACACGGACTTCTCTGTAAAGTCCATCGTTCTTTTGCACCCTCCCCTAATGTCTTGAACTGGCATCCATCATCAGCGAACCATCGAAAGCCCTAGGTCGAACCTGCGATTCCTCCACTGCAGTGGTAACGGTCGATTGTTGATCAATAGGTTAGGGGTTTTGATTCTTTTGGTGATTGAACCTAAATACTAAACTTTCCTTTGGTCTAGAAGCATTGCAGGTCCCGGACTAAATTGAATGGGGCACGGACACTATAGGGCTGTAAATTGTGAAACCCTAGGTGAGAGAAATTCTAATTCTTTCGATAATTGAATGAGTTTAGTCTGAATTTAGAATGAAATTTTATATATGTTCTGAAAATATGTGGAATTTGAAGAGAATGTATTTTTCTGAAATTTGATATGTGATTTCTAGAATTACATCTAAATTCTACATGAATTTAGGCTGATTAATATGAAAAAAACGTGTTAGATAAAATTAGAAACTTGTTGGGTTGATTAGAATAGTTTTCCTTGGAATTTGAATTGAAATTATGAATTATTGATCTAGATTGACCTTTTGGAGACTTGAAATAAGTCATTTTGAAAAACTTGTGAAAATAGGGAGTGAATACCCTCCCTAGAGGTGAGTGGATGGTCCATTGTGTAGTAAATGAGCATAATTATTTTGAAATTCTTTTATAAAATGATTTTGAATGATTTGTACATGTTTTATATGAAATTATTTATGATTGTGGGATGTCTGAAATGAAAATTTGAATTATAAATGCATCCTATGTAATTATAAATAAATCTGTGTCATTTACATTAGATACTTGATTTGTAAATGCTTGTAGCATGAATTTGGAATTTGTTTGATGAAACATGACACATTGATTGTAATTTGAATGATTGTGAAATGATGGTGCACGAGTGAAATGACTATAGTCATTCCCTCTATGGAGCGACCCGACGAGATGATGTAGTTAGGGTTTTATTGCGAGGGAGGTAGATGCAGTCTCTTCTCTATCACGTTGGACTATCCGGATTGCACCCCGGTGAGATATGAGCCAACGCCAAGAAAGGGGGTAGTGTTTTGAAATACTGAAATAGAAAATCTCTTGGCGGACTTCCGTCTGGATTCGGCCAAACCTAGGACAGAAGTGATTTCGATGGGATCCTTGTGATTTTCTAAAAAAATATTTGATGTGGATGCATACTTTGTGAATTATCATGATTTATTGAAAATGTTTTTACATATATAAAATGTTGTTTATGAGATATGCTTTGACTCTCCCACATTCATCACTCATTTATTACACAATTATACCATTGCACTCCATTCACTGAGTATTCCCAATACTCACCCCTCTCTTTTACATTTTTCAGAGGAAGCTTAGGTCTGTGCAGCAATTAGAGCTTGGAAAGGTTTATCCGCTGACTTGTTTAGGTATTATAGTGAAATAAGGTTATTTTAGTTTGATCTGAAATCCATGGAAGGAAAAACTCATATAATTCTTTTGGTATGGATTAAATCAATACTTGTTTCATATATAGGAGCAAGTATTGATCGAATCCTTACATAATTTATGTTGAAATTTGTTTAGAACTTGTTTATTTTCTTTTAAATTCCATTTTTGGTAAAACTTATTATTTGAATGGGACATTTGGTTTGATATGCTGAATTTCGATACTTTCTTTCGATTTTACAAAATTCTATACATCTCATACTGTTTGGATTTTACTGATACTGGCTTGTTTTCTTCAGACAAGTGTTAGTAAAATCCTATTACTATAATTTGGGACTTCATTCTGTTGTTTGAAATTACTTTTGAGAATTCTGAGAACTATGGATTGGCTGGGATGACCATACTGCATGCTTGCTTGTATAGGAACCCCCTCCCCAAATGTGTGCTGATGTGGGCTTGTGTGTATAGGGACGGACCGGATGGGTCCTTTGCATGTGTACTGCTTAGATGTTTTCTTATTTTGGATGGATTGTGTATTAGAAGAATTGTTATACTGATTTATAGCCATGCGGAGTCCCGATATATGCGGAGATTCTGCCCGTGTACAGAGATAACGCGACAGTTGTTGCGTGGTCGATCCAAGGATCAAGGCGTGACAGTTTTATTGGTATCAGAGTTTAGACTCATGATTTTAAAAGTTTGATGGCTTTGGAATGTTTTCAAATGTTTCCAAATGTCCCGAAAGTTTTTCTAAAGATTTTTAAATGTTTAGTTTTTGAAAAAGGATTTAGATCTTTTAAAGGTCTCTGGAGAATATACAGAATCTTTCATGGATTTCTTAGGAAATTAGAAATATTCTTTTTAGGGGGTTAAGTATTATTATTCGCTTAACCCTTTGATTTAATTATAACTTTTTATCTTGTAGACTACTATGCCTCCACGAAGGAGAATGAGGAATGTGAACGAGATTCCTCCACCGGAGCACGAGGATGAGTCGTCCTCGCATGCTCTTCCTCTTTCTGTGTCCATACACCCGGCTCATTCTATTGGGATTTCGGCTCCTCCTATTGCTGCTCTTCAGCAAATAATGGAGTGGTGGAGCACTTTCGGAGCGCAGTACCAAGCTCCACATACGACTTCAGTCCCTCCACCTGTTCCTCCTTCAATGCTAGCTGCTGCACCTAGTAGCCCACTAACACCTCCTCCTCTGGTTACTACACCAATCAGTTGTTCCCCAGTTCAGTTGTCCAAACTAATCAAAGAAGCAATGCAACTGGGATTTGAGACCTTATTGGGATCTGGTGATCCTGTAGAGGCAAAGAAATAGATCAAGAAGGTCAGAAAAGCTGTAGCGGATACGTGGATGGAGGATAGTTTGAAGCTATTGGTAGCTGTGAGATTGTTAGATGACAATGCTAGCTCATGGTGGGATGGAGTAGAGGAAAGAGCAGCTATACCTCTCACTTGGCATGATTTCCTTAGGGAATTCCACAAAAGGTTCTACACCCGATTCGATCGGGATTTGAAGAGAAGAGAATTCTTTCGACTTTGCCAAGGAAATATGTCCGTAATGGAATATGAGGCAAAATTTAGAAATCTATCCTCATTTGTACGGGAGCTAATAGCCTCCGAAGAGTACCGACGCTTCAAGTTTGAGGATGGCTTGAATTTGAATATTTGAGAAAGGATGTCGGTCACGGATGAGCACCGTACTAGAATGTATTGCAGTTGGCCTTAAGGGCCGAACAGATGGTGCTCGAAAGGGGAAATGTTAGGGATCACCGTGGGAAGAAGAGGTCTGACAGATTCATACCGGGCCAAGGCTCTAAGAAGAACAGAACTATAGGCTTTCAAAGTGGTGGACCTGCTTCAAGGTTGGTTGGCCCTCCTCAAAGCCAATCGACTTTTAGGCCAAGTGCTCCCAGCAGAACTGTTGGTATGGGAGTAGGGTCCAGGGGTGCCAGAGGAGAAATTTACCCAAATTGCAAGGGGCATCACCCGGGTCCGTGAAGGGAACCCAAAAGATGCTATCATTATGGGAATGAGGGTCACTTTCGGCACTCTTGTCCGGAATTGAATGTAGAAGGGTAAGGAAGTCGACAAGTTCGAGATGCCCTGAGCGGTTCTAGAAGAGATTCGACAATTGTTTTTACACCTTCCACTAGCAATACCCTGAGGACGGGCACCGGAAGTAATATTGTAGTTGCCCCCACACAATGCCCTCAACCTAGAACTCAGACCCGAATTTACGCCATGACTAATGAAGAAGCCCAAGTTAATCCTGACATAGTCATAGGTAATCTCTAACGAATTTTAAGTTTTGAATTTGATAATGTAACAAATGATTTATGATTGTGATTTAATGGTTTGTGATTATGACTTAAGGAATATGGATGATACAATTTTGTTTATGGTTTATCTTTATAGATACGATGAAAATTTTTGATGTTGATGCGCATGTACTCATAGATACTGGGTCTAATAATTCTTTTCTGAGTATGGGATTTGCCAGGCATTCTGATAGACCTTTAATTCCACTTGTTGAAGAATTATTGGTTATTACACTCTTGGGAGAACACTTGATTAGGGATATAGTGTACAAGTCTTGTGAGGTGAAAATCGGTGAGTTAACTCTCGATGCGGATTTGATTCCATTGGAAATGAAAGATTTTTACGCAATCCTAGGCATGAATTGGCTATACCTTCACCGAGCTTCCGTGAACTACTTCACTAAGGAAGTGGAATTCCGAAAGTCAGGATATCCCTTGCTTGTATTCATCGGTGAACGGCGAGTGCTGCCGAGTTGTGTAATTTCAGCTCTTGAAACATGGATATTAGTGCATAAAGAATGTGAAGTTTATTTGGCTCATATTATTGATACCACAGTGGGAAGCCCTAGTCTGGACAATGTTTCTGTGGTAAATGAGTTTCCGGACGTTTGTTCAGAAGAGTTATCTGGGTTGCCACCGGTTCGGGAATTTGATTTCATCATAGATCTGATTCCTGGCACCGCACAAATTTCTATTCCTCCCTATCGAATGGCACCCGTAGAGTTAAAAGAGCTGAAAGTTTAGCTCCAAGAGTTATTGGAGAAATGGTTCATCAGACTGAGTATCTCACCTTGGGGTGCTCCGGTTCTGTTTGTGAAGAAAAAGGACGAAACCCTCCGATTATGTATTGACTACCGACAACTCAATAAGGCAACGATATAGAATAAGAATCCTCTTCTGAGGATTGATGATTTGTTAAATCAACTCCAAAGTGTAAGTGTCTTTTCAAAAATTGACTTGAGGTCTGGTTATCATCAGTTGAAGATAAAGGATGAGGATATTCATAAGACTGCGTTTAGAATGCGATATGAACACTACAAATTCCTAGTAATGCTCTTTGGGTTGATGAATGCTCCTGCGGCCTTCATAGATCTCATGAATCGAGTGTTCCATCCCTATCTTGATAAATTTGTCATAATTTTCATCGACTACATCTTGGTGTATTCCAAGAGTAATGAAGAACATTCCGAAAATCTTCGAATCATTTTGCAAACTCTTAGAGAGAAGGAGTTATATGCCAAGTTCTCCAAATGCAAGTTTTGGTTAAGAGAGATTGGGTTTTTGGGACATGTGGTTTCCAGAGATGGGATTTTTGTGGATCCAAAGAAGGTAGAGGTAATTTTGAAGTGGGAGCAGCCTAAAAATGTAACCGAGGTAAGAAGTTTTCTCGTATTAGCAGGGTATTATAGGAGATTCGTAGAAGAATTCTTGAAGATAGCAGCTCCGATGACAAATTTGACTCGGAAGGGAGTCAAGTTCGAATGGGATGAAAAGTGTGAGAGTAGTTTTCAAGAGTTTAAGCGAAGGTTGACCTCCACTCCTATCCTTGCTCTCCCTATTAGTGACAGTGATGATTATGTTGTATACAGTGATGCTAGCAAGCAAGGATTAGGGTGCGTGCTGATGCAAGGTGATAAAGTGATTGTTTATGCTTCTCGCCAACTGAAGAAGCACGAAGTGAACTACCATATTTCATGATTTGGAACTAGCTGTCATTGTGTTTGCCTTAAAGATTTGACGACATTATTTATATGGGGTTATTTGTAAGATCTTTACTGACCATAAGAGTCTCAAATACTTACTCACTTAGAAGGAGCTCAATTTGAGACAAAGAAGGTGGTTAGAGCTGATCAAAAACTATGACTTAGTGATTGATTACCACCCTGGGAAAGCGAATGTTGTGGCTGACGCTTTAAGTCACAAATCCTCATCTACGACATTCCAACGGAGTTTTTGCCTCTCTTGCTTAGTCGGACTCCGAGCAGTTGGAGTCGAGTTGGCTAAGAATGATCAAGATGTTTTATTAGCCAAGTTTGTGATAAGACACACATTGGTGGATTGCATTCGGGAGCTTCAGGCTACTGATGATGAATTGAATGACATTGTTGAGAAAATCCAAACTGGGAAAGGTGGTGAATTCCGGATTCGAGATGATGGAACTATAGAGTATGGGAAACGAATATGTATTCCGAAAAATGAAGATCTCCGGAAGGCTATATTCGAAGAGACGCATTCCTTGGCCTATGCTATGCACCCGGAGAGTACCAAAATGTACCGAACTATCAAAGAATCATATTGGTGGACTGGGATAAAGAGAGAGATAACCGAATTTGTGGTAAAGTGTCTTGTATATCAACAAATCAAGGTCGAACATCAGAAACCGATAGGAACATTTCAACCACTACCAATTCCCGAATGGAAATGAGAACATATCACCATGGATTTCGTAGTGGGATTGTCATGTACTCCGAGCTGTCACGATGCCATTTGGGTGATTATAGACCGTCTCACCAAGTCGACTCACTTCTTGCCGATTCAGAACACCTATTCCTTGGAAAGATTGGCAAAGTTGTACATTGATGAGATCGTAAGGCTTCACAGAGTACCGGTGTCCATTGTATCGGATCATGATTCTCGATTCACTTCTCGATTCTGGCTAAAGTTACAATAGTCCTTAGGAACTAAACTAAAATTCAGTACTGCTTTCCATCCTCAAATCGATGGGCAATTCGAGCGTATAATTCAAATATTGGAAGATATGCTTAGGGCATGTGTCATGGACTTTCAAGGGAGTTGGGATAAACACCTTCCGTTGATTGAATTTGCTTATAACAACAGTTATCAAGCTAGCATATGGATGCCTCCCTATGAAGCCCTTTACGGAAGGAAGTGTCGTACCCCATTGTGTTGGGATGAGATTGGAGAGAGAAAGATTAAAAGTGTAGAAATGATTGAGGCTACTAAAGAAAAAATGAAGTTGATTCGAGAAAGAATGAAGGCGGTTCAAGATCGACAAAAGAGTTATGCCGACAAGAGAAGAAGACCTCTGGAGTTTGAAGAAGGAGATAGGGTGTTTTTGAAGATATCTCCTTGGAAGGGCGTAATCTGTTTTCAGAAACGAGGAAAGCTAAACCCTCGTTATATCGTTCCCTTCAAAATTCTTGAAAGGATTGGACAAGTGACATACTGGTTAGAATTACCACCGGAGTTGCAGATGATCTATGACGTTTTTCACGTTTCCATGTTGAAGAAGTATTTATCAGATGCCTCACATATATTGGAAGCACCTCCAGTAGAATTGAATGAAAATTTGAGTTTCAAGGTACAACCGGTGAAAATCATTGATAGACAGCTCAAACAGTTGAAGAATAAGCAGATTCCTATGATTAAAGTACTGTGGAGAAACAATCAAGTAGAATAACAGATTTGGGAGACTGAAGAATTAATGCGGAAGCAACATCCGCATCTCTTTGATGTATAAATTGTATATTGAAATTTCGAGGACGAAATTTGTTTTTAGGAGGTTAAGTGTTGTAACACCGAAAATTCGGTGTTAGAAACTTTGTTAATATCTCTATAATATAATGGAAAATTTTAATTTTTATTGATTTTCAATTTTTGGATATTGAATTGAAATTTTTGTTATAATTAAAACGCCCGTGTTACAAATTCGTAGTATATTTTATTGTTGGTAAATTTAGAATTTTAATATAATGGGAGTATAAATATATATTTATTTATAATTATTTAAAAAAAAATTAGAGAGGAGGTGTAGCGTTTTGCCCAAAATGCTGCGTCCTCTCCCTTTAATTGAAATTAAGGTTAAACCCTAATCTTTCCCTCACTTCGTCTCTCTCACTCTCTTTCCCGAATCTTTCTCCCTCAATTTCCCTCCGCCACGCACAACCGCTCTTTCCTCTCTCCCGCCACTCTCTACCCTTCACCGGTGGGTTCTCCAACTGTCACCGCCATCTAGTCAACCCACTCACTCTCTCTCTATTACCTCTCTCGCATGACGGAACTCTTTTCTCTCTCTCTCCTGCGCGTGACAGAGCTTTCTCTTCCTCCCTTGCTTGCACACGGACTTCTCTGTGAAGTCCATTGTTCTTTTGCACCCTCCCCTGATATCTTGAACTGGCATCCATCATCAGTAAACCATCGAAAGCCCTAGGCCGAACCTGCGATTCCTCCATTGTAGAGGTAAGGGCCGATTGTTGATCAATTGGTTAGGGGTTTTGATTCTTTTGGTGATTGAACCTAAATACTAAACTTTGCTTTGGTCTAGAAGCACTATAGGTTCCGGACTGAATTGAATGGCGCACGGATGCTATAAGGCTGCAAATTGTGAAACTCTAGGTGAGAGAAATTCTAGTTCATTCGATAATTGAATGAGTTTAGTCTGAATTTAGAATGAGAGCTTTGTATATGTTCTGAAAATATGTGGAATTTGAATAGAATGTATTTTTCTGAAATTTGATATGTGATTTCTAGGGTATGTCTAAATTCTACATGAATTTAGGCTGATTAATATGAAAAAAAACGTGTTAGATGAAATTAGAAACTTGTTGGGTTGATTAGAATATCTTTTCTTAGAATTTGAATTGAAATTATGAATTATTGATCCAGGTTGACCTTTTGGAGAGTTGAAAGGAGTCATTTTGAAAAACTTATGGAAATAGGGAGTGAATACCCTCACTAGAGGTGAGTGGATGGCCCATTGTGTAGTAAATGAGCAAAATTATTTTGAAATTCTTTTGTAAAATGACTTTGAATGATTTGTACATGTTTTATATGAAATTATTTGTGATTGTGGGATGTCTGAAATGAAAATTTGAATTACGAATGCATCATATGTAATTATAAATGAATCTGTGCCATTTGCATTAGATACTTGATTTGTAAATGTTTGTAGCATGAATTTGGAATTTGTTTGATGAAACATGACACATTGATTGTAATTTGAATGATTGTGAAATGATGGTGCACGAGTGAAATGGCTATAGTCATTTCCTCTACGGAGCGACCCGACGGAGTGACGTGGTTGGGGTTTTATTGCGAGGGAGGTAGACGCGGCCTCTTCTCTACCATGTCGGACTATCTAGATTATACTCCGGTGAGGTACGAGTTAACGCCAAGGAAGGAGGTAGTGTTTTGAAATACTGAAATGGAAAACCCATTTGCGGGCTTCCATCTGGATTCAGCCAAACCCAGGATGGAAGTGATTTCGATGGGACCCTTGTGATTTTCTAAAAGAATATTTGATGTGGATGCATACTTTGTGAATTATCATGATTTATTGAAAATGTTTTTACATATATAAAATGTTGTTTATAAGATATGTTTTGACTCTCCCACTTTCACCAATCATTTATTACATAATTATACCATTGCACTCCACTCACTGAGTATTTCTAATACTCACTCCTCTCTTTTACATCTTTCAGAGGAAGCTTAAGTCTGTGTAGCAATTGGAGTTTGAAAGGTTTATCCGCTGACTTGTTTAGGTATTATAGTGAAATAAGGTTATTTTGGTTTGATCTGAAATCCATGGAAGGGAAGACTCGTATAATTCTTTTGATATGGATTAAATCAATACTTGTTTCATATATAGGAGTATGTATTGATGGAATCCTTACATAGTTTCATATATAGGAGTATGTATTGATGGAATCCTTACACATAATTTATGTTGGAATTTGTTTGGAATTTGTTCATTTTCTTTTAAATTCTATTTTTGGTAAAATTTATTGTTTGAATGGAACATTTGGTTTGATATGCTGAATTTTGATACTTTCTTTTGATTTTATAAATTTTATACATCTCATACCTTTTGGACTTTACTGATGCTTACTTGTTTTCTTTATGCAAGTGTTAGTAAAATCCTACTATTATGATTTGGAATTTCATTCTTTCGTTTGAAATTACTTTTGAGAATTCTGAGAACTATGGATTGGTTGTGATGGCCATTCTGTATGCTTGCATGTACAGGAACTCCTCCCCAAATGTGTGTTGATGTGGACTTGTGTATACAGGGATTGACCGGATGGGTCCTTTGTATGTGTACTACTTAGATGTTTTCTTATTTTGGATGGATTGTGTATCGGAAGAATTGTTGTACTGATTTGTAGTCTTATGGAGTTTGGGTATATGGAGAGGTTCTGCTCGTGTATCGAAATAACGTGACGGTTGTTGCGTGGTCGATCCGAGGATCGGGGCTGACAGCATCCGTATGTTTAACTCATACTCAATCGTTACGTCATTAACAATAGAGATATAAGGGTGATCGACTGTGATCCACATAGATTTTTGTCGTCCTTCACTCGACAAAGGTCCTCTGCTTAGCGAGAGATAATTCACTGATTCACTGTTTGTTGCTAAATCGAACACTGATGTGAGGAGAGTGGTTGCTTCGCCGAATCCACGCACAGTTTCTTCGTAGTGGTACAGATTAGTTGAGTGAGCAGAGTGATTTGGCTGATCATTTGGTAATGGAAGCTTTTTCTCATGTCTCCCTGGGGTGGCTTCCAAATTCATTTCTCAGATCTTCGAGTGAGGAGTGTGATTCGGCTGATCAGATGGTAATGGAAGCTATTCCTCATATCTCCCTTATCTGGCCTCCAAATTCATTTATCAGATCTTCAATGATTCTCTCTCTCTCCCCACTTCTCCGTTACGCTCGTTCCAGATCAGATCGAGCTTCATACAAGCTTCAGATGGCTTGCCGAAAGGTGTTTCGTTGTGGGTTTGGTCAACATAGTTTTAGATGGTTACACTCACCTCGACCATCTCTCATTCTTCTCTCCTTATCGCTCTTGCACTTCAAACCCTAGCCGCATTTGTGTCACTATCTCTATTTCTCTCTCCCCGATCACTTTTCATTTACCTCCACAACTTCCCATTCAATCACACACTGTTTGGAGCCGGATCACTTTTCATTTACTTCCACACCTTCGTATTCAATCACACAATGTTTGTGATTGTTAGTATCACTGTTTTCCCAATTAGGGTTTTATTCTCCCGCCTTTTTTCTTCGCATTCTTGGTGATTTTCGTAAGTTGAACAGGAGTCCAGACCTCGAGTCCCGGTCAGTGACATCTCTCCCTCTCTCTCTCTCTCACTTCTTAATTAAATTTCTCTTTCTGGGTTCGTTTTTCATTTGGTCCTTAATTAATCCATTTAAAAATTTTTCTCTTTGAGACATGTTCATTTTTGGCACGGAAGAAAAAAAAAAATTTAAATCAACCTTCCGTCTAAAAAAATTTCAAATCTAGTACCCTCATGTCGCGTCTTGAAGACGCGACATTTATATCATTTTCTACCGTCAATACGTTGTAACATTTTGTCATTCAATAGTAATCGATGATAAAAAGTAGTAACGTCTCGTAACACTTTTCTACTGTCCACATTTTACAAAATTTTTGTAACTCAATAGTAACCGATCATAAAACAGTAATTTTACTAATCCTTTTCTACCGTCAATATTTTGTAACATTTTGTAACTCAATAGTAACGATGATGGAGTAATAACATCTCCTAACACATGATAAGTGACTATACAAACCACTAATTTCACTAACACTTTCCTACCGTTGACAATTTGTATCATTTTGTAACTCAATAGTAACCGTCAATATTTGGTATAATTTTCTAACTCATTTCAACCTGTCAACATTTTCTAATATTTTCTATTTCAATCGCAACCGAAGATAAAGGTAGTAATATATGGTAATACATGGTAACCATCACAAGTTTTACCATCTGATAACATATGGTAACTGACGATAGATCACTAGTTTTACCAACTCTATCCTTCCGTCAGTATACATATGTGACATGCTCTAACAGTAGCCCAAAACGTCACGATATATCTATTCCGACTGGTGTATGCCCAACTGAATGTGCTTCCATTGGAGAAAGTGTTGCGGACGGATTTGATGCGTTATGCAGACGATTTTTGACCGTCACCTCAATGCTTTAATTTTTTTGTGTTATATTGTGAAAATTTCTTATGCTTCTTTCATATATATAATTATTTAATATAATTTTTTAAACAAAATTTCAAAATAATTTTACGTATTCCAGAGGGAAAAAAAAATCCTATTTCCACCACAAACCACAAACACGAGGAGGGGGTGAGGCGTGGAGTAGCCACTTCACCTAACCGAAGCGTTTTTGAGAGAGAGTGAGAGAGAGCTTGTGAGTGATATCCAAAAGGGGCCTTCAGATGAGAAAGATTTGTCTGGCGGGTGAATGTCATTGTCAGTGCAGTGTCTCTCACATGCTCTTGTGACCGCATGCATGCCTGCTTGCCTTGTTTGGACTTGGAGAGAGAGCCGTACTTTATCTTTTTCCTTTAGATAGAAAGAGAGAGGGGACCATCTACCCATTTGTCAAAAAACGTCTCTCTAGCTAAGCTGGTTAAATTGTTTTGAGAGCTAACTTAATGGAGAAAACAACCAAACAATGGAGAACCCCGGAATTGCATATTCACTTTGGACCATTAATGGCAAACAAACCCGTGACAACTATGGACCATATCGTCTTAACATTTGCCTATTCACTTCTTATATTCTTTGTCACGGCAAATAAAACGACTACCCCAACCACCCTCTTCACCTCTATCACCTCCTCCCTCCTCACGTTACCACACAATCATCTCTCTCTCCCCCCCCTTCTGATTGAAGTGTGAAAATGTCTGATAGTACAGCCAACTGCATGGATATATTGCTTACTATCATTCTCCCTAATATTGGTGTTTTCTTCAAGTTCGGTTGCAAGGTATCAAAACTCTCTCTCTCTCCCTCGGGATTCCTTTTTTTTTTTTTTTATCTTTTTAGAGGAAAAAAAAAGTTAATTAGAAATAAAGAAGAGTAATTCATATATGTGTTTGGATCTGTTTGTTGCTAACACTTTTCGGGTGGCTTCCTGGTATATGCTGTTTGGGTCATCAAACTTAATTGCACCCTTAGTCTTTGCAAGGCTTCTCTCTCCTTCCCTCTCTCTCTCTCATGTATAATTACGCGACAAAAGGTTAATCTCTCATATCTCTCTTTGGATTCCCATAAGATTATCTTTTTCTATTTTCCTCTAAAAAATTATAAAATTTAAAAATAAATTTCTTTCTATTACGAAACTTATAATATTCATACCCATCTAAAATGTTTAATTTTGAAAAAATGTTAAATTTGTTATTATTATTTTTATTTTTTTTATAAAGGAAAGGGCATCATGTTCTAATTCAATTATACTATTTTCCTTTTGACAGGTGGGGGATGTGAAATGAAAGCAACAATTCTTTTTTCAATTTCTGTGTTATGGCATAGTGTAGTAGGGATGGGTCATGGTCATGTCATATGGGTCTATCCTTTGCCAAGTTGACGAGTTCTGAAGATTCTGGTAGAGTATGAGAAATATTGCTGAGAGAATCTGAAAATGAGTCCTTGTTATCATCTACAACAAATGGGAAAAGGTCATGGTGGTGGTGGGCTAGGTTTATTTCCCTTACCTCATGGACGCGGTATTTTTCCTCTTCTTCCTCTTTATTTTTTTTAATCACTTTTCTTAATTTGAATTTTTGTGCTTATTGTCTTCGGTTAAATTTAGGGTTTCTTTTCTTATTGTTTTTTGTCTAGAATTTTCTAGGTCTTGTAATTTTTATGTTTCTCTGATACAGGTTGATGCTCTTTTTGTTCCCCCAATCATGATGCACCCCTTTCTAACTTGCATTCTATGGTTATTCGTTATTAATGCTGTTGTTGTTTGTCGGTTTTAATTTATGTTGTTTTTGACTATTTTAATGTTTCTCTCAGATGGGTTGAGATATGTTGATTTGAGTTTCTATGGGTTTTGTATTTCATGTTGAACCATTGTTGATAGTTAGGTGATTTGCAAGATTTGTGCACTAAATGATTATCTTGGGTTTTCTATTTTTGGTTGTTCTTGAAACCGAAAGAATTCCATAAAAATTGAAAAACTGATTTTTCAAATGGTGCTAATATATTATAATCCATTACTCCTGCATGATCACAGCAATTTAATGAATTATAATATATCTTTTGTAAATTTAAGTAACTGGAGTGCTTTTAAATAGCAATGAAACATATTTGTTAAGTATCTATCATTGTAAAAACTTGTAACCAAAACTATAATTAAATTGGCCAAATATGTTAACAGCAATACCTCATTTTATATATATACATCAAAATGTATGTGCCTTGTTTTGCTCTTTATAAATTTAAATAATTTTTGTTTGAAAATTGGGTTTACACTGTATTCTTTATAAGAATTATAAATATTATTTAATTAATATATTACATAAGATTAGTTACAATTAATAATGTATTATATAAATTTTTAAGTCTAATTATTCATTAAGCCCAAATGAAAATAATAAAAAATTATAAAAATTTTTGAACTTCGGCTGCACCTTGTGCGGCCGGAGTCCACCTGGTATATATTTATAGATATGTTAAGTTCCTTCTTCCCTTTCTGTACTTTCTCGTTGCTCCAAAATCCCCAATTGGGCTAGCCATTCAGAACAGAAAGCTTTCCAATTTCAAGATGTTCGACTGATAGGCAAACTTAGAGATTGTTTTGTAAATTATAAATTATAGCCATGTGTAAGGTACGTGTCCTGTGTAGATCGATTTAAGATTGGATTAAATTGATTTTTTAAATGCATATAACAATCGAATTTTTTAAAAATTTATAAAATCGGATATAGATTTTTATTTTTTAATCTAAGTTAAGTTAAGATCGGATATGAATATTAAAATTAGGATTTAAAGTAGAATATGATATTAACATGATCCAACTATAATTGATCCACTGTGATCCCTAGTTTCGAGTATCCGGGTATTATTTTTCATTTTTATTATTATTTTTATGCCACCACTTGGGTTTGACTTTTAATTTTTTATATATATGCACGGCTATTTTGTACGGTGAAAGGATGCTACTTCTGATTATTAATTTTTTTCGACCATTATAAAATATTTAATAATCACACCTAAACTTATAAACAAACTCATCAAGTATCTAAAAATAATTTTTAACTTTTCAAAATTGAATAAATTTTAATTTTTTTACTCAATTTATATTAATAATAACAAATATCTTTTTTGCTTATTTTAAAAATAAATAATAAATGTTATTTCATTAGACAATTAAATATTAATATCAATTGTATTTTCATGAATTTCATCCATTAAATCAAACAAAACTAATCAATGGAATATTATCATCTCTTTCTTCTTAGAGGTCTCGAATTCAAATATCTTCTACATATAAAAAAATAAATTAACAAAATAAATAAACAAAACTAAGTGTACTAGCCATGCTATGGGGATATTCAAGGGGTTATTTTTCAAAATATTAGAAAAAATGTACGAAATTTAAAAAATATGGTGATTTTTTTTTCCTCCCAAAACTATAAAAATTGATTTCATGTAAGTTGATTTTGAAATCAATTTCAGGAAATTGACTTGAAATTGTCTATATCAATCTGCCTAAACCTCAAATAATAATAATAATAATAATAATTTGAAGACAACTTTTAAAAAATCAACTTTAAAATCAATTTTCATAAAGTAAACTTCACATCACCCTGCTTCTCTCTCTCTCTCTCTCTCTCCCTCCCCCCTTTTCTTCTTAACCCGCCACATCACCCTTATAACTCTCTCCTTCTCCTCTTCTCTCTCTCTCTCTCTTTCTCTCCCTCCTCTTCTTCACCCGCCACATCACCCTCATTACTCTCTCCCTTTCACTCTTAAATTTTATCTTAATTTATTTAAATTTTGTGATAATGAATTACACACTCACTGTTTCTCTCACTCTTAAATCAATAAATATGGTAATGAATTATATATAAATATTTGTTTAATCAATACATTTTTGTTTTTTTTATACAAATTTAATGTATACATATAAATATTTGAAATATAAATAAAAATGGAAAAAATAAATAATGTATATGATAATAGTATAAAATGACAGTTCATTATATAATAGTAAATATTGTCAATCAATCAATCAATCAATCATAATTTTAGTCTTAATAATTGGGATCGGCTTTGAGAGTGAGTGTATATGTACACAGTTTTTCCTTTGTATTTTTGCAAAGAGTCAATTTCCACGCCTATAATAGTAAATATTGTAAAATTAAAAAATATATATGAAAAAATTAAATAATGTATATAAACTAAATAATGTATTTGAAATATAAAAAGTATATTTATAATGTAATTTTAATTTAATAAATTCACATTAAATAAAAATTTATAAAATCAATAAAATATTAAAATGATTTTGTAAAATCAAAAATTAAAATAAATTACATTAAAAATAGTAAATTTTAAGTTATATTATTTTTTTATAATATAAAAATATATAAAGAAAAAAGGTCAAAATCTTTTGATTTTATATTTTTTTTTAATATTTTTAATGACTTTTATTCAAATTAAATTATAAAATCAATAAGTTACATTACAAATATAATTTTTTTATTGATTTAATTTTTTTGATTTTATACAATTTTTTTAAAAATTACTTTATTTTTATAAATTAAATGATTTTATAGAATTAACATAAATTAAATGTAATTTTAATTTTAAAATTTAAATAAATTAACAAAAAATTTGAGAGAGAGAAAGTTAATGAGAGTGATATGGCTGGTGAAGAAGAGAATAGAGAGAGGAGAGAGAGAGTCTGTTATTAATGGTGATGCGGTCGTTGAAGAAGAGAAGAGATGGGAGAGATAGAGAGTTAATTGGGTGATGTGACAGGTGAAGAAGAGAAGAGAGAAAGAGAGAGAGAGAGAGAGAGGCAAGGTGGTGAAGTCGACTTCATAGAAATTTACTTATCGATTTCTTCAAACTCGACTTCATTATTATTATTATTTTTTTGGGTAAAATGATATGAACGGTTTGAAATCAATTTCAAAGTTAATTTTCATAAAGTTGATTTCGGTAATTTTGGAAGAGGAAAAAAATCATCATATTTCTGAAATTTCATGCCATTTTTCTAATATTTTGAGTAATAACCTGATATTCAAGACTTCTTAATTATCAATTTTCAAATTTTGAATTTGAAGTAAAAAGAGATGCACTTTTCTTGATTTTTATTTTTTGATTTGGACACCAAACTATTGATCGGTTAAAAGTTTATTTTTGCTTCTATCAACATCCCTTTCAACATTCAAATTTTTGGCTAAATAATGTTTGTGTTAGAAAATTTATTAATTAAAATAAATACAATATACTTTTTCTATTGATTTGATTATTAACTTTTTTTTTTTCTTTTATCTATGTAATATACATCATTCAAGTCCAATTGGTCACTTTTATAGACCTCAGTGTGTCTCCTCTCTTAAAGTTCAAATTTTGACTATGCTCACATAGCCTTTGATAATTGTATGAACTTTGATAAAAGTCGAGTTATGCCATCTCCCAAACAAATCATGGTCTTGGGACATGTCCATTTCGACCTCCACCATTTCAAAGTGGAATCTCGAATGTGCTACTTGCTCATTGCCGGTTTACCGGTATCTGCTTTTCTCACTGGTTGTCTTCTATGAGGGCCACTCCTATCCACGCTTATTGACTCTACATTTGATCTCAATAAATTGTTATTACTTACTTGCTTGCTAATATCACTTGCTGCATTAGCGACCGCCTTTGTGATCAATGTTTGGACGTACTAAACACTAAGATTTCTTAGTGGGCTTGGTCACGGAGCTATTGGAGGATGTTCTTTAGTTTTATTATCAGAACTAGTTGGTAAAAGTGGCAAGGACAAGTGGGTATTATGGGATTCATGTGTTTTACTCTTGGCTTTTTATCACTTCTGACCATGGTCTATATCAATAGAGGTAGTTCTTGGGGGAATCTATATACTTGGACTTCTTTGCCACCAATATTTAACTGCATTCTCGTTCACTTGATAGTTTGTGAATTTTTGGGATGGTTGTTAATAAAAGTATGAAAAGAAGAATCTATATTGACGCGCAAGAGTATCGCCGCAAAGAGTGAGTATGAAATGGAGTTTATTAGGTTTCTATCTGTATCAAGAGACATGGAATAATATCAATTTCTAGTCGGCTATCAAAGTCTTGTTAGAGAAAAGATGGGCTCTTCGGAGGCTATCAATGGTTACATTGATCAATTTTGGAATTGGAATGATTTACTATGGATTCACTTTGGGGTTTTGAAACTTTTCCTTCAATTTCTACTTGAGCGTCACGTTTAATGCTCTTTCAAAACATCTATCTTTAATCACATTCTTTCTCTTTGAAAAAATTAAGTGAAAATGCTTTTTGATGGTTTTTGGTATTCTAAGCAGAATATACAGTATGTAAGTGTTGTAGTGGGTAGATAAGGGTAGATGAGATTGCAAAAGGGTATCAAATTGATTTCTTTCTTTTCCACCTGCTCTACATTCAATATATTACTTATATACTCATCAGAATTGCTTCTGATATGCATGAGAAATTCGTCGGTGTCCATGGTGAGGTAGGCAATGATGCTTAGTGGTGTGTTTAGCTCAATAGTGGTCGATGCAGGAAGGAAGAACAATGGGTTTGTGTTATACGGAGTGTTTGAGCTGATGATTGATTTTTCAATTCTATTTGTGGCCTGTTTGTGTAATACAAAAGGTAGGACTCTTTGTGATACTATGGATAAAGAAGAGTGAAAAGAGATCAAATTAACAACAACTTGTGATATTGAATGTATTACAGATGAAGTCCAGATTCAAGACTAACTCTTTTATTTTTTTCATCCAATTCCTCATCATGTGCATCGATTTAGTAGAAAACAAAGTGGATAATGAAGTTGGTGGTTACTCCTCCAAACATTTTTTTTTGGGATGTAAGTTTATCAAACAAAGTGGATAAAATTTAAGAGATTAATACTTAACCTAATATTTTATCCTCGTAGCACATATGTCCTAAAGTTGGTCACCATTAATGTACGATATTCCAAGTAAGAGAAATTACTATAAACCAACAAAACCAACAAAAGAACTACTACTTGATCAACGCACGTGATAACAAATTGGACAGAGAAAACAAAGTGCTTGTTTTGAATCTAGATACCATCTGCAATATTGTCATTATCACGAACTGTTACTGACCTAATCTCTTTTAGCTCTTCTTCATCCATAGTATCACAAAGGGTCCCATCTTTTGTTTCAAGCAAATTTGTCACAAATAGACTTGAAAAACCAATCACCAACCCAAACACTCCGTACAATTCCATTATTTTTCCTTCCTGCATTAATAACTACCAGGCAAAACATACTATTGAGCATCACCACTTGCCCTATCATGGACGCCGTCAAATTTCTCACACACGTTAGAAACAATTCTAATGAGTATATAAGAAATATGTCAAATGCAAATGCAGGCACAAAAGAAAGACACCAGCTCGATGCCCACTTGCAATCTCATCCACCCTTATCTGTCCACTATCACACTCATCACACTGCATATTCCGCTTAGAATACCAAAAACCATCAAGAAGCGTTTTTGTTTAATTTTTTTCAAAGAGAATGAATGTGATTAAGGAAGATGGAAGTTACGAAAGTGCATTAAATATGACGTTCAAGTAGAAATCAAAGAATAAGTTTCCAATCCCCAAAGGCATTCCATAGTAAACCATTCTAATTCTAAAACTGATCAGCATAATCATTGATAGTCTTTACAAAACCCATCTTTTCTCTAAAAAGATTTTGATGGCCAAATAGAAATTGACATTATTATATGTCTCCTACTCCAGGAACAAGCCTGAGAATCTCCATTTCAAACTCTCATTCTCCGTGGCAATACTATTGAGCGTCGATATAATCTCTTCTTTTTATCCTTTTACTAACATTCATCTCAAAGATTCACAAACTATCGAGTGAACAAGAATGCAGAAGAATATTGATGGCAAAGAAGTCCACTCCAAGAGCTACCTCTATTAACGTAGGCCATGATCGGGAATAATCCGAGAGTGAAACATATGATTTTCATAATATCTACTTGTCCACCAATTCTGATGATAATACTAGAGAATAGCCTCCAATTATTTCATGACCAAACCTGCTAAGGAATCTCAGTACAAAGTATATCCAAACATTGGTCACAAAAATCGTAACCAATGCAAAAAGTGACATCAGCAAGAAGTGAGCAACAATAATTTCTTGCGACCAAATGTGGAGTCAACAAGTGTGTATAGGAGTAGTTCTCCCAGGAAGACACCTAGTGAAAAAGGCCGATGTCGGTAAACCGACGATAAGCGGACCTGCATATTCGAGATTCCACTCTGAAATGGCAGAAGGGTATGTCCCAAGACCATGAGTTGTTTGGGAGATCACATATGTTGGTAAGGGAATTGTTGCATGAGCCATCGGGAGTACAGCATCGAGAGTACTACAGTGCCATGTGAGCTTAACATCTACAAAAATGCTGATGAAGGCTTGTTGCACTTCAAAGAGCCATGCGATAGAGATAAGAACGACTTAGAGGAACTACACGAAGATGAAAATGCCAATGCATTGTTCAATAGTTTCTTCTAGAGTTCTACATTGATGCTGGTATTGGAGTTATGGGGTTTCCAAGTGGTCGGGAGAGTTATGTCGAGTGGTAGAGACAAGTGTAGTGTTAGCCACACGATTTTCGCAACGAAATTTAGTGACGAAAATAATTCACCGCTATTTTGCCATGAATTTAGTTATGAAAAAAGATTTCATTGCTATTTATAACGAAATTAGTGAAAAAAAAAATCTATTGCAAAATTAGCAACGATTAAAAACTGTGGCTAATTTCGTGGCTAATTAGCCTTGAAAATGCTTTTGTGACAAAGTTCGTGGCTAATTAGTCACAAAAAATAATATTCGTGACAAAATTAGCGATGAATAAATAATTCATAACTAAATTTAATGACGAATATATCTTTTGTCGCTAATTTTAGTGATGAAAAGAAAGTTCGTCACTAACTTTAGCAACAAAAAGCAAGTTCATCACTAACTTTAAATTTAGCTACTAAAAAGTTTTCATGGCTAACTTCGTGGCTAATTAGTCACAAAAAAACTTTCTTGGCAAAATTACCCACAAAACGTAGTATTCGTGGTAAATTTAACAATGAATTTAGTCATGAATATCTATTCATCGTTGTTTTCATCACTAAATTTATCGCTAATTTACCACACAATTTTCTTCATGGCTAAATTCATCCCTGATTTGCAATGGTTATATACAGTTCGTGGCTAATTTCACTGCTAAATTGCTTCTACACTCTCCTATGAATCATTTTTAATCATATTTCTTTTTTTAACTCTTTTTGAATAGCAAAATCAGGTTAATTGCATAGTGGATGTTATAATTCCCACAAAATTGATCATTTCTAATAATAAAATAATTCAACAAATCTCTAATCAATTACTACCATATACAATAATAGGATTTTACTTCTATAACCTTATATTTTATGTTTTAGCTAAATACAAGATTAATTTAGTGTCAAATAATATTTTTGCAAATTAAGTAAAAAAAATCGTATTTATTCTAATTATTATCAATTATAACTTTCGGAAAAGTAACAAATTTGTTTAGGTAATATAATCAATATCAATGAACCATACAAAAATTATTTTTTCATTTGTATTTTTATTATAAATTTTTGAGAATATCTGTTTTATTGTTAATCTCATCGCAAATAATTAATTCGTTACTAAATTTGTTAAAAAAATTGGGTAAAATTAAATTTTGTCTCAAAATTCATTACTAGTTAGCAATGAAGGTTGATTTCGTCGCTAATTTAACTACGAAACCTTTTTTGTCGCTAAGTTAGCAACGAACAGGGCTTTTTGTTGCAAAGCTTAGTGACGAATAGTTCTTTTCGTCACTAAGCTTAGCGATGAACAGTTCTTTTCATGGCTAAGCTTAATGTTTTTACTTTTCCTCGCTAAGGTTAATGTTTTCAGAAGCATAGGAAAAGCTCTTCTGATTTCTAGGATTACGACTGAAGGTGTCATCCACTTTCCTTCTTTGCTTCCTCTTCTTAGTCTGAAGTCTATTGTCCTCGTGACTCCTCTCTCTCTCTCTATCTCTCAATCAGATCATCTGAAGTCCTTTTCTTCATCTGAATCTGTGAAGCCCAAGGTAAGACTCTTCATCTCTCTCTCTCTCTCGATTATTTTTTATTGAAAAATAAAATAAATCATAATGTTCTTTTTTTTGGTCTAAGGTTTATTTAATTTGCCTAATTTCGTTCTTGATTGTTCTCTTCTTCGTTTGAATCTGAGAAGCCTAAGGTAAGTCTCGAATTTATTTAATATGCCTGATTTCGTTCTTTCTCTTTTGCTTTTGTTGGATGATGCTAAGCAAAATGTTCTTTCTGCTGGTCAGATTCAACCTGAAGGTTGTGATGATGTTGAGCCTAAATCAAGTGTGAGACTAGTTGTTCAAAATAGTTCTTATGGTGGAATAATTGGGAAAGGGAAAGGCGGAGCAACCATTAAGTATGGATTCAATCCTTTGTGCTTACTTTTTGGAAATTTGTTTTTTGTTATGGTGTTAGTATTCTAGAAATCTATTCTATATGCACTAACCAGTCAAAAGTGAATTTGTGAATGTATGCAAACACCAAGGAATATTAGGGATATAGTTGTGAATGCTATTTTCTTTTGTTATGGTGCTGGTATTCTATTTTTGCTTGGTTTTTAATCCATCCAGGTTTTGCTCTATTTTAAACGAAGAAAAAGTTGCAAAATTTTAATTTGAAAAAAAAAAAGTATTTATTCTTATTAGAGTTTATGCTATATTTACAACTTGCTATTATATTCAAATCTTTTGCATGAAGGGTGCCTTTTCTTTACTCGGAAGCCTAAGTGTCCATTAGGTGATATTTGAGTTCTAGTTTGAAATATAGTTTAGTTGCTTAGGGTTTTGGATGATCTCAAATACTATCATTTCAGAATGAATAATAGGGTACCACTGCATATGTTTGATCCTCCCTGGTTATTAAGGTTTTAGCTAAGCTACCCCTTTAGCTTCTATAACTATTAGGGCTTGTTTTCTGAAAATAGAGGCATAAGATAATTTCTTGTACAAGTTTGATGATTAAAAATTGGTCGATTGAGTTTCTTGCTATCACCTCTCTCCATCTTTGCAACTCTTTTCCCCACTAATCTCTTGATCATACCATAATCGACCTGAATAAATCTATAACAGCAGCCACATGCCTAAATCACATATGGTATTTGCCATGTTGGCTCCACATGAGTGCTGTTAGATAAATACTAAAAGGGGACTCATGAACCAGCCAATCTCCTCTCTACTTTATATCTATTATGTACCTTGAGAATATGTATATGGACATATTTTACCCTTCCTCTCGTATATATATTTGCTCTTTTATTTTAATAAGAGAGTGCAATTGAGTTAAATCTTTTGTGATGAAAGCAATTATTTCCTTAATAGAGAGATTATATAAACTGAGGTGTGTTTGTGACTTTATGAGGCAAAGGAACCATAGGGCTATGTAAAAGGATGGCCATTACTATATTCATGTTGGGAAATTTTTATATATTTTATTGGTTCATGTTGGGAAATTTTTATTAGAGGCATGACACTTGTTTGGGGAGGCATGACTTAGCTACACTATTTTAAGCATATAATAATTCACTCTATGTGCTATCATTTTGCAATTCATTTAAAAGCAAAATTAAAGCCAATTATTTGAAAAATCCTCAAATTTTGTTTTGTTTTTCCATAGTTGAATACTACCCTTGTGCTCTTGAGTTCCAACAATTCAATTGTTTTTCCATAGTTGCCTTGCTTCTTGTTAAAATTTTTGTTTTTTGAATTTATATACAAAGAAAATGCAAAGCGATAGAGTTTGGATGTATAATAAAAACTTACCTGAATGTCGAGGATTAACCAATGAGTTTTATTTAGGTTGGAACAATTTTTGAATTTCGCTAATAGTAAAGTTGAGTTCATGGATAAGAATAAGTTAAAGTATCCGTGTAGGAAATGTAGTAATAGTAAGTTTCATGTGTATGATAAAGTTAGGAAACATTTTTATAGATTTAATTTTATTCCGAATTACTATAATTGAATTTGTCACGATGAACCGTTTATATCTGAGGAAGATTATCGAAGAAGTAGATAATTTTTAGGTAGAGGAGAATATAATTATAGCCAATTAAACCCATATCAAAGAATGGTAATTGATGCAGCTGGTGAAAGTTTTGTTTTACAATTGAACCATGCAAATACTAGTTTTACTCTAATATTTAAGCAATTGTATACTAATTATACATCATCATTGGAGGAAGTAGAAGTAACAGCGGTTGATAGGAATGTGAAATAATGAGACTTTTTGTCTAATTAGTTTCAGAAAGTGTTGAAAGCTACATATGAACTTTTGTGGGTAGGTTATAACAATCACACTAAGCTATCAGTGATGACAAGACTGTTAAATGTCAAGACATAGTATAATGTATCTAAGGGTTGCTTCAACGATTTTATTTATATAATTCAAGAGTAGCAGGAGGACGGGTCGTAACAACAAGCGTAAACCATACAAGCAAATGTCTTATTTGTCCTTAACCCCCCGATTGCAAAGCTTTTATGTACCCAAAACTACTGCTGAATACATGACTTGACATGCAAACCATGAAATAGAAAATGGTCTAATGTGTCATCCTTCAAATACAGAGGTATGGAAACATTTTGATAAAATATATCCTGAGTTTAGGAAAGAGTCTCGAAACGTTAGATTGGTCTCTATGTTGATGGGTTTACTCCATTTAGCAAATTAGAAAAAACTTATTCATGTTGGTTAATTATCTTAATTCCATATAATTTTTCACCTGGTATGTACATGACGACACCTTATATATTTCTGACATTGATCGTGCCTGACCCGCGAAATCCATAAAAGTTAATAAATGTTTATATGCAATCATTGATTGTAGAGTCAAAACAACTATGAGATGAAGATATTCTTACATATGATGCCCATAATGATGAGAGCTTTTTAATGAAGGCTACTCTTCTTTGAATGATAAATGACTTTCCATCTTATGTCATGTTATCTAGATGCAGTATAGTTGGGATTTTGAGATCTCTGATATGCATGGAAAGACCAAAATCATTCAGATTAAAGTGTGGTAAGAAAGCTAGCTATTTTGATTATCATAAACAATTTTTGCTAGTAAATCATTCATTTAGAAGGAATAAAGTTGAGTTCATAAACAATAGGGTTGAAAAGCACCTCCACCCTTGAAATTGACCAGTGATCAAATTTGGGAGAGAGTGCATAACTTTCCATCTACTGTTGAAGACCCTTATAGTACGGTTGTTAGATATGGAAATACGCATAAATGGACTAAACGAAGTATATTTTAAAATTTATCATATTGGAAAACATATTTTGTTCGTCATAATCTTGATGTGATACATATTAAAAAATATATTTTTGACAATATCATAAATACTGTCATAAATGTTCCTAGAAAAACAAAAGACAACTTACACACAAGAAAAGATATAAGAGTTGATTGTAATCGGCCTGCACTAGATATAGGGACAAGCAGTACGGGACCGAAACCATAGGTAGTTTGTACATTAAACAAAAATCAAGGACGAATTGTTTGTGAATGGTTGGAATCGGTGCGATTTCTTGATGGATATGCTTCAAACCTTGGAAGATGTGTCGATTTGAAAGAATGTAAGTTGACAAATTTGAATAGTCATGATTGTTACATATTAATTGAAAGACTTATTCCAATTGCGTTGAAGGAACTTCTAGCAAATTTTGTATAGAGTGTCATTACAGAGTTGAGCATTTTTCTTCATGATATTTGCTCAACAGTGTTAAATATATCACATATGGAGAAACTAGAGAGAGATATTCCAATCATTCTTTGCAATTTAGAAAGGATATTTCCTCCATTGTTTTCTGATTCCATAGAACATCTCTTAGTTCACTTGCCTTATGAGGCCAAAGCTATATATCTCATCCAATTTCGATAGATGTACCCATTTGAAAGATAAATATTTATATTCTTTGTTTCAAAATGTTTACTTCTTTATAGGGTTTTTTTTAATAATCTTCTTTTTGTTAGAATTAGATTTTTATTTCATTTGAAGAAAAAAAGTGAAGAATAAGACACGGGTCGAAACCTCTATTGTTAATGATATATTGTAGAGGAAGTAACAATATTTGTATCGTACTATTTTAATCTTCACGTACAGTGTAAGAGACAGAGAGCAAGAAGAAATGATGAGGGTCCTATCGATCCCAATTCAAAGTCATTTTCTATTTTCAACTATTTTGGTCAACCTAGTGAGACATGTAAGGGAAGATATTTAATTGGTCAAGAATTGCGAGCAACCCATAAATATATTTTATTGAACTTTCCAGAAGTGGGATCATATTTCGAGTAAGTATACATTTGTAAATGCATGTATTTTGTGTGGTTCAAACATTTTTGTAATATATAAGTGGTATTTGATAATAGGATTTTTCAAAATTTATTCTCCACACTGTTTGACATTGAGTTTGACCATATGTGCAATGAAGAATTTGTAATATGGTTCAAAATATATGCAAGTTACCTATGAACTGAATTCCTATCACATTGTATTTTATAATAATTAGTTAACTAACATATTCTAATTTGGTCAATTTCCTTTAGGTTCATAGCAATGAATGTTTTGTAGTTAAGCAAGGATTGTTATATCATCTATAATGGAGTCCAAATACATTTGTATGAACTTGACCATCATATTTTATAAATGAGTTTAATTTTCACACCCAAGAATGTGGAATCATAAAAACCACAATGAATAGTGGGGTGTGTGCTCGATCATCCAATGATGGAAGTGTAAAAGATAGTTTTTATAGTTTATTGGATGAAATCATAGAGATAGCGTACTCTGGACTAGAATTATAAATAGTATTATTTAAGTGCAATTGGTATGACCCCGTTAAAGGGATGAAGGTGCATCCGAAATTTAACATAATTGAAATAAATCATAAGAAGAAGTATAAGAAATATGAACCATTTGTATTGGCATAACAAACAATTCAAGTATATTATGCATCATATCCTAGTTTGAAATATGACAAAACTGATTGGTGAGCTATATGTAAAACGAAAGCACGAAAAAAAAATCAAGAAACATTGGGTTGATATAATTGGGTTCAATGTTTTAATCCCTCTATATTCTCTAATTTTCAAGTGTTGAAAATTAAAGATTTTCTCTCCCTAACAATTGGGTTCAATGTTTTAATGCAACCTAATTGTTTTATTTGTTCTCTTCCCCCGGTTTTGCTCATGGCACTCCAAGAAGAAGACAACTAAAAAAAAATAATAATAATCTGATGCCATATGGAGACAAGGGAGTAGAAAGGGGTTATGGGGAGTGGTTGCCAATAACCACCCCTTCCCCCCTTTTATTTAAATTTCAAAAATAAAAGGAAGGGGGTCTACCCTCATAGGCGGACTCATCCCATATTCCAATATCTCGCACTCACACATGAGGGTTAGAACCACGCATAACATGATCATTACTATCATACAAGAATTTCATACAGACAAGAAGACCGTGTGACCTACGAGAATACCAAGAGCTCTAAAGCTATATACCGATTAAGGACATATAATAGTTCATCGTCAAAATGGTGATGAGGACATTGTATCTCGTTATACCCCAGACATTTTTTATTTGACACAGTCAATGTATCTCTCATCTTTAAAAATAATATAAGAGCATTTTTTGCTCAAATCCAATCATATATTCACAATTACGTTTCAAAACACTAAGTTACAGACATAATTGGTTGACCTATGAATACAGAGTAACATGTTGATTAAAGACAATTTTCTTATCATACTACGAACTTTTAACTTTATCTTAGTTGCTTTCCTAAACATTCACCACCAAACCGAATCATCTATGGCTTCTTGGTGATATGCTAAAGTAGCAATATTAAAATAAATTTTCAAGAGACAGACGAAAATCCTAAGGGTATAAATTGAGGTTGCGTATAAACCTCTGAGTCTTACACAATGTGATGGACATAATGAGATGAAAAGGGATATACCATCTCATTAGTCATATGGTCACATGAGCAACGTGGTATGAGACACGTGTTACGATACTTTCATTTCCATTTGGAAGCGTATGTTTTTTTTTTCTAAAATAACGAATCTTATATGTCTTAATCCAAACGTACATAACACTTGACTTGAGTTTTCCTTTTTATAAGTCCTCCAAGATCTCACAACGTAAAGGAAGACTCATACCTGGCTATTCGACAAGTTTAATGGATTGTGGAGAATCTATTTCGATTATATATGTGTAGTATATTTAACCGGTAATCTCATCATAGTACTTAACTAAGGTGGCTTATATGTGTATTAATCCACCACAAATTAACACGCCCCATCTCTACATGTCACACAGACATTAGAGATGATTACTTATGTAAGAGAACCAATCACAAAACTCGTTGATATATTTTCTATTTCAGACACAAGAATTTTGGACACAAAGACAAAATTCAAAGGTCATCGAATATGAGCATTATAACATATATACTTTCTGTATATAATTACAATCACTACCACAGTAACAAATACTGTCATAATCTATGTAATCCATATCATCTAACTTGTCTCACAAATATATCTTTAGGTATTGGCTTTCGAAAAAGGACAAACCACCACCAAATGCATACATACATATATCTCAATGTCATTTTCCTCTTTTCAATCATGTCTCAAACAAAATTGATCTTTATGTCTATATTTGGTTTTACCATAATATTTGGAGTTTCATATATAAACAAAGTTGACCAATTGTCACAATGAATTATCAAGCTCCCATTGAATTGCTTACTACTCCCAAATATTGCAACATTCACTTAACCAAACTCATTTCTTGAACTGCAGAAATAATGGCCACAAATTTTACTTCCATTACAGAAAGTGATACATAAGTTTATTTCTTATTACTCCATAAGATAGCGTTATCATTGAGTAAGCAAACATAACTAGAGGTAGATTTTCTCTCATCTAAATCAACTCCTCAATCAACATTCGTGTATTCTTTCAATACTAAATCATTTCCTTAATAATGAAGGAAATAATCTATAGTTCCACTAATATCCCAATATCGTTTTCATAAAATCCAATCACTCTTCCTAGATTAGATAGATACCTACAAACCAAACCCCATAGCATGACAAATTTCGAAATGAGTACATGTCATAGAGTACTTCAAATTCCCAACTATACTAGAATACGGTGTTCCGGATATTTTATCTATTCATTAGGAGTTCTAGGGCATATGTTATCTCTTGAACTATCACCTATAGTCATAGGAGTATCAGTAGGTTTGATGTCTTCTAAGTTGAACCATTCTAGATTTTTTATAATATAAGACTTTTGAGATAACTCCAGTAATCTCCTAAAATGATTTCTTTAGGATCAATTTCCAATCTGCCTTACCCATATCTTTCATCTTAAAAAAAAACGAAGAATAATCATTTCAAGTTCTGAAATACATACTCTTTATCATTCGCGAATAACAATATGTCATTGACATATAAGGATAGAATTATAAACTTGTCATTTGAACTTTAAGAGATTACATTCCTGTAAAATTCTAAATACCATTATTTTAAAGACTGTTTAAGACCATAAATTGATTCACTCAATTTACTAACTCTGTTTGCTTGGCCTTTAATGACAAAACCCTCTGGTTGTGTCATATAAATGTCTTCCTCAAGCTCACTACTGAGGAAAGTAGTTTTCACATCCATCTGACGTAATTCCAAATATAAATTGGCCACTATTGCCAACTACACGTGAATGGAGATAAATCTCACTACTGGGACAAGGTTTTCTCATGATCAACACTCTTCTACTGAGCGTAACCTTATACTACTAGTTGAACCTTTTACCTCTCAATAGTTCTATCTTTCCTACGCTTGGTTTTGAGAATCTAGTTGTTCTCAATAACCTTGCACCCTAATAGAAGTTCAACCAATTCCCAAATATGATTGGATTTCATTGACTCTCATTCTTTCTTCCATTGCCTTTTCCATTCACCCTTGGCGGGACAAGATAGAGTCTCATATACATTCTGAGACTCTTCTTTATCTTTTGAAGAAACATCAAATACGTTCCCTTCAATTCCCAAGTGACGCTTAGGTATGGTTTTTCTAGTTCTTTTCTGAGTCTATAATTCAATTGGATAAGTAGAATTTAAATCTCTCCCACTGAAATTAGCACTATTCTAACAATCCGTGATAGACAAAACTATCATTTGAATTAACTAATTCAAATAACATCTCTATATCTTTCACGTTACCTTTGTTAGGAAATCATTCTTCAGAAATATGATATCTGTGATCTAATCTCTACTGTAGTACTATCTTCTTATTTACAAATGAATACTTAACTTTCAATCCGGTTGGAGTATCTAATAAAGATACTCTTACTTCTACAGGGACCCAAATTTCTAAATTTATTGAAAAAAATTTCGAAAACAAACTACCAATCCCCAAGATTTGAAATCATTGAGACACGACCCTTTACCAGTCCAAATTCTATATTATGTCGTTGGTACTTTCTATAAAGACACTTTGTTCAAAAAAAAAAAATTATAAGCCATAGTCAACCAAGCAGCTCCCCAAAAAGGAAGCCGACAAGTTAACCTGCGCCATCATGAATCTTTCATATCCAACAATACCCCATTCATTCACACTATAACATCACTTGCTAAGATGTATTAGGAATGGTCAAATGTCGGTTTATGCCTCTTTCATTACTTAGTTTTTTAAATTGATCTAATAGATATTCACGCTATTTATCCATTGGATTCTCTATCTTACTTATATGATGTCTAAAGCACTTAAGTGCTTCGAACTTATGAGAGATCAAATAAATATGGTCAAACATGTGAAATCATCAATAAACGTAATAAAATATGGAGTTCTATGTCTAGTCTTCACATTTATTGGACCACGAATATCTCAATGGATTAAACGCAATAGAAATTTAGCCTGTATGGTTTTTTCAAATGGTTTTCTAATTATTTTGCTGACAAGACAATATTCACACGTTGGTAAATCAACTTTTGTGAGTGAACCCAATGGTTCTACTCTCGCTAGTTGATTCATCTGTTTTACCCTAATGTGACCAATTTCATCATGTCACATTATCAACATTTGTAAAATGATTAAACTATTTGTAAGCTGTCTAGAATTAATACACATGTCATTCAAATACAAATCAACCTTATATCTCTAAAAGTTCAAATCATAATCAAGTTCCAAAAGAACAAGGACAGATAAAATTCCATCAAATTTCTGGCACGTAGAGAACCTCATGCAAAATAAGAGTTCGGCCACTTTGTAACTGCAGTTTACAAGTGCCAACTCCTTTAACATTCACTCTTACATCATTCTCTACATACTATCTACTATCAGAAAGCAATCGATGAAAAAACTCATAAATACTTTCTATCTATTCTTATATCCAGAATTATTCTTTTGTGATCTGTCTATAATCTTCTTTCCTTTTCTTGCTTTTGTTCTAGTTCCTCTCAGATTTAGAGTCTGAAACACTCTTGGAACTAGAGTCTACAACAAGAGCATCAGCTATGAATTTGGTAGCACAAAATTGTTCATCCTCAAGCTTGACGTGGAGAGCAACATCTGAGAAAGTCCTTACACTGTTATTGTGAATCAAATTGACTTTCAAATACTCTCACTTGACATGAATAAATCAGATCAAAATTTGAACTTTCTGTTCATTGAAGAGGATATGACCAACTGACTTCCACTCTCTAATCATGCTAGATATGACCATCAATAGTCGTTTGATACTGTAATCATTTCGCCTTTTACAGATATCAAATTTCATATCTAAAATGAGTCACTGTTACCTCTATATTTCTCTTTAAGGTACACCTTAATGTCATGAGTAGTCAAAGTATTGTTCATACTCAAGTATCATGTCTTCATGGACAAAACTAATTAGGATATCTCGAGTAGTGGAATCTATCATTTTCTACACTTGGTTAGCATTGAGTTCTCTCCCTTAAAAAGGGCAGCATTGCCCACTCCAGGGTCCTACATAACATGCTTGAAGCTATCCAAAGCATCTTATTCTTTCAGCACATTTCACATTTTATGGTGTTATATCTCATGATCGTCGATATTCAAATTGTCACTTCTATTCAAGTCTTTAATAATGGAATTTGATATTATGGTTTGGGTTTTCTAAGAGGGTAGACATATGTACTAATAATCACATCATACAAGTAATTTTGTACTTCAAGATTAATATCAATGACAAGTCAACATTAGGTATAGAATTGAAAGTTTACTAGGTTCTCGATCATCATCTAAGGTCCTAATATATCATAATCACGAATTTAATTTAAATTTACAAAATTTTATAAGTTTTATGTGAGAATTACTCAAATTCTTCCAATCTAAAATCTCCTACTTAAATACACAAAATATTTAAATACTTTTAATTTTGGATGAGAATTACTTAAATTTTATCAATCCAAAATTCCTTTCAACGTACCCTAATGGATTGTCTATCCCTTGGAGAAAAATCTCCTTATAGCACTTGAGTTATGCTATTTATACTATGGGATGGTTTTACTTCATTTGAGTCTCCAAATTCTTGACCCTCGAATATTTCTATAAACCTTAGGTGAGGGATTTCTAACTCATTCGATTTATTTATTTTATCCGTATTTCCGACTTTGATTGGTTTTAGGATTGAATCAGACTTGATTTTGATTTGATTATTTATTTATAAATGAAATGCAATCGATGACATTAGAGTATATTCAAAAAATTGAGGAATTAAGATTTGTACAAACTTAAGGAAAATGATAAACCCTGAAAATAGTCGGAAATTTGATGAAAATCGTGATGATTTGATTAGTTTGACTTTCTTGGAGATGCGAGGAATCGATTTGGTTTGATTGTGGAAATAGGGAGTGATTACCCTCCCTAAAATGTGAGTGAGACCCTAATCTCTTGCATGAAATAGTGAAAATCTAATTTTTTCTTATTTTTAAACAAGACATGCTTTGATATGCATTGATTCGACATGTGATATTAAATCTCAAATCTGTTTTGTGACTATTGGAGTGTCGTAAACTTATGTTTTCTATGAATATGCATCCATGGTTTGAAATGAATTAATATTGTACCATTATTTGAAAACTAGAATGTTTTCTATTCTACCATTGCATTGGTATGTTAATTTGAAATGATTTGATGAAATGTATTGGCACACGGATTTGAAATGTTTTGATGAACTATATGGGTTGTATGCCTATTAGTTATGAGATGATATGATGATATGATTCTTACCTGTAGGACGTTATGCCCTTGTGATACTATGATGATAACATTGATGATTCCGTAGTTACGAAGGGCGTTTGTAGAGACACGGGTTGTCTGGATATGCTTTGGCCAGAGGTATCCGCAAACATCGTGATTGTGATATGTATGGGCCCAGTTGAACCATGTATTGGGGAGATCCGTCAGCATAGGCGGTCTAGAACCGGGAGTTGCTTATACATGATTGTGATGCTCCGTATGGGCCCAGTTGAACCGAAAGGGGAGGTCCGTCAGTATAGGCGGTCTAGCACTGGGAGTTGCTTGTACATACCAACGTCGGGGTAGAGAGCGACTTTTGAACACTTTGCATAATAAAACCCCCGATGCGCCTGTCCTTGGTCATGGTTGACCCTTGCCAGGATTCTTTCGGCTTGCTCTGTGTTATACTTGATTTTAAATGGATGCATATATGTATGATATCGTGTGAATGAATAAATGAGTTCATTTTATTGAACATACCATGATTTACTGTAAAACTTGAATTATTGTTTACGATTGTTATTATTTGACACTCCAATGTTCACCTACACTATTAGTACTTGAGATTAATCCCCTCATTCACTGAGTATCCTCCCATAGATACTCACCCCTCTTCTTTCCCTCCCTCAGACAGGATTGTTGTGCTGGAGTGACACTTCAGATTATAGAGTTTGGGTGTACTTGATGTTCAGGAAGGTGAGACCTTAAGTTTAATTTGAAAGATGAATTACGTATTTTATTTTTGACCCTGCGAGGTCTTGTTGAGGTCCGTAGTTGGACGTGTACTTAATTTGGGATGACTGTACAATTTATGTATATTTATTTGTGAAACTCTCACATTTCATTTGCATTGAGACAATTGTACGTATTTGAATAATATTTGGGAAAATTATTGTAAATTGTATAAAAACTTAGGCCCGCTCGGTGTGGCAGCTGCTCATGCTCTAGTTGGGCATGACAGTAGAGGTCTGTGGCTAGGATTGCTGATAGTTTATTTTGCCTGGCGTTGTCCTTGGTGTCTGCTGTGGTTGGTGGGTTGTTGTGAGGCCGGGATGACCCTTTTATTTTAATTACAGAATGATTTTAAATTTTACAGGATTAAACAGGTTTATTTGTACATGGGAGACCTTCGATTTATGGGGAGGTTCTGTCTGATTTTCTGTAAAAATACAGCCAGCATCCAAGGCAACAGGTGGCTGTTCACGATCTTGGTTCGGAGCGTGATAGTTCGGTTGGTATCAGAGCTCTAGGTTGAGAGCTGTGTCTTATAGAATAGTTTTGAAAATATTCCTAAGTATGATTTAAAAGTCCTCAATATATATGAGAGTTTCATTACAGTCATGAGATCCCAATACATGGTCTTAGGCATATGAGTTATTCTTTTTAGGGGGTTAGATACGGTGCGTATCTAACCTAGCATATTGGTTCTATCAGTTCTTAAACTTATAAGTTTATTCAATTTAGGGGGTTAGTTACTTCGAAACTAACCCTAATCTTTGAATCATACCGAATTAAAGTTCTTCCTTTGTAAGGTTATGATTACTAGACGAGGTACTAGATTTGTACTTGAGACATCTAAAATACTTAAGGATATTACCTCGTCAGGTGTACCCTTCTAGCACTCTTTCAGCCAGCTATTATAGCTACGGTTCCATCACCATCATTTGATGCATTTAGGCAGGCGTATGAGTGGTACACCTCCCATTGGATTCGAATGCCTTGATTCAAAACTCAAAATTTTTTTTATGGGGTTAGTTACTCCGTAACTAACCCTAATCCTTGATTTCCACTTAATGAAAAAGTGCTCTGTTTGTAGAACTATGCCGCCTAGACGTAGTAGGCGCGGTACACCACTAGAGAGTCCCTCAGTGTTTGATACACTTGTGGCACCCGAGACTTCACCAGTGCCACCCTCAGCACTTCCACCAGCTGTTACAGCCGAGATTCCTCTACCACCACTCGATGCCTTGAGGCAGTGGCAGGAGTGGTACAGTAGATATGGGGTGCAGATGCCACCATCTCCACCACAGACTCCAGCGACCACACCTGCGGTAGTACCTGCTCCTACGGCAGTGATTCCTCCTCCGATGGTCGGTCCTTCTATTTTTACTTCGATTGATGAGATGTCGGTCACCTTGAGGTGCATCCATGAGCTTACCCAGTTGGTGAAAGAGTCTCGACAGCTCGGATGCAGACTTTTCAGGATCCAGTGATGCCATATCGGCGAAACACTGGATCAACAGGATTCGTAGTATCCTCACGGATTTGGGGTTGTTAGAGGAGCTCAGATTGAGAGTTGCTGAGAAACTCCTCGACAGCGATACCCTCTCATGGTGGGAGGCTATCCGTGATAGTGCTACACAGACCCTGTAGTGGGAGGACTTTCTACGAGAGTTCGATCGCAGGTACTTTACCCCGTTTCAACAGGACCGGATAAGGACGGAGTTCCTGTACTTACGTCAGGGGACTAGGTCAGTCTCAGAGTACGAGGCTGAGCTCAGACGACTAGCAGCATTTGTCCCCGACATGGCTTCACCAGCTTAGAAAAGGTTCAAGTTTGAAGATGGCCTCCAATTAAGCATCAGGAAGTATATGACGGTGACTCCCTATTTTACACTTTCAAAGGTAATTGATTTAGCATATCGGGCAGAGGAGATCGTCCGAGCTGAGGCCAGGCAGAGAGAGAGTCACCAGAAGAGGAAGATTGGGTCATAGGGTGGACAGTCTTCGAAGAGGAGTAGAGGTTTTGGATGTCTAGGAGGTTCTTCTAGCTTTAGACCAGTAGGACCGGGACAGAGACCACGTCCCCAGGGGTTTAGAGCACCAGCCCCTACTGTCTCTGGTCATTCCACGATACAACAGTTTCTAATCTACTACAATTGTGGTCGACGCCATTTTGGAGCTTGTGCAGCCCCCACTAGATGCTTCCAGTATGGGAAGTAAGGACATATTCGTAACTCTTGTCCCGACCTAGGTTACAGAGGTCAGATGTCACAGACACACATGGGTGGACCATGGACGGATCAGTAGAGAGCACCTGCACACTCAGTACACACCTCTTCACGGACTGCAGCTGGGAGCAACACTACACTAGGCCCTTCACTATAGGAGTCGAGGGCATAGGCCCACGTGTATACTACGACTCAGGAGGATACTTAGGCTAACCCAGATACTACCATGGGTAATCCTCCAGTAGATTCTTTTATTTAGGAGTTTATATGTGCTCTCCTTTTTGAATCATGAGTATCATGATGATTATGTACCGTCTTAACTACTTAAAGCTCTATAAGTTTAACTATTTTGATCTTCTTTTTGAAATCATATATCTCATGATGATATGTACAATCATGGTTAGTTAAAGTCTTAGAAGTTTAACCATTTTGATATATATATATATATATATATATATATCTTTTACGCATCCTAAATCGAATCTCTTTCGATTTCTCGCATCATGGGTACCATGAAAATATTTGGAGTCGACGCCCATGTTCATGTGTACACCGGCTCGAACCATTCTTGTGTGAGAGCTTCATTCATCCAACTGTTGGGTAGACAATATTCACCACTAAATGAGGAGCTATTGGTTATCACTCCTCTTAGTGAGCAGTTGATTTGAAATTCAGTATATAGAGAGTGCTTATCTCTCTTGTTTGATGGGACTCCATACATTAGGAGTTAGTTTGACTAGTGATGATCGAGCAGTACTACTAGCTCAATTTGAAATGAGGCCGACCCTTGTTCGACCATATTAGGGAGTTATAGGGAGCAAATGAGGAGCTCCAAGGTATTCTTGATAGATCTGTAGAGATGATGACAGAGAGTTCCGAGTCCGTGATAACGGACTAATAGTATATCGATAGCGGGTTTGCATTCCCGCCGACAGTGAATCTTCGTAGAGATATTCTTGAGGAAGCTTATTCCTCCACTTATGTTATGCATTTGGGAGGTACAAAAATGTACCTAACTATCCAAGATAATCATTAGTTGTCTGTTATAAAGAGAGAGTTCGTTGCTTGATGCTTGGTTTATTGGCAGATGATAGCCAAGCATCTGTGACCCACAGGCGCTTTTCAGTCTTTTTCTATTCCCGAGTGGGAGTAGGAACACGTCACAATGGATTTTGTGATGGGTTTGTCGTGGACTTCAGCATGACATGATGCCATTTGGGTGATCGTCGATAGACTCACCAAGTCCGCACATTTCATTCCGATTCGTGCTGATTATTCCTTAGAGGTATTAGTAAGCCTCCATATTGACACGATTATCAGACTTCATGGGGTACCAATGTCAATAGCATCGGACAGAGACTCCAGATTCACTTCTAGATTTTGACCCAGATTATAGGGAACATTGAGTACTAGATTGAGCTTTAGCATCGCATACCACCCCTAAAGCACATGCTGAGAGCATGTGTTAGGGATTTTTGGAGCAGCTGGGATCGGCATCTCCCACTGGTAGAGTTTGTATATAATAATAGCTAACAGACCAGCATTGGTATGTCCGTGTGAGGCATAGTGTGAGAGGAAATGACGTACTCCGTTATGCTGGGATGAGGTAGGTGAAAGGCAACTCAACATTGTTGAGTTGATAGAGGAAACAAAAGATAAGATTAAGGTCATTCGTGAGTGGATGAAGGCTGCTCAGGACTGATAGGAAGCCTATGCTGATAGGAGGTGGATGACATGGTTTTCCTATATATATTGCCCTGGAAAAGGGTGATTCAATTCAGGTAGTAGGGCAAACTGAGCCCTAGGTATATTGGACCTTTCCGTATCCTTGAGAGGATCGGGAGTGTGGTATACAGATTGGAGTTGCCATATGAACTATCCCGCATTCATGACGTCTTTTATGTCTCAGTACTCAGCAAGTACCTAACTGATCTTTCTCATATACTTAAGTCTCCGCCTGTTGAGTTGCGAGAGGACCTCAGTCTTCAGGTTCAGCCTGTGGCTATTCTAGATCGGCAGGTCAGAAAGCTGAGAAGCAAGGGAGTTTCTTTGGTCAGGATTTTGTGGAGAAGTAACCAAGTCGAAGAGAAGACTTGGGAACCCGAGGAAGCAATAAGGAGACAATACCCCCATTTGTTTTCTGTATAGTTTTCTTTTAGTTTCGAGAACGAAACTTATTTTTAGGGGCTTAGAAAATGTAACACCGACACTGCGGTGTTCATATAAGTGTACTGTTCATGGAATATATATAAAATATTCCTCAGTTTATTTATATAAAAAAAATTTAAATTGTATTGATTTTCGATTTTAGGGTTTTTAAATTAAATTTTTAGTATATTCAAAAGTATCCGTATTTCCGATTCGAAATGTGAAGTAAGTATAAAAATAAATTTCATTTATTAAATTAATTATTCCCTCTTTTATTTATTTATAAATCTATTCTTATAAATATATATAATAATATTATTATTATTATTAAAAAAAACAAAAAAAAATCGAATTAGGGCTTAAAGCCCTAATTCTCCTTCTCTCTATCCCTCTCTCTCTTTCTCCTGATCTTCCTTCTCGTGGCCGTCTCTCCCTCTCCGCCTCTTTCCTCCGCCATGCCCCACCATCAACCGTCGCCTTCCACCACCGTCTCCCTCTCTATTCCCTCCCTGTTCTCTCACTATCTCTCCCGATTTCTCTCTGCTCCGTCTCTCTATCTCTCGCGGCACTCTCTCTCTCGATCTCTCTGCACTTTCTTCCTCTCCGTCGCTGTCACCACAACCCACAGCTACCACCGACCACCGCTCTCCTCCCTCTATCTCTCTCTGTCGGTTCCCTGTCTCGCGGTTTATCTTTCACTCTCTTGATCTCTTCCTCTATTCCTTCTCCCTCTCTGCTCCTCTTTCTATCTCTTCCAGTCTCTCTCTATTTTCTCCCTCAATCGAACCCTCTTTTCCTCTCTCAATCGCTCACCCTCAGACCCCTTTCTCTGTTTCTCCCTCTCAGTTTTCGATCTCACTCAGTCTCTCTCATCCTAGCTCGCTCAGCCGAGAGCGTTTTTGCAGTCTTTGCAGAAGACCCGAACCGGCAGCAGTAGGAAATCTTGAAACCCTAGGCTGCGGGTCTGCACAATTTGGAACCCTGTAGGTTTTGGATTAAACGGAGTGAATTCTGAAGTTAAGTCTGCGATCCGAGAAAACCTTAGGTGAGAGAGTTCTAACTCATTTGATTTATTTGGATAAATTTAGGGTAAATTAGAGTAAAAATGTATTGCATATGATAAGACGTATGTTAGATTAGATTTGAATGCGTTGTTTGATGTTATATGTAATTATTTAGGTTAAATATAGGATTTTATATGAATTGGACTGTTTCGGAAGATAGAATCATGCTGAGTTGATTAGAATGGTTTCTCTTAGAGTTTAATTGGATGTATGCATGAGAATAGTTAGAAATTTGGGATTTAAGTTTGAGCATTGATGTAGTTTTTTTTTCATTATAAATTATCCTGCATATAGAAAATCAAAATACAACTTCTGTATTATGAAAATAGACTTCAATACCTTAAAAATGACCTATGGTTTGAAGAAATCGGATGAGAATCGAAAAGTATATGATTTTTCAAAGATTTTTTCATTTCGTAGGAAATTTATTTATTTTATTCGTATCTCCGACTTTGATTGGTTTAAGGATTGAATCAGACTTGATTTTGATTTGATTATTTATTTATAAATGAAATGCAATCGATGACATTAGAGTATATTCAAAAAATTGAGGAATTAAGATTTGTACAAACTTAAGGAAAATGATAAACCCTGAAAATAGTCGGAAATTTGATGAAAATCGTGATGATTTGATTAGGTTGACTTTCTTGGAGATGCGAGGAATCGATTTTGTTTGATTGTGGAAATAGGGAATGATTACCCTTCCTAAAATATGAGTGAGACCCTAATCTCTTGCATGAAATAGTGAAAATCTAATTTTTCCTTGTTTTTAAACAAAACATTGTTTATTATGCATTGATTCGACATGTGATATTAAATCTCAAATCTGTTTTGTGACTATTGGAGTGTCGTAAACTTATGTTTTCTATGAATATGCATCCATGGTTTGAAATGAATGAATATTGTGCCATTATTTGAAAACTAGAATGTTTTCTAATCTACCATTGCATTGGTATGTTGATTTGAAATGATTTGATGAGATGTATTGGCACACGGATTTGAAATGTTTTGATGAACTATGTGGGTTGTATGCCTACTAGTTATGAGATGATATGATGATATGATTCTTACCTGTGGGACGTTGTGCCCTTGTGATACTATGATAATGACATTGATGATTCCGTAGCTACGAAGGGCGTTTGTAGAGGCACGAGTTGTTGGTCAGAGATATCCGCAAACGTCGTGATTGTGATATGTATGGGCCCAGTTGAACCATGTATTGGGGAGGTCCGTCAGCATAGGCGGTCTAACACCGGGAGTTGCTTGTACATGATTGTGATATTTCGTATGGGCCCAGTTAAACCGACAGGGGAGGTCCATCAGTATAGGCGATCTAGCACTGGGAGTTGCTTATAGGTGCCAACGTCGGGTAGGGAGAGACTTTTAAACACTTTGCATAATAAAACCCCCGATGCGCCTGTCCTTGGTCTTGGTTGACCCTTACCTGGATTTCGGCTTGCTCTATGTTATGCTTGATTTTAAATGAATGCATATATGTATGATATCGTGTGAATGAATAAATAAGTTCATTTTATTGAACATATCATGATTTACTATAAAACTTGAATTATTATTTACGAATGATATTATTTGACACTCCAATGTTCACCTACACTATTAGTACTTGAGATTAATCCCCTCACTCACTGAGTATCCTCCCATAGATACTCACCCCTCTTCTTTCCCTCTCTCAGACAGGATTATTGTGTTGGAGCGACACTTCAAATTATAGAGTTCGGGTGTACTTGGTGTTCAGGAAGGTGAGACCTTAAGTTTAATTTGAAAGATGAATTACGTATTTTATTTTCGACCCTGCGAGGTCTTGTTGAGATCCGTAGTTGGACGTATACTTAATTTGGGATGACTATATAATTTATGTATATTTATTTGCGAAACTCTCACATTTCATTTGCATTGAGTCAATTGTACGTATTTGAATGATACTTAGGAAAATTATTGTAAATTGTATAAAAACTTAGGTCCGCTCGGTGTGACGGCTGCTCATGCTCTAGTTGGACATGATAGTAGAGGTCTGTGGCTAGGATTGCTGATAGTTTATTTAGACTGGCGTTGTCCTGGGTGTATGCTGTGGTTGGTGGATTGTTGTGAGGCCGGAATAACCCTTTTATTTTAATTACAGAATGATTTTGAATTTTACAGGATTAAACAGGTTTATTTGTACATGGGAGACCTCCGATTTATGAGGAGGTTCTGCTCAATTTTCTGTGAAAATACAGCCGGCATCCAGGGCAATGGACGGCTGTTCACGATCCCGGTTCGGGGCGTGACAATATTACAATCGGCGAATCAAAAGCCAAGCATTCAAGCCAGGTGATCTAGTATTGAGGAAAGTGGAAGCTACTGGCCAACCCCAACCTAGGGGCAAACTAGCCTTCAATTGGGAAGATCCTTATCAGATACGCTTTATGGTTTACCTCGGGGCTTATTGCTTCAATAAGTTAGACGAATCCAACATACACAGGACTTGGAATGCAGAGAACCTGCGAATCTACTATTAGTGAGCCACACCGTTTCTCTTTTGATAGAGGTATCTCCTATCAAGTAAGTCCCTCATGATCTTCCTTTCGATAGTTCTATCATTCGATTCCTAATTTTTCCATTCCAGTCACTTATTACTTACCGAAAGGATCTATCTCCCCGAATGGGCCTCAGTCACCCTATCCTTTCGAAAGGATCTATCTCCCCAAATGGGTATTAGTTGTCATGTCTTACCTAAGGGATCTATCTCTCCGAACAGGCCTTAGTCGTCCTGTCTTATTGAAGGAATCTATCTCCCCGAAGGGTCTTAGTCACCCCGTCCTAGTGAAAGGATCTAATCTTTTGGATGAACTTTGGTCAAATAAGCCCCTGCCGTCAATTAAGTTCGTAACAACAAAGAAACAAAACATACTCTTAGTAGCTTAGAAAGCATGAGTGTAACACCCAGTATCTTTCGTATCAACAGATTGATCACATAAACACTTGACACAAGAAAACAATTCTGCTAGACACAACAAATGACAAATAAGTGGAATAAGTCTTTTTTATTACGACAAATACATATTCGACTACATGAGTAATTACACTTTAAAAGTCCTTCGGTTGGATCGATTATGCCAATGCATGGTTACATAATTTCTAATATTTAACAACGTTAAAGAGTATAAAAACAGTAAAAAGAGGAATAACAAAAAACAAATAACAACCCCAAGCACCGAAAACTACAAAAGCCATAGGCGCAATTTACGCACGACAATCTGCAGCCCCACCGATATAATAGGGCCGCTGAAAAAGGAGGACAAGTTGATTGGGAAGGGAGTCTGAGGATACATCAGAATATCATCAAATTTTCTTCTATCACTGAGCTCCCTACACATAACCAGCATGCCCTACCACCCAACTCGGAAGGAGACTCTTTTCTTAAATCTGAGTCAGAGGCCCTGACGGGAAAGTCGATAAAGCATGTCATGACATTCAGATGGTGAATGGTATGACGAGCCCTTATACCAACAGTCCCCACTTTTAATAAGACCTCATACCAATAAAAACAACTCATGCTACAAAACTTAGCAAAGCTGAGGCATCCTTTCAAAGATCCCTCGTGGATGATAGCTCTCATAAGAAAAAACCCCCCAGGCATGGAAAAGAACTTGCTGAAACAACACGAAGCCCCGTAGTCCCTATTTATAGACACAAAGAGATCTCTTCAAAGCCTTGGAGCAGTTAAAACACCTCTCCGAAAAGCGTGCGAATTAAGAGAGAGGGTACATACTATCTTGCCTTCTTGCACCATATTAATTTTGTATTAAACCAAGAGGAAGGTGAAACGTATTAATGCCAAGGGAGAACAAAATGATTGAGTCAAAAGAGGGAGTTATATCCCCTCCACTTTAATTTCGTATCAATCGTAGATGATTCGGATGATCTCAGGAGGCACGTGTTGCCAGCTTTCATACCTTTCTGGGTTTTCGAGAGGCGAACTTCACTCATGGCACCTCTTCTACAAATCAACACCATGAGTCAGGGGCAAATGATGGGACATGATCCAAATACTAACCAATGCGGTATCCGGGTGCCCGATACCCGACCAAGTATTATGGTTCTGAAGGGCCTAGCCCCTTCGGATCATAAAACATATCAACTTAGGTGGCAATTGACGAACGAATATGTTCAGTAAGACCGAACATTAACTCTCTCTGCCTGACTGATAGCTATCGAATATTAAAGGAATCGAATGCTTCTATTCCTGATCAGTAATGCCCAATTGAATTTTGTCTCGATTGAGCTTCCTATTTCTTCACTAAACTTATCTCCTTTATAAAGAAGAAACTTATCTCCTTTATAAAGAAGAAGACCTTGAGGATCTAATCGATAAGAGAAAGAATCTCCCTGTATAATTCAACTTCATAATTGATAACAACATTAAATCTTTGACATTCCGAAATCTCCAAATCACTCCGCAGGGAAACTAGGGTTGCAACACCTCATGATCACATGACTCTAAGAGGGATGCTATACAAAAACCTCTCAATACACCCAGCCAGGTAAGTCCTCTAACCCAACACAGAACACACAAAGATCACAAGGAGATCCTTTCTCTCTTCTCAATTTGTTTATCTTTTTAAAAATCACTTTTTCTAACTTGAGTATCGGAGCCTTCCCCCACCGAAGCACCCTTCGACGGTCTTTTACAAATTTTAAACCTCCTCATTCAGCACCCGTTCGAGTCACAAGGGTCGGATCTGTGGAGGCGAAACTCACCTCCAATAGTCCCCCTACCTTCCATTTTCCAATGGTCCCCATATTGCTTCATCTATCGAAAAAGTACATCGCTTTGTGTTTTTTGAATAAAAGAAAAGGTTATAATATTATTTTCCACAAAATAATTAATAAAAGTAATTTGACTTTTACTATAAGAATCAATTTTGAATTCTGATTGTTTGTTTGATGTATATCATTGTGCTAGCAGCATTAGATACATATTGCAGAGGAATAAGCTTCTTTTTTATCACCTAGTAATCAAATATTTGATTCAACAACCAAAACCTTTTTCTTGGAGTTTAACATGTTCCTCAGCTGCATAAAGTTGGTTTTATTTTTTTAATTACTAGCTTATAACCCTTCTAGGTAATTGTTGTCTATGTGTGTTAATTCTAGTTCTCCCAGTCTGATGTTCATTTTGTTTTCATTAATTAGGGAAACACACGAGAAAAAGATAAAAGAGTATTGATATGCCCGTGTGGAGATTCGTGAGTCCTTATTTTTTAAAAAATCATATTTAATATCATTTTTTTAACTATTCTAAAAATCAAATTTATTTGTAAGTTGTTTGCTGATTCTTAGATGCTACGTACGTTGTGAGGGAACTTAATAAAATAACCTATAACCATTGGTAGGGGTAGCGGATCAGCTACACTAGCACTTTGAAAGAAGATAAGGATTTATAATGGAATGAGTTTAAGGCAAACTTTATCCCTCTATTCTCTCACCAACTAAGTTCAGTATAAAAAATGTTAATTGTTTTTCTATTAATTACTGTGGAAGTTTAGGTGGGATGAAATAGAGGAGGATAAAGTGAGACGAATTTTTCACAAGAAAGTTGGAGATCATATACGAGGTGTTAAGAATAAAGCCAAAAAAAGTTAAAAAAAAGCTTGATTTTATTATAGAAGACAATTTGATCGAAATATGTAGGTATTAGGAAAAAAAAAAAAAAGCAAAGAAGTGAACAAAATAAGAAGAATCAAGTTTCTAATTCTGGTAAAGGGTCTGGCACATATGCAGGGGGATCTATCAATGTTGCCAAGCATAAGAAAAGAATGTCAAGTGTGTTAAACAAGTTACACTCAAATTTAATTCAATTACTCATTTATACTTTCTATTGATCGAACTGAGTATTTAGATAATTTACTTATACTTCATATCCTATTCATTTCACTATGATACTGTTGTCATGGTTTGTATCAGACATTTATATGTTCAAAAGTAGTGCTTATAGCAACTTACATATGAAAGAAGATGAAAGTTGATCTTAGTACAAAGCTTATCAGTGACTTTTTTTTTTTTAATATTCATATTCTGTAGCAGCTGAAATGGGAATCGAACCTTCCTATACGGCTATGTTTGAATGTACATTTTAGCAAAAAGATAAGATATGGACCGATGAGTGAGCCAAAAATATTAAGGTACATAAGAGGATGCTTTGAACTTTATGGAAAATAGAATGCTAAGTGTTTTCTAATATTAATGGTACTGATATATATATCTGAATTCATATGTATTCTTCATCTTTATTGTTAATACAGGAAAAATATGATGAACTTCTAATGGCTGGTTCTAGTAGTGATAATGGTGTTGCTTCCTCTGAGCCGTCAACTGATAAAATGGCATTGTGGGTGGAGGCTATTGGCAGCATAAAAAATAGAAGAATATTCCAGATGGAATCTTTGTCAAGGCCATATACTAAAGTCGGTACAAGTCCATCCATTAATATGGCTGCTTTAAAGAGAACAAGACTTGAGAACCAATTGACCGAATAATTGAGCCAATTAAAAAATCTATTGGTAGAGAAGGATGACGAGATTAGAGTGGTCAAAGAGCAATATAAAATTCTCAAGCCTAAAAAAGATGAAGAAATCAAAGCCATCAATAAGCAATTTGAAATTCTCAAGTCTCGAAAGGATGGAGAAATCAAAGCCATCAACGAGCAATTTATGTCACTGTAGTCTCAAACACAATTATAATGCAGCAACAAAATCTCGCTCACACTCAGATTCCTTCTTTCCCACCTCCCACTAATCAACCAAGTGATGGCCCCAATGATGACCTTCCAGATGAGGACAATGATATTAGATTATTCATAATGATTTTGTTCATTGAATTATGTTTTTGACTAGATGTTTATTTTGGATTTCAAGACCTCTATCGATGGCTATTTATATATTTTGGATTTTTTCTTTTTAATTTGTTTTTGTAGTTTTAACTTTTGTATAATGTAATGTTCATTTGACAACATGTCTTGGATGTTTATATATTTTGGATGTTTATTTGACGATGTGGTGTTAATGGATATTTATGTATTTTTTCACGCCCCGACCCTCGGATCGAGCACGTGACAATCACCGCGTTACCCCAGTATACAGGTAAACTTATCTCATACACCAAGATACTGCAAGGCATTCATCGATATCCATCCAATTTTCTAAAATAATCCAACAAAATCCAATAAATCAACATGCATTCATCACGTAATCAAAAAACTAGCCTGATCAATCTCTATTCAAAACATACATATATAAGACCAACTCGGCCATCGATAGTCCAATCACATGCACAAGGCCAACGCGACCATCAATATCCAATCACATGCATCGGAAATAAAGTAAGTCCATACTCAAGGGAACCAAATCAAATCCAAAAAAAATAATTTCCCAAATAAACTTTTGGAAAGTCAAATAGGTCCTCAATGTACGTATTCAAAATCAAACAAATGTGCCAAATAGTTCTCTAAAGTGGTTAGAAACAATGTCTCCATAAGGGTCCACTAATACCTCAAAATGTAATCAAAAGAATCTAATACCCAAAGAGATTCTCAAAGTATCTTCAGTCTTACTCAAGACTGGGGCTAATATTCCAACTAAACATCCTCTGAAAAAAATGAAAAGAGAGGAATGAGTATAAATAATACTCAGCGAGTGAAATAAGATATTATACAATGAATGAGGAATGAGTGTGGATATGTCAAATAATATTCCAAAGAAAATTATTCTCCTCATATTCAATTTCATAAATATTCTGATAAATTTCAAGATTATGCAACTAAATCCAAATATCGCAATAAAACAAGTTTTATGCATTCAAGTCATAACAACATTTTCAATAAATACAAGAGTGCGAAAACACTTTGCTTGACAATGGTCTACCATAACCAAGGGCGAATCCATGAAGTGATTTTCATACATTTTACATTTATCAAATGTCTCTAACCTTGGCATTGGCTCAGGACCTCCTTGACGGTACAACCAAGTTAGCCCGATAGGACAAAAGAGACGTCTCCCAGGCTTGACTAGCCTCTCCGTCTAATAAAACCCTAACCACATTGTTCCTTTGAATCATACTGTGGTAGTGAATGATTATAGCCACTAATAGGTGTTCAGGCTCACATCCCAAGCTAATAAATACACTATTCAATTTCAAACCATTTCATGTGCCAATATAACCATACAAACTTCAATTTAAGTTATTAATGGAAAATTTGCAATATAACAAATATAACATGGTATATAGTTCATTTTCAACAATTTTGATGCATATCTATATCAAAGTTATATATAAAAACATTCCACATACATAAAACATTTCAAAATTCGTTTTAAACTTATTTTTAAAAGAATTCAAGTAAATTATTTTACTCATTTAAAGCATAACATAAAATCCATTTATCTTTTGGAAGGGTTAACACTTCAATCCACAATCCAAAACTAAGTTAATTCCTCCTAATTTTCAATTGTCACAAGTTAAGGCAATAAACACCATTTTATCGTCAATCATAAACCAGATTTGGGATTAATTTAATTTTCTCCTAAATTTTCCTAACCCTAAATTCCCAACATTATCAAATCTATATTCAAATCCTTCTATTAAATATCATAGATCTAGGGAAATAATTTTTTTTTCTGTTTAATTTTTTCCTAAATTTCGTTATTATATAAACCCTAAGCTTAAATGCCTAAACTTAATACTTCAATCTCACCATAATAATTCAAAGACATGATAAAACAAGTTAAATCTAGTTACTAGAAGGAGGAATGGAGATATCAATTTCATTCTCAAGTTAGGTTACACCAAAACCTTATATTTTCTCTCTCTACAAAATCTCAAATTTTAACAATAAATTTCAAATTCATACAAAGACAATACAAATATAAGTTAAAGAGAGAAAATTTACCTATATGAGACACCAAATTTCACCTCCTAGTTAAACCCTTCCAAACCCAAGGTTTTTCTCTTTTTAAGAAAACTTGAATTTTCCTCAAAAATCCAACCTTCTAGGGGTTTGTTGAAGCGTTTGTAGTTCAAATATATAGATGTTTGAAGAAATTTTGATCAAATTTGATGGAAAGAAGAGAGAAGAGAGATAGCCGAGAGGGAGAGAGGGGCAAGAGGCATAAGAGTAGGGAAGGAAGAAAGAAAAGAGAAAAGAAAAGAAAGAAAAAGAAAGAAAGGGAATAGAGAGTGGTGATGTGGGGCCCACTTTTGACTTTTTATTTTATTTATATTTTTTTCTACTAGTTGGTGTTACATATTTTGGATGTTCATTTGACAATGTACAACATGGTATTTTCTTTTCTTTTTGGCCTTTATGTTGGAAGCAAGAATTTGGATGTTGATCTAACTCCACATGGTATGTGCAGCGTCTTCGTTTAATTTTGTTTGATCTATCTCCTTTCTGAATTTTATACTTTAGAAGGTTCAGTAATCTTTTTTTTCACACTGGTGTCCTTCATGGCTAATTACCTTTGACAGGGTCAATATCACAGAAGGTTTCATGTCACATACCTCAATTTAATTACAAGAAATAACTTATTATTAATTGAATATTAGTAAGATTACTCAAAGCAATTGAAATAAGTATGAAATCAAAGACTTGAACTATTAAAAATATAGGTTTGACCAATTGCTGGAACTAAGTACCCTAAAAATGAGGTATCTGAAATTCTAGAAAATAAGAATAAAAAGTCCTGGTAATTATTCTTCATATATCAAATAGGTAAAATACTATTTTTCTAAAATTTTTCTAAATTATTAGCTCTCTAAATAAAATTCAACAAAGTTAGTCATTTCAAGTTTTGTTCTTAGAAGGAAAAGTTGATTTTTTATCGTTAAAGAATCAGGTTTTGAAACTATTTTTATTGAATCCAAAATGGGGGATATTTCCTTATTTATGTGTAATTCTTATGTAAATGATCATTTAATTAAATGATATTACTCGGAAATAAGTATCCAGAAGTGTAACTAGAAGTGCTGAATGTCTATACATTGAACTTGGACACCTAAAACAAACACAACCGACCAAGAATGGATAAGAACCAACCAACCAAGGATTGTATAAGGATGCACCAACCACCTACAGACCATGAGAAAAATGTGATGAATATGTGTGCTACACATGTCTTGCATCAAGGAAATGTGCCTCGTATAATTAACACATGGAAAGACACATGGCTTACAACTGAGAAATAAGTATCAAAGTGCACAACTAAGAAATGAGTATCAAAGTTGAACTTAACAACTAAGAAATGAGTATCAAAGTTGAACTTGACAACTAAGTAATTAAAGTGACACATGTCATGCATAATTAAAACATAGGATACACTTGTCAACAATCCATGAACAAGTGTCCTGGAAGATAGAGAGAGAAAGAGAGAGAGAAGAAGAGAAAGAAAGAAATGCTGAAAGGGAAAAAGCAAGTCAGTTGAGTAGAAGATCTTAATAACTTTTTGTGGTGAGTGTCTAGATTGCAATGCCGCCACGAAGGAAAATGAGGAATGTGAGTGAAATTCCTCCACAGGAGCATGAGGATGAGTCGTCCTCGCATGCTCTTCCTCCGCCTACGTCCACACACCCGGCTCCTCCTACCGGGACTGCTCCTCCTCCTGTCGCTGTTCTTCAGGAAGTGATAGAATGGTGGAGTTCCTTTGGAGCGCAATACCGAGCTCCGCAGCCGACTACAGTTCCACCACCTGTTCCTCCTTCGGTGCCAGCTGCTGCACCCAGTGACCCACTAGCACCCACTCATCCGGTTGCTGCTCCAAGCAGCCACTCCCTAATTCAGTTGTCCAAGCTGATAAAAGAAGAAAGGCAGCTTGGTTGTGAAACCTTCTCAGCATCTGGTGATCCTACAGAAGCAAAGAAATGGATCAAGAAGGTTAAGAAAGCTTTGATAGACATGGGGCTAGAGGACAGTTTGAAGCTCCTAGTAGCAATGAGGTTGTTGGATGAAGATGCCAGCATATGGTGGGATGGATTAGAGGAAAGTGCAGTTTCACCTCTCACTTGGCACGACTTCTTTAGGGAATTCGATCAGAGGTTCTACACCCGCTTTGATTGGGATTTGAAGAGGCGAGAATTCCTTCGGCTTCTCCAAGGGAATATGTCTGTCACAGAATACGAAGCCAAGTTTAGAAGTCTATCCTCTTTTGTACCTTAGTTAATCACCTCTGAGGAGTACAGACGTTTTAAGTTTGAAGATGGCCTGAATTTAAACATCCGAGAAAAGATGTCTGTCACAGATGAGCACACGTATCAGAACGTATTGCAATTGGCCTTGAGGCTTGAGCAAATGGTGATGGAAAGGGAAAAGGTTAAGGACTACCGCGGGAAAAAGAGGTTTGACAGGTTCACACCGGGCCAGAGCTCTAAGAAGGTTAGACCTACAGGTTTCCAAAGTGGTGGATTTGCTACGGGATCGGTTGGATTTCCTCAAAGCCAACCAATTCGTAGGCCGAATGCTCCTAGCGTTGGAAATGTTGGACCGGGAGCTAGACCAAGAGGAAGTGGACCGCAGATTTGCCCTAATTGTAAAGGGTATCATACAGGTCTGTGCAGAGGACGTAAGAGGTGTTATCACTGTGGAAAGGAGGGACACAACCGGTTTCTCTTGCCTGAGTTGACAGGAGAAGGGCAAGGGAGTCAGCAAGTTAGAGGTCCCTCTAGCGGCCCCAAAATTGGTCCAGCTGGTTCGGCGAAACCTTCTACTAGCACCAACCCTAGGACGGTCACAGGAAGCAATGTGGTAGCTACCTCCTCTCAGCGACCTCAGTCGAGAGCTCAGGCTAGAGTTTTTGCTATGACAAACGAAGAAGCTCAGGTTAATCCCGACATAGTCACAGGTAATTTTCATTTAAATTTAAGTTTGGAATTTGAAAATGTGATATCTGTGGTTTATAACTATGATTTGATGATTTGTGATTATGAATTACAGAGTATGATGATATCATTGTGTTTATGGTTTATATTCATAGGTATGATGGAAATTTTTGGAGTTGATACTCATATACTCATTGATACTGGATCGAATAATTCATTTGTAAATTCGAGATTTGCAAGACACTCTGATAGGGATTTAGTTCCTCTTGATGAAGAGCTGTTGGTCATTACTCCATTGGGAGAGCATTTGATTCGGAATTCTGTATATAAGTCTTGTGATGTGCAAGTTGGTGAAACAATCCTTGAAGCGGATTTGATTCCGTTGAATATGAAGGACTTTGACGCCATCCTGGGCATGGACTGGCTAAGTCTTCATCGAGCTTCAGTGAACTGCTTCACTAAAGAAGTGGAATTTCGTAGGGCAGGACATCCACTACTTGTGTTCACTGGTGAATGGCGGGTACTGCCGAACTGCGTGATTTCAGCTCTTGAAGCACGGAGATTAGTGCATAAGGGCTGTGAAGCATATTTGGCTCATATCATTGATACTACGACAGAAAGCCTTGATCTGAGCAACGTCCTTGTGATGAATGAGTTTCTGGACGTCTTTCCGGAAAAGTTACCTGGGTTACCACCGATTCGGGAATTTGACTTCGCTATAGATCTTATTCCCGGCACGGCACCAGTTTCTACTCCTCCTTATCAAATGGCACCGGCAGAATTGAAAGAGTTGAAGGTCCAACTCCAAGAGTTGTTGGATAAGGGATTCATCTGACCAAGCATTTCACCTTGGGGTGCTCCGGTTCTCTTTGTAAAGAAGAAAGATGGCACTCTTCGATTGTGTATCGATTACCGGCAATTAAATAAGGTGACCATCAAGAACAAGTATCCCTTGCCGAGAATTGATAACTTGTTTGATCAACTCCAAGGGGCGAGTGTCTTCTCCAAGATCGATTTGAGGTCCGGTTATCACCAGTTGCGGATAAAGGAAGATGATGTCCCCAAGACTGCGTTTAGGACGCGGTACGGGCATTATGAATTCTTGGTGATGCCTTTCGGCTTGACGAATACTTCGGCAGCTTTGATGGACCTTATGAATCGAGTTTTCCACTCCTATCTCGATAAGTTCGTCATTGTTTTCATTGACGACATTCTTGTGTATTCCAAAAATGATTAAGAGCATTCAGATCATCTTCGGATTGTGCTACACACTCTCCGAGACAAGCAATTGTATGCTAAGTTCTCAAAATGTGAATTTTGGTTGAAGGAAATTAGTTTTTTGGGACATGTAGTATCCGAAGAAGGGATATTTGTTGATCTAAAGAAAGTTGAGGCAATTCTGAGATGGGAACAACCCAAGAACGTCACCGAGGTGAGAATCTTCCTCGGATTGGCGGGTTACTATCGAAGATTCATAGAGGGTTTTTCCAAGATTGCAGCTCCATTGTCTGGTTTGACGCGGAAAGGAATTAAATTTGAGTGGATAGATAAATATGAGTAGAGTTTTCAAGAACTCAAATAGAGACTCATGTCAGCTCCCATACTTGCCCTTCCTACTACCGGTGATGATTATGTTGTCTACAGCGATGCTAGTAAACAAGGGTTAGGATGTGTTTTGATGCAGGGCAACAGAGTTATCGCCTACGCTTCTCGACAGTTAAAGAAGCATGAGTTGAATTATCCTACCCATGATCGAGAATTGGCTGCAATCGTATTTGCATTAAAGATTTGGCGCCATTATTTATATGGAACCACTTGCAGAGTCTTCACCGACTACAAGAGCCTCAAGTACCTGCTCACCCAGAAGGAGCTCAATTTGAGGCAAAGGAGATGGTTAGAGCTGATCAAAGACTATGATTTGGTGATTGATTATCACCCGGGCAAGGCGAATGTAGTTGCTGATGCCTTAAGTCGCAAGTCTTCATCTTTTTCTCTGATTCAGGGAGACTCTTACCTCTCATGTCTAGTGGGCTTTCGTGCTCTTAGAGCCAAATTCACTTGTGATGAAAATGGTGCGTTATTGGCGAAATTTGAAGTTCGACCAACCTTGGTGGACCGTATTACAGAACTCCAAATCATTGATGAAGAGTTAAAGCAAATAGTGGAAAAGGTTCGCAAGGGTGAAACTAGTGATTTTCATGTTCGGGAGGATGGTACAGTCATGTATGGGAAACAGATTTGTGTTCCCAAAGATAATGGGTTTCGAAAGGCCATTCTTGAAGAAACACACTCTTCGGCTTATATTATGTATCCCGGAAGCACAAAAATGTATCGAACCATCGAAGAAACTTATTGGTGGTCAGGCTTGAAGCGGGAAATAGCCGAATTTGTGGCAAGATGTCTGGTTTGTCAACAAATCAAAGCCGAGCATCAAAAACCAGCCGGAACGCTTCAACCTTTGCCTATACCTGAATGGAAATAGAAGCATATTACTATGGATTTCGTAGTAGGATTGCCACGTACTCCGAGTCATTATGATTCCATTTGAGTGATAGTGGACAGACTCACAAAATCGACACATTTCCTCCCAGTTCAGAATACTTATTCCTTGGAGAGGTTAGCAAGGCTGTACCTTGATGAGATTGTCCGACTTCACGGGGTTCCAGTATCGATTGTATCAGATTGAGATCCCCGATTCACATCCAGATTCTGGCCTAAGTTGCAGGAGGCCTTGGGTACCAAGTTGAAGTTCAGCACTGCTTTTCATCCGCAAATCGATGGGCAATCTGAACGTACAATTCAAACGTTGGAAGATATGTTGAAAGCGTGCATTATGGATTTCCATGGGAATTGGGATAGGCATCTCTCGCTGATTGAATTTGCATATAACAACAGCTACCAAGCTAGTATTAGAATGCCTCCCTATGAAGCTCTCTACCGAAGAAAATGTCAAACTCCACTTTGTTGGGATGAAGTTGGAGAACAGAAGATTGAATGCATAGAATTGATCGAAACTACCAAGGAAAAGGTGAAGTTAATTTGGGAAAAAAATGAAGGCAGCTCAAGATCGGCAAAAGAGCTACGCCGACAAAAAGAGAAGGCCCTTAGAATTCGAAGTGGAAGATATGGTGTTCTTGAAGATATCTCCTTGGAAGGGCATAGTTCGATTTCAGAAACGAAGAAAACTAAACCCTTGTTATATTGGACCCTTCAAGATCCTTGAAAGAATTGGAATGCTGGCATACCGACTTCAATTGCCGTCAGAATTGCAAAGGATCCATGATGTCTTTCACGTTTCGATGTTGAAAAAGTATTTGCCGGATCCTTCGCACGTATTGGAAGTTCCTCCAATAGAACTAAAAGAAGACCTGAGTTTCAAAGTGCAACCTGCGCAGATAGTAGATAGACAGCTCAAACAGTTGAGGAATAAGCAGATTCCTATGGTGAAAGTGCTGTGGAAAAACAATCAAGTTGAAGAACAGACTTGGGAGACCGAAGAACTAATACGGTAGCAATACCCACAGCTCTTTGATGTATGAGTTGTATTTTGAAATTTTGCGGACGAAATTTATTTTTAGGGGGTTAAGAGTTGTAATACCGGAAACTCGACGTTGAGTATTTTGTAAATATTTCTATAATAAAGTAGAAAAAAGTTTCGAATTTTATTGAATTTCGATTTTGGGGTTTTAAGTTTAAATTTTTGGTATAATTGAAATGTCATATTACAAATTCGTAGTATATTTTATTTTTGGTAAATTGGGGAACTTCCAATGTGATGAGAAAAACAAAAATATATATATATAGTTATTAAAAAAAAAAAAAATGAGAGAGAGAGAGAGGAGAAGGTGCTGCGTTTCGAAGTGAAACGCAGCATCTCCCCCAATTAAGAGAGATTAGGGTTAAAACCCTAATCTCTCTCTTCTTCGTCTCTCTCTACTCTCCCGTCTCTCTCTTCGAATCTCGTCCCTCTCTCCTTCGTGATTTCTCCATCACCGCCCTCACTCTGCCATCTCCGCTGCTGCAACCACCACCGTGACCACCACAGCCACCGCGAACCACCGCGTTCGCCTCCTCTCTGTCTCGCACCGTCACTCTCTGTCGATCTCTCCCTCACAGTCTCTCTCTCTATCACGATCACCATCTCTCGCTCTCTCACACCTCTCTCAGTCGCTCTCTTCCACGCACAAGTGAGCGATTCTCCCTCTGTTCCCTCTCTTTCCGCACGCAAATAGAGTCCTCAATCTCTCTCCTGTGCGCGCGATGGCAGAACTTCCACTGCCTTCCTCTTTTGCTCGCTCGCAGTGCTCACTGTGAGCACTTCCCTCTGTTGACGACCCAAACCAGCGGCCATTTACTCCTTTGAAAACCCTAGCCGCAGGACATCAAAAACCCTAGGTCACAGCTCTGCAGAGGTAAGCCTAGGTTGTCCAATTTTAATTCTAGGGTTGAATATGCTTTGTAGTTAGGTTAAAGTCTAACGATTGCAGCAAATTGCAATTTTTACAGGTTTGATCCACCGGCGACTGGAAGCCTGTAAACCAAGAAACCCTAGGTGAGAGATTTTTGATCCTCTCAATAAATTGAGTAAATTTAGGGTAATGAGATATGTATACGTTAGATTGGTATAAGATGCGATTTTTTTTATATTTGATATGTAATTAGTGAAGATAAGTGATGCATAATTCAACTTAGGCTATTTGCAACGAAAGAAGTATGTTAAGGAATGATAGAATCGAACTGAGTCGATTTGAATGGTTTCCTTAGAGTTTCAATTGAAATATGCATGAAAAGTGTTATATTTATGTGAAATTGAAAGAAAATTAGAAAAATTAGGAAATATTGGTAGTTAAAGTTCATTAGAGCTATAAATGATTTTCGGGTGATGAAATCAGCATTTAGAAATCGTGGATATGAAATTAAGGGTGAATTAAGTTAGGAAAATGTGAAAACCCTTGTTATAGAGATATTAATTGACGATAATTGCAATGCTTGATTAGGTTAATAGTTTGGGGACTTAAAAAGGGGTCTATTCGAATTTGATTGAGAATTTGAGAGTGAACACCCTCTCTAGAGGTGAGTGGACGGTTCATTGTGTTCGTAAATGAGAAACCTGTTTTAAAATTGCTATGAAAATGATTTTGAAAGATTTTTACATATTTTATATAAATTGTTTTGTGATTGTGGGCTGTCTGAACTAGATTGTGAAATACGAATGCATCCACTGTGTTTATGAATGTTTTTGTGCCATGTGATATTTGATATTGCTCTATGAACTGCTTTGGTATGAGATTATGGATTATATGTTGAAAATCATGGCACATTGTTGAGAAATGGATTGAATGAGAAATGAAGGGTGTCGTAGATGACTATAGTCATATTCCCATCATGGAGCGACCCGACAGGGTGACGTGAGTTGGAGTTTGGATGTGCGGGGGAGTTAGACGTCCCTCCCTCTGCCGAAGTCGTACTAGATCTGGTGCACCCCGGTGATGTACGAGCCAACGCCAAGGAAGGGGTTTGTTTTGAGATATTGGATAGAAAAACCCTTGGCGGACTTTCGTCTGGATTTGGCCGCCCTAAGACGGAAGTGTTTTTCGATGGAACCCTAGGATTTTCTGAAAGGATAATTGATACGGATGCATATTTGTGAAATGTGATTTATTGAAATGATTTTATGTATATGAAATGATTTATGAGATATGCTTTGACTGCCCCACATTCACCCTTATTTATGAACATAATTGCACCATTGCACTCCACTCACTGAGTACACCCCTATACTCACCCCTCTCTCTCCCTATTTTTCAGAGGAGACTTAGTTGGGAGACTACTCGACGGAGCTTGCGAAGTATTTTTGCGGATTGGATAGGTATTTGGCATGCATGGTTACTTTTGGAGATTGATAGCTTTCAAACCATGGAAAGGGAAGTCTGTACATCCCATGCCGTGCGGATTTTATTGATACTGGCCGAGTTGTTGGCAAGTATTGATAAAATCCGACGATTTTTTATTTGTTTTTATTTATTTTGATTTCTCTATTTTTGGAAAACTGTTTATATCTGTACTGGGACATTTGGACTGTAAATCTTAATTTCAATGCTTTTTCTTTGATTTTGTGAAGTTCTGTACAACTCATACCGTTAGGATTTTACCGATACTTGCTTGTTTTCCTCGGGTAAGTGTTGGTAAAATCCGACGGCTATGTTTTGGGACTTCTTGCTTGTTAAATGTTTTCTGAGTGGCCAGGATGGTCACGTCGCATGCGTGCATGTACAGGTTCCCGCTCCCCGTTGTGTGTTGCTGTGTACTCGTACATGTACAGGTTCCCACTCCCCGATGTGTGCTAATGTATGATTGCATGTACAGGATCCCACTCCCCGATGTGTGTCAATGTGTGTGTTTGTACGTCCAGGAATGAGCCGGATGGGCTCCTTGCATGTGTAATGATTTTGCGATTTCTTGTTTTTGAAAAATTTTATGCTTTTGATGATTTATTGTGAATTTGATAGCCTTGTGGAGTCCCGATAGATGGGGAGGTTTTACCCATGTATCGAGACGACGCGGCGGTTGTCGCGTGGTCGATCTGAGGATCGGGGCATGACACAGATGAGGGGGTGTAGCTGGGTTGTGACATTCCAGTTCTCAAGAGGACTCTAGTTCCCACCTAACATAATTGAAGCATATGTCTGTGTCTGCTTCCCAGGTGCTATCTCCAGATCTCAAAATAGGATTCTTGTATTTTCTTTAACAAGAATGTAATTCAAATGATATACATGAATTGCCCCTTTCAAATAGTAACCTAATTCTTCTAATATGGTGTACGTGTGTTTGTGTTTATGTCTGTGATTTTTTTTAAAAAAAGTTTCTCTCTCTTTATGGTTGGGTATCCATGGGTGCTGCTCTACTAGTTGCTGTTATTATGTAGAGTTCTAGAATGCTTAAGTTTGCACCTGGTATAATTCCTACCTTGTATTGCAAATAGGAAAACTATAGGCTGATGCTGAAGGTTGCGAGTTGAAATGGGTTGAGACATTCAAGATTGGCAGTATTGCTGAGGGAAAAGTATAGAAGGTAGAGGATTCAGGTGTTGTTATTAGCTTTGAAAAGTATGATGATGTTTTTGGGTTCATCACACATCACTAGTACAAGTCTTTTTGATAAATACTTTTGGTTGATTTGATAAAATTTTCCATTGAAGGAAAAAGTTAATAGCCCAATAATTTCTGCAGTGGGTGGATTCCATCTAGAAATAGGGTCCATAGTGCGAGCTGTTGTTCTTGATGTTACCATGGCAGAATGCATTGTTCATTTGTCTTTGAAGCCAGAGTTTGTTAGAAGATTTAATGAGGAAAATTCCACTAGCCAAAAGCTCAAAAAAGTTTTCCTAAGACATGTGTTTTCTTTGGTTTCAATTACGAAATGCCAAAAAGATAAAAGGGGATGATAGAGAGGGACATAGTGGCCCGATCCCTGGCAGGAATTTTTGGGATATGCTACTTGGTTTAGATTCTACAAAGACAGATTTTGACTCTGGGCTTTTATCAGATTCAAACGTAGAGTTGGATGATATCGATGCCCACTTGGATGCTGAAGTTTTAAATATCCATGAAGTTACTTTTTCCGACGACCAAATAACTAGTCTCCAGTAGCGATGGAAGTCCTCAATCATAGTGAAATTGTGGGGAAGAAGCATTGGCTATTATCTCCTACGATCTAGAATCATTGCTTTGTGGCAAATCGAAGGCGAAATTGATTTAATAGATATGAGCGATGGTTTTTATCTCGCCAAGTTATCCTTGCATTCAGATTATGAGAGAGCCCTTACAGGGGGTCCTTGGGTAATCCAGGGTCACTATCTGGTCACAATGCGTTGGAAACCATGGTTCATCCCGTCAGAGGCAGCAATCAAGCGGACTGTAATGTGGGTCAGTTTACCCTTACTTCCAATCTAGTTCTTTGATGAAGATGCTTTGTTCTAGAATGGAAAAGCTTTGGGTTGGCCTTTAAAAATTGATATGCACATGGAAACTGCAGCTAGGGGGAAATTTGCTCACATCTGCATAGAAATAGATTTAAACAAACCACGGGTATCAAAAATTAGAATTCGGAGGCGTGTCCTACGGGTAGAATATGAAGGTTTGCATGTAATCTGTTTTGACTGTGGCAAGGTGGGGCATTCTAAAGATAAATGCCCTGATCGAAGCGAACAGTCCATGGGGGGATTAAATGTTGAGACTGATAATCATCAGTATACAGGAAAAGGAGAAACTCAAAAAAATGAGGAGGTAGCAGAGGAGTCCTTTGGTCCTTAGATGCAAGTAAGGAGACGTCCTTGTCGGGCGGGACCAAGGAAGTCGGAGTTGACCAGAAAAGGAAAAGAAGTTAGATCTAACCGATACTCAGATCTGGTGAACATTGTCGATGACGCTGCAGATCTCGCCGGTGATGCTACTGATCAGGGAAGGAATGTTTTGGAATCTTTGCCTTCATCTATGGAGGTAACGCATGCCATAGTAGAGGAAGGTGAGAACTTACCTTGCAGATCGATTAGTTTTAAATCCAAGGGTCGGTCTTCAGGCCTAAAATAGAGATCTTCATCCAGCCCCAATTTTGTTCCCAGAGAAATGCCTATTGGACCTCCTAGCCCCACTAAAGTGGCCCATAAGAGTAATGGTCTTGTTTTTGGTCTTGTAGTTGGGCCTAGAGATCCAAAAGACATCAACTTGGTTTTGGCCCAATCTCAAATTCCGAACCATATTTCAACCCAAATCCATAACCTAGAAACAAACTCCCGCATCTAGTCTCTACCCCAAACAGATCCAATAGTTCCCACCCGCCGCTCTAAACAGTCAAGGCCCTCTATTGTCAAAGATGTTCATCTCCGGATGGGTTCTTCTATGCGGGGATGCTCCTCAGTGTCGGAAGTTCCGGAGCATCTAGTATTAAGGGGCGAGAAGCTTCGGATATTAGAAATTTTGAGGCGTGACTCCCATGTCTCATATGACAGAGGAAACTGACAGTTGGATGAAGATGTTTTGCTGTTACCCTGGGTCACTGATGGAAGATCTGTGGTTTGGACTCAGATGGATGATGATTCACCATCGAATGATAAGATGGAGACGGTGGCGTTTGGTACAGAAAAAGTTCTGCAAGACGAAGTCACTTCGACTAAGGGTCTGTCGACGGAAGCTGATGCTCCGATCTTCTCTCCACCGAGGCTCGCTTGCCAGATAGCGACTGAGACAGATGAGGCAATAGAGGTGGAGGAGAGCTCTGTGGTTCAGGATTTGTGAGATCTTCTTCTCCTTTTTATCCTATCTTGTTTATAATGCTTCCTCAAAATTTGTTGGTTTGGAATGTGGGTGGATTTCGCAACCCTCGTGTGAAATGGGCTGTTTTGGAAATTGTGCAAAACCATGGGATTGATGTGGTTTTTTTATTAGAAACAAAAGCAAACTCAGTTGCTCCCCCTATTTTTCTCAAAAATAAGGGTTTTGACAGAGAGTTTGTTGTAGCCTCCACAGGATTTAGGGGTGGTCTTTGGCTATCATGGAGATCCTCTCAAATTACCATAGATATTATCTGGGCGTCGGAGCAACTGATTCATTGTAAGATTCTCTCGGGTGATAGAAGTTGGTTTGCTACATTCGTTTACATTCAACCCCATTATCATGCTAAAGCTATTATGTGGGAGGAGCTGCAATCTTTGGCTGGAATAATGCGAGAGTTTTGGATAGTTCTTGGGGATTTCAATGACATAGCTGGTCCTTCAGAAACAAGTAATCGAAATGTTTTACTTTTTAGAAGAACGTCTCTTTTTCGAAATAATTGGCACAACTGTGATCTCCATGACTTTGGTATTTCAGGATGTCCTTTTACTTGGGTTAGACAGAGGAAGGGTTTGGTTACTCTTTGAGAAAGATTGGATAGGGTTCTGGGTAATACTGAGAGCCGTTTGACTTTCGCATATGCTAAAGTGGTAGTTCTGCCTCGTATTCAAGGTGATCATCACCCTTTGCTCTTCCAGTTGCATGGCTCGTATTCAGAGAGAGGCGACCGTTCCACTTTGAGGCTGCTTGGGTTCATCATCCGGACTTCGAAAAGGTTTTCTCTAAGGCTTGGGGAAGTGAGTCTCACTCTCTTATAGATTCCATTCGGGTCGCTTCTAATAAGCTTCGAATTTGGAATAGGGAGGTCTTTAGGAATATTTTTCAGTGGAAACGAAAGTTGGCTAATAGACTTCGGGGTAATCAGCGATCTCCGAAGTATGATAATTCAAGATTTTTGCAATAGTTGGAAAAGGATTTACTAGATGAATACCACCGCATCCTAGATATGGAAGAGATCTTTTGGCTCCAAAAGTCTAGATTGGCATGGTTTAGCAAAGGTGATCGGAACACGAGATTTTTTCATCTCTCTGTGCTTATTCATCGAAATTCTAACAGAATCACAAGATTGAAAATTGATAGGGTTTGGTGTGCAGAAATGGATACTCTAAAAGATCATGCTCAAGCTTATTTTTCCCAGATGTTTTCAGCAGTTCATACAGAGACCTGGTTGAGTAAATATGAGAACTAGCAGCAGAGAGTTTCAGTAGAGGATCGAAGGGACCTTACGAGGTTTGTTGATCTCGAGGAAGTTAAGTCAGCTGTATTTTCTATGAAAGGTTTGAAAGCTTTGGGCCCGGATGGCGTTCAACCCCTCTTCTATTAGAAATTCTAGACAGTTATTCACCGATCTCTCCACCTTTTCGTAAATGAAGCACTGCGAGATGGATGCTTCCCCCAGGAATACCTTCAAGCTTTTATTGTGTTGATTCCGAAGAAACCTCATCTGAAGGTGATCGAGGATTTTCATCCAATTAGTCTCCTAAACACAAGCTATAAAATTTTGTCAAAAGTGCTAGTTAATAGACTTCTCACGATTATCCAGAAGTTGGTGGGCCCTTTCCAAAGTAGTTTTATTCCGGGGCGTAGTATTATTGATAATATAATCAGCACTCAAGAGATTGTCTATTCTATTTAGCGTTCTCGAAGTAAAAGATGGAGTATGGTGCTTAAGGTGGATCTCAAAAAGGCCTATGATAGTGTTTCTTGGAGATTCCTGGGGCAAACTCTAATTGATTTTGGGTTCCCGGTGTCTTTGATTCGTCTTATCATGTTTTCGATCTCGCAGTCTACTTCTGCTTTCTTGTGGAATGGGGAGGCGATGCCTGTTTTCTCTTTAGGGAAAGGCCTTCGTCTGGGAGATCCGTTATCGCCTTATCTCTTCATTCTAGTATTGGAGAAATTAACCTATGTGATTTAGGATAGGGAGAGATATAGAAGATGGGGGTCGGTAAAATCCTCTCGATCATGGCCAAGGATATCTCATCTCTTTTGCACAGATGATTTAATGTTGTTTGCAAAAGCTAAACCAATCTATCTCCGGTCTATTTTGGATTGTCTCAAAGAGTTTGCTTCTTATAGTGGGCTGGAAGTCAATCCCTCAAAATCTAAGCTTTTTGTGTCCCCTCGAGCTCCGGCTTCTCTAAAACATCTCTTGGCCGACCTGTGTAAATTTCAAATTACTGAAGATTTGGGGTGTTATTTAGGTGTCCCCATAGTTCATGGGAGAGCCTGAACCAGATCCTATCAATTTTTGTTGGAGAGAGTTGCCAATCGTGTGTCAGCTTGGAAGATGAAGCTCCTTAGTGTAGCGGGCAGATGCACTCTTATTAAAGTCGTCACATCGGCAATCCCTTCATATGTAATGCAGGTTGCTTGGCTCCCAGAGCACCTTTGTAACCAACTGGATCTGTGCAATCGCAAATTCCTTTGGGGCGAGTCGGAGTTTGATAGAAGGATTCATAATGTGAGTTGGGATTCCATCTGTCTCCCCCGCCATTAGGGAGGACTGGGCCTTTGCAAGTGTAAAGACATCAATCGAGCTTTCTTTGCTAAATTGGGTTGGAGGTTGATGAGGGAGGATTCTAATTTATGGTGTCGGGTTTTGAAAGGGAAATATTTAAATGGGAGTAATCTCCTCTCACAACCGGTATACAAACTGCTCACCCGTGTGGAAGGGTATCCTTCAAGCCCGTGATGTGCTTCATCAAGGCCTTAAATGACAACTTGGTGATGGCTCTGATATTAACTTCTGGTATAATCTTTGGGTGGGTTCCAGTCCTTTGATCCAGAGTAGAGTGGAGGAATTATCGAATGAGGATACTTGAATTAAGGTGAATCATTTTATCACTCTTGAGGAGCGCTGGGATATTAGTAGTCTTGTTGTCATTTTGCCCCGGGATCGAGCGGAAGAAATTCGTGGAATCCCTATCCCTCGAGATGTCTGAGCGAAAGATGAATTGTATTGGGCAGCGGATTCTAGTGGTTGTTTCTCAATTAAATCGGTGTACAATTTATTACAAAGCAGAAGAGAAGATCATCAGTGAGAGATTGTTGATTGGAAATGGGTGTGGAATCTAAAGTGTCAGGAAAGAATAAAATTTTTTCTTTGGACTGCAGCCCATAATCGAGTTTTAACAAACCAAGAACGGGTGAGAAGGCATTACGCCATAGATGCCCCAATGCCCTTTATGTCATTCGGAGGTGGAAACGATTTTACATATTTTGAGAGACTGCGAAAAAAGTCGTTGGGCTTAGGAGCTCCTGCTATGAGAATCCTATCTCCATCGCTTGACATTTTCTTCTAATGAAGTTTTTGCTTGGTTGAATCAGAACTGTCGCTCTCATGCAATCCATATGAATCTTCCTTGGTCAATCGAGTGAGGTCTCCATCTTGCTGTAGGTTATGCAAAAAACTCCTTTGCGACTGCCGCTCAAAGTCGAGAATCTTTCCATAAGATGGGTCGGTGGATCCGTTGGTGTCCTCCTCCTTTAGGATGCTATAAACTCAATACGGATGGTTCTGTCTATTTGCATTCTGGATTAGGAAGCATTGGTGGTATTCTCAGAGATGAGTATGGTTTTTGAGTTCTTGGTTTTATCGCAAATTTGGGAATGTTCGATATTGATCTTGCAGAGATTCATGCAGTCTATGAGGGGCTTTTAATCTTGATGGAACTGAGGTATTCTCCCGTGGTTATAGAGGTTGACTCCAAATCGGTGGAAACAATGTTGAAGTCTTCTAGCCCAATTTTCCATCCCAACTCTCATTTATTGAATGAGTGTCGTAGTCTGATTCGTCATATCCCAATCCGTGATATTCACTATGTCCCTAAAGAGGGCAATGTTTGTGCTGATGCCATGGCAAAGTTGGGTCACAGATTTCCTCCAGGAATTCATAGGTTTCAATCTCCTCCTAGGGAGATTCTTCCTCTCTTAAACAATGATGTAAGAGGCATAGCCTCCTTTAGAAGCTAGTTGTGTCTTGGTCTTCCACTTGTAACCAAAAAAAAAAAAAAAAAAAAAAAGAATCTGGGTAGATATTTTCTGAGTGCTTTAAGGCCTGTTCCTGTATTTCTCCTAGCTGGGTAATTTGGGGGTGAAATCTGGCACCATACTAAATAGCTTAAGTACTGCAAATTTCAAAATTCAAAGATGTCCTAAGCTTTTGTGTCACAAGACCATAAAGCTCCCTAGTACGTCCACTTTGATACAATGGTTCTTCTATGTTTTTAGCCTTCTGTTATTTCAATTCATTACATTGAGAACATATTGACAGTAACAGTTATCAATCCTCTTATGGTGGAGGATAATTTTTCACTTTCTTTCTGTTATTTCTATGTTTTTCGTTCTTATTTGGCCTATTCCATGGGCTCTCTCTCAGAAACGCAAAAGAGAAGTTACGAGGATTTGCAGGTGCATCAGACAATTAATGCAACTGTGGAGAATGTGCAGACAATTACTTGGCAAGATTTTTGTGGTTTTACTGAAAAAGATAACCAAATTACCTCAAACTTTTCCATCTTATAAAATATTAAGTTGTGGAATGTAGGTTCTATCAATACCAGAGTTGGCCAATTGTCTTGACGAGAAGCATTAATGACTGAATTGCTAGGTTCCTCTTCTGGTTTTAGTTCTTGTAAATAGATAGGATCTTTTATTTATTTTTTTTTGACTTCTTCACCTTGCTTTCCTTTTTCTTGCTTTTTATGTTGTTGTTCAGGTATACATGTAAGACCAACACACTGATGCAATGGGAAGAATAAATGAATTTAAGACATTGTTACATTGTTTCTTTTATACAGTACTTCTCTTTTAATGATTGCCCTTCACCCCATTTTTAAGTTATCTTTTCACTATGTTTTGAGACAATTAGTATTTATTGTATATGGCCAGTCAATGACAGGGTGGAGAGGAGTCTACTAGCATGCATTGTGCATTTTGTTGTTTATATTCGTGGTAAAATTGGTGACAAAATATTCATTAAAAAATTTGTTGCTAAATATTTTTTGGTAATATATTCATCCCTAAATTTATGACAAAATATTCGTCACAAAATTCGTGATAAAATAGTTATCACAAAATTCGTGGCAAAATTCTCATTGTAAATTGCGTGACAAAAACCTCATCATAAAGTTCATTGCAAAATATTCATCGCAGTATTTGTCACAAAATTCGTGACAAAATATCGATCACAAAATTCTTGGCAAAATCTTTGTCACAAAATTTGTGGCAAAATCCTCGTTGCAAAATTTGTGACAAAACACTAATTGCAAAGCTCGTGGTAAAATAATTGTCGCAAAGTTCATGACAAAATATTCGTTGCAAACTTCATGGCAAAATGTGTCACAAAATTCGTGGCAAAATATTTGTCACAAAATTCATGACAAAATATTCATCATAAAATTCGAGACAAAACACTCGTCGCAAAGTTCATGGCAAAATATTCATTACAAAGTTCGTGGTAAAATATTCGTCGCAAAGTTCATAACAAAATATTCATCGCAAAGTTTGTGACAAAATATTCATCGCAAAATTTGTTGTAAAAAACCGTCACCAAGTTCATGACAATTCGGGACAAAAAATCCATCACAAAATTTGTGGTAAAATATTCGTCGCAAAACTTATGACAAAAGATCTGTCGATAAATTCATAGATAAATTTTCATCGCCAAATTTATTGTTAATTTGCTACAAAATTTTGAAGCTTTCGTCGCAAAATTTTACGATAACATATTTGTTACGAATTTTTTTTCATCCCAAAAGTTTTTTGTGACAAATTTTTTTTATTTTTTTGTCACAAATTTCGTAACTAAATAGACATCTTTTTGTAGTGTGTGCTGTAGGTTGCAAGTGGGCTAGTATTCTATTTATGGGGGCGGAGGAGAGGGGGGCAGAGGGCACGTCGACATGTGAAAAAGCTGCAATGTTTGCCATTGTCAACTTGTGTGAGCTTGATGTTGACTCACCAAAGGGACCACGTTAAATGAATCGTATCGAAAAGGGGAAGTTATCCTTTTGTTTAGATAAGAGTAAACTGATAGTATACATCACTAACCAGTAGCAAGATGGAAAAGAAACTTGGGACTCCGACCTGGAAACTTGTACATGGTCTAATCGTCTATTTTCTCTTCATTATTAAATTATTATTTTACGGTATGATAATATGGCATTCGTTGCTGAACATTAAAGACAAAGAGGAATTGTAGGTCCTAGCAATGATGGGTTGATCTTATGAACCCTTGAATAATTTGCTTAAAACACATACAAACATATATATATATATATATATATATATATATATATATATATATATATTTCTCATTGATGCAGGACCAAAAAATGATAAATCGAAATCAAGCAACAATGATCTCACAAATTTTGAAATAATTTCGAAATCCAGCAAGAACAATTCAAAATTTACTAAAGGGGAGCAAGTCTAATGCCAATGCTACATAGAAATTTCTTATTGAGGGGCCTACACAAAAACGGGGTGTCACAATGCCCATTTTGGAGGGTTTTTCTAGTTCTAGAGACGGATAGAGTGAGTTTGGAGGATTTAAATGCAAGTCCTCAAAGTTTTCATGTAATTAGGGAAGCGACAAACTTAAACACAAATAATTTTGTGTAGTTAATTAGTGAGGAACTTAGCCATGACTAAAGAATTTGTTACTAAAGTTTATCACGAAAATATTTATGTAGCTAAGCTAATTACCGATGAATTTTGTCACAAAAAGTTTTCCTCACTAAATTTAGTTATGAATATTGTATTCGTGAAAAAATTTAGCCATAAAATTGCCATTCATCCCAAAATTTGTAAAGATTTGTTTGTTTCATGACTAACTTTGCAATGAATATTTTTTTATGGTTAATTAGCTACGAATTTGTGACGAGAAATTTTTTATAGCTAATTAGCTATGAATTTAACGATAAAAGTTTTTTTGTCGCTAATTAATCACGAATTTAGTCATGAATACATTATTCGTGGCTAATTTTGCCACAATTGAGTTTTCGTCACTAATTTCATCACGAAATAGCGATGAAATCTATTTTAATCCCTAATTTCATTGTAAAATAGTAATTAATTAATTTTGTCACTAAATTTTGTCACTAAAATCGTGTTTTTTTTATATATATATTGATCGTGATTGATGGTAATGGCTATGAAAAACCTTCAACATTCTAATTTTGTTCCATCCAAGTCTGCAGGACTTAACAATTAACTAAGCTCATTGTGTATAGATTCACCTGGGGGTCTCCTTGACTCCATCCACCTCCCAAGAGACCATCTTCTTACATGGATTCCAACTGTGATTTGTCATAAAAAACCTCATTTGCAAATAAAATATGCATGTTCCAAGGAACTTCTCAAAACAAAATAAAAATGCATGCCAAATAAACCAAATTTAACTAATATAGAATTTTTTTTTAATTATTTTATACATGAATAACAATTATTAGCAGTTAAACAATCAAATATTAATATCAATCATCAACTATTGATCATTAGTCTTGTTTTCATGAATTTCATCCATCAAACCAAACAAGCCTAAGCATACAAACCAAGATATATGGATATCCCAGACTTCATGCATTTATCAAATTTCAAATTTTTGAATTTGAAGAAAAAAGAGTTGTACTTTTATCGATTTTTATTTTGGTTTTGGACGTCAAACTGTTGTTCTGTTAAAAGTTTATTTCTGCTGCTACTAACATCCCTTTTCTCTCGACATTCAAAATTTTGGGTAAATAATTTTTGGATTAGAAAATTTATTAATTAAAATTAATACAATATACTATACTTTTTCTATTGATTAGATTATTGAACTTTTTTTGTCTTTTATCTATGTAATGCGGATCACACAGAGGAATACAATATACATTAGAATATACTATACTATACAATGAATTCGACGTAGTAATATTAGCGGTTCTTTTCGATAAAATTTGACAAATAAAAATGATACACTAAGCATACAGAGAGAGCACACTTATCCCACTGTATAAGAATAAATGGGACATACAAAATTGTTCTATTTATAAAAGAATTAAAATCATAAGTCATACGATAAAATTATAGGAAGAGTGGTAGAACATAGATTGAAACTAGAAATAAGTGTGTTTCATAACTAATTTAGATTTATATCAGAGCAATCTACCATTGAAATAATTCACTTGTTAAGATAGTTGATAGAGATATTTAGAACACAGAAAAGAGATCTACATATAGTATTCATAGATCTAGAAAAAGCGTATGATAGACTTCTCATGGACGTATTGTGGTGGGTGCTAATCTAATAAAAAAATGATATTTTTGAAATATATTAATTTTATTAGGGATATATATATGAAAGAGTTGTGACCAATGTAAGAACTTGTGGGGTTTGAGTGATAATTTTCCTATTAACATTGGGTTTCATTAAAATTTAACATTAAGTCTCATACTATTTTCAATAATAATAGATGAAATAATAAAAAATATATAAAATGAAATATCATGGTATATATTTTTCGCAAATGATATAGTATTGGCTAATAAAATTAAAGATGGTATTAGTACTAAATTAGAGTTATGGAGAGTCATATTGAGATCCAGAGGTTTTAGATTGAATAGATCCAAAACTGAATATATGAGATATAGATTTAGTAGCAACCATCAGGATAATGAGGAAATGATTAGGTTAGAGGGAACAGAAATATCAACAAGTGAACGATTTAAATATTTTGATTCTATCATTTAAAATGATAGGAATATAGATGGGGTTGTGAACAATAAAATTCAAATGAATTGGATAAAATGGAAAAAAGTATTAATAGCTACGATCATACAATATGATTACATTTAAAGGAAAAATTCTATAGAACTGTAATAAAACCTATATTATTTTATGATATTGAGTGTTAGGCCATTAAATAACAACAAGAGTAAAAAAAAAATTACAGTAACTAAAATGAGAATATTTAGGTAGATGTGTGGCAAAACTGGAAAAAATAAAATTAAAAACGATGAAATACGTAATAAATTAGGGGTTAGTTCAATTATAAATAAGATGCGAGAGTACCATCGAAAATGGTTTGAGTATGTACGACAAAAATCCAAGAACGCATCTGTTAGGAAAATCGAACTTAAATATAAGAGATTTAATAAAATATAGAGGTAAGCTATTGAAAATCGGGATGCAAGTTATTTGTAAAGACATGATAGTTATGGATTTAGTTGAGAAAATGGTTTTAGATAGGAATGAGTGGTATAGGAAAATCCATATAAATTAAATCAATACTTTTTTTTCATATTTGTCTCTCACGTGATCGATGTCAAATTTTTAAAATAAAAGATTTAGATTATTATTGTTTTTGTCATTATAATAAGGATCACAATGGTCCAATTGGTCAAGTCAATAAACCTTAGCGAGTCTCCCATATCATGTTATCTTATTTAAAGAAAATGAAAATGCACCTTGGGCCTTTGAGAGGCCCCTTATGTTTAGAGTTGGGGTCATGAGGTTAGGTTCTTTGGGCTTCGCTTAGACAGAAATTCAAAATTCAGAAATGTCAATGGGCTTGCCTGATATTCCCTTGAGAAAAATTCTTTCTTTCTTTGGCTAGAAATTATTTTGCTCTATTATGGTCTCAGACATTTCAAAGTGGCTATCATTATTATTATTTTACTCCCTTTGTTTGGGTCCAGAGATAAAAGTATTGAATAATAAAATTAAAAAAATTATTACTTTTTTTTTATAAGGATACAATGTGCTTTCAATTAAATTAACTTCAACCTCGATTAATCGCATTTTTTTATATTTTTATAAAACAAGGGAAAATATCGATGTTTATCTTTTTTATTTTTATTTTTTTTATATTTTCAATTCTAGAACCGATTGCAAAATCATTTGAAATTAGAATCGAAACCATTTAGAATTGGAATCATTTAGAAGTGAAATTAAGAATCGATAATTGTCAAGTTTAGAATCGAAATTAATGATTTTGAAATCATGGTCATATCTAGAAATGACATAACAACAAACTCAAAAATTCTTCAACAACCCATATCAACTGGCTATCCTAATAGGCGTGATTCAAATTAGGTTGGCATAGTCTGTGGCCATTAGCTGTGCTTAGTTGTTTTTGTTTTAATTAAAACAGTGGTTAAGTAGTTTATACTACTCAACACATGTCAATATCTCCTACCAATTTAAAGTACACTTCATTAATATGGATTATAATGTAAATAGTGTTTTTTTCTTGTATTTACTATTTTATTAATTGTATTTACATTTTTAAGGAGTAAAAAATTCTACTCTGAGTTTAATTATCCTTGTACTGGAAGCATGCTAAAAGTAGACTAGATTTACAAAGGATATGGCGCACTTGCTTGTGAATGTCTATCTCCTTAAATAAACTTAAGGCACTTGGAATTAAGTGCGTAATTGGGAAGTGCCGGACAAGTGCGTCTAAAGCAGGCGGGGGTTTCGCATTGCATATGGAGATGGTGATTTGAGCAAGAATCAAAGGAGGCGGACACACACAACCTATAATTTTTTTTTTCTTTTTTTTTAAGTGGATACTTGCTGCCAATTGGTGTCTGGATTTAGCCCGATTAATCTGGCTAAATATTGTGGGGCCTATGAAAAAGTTAGCTCCCCAATGCTTGTTTTTCTATTTTTAAAATTCGAACTCGAGATCTTGATTAAGAAGATTTAGTGTCTAACTGTTACACCTACAGATCACTGGTCACACAATCTATAATAGAATACTATAAAACTAGCTTTGGGACATCAAATATGACACTATGAGAGACCACACGGGAAAACAACCAAACAAAGGAGAACCCCGGAATTGCATACTCCCCTTGGACCATTAATCGCAAATCTGTGACCACTATGGACCATTAATACAAACAGATCCAAGAACCATAATTAATATATGAAGGACATATCGTTTTAAAATTTGCCTATTCACTCCTTATCCTCTTTGTCATGGCATGTATGGAGTTTACTAAATTTGAATTTTTTTTCCCCCTAAAATATACATAAACACATGCACCAATTCTGTGGCTACAGCACACCTACAATGCTCGGATATTTTTTTGTCATGGTTCTTTTAATACTTTGGATTCTGGTGGTGTTATCAAATTTAAAAAAAAAACCAAAAAAAATAAAATAAAATACTTTGGATTCTTGATGTCTCGTCCACCCGACCAGACCCACTAGGCCGCCACCAGGGCACAGGTTGGTCCTCCGGTGACATTAACAGTCCATCCAATTCAGCCCGCTTGGTTGATATTTCCATCGTCTCAAGAGGTTAGGTTATATTTTGAATTTAATTTTTTTCAAAAGAATATCATTAAAAATTCTACTTTTTTATTTTTTATATTTCTTAAATTTTGGAGAATTATTTTAAATGATATGAAATTTGGGATTTTCTAAATATTATTTTCCAAATATAAATAATGGAATAAATTAAAATATAATATCCAAATAGGGGAAAAAAAAGCTCTAAACACTAAGAGGTGTTTGATTTGATTTAGTATAAGCAGTAAATTTAACTCTAATTCATTATTATGACTGTTTGAATGAGTAATATAAAATTTTTAAATCTTCTATAATAAAGAGTATGAAAAAAGTTTGTTGACATTTAAGAATATCTTATAACATGCAATTTGCGGATGTATGGTCAAAATCTTTATTTCAATTCATATTTTTTGTCCGTTTCATAAGTTTAAATATCAAACCAGTTCTTCATGAATTTTTATATATATTTTATATTATGCGGTTAAAAGATATCATGTATTTTGAAAATATTTAAATTTTTTATTTTTTTTTATATTTCTATATACATAACAATAAGTTTTTTTTATATAAATTCATTTTATTATAATATTTTATTAAAACAATAAATTATTAAAGTTTCATATTATTATATTAATTTCATCTCTAATATAACATTAGAGCGATATTCAAACTTTAAAAAAAAAAATATATATGTATCATAGTCAAATTCTTTAAAAAAAAAATTATGAAAACTTTTCAAGAAAATTGCTTGTTCTCGCAATTTCAAATTATAAAACTTTATGTTCAAGAATGTGGTTGTTCTGGAAGATTAATTTATTGCAAACGTTCGAATGATTGAATCATTAAAAGGAAAAATAAAAAATTGGCTCTGTCAAGTCTCCTTAAAAAATTTGAGTTCAACAAGAGTTGCATTCCAAAACGTAATATCAGTTTTACATTTTATATTAATGATTATGCCGGCAGATATTTGATAAGAAAAATATAAAATTGGACTAGCCGACGTACGACTTGATTGCTCCTTTTGTCCCTCTCCAGTAACAATTTTGCGTTTGTTATCTCGTGTATCTCCCCATCCTTTCATTAGACAACGTGATGTGACGATGAAAATGATCGAACATTAAGAAGTGTCGACACCATATTCCTGCATCTTCATCTTTCTCGAAAGCATAAACATGATGTCGACTTTAAATTTTGATATAATTAAATTTCCTTTTAGATGGTCGCGTATGGTTATAATGTTTTCAAATTGTAAACCGACATAATATCACAAAGAATGGGGATGGAGGATTTTTTCAATATTACAACGACGTCGTTTCAATGTGGCCGTGCTGAGATCCGCATTAATTAAAAAAAAAAATCATTATGAGTGCTACACGTGTTCAATCACTCGTTTTTATTTGGTAACATTTCCCGGTAAACGTTAAACAAATTCTAAAGATGTAAGACATCCACTTCCATACGTAGTTATAAAACTCATATCGACTCGTTGATCGGATCAGGTAACTCTTCATCCGTATAATATACGGATCGGTTCATTAGATTAATCATTTATATAATTGATTCGAAAAAACTTACGTGTCAATGCGGGTTAATCGAAAAATCGTATAATTCACGGATTTATATCTAACTCAGAGAGAGAGAGAGCGCAACTCAGTCACAGAGACATAACCATCGTTCCGACCAGAGAAAAAGAAAGAGAGATATAGAGATAGAGAGATTTTTTGGATTTGTTATCTACGTGTGAATCTCCGATAATGTCGATCGTCATTCCGACCTTCAAGGAAGATCCCGTTCTTTCCATTGTTCGTTTCACCTCCGAACTCACTTGGGGCGATGCTGGTCCTAAGGTTGCGGAGGTACAAGTTGGGAGCTTATGTGTGGAGTTACAAAAATGTATAGTGATGAGAAGATGATTAGATTTAACCTCCTTCCGTCCGTCATTCTCACCTTTGTAAAAGTTACCCAACACAAAGAAGAAGAAGATTAGATGGGCAAAAAAAGAAGTGGGTTCCGTCATTCTCACCTCTGTAAATGTTACCCAAAGAAAAGGAGATTAGATGGGCTAGAAAGAAAGTGGATTGCGTGTGCCATTGTTGTCTTCCACGTAGCATTCCTTCCCAAATATGGATTAATACCAACATAAAAAAAAAAAATCATTAATATTTTATATTTAAAAAATATAATTATATATATTTTAAAATTTTAAAATAATTAAAAAATAATCAACGGTTAAACCAATTACCTGATGATTTAATCGATTAAACCTTAAAATTTAAGATATATGAGTTAATACACGGGTCGGATTTAATAATTATACTGCACTCGATGAGTTTGACTTCAAAATTTTATCAAATTTTCTTGTGAGAAAATTACCAAAAGCCCTATAGAAGAAATAATATAATTTTTTTGACGTCCCTGGAAAAAGACAAGATGTTTTCCATAAATTTTCTTTTTTCTTTATTTTAAATTTAAAATTAAAAATTTTGAAGTGAAAGCAACCACACACATCCAACCACTTCTCCAAAATTCCTTTGTTTTTTTTCTTTAAATTTTCTGTATTTGTCAATTTCGTACTTTTTTTTCCTAATTTTACAAATTCTGCGTATGCTTTTCGTTTATTGAATAAGTAAACAACAAAAGAATTTAGTTAGAGAAAACAAAGAAGCAAGTATTTTGGTATGACAATTTGGTAAATAAATAATAAGAAATGCACACCCCTCCCTCCCTCAGAAAAGAAAACAGAAAAGTTTTCCATCTAACAAGGGTAGCAGCAAACTCAATGAAATAGAAACATTACTTACTTCAATCAAAGGAAGTGACAATTCTTATCAAACCAAAAGGGTCTAATCTACGTGGGGGACTGGACAAATAGATCGTTTGCCCTTTCGTTTTCATTCTAATCCGACAACAGATAATTATTATATGAACAATTTTTTCAACTACGGCTGAAATTAGCATTAATTGATATCCTCCAAAATAGCTGAATTTGTCTGTTAGTTCCAATATTTCTGTCTTCAAACAAGTAGAGTACATAAGAAATTCACCAATCTATGCGTAGAATTCAAGCAACAAACAATATTCTTTGGTTTGAGATGAGTTTTAACCTATAAAAGTTATTCTTCAACTATTTCTTTTTTATTGGAATGGACCCATGAATTTAGAATATTGGGTTTTAAGGTTTTCCTTTGAAATGATTAGGGTTGTTAATCTTTCATTCTAGATGAAATCCGTTTGAGCGGTACGAGAAATGCTAATTGTGAGTCATTTTGAGTGAGTTTTGCATTAAAATGCCTTTAAAAGGATAGTTTAGTAGTTATAATCATATCTTCCAATCCACTAATTTCGAATTCAAATTCAAACAGAAAAAAAAAAAAAAAGATTTGCATTAAAGTTGATGTGGAGGGGGAAAAATGAATTATCAAATTAAATCTCATATCTATCATGATTTTATGCACTGGATTGCTCAATTACATTGCTTAAATAATGAATTGCATATGCATTTGATATAGAAATCTGAGTAAAACATTTGAGGATTATGGTAAACACTTTAAGTAACTCCATAATTTTCTTTAGTTGATGTAGAGGATCGAAAAGTTTATTTTATATATCAATCCTTGAGAGAATTTAAAAGGGGCATTCGATTCTGAGTACAGAGAAAATTGAAACAAACTTAAAATCTCTCTCTCTCTCTCTCTCTCTCTCTTGTTATTCGGAGTAGGCCTTTTTTTTTTATATAGAAATCGGGTAGATTTAATTCAATTGAATAACAAGAAAAATAAATTTATTCATCGTTAATCTTTGTAAATGTTGTCCCATGTTATCACACAGAGTCTCCAACTATTTATAAAAATTAAATTTGAGGCATGGTTAGTGTCGTGCCGCCATAGCTCGCGCGGGACAGCACTTTTGTCTCGCGCGGGACAGCACTTTTGTCCGACCCAATCGGAACTTGACATTTTTTTATCCTATTTGGGTTGCTCCAAGTCACGTACTTTTTTTAGTGCTCTGGTCTCTCTCTCTCTCTCTCTCTCCCCCCCCCCCCCCCCAAAAAAAAACACTCTTTGTCTTTTTCTTTTGACCTCCCACCTTCGCCCAGCTGCGGCGGCCAGAATTCTTTAAGTTTTTTGACAGCAGCAGCCTCACAAAGGGCAAAAGTGACAAGAAAGAGACTAGTCCGAGGGGGGCAAATTCCTGATCATTTATTCGGAAGGGCAAAAGTTTTAGTCCCTTCCGGTTGCGTTATCCTATCTCTTTGGGGTAACTGTAACTCGCCTGAATTTTTTTTTTTTTTTTGGTGAAGTAAGTTTATCAAACAAAGTGGATGAAATTTAAGAAATTAATAGTTCACCAAATATTTTATCCTCGTGGCACATATGCCCTGGTCACCATTAATGCACAATATTCCAAGTAAGAGAAATTACTATAAGCCAACAAAACCAAAAAAAAAAAAAAAAACCTTGATTGATGCGCACGATGAGGAGTTGGATAAAGAAAACAAAGGAGTTAGTTTTGAATCTAGACGCCAGCTGCAATAGTGTCATTATCGCAACCAATTGCTGATCTGATCTCTTTTCGCTCTTTTTGCTCTTCTTCATCCATCGTATCACAAAGGGTCTTACCTTTTGTCTCAGGCAAACAGACCACAAACAGACTTGAGAAACTAATCACCAATCCAAACACTCCATATGACACAAACCCATTGTTCTTCCTCCCTGCACCAACCACCACCGGACTAAACACACCGCCAAGCATCACCCCCTGCCTCACCATGGACACCGCGGAATTCCTCACACATGTGGGAAACAATTCCAATGAGTATATAAGCAATATGTTGAATGCAGTGCAGGCAGAAAAGAAAGAAACCAATTCGAAGCCCACTTGCAATCTCATCCACCCTTGTTTACCCACCACTACACTCATCACACTGCATATTCCGCTTAAAATACCAAAAACCATCAAGGAGCTTTTTCGCTTAATTTTTTCAACGACAAAGAATGTGATTAAGGAAGATGGAAATTCCGAAACAGCATTAAACGTGACACTCAAGTAGAGATTGAAGGACAAGTTTCCAAGCCCCAAAGGCATTCCATAGTAAACCATTCCAATTCCAAAACTGGTCAACATAACCATTGATAGCCTCCCAAGAGCCCATTTTTTCTCTAACAAGACTTTGATGGCCGAGTAGAAATTGATATTATTCCATGTCTCCTGCTCCAGGGATAAGCCTGAGAAGCTCCATTTCATATTCTCATTCTCCGTGGCCATACTCTTGAGCGTTGATATGGCCTCTTCTTTTCGTCCTTTTACTAGCAGCCATCTTGGAGATTCACGAACTATCAAGTGAATGAAAATACAGTAGAATATTGATGGCAAAGAAGTCCAAATGTATAGATTCCTCCAAGAGCTACCTCTATTGGCATAGGCCATGGCTGGGAGTGACAAAAACCCGAGAGTGAAACACACGAATCCCATAATACCCACTGGTCCTCGCCACCTTTTACCCACCAGTTCTGATGATAAAACTAAAGAACAACCTCCTATAGCTCCGCGACCAAATCCGCTAAGGAATCTCAGTACGGAGTACATCCAAACATTGGTCACAAAAGCAGTCGCCAATGCAGCAAGTGACATCAGCAAGCAGGTAAGCAACAACAATTTCTTGCGACCAAGTGTAGAGTCAGCAAGTGTAGATAGGAGCAGTCCTCCCAAAAGACAACCAATGAAAAAGGCGGATGCTGGTAAACCGACAATTAGCGAGCCAGTACATTCAAGATTCCACTCTGAAATGGTGGAGGTGGAAATGGGCAAGTCCCAAGACCATGAGTTGTTTGGGAGATGACATATGTTGGTGAGGGAGCTGTTGCATGAGCCATCGGGGGTATTGCAATGCCATGTGGGCTCGGCATCTACGAAAATGCTGATGAAGGTTTGTTGCGCGTCGAAGAGCCACGCGATGGAGACAAGGACGGCTTGGAGGAACTGTGCGAAGCTTAAATCCCCAATGCATTGTTCAATGGTATTTTCTACAGTACCGTAATGGTGCTGGTATTGGAATTTTGGGGTTTCTGATTCGTCGGGAGAGTTCTGTTGAGTGGTTGTGAGAAGTGGAGTAGAGTCGGCCATTGTTATTGTGTGCTAGGTTGCAAGCGAGCCAGTGGGATAGTATTCTATATATAGCGGAGGATGGCGGAGGGGGTGCGTGGACATGTGGAAAAGCTGCTGTGTTTGCCATTGCCAACTTGTGTGGGCTCAATCTTGACTCACCACAGGGCCCACATTACTTGAACGTATCCAATGAGAAGTTGTCCTTTGTTTAGATAAGAGTAAATGATATCATGCCTCACTAACCAGCAGCAAGAAGGAAAAGAAACTTGTGGCTCCTAACTGGAAACTTGTCCATGGTTTAATTGTCTGTTTTCTCTTCATTATTAATTTATTATATTATTTTAAAGTATGATGATGTAGCATTCGTTTGCTGAATACTAAAAACAAAAAGGGATTGTAGGTCCTAGCAACGATGAGCTGATCTTATGAACCCTTTCTCGAATAAGAAGTTATATGCATGCATGCATGCATGTATGTATGTATGTATGTATATGTATTTCTTATTGATGCAGGACCAAGGCACCATAAATCTAAATCAAGCAACATTGATCTCACAAATTTCTGAATCCACCAAGAGCAATTCGAAATTTACTAAAGGGTAGAAACTCTAAAATGGATATCTTTATTCTGAAGAAAGGGAAAAAATATCAAATGCCATCATTTTAATTTTGTGAAACAACACCGTTTTTGGCAATTTCGACTTGAATGACGGCCCACAAAATATTGAATCTGATCTGAAAGTGAAGACTCCCATCCAAAAAAAATGGCTATCATATATCGGCTATTTTGACACTTTTTTCTTACATTTTACTTGAACTTTGATTTGATTAATCATTTTAAAAATTTCATCTAATTGCCTCTACTTCATTTTTCAACCCATACACAAAATGATTCCATAGGTTGAAGGCACTCTTTTATTATGACCAATCATTTGGCCTCCAAATATCATAGGCTTGATTTGCTCGCCAATAAAGTATAGCTTAACCGACACCATTCCCTTTTCCCTTATAAAGATCTTGAATTTGAGTCTCTCTATAAACACAAAAAAAAGGCTCAAGGTGCTCACGCATACTGTTCACTCTAAACTCCATCTTCATTGCTTAGTTATTATGATTCATAAATTTCCTTGAACTTCTCAAAACAGCATGATGCATTACAAAATATTATCGAAAAAAATTTTATTTAATTTAAGATTATTGTACAAAATAAGAGTATATGTTACAAAAATTTTGCCAAAAAAACATTAAAAAAACCAAAAATCTTGCATGAAATTTCTCAAAATTTCACAAGAAAATAATAGGACACCAAGGTATTTCAGTACTATCAATAACATTCCGAATTCCATACCAGGAATCAAGCCTTTCTTTTTTAATGTCGTATCAATTTATGAGCTGTCCTTGAAGGGTCAATCATAAAAGAAAAGAGGGAAAAAAAGTTAATTAAGTTTAGTATATTGCTTTCACTACTAGAAAAATGACTTTTAGCGACGGAATCATCCGTCACTTGAAAATAATATTTTTGTCACTAATAACTATCAGTGACGGATCAAATCCGTCGCTAATGTATTCAGTGAAAGTAATCTCGCTAATTTTAGCGACGGAATCATTCCCTCGGTAAATATTGCGACGCGTTAGCGACGATTTTATCCGTCGCTAAGTACAGATCAACGCTAATCTGTCGTTGATTTTGGCATTAATAGCGATGGATTTTCTAACGGATAGCTTGCCTCGCAAAGATATCCATCGCTGATCCGTCGGTGAAGAGTATATTAGGGCCAAATGATTAGCAACGGATTAGCGATGATATATTTAACGACCCCAAAAATCGTCGTTGTTCTGTTGGTAATCAGCGATGGTTTAGCGACCGAAACTTTAGCGAAGCAAAGGGATTATGTCGCAAATTCCTCAAAAATTAGTGACGGATCTGCGTGGCCATAGTTTCCATCGTTGATTTTCGTCGGTGATTCGTCGGAAAAACCTTTTCTTGGTCAACAGAATCAGTGACTAATCAGCGATGAGATTTTTTACTGACGGAATATATCCGTCGGTAATCCGTCACTGATTTCGTTTTACTGCACCACAAATTTTCTTTTAAATCTGTAACGTGTGACCTGTAAATCCAAAGATCATTTTTCAAAAACCTATATTCCAATAACCTGTAAATCAATGTACCTATACCAATGCATTTATGAGATTACCTAGTATATCAAAAGTTCAAATTCCCAAAGTTCATTTTAAAAAAGAAAATGAACACAATATTGTGTGACTGAAACTCAAATATTACAACATATAAAAAAACTAAATAAATTAAAGTACAGTCTCATGTACCGTGCGTGCAACAAATACATCAAACATGTGTTTAAAATGAACAATAAAAAAGAAAGTAGAAGACATTATGTGTTCATCAAAGTATAACTCATAATGTTCCATGAAACAAAGGACAGCAAGAGAGAATCGTCAAATTCATTGAGTTGGGTCTGGGGACTGGGTGCTATCACAGCCAAGTGGTGTATGTTGGATACCTATTTGTAATAGGATCTCACGAATCTGTGCCTCGGTTTGCTCTCTCACTTGGCTTTGCACTTCTTCCAATAGTTCACTCCGCATGTTCTGTATGACTTGATTTCTCATTTTATCCATCATTTTATCAATCTCCTCCTTAGTATACATCTGCGTGGAAGGCATGTTGGGAGCTGAAGTGGTACCAGAGGACATTTTGGATGCTATGTCATCAATTCTCTCTCCAAAGCCATATACACATCCCTGTGACCTCACACCACGAGCCGGCATCAAACTCTAACTGACTAGCATTATCAGATCCATATTTCTCTTCAAGAAATTGTTTGTACTTGCCCTACATCAAGCATACATAATTAGATTTCTGAAACGATTGATAAAACAAAAACAATAATCAGAATACATGAAATGAGATTAAGCTTCAATGTGTGTGTGTGTGTTGCAATCAGTCTTTGCATTAAAGCTTCGGAGATAAGTATGACTGGAGTGTGGCTACAATCAGTGTTAAATCAGCAGTCCTTGCTTAGTCAGTTAGCCTCTAGCTGGAATATCTGAGACATGGGAAGTTGCAATCTTATGGAAATATCCTCAAAGATGGCAGCTGAGGTCTAGTTCACTTCACTCTTGACTTATTTTTGTGTACCTCCATCTTGACACCAGAAAATAAAAGAGAGGAAATTGGATCAGGAAACTAAGGATCTACTGTTGTATGTCCCAGAACAGTTTTGGTGAAGCAAAAAATAAGGCAGCTATTTTGCTGCAGTTGAAAGGTCATCCGAGGCTGAAAGATAATGTTGTGCTTTCATAGTGTGCTCAGCTGATGCAGAAACCCAATATCATGATTTCATTGTATGGCTTTCTTGTATGCCTTTTTCTCTCTTAAATATACTCCTCTTACTAACCTAGGTCTTTTCAATCCTCCCACAGATTCAATCAAAACCAGTGAAGAGGCTATGCAGAACCCATGACATAATCACAGTTAATGGTGAATTCCCAGGACTAACTTTGGAAGTACACAATGGAGATACTCTAGTGATCAAAGTCCAAAACAGTGCTCGCTACAACATCACCTTGCATTGGTAAACATAACTTATATTTGATTATTCACATCAAAACTGGATATACATTCACCAATTTACCACTTAAATCAGTAAATCTAAGACCATAACTCAGTAAGGTAAAAGGGTCCCACATGGCACATGATTCAAGCGAACACGTGCATGTTAACAACTGCATATATGGGCAAGTCAAACATCGCGTCCACCCATTTTCTCAAATTTTCTTTTTGATTATCAGGCATGGAATCCGTCAGATACATACACCATGGGCGGATGGACCTGAATATGTGAGACAATGCCCAATCCAATAAGAACATTCACTGCCCCAACAATAACTTCTAGGACCCTCCTTTTTCCATAAAAATTCATATTCCATGAGACAGCTAAAAGATACCACAGGACTTGGAATAGATATGTAAATATTAGAAAAAAAATAAATAATAATGAATGTCTCTTACACTAATTGATTCCAACTTCTTGTCAACGTACTGTCCTTTCCCTTTATCACGGTTATGAGTTTGATTGAAGAGTTCAAGATGAGAAACCGATTGCATACTTTCTTGAGCCTGAAAAAAAAAACATTAGTAATTATAAAAAGTGTATTAAAATTATGAATACTCTGTAAAGAAGAAGGAAATACAAACCATCCTCTTCATATGTGTCGCAAAGGGAATGGAATCGAATGTGTGCTTTGTAATTTCTCCTTCTTTTTTGTATTCCGATTTTGTCTAGCAGCGTTTGACTTCTGTTTCCACTTTGTTGTACTCCAATGTTTGTCAATCAACTCATCCCAAATAGTAGCTGTCATATACGGGGGATGACCTTTGGTTTCAGACAAATTGGTTATTCCAATGGCGTCTATTGCTTGCTTCCTTGCTGACAAAAGCATATTCAAATATCTCCGACTGCATGACGCTTTCCATGCATTGTATATCGAAACAGAATCTTCGTCTTGCCATTTAAATGTTTGCTACACTTATTAAGAAGGGAGCAAAAAAAAGTATAAGTTAAATGAGTGAAATGTAATCAAAATTTAGAAAGGATTTTGAAAATCCAACAACATAGTGACCAAATGAGGAATAAAACATTGACTACTAGGGTGCCCACTGTGAGTCAAACATAACAATAATGCTGGATGCCCACTGTTTGGGCTTATTCCTTCTGCAAGCTTTTCTCTTGCTTTCCCTTGTCCCAGGGTGTCTGCCATTAGTTTGTCATATATGACGATAAATCAGACATTTCAGTGGAGCAAGGTCACCACTTCAATATATAATATCATACTGGGAAAAATCTATTGTGACCACTATGGTACCATGTGTATCAGGGGCAGTGGCAATTTCTCCTGCAAGCTCAAGTTCAAGGAGCAATCCATCATAGATCGCAATCTGCATCAGGTAAATTTCTTTCTAAAGTAGATTAGTGGATTATTGCAAAATATTTTTCTTTTCTTTCACATTATCTAACCCAAGAATTCTGGGGATGTTCCTACTTTTTCCTTAGCTGATACCTTTGTGGCCGGTAAAAATTGTTCTCACAAAGACTTTTCACCATATTCAATTATAATTGTTTCTGATCTAAGTTCTTTTTCCCCCCTGCACATTCTCCGGTTGGTGGTTGTACTTCCGGAACATATCATAGATACTAATCTAGTGCCTGTATATCTTAATGATGAAAGCCGCTGGTTGACAGTTCAAACTATGGCTGATGCATTTGCCAACATGTTTTTGCCAAACTGCAGGTACACGGGATTGTGCAAGACAACAGAACCGGAGAGAAGTTAGCAATGTTAGTGGGCAAGTGGGATGAGGCAATGTATTATGTCCTAGGTGATCCAACTACAAAGCCAAAGGGATATGATCCTATGACAGAAGCCGTGTTGCTCTGGGAAAGAGGCAAGTCTATTATCAAGACAAAATACCAACCATAAATAATTATAAAATGACACTTGAATTTGTGTTTCAATTGTTGGACCATTCAAGTCAAACCTCTAATCATACTCCTTGAAAAGTGAAAACAAAACTAATCATTCTCTTTCATCCAGAAGAATAGACGCAATACTGAGGCCTTGTGGGACTTTTCAAGTAAAAGCTTCTCTCTTTCCCTCTCTTTTGCACATACACTTAGCAAACAAACATTCATTCACTGAATTTACATTTTGTGGCATTTCTTGTTGTCTCTCATTCGTGAAGACTAGAGTGCCAGACTTGCTTGTGGAAAGCTGTAAACAGAAACTGAGAACTAAACATGGCCCAGATGGTAACTAAGCCTAATTCTTTAGATTCTTTCATGGGACTTTCTTAGTTTACGTGTTTATTAATCTTCCTATAATTTGCCGATGTATGATGAATTTCAGTGGAGCAAGAGAAATTTAAGATATATATATATGATATTATATCACAATAGATATTATATGATGATTAGATAGTCATCACTAATCGCTGAAAAGAGCATTTAACTCTCCATCTAACTTAAAAAATAAAAAAGAAAAAAAAAGAAAACTATATAATATGATGTATGTTTCTTAAATAGCTGCTCAAAAATCTATATACGTTGAATTTCCCTCTACGTAAAAAAGGTTTTCATGCCCATTTGAGACAATCCTTTTAAGGTAATGTGATATTTACAAAATTATAATTTCACCCAAAAATTTTAAGGAAAAAAGGTCATTAGTTGGGAGGAGCTTCTACCACAATAGGAAAATTTCCCAACCAAATCAAGAAAGGATTTGTTTACGAAAAGAAATAGAAAAGAAAAGGGTTTCTTTCGAATGGTGCTGTTGGAGTTTGGTCAAATAATCTTATCAATAATAGTAGTGGATGGTCCAGCTGTTAATATAAAAATAACCAAATGAATAAGTGCCAAAAGGCATGGCCAGTTGGAGGAGCCGAAGGCATTATTCAGGTAGACTAATTTTGGCATTGTTGTAGGGATGACTTTATGTAGAGAACAGGATAAAACATAAATAGGTCTAGGTCTGAAAAATCAGGAGGACTAAACAAATCAAAATCAAGAAAATAGAGTAAATCCAGCTAGGGCGAACAATCTAGGCAACCAAACTAAACTCATCAAGAACCCAGTTGTTCCACTTATTCCATTTAATATCTACAAAAAATTATTAATTTTTATAAACGAATACTAACCTGAAACTTCTCCCAAAACCCATTCTTTGTATTCCCATTCTTTGTATTCTGTGGAATCTTGCTCCAACTAGGCCACGGCCCAGTCAGATGTCCCTTGATGGCCTCAGTGATAGCGCGGACAATTTTAGGTTTAATAAAGCTATTTACGAAGAAAATATTAAAATTTAAGTCATTAAATGGCATTAAGGCATGAAAATTATTAGAAAATAAACTTTAATAACTTACGTATGATTAGCAGCTTCGATAAACATTCGACCCTCTAGAGTGAGTGGCACATCGGTCCCATGATTTGGGCCTCTACCTTGACAGGCAGAGGAACTCGCAGGAGTCTCAACCTCAGGATTTGGCGCTTCAGTTACAGCAAGGTTCTGCGCCGTATCACTTAAATGTGTTGACCCTCTCCCACTCTCATTTCCGCTCCTAGAGCTTCCTCTTGACCTATCTCCTTTGCCTCGAACCATATCTGTATTTCAGAAATACATTTCTTAGGTCAAAATAAATATCAAAACATAGAGAAAATATTTAGAAATTATAATAACTATATATGTATCGAAATATAACAAGATGATCACCCAATATCTGCAACTCTGCAATTGTAGACAACTTTTAAATGAGAAGAATAAATTGAAATAACATAAATTGAAGAAATACAAACATCATGCACTTATAAATCACAATATAAAATCAAAACAATGTCACAATTAGCGTCACTAATCGAAAATATATAAATACATAAGTGAAACAAATATAAAGTCATTCGATGTCCTTATCGCCACCATCAGAATCAAAATCTCCATCTCGCTCTGTTTCAGAGGAATCAAACTCTTCTTCTTCTTCTTCTTCTTCTTCAGCATCCATCGAGAAATGGTAGCAGTTGTGTTCTTCTTGTGGTACCTCAGTTGAAGTTACCTCTTCCATATCTCGAACATTTAGAAATCTTGAGTCATCAAGTTCAGTTGTACGGTGAACAACTATAGGAATTGAAGGTTCATCTTCTTAATAAATGGATTCTGGAAAATTCAAAAGTGTTACGCCATCATTAACTACCCGTCTAGCCTTAGTTTTACATACAACCCACCAATCACTTCTCTCTCTCTTCTTAGAAGGGTATGATGCGTAGTAAACTTGTTGTGCTTGTGAAGCCAATACAAAAGGCTCGTTAGAATGCAGTATTGACTTATGATTAACATCAACTAAACCGTGACGGGGGTGCACTCTAACTCTTTTTTTAGTATCATACCAAATGCACTTAAATAACACCAGTCTGTTACAAACCCAAAGTACTCTAACTCTATTATCTCAATTAACGTACCATAGAAGTCACGTTCATAATCATTGTAACAACTCCCTTTCATACATACACCGCTATTCGTTGTTGATTTATCCTGCCCATACTCGTGTGTGTGAAACTTAAAACCGTTAACGAAATATCCGTTATAACATTTCACTGAGCGTGATGGGCTTTCTGCTCTATCTCTTACATTTTTAGTGACGGAATTACTCTCATCTGCTACCTATATATAAAATAAAGAAACACAACATAGTTATATAAAATAACGACAAACAGATACTTTGAAATTTGTCTAAATTTGTAAAAAGAATGCTGTACTTACAAACAGCCTTAACCAACTTCTTGTTCATGTTGTCTCTCAACTTGCTCATCCGTAATATATGGATTTCGTTGCCTAACAACATCATCAAATATCCTCGTAAAGACAATGATGTAAGACGTCAATAAATTTTCATTTATTGTGTTAGATTAAAAGTAATTGGTTATCAAGAAATCTACTCAATAAATTGATTGAGTTCAATACAATTCAATAACACATAAATCATTGCAGCATTGTATTCTGATTCAGAGAGAAATCTCCGATGACATTCCCCAAGTGGTCGACCGGCGAGAGAAAATATTGATAATCTCCCCATAGATTGAATAGCTTCCCCATCATCATTTTGAGGAACTCGATTCAACCTTGTTTCCAAATGAGATTCAAAATAAAAGGAACAAAATGTTGAAATCTCCTCAATAATATAGTCCTTACAAATGGATCCTTCAACGCATGCTCGATTTCGCACTTTCTTCTTTAATCGATACATACATCTACAAATTATTTAACTTTAATTATGAAGATAATAAATAATGTTTATTCAATAAATGTTCTTGACATTACCTCTCAAATGGATACATCCATCTATATTGAACCGGTCCTCCCACCTTGGCTTCATAAGCTAAGTAAACTGGCAAATGCTCCATACTATCAAAGAATGATGGGGGGGAAGATTTTCTCAAGTTTACAAAGTGTCTCGACTATATTTGTCTCCAATATCAAAATGTGCTGTTTATGCAACTCAGTCAAACACAAGTCTCTAAAGAAATTACTGAGTTCTGTTATAGCATCCCACACAGCGTTTGGCACAAGGTCACGAAATGCAATTGGGATCAATCTTTGCATAAAGATGTGACAGTCATGACTCTTCATGCCATAAAATTTGCCTTCCTCGACACTAACGCACCAAGACAAGTTTGAAGCGTACCCATCAGGAAATTTCAAAATTTTCACCCATCGACATACATCTATTATTTGATCTTTACTTAATGTGTATGAAGCATTTGGCTTCCAAATCCTCCCATTAATTTCTTTCAATTCTAATTCTGGCCGCTTGCAATACAACACCAAATCGAGTCTCGCCTTAACGTTGTCCTTGGATTTTCCTTTAACATCCATAACAGTGTTGAAAACAATTTCGAACACATTTTTCTCAATATGCATGACATCCAAATTATGGCGAATAAGAAGTATTTTTTAATAAGACAACTCCCAAAATATACTTCTTTTCACCCAATTATGTTCAACCCCAAAACCCTGAATAGTTTGTTTGCCACATGTTGTGCCAAAAATAATATTAGGAAGACAAGAAACGCGAAAAAACATATCTTCACCAGATAGTTGCGGAGGATGCGCATCACACTCAACTTTTCCTTTTCGAAATTTATCCCTTTGCTTCCGATACGGATGATTCACTGGAAGAAATTGACGATGACAATCAAAAAATGAAATTTTTCGTCCATTAGCAAGGACAAAAGACTTCGTTTGCTCCATGCAATAAGGGCATACTAACTTCCCATGACAGCTCCATCCAGATAGCATCGCGTAAGCAGGAAAGTTACTTATCATCTATAGAAGTATTGCTCTTATTTGGAAGTTTTGTTTTCTTGAAATATCATAAGTGTTTACACCTGCATTCCATAACAATTTCAATTCCTTTATCAATGGTCTCAAGAAGATATCAATATGCTTAGTCGGATTTCTTGGCCTTGGGATAATCAGACTCAGATAAATAAAAGGCTGCTTCATACACATAGAGGGAGGCAAATTATACACAGTGATAAAAACTGGCCAATAAGAGTACAGAATGGTTGACTGACCAAACGGGTTAAATCCATCTGTACATAACCCTAAACGCACATTTCGAGATTCAGAGGCGAAAGATGGGTGCGTATAATCAAAATGCTCCCACGCTTCACTATGGGTTGGGTGTGTAACAACTCCATCATCGTTACGTTGATTTCTAGCATGCCATGTCATGTGCTCTGATGTAGCTCTTAACATATATAACCTTTGAAGTCTTGGTGTTAGCGGCAAGTACCGTAACATCTTATTTGGTACTTTCTTTCGTCGTCCACTACGGAAATTTCTTATTTTATATCGGGAATGACCACATACCACACACTTGGTCTTATCTCGATTTTCTTGATAATATAACATACAATAATTTTCACAAACGTCAATCTTCTCATACCCAAGGCCAAGTTTTTTCAACAGTTTCTTTGCTCCATAAAAGTTATTTGGCAATTTTGAATCTTCTGATAACATAGTTTGAATAATCTCATTAATGCGATCAAAACATGTCGCACTCATGTTGAACTCTAACTTGCAATTTAATATTTGTGACACAGCTGACAACGTTGTTCGCATTTTACCCCCATTCCATAATGGTTCTTCAGCACTTTTCAATAACTTATAAAACAATGCCGCATCAAGATTAGGAGGCTTAGTACCCTCAACATTGATGTGATCATAACCACTATTCCAATATATTTCAGGGCCTAAGGCATCCATAACCATGGATCTATATGGAGCCTCAACATCCACTCTACCTCTAGATGATTGTCCTTCTATTGATTCTTCATTTCGGATTTCTCCATGACAAACCCATGTGGTATAACCATTCACAAACCCTATTGAGAACAAGTGCATCGCGACATTGTCTCGACAAAAGAATTTATGATTCTGACATTTCTGACAAGGACATCTAATCTTGAATCCATCCATGAATAGATGTTGAGAAGATGCAAAATTCAAGAACTCATTAACACCCTCCACAAAGTCCTCAGTCAAGTACCCATTAATTAAGCGACGATACATCCAACTACGATCAATCGATCCCATATTGAAGGACTTTCTGTGTAGGAAAAAAGGAAGACAAAAAGGATATTTATAATCGAGTACATTCTGTGTAGGAAAAAGAGGAAGACAAAGAGGATAATTATAATCCATCTATGAACTAATGTTGAGTACCTTCTTTTACTATCGAGTTTATTTATAATTTGAGGGCGCATGTGCACGCTCATGTACTCATTAACTATGTTGAATAGCTCACAAACTATGTATGGAGGATAGGGGCATATATAGCATCTTTTGGGTTATCTCTTGCCATTTCATTTCAGCTTTTTCACTCATAGGGAATTCATAGAGTTCGAGAGGTCTAGGTGTAAGCAGATAGATTGACTTTCGTAGAACCACAAAAAGATCTCTGCTAGAAAAAATGAAAGACTAATAGTTGTCCAAAATTCATAGCTCAAGAAACTACAAAAAACAAGGGTTTCTCTCTCTATAAATTTGTGGGTCTCTCTCTCTCTCTCTCAATGTGTCCATTTTCACGAAACCCTAAACTTTTCTTGTTGGCCAAACAAAACCCAACGATTAGGACGACCATTTTTTCGAACATGAATTTCGGATTTGTTAATATAAATTTGAACAGAAATAAAGAAAGAATACACAGGTACAATGCTAATTAAATCTAAAAAAATTCAACAATATTTGAGAATAACTGGAAAGATTATTTTGGACTGACAATGTAAACTGTACCTGCAACGTGCAAACAGAATCTGTTGCTGAAAAAATGGCACCGAGAGCTGCACATGCAAATTTCCTTTTAGGAAATTAAGATTTTCAATAAAATAGATATGGAAAATATGTTATAATGGAAATTTTCCTTTTAGAAACAACCAACACGACGAAGTTATGTCCAAAAAGAGGAAGGCTACAAACCTGAAAAGATGCAGCCTAAGCAAGAAGTTTGACAACAGCAATGAAAAACTCTTCACTCATCAGTGACTCCCATACATTATGTTACCAATTGAAAGCCTTCAATTTGTTATCGGGAAAACATTAAAAAAAGAAAGGGAAGAATAAGTGGTTGGAAAACTCCTATAAAATCGACAACTCTAGTCAAGTGAACCTACAAGCCGGTAAAGAGCTACTGAACAAGCTTAAGTCTAATACTTTCTCAAATGTCCAAAGGATGTTTGTAGAAGCAAACATGGATCTGCATAATCAGCTGTTTATCAGGTATGAAGGCAGAAGGCAGCATACTAGCATCATCGGAGGTACAAAACAGTGTCAACAGATTGTGTAATGCACTCTAAATTCTATAAACATAGTCACTTTCCTGTGTTGCAAATACCAATAACATAGAGGCATGGGTTTCTCTCCCAATTTACATGCAACATATTTTCATAACAGTTGCATGACCACAATTTCCTACTGCAATGCTTAACCTGAAAATATATAAAAGTTATAATTCATGCAAGCATTAGTTTTGCAATAAAAATAAATGAAAATATCCAAGTGTGTTAATAAAGAAAAATGATAGTGTACATACATGTACTATTGCACTCTGGACTGCAGTTCTCCGTTTTAAATTTCTTTACACAAGCACCTCTAGTGACAATCCCGTATTGACTCTCATGATTATTACTCTATAACTATATGCTTGGATTAGATGTATCTCTTATAACTAGTTATTACATCCTGATATCTGCCGTCCTTAAAGCAATTTAGAGATAATTGTGAGAATTGCGAATTGCTTTAAAATTCAACTAAATTTACGTTGAAAACTGAACAAACCCTAATTAAAAGTGTCTTCAACAGAATCCTATGTCTAACTTTAAGATAATTATTAGATTACAACATATTTTTCAAAGCAATCAAGAGTGAATCAGACAAACAAACCCTAACAACAAAAAAAAAACCAATATTTGCGAATTGCTTTTTCTTGACCTGAACACTGAAAGCATGTAGAAAATTTAACAAGTTGTAATAATTGTGGTTTTGGAAATGCAGACAATTTAAATAGTTCCAAGCACATTAGATATTATGCTAAGAACATAACAATGGGGGTGAAGAATCTAGCGCGGCCCCGATTAACATGATCTCATCTCACAACAACTGACAAAATTTATATAATTTTAAGCCCAAACTCCATAGCAACAAAGGTTACTATTATGGCCCTAATATGAGTGAGAGAGAGAGAGAGACATTTAAAAACCCTAATATGATGTCAATCCAAAGTATTATTTAATGTCAATTAAATGTCGAAAGGAATAATTGTGATTAGATGAAGTGTCATTTAGTGTGCTATAAAACTGTTTCTGGTGAGATTTGTTGGGTGGATGAAGACGCTTGGCATTGTTTGGGACATTAGAAAACAATTATTTACATCAAGATGATGCAGATGCATAACCAAAGACGATGGGTTTCCCTTTCACATGAAAAAGGTCCAAATCAAATACAATTGGACAAGTCCGAAAACCAATCTAGAGCCGCTAAACATTCCTCACGGCACTTAAAACCCCTAATCTGAGAGAGAGAGAGAGAGAGAGAGAGAGGCAGAGAGAGAGAGAGATGAACCTGAAAGTGGTGGACAGTGACGGACAGCTACGACGACGATCGGAGTCTGTCGATTAGCCTACTGAGGATAGGCGGCGAGCATCCGAGACAGTGAGGCGTGAGAAGGGAGCACAAGAGATAGTCACACGAACGAAGGGCTTTGACCTTTTTGTTTAACTCTACGATGATACAGCGACGGATTAGCAATGGAACATATCCATCGGTAATTCCCTCAAAATATCGTCGTTATTCATCGCTATTCTGTGCCTACGTATTAATGTGATGTTTTGCCGACAGATTTAGTGACGGATAATTTCTGTCGCTAAGTACATCGCTAATTCCGTCGCTGAGTTCTCGGTAAGTTTGAAGTTTTTCCAATTTGAAATCCGTCGGTAATCCTTCACTATTCTGTTGCTATTAGTGACGGATTTTTTTTCCTCATTGAATTCCGTCGCTGATGCGCTATTCTCTTGTAGTGTTTCTTATTCATTGAGTTCGTGAAATTGGAAGAGTACAAAGGAGACTCTGAATTTGACACAAACACTTGAATGGTCTCAAGTGGAGTGGGCATATTTATAGGGCAAAACACGCCACATTTCTAAGTTCAAGGTACTCTCTTTAATCATTTTGTTCCAAGAAAAATAAGGAAAAGGGCAATGCTATTCTTCAACCTCGCAAGAAAGAACAACTTAAAGGGAATCTCTCTCCTATTTGTGTAGAGATTGAGAGAGAGAGAAGGAGGGAGAGATAGATAGAGAAAAGCTGGGAGAAAAGTTTCACATTTCTGACGTTTTTCTTGTCCAAAACGTCGTCAGAAAAATCCATTATATTTTGTTTGACGTTTTTCTTCCGTTCTCACGTATAAGGTAAGTTTAGTAGGGATGTAAAGTGAAAAAGAAAAGAGAGAAAAAAAGTAAAAGTAGAATAAAATGACTCTTTTTATTGGTAAAATAATAAATGCAGAGGAAAAATAAAAGTGAAATGTAATTTTAATCCTTAGTTTTAAAAAATTATTTCCGTCCCCAAGTGGACAGACTCAGAAGAAAATAAAATTTTTGAATAAATTTTTCCTTATTTTTTTTTTAATTTTTAAAAATTATTCATTAATTTTTTTATATTTCAATTTTATTTAATATAAAGTAATAAAATTTAATTTTTTTCATCATTTTTATTAGACAAATTATTTTTTCATTAATGATGAAGATTTTACCTCTTTTTATTACTATTCCATTTTTATTTAATATAAAGTACAATGAAACTAATTTGTAAAAAATAAGAAAAATATATTAAATAACTATTTTTTAGAAAAAAAATTATATTATTAAAAAAATATTTTAAATCATAAAAACAAAAATATTATGTGAACAAAAATATTAAAAAATTATTTAACAAGATTATAATAGTCAAATTAAAAAATAAGCTGATATTTTTTCTACTTTTTATTCCAACCAAATAAAAAAAATATCACTTATTTTCTTTCCTTCCATCCCTATCAAACAAAAATGAAGAAAATATATTTACTTCCATCAAGTGAAGGGTAAGTTCGGTTCGCAAAGAGGGGAGGGGAGGGAAAGATTTACTTTACCTCATTCATTTCCTTCTTCTTTTTTTTTTTGATTTGATAGGGATGGAAGAGAATGAAATAGATGATATTTTTTTTGTTGGAATGAAAAGTGAAAAGAAATACTATCTTATTTACTATTATACTCTTGTAAAATAATATGTTTAATATTTCCCACGAAATAATTTTTTTATTTTTTAATTTAAAATATTTTTCTAAAAATATAATTTTTTCTTCAAAAATAGTTACTTAATAAATTTTTCTTTTTTATAAATTATTTTCATTATTATTTTATATTAAATAAAATACGGACAAATGTTCCCAACCAAGGACCACGACCGAACAACGCTCAAGCAAATACATGCCACGCCTAAGCCATAGCATGACTACACATGGGCAGCCCGCACATGAATGCGCATCATGGCACGAGCAGCCCGCGCAAGTGCTCAAGCACAAGACATGCCGAGTAAGGCCACAGTATGAAGAGATGCCACGAAGCCCATGTCAACAGGCATCATTGCATGAAGAGACACGAGCAACAATGTACCAACATGAGCCAAAGGTCGAGAGAGACAATGCAACGTACTATGATCTAGTGCTAGCACTCAAGGACATGCGCTAGCAAAACGGCCTGCACAAGTTAGCTTGTGAAGAGGCACCAATGCCCATGTAACCAGCATGTCATACATGAACCAGCAAGCCATGACCCAATGCCATTTCTCAAGACAGCCCGCACCAGCACACAAGATAGCGGGCAGGAGACCAATGCCAACACTCAATGCCGCCCCATGCAGCGCGCAAGCAACCGAAGGGTCATGAGTTACCATTACAAGAGGCCCTTCATCTTACCCTCTTAAGTGCATATTAAATGTAATAAAGACAGGGATAAATACCTATTATAAGTATGTTATTATTAGTATTTAGGAGGGGAAGTAAGTGTGCAATTAGTAGTTTTTATTATTATTAGTCATTAAGGGTAGTTATGGGTAGTTATAGTATTAGGAGTATTTTTGGAAAGTCCCTTGTGAAGAGACCCTTCATTAGGGGTGTGCAATTTTCGGTTATACTCGAATATCCGACCGAATCTAATTCAATCGAATTCGAATTTACAAATTCAAATTATATTTTCGAATTTCGAATCGAATTTCGGCCAGAACCGAATTTCGAATTCGGTTTTAGAATCGAGTTTCGAATTGAGAGTTTTCATTCGAATTCGAACCGAAAACCGAATTCAAATTCGAATTCGGTTTTCGAGTAATATCCGAACCGAATTCGAATTTGAATTCGGGTGTGGTAGGTAACTAGGTATCCTTCTATATCGGTGAAAGTACAAAAACACCCTTCAAAAAATAATTGATTTATTTAAATATCGAAGGGCATTAGAGTCATTTCATTATTTGATATTAAAAAAAAAAAAAACAAAACACTAATACACCTTATTACACCTACACCACAGGCACAGTCCCCAATCCCCATCAGTAGTCGATCGAATCGATAAACACTTTCCCAATTTCAAAATCAACCCGACAGCGACAAACCCTAACCCATTTTCCCTAATCTGCTCTTCATCTTCAACCTTCGATATCGATCTTCGTAGTTCCTTGCACTCTCATCTTCGACATCGAACTTCCATCTTTGTCTCTGCATCTGCTCTTCACGAATGCTTCGTCTTAGTCTTCGTCTCGTCTGCTTTTCATGAAGTTCACGAACCCTTTGTCAGTTTGTCTCACTCTCAGATTTCAACCTTCGACTTCTCTACCCTAATTGCTCTTGAAGATTCACTCTCGCAAGTTTGCATCCGACCTAGACTCTCATCTTCGACCTTCAATCTTCACAAACCCTTCATGTTCGTCGATTTCGATCTTCGATCTTTGTCTTCGTCTCGCATCTTCTTTGTATCTGGTCTTCAATCTTTGTCTCAGTCTCACTCTCATCTGATTTCGACCATCGTCTCCTCTAACCCTAACCCTAATCCTCACGAACTCATGAACCCTAACCCTAATCAGTCTTCAGTCTTCATGAACTCACTTTTTCCCTTCACAAGCTCACGAACCCTAACCCTTTTTCCCTGCACGAACTCACTTTAGTCTTCATCTGTCGTCTCCTCTTTGATTCAACCTTCGTCTGCAATTGTATCTGTTCTTCACTCTCTACATCTATCATCTTCGTCTCACTCTCATCTTCGACCTTCGTCTCCTATTTACTCTCTGCACTCTGTGCTCTTATATCAACTCAACTGTCAGCATCAGGTATGATTTCACTCTCTGCACCAACTCTGTATTTGTATGACAGATTCTAATAACACTTTTTCTCAGGTATTGTAGAGCTACAGGTGGTGGTCAAGATGTCTGAATCAAATGATGTCAATCCAATGCTTCAGACAAGCCAAGGCCAAAGTGGAAGCACCGAAGGTGAAAGCCAAGGGTCGATAGGAAGTAATTCTACTTTGAAGAGTGCTGGAAAACGCAAAGAGTATAATAAGAGGTCAGTCGTTTGGCAGCATTTCATTGAATTTGTAGATTCTGAGGGTAGAAAAAAGTGCACATGTAATTATTGTGGTAGAGAGTATAATTGTGCATCCAAGTCATGTGGGACTTCCACTTTGTTGAATCATATGAGAAATTGCACCTCAAACCCTGCCAACCAATCTTCAAGCCAAACTCAATTGTCTCATAATGCTTTCACAAATGAAGACACTGGGGAGACAAAAGTTAATTTAATGGCATGGAAATTTGATCAGCAAGTTGCTAGGAGGGCTATAGCTGAAATGATTATTGTTGATGAACTTTCATTTAAGTTTGTACAAAATGTAGGTTTTAGGCGTTGTATGAAAGCAATTCAACCTGCACTTGTGGTTCCATCTAGGAGTACAATAACAAAGGATTGTTATCAGTTGTTTCTTGATGAAAAGGCAAAACTTAAGGCTCAAATCAAGCGTACAGCCATCAGAGTTTGCTTAACGACTGATACTTGGACATCTTTGCAAAGAATTAATTATATGTGTCTCACTGCTCATTTTATTGATAGTGACTGGAATTTACAAAAGAAAGTGTTAAATTTTTGTCCTATTTCAAGTCATAAGGGTCAAGACATTGGAAAGGCTATTGAAATGTGTTTGGTTGATTGGGGTTTACAAAATGTTTTCACTGTTACAGTTGACAATGCAAATTCTAATGATGTAGCACTTGAATATCTCAAAAAAAAGTGTGTCAATTGGGGAGGACTATGTGTTTCACAGGGAAAATGGATGCATGTTAGATGTATTGCTCACATTATGAACTTAATTGTCCAAGATGGTTTAAGAGACCTTGGTAGGTCAGTTGAAAGTGTTAGGGCAGCTGTTAGGTATGTTAGGCAATCACCGCGGGATGAAAAAGTTCATGGGGTTTGCTGATTTAGAAAAGTGTGATTGCAGCAAATCTTTGTGCTTGGATGTTGCAACAAGATGGAATTCTACTTATTTGATGTTGAATGTGGCCCAGATGTATGAGAGGGCATTTGATAGATTAGATATGGAGGATTCTTCTTTTCGGGAGGATCTTGAAAATCATAGCTCTAAACCTGGGGTTCCAACTTCTTGGGATTGGGAGAATGTGAAGAGATTGGTTATTTTTCTTCGGCATTTTTATATTCTCACCTTAAGAGTTTCCGGTACAAAATATATAACTGTAAACTCTTATTTAGATGACATTAGTTGCATTTATGGAATTTTGAAAGAATGTCTTTCAAGTGAAGATGATCATTTTAGAGACATGGCATTGCAAATGAAGAAAAAATTTGACAAGTATTGGGGCAATATTGAAAAGCTTAATTTGCTGGTTTTCATTGCTTGTATACTTGATCCTAGGAGCAAATTTGATTATTGTGATATTGTCCTTTGTAATATGTATGGTGATGAAGATGGGAGAAAATTGGCTGAAAAAGTGAAGCATGCATTGTATGAGTTATTTAATGAGTACAAGAGAATTCATTCGGATAATCCTTCTAGGAGTGTTTCATTTTCATCTTCATCCTCATTGTCTTCCACTTCCTTGGGTCCAAGTTCAGGTTCAGTTAATACAAATTGGTGCACTAATGCTAGTGATAGTGATCCTATGCGAAGAATAAAAGAAAAGCATATGGCTGAATTGAAAATGAGAAAGGCTGATTCTGGTGCTATGAGGGACTCTAAGTCAGAGTTGGATAGATATTTAACTGAGGATGATGAAGAAGACAAAGATAATCTTGAGAGTTCAACCTTCTTGTTTTGGGCTGGTGGAAGAAAAAGGGTCCAGCATTTCCTATATTATCTTTACTTGCTCGAGATGTTTTAGCCATTCCAATTTCCACAGTTACTTCTGAATCTGTTTTTAGTACTAGGGGAAGAGTTCTTGATTGTTTTAGGAGTTCTTTAACTCCTAAAATTGTGCAAGCATTAATATGTACCCAAGATTGGCTTCGTTCAGGTGAATCTCCGATTAATGTGGAAGAAAACATTGATGATCTTGAAAAGTTTGAACAAGGTAACCTCTTATTCTCTCTTATTTATTGCAGAAGTAAAACAATCAATGTATTGTAGAAGTAACACTTTTTTTTCAATCTATTGCAGAAGTAAAACAATCAATGTCTGAATCAACCGTTGTTGATGTTTAGTATCAGCAGTGAGTAATCCAGATGTAAGATATTTTTTTGGTAACTCTCATGAACATGATTCCTTTGTTATTTTGTCTAAACAATCAATGTCTGCAACTGTTGAATATCTATTGTAGACTGAGATATAAAAATTCCAAGACTGCAAAGTGCAGAATCTATTGTAGGTGATAAAACTCTGATTGCTTACCTGGACTGCAGGCTGCACTATTCATGGGGGTTAAGGAAACATCACTTGCTTTGGATTCCCCTTCCTCTTTTCAGTTTGGGTATTTATTTCTGTCAACAAGTACTATCATCACACCATTTTCCACTTGTCCCCTTCAACACTTTCAAAATGTAATTTGTCATGCTCCATTCCATTAGCTGTCATCACACTATTTATTTCTCTCCAAGTATACTATCTCACTCTCTCTCTCTCTCTACACTCTATATTCTAGTTGTTTGTTTATTTTTCAATACATGATTTAAAGCTAGAGAAGCTTAAATCATCAATATCTTGTGCTGACCTGGGGCATAGGAGTGCCATTGTCAGTATTGAGAAGCATACCAGTCTTTGGATCAACCTGAAAAAGGTTGGCTTTATTGTCCTCGTGGAAGAAGCCTGGTTTTGCACTGCATTAATAAATAACAGCTCCAGTTATTCACAGCTGTATAGGCCACTTCAGTTGTATTCTTTGTCAAATGTGATGAAAAAAATAAAGTAAATACTCAGGTTGGAATGACCTGTCATGTCATGTCACATATCCGTGTCTATGTTTTCATTGATGCTTGAAGACTTGTTTTGCATGTATACATAATTGGACACTAATTTTTCAGGTTGGAATGATCTGTGAAATTGACTTTTATGTTTGATGGATGCAGTGGCAAATGGGATGACGTTTAGCAAGTCACATGTCCATTTTTCTTTGTAAGTTCATGTTTTTCAAATTGGCTATCAGTTATTGGTCAGTTATTAGAGCTTGAGCTTTGAATTGACTAGAATGTTGTGGTAAGTCCTAGGTCTGGATCAATGCCCAGATCCATCACAGTTCGCTAACTTACTTGTGCCATAACAATGTCAGAAATACTTATATTGATGAAGACAAGCAATGGAAGGATTTGATGAGAATATTACCTAAAATTCCTCTTATACAACAAAACCTTTGCTCGAATTTTATTCAAATTGCACATCAGTTCAACTCAGAATGTAATTAGAAGGCAAGGTTAGGGTAGGGTGTTTCGGGGCATAAGTCATGTCAATGGGGCCATCTGTCTTGCAAGTCCATGGTAATATAATCAGTTTTGCTCCAGAAGTGAGGGACAAGCATTAGTTTGTTTTGGCGTGATGAAATTGTAGACCTTCTCTTTGTAACATCTGTTGATTCTGGACATATGGTCCCGTTGAGATAATGAGATACCCTCCTTAACAAATAACAATTACCAGAGAATGGTCATTTAGTACTAATTTTCTCGATCTAGCTTTATGAATGCAAAGTTACTGTTTGGGTAGTGGTCCCTTGTCAAAAATGCTTCATTAAGAAGATAGTCTTTTCGTTTATAGTTCTCTCCAAGTCGTTCTTCTTTCCTTTTGAATCAATTGTTCTTGTTTGATCTTAGATCATAGATATGCTGTTTGATAGAGAAGTAGGCCATTTGTAATGACCAATTCAACGACATATTGGAAACTGTTATTTTTTCTACAATTTTAAAGCTTACCTTCCTCAAGTTTGTGCACTTAGCTGTAGATTTTGTGCTCTCACTCTGCGGAAATCTTATAGGCAAGCATTTCTGTAGTCTGAATAGCACTATCATTCTTGGTCTTTCATCGAATAAACTTTTTTGTGGGTTTTCATTCTTTTAGTGTGATTAGGATTTAATACCATAAAAAATAATAGCCCAGTAGTTTTGCTTTTATTGAGCAATTTCCATTAGTACCGTGGAGCTAATAATTCTGCAACATTAATGTTAGCTCCCACTCAGAAAATGAGAGGATTACTTGTCTGCGTAAATTAATGTTAGCTGGTTTTCCACCTATTCACAGCTGTATAGGCCACTTCAGTTGTATTCTTTGTCAAATGTGATGAAAAAAATAAAGTAAATACTCCTGAGAATCATTGAAGCCCATTACAACCTTTTCAATCTTTTTGTTGAAGGGTCTTGAATAACTACATAAAGAATGAAGTACCATCTGTCATTTCTCAAATAGAAAATGGGAAAGTGAACAATCCTGTTCACTACTACTGCTGACTTGGGACATTTTTCCTGGCACTGGTTATGAGAGCATTTGCTACAAGCACCAATGACTCTTACTATGACATGAAATGCTATGGATCTTTAATGATGGTATAAAATGAGTGCTCGAAGTTCTGACTAGGTTAGTAGTTAAGATTTGTGACATTTGTTTGTTAATATGTTTATGTATCTACAATTTGGTGGAAAGAATAACTTCGATCTCTAAAATGTAAGACTTCTCACTCTAAGACTTATTTCTTCTTGTTCTTGGTAAAAAACTAGCTGTTTTGTTGTATTTTTAATAGTTCGACTAATCAATTTCAGGATTCATGTGGGTTCCATCACATTTATATAATTTTGATGCAGTTACCATGATCTTGATGCACCAGAGGATGAAGTCACTGTGATAGACTACTGAAGTTTGTAGGATTCAATATGGCGAAGTGCATGCACCTCTCAGAGATGCAAGCAGTCGTTGTGATCTTGAAGGCTAGGTTAAACTCTTATCATGAGCAAATTCTAGTAGTTGAATGAAGCAGCAGCCAGCAGTCATTCTATGGTGTCAAATGACTATTTCACGGCATGCCACCGAAATGTTTCCTTGCTTTTTGTCATATTCTACTGCATTGCATTGGGATTTCAGTAACTGTAGTTCCCCCATGGAAAATTTAGGTCCTTGTGTGGTGCAGGGTTGACCTTGGTTATGATTCTATGTTTGTTACATTGAGTATGTTGCTGGTGATTGTATATTTGTTACATTCAATATGGATTGTATGTTTGAGTATGTTTGTTACATTCAATATGGATTACTTTAAGTTCATGATACCCCTAACCCTACCCCTATCAATGTAGTTACTTTACTTGACAGCATTAGGTAAGAGAGCTTTGATGATGCTTGGTACAGGTACAGGTACTGCACTCTTTCAAAGAGGCTAATCTCAAGACTAATTACTCAAGTCTTTTTTGCATGGTTGTATTTTAAAGCTTTATCTTGTTAATTATATGACAATGTAGGAATTATCAAATGCATTATGATCAAATTTTACTTTTTAACAGGGATAATTTATAGAGATGTTCTGAAAACTTGAAATCGAATTCAGCTTAATTTGAATTCGAATCGAAAACGAATTCGAATTCGGTTTAATTCGAATTCGAATCGTAATCGAATTCGAATTCGGTTTAATTCGAATCCGAATTCAAATCAAAATCAAATTTTGAATTCGGTTCGGATTAAAATCGGTTTAATTCGAATTCAAACCGAAAACCGAATTCGAATTCGGTTCGGATTGAATTCGAATTTAATCGAATTCGGTTCGGTTCGGTTCGAGTTTTAAGAAATGTCTAAACCGAATTAACCGAACCGAAAGAATCGAAAAAACCGATAACCGAACCGATAAACACCCCTACCCTTCATTCCCTCGACCTCTCCTATAAATAAAGGTCCCCTATCCCATTTGTAATCAAGCTTTGAGTAATAGAAAACCAGAGAGTTTCTTCTCCAATGGAAGAGTTTATCTTAGGGTTTAAGGGTGCTAACAACCCCTTAGGTTACACCATCCCCACATGGTATATTAGGGCTTAAGGTGGCCATCGGTCCCTTAGGTAACATCACCTTTGCATGATAGGCTCTTGTCTTTGGTAAAACCCAATCGAAGCAAGTTCAAATCGACACCATCTTCTCCATCCAAGTCTTATCCATCCACTTCTCTAGTGAGCCGACTTAGTACATAGGATATAGGTGTCGTGTACTAAGGTGAACTCCAACCTATCCACCTCAACCTCTCGGCCCAATCCGCCCTTGCGTGAGAGAAATTCAAGTGGTGCACGTGCTACCATCGAGGCAACGCATCATTTCTGGTGCTTTCATTGAGAGGGAAAAAAAAATCAACCTTTATCTTTTTTTTTTTTTTGGTGTGCTCTTTATAGAGTTTCTTTTGAGTGTTTTCTTTCTGTGGTAGAATAGTGTTTTTATTCCTTATCAAGAAAAGAAAAAAAAATTGTACCGTCCCTCCATTTTTCATTGAAAGGATCCCATCCAATCTTTGAAAAATTCCCTTGTTTCCTTTGAGAAACATTCTGTCCACTTGCTGTCCATTGTGACAAACACCCCTTTCTCCTACCACAATGGCTCAAAGAGAAGGTCTACAAGCCCCCACAAAGAGTCTTCAAACAAGGAAAAAGGCTAAAGATCACATGGTTCTCAAGAATCAATGTTTTAATCGCATAGATCGAAACTTTGCCGAGTTGAACAGCATTCTTCAAAGCATGTTGCAAAAGGCTCCACCGCCCAAGCAACAAGAAGACCAGGAGTGTCAACCCATCCACAACAAGCCATCTCCTAGTCATGAAGATATACCACAGCAAACAACCATTTTGGAGCAAGATACTCCATGCAGCAGCAATCGCAACAAGGCAGTCCGTACTGTGGATTCAAGCGATCGTTCTAGGCCACAATGCCCTGAATACTAGCCATTGCTTATGTCCTCACAGCAGGCCATATTGCCAAATGCAATGCAGCCACACTTCCCTAATGGGCCGCAACAAATGCAGCCCCTAAACCTTGCATCACCTCCACCTATACCACTTCACACACCCTTTTATCTCCCCTACCCTACTGCACTATCTCTCATTATTTCACACTTTCAAACACACACCCCTTCGCCCTACTACCCCAATACATACCCTTCCATTTTACAACCCAAACATGAGACACACTACACAACCCTTCACAAGCCTCAACCTACTTTGGCTGAAAAGGTTCCAACCAAAAGGGCAAGTGACAAAGCCCTTGAGCCGCACCTTGAAGCCGCCAAAATGATGAAGCAAGAAATGGATCAGTATCTTACTCAATTTGAAGACGGCTTAATGAACAACATAGTCATGCTTCAAGAGTTGTAAGGAAACAAGCAAATCAAAAGGTGTCAAGGCAAGACACACCAACCTAGCCAAGCAACCATCAACATTAAAGAGGCAACCCCTCCATCACAAGGAGTAAGGAGACTTACCTATGCTGAAATAGAAGCAAGGCAATCCAAAGGCCTATGCTTCACATGTGATGAAAAACTTGCACTCGGTCACAAGTGTAAAGGTCCTCGACTTTTCATGAATGATCTGAATGAAGATGAAGAGGCACTAGATGAAATTGTGCCACTTAAGGAGGAGCCAATTGAAGAGCCATCAAGTGACGAAGACTCACACACAACAACTCATGCCTTTACCGAAGTAGAAGAACCAAAGGCCATGAAAACTAAAGAACTCATTGGCGAGCACGAAGTCACCATCCCGGTTGACAAAGACAAGCTCAAGAACACTAAAGCCAAGGAGGCTAATGGTCTTAGCAATGAAGAGCCACATGCTAAGGAACCCAAGTGCTCAAGCCAAACCGAGCAATGCTTGAATAGCATAGAGCAATGCTTAAGCAATAGCACCATAGCACCGGACAACGTGAGCAATGAAGTCACAACCAAAGAGCAATCCAACGCACCGGCTCATGGAGTGCAAAAGAAATCATGGTTAGATCATGCTTGGAAGATACTAGCTGTGATCATAGTTTGGATATGCTACTTCATTGGATGCAAATTCAGAAATGTGTCCAATCAATAACTCATGTATCCAAAGGCTGTCATCAATCGAGATGTTACCATGATTGAAGACAACAAACCCTCACTTAGCACCATTAACCTCAAGACGACCAGAATGCTCAAATTACTTGAGGAAGAGAAGCCACCTTCCAAAGCAAAAGACACCTATGATGAGACTCCAACCAATTCCAAGGCCAAGCACAACCAATTGTTCCGTACTTATGGATATGCCACCATTGTCGATCAATTTTCATTCACCCTTATCCGAATGGATATGATGCTAGGCATACCAAGATTCAAGACCTTTGAAGGAATCGTAGCCAACCTCAAGAAAATGGAGATCATCCATTGTGGTAAAATGCTAAGGCTTGAATTGGAGTGCACCATTCGAACCGAGCAAATCGTGGTTTTAACACAAGCATGAAGCCACCAGCCCATAAGCAGAATGCAACCACCAGGAGATCAAACAGGCAGACCACTAGGTGCAAATGAGCAATATTTGGGCAAAATTCAAGTCTTCATGCAACATGCCACCATTAGACAACATCAGGACTCAAACGAAAGGGCACCAACACAAGCTGTCCGAGAAAGGCCACCACCTAAACCTAGCGAACAAGTGCAAGCACCAACTATTACAAGCCTTGATAGGACACCAATGGCAAGTAATGGGGTGCCATAAAGGCCAATTCTCCAAAGATGATTGAAGAGAATCAATTCCAACCAGGGCAGCCCATGACACTCATCAGCAAGATGCTGGGAATTCAAAAGACAACATGGATCGTTGCAAAACTTTACCTCCTAGATAAAAAACTCAAGATAGTTGTTAACGAACAACTGCAATGGAAACAAGGAGCCACCTTACTCGATCATGAGAAGGAAGACCATCTTATCCTTGAACTTGAAGATGTTTTGGACTTCAAGCAAGTTCAAGGAGGAGATCTCACCTCGCACAAAGGAATCATAAAGTGGAAAGGCCTCAATCAAGAGGAAGCCACCTTAGAGGATGTTTTAACCATTAGCAAGGGTTATCCATCCTTTAACCTTGGGGACAAGGTTAGTCTTCAAGGGGGGCTGAATGTTGCAATCTTGCGCATGACCATGCACAATACTAGAGGCCACGCACGACTATGAGGAGTGCACATGACAAATCGAAGGAAGTCCACAAGAACAAATCTTCAAAGAAGGTTCGCACGAACAAATTTTTGAAGAAGGCTCGAACGGACAAATCTTCGAAGGAGGTTTGCACGGACAATTTCAACATGGAGGTTCGCAAGGACAAATCTTCAAAGGAGTTTCGTACGGACAAATGTTCCCAACCAAGGACCACGACTGAACAACGCTTGAGAAAATACATGCTACACCCAAGCCATAGCATGACTACACATGAGCAGCCCACACATGAATGCGCATCATGGCACGAGTGGCCCGTGCAAGAGCTCAAGCACAAGACATGCCGAGTAAGTCCACAACACGAAGAGATGCCACAAAGCCCATGTCAAGAGACATCATTGCACGAAGAGACACGAGCAACAATGTGCCAACATGAGCCAAAGGTCGAGAGAGACAATGCAGCGTAGCATGATCTAGTGCTAGCACTCAAGGACATGCGCTAGCAAAGTGGCCTGCACAAGTTAGCTCGTGAAGAGGCACCAATGCCCATGTAGCCAACATGTCATACACGAACCAGCAAGCCATGAACCAATGCCATTGCTCAAGACAGCCCACACCAGCACACAAGATAGCGGGCAGCAGTCCAATGCCAACACTCAATGCAACCCCATGCAGCGCGCAAGTAATCGAAGGGTCATGAGTTACCATTGCAAGAGGCCCTTCATCTTACCCTCTTAAGTGCATATTAAATGTAATAAAGGCAGGGGTAAATAACTATTATAAGTGTGTTATTATTAGTATTTAGGAGGAGAATTAAGTGTGCAATTAGTAGTTTTTACTATTATTAGTCATTGAGGGTAGTTATGGGTAGTTATAGTATTAGGAGTATTTTTGGAAGGTCCCGTGTGAAGAGACCCTTCATTCCCCCGGCCTCTCCTATAAATAGATGTCCCCTATCCCATTTGTAATCAAGCTTTGAGTAATAGAAAACCAAAGATTTTCTTCTCCAATGGGAGAGTTTTGTTAAGGGTGCTAACAACCCCTTAGGTTACACCAACCCCGCATGGTATATTAGGGCTTAAGGTGGCCATCGGTCCCTTAGGTAACATCACCTTCGCATGATAGGCTATTGTCTTTGGTAAAATCCAATCGAAGCAAGTTCAAATCGACACCATCTTCTCCATCCAAGTCTTATCTATCCACTTCTCTAGTGAGCCGATTTAGTGCAAAGGATATGGGTGCCGTGTACTAAGGTGAACTCCAACCTATCCACCTCAACCTCCCGGCCCAATCCGCCCTTGTGTGAGAGAAATTCAAGTGGTGCGATGCATCAGCCCCTCCCACGCGCCATGCACGGTGGTAGGGCCACTGGGCCACTGCTACATGCACGCCACACACAGTTGGGCGTTCCAATTGAGCTAGATGTACACAGAGGGGCACCCATTCACAAGCAACTGCCATGGCTTCCCGGTGGGAGGGTCCGGCCTAGAGTGTGCACCCCAAAATCTTGATGTTTGGACCATGTGGGCCCTTGCTGACCTAGTTGGACCAGTTTGACCAGCTACCCCATTTTTTTGTGAGACTAGCTACTTACCTTTCAAGCACTTTGGATTTGGAATAATGTAACCCCAGTTTTAGGAAAAATTTGATTAAGTTGATTCTTGTTCTAAGAATGTACGTTTGTGGTCACAGCTGTATGCATGGTAGTTGTCCTTATCTCTTGTGTGTTTCCTTACACTTTCAAATAGAAATCATGAAAATTTGTTGAATATAGAGAATCAGTCTATGGTTTATGCATGAGCAAGAGAGAGAGATCACAATATAGAATATAATATGCACTCATTATAGGATTATGGGCTCTATTTCAGATCGTGTAACATTTGGACCGCGAGGAATATTCCATGTGGTCATCATCGATGGCCCCAGGGGGGTCAGGAGGGCAATGCCCACCCCCTTTTTAAAATTTCAAAAATATTATGTTTATGTAGGATTTTAAGAGTGAAGTAAAAGGCAAATGAGATTTACTGTTTCCTTTTTTCTATTATATTATCTTTTAAAGAGAAATTCTCCTAAAGTAACATAAATTTCACATTAAAGAAAAGGTATTCTTTTAACCCATATGAAATTATCAATTTTTTATTTTACATCTCTCTATTCAACAAAATCAAATTCTACCCGTTAAACCATTTCTTTTTAACTTTGTTTGATCTTTTTTTTTCTGTGACTGCCCCTATGAGGCACTAATAACATGAATTTTCTTTGATATTTATAGCATTTCCTTTCGAATGAACTGCTGGCACAAATCTGTCAGAGTTAAGGATAATCAACAAGTGTGTTCTAGTCCATTATAAATTCTTACTCAAGACTTGTATTGTTTGATAATTGAATCTTAAGAAATGTGTGAAGTGTATGAATAACCCAAATAAGGAAAAAGTTTGTTTTGGGGACCGTAGCAGGCTACGACATGGGGCTTATGCCTAATAAGGCCAGACTATGATCGATGATAATTTAGAACCAAATGTAATTGGATTATATGTACCAGAATATAGGTATAGCAAATGTATTTTATATATGAACCAATCCCTCGTGTTGGAAGGGGTTAATGTAGGCATCCATGGTGATGTAGGTCAGAGTATCACAGATGATAAACCTAATAATGTTAAAGATGGGGATAAGCATGATGGCTGCCAAGAAGATGTCGAATTTTACGACAGTGAATGTGATTTAAATCAGTAGCGGAGCCACGTGGATATTGGATACTAGGGTGGGCAATTGCCCCCACCCCAGTCCAAAATAATCCATTATTTTGTATCTCAACTAAAATTATTTGTATGTCTTGACATTTGCCTCCATGCCCCCACATCCTTGACATTTGCCCCCATTGCCCTTTGGGTCCTGGATCTGCCAGTGATTTAAATGATACTAATGGAGTGGATGACAATGTAGGCACATAAAATAGAAATATTAAGTCAAGGGGGCACTGATGCCATGGATATCAATGAGTTTGGCTTCCAAGGTGATGCTGATATTAAAATGATGCTAATGCAGAGAATGGGTATAATTCAGAGGAATTGTCATTGACGGATCACACAGATGGAAAGTATAAGAAATTAAAATATCCTGAATGCGGATAACAAGGACAAAGAAAAAACAACTAAAAATGAAAACATAGAAGTGATTGAAGATGGTGGGATAGTTATATGAATTTTTGGGTGGATAATGATTTTAATAAACCTTGAAGACTTGGTATTTGGATCGATTAAATAATAGCTCTAGAATAAGTGAGATGATTTTTTTTTAAGGCATTAGTTATTATAAGAAATGCCTTGAATTTGTAAAGTTTTCGAATTTTGAAGAATTTTGGATATCAAAACTTAGATTAAGTTTTTAATAATTAGTAGTTACTTAAATGAACCCAAAATTTAAATCATATTATTTGATAAATTATAAATAAATATTTTTGATATATTATGCATCTAGGTTCTAAAAGATACATATATACATAATATAGAATCATATTATTTATGATTTGATACAATTCATGATTCAAAAAATGAGTTTTTGGATTCAGGATTTAGATCTCAATTTGATAACTATTCTTTCAAGCTTAAACAAAAACTTAACTCAGTTTCAGAAAAGAGACCAGTAATGTAAATGCATATACAAGTGTGGCAGAGCACTTTACAAATGGTCCACGGGGGCAAGCGAAATTAAAATTTACGAAGAAACCATTTTCATAAATTTTGAAAAAACATGAGAATGCACAAATTTACGAGTGGCATCAAAAATCAAATTAAAACAACATAGACACAAGAAAAAGGAAAGACAAATGACTTGCCTGTCACTTGACCAGCAATTGCCAGAAAGCCCTTGCAATGGTTTGACCAGTACATCGTTGTTGTCACAGCTTCTGCATGGGCATGTACTACATGAATTAGCTCCATTTCTAATCAGCTGATAGTCGAAGCCTTTACAAATCCCACCAATAAATAGAAACAAATAGAACAACTAAACCATGCATATGAAACGCCTGTACCATTGCTTAACGATTGATTTTGTGAAATTCTCAACAATCCTCACCCTCCCATGACCTGTTTAAAAAATTTAGCAAAAATTAAAGATCTCCTCTACGTATTTACCTTTATTTTTGACTTTCCTTTCTAATGATGCCATTTTTAGTCTTTCCTAGCATCTTATATAATTTAAATCCAATGTAAAATAAGAGGATATGACAGCCACCTCTGAATTTAAGAGCAAAGGATAGATTTGTTTACCGGAATCGTCTCTCCAACTTAATATCGTCCTCACAGCAGTTAGTTTCAATCAAATCAAATATCATTTTATCCAGAAAGCAGGGTTGTTCTCAGAACTCTGCATTGTAAATGAAGCCACAGCGATAATCCCATCTAGCCAGCACTATATTAGTAAAACTCATATCATCGTGAAAAGCAAAGCAGAACAATCATGGGTCACGGCAACATGGCAAAAATTTTCTGCATTTAACTTTTTTCTTCTCCTATCATCCTTCTAGCACACAGCAAAGGAATGTAACATAAGACGATAGTACAACAAATCAAATCTCTAGTTCCCTCCTGCTGCATCTCTTCAGAGCACAATTTAAAGCCTTGTTTCTTCCACTGCAGGAATTGAATGGTCATTTCAAGTAAGGAAGGCGGCAGAATCTCAAACATGATGAAACACTTCCATTGGTCATGTAATGGACATTCGAACAAACATTCTGTTGGTGTCATGTAAACACCATATAACTGCAAAAAATTACAGTGGACAGCCACACCAATAATTTCAGCTACTATTTAAAACTTCAATTTTCCCTCTGTTGCAAGCTCTTCTTAGTTATTCTTGCATTTACTAATGAACCATCGGACGGGAGCAGACCTTGCACACTTTAATCTGTACCAACTAGAAAATCTAACAAAAACCTTTTGAGCTGTCACAAATGAGCTTAGATCTTGTTCAGTTACTAATGGATCTCTTTCAGCAGATCCATCAAAAAATGGCAAAAATGTTTATAAGGCCATGCTAATCATTTGCTACCAAAAGCAAAACCTACCAGAATCAGCTGGCAGAATCTAATTTCTGCTCGTTGCACATTGAGCCACCAATCTGAAAGTTTCTAGATCAATGCAATTAACTGGACAGAGAATTATCATCTGGACCCAATTAAACAACAAGCGGGTTTACAGCCATAATCCTGCATTGATTTTCCCAGCCACACCAACAAGCTTCACCACGTAAACGAATTAATGAGCACAGCCTCCATGACCAATGAATTGTCACAAAAATCATTTTCCTTCGCCACCAGGATCAAAGGACAATTTATCATCAATGGATGACTGCCATCTCAATCCCACCTCCTTACCCAGAAAAATAGAGAAGTCACTTCTTTTGAAGTTTCTTAAGAAGTTACCTATTTTACTCTGGCAACACCCTCTTATATGGGAGGATGTACAGCTTCTGTGAAGGTTCTGAACTTCTATCTTCTTCTTCAGTCTAATGTTTATAGCTCCTCTGCAGGCACTGAAAGTAGAGCAATCACTGCCTCAATAAACATTAGAGCATCACAATAGGAACTTCATTTTCTGCACAAAACAGCTTTGCTCTCCAAGAAGTTAGATTGCAACCTGAACCCAACTATGGCCAGGCTTCTTACAAACAGTCTCTTCTTTCATTTTGTTTCTCATCTCAATGGAATTACTCCACATCAAAGCTGAGGCATAAATGTTTGACAATGTCACATAGGTTGAGGGTTCATCTGGTTTTGTTTCAATCAGCATCTCGGCAACTCGGCTACCTGCTTCAACGTTCCCATGCTTGTTGCAAGCACCAAGCAAGGTCTTCCATAGAAGACTGCTGGATCTAAAAGGTGATTTCATTATCAAATCCTTTGCTTCATTTATTTTTTCAGCTCTCCCAAGGAGATCAACCATGCAAGCATAATGATTCAGAGTTACATCCAAGTTGTAGTCCTTTATTAACTCAAAATACTGCAAGCCTTCCTTCACTAGGCCAGCATGACTACATGCCATCAAAAGACCAACAAAGGTGACTTCATCAGGGTCTAATCCAGCTTCAACCATCTCGTTGAACAACTTGATGGCCTCATGCCCAAGACCATGGTGGGCATATCCTGAGATCATTGCAGTCCAGGATACTAAGCTATGGTCTTTTATTTCATCAAACATCTTGCGTGCACCATCAATGCTTCCGGACTTACTATACATATCTATAACAGATGAGTTAACATGTTCATGCAACATAAAACCACTTTTAAGGATGTACGCATGGAACCACTTTCCTTTCTCAAGAGCTGATAAGCCAGCACAAGCTGAGAGACAGGTAGACAAGATGACCTCATCAATTGAGAAGATAGATGCATTATAGAGTTCTGCAAAGAGACTCAAAGCTTCAGTTTCATGTCCATTCCGTGCAGACACTGACATCATGGTGCACCAAGAGACAATATCATGCTCACTCATGGAGCCAAATACTTGAAACGCACTTCTAATTTCACTCTTATCTGCAGCATACATGTTTATCAGAGAACTACCAACAAAGGATTGAGATTCCAGTCCTCCTTTAATGCAATAAGCATGAAGTTGCTTTCCCTTGCCAAGTGATTTTAGCATTTCACAGGCCTGAAGAGCAGTGACCATAGCAAATGGGCTCGGTTTTACAGGAACAGGAGAGAGAAACATTTCATAGAATAGTTGTAAAGATCTGCCAAACTGCCATGACTCATTGCATGCAATCATAATGGCTGTCCATGAGAACTCATTAGGTACTTTTATATTCCTAAAAACATTTTCAGCTTCATCAACTGCTCCGCACTTTGCATACATCTCAATGAGAACATTTTCAGCAGTTAACTTGTCAGGAGCACCGGGGAATTGAATAATTTGACCATGTAATGATCTGCCCTTCTCGAACAGAGACAGAGTTGAGCAAGCTTTAAGAACGTGGCATAAAATCGAAAGGCTTGGCAAGTAGCCTAATTTCTTCATGTAACAGAACAACTGAAGGGCCTTATTGTTATATGAATAGGAAACAAATATTTTTATCATAGCACCAAAGCATACCTCACTCTTTTCTTTGACCTCAAGAAAACACTTGTATGCTTCAGAAACAAAGCCTTTGCTGCCATACATGTCAATAAATGCACTGCCCAGAAATGAGTCTAAAATGAAGCCATATTTGAAGAAACTGCAATGCAGTTGGGAGTCAAAGTTCCTAGTTTCTGAACCTGAACACAAACTCAGCACAGTTGCAAAGGTAAAGGGATCAGGCTTGTGACCTTCAGAAAGAAATTCAAGATAGCAATTCAGTCCTCCCTCAGCAACTCCCACCAGGTGGAATCCGGCCATTAAGGAACACCATACTGTATTATCCTTCTCTTCTAGATTTCGAAAAACTTCACAAGCACTGTTCAGTAATCTCAATTTTGCATAAGCATTGACAAGAGCTCCTCCAACAACAAGATGACTCTGAAATCCAAACTTGATAATTTGACACTGAAAGATGCTAGTTAAGTTCAAACATAGAATGGTAGCACACAGCTTAGCAACAATTGCAAAAGTGAAGCAACTTGGCAACGTACCAGAGTGCATCATCTGGCCAAACAACATGACGACTCCCTTGGCATCAGAACCTTCAGCATAACTGTTAAGCAATGTATTCCACAAAGCTTCAGATCTCCGCCACGAAGGGACCCCATCAAAAAACTTGCGCGCGCTTTCACTTTCTCCCAAATCAGAAAACAACCCGAGAATCGAAGAACTACAAAATTCATCTAATTCAAACCCACATTTCATTATAAGACCATAAATGAGCTCACCCATCACAATATCACCCTTAACTCTGCATGCTTTAATTGCCACTGAAAAACCAAACTCGTTAGGCCGCAGCCCCAATCGACACATATCAGAAAACATACATAGAGCAACATCATATTGACCCTTACGCACGTATAAAGAGATCATACAGGTCCAAGAAACCAAATTTGGTTCGGACATTTCATCGAACAATTGACGGGCCTTGATTAAATTGTCACAATTGCCATAAAATCTCATGATATTATTCTGAACATAGGGAAGTCTGTGAAACCCAGTTTTGATACAGATGGAATGAACGGCCTTGCCATTATTTATGTCCTGAGTAGATTCACAGCCACCCAAATGATGTAACAGAGAAAAACAATCCGGGAAGCTATTACCACTCACGTTTGAAAAATTTCTGAGGCGTACCAATCTCTGCTGCAAATGGGTCTCTCTTGTTTCTTTGAAAGAACAAGCGTGATTTTGTAGCAATAGATGGATTCTCACTCTCCGACTCCGAGTGCTAATTAGTTGGAAGCGCCTTAAGATCATTTGGAACTGGACTGATCCCTCTACTTTACCTCCTCTTCATTTTGGGGGGAGGGAGGAACAAAATTTTGAAATTATAACTGCTTTTTTTTTTTCTTTTTTGGGGACAAAGAGGTGTTCAATCGGGTCGGAACACCGAACAAACCGACCGGACGAAATTCAGTCCGTCGATATCAGTTTTGAAGTCAAAAAACGTGAGGATAATACGATATAAAAGAGTTCACGTGGTGGCGAAAAAAAAAATAGAGTAAATAAATAAGTATATAATATTTTCCTTACGATTTAAAGAAAAAAAAAATCCTGTTTGCACGATAATATAATATGCACTAGGTAATTTTGGTCCGAATTGAACCAAATGTTTGTGTAAGAGTCCACAATCTTGGGTTAATTCCCAAATTAGAGTGAATTTGGAACAAAATCTCGGAAATAGGGCGTTTTTTTTTTATATTCCCAAAATAGAAGAAGCGCGATCTAAGACCGCGCTTTTAAAAGAGAAAGCGCGATCCCGGATCGAAGCTTTAGTAAAGCGCGATCCGGGGATCGCGCTTTTATTACTGAGGCGCGATCCTGGATCGCGCTTTCTCTTTTAAAAGGCGCGATCTCGGATCGCGTCTTCTCAATTTTTTTTAAAATTTAATTATGTGAAATTAAATATTAATAAGGGTAAAAAATTAGTTTAAAATTTTTTTAAATAAATAATAAAAGTGACCATTAATAAAATTAATTTAAAAAGAAGTAATAAAAGTGATCTATAAATATGTATTTCACAATAAATAATAAAACAAATTAAATATTTAGTTAAATTATGAAATTTAATGAGAAAAAATCTACTTAATATTTTAAAAAGTGTAAAACAATTAAGATTAGAATAATTTTTGAAAAAATTGTTCTAAAATAAATTTAAATTAGTAATTGTTAATTAAATAGGGGTAAAATTTTAAAAATTTAGTAAGAAAGGTATAATAAGTTGTTTTTTTGTGTTTTTTTTTTTTGTGAGGAAAAAATAGTTATGAAACATTATAATTTTAATTAATATAAATAAGGGAAAAAGAAATATGAATCAATAATATTTAAAAATATAAGATATAATAATATTAAAAATAATGAAAAGGAAAATATGGAAAACTTAAAAAGTAATTAAAGAAGTGAAAATGAAGTGTTAATTTAAAAAGAAAATATATAAGTAATAAAAAACAATTTGAAATTTTATAAGTAAAGAAGAAAATACAATGGAAAAATATTTTAAAAAAAGTTAATAAATAATTGAAAAAATAAAGAATGTTAAGAAATAATGAAGAAACTTGTGAATAAGAAGAAATTAAATATTAACCAAGAATTAATAAAAATATTTATTTAATGTTTCGATAAATTTTCGGAAGGAAATATAGAAACAATTAATTGAAAAATTATTAATAAAATAAGAAAAAATTACTCAATAAAATCAAAAGTGAAAAAAATGATTAATTAAAAATTAAAATATATAATAAATAAAAAGTAATGATGTAGGATGGTCATGAAAAATATTTTTTAATATTAAATTTGTAACAATAAATATCGCTTGATACATAAATTTGTAATATTATTGGTTAAATTAAAAAAAATGTTTAAAATAAATCAAAAATATAAATTTTAATATGAAAAAGGAAGAGAAATAATAAATTAAGACGAATTAAGCGTCTTAGTTCTGAAAATTAAATATTATTTGTTAAACGTCTCTTATTTTTTTACAGTTGCAGTGTATAAAATTTTGAGTTTATTTTGTTCTCTCTATAATGTACGAATTTTGTAGAAAATTTAAGAGTATTGTAAATCTGGTAGTTGGTAAATGAAATAATCTTTATAACAACGTAAGAATCGGAAAGAATAAATATTTGTAATTATGTTATAAGTAGCCAACTTTGACCGGTCATGACTAATTCATATTGTTGATATCAAATGTAATAAAGAAGGGGGTTGAATTGATTGTATCCAATATCAATATCAATTTCATAAGTGGGCACATCATTACTACCAAACCTATTTCGCAGGTCAAGAAATGTTCAATTATACAATGACAAATTGCATAACATGCTTCTACTCGATTTATTCAGGTGAACAAGTTTCAAGACAGCGTGGGCATTCAATTGTGAGCAATATTTTACATTTAATAAACTAATTAGATCAAATACACAATCTTCAAAATGATAACTAAGTACCACAGGGAGGACGGCCAAAGCATTTCTAGGTGGTCGACGTCTGGGAACACGACTGGGCCTACGAGCTGGAGGTGGGGGTGGAGCTAGACTGTACGATGGACCCTCTTCGGTGCTGCCGAATACAACACCTGCGGGGCCAATATCCTGCGAATAAGTACGACGACGTCGTTCATGAATACTACGTCGTGGTGGTTCAGTCAGAGGAACATCATCATGATCTGCATAAACTGGAGTATATACAGGAGTGGGAAACGAAAAAGAAGATGCTATCGGTGTCTCACACGTGCCTTCGAAGTCCCCCTCCATGACCCGATCTTGACGACATTGCCTCTTCATAATGAGCCGCATGACCGGATGTGGATGCGATATCCGGCCTTGGCCGATACCTCTCGGCGTGTAGATGTGTCAGGATAATAACCCTCAGGTGGAGCACTACCAAACATCTGGATAGAATCTGATGCTAAATCTCTAATGTAGCGAGTTCTGTAATCACACCCCTCGACAACAAGCATGTCGGACGATACGAGGTGAATGTGACTTTGATTTTGACACTACATATGATATGGATGTAAGAAACTAATTATTGAAAATACATTAAATGACATGTAGTTCAAATTGTAGATAAGATGTTACTTACGAGTGATTCTATATGTGTTCCCATCGGGTGATAACCCTGCCGAGGGCGATGTGCAGGATTGGAAATATATAGACGTGTTATTCGAAGAAACCATGTCATGCGCTCCTACCTGTGGTCGTCGAAGAACCATAGCACTTATAGGTTTGGACCACATGATATCGCCGATTTTGCCACAAATCCAAATAAACCCTATGCGCAATCCTCCAGTCTCTACGACTTCTCCCACGTCGATCAATACGATGGAGATCCCGATTGGTATCGACGGGTGAAGGAATACTCTGCTGTAAACCGAACTGTCTCATTACCCTTTGAGGGTAATGAAACTCAACAACCTCGAAACATATCAGTGGTACGGAGGCACGCCATATTTCAGATCCGTTGAGACAATATGGAGGCAATGATTGGATATCAGAATCGGAATACGGCATCCATACAAACTAGAGAAGAAAACTGATGCGTTACTTATATATATCATAGCTGAAAAAATTATAACTAAGAATAGGATGGTGAACTTTACATCAGAAGATCTCATATGATCAAGTTGGTCACGATATGTGCGAAGAACATATCGTCCTGTGGTAACAAAACTTCGACGAACATCCCATCCGGTACACGAAAATATAACGAAGTTATAGTTACGAAAGCAAAGGTAAGGAAAACGGTAAAATAAACATATTAAGGTAGTGAGTATAACAAACTGAGATCCACGTGGTCCGGCCGGCATATTGAAATCGGTGGGCGCGGGATCGACGACTTGTTGTCGAATCGGAGTAAACATAGGTATTCTCTCCCATGCCCAAAGCTAGTAAAAACAAAAAATAGTTAACATTGCTCAATATAGGTTTTCAAATTTGAAACGTACTATTATTAACAAAACTACCTGAAGCAATAATAATGGACCAGAAATCTGATTGACTCCTTCGACAGAGGCTCGACACATAGTTCTATACAGCGTAGCAAGTACAGCACTACCCCAACTATATGTACCAGCACAGTCAAGATCTCGTAGTAGCTCCAAATACAATAATTTAACCTTCGATCCAGACTTATCCCCCAATAATGTACCAAAAAGCTGCATAATCCGTCCTCGTGCATGATACTCAACCCAAATCTGTTCTGAATCATCATTCAATGGATGTGAGTTTAGAAACTGCGTTATAGCATTTAATTTGAGTCGATCGCCATCGAAATCATTCGGACTAGGGATGAAACCCAGGAGATCATTACAGACATCCTGCCAGTCAGCGATTGGAAGTGTCAAGTCTATTCCTGTTACAGGCTCTCCATCGATTGGCAAACCGAAGAGAATAGAGACATCCTGAAGGGTAATCGTTGCCTCACCAACAGGTAGATGAAAGGTGTGGGTCTCCTGTCTCCATCGCTCCACCAATGCTGTTATGAGTGCGTGGTCGTACACTATATGGCCACATCTATAAATGCCATAAAAACCGACGCGTAATAGGATCAACTGAACCCTTAAATCCAGAGGTTTCGCACTCCAAAATCCATTATCGGCACGTCGGATCGTCAATGGGGTGTCCGAAGGTGAGTTCCAAATACTTTCAGATCGGTGTGTCGATTGCAATGTCAGTACTGTGGGGTCACGAGGTCCAGGGACAAACTCTGGGATTTGATAAGCCATATCGCAAACGAAAATCTGTTACATTTAAAACATCATAAGAGAGAACTAGCAATAAACTTTAAAATGTACAATATAGGAAATAAACATAATACATAACATTTTCCTATCTGCCACGTCGCGCCCTCTCTTCCAAACGAGCCATATTTGGGCAATGATTACGGTTATGCCCGTATTCGCCACATGCCTTACAACGCTGCGTTCTTCTTCTATCCATTTCATTGCGGATCCGCGTGCTACGTGGCCTTCCTGCTTGATGATTTAAACGTGAATTATTTGCCGAGAGAGAGAACGAACTAAGGGGCCAATAGTCATAGTGACCAAGTGGATAAAACTGAGAAGCGTAGGTCACAAGCATGACTTCACATGTGTGCAATCTGTCAACAAGAGTCGAAGAATCGAATTCCCATGTCTTCACATACTCTCCACATGTGTGAGCACGGAAGCTTGTATATTGTATACTTTCCACAACTACATGATGGGCCATCCATACGCACTGTATGCTCGTTTCCACCCCTGCCTCCGTGAATATTGGTGCAGATCTCATATATCCCAAGGCCCGTTAAAAGTTGTAAACCGATGATATCTACCTTTATGCTCATTTCTCAACAATCTATCCGTCACCACCGGAGGCCATGTTTTCCCATCCTGTATAAACTTTGCAGCTTCATTTCGATTTTTATTAAAAAAATTTTACCATACGGTACAATGTTGCCTTGACACATGCAGTGATAGGAAGCTTCCTTGCCCCTTTAAGAACCCCATTAAATGCTTCGGATCTATTGGTTGTCATGTTGCCCCAACGTCGTCCCCCATCATGACACAATGTCCACTTTTCAAGCGGAATTTGCATCAACCACCGATATGCTGGGTCACTCAGCTGTCTAATTTTACACATCACCGCCTCGAACTTTCTAATCTGTCGTTGCTCTGCGGCCTTATGCATCATGTCCGTTAGCGGTTTATTTTTGAAGTGTTTGCTAAAATTGGCTTCAACATGCCTCAAACACAATCGGTGGAACACAAATGGCGGTTGCAAGTGAGGATTCCTCTCAATAGATCGCATTATACCGGCAGCCCTATCGGAGATCAAACATATTCCCGACGATCACCAATGATATGCAATCTTAGATTCTCCAAAAACCATGACCAGTTAAGCACACTCTCCTCATCAACAATTGCAAAGCACAAAGGAAGTATGTGATTAGCAGCGTCCGTACCAACAGCAATAAGAATTTTCTCTTTGTACTTCCCATATTGAAACGTACCGTCAATGCCTGATCAACGGCTTGCAATGATGAAAAGCATCGATGCATGGTTTGAAGGCCCAAAAACTGATTGAAACACTTTATCAGATAAACCAGCCTGTTCAATTACTTTCCACTCAACGATAGTTCCGGGATTGCTCCTTTGCAGTGCTAACATAAATTGGGGCAACAACGTATATGATGTTTCCCAATTCCCATAAACCATCTCTACAGATTTCTTCCGCCCCAACCAGGCCTTCTTGTAGGACATGTTTACTCCAAAACTTCTCATCTCCTCAACAACATCACAGACCTTATAATCGACATTCTCTTTTATATGGCTTCGGATCAAACGACCCACCATTTTGGAGTCGAGATTGGGGTGATCCGCTACAGGGATCGTTGGGAAGCAAGTGTGTTTAGAATGCAACCTTGTAATTTCCCAAAATCCATGACTCTTTTTTAGCTTTGCTCTTACACGCCACAAACAGTTTTGATCTTCATACAGTGAACACCGCACATACCAAATGCTTGTGTTACTCTCGTGGACCTTGAAAAACCTATCCATACACATAGAGTAGCACTTCACTGCGTGTTGAACCCCCTCTTTGGATTTGAATACCATGCCCACTTCTAACTCCGAAGTATGATCATTATCCCAGTTTGGACGGTTATAGTCATTGTAATCATCGACCATTATATTCCCTTCCCCCATATTAAATAGAAATGGAATTTCTTCATCCTCATCTCCATCTTCCTCCCGTACCTGATTCAATCCATCGCTGCCACTCTCATAATCATGAATGTCTACATCAGAATCACTATCTGTAGCATCAATGAAAGCTTCAACTGGATCTGCATCCCTATTACTCTCTTCATAGGGAATGTTCGTACTTCGGTCTTCGTACCCATGGTGTCGACTGCTACTTGGCTCCCCGCATTCATTCGCGTTGTTTCGCGTTATATTATATTCGGGGGTCGTCAAACCAACATCATTTGCTAGAAATGCCCCATACTGGAGCCACTGATCTCCCATATGAATTCGTAAACCCTCAGTCATCAAGTGTGTGTATGACCCTACATTGCTTCCACCACCGAAATCTTGCCTATGGTCAACAAAATTTTGTCTATCAAATGAGGATTCCGGGAATGTAAGACTCATTCTCTACCGCCCTACTTGAGCAACCCAAATTTGATTGGCCTACACTTGTATTCACAATAGACTCCACCTCTATGAATAGTTCAACAGATGACAAATGAGGAAAACTTTTTTGGGAGTGTTAATACGTCTGGTAAAAAATCATCATCCTCCACTGGTATAGTTGTATACGTCACTCCTTGACCGTGATTCCAAAGTGGATACCTACACAACACTTTCAACCTAAATTTCGTAGCATCAAAACCAGTTTTTCGATACAAAACTTCCAATAATTGATTCCATCTTATCGTTCTTTCAACACCAATGCCCCTTTTCGGGGGCATACTATACCCATACCCATCTTCACCACAAACAATTTCACCTCCCCAAAGAGTACGCAGTCTAACACGGTCCTGATTCATCTTTTTTTTCCTAAAACCACAACAATAATATGAATAATTTACAACACTTTTAATATTAATTTCAATTGTTTCAAACTCACATAATTTTTCGTTTTTACCTTATTCACCTAACTATTAGGTCTAAGTATAAATTCACCAAAAATTTTTAGTATTACTTTTAATATTAATTTACATTTTATTAAATACTTTTTTATATTTTCCTATTATTTTTGAATTATATATTCCGAAAAAATTTTATCGCATTATGGAATTATAAGTTACTAATTTCATTTACCAACATATATGGTTTTTTTTTTAAACCATTTTCAAAAATTAAACATATGTATCTATTTATTTTTTTATATATTTTTTTTTACTAACATATATTTAATTTACCAATGTATATGTATATATATATATTTTAACCATTTCCAAAAATTATTATTATATATCTATACGATTTTATTTTTTATTAAATATTAAATAAATTTTATATTATATATTTCTCATGCTTATAAAAATATATACCTTAAAAGCTAATATTAACTAATTTTTATATTAAATATTTTTCATACTTATAATAATATAAATCTTAATAAACAATTTTAACCAATTTTAATATGAAAATTTTTTCATACTTTTAAAATTATATATCTTAAAAAACACTATTTAACCATCTTAAAAAACTCTATATAACCAATTCTTATATTAACAATATTAACACATTTTAAATATATATAAATTATATATATCTATACAAATTTATTTCTTATAAAATAATTTTAATATTATTATATTTCATTTTATTAATTTCTTTTATTTTAATTTTTCTTATTTCATTTTAGGCATGTTTTACATATTTTAAATATCAAAAAAATTTTATTCTTATACAATATATATCTTAACAAATATTAATATTTAATACTTATTTTTAACATTATTACAAAATATTTCTTACTAATTTACTTTAAAGTTGTAAGTTATTTATTTAATATTTAAAATATTTAATGGTCCGACTCCAATAATAATTTGTAAATATCTTAAAAAAGTCTTTCATTGCATATTATTTTAACATTATTACAAAATATTAATATTACTTTAAAAGCATTAAACATGTTTTTCTATTTAATATTTTTAATAATATTTTTATTTATTTATTTCAAATTCACCTAATATTTACACTAAATATATATATTTATTACAATCTTTGTTTAAACTAAATTATTTATTTTTTAATTCAAAATATTATATAATATTAATAATTTAAAATATATATGTAATTATTTTAAATTTTTTTTCTTTTTAATTAATAATTTTAATTATTTTAACACAATTTTACATTATATTTTTTTTAATAAATATTTACACTTACTCCAAATTATTAATTACCTTAACCTAATCTTATATTCATCATTATATTAATTTAACCATATGACCTAATATGATATGAGTTCAATTACCTAATTTTGTTAAAAAAAAAAAAAAATTTCACAACCAAAAAAGCATTACTTACAGCAAAAAAATAAAAAATAAAAAAAATAAAATAAAATAAAACTGACGAGAGCAAACAGCAAAGGAGAAAAGCGCAGACCTTCGGAAGTGACGAAGCCTTCTTCACTCCCGCCACGCCCGCTGCCTGTCCGCCACCCCCGCCACCAGATCCGCGATCGCCGTGAAGCGCCGACGCCTAAAACCTCGCTGCAGTTGCTACCTCGGCGACGGAAACAGAGACTGAGGGAAAAGAACGCGAGAGCAAGACTGAGAGAGTGAAGGAAAGAGAGAGACAGTGCGACTGAGAGAGAAGAGAGAGATCGCACCTGCGAGAGTGAGGCAGAGAAGACTGAGAGCGCGCCTGAGACTGAGGGATAGAGAGAGAGAGACTGCCCTCGGGAAGAGAGAGAGAGACCGTCGTTGAGAGAGAGTGAGGCAGAGAGAGAGAGAGCGACCTGCGCAAATGAAAGACAGACACCTTGCGATATAAAGGCCGTGATGGCTTCACGGATCAACAGTCGACCCAACCCCCGTGACCGACAAAAGCTCAGCCAGGCAGGGCGCTGCAGCTTTCGCTGTATTGAAAGCGCGATCCGCGATCTCGGATCGCGCTTTCAGAAGTCGCGAACGCCATTCGCGAAATCTCTACTCCTGGAATCATTCGCAAATTCGCCCTATTTCGAAGATTTTGTTCCAAATTAACGCTAATTTGGGAATTACCCCCCACAATCTTTGCCTTATTCTTGAGATTAATAATTTTTTTTCCTTTTTACTTTTAAATCCCCTTTTTACTTTCTTTTCTTCACTTATTCTATGTTCAGTTTTCCTTTTTTTTTTTTTGGTATATTTGGAGCGAAATCACTAATTTCTAAACAAACCTAAGCCTCGGATATCTTGTAATAAAGCTGAATACACCTCCTGAGGGGTAGACATCAAATCATAAAAACCATGGAAAACCAACTGATCTAATCAACTTAAAATATTAGCACAAATATTTCTTTTCCTTGACACAAACACAATGGAATGGACTCTCGCTAGTCAAATCAGCTGCTTTCAGTCTTGAAGAATATCGTAGGCCGGGTGATGATGGTTCAGTTCTTCCGTAAGAGCTGACACTAGATCTGTCAAGTTTGTCTCAAGGTTTAACAGAGAGATATAAGCACGAAGGTTAAGCAAAAAGCCTTCTCTAGCTCCCCATAATTTAGCTGTGAAAGGATCAACTATTCCCAATTTACAAATGAAGGCTCGCACCCGTAAACCATGTTCATCCCGAATGAAACCTCCAACCCCTGCTAATCCCGAGTTAAGGTTCACTGACCCATCTGTATTCAATTTCATCACTCCCGTTGGAGGGCGGTTCCATCTTATCCATCTTCCCACTCTCGGGGCAGGGGTAGACTCCTTCAAGAATACTCTCCATCCATCATAAGTATAATGGTTAGTCATATTTATTGCATGGTCTATTGAAAAGGACCTTCCTTCAAATACCATATGGCACCTCTCCTTCCAAATCGATCACAAGGTGTATAGAAAAATCGTCGCGCAAGGGAGATCCCCTTGCATCCCATGAGATAAACAGTTTCGCGCTATCCAGTCATTTACTAAACCTCTTGAGAACACAAGATTTGCCAAATAAGGGGATCGAATAGTCATACACCAGACCTCTCTAGCAATAACACAATCTCTAAATAGATGGGATAAAGTTTCTAGCAAATCATGACAAAGTGGACATTAGGGGTTGGTTGTAATTCGCCTTCGAAAACGGGTCTCATTTGTCATTAGGCTATCATGCACCAAAACCCAAATCATAAATTTGACCCTCTCCTAACATCTTAGTCGCCAAAATCCACTTTCCAATTCCCTGAAAAGTTAATCTCGTTATCCTATCTACAAATAGCAAGGTAAGCCAACTTGACTGAGCATATCCCTGATGGATCCGCGACCCAGTAGATATGGTCCTCAGAATTCCGATCTCAGGGAATAAGAATCGCTCAAACCTCCTCGACAATGTCTTATGAGAGAAGCATCTGCAATCTAGGTAAATCTCAAACTCCCTCTGGTGTAATAAAGAGGCTCACAAATGCTCTATCCAAATTAGGAGGAATATCACCTTGAATCCTTTGCAATAGGGGTGCCGAGCCTACCCAAACATCTTCCCAGAAATGAACAATCCTCTCATTACCCACTCTCCACCTGGTATTGCTTATAAGTAAACCTCGAGCCTTTAAAATACCCCTCCACAATGGGGAACAAGCTGAAACTCGAAGACAACAAAGCAAATTTCCTTTGCCACAATATTTTCCTCAGAGAATCTCACACCATAAAGACGACTCCCCAGATAAAATCATCCAACCTAATTTTGCAAGAAGGGCCCCTATTCATATCCCTTAGGGTGTGAAGGCCCAACCCTCCCTGAACTTTAGGTTGACAAAAAACATCCCACCTAATAGCATGTGCATGATGCAAACCATTTGTCTCTCCCCAAAGAAACTAATGTAACTGATTACAAATCTACTCTGGTAACCAAGAAATCTGCATTACCTAAGAAGGGATAGCAAATATAACTGATTTAATAAGGGTTAGGCGGCCTGTTGTACTCAAGGTTTTCGCCTTCCATCCCACTATTTTATTTCGAGCTTTCTCGACCAAATATTGATAGTGAAAACTGCCAACTCTATCATGAATAATTGGAACCCCCAAGTAAGATCCCAAATCATCCATAAGTTGAATGCAACACTGATTTGCTAACCGCTTTTTCAAAGCTAAAGGAGCCCATGGGGAGACAAAAAGTTTAGATTTTCTAGGATTAAGGTGTAACCCAGTCTAATCAGCAAAGGCTCTAAGACACTCAAGAATTGTTCCCAAAGTCTTGGGATTAGCCTTTGAAAAAAGCATAAGGTAATCTACAAAGAAAAGATGCAAGATGCTAGGCCCTTGCCTAGAAATACGAAATGGAGTCCATGTGCCCTGGTCAACTCTACTCTAAATCATATAAGATAGCTTCTCTATTATTAGAATGAATAAATATGGAGACAATGGATCACCTTGTGTTAATCCCTTCCCTAGTCCAAAATCGGGGAGAGCTTCACCATTCCAAAGAAGAGCCGACTAAGCATGAGTCATCGCAAATATGATCAAACGTGACAGCTGAGGAGGAAGATGGAAATCCCGAAGAGTTCTTCCCAAAAAATCCCAGCTAACATTGTCATACGTCTTGTGAAGATCAATTTTCATAACCATTTTTCAATTATTACTTCGATTCATGTGAATGAAGTGCACTAGTTCTTGGGTCACAATAATGTTGTCCAAGGTACCACATCCTGATAGGAAGCTACTCTGATGAGATCCAATCACTTTCTGAAGAATAGGCCTAAGCCTGGCCACCAAAATCTTAGATAAAGCCTTATAACTTGTATTAAGCAAACTGAATGGTCTGAATTCTCTCAAAGTGCTTGGGTGCTCCACTTTCGGGATTAACACAATAAATGCACGCAAGAACTCTGGAGAAAAGAAACCATCTCGAAAAGCCCCCTCAATGAATTTAAATAGTGTTGGGTGCATAACCTCTAACATTTTCTGGTAAAAAATGGGCTAAATTTCATCTGGGTCCAGGGCTTTCAATTGCTAAATAGAGAAAACTGTAGACTTCACCTCCTGCAATTCAATAGGACAAATCAATTTTAGCTGGTCTGCATACTCAATTGTCCTTTGACCAACCTCATCATTGCGATCAATAGACCTGCTCAAATCACCTCAAAAGGATCCCAAAAAGTATTTTGTTGCATGCTCTTTGGCTAATTTTGGTCATAACACCACTCTCCATTGATTTTGAGGCCTAAGATTCTATTTCAACTATGTCCAACCAAGGTGGATAAGTGATAAAACCGAGTATTGCGATCACCATGACAGAACCACAGAACTCTGGACTTCTGGTACCATAGAGTTTATTCTATATCTAATATCCTATGATATTCTCCCAGAAGTCTCTGTTCCAATCTATCAAAAAATTCATCAGAAGAATAGCCCCTAAAGCACTGAATCCCCCTCAAACGGGTCTCCAACCATCTCTTACGGTGGAATAAGTTCCCAAAAACCTGTTTATTCCAATCCCACATCACGACCTGTTTATTCCAATCCCACATCACGACAGTAGTGGTCTTAATGGAATGAAGTAATGAGTCCTCACCATTTCCTCCATGCCAAGCAACTGAAAATACCTACGAAAACTGGGAGTGTTGAAACCAAGCTGCCTGAAAGCTAAACGGGTGATCTTCTTTCATGGGAAGGGGTCATGCACATATTAAGAATGATAAGATGGTGATCTCCATGAAGTCATGGAAGATTCACTACCTTTGCCTTGAGAAATTTGAGTCTGCTCATACAATTACCCAATATCTGATCCAACCGTTCTTTTAAAATTACCCATCCGTCCCTCTTCCATATCCAAGTGAAAGGAGTCCCTATCACTCTCAGATCATGCACATTACAAGACTCCCAACAATCTCGAAATCGATTAGCTCTAGCCATGACTCTAGCTGTCTTATTACTCGTCTCAGACAAACCAACAATGTCATTAAAATCATCCAATACAAACCAAGTCTCAGTCATGGAGTTTGCCAGACTTCTTAGAATATCCCAAGCTTCCATCTTCTTAACAATATGAGGCTGAATATAAACAAATATTATAAAACATATAACTCCACCCACCCTAACTCGTCAACGAATCAACTGATCTGTTGCATGAATTACCTCCATTTCTCTTACCATAGACATCCACACAAGCCACAGACCACCTCTAAACCCCAAAGCCTCTGCTACATATTCACCATGATAACCCATTTTTTCAAAGAAAACCTGAGGACCAGAAGAACCACTCTTTGTTTCGGTTAAACAAATCACCTCTGGCTCTTTTGCTCTGATTAGCTCCTTTACAACTCTACGAAGCTGAGGGCTATTTCCACCCCCTACATTCCAGGCAACTATTTTTAAATTAATTAACATGAGACAAATAAATTGGGGGAGACATACCTCCTATGCCAACGTGGCATTATCAACCATCATATATTTTTCTTCATGCTCTCTGCATAGATTAGGATCTCCCTCCATTCTCATAGCCTCAATTGCACGGTCCATCATCATTTTCTCCCTCACCAAAGCTCCTTCACTAACCATAATAAGACCAGTTCCTTCACCTTCTCGTGAACAGTTCACAGCGTACTGGTTATCTTCTCCTGAACTCAGGGTCCCTGGTTGTGACACCACAGAGACTGGAGTTGCCATGGGTAGGGCTTGCGTTGCTCCTTGCAAGTGTCGATGCTTTGAGGAATGGGACTCCAAAATCGAGACAGGTTCAGGAGCTGGTAGTGGCAGAGCAGACAGAGCTTTCGAACCTTCCCTGGTCAATCGACCTTGCCATGGAAGTGATTGCCGCCTGTCAATCGAACTTCTGTCTGCTATTGGCAGCTCATGGGGATTCTTCACCGGCGGGGTTTGTTGATCCAGCCTCATCACTGTAGCCGAAAAGTCTCCTTCAAAAGCTGTAGCAGCCGGCGGGTTGAGAGGAAGCTTTAGGGCAGTCCTAGGTCTAACCGGGTTAGATGGGGTACCCGGGTTATCATGATTGATCCAAGTCTAGGATCCAACAGGAATAAGTGTGTTCTTAGAGTTGGGCTCTTTTGCAAGTTGGCCCAACTATGGTGGCTCTATACTTCCCTTTATTGCTTCTCCTTCTTGGGCCTCTACTGAGCCCACTTAGTTGATTATCCTTTCCTTGATCCTGATTCCTTTGCCCCTCTCTATTCAAATTTTGAGTTTCCAAAAATGTCTCCGCGCCAATCTCGAGATTCGTCCCTCCATCTTCTCCCAATAACTTTGCTAATTGTTCGTAACGGTTACCCCGAAAATCACTCGCCAGGGATTCCACTCCCATCATCCGTAGACCTCGTCGCCGGGGCTTCCTCTGGACCTGCATCCATGGTCCAAAAGTTTCCTCTTCTACAGATGGACACTCCTCAGAAACATGTATCTTCGACTGAGAGGCCCCCAATCTCTCCTCCTCTAAATCTTTGTTCATATTTGTACCTCCTTTACAACACTGTTCCTTAGAGTGTTCTACACGACCACATCCAAAGCAAATTTCATGCAACCCTTCATACTCCTGATGCACAGGAATTGATGAAAGGGAGTTAAATGGCTGAATTGGTAAGGAAGAATGTAAGAAGCTGAGCAGAGCTGAGTTACTGAAGTAGCAATTGAGCTGACAAAGAGTAGCTGAGCTAGCAGTTTGAGCTGGCAAAGAGTAGCTGAGCTGGCAGTCATGTCGGATGGCAAGGAAAAGTTAGTTGTCAAGATTAGTTAGGAATTATCAAGTTAGTTAGGAAGTTGTCAAGTTAGTTAGGAGCTGTTAGTTATGGATGAAGAGGAACATTCAGAGAGGAATGTTGTTCCAGAAAACTGAATTCTCTTTTCTTTCTTTCCATTCTTTCTCTCTGTAATTCTCTCTATGTAATTCTGTCATTCTACATTCAATGAAGTTTCAGCATTCATCAATGGCAATTCTTCCTTGAATTCAAGATTCGATTGGTTTCTTAACTTCATTCCAATCCCATCTGAATTAGAAGTGAGCTCCTCTTCTCTCTGCATCAATTGGTATCAGAGCCGGTTGTTTCACCATGGCAGAAGGAACTAGATCTCAAGACTTAAGCAGGAAATTAGAGGAGACAATGAAGGCTTTGTTCAAAGAGCATAAAGAGACTCTTGACAAAGAAGTGGATGCTCTCAGATCATTGGTTTTGGAGAGTCATTCAAGAAGCAACAACCATTTTCCTCGTCAATCAGGATTAGGACCAAATCATGGAAATGGAGGTGCAGCAGCTACAAGACTTCCAAGATTGGATTTTCCCAGGTTTCATGGTGAGGATTTCAGAGGGTGGCTCTATAAGTGTGAGCAGTTTTTTGAAGTTGATGAGACTCCTCCTGAAACCAAGGTGAAGTTAGTAGCTATGCACTTGGAAGGCAGGGCTCTTCAATGGCATCAAGTATACATGAAGTCCAGATTCACCCGTGAGCTGCCTAACTAGGAAGATTATGTGAGGAACTTAGCTGCTAGGTTTGGTAATACTATGTATGATGATCCTATGGGTGAACTAATGAGTCTTAAGCAAAGGGGTACGGTGGAAGACTATTATGAGAAGTTTGAAGAACTCCTCAATCGAGTAGAGCTACCTGAATCTTATGCAATCAGTTGTTTCCTGAGTGGGTTGAAAGAAGAGATCCAGATTGCAGTCAAGATGTTCATGCCAAGAACTATAGACCATGCCGTGAATCTAGCTAAACTGGAGGAAAAGAAGTCTTCAGTAGCTTGGAGGAATTGGAGGGGAGCTTCAGGAAAATCAGTCAATACTGCTGAATTTAGCAAGGACCCTGAAAAAAATGGTGCTGCACTTCTGCCTTTATCTAGACCTATACAACAGGGACCTCCCAAGAAACCATTAAAAACCCTTACTTCATTTGAACTGGAGGAGAAGAGGAAGAAAGGATTATGTTTGTGGTGTAATGAGAAGTATGACAGGGGATATAAATGTCAAGGGAAACAATTGTATAGGGTGGAGATGTGGTCTGAAGAAGGTGAGGAGGAAAAAGATATAACAGAAACTGATAATGAATCTGAGGAAATGGCTACTAATGCACATATATCTCTGTATGCTTTGACTGATTTGGTACTCTCTAACTACCAAACTATGAGGGTGCATGGCCATATAGGAAGAAACAGCTTTTGCATATTGTTGGATGGGGGAAGTTCTCACAATTTCATTCATCCAGGTATGATAATTAAATTTGGATTGAAAACTCAAGAGGTGGAAAGAATGGTAGTGGCCTTAGCTGATGGGGGAAAGTTGCAGACTACCACTATGTGTACTGAATTCAAATGGACCATGCGCGGATAGGAATTCAACACAAAAATCATGGTGTTGCCCATTAAAGGATGTGATGTAGTGTTAGGGGTCCAATGGCTGTCAACCCTAGGGGATATTACATGGAACTTTGGGACCTTGAGGATGGAATTTACTTACAATGGAAGGAAGATAGTGCTGAGAGGGTTAACTGAACTGAAGATGGTTAAAAGTTCAAAAATGCAGAAAATCCTGAACACTTCTTCAAAAGAACCAGCTGCTCGACTGTGTTTCATTCAACTCAAACAGACCAAGCAACTACAAACACCAATAATCAACTCATATCTGCAACTTTCATCCACAGAAGTCCATTCAGATAAGTGTACTGAACTGGGGCCTCAATTCCATTCCTGCATACAACAACTTATGACTGCTTATTCTGACATATTTGAGGACATAATTAGCTTACCTCCAACAATGACATGTGATCATAAAATAATCCTAACAGAGGGGGCAAATCCTGTAAATGTAAGACCTTATAGGTACCCTCATTTTCAGAAGGCAGAGTTAGAAAGACTAATCAAGGAAATGCTTTCGTATGGCATCATTAGACCCAGCTGCAGCCCATATTCTTCCCCAGTAGTGTTAGTAAAGAAAAAAGACGGATCTTGGCGAATGTGTATAGACTATAGAAAATTGAATGATATCACTATAAAGGATAAGTTTCCAATTCCTTTAATTGAAGAATTATTGGATGAACTATTTGGTTCACAGGTGTTCTCTAAATTGGACTTAAGATCAGGATACCATCAAGTCAGATTGCATGCTGAAGATATAGAAAAGACTGCTTTTAGGACTCATGATGGACATTATGAGTTCTTAGTTATGCCATTTGGATTGACCAATGCCCCATACACATTCCAAAGGCTCATGAGTGACATATTCAGACCCTATTTGAGGCAATTTGTGTTGGTATTTTTTGATGACATTCTTGTTTATAGCAAGAATGGACAAGAATATTTACAACATTTGGAGACAGTTTTTGATCTCCTGAGACAGAACCTGCTCCAAGTCAAGCAAAGCAAATGTTCATTTGTTGTTGCTTAAATCCAATACCTAGGCCATATTATTGATCATGCAAGGGTAATAGCAGACCCTGAAAAGCTAGGGACCATTGAACAATGGCCACAGCCTGGATCTGTCAAAGAATTAAGAGGCTTTCTGGGACTTACAGGTTACTATAGAAAGTTCATTCGATATTATGGAATTATTGCAAAGCCACTCACTGACATGTTAAAGAAACAAGGATTTCAGTAGACTAAGGAATCATTAAATGCCTTTAAAAGTATAAAGGAAGCCTTGTGCAAATCTCAAATCCTTACACTGCCAGACTTCAGCAAAAAATTTATGGTGGAGACAGATGCATCTAGCCAGGGAGTAGGGGCTGTGTTGTTGCAAAACAATAGACTAGTAGCTTTCGTTAGCAAGGCCTTAGTTCCAAGGCATAGGGCTTTACCAGTTTATGAACAAGAATTGTTGGCAGTGGTACTAGCCGTGCAGAAATGGAGACCTTATCTAGTTAGGACTCATTTTGTAGTCAAGACAGATCATTAGAGTTTGAAACACATCTTGGAACAGAAAATCTCAACTCCTACACAACAAAAATGGCTCATCAAACTTCTGGGGTATGACTTCTCAGTAGCATACAAGAAGGGAGTCGACAATATAGTGGCTGATACATTATCCAAAAGGCCTGAGAATAATGGGGATTCTGAAATCATGGCAATCTCATCTATTAATACTACTCTGATGACTGAAATACAATTAAGCTGGCATAATGATGAGAAACTTAAAGACATCTTGTCACAGCTACAAAATGGAAAAGATGTTAAACATTACTCATGGAGTAATGGAGTTCTTTGCAGAAAAGGGAAGATAGTGGTGGGAGATGTAAGTGAGTTGCGGCTCAGGTTAATCCAGTTATGGCACTCTAGTGCAGTTGGGGGTCATTCAAGAGTGGAGGTTACTTATAGGAAGCTTAAACAATCCTTTTACTGGAAGTATATGCATAGGGAAGTGGTGAAGTTCATTGCAGAATGTGATGTTTGTCAAAGATTCAAGTCTGATAACAGTGCTTACCCTGGCCTCCTACAACCTTTACCTATTCCCACTTCAGTGTGGACTGATATATCAATGGATTTCATAGAAGGACTCCCCAATTCCTATGGGAAATCTATCATTTTGGTGATAGTGGACAGATTAAGTAAGTATGCCCATTTCATTCCTCTGTCACACCCTTATTCAGCATTAATTGTGGCCCAAGCCTTCATGGATTTAGTGTTTAGATTACATGGAATGCCAGAAACTATAGTGTGTGATAGAGACAAAGTATTCATTAGTCAATTTTGGAGAGAGCTGTTCAGACTGCAGCATGTTAAATTGCAGTTCTCCTCAGCTTATCACCCTCAAACAGATGGACAAACTGAGGTAGTGAATAGATGTCTAGAACAATACTTAAGATGCATGGCTAGTGATAATCCTAAGGAATGGATAAAATGGCTTCCATTGGCAGAATTTTGGTACAATACTAATTACCATACGGCCACTAAGACAACCCCTTTTCAAGTGTTATATGGACAATCTCCTCCCATACATCAATTTTATCTTCCGGGGTCTTCTAGTGTGGAAGCAGTTGACAGGAGTTTGACTGCACGAGAATGCCTCATCCATAATCTTAAGCATCAACTCCATCATGCCCATAATAGAATGAAACAACTAGCAGACAAGAGGAGGAGTGACAGGGAATTTGTTGTGGGAGATTGGGTCTATGTCAAGCTACAGCCTTATCGACAGCATTCCTTAAGAGCTCATCATTGCCAAAATTTATCTCCAAGGTATTTTGGTCCCTTCTTAATTTTGGCCAGAATAGGTAAGGTGGCTTATCAGTTGCAGCTTCATAGTGATGCATAGATCCACTCCACCTTTCATGTTTCTTTGCTTAAAAGGAAGGTTGGCAATAACGCAGTTATCTCTCAATTGCCTAAGGAAATCAATGATCGAGGCCAGATGCTGATAGAACCTATTACAATATTGGATAGAAGAGTAGTTAAAAAGAGAAATGCTGCCACTACACAAGTGTTAGTTTAATGGAGTAACAGCTTTCCTGAAGATGCTACTTGGGTTAATTGGCATGACCTTCAACTCATGTATCCTAATTTTAATCCTTGAGGACAAGGATTCTTTTGAGGGGAAGGGATATTGATGCACAGGAATTGATGAAAGGGAGTTGAATGGCTGAATTGGTAAGGAAGAATGTAAGAAGTTGAGCAGAGCTGAGCTGCTAAAGTAGCAATTGAGCTGACAAAGAGTAACTGAGCTAGCAGTTTGAGCTGGCAAAGAGTAACTGAGCTGGCAGTCATGTCGGATGGCAAGGAATAGTTAGTTGTTAAGATTAGTTAGAAATTGTCAAGTTAGTTACGAAGTTGTCAAATTAGTTAGGAGCTGTTAGTTATGGATGAAGAGGAACATTCAGAGAGGAATGTTGTTCCAGAAAACTAAATTCTCTTTTCTTTCTTTCCATTCTTTCTCTTTGTAATTCTCTCTCTGTAATTCTGTCATTCTACATTCAATGAAGTTTCAACATTCATCAATGACAATTCTTCCTTGAATTCAAGATTCGATTGGTTTCTTAACTTCATTCCAATCCCATATGAATTAGAAGTGAGCTTCTCTTCTCTCAGCATCAACTCCACCCGCTACAAGCGTTTTCTTATACGTATCCTTGGCACTAGGGGCTTACTTTGATCCAATTCCACACATATCCACGCAAACTTACCTCTTGATACAGTAGCTGTGCTCGTATCTGCCTTTAGGGGACGTCCCAGAATTTTCCCCACATTGAACAGAAATTCTTTATCAAATAGTTCAGTAGGAAGTTCTAGTAGCCTAACCCATACAGCAGTTCTTGTGATTGTAGATTCTGAAGGCACGAACCATGGCTTCCACTTCATCACCACCAGAAAATGTCCATGTATGATCCAAGGGCCCTTAGTGAGAGCGCGAAGATAATCCAATTGAGTAGATAGTTTAGCAACATAAAAGCCCTGGCCCATGTCAATGAACTTGAATTTACCTTCAATGCGCCACAGTGCCACCATCCTTGAACGCAGTAGGTGATACCCTACTGCCTTGCCCTATAATTTTACAATGACAGATCGTTTCCACCGGTTTCTAAATGTTCTGAGTTGCTCATCTGATACCGGTACCAAAGGAATCGAAGAGTCCATGAAAGTAGTATGATCATCTTCAGTATCACTCTCTACTTCATACATCTCACGTTTTGAGTCAGACTGTGCCCAATCCAAACCCATCTTTGACGATGAATCCGCACCAAGAAGAGTTTCCTTGAAGCTCCGACCAGTCACGGGATGTTCCTTTCCGTTATTCCCTTTCACCTTTTTAGTGCTTCTGTGAAGATGATCCTCCTCCTCCACTGACAATCGTATTAAGTCTGTCTCCCCACCCTCACCATGGTCGTGGGAAGGAAGAAAGTTCGCAGTCATAGTTTTCCTATGTTCAGTTTTCCTTTTTAACTAATTGTTTGAGAAAAACGTTGCTCACCTTTTCAATAAAAAGGAAAAAGCAAAAAATTGAATTTCATGTTTATGTGTTTTATCTTATTATCTGAGAAATACTTTTAAAAATACTTTACTCTTCCTACGTATTTGAAATATTTTTTAATCTTTTTTATTTAACATGCTTTTATGTAGTATTATGAACGGTTCTTTTTCTTTTTCTTTTTTTTTTTTTAAATTTGATGTAACATAAGGTATTTTTTAATATCCATTTTAGAGTGACCATTAGGAGCATAAAACTTTATGTACTTGTACGCCATGCACCAAGTCAAAAAGGTGAAAAAAGGTCTTTTACAACTTCACCTCGCTGAAAAAAAAACCAAGAAATAGACCGGGTAAAATTAAAAATCAGTAGCGGGTTTTCATTCAGCGACAGATCCAGAAATTCCTGATAATGGGGTGAAAGACATTTTTAACATTTTTTGACATGGATATATCCAAAAAATCATTAAAACATTATATTAAAAAAAATCTCAAGAATTAGGAATGAATCATTAACCCTTTTGATGCACAGGTCAAAATGACTATCACGAACGGATCAACCTTCGTTTTCATAATCCAAAGACCCTTTGACTTTTGGTATATTATGTAGATCTTAAAAACAAACCCTTAAAGTGTTTTTATGCTTTTCTTAGTTTTCAACGTAAGTGTTTTTGAGTGATAATCATAATAATAATAAGAGAATAATTTTTCTTTTTCTTTATTTGAAATTCAAAAATGAGAGAGGTTATGAGAGTTGGAGTTGGTTTTCTCAGAAAAACCACTCCCTCTTATTCACTCTATAACTAATTATATTTTGAATTTCAAAAGGAATTTGGATACGGTCAAACCCGCATCAGTGACTTGGGTATCCAACTCCTATAGGGGGCAACCATCAGAATGAAAAATTCAGTGGAACAACATATGCTTTCCAACAATTTTCAAAATTAATCAATGTTTCGCTCTAATTTATGGAATTTTCTTGGCATGCCATGGGACATGCTTAAACAAATTGAACGAGGTGCACATGACTGGGTTTTAGCGAGACAACGTTGAAGCTATCTCTTGTGCACATGTTTGATTTCAACAAGTAAGATTTCAATATGACCAAACATTTTTTTTTTTTTTTTTTTTTAATCTTTTCACACATTTCTCATTTAGAGTTTAGGATTCCATGTTGTTAAAATATGATGACTTACACATAAGCTTATTAAGCAAAATAGGTTTCATCATTGTCATAATTTTGTACTGAAAATCATCTGCTTTATTTTGGGTACAACTTTATCTTGGCATGTTTTGATATCGTTGTGTGTTATATTACATTCCATTGGTTTGAATATGAGGTCAACTAATCGATTGTTAGCATACCCTCTTAAACATTTTATTTGTATCATGTAGGGATGCAAGACAATAGTAGCATGAATACACGACATTGTATAATTTTGCTAGTGATACCGAAAGTGATAATGAGGAAGTCGGGGTGGGTTGTCGAAATTTTCAAAATTAATATTGATTCCCCGATGTGATAAATTTATAATAATAGTAGTACCAAATCGAATCCTAAGAGAACTAAATTGATTTAATTTATTAGTTAAGTGCTAAAAATAAAAATAAATATTTGCCAAATAAATTTTTAAATTAAAAATAACTAAAAAAATATAAGAAATAAATTAACAATGAAAATAATAAATATTGAAAGAAAATTTATCTACCAAAACTCTGATTAAAAAGTTCATCACATTTAATTGTTTCACTGAACATAGGTTAAAAATATTACTCTTGCAATCTAAACATTTAATCTTAAATTTATTAGAATAGCCATAATAAATCTTGTATTTTTCTAAATTAATTGACCAAATCTAACATCCAATCAAAATTTATCATTAATCAACTGGACATGATAGCGTTCAATATCAATATAATGATAGTATTAAGTTCTGTGAAAACAGTTAAACCAAAATACTAATAATTAGGATAGTCGCAATTATTTAATTTTATTTCATTGATTCCCTAGGTTAAATATGAATATTGATAAAAAAAAATCCATAAATATAAATAACCTAGTTACTATTTGTACTATTCATTCATGACAATTACGGATTACTGAAATCTCGGATAGCAATAGGAAAACTAATATTGAATTAAATTGTCAGATTAACCAATATTTTCATGTAAAATAAAATCATAAATCAATGAATATTTGAATGAAAAAGGGTAAAAAATTAAATTAAGTACATAAACTAATAATGACAACAATCGAATGAAAATTCTCCTTGAATAAAAAAATAAAATAACCATTCATTGTAGTGAGTTTTCAACAAAAGAAAATAAAAAATAAGGAAAAAAAAATGTTCTAGGAAGAAGGAAGACTAGCAGCAGTCACCCACCCCCTCTTGAATGAATAGTGACATACAAGAGACTCCTTTTTAGGTATTCTCATTCTAATGAAAGTTTTCCATTCAAGGGATAAAGATTGGCTCCTCTAAAATAGAAAAATAAAAATTTTAATTCCTAAAAACAATTTTACCTAAAATAAAATCCTACTAAAATTAATTAAAACTAAAAATCAACTTTCTTCTTTTCTTCGTAGGCCTAATATGATGTTTTCTTTCATTTAGCTCCAAATTGCCTCTTTAAATCCATTTTTTCCAAATCTTTCGATTTCAATTATCTAAAATAAAAAAATTATAAAAATTAATCATTAGAGTACTAACCAATGCAAAACAAAACTATATTACTAATAATAAATTCAACATTTTACATATTATCAAGTCGTAGAATTTTACGATGGCAGGGGGAAAGAAGTTGTTTTTGCAAATGAAGTTATTAAGAACGAACATGCAAGCACCAAAAATTGGAATGTGTTTTGATCCGTTGGAAAAATGTCAAGAATATTACCAAAAGAAATTTTTAAACAAGCGGGTTTTCAAGTTTGGAAAAGAAGTTTTAACAAAAAAATCTAGAGAAAGATGTACAGAATTGAATGTCAACGATTATTTTAACAACTGACCTGTTAATCTAATGGTTGAATACTAAACTCTATTAATTAAAATCTTGAATTTAAATTTTAAAAATAAAAAAATAAGTACCGAAAGAGTCAACTCCTGATTGGGCTCTATAGCTACTTGAACAGAAACAGTAAAATTGTCAAATATCGGTGGTCAAGTATAAAAAAAAAAAGATGACATTATTTTATACTAAATAATTATCATTATATACTAGTTAAATAATTATTTTATGGATAAGATAATACAATATGTGACATGTATATACCCAACAATTAAGTGATTAAAAACAACATTATTGACATAGCAAGAAAAAATATATGTGTAAAAGAGTTGAAGGTCTGCCAATCATAGGAAACTAAGTAAATATTAAAGCTATATAACACAAAAGGAATTGTTGTATATCCCAAGCAAGTCTTGATAAAACTCGCACATAACTATCTGGATGTCTTTTAGGGATTCTGTTCCACGATAGATGCAGGGTGTTAATTTTATTTTTTTTTCTTTGCTATATTACAGCTTAATATACATAATATTATATAGATAATGGCAAGAAGACAAGGAAAATCTACAAAAGGAACAATAATTATGCAAACTGGAATTACATATACTTGGAGTGGCCGAAGCTATATATATAAAAGAAAAAAAAATCAAATATAAGATAATTGTTATGCTTTAGATGTTCGGGTTTATAACTCCACAATCAATATTGTACTGCTAACGTATTGTAAAATTTGAAGAAAATGTATGGAATTTGATTAAGAATTTGACAAAAAGATATAGAAGATGATTGTCGAAAATGATTTTTGTCCTTTTTTCCTAAGATTTACACGTTATTTATAGGTTCTTAAAAAACTTTTAAATTAAATAATTTCCAAGCTTATATTTGAATTACATAATCTTTGTTTGTATAACATAAATAAAAAAATAAATATACATAATAAGGGAAAATATACTCATCGTGACTTGACAAATTTTTCAATGAATATAATGGAAACTTTGATATTTACGATAAATCTTTGCTATTAATAAAATATAATAATATGGTGTTTGAAAGTTATCACAAATTCACATTCCTAAAATATTTCTACAAGCTATTTATTTTATTAGTGAATCATTATATGAACACGCTGGAAAAATATGATGCATGATGCATGATGCAATTTATTTTATTTTATTTTTGAGAACTCCCAATTAATAATTGTCCACTTACTCTTACTATATAAGCTACCCCAATGACAACTTTCACTCTCTTTATCTTTCTCACATCTCCCTCAATTGTTCCACTTTTGATTTTTATTTCAATTTGTTTTACATAACCATTTTATCTTTGAGAAATGGCAATGTCAGTCTGATGTCGACTGACTAGCCACATTTAGACATATCTTGGGTATATTTCACAATCACATCAACATATTAATACCCATGTAATATGAAGAAGCAAACTTTGAAAGTCACAGCATAACCTTTGCAAATTGCAACAGGTCAGCTTGGCAAGGAGTCACCATCCTCACATCCGCCATTAATTTTACTGCCCATCCGACGACGATGCCGACTTCCCACCATGTTTTCTTCTTTCTTCCTAGGCATCTGTCATATTATGTAGGTAGTCCCCGTGGAGCCTATTTGCACTAAAGTTCAATTATAAGCACAAAGGATATAAAAGGACATGTGCAAGGGGGTAAAGGGAAACGTTCTGTCATTCTCAATCTAGTTTGAGACAGGAGATGAATTTGTATTCTTCAGAAAATGATTATATGGAACTTGCTATATATGATTATTGAATTTTTATTCCGACATCAATTTTTGTTATAAGGTAAAATGATAAAATAATTGGTAAGTCATTGACGAGTATGATCATGCCATCATTGACCACAAATAATAGAAAAATTCAAAGGCTCTTTTTGGCTTGAAGCAATCATCTCTTTACTTTTCATTATAACAAAATCAAGAAATAAATATTCTAAATCTTTTAGGACAAGTATATGAATGATAAATGTTTTAAGATTAAAAGATTGATTAATTAACGGACAATTCGTTTAGTGAGTAATAGTGTTAAATTATTTAATCAAATTTTGATTCGAAACTTGAAAATAAAAAAATTACGTTAAAAAAGTTTCCCTAAATTGGGTTCGACATCACTCAGATCGAGTTAATTAAAATATGACTTCAAATACTGATTAGTTATTAAAAAAATTAAAAGATTGCTCATTTTAAAGAAGACAAAATTAGAATCAAAGGACTGTCCATTTATGAGTTGTGATGTGAAACTCCCAAGGTTTGATGGTTAAACAATACCATGTGTTATAGGTGGATTTTAACTCCACAGATTTCAACTCCTTTAACTCGAGCGGTTGCTTCCAAAGATAATTTGAAACCTACAAAAGATCGCCAGAGGGTACTCTAACGGGGAGGTTTCAATACTCAAGTCAGAAAAAACGGTTTTCAATAGGAATAAAACAAACTGAACACAAGAGAGAAAGAGCTGAGAGTCCTGTGGTTTGTGTGTCAAGTGTACAGTCTCTGAAAGTGTATCTAGAATTACCATGTAAAATGATAGCGATATTTTTATACACTTGAATTAGTTTATTTTATTTTAGGTTTTTTTTTTTTATAACTTTTAGAGCTGTTTTAGATTTTATTTCGTGATTTTACATTAATTATTTTCGTGGGATTTGTTTTAAAATTACTAGACTTGTTTAAGAATATTGGATTGCATAAATACCATTCAGTATTTTAAACATAACTTTTTATTCCGATATCCAATTGACTTGATTCTTATTAGGTTGAAAGGAAGACTTTAAGGGCTACAAATCTTGTGAAGAGCTCAGAGATTGGGTCAGACCAAAAGATGTCTAAAAATTGAGTCGAAATTATTGCAGTGCTGGAAATCAAGACCAAGTTCTAAAAGTCCAAGTCCAAGTGAAATATCAATCTATTATGAAAACTCATGAATTTTTAGTTACTTAGAATTTTTAGAACTTAAATTATAAATAGAAGACATCTTTTACACTTATGAGGAGGAGAGAAACCCTAGTAGCCTCTTTTTGGATGAGAATCTTCCACTTCATTCGGGTTGAAGGGGTTGTAATGATTTCTTCATCTTTCTTATTTTTCTTTATCATGTTTATTTAGATTTCTTGTTCCTAAAACTTGATGGATTCTATTTTTCAGTTAATAGCATCGCTTGATTCGTTTCTTTCCCTTAAATCTTTATTAACATGTTCATTATTTGATGAGATTTTATTGATAAACTTAAGGGTTCAAAACATTTAAATTTGCATTCTGATAATTTGAGATCGAATACATGTATGATCAATATAATTACATGAGATTATTAAGCAGTAAAATCATATGAGATTATGAGTATGACCATTGAATTAATTTTATATGTGAGGTTTTAGGGGAAACCTTAAATTACAGATGTTCCATAAATCTTAATGCAATTCGATTTAATCAAAATTGTATGACCATTGGGTTTTGGTTAGTCAAATTAAGGTTTTATTGCATGACCATTAGGTGAATCTAAATTTAGAAAATCTATTATCATCAAGAATGAATTTTTAATCAATAAACTTTAAGGGATTTGAAATATTTTGATCATGTGAAAAAATTAAAGACATATAAAATCAAAATCCTAGAATTTTATAAAACTAGAGTTTTTGTCTATCAATATTTCTGTTTTTAATATTTTCATAATTTTTATATTTTTTCTATCTTGATTTGTTCCGTCTAATTTAAATATGATATTTTATATTTGATAATACATAATATTCTCGTCGGATAGACACTTGTTCTATACTATACACAATACTCGATTAGTGTATATTTGTCCGAAATCGTGATACACTTAAATTGCGTAATATAGAATGCTTGTATATGTTTTGTCTATAAGTCATGTGTACCCCGAGCATGACAACCCTAGCTTCCTTGTTTAGCTGTCTTGAAATCTCGAGACATTATTGGTCAAATATTTTCAAAAAATTTAGAGTACTTATCATTTGGAAAGTTTGTCTTGCTGAGAAGATTCATTCCTTATGAGTTAGACTTCGAAGATTTCCTTCCTTATCTAGGTGATGTATTTCATGATCAGAAAGGAAACAAATACTGATATGGATCTTAGTTAAATATTACCTTTAGCCAATGAGATTCGAACAATTGGTTCTTTGGTGGCCCATCGGTCATCAGTTAAGGAGAGAGGGATATAAGCTCGAGGTTGCCGAATGCCTCTATGGACTGATCGGGTTGCTATCGTTAGGAACCAACCTAGAGGTTAGATTATGTTTGTTCTTCGGGGAGCTAAATCCTATGTTGTAGTCATGCTAAAATACTAGTCTAGTTACAGGCTTTTTGATCTTTGGGCATTACCGATAGGCCTTTAGGTCATGTCTCATCATTTGACCCCAACTCATGGTGTTATTTAGTGAAAAAGCCACCATGAGTAATGACTGTTTGTCGAAAACTGGAAAGGCACAAAGTATTTAATGCATCATGTGTCACTTCAGATTATGCAAATTGTCTTTAGTATGCTTCGTAAGGTGCGAAGTTGAAACGGATTATAGGTGGATGCCTTTTTCTCTCAACCGTTCCATCTATCCGAGGGTATTAACGTAATCAATCTTTGATAAATGTTTTCAAAATAAATGTTTCGCGGGAAGCTGAAGGGATTTAAACCCTTTGTTCATTATGAACGATCCTCATCAAACCGTTTCGTCTATCACAGATTCATGAAGATCTTTTTCCTTTACCATTATAAATAGGGGTTGTATGACTCTGTACTGTTTCAGAGAAAACTATAGTGTTCTTCACTTCTGCAAACCTTTCCTACTGAGAGTTAGTTTCTTTGTGTGCTCTTCCAATGGTGTGCCTTAGGTTACAAGGCTTAGCAGTATAGGTTGTTGCTGCTGATGTGAGACCTCATCAAAAATGGGATCATTGACGTAAGGTCTCGTCATGCTATTCGGTATTCAAATGTCATGATGGGCTCTGTCAAGCTTCCTGTTGGGGTTTTAAACTTTAGAGGGGAGCTTCAGATACGCTCCTGCTCTGGGTAAAGTTTGTCATTTGGCTCGTGTTCTCGGGTCGGGCGACTAGAGGAGTCGATAAGTTATGAGGAGTTGTGTATGGCGGAATATTTGAATATTGATGCATCCTCATAGTCTTTTCATGGTTGTCTCATGCCCTCCTTAAGCCATTTTTTGGTAGTCTTCTTGTTCAGGTTTGGTTGCAGACATTTTTGAATTTCTTTCTTTATCTTCTCTTTTTACTATTTTTGTACTCTCCAGGTTGAATGACCGTGGCGTTGTAGCCTCTCTGTCCAAGAACGATGTTGTAGTTTTTCTTATGTATTTTTCTTGATGTTATCGGTCCGACTTGAGGACTTGTAAACTATGTCTGTTCATGTAATTTGATATGTATTCGTTATATGGAAATAAAAGAAGATTTTATTTTACTTACTTGTCATTTTCGCCTTTGATCAAATTTCTAGCGATAGAAACTATATGTCTAAACGAATGAGGAGACCAATGAAACGATCGTACAATAGTATATTGGGTAACACGTCGTTTGGTAAGAGTTACTCAAGTGAAAATACTTTCAGGGGATGTTTGATTAAAAGGTATGGATTTCAAGAATCGGAATGAAACACATATAAGTTGTTTGGATTAATGGAATGGGAATGAAATCCTTAAAGTATGGGTTTTGTGAAACCCAAGTAAATTAGTGGATTTCAAGTGAGACCGATAGATGAAACCCAAGGAAGAAAAATTGAATATTTTTTTTCCTTACAAAAAGTGGTTTAAAATAAAAAAATAATTTAAAATATTATAGGTGGGCCGGTAGAAAATAATCGATAGAATAAATAGAAGGGAACGACACAGGAGCCTTACTCGAGGGGAGACTCTTCTAACCATGGAAGACGATGAGATTCCCTAGTAGTAGATGTGTAGGTTTTTCTAAATTCCAAGTCCTGGACACATTCGACCCGTCTAAATTGTTGAGATAATAAGTCTCTAGGTGAACTACGGAACGTATCTGATAGGGATATTCCCAATTGGGCGCTAGTTTGCCCCTAGGTAGGAGTTGGCTGGTTGCTTTCATCTTCCTTAGAACCAATTCGTTGGGCTTGAACGTTCTGTTTTTAACTTTTTGATTGTAATATTGAGTCATTTGTTACTGGTACACAGCCATCCTATGGATGTAGATTCTGTAGTTCTAGGAGTAGATCCAATCATTCTCGTAAGGCAGGTTCATTTCGTGCAGCATCGTATCAATCTACCCGAAGCTTGTGAATCCCTATCTCCACAGGTACGACAACTTCACACCTGTACGTTAGGCTAAATGGTGATTTGCCTGTTGTCCTCAAGTTATAGTACGGTATGACTACAGGATGCCGTAAAGTTCTTCTACCTATCATTCTTTAGCTTTGTCCAATGTTGTCTTAAACCCTTGTATGATCATTTTGTTCGTTATCTTAGTGAGTCCGTTAGTTTGCGGATGAGCGACTGATGAGAATTGATGTTGAATCTCCAACTTGCTGCAGAATTCTTAGAAGCTTTTTTTTATCAAATTGCTTCCTATTGTCAGTGATGAGACGCTAAATCTAGTGATGATGTGAGTTCACACAAACAATTGGGGTTTAGCTGCCATTATCTAGGCCAACAGTTCGGTTTCTACCCACTTGGTGAAGTAGTCGATAGCCACTATCAACAATTTTCACTGCCCGGTAGCTGGTAGGAATGATCCGAGGATGTCCATTCCCCATTTGACGAACGGCCAGGAGCTTGCCATGGGACTGAACTCGGTGGAGGGTAGTTATGGCACTGAAAATAAATGTTGGCACTTGTCATACCTCTTAATGTAATTGTCAGAATCGGTTTTCATGGTTAGCCAATAGTACCCCTGACATAGGGTTTTATGAACCAGGTTTCAAGCTGTAAGTGGTTGCTGCATATTCCTTCATAGATCTCTCGAAGGACATAGTCTTTTTCTTCTGGAGTTAGGCACCTCAGGTATGGGTGGGTGAATGATTTTTGGTATAGATTCTCGTCGATGATTGTGCAGTGAGTGGCCTTTCGTTTTAATTTCTTTGCCTCCAATGGTGAGTCCGACAGACAATTGTACTTCAAATAGGTTTTTATGGGATCTTTCCAACTGGGAGACTAGTCTACTACAAGGATCTTTTCATATTCATTAATACTGAGATGTGGCAGACTTTCGATGTAGACTGTTCGGTTAGAGGCAACCGAGTCTGAACTGGCTAACTTAGAGAGTGTATCAACCCACGCGTTCTCTAATTGAGGGATTTGTTGATATCAACTTTGTCTAGTTTGCTCATGGTTTTGCGCAGTTTGCTCAAGTATTTCGCCATGATCGGGTCTTTAGTCTCGTAGTACCCTTCGATTTGTTTGATAACTAGTTGGCTGTCGGTGAACACTTGAACACTTCGTGGTCGTTGCGATTCGAAGTCTTATCAATAAGACTCCATACTCTGCTTGATTGTTTGTGGCCTTGAAGTCAAAATAAAGAGCGTACTCTGCCTTGAAATTGTCTGAACACATCAGTATGAGCTCAGCACCACTTCCTGAGGAGTTCGATGACCCATCAATGTGTAACATCCAGTCTAGTAATGCCCATTCTTCATGGTTATCGATAAACTCACGTTCGGCTGGAACCAGGAGGGTGCATTCAAAAATCAAGTCTACTAAATCTTGGCCTTTGATCACATGTCTTGGCTGGTACTGAATTTCAAAATCGGTCAACTCCATACTCCATTTAATGAGGCATCCAGTGTTATCCCTCTTTTGAAGGATCTATTTCAGTGGTTGATCAGTGAGTACTATGATAATATGGGCCTGAAAGTATGGCCAAAGGTGCCTGCCCGAGACAACTAGAGCATAGGTTATCTTTTCGATAGGTCAGTAGTTGATTTCAGATTCTTTGAGTATTCGACTAACATAGTAGATTGACTTTTGTAGGGTTGACTCCTATCTCACAAGGATAGAACAAAATGCCCAGTTAGAGATAGAGAGATATAGATATAGTTTCTCATCAGGAATAGGATGATGGAGTAGTGGGGGCGACATGAGGTATTCTTTAAACTGTTTGAAGGCCGTTTGGCACTATGGTGTCCACGTGAACATTTGGGACCTCTTCAGGGCATCAAAAATGGGTTTGTACCTTTTCCTGGCCTTCGACATGAATTGGTTTAGGGCTAATATTCTATCAATGAGGTGTTATATCTCCTTCAACATCTGGGGTGGTGATATGTTGTGTATGGCATATATCTTTCCGGGATTTGTCTCAATTCTCCGGTTGGTGATCATGAAACCTAAGAACTTCCCAGACACGATTCCGAATGTGCATTTTGTCGGGTTCAAACACATGTTGTAACGTTCCAATGTCTAAAAATTTTCTTTGAGATCGGCGACATGGGTCTTTGTATTGGTGCTCTTAATAGCATGTCATCAACATATGCTTCTATATTCCTATCGAATTGGTCCTTGAAAACTTTATTGACCAACCAATGGAAGGTCGCTCCAGCGTTCTTCAAACCGAAGGACATGATCCGATAACAATGCATACCAAATTTTGTGATGAAACTTGTCTTTTCCTCATCTTTCAACATCATTTATATTTGATTATAGCCAGAATAGGCATTCATGAAACTCAAAAGTTGGTGGCCTGAGGAGTTGTCCATAAGCTTTTGATATTGGAAAACGGGTAACTATCTTTTGGATATGTTTTGTTAAGATCAGTGAAGTCCACGCACATCTTCTATTTGTCATTGGCTTTTTTCACCAAGACCACGATTGCTAGCCATTCGGGGTACTTGACTTCATGAATGAATCCGCCATCAAAAGTCTCTGGACTTCTTCTTGGATGGCGCATTGGCATTCTAGGGCAAATACCCTTTTCTTCTATTGACTGGTTTGTATTCGGCGTTAACGGTCAAATTGCGGACTATAATTGAAGGATGGATACTAGGCATGTCTTCAGGAAACCAAGCGAAGACTTGTGAATGTCGGCAGAGGAAATCGATAATCACTTCTTAGAGTTGTGTTGGCAAGTTAGTCCCGACTCACACAGTTTGGCTAGGGTCGCCAGTTAAGGGAATTTCAATTACTTCTTCTACGAGCTCAAGCATGGTTATTGGTTTGACATCGTCTCTAAACTCTAGGGTGTTGAACAAAAAATTCTCTTGTCCACCTTCAACTCTGAGAAGAGCATAGGGATCCAGGTCGCTATGGAGAGTAGCAATTCCTTCTAGTATTCTAAACTTGACTTTCATATGTTTCGTACTGAGTAGTGCCTCCAGTTTGTCTAGACTAGGGTGACTGAGGATAGCGTTGTAAGGCAAAAACAATTTCACCACGTGGATGACGACTTTAGCGGCTACATGGTTAGGAGGAGTTCCCAAGATTACAGTGAGAGGAATAACACCTTCCGGGTAAATGTATTCATCAGAAACTCCTTTAAAGGACCTAGTAGGAGGTTAAAGGTTAGACAAGTTGAGACCTATTCGCTGGAAGGCATCCCAAGTGAGGATATCATAGTCTGCTCTTTGATTGAAAAGAACTCTCTTAACAATGTGAGACTCCACTCTTGCGGTAATAACCAAATGGTCGTTGTAATTAGGGTTAACTCCAATTAAATCGTTATCGTCGAAACCAATAATTGGACTCTTTCTCTTGACTACTGTCATATTCTGAGTGGTAGCAAAAGGCAGATGGTATGTTTGTCTAGAGGGTCAGTCTGTCTTTCCCACATATTGTGCCAATCTGTCTTTCCCATATACAGTGCCAATCCATTAGCCAAATATTCTCAAAAGATTCATAGTACTTATCGTTTGAAAAGTTTATCTTGCTAAGGAGATTCGTTCCTTATAGGTTAGACTTCAGAGATTTCCTTTCTTATCTAGAAGATGCGTTTCGTGACCAAATAGGAAACTAATACTGATATGGATCTTAGTTAAATATAACCTTTAGCCGATAAGAGTTGAACGATCGATTCTTTGGTAGCCCATTGGTCATCGGTTAAGGAGAGAGAGATATAAGCTTGAAGCTACTGAATGCCTCTATGGACTGATCGGGTTGCTACCATTAGGAACCAACCCAGAGGTTAGATTACATTTGTTTTTCAGGGAGTTAAATCCCCTGCTACGGTCATGTCGAAATGCTAGCCTAGTTATAGGCCTTTTGATCTTTGGGCGTTGCCCTGATAGACCTTTAGGTTATGTCCCATCACTATGGAAAGTAGATTTGGGCCTCTGCGTTTGAACTAGATGAGACTTAATGCTCCACTGGTGATGATGACTCTAGATAGAGTCGAAATCAATAATAAATCATATGGCCCCCCACTAGGAATTACATTAGAATGGTCATGAGATGGAGGAGGCCGGTCTACTCAAGGATTAAACTGGGTTGACAAAATATTAGCATGTGATACTAGGTGATCACCAATAATTTTTAGTTCTTTATTTTCATGAGAAATAGCTAAGAAAACTTGGGCCTTTTCTATTATTTTTTTTTAAAAATTTTTGGATATTGCCGTATCACTACAAAAACATGGTATTAGCGATGAATATAGAGATAGAAATTGTCACGCCCCGAACCGGGGTCGTGAGCAGCCGCCCGTTACCCTAGATGCCGACTATATTTTTACAGAAAATCTGGCAGAACTTCTCCATATTTCGGAGGTCCATCCTGTCAAATGGACATCTATCCTGTCAAATAAATGAATGGGCTATCCCGACCACACAACAATCAACCACATTTAAATGATACCAACCAAACCACAGTGAACAACCAGGACAACGCAAGGCTATCATAAACACAAGCAGTCCTAGCCACAGACCTCTACTGTCATACCCAATTAGAGCATGAGCAGCCACCACACTGAGCGGGCCTAAATTTTATGCAAATGTATAACAAATTCCCAAGTTAACATTTTAAATATTTACAAGTGCCTCAATGCATGTGAAATGAGCCAAATATGAGAGTTTCACAAATAAATGTCCATAATTTATACAGTAATCCCATAAAATGTACATGGCCATCTACTGACCTCAATAACAAGACCTCGCAAGGTCAATATAAAATACAAATTTCATATTTCAATTTAAATTAGATCTCAACATCGTGAATACCGAATCCACCAATATGCTACCAAAACCTCTAGAACCTATAACGTCGCTCTATCACAGTAACATTGTCTGAGGGAGGAAAAGAGAGGGGTGAGTATCAAGGAAGATACCCAGTGAGTGGAGTGCAATGGTGTGATTGTGATCATAAATGAGGAGTGAATGTGGGGCAGTCAAAACATATCTCATAAACATCATTTCATATATACAAAAGCATCTCAATAAATCACAATTCGCAAAATATGCATCCATACCGATCATCTTTTCAGAAAACACTTCCGTCTCAGCCTGGCTGAAGCCCAGACGAAAGCCCGCCAAGGGTTTTTTTTTTCATCAAATGTTTCAAAACATACCCCCTTCCTTGGCGTTGGGTCGTGCCTCACCAGGGTGGGTCCAGGTATAGTCCGATCAACCGTAGAGGGAGACACGTCTATCTCTCTCGCAAAATATAATCCAACCCTCAACCACGTCACCCCGTCGGGTCGCGCCGTGGGAGGAATGACTATAGTCATTAACAATCTAGCACCCTTCATTTCTCAAACATCTCATTTATCAAATCATATGCCATAATTTCCAACAAAAAAATCAATAATCTCATGTCAAAGCAATTCATAGAGCAATATCAAATAATACATGGCACAGAAGCATTTATAAATACAGTGGATGCATTCGTACTTCACAATCCAGTTCAGACAGCCCACAATCACAAAACCATTTTTATAAAACATATAAAAATATTTCAAAATCATTTATAAAGAAATTTTAAAACAGGTTACTCATTCATGAACACAATGAACAATCCACTCACCTCTAGAGAGGATATTCACTCTCTATTTATTAATGTAATCCGAGTATACCCCTTTCAAGTCCCCCAAAAGATTAACCTAATCAAACATCGCAATTTATCATCAAATGAAATCTCGTATAGTCATAATTTGCATATTTACAAATTCCAGACTCTCATTTCATCAACCTAAGACCATTTACTTCGCCAACAAGCTTAAATTCCCAATATTTCCAATTTTTCCCAATTTTCTTCCGAATTTACATAATTATAATACTTTTCATGCATTTTTCAAATTAATTCTGAAGGAAACTATTCTAATCCCCCAAACATGAATCTTTCATCCTCTAACATATTCTTCCATACTATACAGTCTAATTCATACAAGATTCTAGACCTAAACTTAATAATTTCATACAAAATTTCAGGAAATTACATTTCCTTCGAATCTAACACATTTTCAAAATATATCTATACGTATTCTCAACCTAAATTCAACAAAAGTAGTCTGAATATTGAAGGGATTGAAATTTCTCTCACCTAGGGCTTCACAATTTGCAGCTCTCGTTCGAATGCCTCCTCAGTCCTATCAATGATCTGCAATGCTTCCAATTTAAAGTAAAGTTCAGTAATTAAACCGATTTACCAAGGAAATTTGAAACCCTAGAGCTAGGGTTAGGAACCAGTCCTTACCTACGCAGAGAGGGGTTCGCAGTAGGCCTAGGGTTTTCAGAAATTTGATGGCGGGTAGCAGCAGGGTCTAGGTAGAGTGAGAGCAGTACGAGCTAACTAGAGTGGGTGTTCTGCTCGTTCGCGAAAAGGCAAGAGGAAGAGACAGCGTGTGCTGTTGCGCGTGGGAGAGAGCAGAAAGGGGGAAAACAGAGAGATCGTGGGAGAAAGAGAGAGCGAGAGAGATAACTGTGAGAGCGACAGTGAACTCGCAAAAGAGAGAGAGACAGAGTGTGAGAAACAGAAAGAGACAGCGAGATCGAAGGGGAAAGAGAGAGAAAGAACTGAGAAACAGAGAGGGAGGTAGAGAGTGAAACAGAGTGAGAGAGAGAACTGTGGTGGTGGTGTCGACGGTGGAAGGCGGTGGAGGGTGAGGGAGAGCAGCGGAGGTGACGGAAAAAGTGAGAGAGCGACGGGAAGAGAGATTTGTGGGAGAGAGAGGCGAAGAAGGAGAGAGAGTGTTAATTAGGGTTTCCAACCCTAATTAAAATGGGGGGTGCTGCGTTTCACTCCAAAACGCAGCACCTCCTCTGTTTTTTTTTTAAAATAAATAATTCAATAATTAATTATATATATTTATATATATACACACACACTTTTCAAAAAATCTTTGAATACCGTGAAATAAGATTCACTACAATTTGTTAGCACGATATTTAAATATATCAAAAATTCAAATTAAATATCTCAAAATCGAAAGTCAATATAAATAAATAATATATATATAAACTGAAAAATATTTTATATAATTCATGAACAGGAATACAATAATACGGATACCGCAATGTCGGTGTTACAATTTCTAACCCCCTAAAAACAAGTTTCATCATCGAAACTAAAAAAAAGCTATATAGTAAACAAGTGGGGGTACTATCTCATTATAGCCTCCTCGGGCTCCTAGGTCCACAAGACCCTGACCAATGAAATTTCCTTGCTCCGTAGCTTTCTGACCTGCTGATCTAGAATAGCCACGGGCTGAACTGGAAGACTATGGTCCTCTCGTAACTCAACAGGTGGAGGCTCAAGTACATGAGAAGGATCAGCTAGGTACTTCCTGAGTACTAAGACATGAAAGACGTCATGAATACGGGATAGTTCATCTGGCAGCTCCAATCCGTATGCCACACTCCCGATCCTCTCAAGGATACGGAAAGGTCCAATATATCTAGGGCTCAGCTTACCCCGCTGTCTGAACCGTATAACTCCTTTCAAATGGAATATCCTCAAGAAAACCATATCTCCCTTGGCAAACTCAAGGGGTCGCCGTCTACGATCGGCATATACCTTCTGTCTGTCCTGGGCGACTCTCATCCGCTTACGGATGACCCTAACCTTATCTTTCATTTCCTCAATCAACTCGACACTGCTGAGACACGCTCTCCGACCTCATCCCAACATATCGGGGTGCGGCACTTCCTGCCATACAGTGCCTCATACGGTGGCATCCCTATACTGGCATGATAGCTGTTATTATATGCAAATTCAACCAGTGGAAGGTGTCGATCCCAATTACCCCAGAAATCTATCACACGTGCTCTCAGCATGTCCTCAAGGGTCTGAATGGTCATCTCTGATTGACCATCTGTCTGTGGATGATAGGTTGTGCTAAAACTCAGCCTCGTGCCCATTGCCTCCTATAATTTGGGTCAAAACCTGGAAGTAAACCTCGGGTCCTTGTCTGATACTATCAACATAGGAACACCATGCAGCCTGACTATTGTATCAATGTAAAGACGTGCCAAGGTCTCTAAAGGATAGTCACTGCGAATAGGAAGAAAATGTGCGGACTTGATGAGTCGATCTACAATCACCCAAATGACATCATGCCGTGATGAAGTCCGCGGTAGCCCTGTCACAAAATTCATAGTAATGTGATCTCACTTCCACTCAGGAATGGGTAAGGGCTGCAATATACCCGCCGGGCGCTGATGCCCGGTCTTCACCTGTTGGCAAACTAAACACCTAGCCACAAAGTCCGCAATTTCCCGTTTCATGTCGGGCCACCAATAACTCTCCCGAATGGTCCGATACATCTTGGTACTACCCGGATGCAATGCATACGCGGAGGAGTGTGCCTTCTCAAGTATGGCCTTGCGGAGATCTATATCAGCGGGAATACAAACCCGCTCCCTGAACACTAACAATCCATCCTCTCGGACCCTGAAGTCTCCGCCCTCAGCTCTGCAGACTCTATCCGCAATACCCTGAAGCTTTTCATCTGTACTCTGGAGCTCTCTGATACGGTCGAACAAAGTCGGCCTGACCTCAAATCTGGCTAGTAAGTCTCCCTGATCATTACTTGCTAAACTGACTCCTAAGGCTCGGAGTCCTACTAAACAAGAAAGGTATGCTTCCTCTGTCGACTGTGAGGATGATGCTAACTTCTGACTCAAGGCATCTGCCACAACATTCGCCTTGCCCGGATGATAGTCAATAATGAGGTCATAATCCTTGAGAAGTTCTAACCATCTCATTTGTCTCAAATTCAGCTCCTTTTGGGTAAATAGATACTTCAAACTTTTGTGATCTGTAAATACTCTGTAGGTCACCCCATAAAGATAATATCGCCATATCTTCAACCCGAAGACTATGGCTGCCAACTCCAAATCATGTGTCGGGTAGTTAACCTCGTGTTTCTTCAGTTGTCGCGAGGCATATGCAATAACCCGACTATCCTGCATCAGAACACAACCCAATCCCTATCGGCTAGTATCACTGTACACTGTGTATTCCTGACTGCTAGTGGGAAGGGCTAAAATAGGAGCAGAGATCAACTGTTGTTTGAGCTTCTGAAAGCTTGTCTCACAATGGTCATTCCAAACAAACTTGATCCCCTTCCGGGTCAATCTAGACAACAGAGCAGCTATCCGAGAAAATCTCTCTACAAATCTGCGATAATACCCGGCTAAACCGAGAAAACTACGGATCTTAGTAACTGTTTGTGGCTGCTCCCACTTCAATATAGCCTTAACCTTTCGCAGATCAACATAAATACCCTCCGCGGAGACAATGTGCCCCAAAAATCCTATCTGTCTCAGCCAAAACTCACATTTCGAAAATTTAGCATATAGCTGCATCTCACAGAGTATCTACAATACCACCCGAAGGTGCTGAACATGATCTTCATCACTCCGTGAATACACCAAGATGTTATCGATAAATATGATGACAAACCGATCCAAGAAGTCGTGAAAGACTCAGTTCATCAGGTCCATAAAAGCAACTGGGGCATTAGTCAGCCCAAACGGCATGACTAAAAACTCATAATGGCTGTATCGGGTGCGAAAGGCAGTCTTAGGCACATCTTCGGCCCAAACCCTCAACTAATGATAACCCGAATGGAGATCAATCTTAGAGAAAACCCTAGCTCCCTGCAGCTGATCAAACAAATCATCATACGTGGCAGGGGATATCTATTTTTGACGGTGGCTTTGTTCAACTATCTGTAATCCACACAAAGTCGAAGTGCACCATCTTTTTTCTTTACAAACAGCACCGGAGCACCCCAGGATGAAGTGTTCGGGCGAATAAACCCCTTATCCAGAAGTTCTTGCAACTAAACCTTGAGCTCTCTCAGTTCAGTAGGCACCATTCTGTATGGCCGAATAGAAATAGGAGTGGTCCCCAGTACTAGATCAATCTCGAAATTAAATTCCCGAACTGGTGGTAATCCGGGAAGCTCCTCGGGGAACACATCTGGAAACTCCTACACTACAGGAACATCCTCAAGTCTTGGTCCCTCAGCAGTAGTGTCAACGACATAAGCCAGATAAGCCATGCACCCACAGCGTATCATGCGTCTGGCTTTCATAACAGATATAATTCAACGGGGCAATACCCGTCTCTCGCCCCGAAACGCCAATGGTGGCTGCCCGGACCTCCAAAACTCAACCTCCTTCGTAAAACAATCCACGGAAGCCTAGTGTAAACTCAGCCAATCCATCCCTAGGATGGCATCAAAATCCGTGATAGGGAGCGGAATCAGATCTACCTCTAATATCGCCTCCTCAATTCTGATCTCGCAGCCTCTATAGACTGTATCTCGAATGATATGCTTGTCAAGAGGAGTGACTACCATAATCTCCTCATCAAGTGGCAAGAGAGGCCTATTAGAATGGCGAGCGAACGTGTCGCTCACATATGAAAAATTCGACCCGGTATATATGAGAACACGGGCGTCGATACCAAATATTCGCATGGTACCTAAAGATAAGAAAAAGATTAAAGGTATTTAAAATGCGAATAAAAGTAGACATATTTATATATATATATATATATATCAAACTAGTTAAGCTTCTAAAACTTTAACTAGTCAAAACTGTATATCGATATCATGATATACAAAATCTCATAAAGAAAGTACAATGAAAGTCCTATACTGAGGGGTCTGCGGAAGGATTACCCATAATGACATCAGGGTTTGCCTGTGCGTCCTCCTGTGTCATCGCAAACATATGAGCCTGGGCCCTAGGCTGCTATCGCGATGGTCCTGGCACTGTATTACTCCCGACTGCAGTCCGAGGAGCTGTAAGAGCTGAGTGCGCAGGTGCCCCCTGCTGGCCTGTGCCAAAAGTACCAGTACGACTCTGTACAGTCTATTTTCCTCAACCTAAATCTGGACAGGTACTCTTAAAGTGACCTTGCTTCCCACACTAGAATCAAGTAACCGGTACTCTACATGTCCCAAATACATGGTGGCTGCCGTATCTGCGACAGAAAGACTGTCTCTGTACAGTAGACTGTGTAGCAACACTAGGGGCTGGTGTCCCAAAACTCTGTGGTGGAGGTCCCTCTCCTGGTCCTGCTGGTCTGAAACTAGAAGACCCTCCATGATATCCAAAACCTCTACCCCTCTTCGAAGACTGTCCACTCTGTGACCCAATCTGCCTCCTTTTTTGGTGACTCACTTTCTGCCTAGCCTAAGTTCGGACGATCTCCTCTGCCCGATATGCTGAATCAATCACTTCTGAAAGTGTAAAAGTAGGAGTCACTATCATATACTTCTTGATGTTCAATTGGAGGCCATCTTCAAACTTAAACCTCATCTAAGCTGGGGTAGCCATGTCAGGGACAAATGCTGCTAACCTTCTGAGCTCAGTCTTGTACTCTGAGACTGACCTAGTCCCCTGACGCAAGTGTAGAAACTCTGTCCTCATGCGATCCTGCTAAAACGGGGTAAAGTACTTGCGGTCGAACTCTCGTAGAAAGTCCTCCCATTGCAGAGTCTATGTAGTACTATCATGGATAGCCTCCTACCATGAGAGGGCATCCCCGTCGAGGAGTCTCTCAACAACTCTCAACCTGAGCTCCTCTGTCAACCCCAGATCAATAAGGATCCTGCGAGTCCTGTTGATCCAGTGTTTCGCCACTACGACATCATTGGATCCTGAAAAATCTGCGCATCCGAGCTGTCGTGACTCTTTCACCAACTGCGTAAGCTTATGGATGCGCCTCAAAGTAATCAATGTCTTATCGGTCGGACTAGAAATGGATGGACCGGGCACCGGAGGAGGAATCGGTGCCGTAGGAGCAGGTACGGCCATAGGTGCGGTAGCTGGAGTCTGTGGTGGAGGTGGTGGCATCTGCACCCCATATCTACTGTACCACATGCCACTGCCTTAAGGCATCGAGTGGTGGTGGAGGAATCTCGACTATAACAGCTGGTGGAGGTGCTGCGGGCGGCACTGGTGACGATGCGTGAGTAGAGGAAGCATCCTCGAGTACTCATAGAGCCTCTAGTGCCCTAGATGCATCAGGCACTGAGGGATTCTCTGGTGGAATACCGCGCCTACTACGTCTAGGTAGCATAGTTATGCAAAAAGAGCACCCTTTTCATTAGGTAGAATTCAAGGATTAGGGTTAGTTACGGAGTAACTAACACCCTAAAAAAAAGAATTTGAATTATGGATCAAGGCATGTGAATGCAAAATAATAGGATAGATGCATCATGTATCCAATCCCCTAAAATAGATGAACTTATATGTCTATGGCCATGTATAGGACTTCAAATGACTGTATGAAATTCTCTAATGTATTGAGGACTTTTAAATGTACTTGAGAAGACTTTTATTACTATCTTTTCTCTAACTTAGACGCTCTGATACCAATAGAACTGTCACGCCCCGAACCGGAGTCGTGAGCGGCGCCCGTTGCCCTGGATGCCGACTATATTTTTATAGAAAATCGGGCAGAACCTCCCCATATTTCGGAGGTCTCCCATATACAAATCATCATGTAAAATGGACATCCATTCTGTCAAATAAATGAATGGGTCATCCCGGCCTCACAACAATCAACCACATTCAAATGACACCAACCAAACCACAATGGACAATCAGGATAATACAAGGCTATCATAAACACTAGCAGTCCTAGCCACAGACCTCTACTGTCATGCCCAACTAGAGCATGAGTAGCCGCCACACCGAACGAGCCTAAATTTTATGCAAATGTATAACAAATTCCCAAGTTAACATTTTAAATATTTACAAGTGTCTCAATGCATGTGAAATGAGCCAAATATGAGAGTTTCACAAATAACTATCCATAATTTATACAGTCATCCCATAAAATGTACATGGCCATTTACTGACCTCAATAGCAAGACCTCGCAGGGTCAATATAAAATACGGATTTCATATTTCAATTTAAATTAGATCTCACTGTCGTGAATACCGAATCCACCAATATGCTACCAAAACCTCTAGAGCCTATAACATCGCTCTATCATAGTAACCTTGTCTGAGGGAGAAAAGAGAGGGGTGAGTATCAAGGAAGATATCCAGTGAGTGGAGTGCAATGGTGTGATTGTGATCATAAATGAGAAGTGAATGTGGGGCAGCCAAAACATATCTCATAAACTTCATTTCATATATACAAAAGCATTTCAATAAATCACAGTTCGTAAAATATGCATCCATACCGATATTCTTTTCAGAAAATTCTAGGGTCTCATCGAAAACACTTCAATCTCAGACTGGTTGAAACCTAGACGAAAGCCCGCAAAGGGTTTTTTTTTTTCATCAAATGTTTCAAAACATACCCCCTTCCTTGGCGTTGGGTCGTGCTTCAACGGGGTGCGTCCAGGTATAGCCCAACCTACCGCATAGGGAGACACGTCTGTCTCTCTCGCAAAATATAATCCAGCCCTCAACCACGTCACCCCATCGAGTCACGCCGTGGGAGGAATGACTATAGCCATTAACAATCCAGCACCCTTCATTTCTCAAACATCTTATTTATCAAATCATGTGCCATAATTTCCAACAAAAAAATCAATAATCTCATGTCAAAGCAATTCATAGAGCAATATCAAATAATACATGGCACAGAAGTATTTATAAACACAGTAGATGCATTCGTACTTCACAATCCAATTCAGATAGCCCATAATCACAAAACAATTTATATAAAATATATAAAAATATTTCAAAATCATTTATAAATAAATTTTAAAACAGATTACTCATTCATGAATACAATGAACCATCTATTCACCTCTAGAGAAGATATTCACTCTCTATTTATCAATGTAATCCAAGTATACCCCTTTCAAGTCCCCCAAATGATTAACCTAATCAAACATCGCAATTTATCATCAAATGAAATCTCGTATAATCATAATTTTCACACCTACAAATTCTAGACACTCATTTCATCAACCTAAGACCATTTACTTTGCCAACGAATTTAAATTCCCAATATTTCTAATTTTTCCCAATTTTCTTCCGAATTTACATAATTATAATACTTTTCATGCATTTTTCAAATTAATTCTAAAGGAAACTATTCTAATCCCCCAAACATGAATCTTTCATCCTTTAACATATTCTCCCATACTATATAGTCTAATTCATACAAAATTCTAGACCTAAACTTAATAATTTCATACAAAATTTTAAGAAATTACATTTCTTTCGAATCTAACACATTTTCAGAATATATCTACACGTATTCTCAATCTAAATTCAACAAAAGTAGTCTGAATATTGAAGGGATTGAAATTTCTCTCACCTAGGGCTTCACAATTCACAACTCTCGTTCGAATGCCTCCTCAGTCCTATCAGTGATCTGCAATGCTTCCAATTTAAAGTAAAGTTCAATAATTAAACAGATTTACCAAGGAAATTTGAAACCCTAGAGCTAGGGTTAGGAACCAGTCCTTACCTATGCAGAGAGGGGTTCGCAGTAGGCCTAGGGTTTTCCGAAATTTGATGGCGAGTAGCAGCAGGGTCTCGGTAGAGTGAGAGCAGCACGAGCTAACTAGAGTGGGTGTTCTGCTCATCCGCGAAAGGGCAAGAGGAAGAGACAGCGCATACTGTTGCGCACGGGAGAGAGCAGAAATGGGGAAAACAGAGAGGTCGTGGGAGAAAGAGAGAGCGAGAGAGAGAACTGTGAGAGCGACAATGAAGTCGCGAGAGAGAGGCGATAGAGTGCGAGAAACAGAAAGAGACAACGAGATCGAAGGGGAAAGAAAGAGAAAGAACTGAGAAACAGAGAGGGAGGTAGAGAGTGAAACAAAGTGAGGGAGAGAACTGTGGTGGTGGTGTCGACGGTGGAAGGCGGTGGAGGGTGAGGGAGAGCGGCGGAGGTGGCGGAAAAAGTGAGAGAGCGACGGGGAGAGAGAGCTGCAGGAGAGAGAGGCGAAGAAGAGTGAGAGAGTCTTAATTAGGGTTTCCAACCCTAATTGAAATGGGGGGTGCTGCGTTTCACTCCTAAACGCAGCACCTCCTCTTTTTTTTTTTAAATAAATAATTCAATAATTAATTATATATATATTTATATATACACACACACACTTTTCACAAAATCTTTGAATGCCGCGTAATAGGATTCACTAAATTTGTTAGCACGACATTTAAATTTATTAAAAATTCAAATTAAATATCTCAAAATCGAAAATCAATATAAATAAATAAATAATATATATATAAACTGAGAAATATTTTTATATAATTCATGAACAGGAATACAATAGTACGGATACCGCCGTGTCGGTGTTACAGAAATTTTCGAAAAAATCATCGCTAATTTATTTAGCGACAAAAAACTTTTCGTGGTTAATAATGTGTCACAAAAATTTAGTGACGAAAAAACATAAATTCGTCGCCAAATTAGGGTTGAAAACCAGAAATTCATCGCCAAATTAGCGACAAAAATATTTTCGTCGCTAATTTTGTAACTAAATTTAGTAACGGATAAATGTTTCCACTACTAAATTTAACGTCAAATTTGCTTTTCATCGCTAAATTAGCGATAGATCCTTTTTTCCGTAGTTAAAATTCAAAGTAATATTTAAATACATAATTAAACTTTTACGACGAATTTAGCAATGAATTTTTTTTTGCGACGAATCTTTGTATGATTTAGCGACAAATCTGTAAATTTAGCCAAAAGAAAAATTTGTTATTTTTCATATTTTTCCATATTTAAAAAGAAATGTCCTGTCCAACCAACATAAACATCATAATAATCAGATTCCCATCCAACCAATAAACCATCAACACCCATCCAATTTCTTTTTGAATAACCAATAAACTATTAATATCCATCTAATAAACCTAAAAAATTTCCAATCGAACCATCAATATCCATACAACTTGATTTCTAGCAAATTATCCATAATATCCAATAGCAACAAAATCAATAAACAATGCTCATAAATTTTTGTGCATCCAACAAAATATCATTAAGAACAAAATAAACAAACATCAATATAGTCTAATATCCAACCTCCAAGAAAATACTATTAATAAAATCAATATCCAACATCCAACAAACATCAATCAATCATTATCGTCCTCGTCATCATCGAGGTCATCAGTAGGAAGTATAGAAGGGGGAAGCTGACTCTGTGAGGGGAGAAACTGACTTGCATCTAAATTGAGGTGTTGTAAAACAAGTCATTGCATCACCTCAAGCAATTGTTTGCTTTCTTTGATTTCTTCATCTTTCTTTGCAAGTTGTTCTTTGATTTCTTCATCTTTCTTTACAAGTTTCTCTTTGAGGTAGTGCACTTCTTCGCTTAGTTGTGTTTGTGTCCTTGAATCAGCCGCGGTGGAGGAAGATAGGCCAAGTGTATATATTCTGCTCAATGATCCCATCCCAACTATTCTTTCCTTTTTATCCCACCAGATGCCTCTAACCTCAAATCCATACTATCAACGGACGGCTTAGATGAGACACCATCACTAGTACCACTCGAATAAGTTAATAGAAGTTCATTATATTTTTCTTGCATTATCATGATGAAAATTAAAAGGAAAGTAAAATAAAACAATAAGAATGAACAATTACAAGTTCATTAAAATAATAACATTGGAACATAACACAAACAACATTGGAACAATTCTTCTATTTTAAAATTGCATATCAATAATTGGAGGATAACAACATTGTACACCACAATGCAGATAAATAATATATTTCATTCCTAATAAAATGTAAACACATTTCTTTTCCTTTCGAAAAAACTTTCAGGAACTTGATAAAGGCAGCCATCAACAAATATGTTATGATCATGTAGTAATGGAAGTACAACACGACAACTAGAAAAGAACTGTTCAGATGAAAACTATACCGGTTTCTATCTTTAGTACACAACTAAGAAGCAAACATGAATTGAACTTGGAAATGAGATGCACTGAAAGGTTCAGAGCAACAATAACACAAGGACATTGTCTTTCGAAGCTAAGTTGGCTCCTTCAAATGAAAACAACATATTAATAAGATTTTTACCTTGGCCTATTAATTTCTTATTTTTTAATACTAAATTATCCATCTCAGAGTTGGTACCAATCACAGTTTTTATGATTAAGCAAGGGAAATGACAAAAGGTTAAAAAACAAGAAAAAAGAAAACATTATAACAATTGATTCCACATAGAGAAACCAATTCAAATGCATACCAATAGTAAAAGAATCAAGGATTCACACACTTGTTCAACATTCCAACAAAACCCACAATGTGAATATGAATGATAAGGTCCTTATGATTATGACTTGGAATGATGGAATTGTAATTTTAATTTTTAAAGTAGTTCAATTACATACCGATATTGCTTTTACTCTCTCCCCACTCCAAGTTTTGTCCTTTTTTTGAAATGTGTGCTCAAAACTATCCATATATGATAGCTCAGTTTCCCTTTCTTTAACCTATATATATATATAAAAGAAATTCACACTTACCAATAATGAAATAGTAAAAAAAATAATTGAATTAAATAAAAATATAATTGTTTTAAATAGTGACTAGTCTTTTTCTATACTCATCGACATTGATTACCCCCCGCATAAGTGGCAGACACTTGTCTTAAATTAAAAGATTTGTTCCTCATATTCTGCTCACTTCTTTGTTTACTCTCCTCAGACTCCCAAATGGCTAACATTCTGATCCAATTTTCCTCTGTAATACAATCTGTTTTTGTTCAACTTGTTTTGGCTTTGTTATTACATTTCGTATGTGATCACCAACTTTCTTTTTAAAGATTCCTTTTATTGCAGTCTCTTCAGATTCTTCTCAACTAAACCTACGCTACAATAAATAAAAAAATAATTAATTTTACTAAGACATGAATAACTCATTTGTTTCAATTGAATTAAATAAAAACAATTAATTTTACCTTAAACTCTGTCCATCATGACTCATTTGTTTTATTTGGAGTGTTGGTGTAAGTCATCGATATCCCTCCCCAATAGTTATTAACAATTCTATTGAAAATACACACTGCATATATTGGATTTGAGAATCTAAATATAAACAACTTACAAATGAGCAATGATAAATAAATAAGATAATTAAAAAAACCATATATATATATAAATAAAAGAATTATATTAAATGAAATTTTAAAATTAAATACTTACGAATCTCCACAAATGAGCAAGAAATAGGCTGACTTGGTTAGCCAATCTACTATCACCCATATAGCATCGTGTCGACTTGGTGTATGTGGTAACCCCACCACGAAATCCATGGTCATATGTTCTTACTTCCATTCGGGAATTAGTAGTGGTTGGAGTGTTCCAGTCGGTTTCTGATATTCGGTTTTGATTTGTTGACACACAAAGCACCTAGGCACAAACTTGACTATCTCATGCTTCAATCCCAACTACTAATAAGTTTTCTTGATGGTTCGGTACATTTTAGTACTCCAGAGATCCATCGCATAAGTCGAAAAGTGTACCTCTTCAAGTATAGCTCTCCAAAACTCATTATTCTTGAGATCACCATTCCATTTCCCATATACCACCATGTCATCCTCCCGAATATAGAAGTCACCACCTTTACCCTTGTGAACCTTTTCCACTATACCCTTTAGCTCCTCATCAGTTGTTTGGAACTCTTTAATATAGTCTACTAAGATCAGTAGTACCTCGAATTTCGCCAACACACCATGCTCATCGTTGGCCAACTCAACTTCAAGTGTATGGAGTCCTATCAGGTATGAGAGATAAGAACTCCCATAAGGTATCGAAAAAGAAGACTTGCAACTTAAAGCATCTGTGACTACGTTCGCATTGCCTGGGTGATAGTCAATCACCTAGTCATAGTCAATCACCTGGTCATAGTTCTTAATCAGCTTTAACTATCTTCGTTCGTTGCCTCAAATTGAGCTCCTTTTGAGTGAGCAAATACTTGAGACTCTTATAGTCGGTGAAAATTCTGCATGTAACTCTATATAAGTAATATCACCAAATTTTCAAGGTGAAAATGATAACAGCTAGCTCTAGGTCATGGGTCGAGTAGTTCAACTCATTATTCTTCAATTGTTGAGCAACATGAGCGATCACTTTATCATCTTTTATTAGAACACATCACAACTCTTGTTTGCTGATGTCACCATACACGACATAGTTGTCACCGCTAGTATGAAGAGCAAGTATTGGAGCGGACATAAGTCTTTTCTTGAGTTCTTGGAAACTCTACTCACACTTATCACTCCATTCAAATTTAACTCCCTTACGAGTCAAGCTAGATAACGGAGCTGCAATCTTGAAGGGTCCTTGTACAAATCTCTGGTAATACCCTGCCAATCTGAGGAAATTTCTCACCTCGGTGACATTCGTGACATTCTTAGGATGCTCTCATTTTAGAATTGCCTCTACTTTTTTTGGGTTAATGAATATCCTATCTCCGGAGACAATGTGACCTAGAAGCCAATTTCTCTTAGCCAAAACTTGCATTTGGAGAACTTGGCATATATTTGCTTCTCTCAGAGAGTTTATAGTACAATTCGAAGATATTCTGTGTATTCCTCATCGTTCTTGGAATGTACCAAGATATTGTCAATGAACACTATGACAAACTTATCAAGGTAGGTATGGAAGGCTCAATTCATGAGATCTATAAAAGCTATAGGAGCATTTATCAAACTGAAGGGCATCACCAGAAACTCATAATGCCCATACCACGTCCTAAACGCAGTCTTATAGACATCATCATACTTTATCCACAATTGATGATAGTTTGATCTCAAATTAATCTTAAAAAAGACACTAACCCCTTGAAGTTGATTGAACAAGTCATCAATTCTTGGCAAACAGTACTTATTCTTAATGGTCATTTTATTTAGCTACTGAGAGTCAATTCACAATCAGAGGGTATCATTTTTCTTCTTCACAAATAGAATCGGAGCACCTCAAAGTAAGGTACTCGATCAGATAAACTCCTTGTCCAACAACTCCTGAAATTGGACCTTCAATTCCTTCAACTTTGTAGGCACAATCCTATATGGAGGTATAGAAATGGGTGCGATGCCAGGAGCCAAGTCAATAGTGAAATCAAACTCTCGTGCCAGAGGTAAACCGAGCAACTTGTCTAAGAAGATATCCGGGAACTCTTTCACTACCGGAACATCCACCAACTTCGGACTTCCCATTGTGGTGTCGATGATGTGAGCTAGGTAAACCCACAACCCTTGTGCACTAATCTCCATGCCTCCATTGCCAAGATTACACAGCTCGGTAAGACCCACCGTTCACCAGTGAATACAAATGAAGGACATCCTAGTTTATGGAACTCTACCTCCTTAACGAAATAATTCATTGAAGCTCAGTAAAGGTGTAACCAATCTATACCTAATATGACCTCAAAATCCCTCATTTCCAATGGAATCAAGTTCGTTTTAAGAATCTCACCCTCTATAACTACTTCACATGCCTTGTACATGATGTCCTGTTCAACCGTTCCCCCAAATGAGTGATAACCAGTAACTACTCTTCAAGTGGGGGTCAAACGCCTATTAGGGTGTTTAGCAAACTCCGTACTCACAAAAGAATTGTTTGATCCCGTATCAATCAATACATGAGTATCAACACAAAAAAATTTCATCATAACTATGAAAGAAAATCATTAAATAATTAGAGTTAATTGTTTGAAGCTTTTAAAACCTAGAAGAATTGGCAAAAATGGACATGGTATACGCAAATCAACTCAAGGCCTCAATAAGTCGACCCGCATGTCTATATGTGTAGAAAAGGAGTTAAATTCCAAATTTAACCGAGCTCAACCAAAATTTATAATCATTCATGCCACCGTAGATATCACAAGACATCAAAATTAGTCTCAACCATTCCATTATTATGCAATATCACTATTATGTCTCCAATTCAAAATCATGTAACCGTAATCATATAGTATTTATATCCAAATTTCTAAATCACCAAATTCAAGTTTTAGGAAATTTACCTATGATTATGTCCGGATTGTTTTGTGTATTCTCATTGATCATTGCATATATCCTTATTTGAGTTATTGCTTGCGGACGCTGGGTTGGAGCAGCCACTATGTTGTTCCCAGTCCCCATCCATGGTGTGACATTAGGAGATGAAGTAGGGACAATAGCTTGGCCGCCCATGGATCCACTACAGCGATTTCTACTTGTTTAGCTTCCTCATCCCAACTTTGGGCAAGTGTTGCAGAAATGACTATCTTTTCTGCATTGATAGCACCTTTTGAGTGTGTGACAAAATCCGAAATGGTATTCCTATAGTGCTTACACTACTCCTTATTTCATGCCGATTCACTCCCAAAGGAGGTACTAGATATACTTCCAATCTAATCTTCCTCTAAAAAATTAGAGAGAGAGAAGTGAGTATTAAAAATACTCAATGAGTGGAGTGCAATAACATGATGAACATGAATGAGAAGTGATGTGGTGGTGCCAAATACATATGTCAAAATATATCCAAATGTGATAAATAATTCCATTCGTAAAAAATGAAATTAGATCAAATTTACCATGACTCATATATTTCAATTCAATAAACAATTTGAATTTCTTTTTCAATATTTTTGGGGTTTGCTAAAAACCACTATTCTACCAATAGCCTTTGGTAGAATCCGTCAAGAGATTTTTTATAATTTTCATAAAATAATCCCTTATCCTTGGCATTGGTCTGGATTTTTCGTGAGATGTCACCACATCATCACGGTTGGCTTGAGTGGCTCTTCATTCCGCCTCCTCCAAACCTCTAATTTAAATCAAATCAGCATTACAACGCCGCTCCGATGACCCGGTCTGTAAAAGACTTAAACTATAGTCTTTTTCCAGCATCATGTTACAAGAAATTTATCTCATTATTCAATTTCAGGCCCATGTATGAGGAAGAGCAATTTTACAATCCCTAGTTCAAAGTTTTATTGTAACATGATACAACAATTCAATGATTAAACAAAAAAGTCATGGATTTAACAACATTTCATTTCAGACATACCACAATCACAAAGTATCTCAAATACATTTCAAAATTCATTCCAAAATTCATTTCACAAATCAATTTGAAATCATTTTTCTATTCATATGCAATACAACCATCCACTTATCTCTTGGGAGGGTGTTTACTTCCAATTCCATAATCAAAACCAATGTAACCCCTTCTCAAGTTTCAATTGATTATCCTAAATCGTAATCACAAATTCAATGTTAAATCATGTCCATTTCTAGAATTTATAAGTTTGCCCTAATTTAGCACAAACCCTAATTTCTCCAATCAAATGATGTATGTTCTAATTCTACCATTTACATGTCATTTACATCTATATGAAATTTTCATTCAATTTTTTTTCCAAATTTTATCATTTACAAACCCCTAGGGTTTTGATCTCCCACAAAACTCCTAAAATTTCAACAATAAATTTCAATTTAATAATGAGGAAGCTAAAATTCAAAATTAGGAAGAGGAAATTATCTTTATTTTGTGGTTGGATTAGACTTTGGGTATTGGGTTTCAAAAACCCTATATTCTCTCCATTCGAGAAATCCTAGATTTTTTCCCAAATTTTTCTTCCCATAAGTTTGATTGAGGATTTTAGAAACTTTATAAGGTAATTTTGTAGGGGAGCAATTGGTCATCAAGAGAGAGTTTGAAAAAAAGAAGAGTGAGGGAGAGAGTGAATGCAGAGAGGGAGAGAGTGAATGCAGAGTGAGAGACAAGAGTTGAGGGTGAGAGATGAACAAGAGAAAGAGGATGAATTAAAGCTTAGTTCATGCCTATTTTTAATGAAATGATCAATTACCATCTTGCCCCTTTGTAATTCAAGGGTTTTAAGTTGGGTTGAGTTGTCCTTTTTGATCATTTGCATCTCAAATAGTGGAAGTTCAATTGGGCAAGGCAACTCACAAACACAAAGTTCAATTGGACAAGGCGACTTGCTTAGGAACAAGGCATCCTATAGGTTAGGTTTTAACATGGGCAAGGTAACTTGTTGGTTTGCAAAGTGACCCAATATTCATGACTCCTAAGTCTTATGTCGACCTAAGCAAATGAGTAAGGTGATCTGCCATTACAACCTCTCAGAATTCTATCCCTACAGGCTTCCCAGGTCACCTCATCAACTTGGGCAAGGCAGCCCAATGCTCTCAAGGTTTAGAAGCTTGTTCTGCAAATCAATCAAGGTGCCTCACCTAAGGCACAAGACGACTTATGCCCTCAAAATTACACTCATAAGGCTACCAAACATTGCACAAGAAGACTTGTTCCTCTATCATATGCCTAGACACCAACAAATAGCCTTGTCCATCAAATTTCATAGATGTGAGGTGACCCAACCCTTGGCACAAGGTGACCCAAGACATCTAGCTCTTAGAACCTTGGTCTACACACCCCTTTGAGTCACCTTCCAAGCTGCACAAGGCACGACCTATTCACCTAGATACACACTCAAGTCGCCTCAATCTCTTTACAAGGGAACTTGTAATGCGGAAGAGATAGAAGAAAGACAACATGGTTTGAAAAGAGAAAACTCTAAACTCTCAAAAGAGAAATATCACTCTCAAAGAAAATATTATTAATCATAAATGCCACAATAATGAAATGCTATAAGTATTTATAGGGAATGCAAATCTCATAAATTAGGAACTATAAAAACTAGGAAACTAGAAAAATATAGAAACTAAAAAAATTAGGAAACTAAAATTAGAAAAATTAGAAAATAAAAGAAATTAAGAAATTTTAAAAATTAGGAAATTATAGAAATTAGAAACTAATGGATTTCTTTCTTTTCTCTTGAACCACTTGAATAATTTTTGAAAATTTGTCCCACATCAGTCCCCCCCTTCTTGAAAAGAACTCGCCCTCGAGTGATGCCTTCAATGTTTACATCCATATCTTTAACTCTCTCCTTTGGTTTTTTTCCTCAAAAACTTATGTTAAGTATAATAAATATCAAAACAACTGTTATAACCAGATAATCATAGTCAACCTCAAATTTTTTACCCCACCCACGTGCTTGTCTGACTTAGAATGATAGTAAACTTTCCCATTTCCTGGATCATTCTTGAAATATTCAGCTTCCAAATAAGAAATATCAGCATTCTTTCTAATTATGTTATGAATTGATTCTACGACGTTGCGAACTTCCACCATACCACATGTAACACTTGGTAGCAAGGGGGTGAATGCTAAGTAATTATGAGGTAATAATATCAAAACTTCATATGACGGATCTTCCAGATTTTTCAAAAACTTTGTTTTAGTCAAACCTGTGTCAAGCACCACCACTTTTTTCTGTGTATCAACCTCTAAAGAAACAACGGTATTTGTAGATTGTAATGATTTTGGCAAGCCAATATCCTCCGTACCATGCAATGAGTTTGAATCTGCACATGGAATAAGATCACCCCTACTGTTTTGAAAGAGACCATTTTGTTTTGTATCTTCTCGCTTAGGGATCAGCAACACTTTTCTACCAACTAGGGTCTGCACATATTCATGTTCTCCATCTGGCTCACAGATCCCTTCTTCCTCACCAACAGATCTTTCATCATTCTCCCTATCATAGTCGGCAAGATGAGCTTGACGACTTTAAGGGCAATTGTTAGACTTATGCCCAATTTGCCCGCACCTGTAGCACTTATTTCCCGTCGACATCGAATAAGGGTTGTTGTTGGCTAGTTCCTTTGTATGCTCCTTCTCTGTCATATCTTTCTTTACGGATTCAGAACTGGATCATGTACTGGCTTTCGAGTTCACCCTAGATGTCTTGCTTAAGGGTTTACAGGTACCTTCGTTCCCATAATATCCCCTATGACTCTACTCTCTGGGCCATATTATGGGCTTCATTGAGGGTTAAAATGATCTGACAGTCGATTTTATCACTGATTGTAGACTTCAATCCGTGAATATATCTTACCAGCTATTAACTTTTAGTCTCTATCAAATTATTTCGTGCTAATAATAGTAAGAAATTTGCAGTATATTCAGTCACAGATTTTTTCCCCTGCATCAACGTTTGGTATTGATGAAATAAAAATTGATCATATTCTGAAGGAAGAAATCTGGCCATCAACATCTTCTTCATTTTTTGACAAAGTTTTATTCGCTGCTTTCCCAAATGCCTTCGTTGGATTTGAGTTTGTTCCTACCACAAAGATGCTCCACCTTTTAATCGATATGCCACTAGCTTTACTTGCTTGTTCTCTGGTATCTCTGCGAACTCGAAAAACCTTTCGACCTCTGCTACCCAATCTAGGAGATCTTTAATATTTAGATTCTCATTGAATGAAAGGATATCGACTTTCAATCAAAACTTTTCTTGTCGATATTGACGAGTTGTCCTTGAATTAGGGTTATGATCAAAAAATTGAGCAACCTCCTCGTCTGAAGAATCATCCTCGTTGATCTGAACCCTACGAGATTGTTGTGGTAATATGGGATTGAAGTGAGGTCCCTGAGCGATTCTCTTGGCGTCACTTTCACCTCCAATATTGCCCTAATTTGATCGCAACGTCTACAGTTCCGTTTCTGTCTACTCTGTTCGTAATTCTATCTGCTCCATTCGTGATTCTACCCATTCCATTCGAACAGACAAAATTTGGAATGCAGCCGTCATGACTTGCAACTCTCTGAATACGTCAGAAAGAGTACTATCTTCACCGACTTGGTTGGCCATTGTAAGAGAAAGTCTTGGCTTTGATACTACCTAACATGGGAGAGATAGAAGAAAGACAATAGGGTTTGAAAAAAGAAAACCCTAAACTCTCAAAAGAGAAATATCACTCTCAAAGAAAATATTATTAATCATGAATGTCAAAATAATGAAATACTATAAGTGTTTATAGAGAATGCAAACCCCAAAATTTTGAAAATTATAAAAACTACGAAACTAGAGAAATATAAAAACTAAAAAAATTAGGAAACAAGAGAAATTAAGAAACTTTAAAAATTAGAAAATTATAGAAATTAGAAACTAATGGACCTCTTTCCTTTCTCTTGAACCACCTAAATAATTTTTGAAAATTTGTCTCACATCAACTTGTCCCTCCATTTCTTCAACACAAGCCAATCCAATCCCCATACAAGACTAGTTGCCTCTCACAAATCTCATGACCATAAGTTATCCTAACCAACCAAGGTCACTTGCCTCTGGCATATTTCACAAGCACAAGTCTAATTATCACAACACAAGTCTACTTGTCTAGCCACATAAATGGAAGAAACCTTTCATCACTTGCATCCAAGTAGTTTTGAACCTAATGTTTTAAGAATTATATGGAAAAACAAATTGAAAATTTCATCACTTGATAATTATAGGGAATAATAAATTAAAAAATTCAAACACCAAATTTTTCGGTGTTATATTCAAAATCTAAAGTCGATTACCACTAGTTTCTTCGGTATTTTACTAAGAAAATTTGAAAATTTAATAAAAAAATTTTAATACCGAATTTTCTGTGTTATACCGTTACTAAAACCGTGTTTTTTGTAGTGTCTGTCATTAGTAAAAATTTACCTAACTATGGCATTTACTAAATATAGAAAGATTTTTGAATGATATTTTATAGTCAAGAAAACAAGGCATTACTTTCTCGAAGCAAAAGAGGAGGGAACAGAAAAGCAATAATAAAACTATTTCATGTTTAATAAGTGTGTTTCTTTTGGTAATTTTTTGTTTTCGTATATTGGGAGGCTCATGATTAGGGTATAACCTTGCTAACAATTATAAGATAATTTACTACTAAGATCCGAATTTACGTACTCGGACAAAAATATCAAATGTGTTAATTACTAAATTCATATTTATTAAATAAATTAGAATCACTTTAATATTTATTATAAGAAATTATTATAATTTTTTACTTTTTTTTTATATATATAGGAAAGTTCAAATATAAGATCTTTAAAGGGGAGGTGGACCCTTGGCATTATAATTCTTACTGTCACAGTGGAATCAAATCCACGGAGCACTGACATAAAAAGTTGTTGTAATTCTTATAATGAAAAATTTATTAATCAATAGTAATTTTCCAACATAATTCTAAAAGTTTTATAAAATATTTAAAAACAAATAGAACCTGTCTCCCTCGAGACAACTGTCTTTGAAAAACTAAATCTAACAGTAGTCCGTTGAAACGTTCATTTACGTCTAAGCAACGCCATGAGTGCATTGAAAACCATACAATGTAATGTAGCGATTAGATCAAAGATGGAAAGAGGAGAGATGGGTGGTGTGGGGGCACGAAAAGCGTGGAGCAAATCTTCTTGAGCGTCTCACTTGGAGTTGCTCAAGAGAATAAAAAATATAAACAAAGTGACGAGACAATTGTTTAATGTTGGGCCTCCGTAGTCCCAGAGAGAGAGAGAGAGAGAGAGAGAGGAAAGTAGTAAAAAGCAAAAGACATAGGACCGCCCAACATGCGAGTCTGGTTTTACTATAATACCATTCGCTCTCTGCCGTTGGGATAGATAAGCTATCCCTTTTGTCCCATCTCACTAACCCAACAACCCTAACTCCTCTCTCTTTCTACCTTCATATTTTTCCTCTTCCCCAAGAACTGAACCAACACACAACACTTGAAGAAATTTTTATTTCCTCTCTTGATAGTCCTAAAGAATGGGATCAAGAGGACGGATGAAGCAAAGATGGTGTCCACAAGTACAACCGTTGACACCGCTGTGGGAAGGTCCTGACCTTGATGTGCAAGACTATGAAGGGAACAAGAAAGAGAGCTCATGGGAAGCTATACGAGAATGGTTTCGAGCTCAAAAGGGTCTTCATGGAAATGGAAACTTTTCTATGTCATTGTACAATGGAATTCCAGCAAAGAGCCAAGACTTGAGGCTCTTGTTGGGCGTTTTGGGTTGTCCTCTCTCTCCTGTTCCTTTGCTCAAGGATGCCGTTCATCGTCTGCGCATCAAGGACGTTCCCGCTGTAAGATAAATATCCTTTTTGCAATTACATCTCGTTTATTAATGAAAATCCTAAAAAATGAACTATGTTTGACAATTTTTTCTTTTATCCTACTATTGTTTTTTTTTTTTTTTTATTTAATTGTACAAAAAGAGAAAATATTTGAATAGAAACATTCTTTATTATTAGTTCTAGATTTTTAATGAAACAAAATCATTCATGCTTGCAATGCGCATAAAATCTATGGAAAATGTCACAAGTATATTTTTAGTAATTTTCTTTTCGAAAGAGAACAGAAAAATGCCATCAGTTCATATTCTTTTATAAGAAAAAAAAATAATTCTATGAGTATTTATAATTTAAGTTTTGGTTTTGAATGGACAAAATAGGAGAAATCAATTGCACGATACATTATACAACAATACATGGCAGCGACGGGGTGTTTAAAGCAACAGAAATGTAGAAAGAACATGTACACAACTGGGATGGTGAGGATGATTTGCTGTGAAACTGAAATTGCAGTAGGCAAAAATGTGAAGACGTTTGGGACGAGGAGCGGAGAGAATGGCTGTTTTGTAATATGGCAAATGTCCCCGGGCATGTGGTCTCTTGAGCTTGTGGTTGGTGGCAATAAGGTGGTGGCCGGCAGCAACGGAAAGATCGTGTGGCGGCACACGCCGTGGCTCGGCACTCACGCTGCTAAAGGACCTCAGCGTCCCCTCCGTCGCATTATTCAGGTGAGACCTATTATCCTTGCCACATTTTTTTTAAGACTCATTTCAACAATCATGTTTATCGGTGAATAACCCTCCATTATGATTGCTAAATAATAATTAATATTAATATTTTAGAAATTTTTTTTTTAAAAAATAGAAGAAGTAGGGTAGGCTAGGCTACGTATACACGAGGCCCAATAAAAATGGCTGACAAAGATAGAGAAATTGTCCCCTGCTTTTTTTGAACCGATCTGAATTCCGATTATTCTGAAGCCGAGGCTTTTGAGGCACGTGCTTGTGCTCCTGACGTCATCCATTACTATGACTATGACCATTATCTTCTCTTTTCCTTTCTCCTCCTCTCGGGATTGCCGATGGTCATATTAAGTATGAATTTGAATGAATGTTTCCGGAGCCCCATTTTTGATTTTCAAGCTTTTAGGGGCATTCTTCGGCCTGGCAGCTCCGCCCTTTGCCTTTTGCTTTTTCACTTTACTCTTTGTAACTGGTGCCAAGAGTATTATTGCAACTTAGACCCTAAGGTTTCCAAGTATTCCTTTCTATTTATCTATCTTTATTTTATTTTTAATTATTTTATTATGTATTTTATATAATTCTTATAAATATTAATATTTATAATATTTATAATTATTGAATTGTCATTTAATAATTACACTATTAAAAAATAATTTATCAAAAACAATACTTATAAAGATTATTAAAAAAATATCATGACCTCTCTCTAAATAAAATTTTCCTCTTATACTTTCATTGTCTAAGACGCTTTGAACCGAATTTAAATTTTAGGGTTGTTTTTTGGTAAATTTTGAAAATTTATTTATTAACTTTTATAATTTTGTATTATTTGTTTTTTTTTTCCTACTTAAGAGTTGATACTTTATAATTCTCCACTTTTTGTTATATGGTATCAGCCTTCTTTACGACCAAATATATCCTTTAAAAAAAAAAAAAAATTTCTTTTTTTTTTTTGCATCGTTCCTTTCAAGGGATTACTTTTGTCTTTCTCTTTTTCTTTTTCCCCCAGACTAATTGAACGATATGGAAGGAAAGGAAGAGATTTATGACAGGAGGGAAGAAAGAAAGTAGTGATATCACCCATATAGTAAATGAAAGACAGAAATTTGAGCCAGAAAGGTTTGAAATGAATACTTACAAACACTCTTCAAAAGAACCTAATAGGCTTTTAATCTTAAATTTAATCTAGTATTGAGTTAATATAAGAGAATTCTTGATTATTCTCTTAGAAAATTGAGAGAGAGAGAGAGGAATTTAAGTCCACCAAGAAAACAGATTATGTAATCCGGTAATTTTCGATTCAATCTTGAAATAGCAAAAAAAAAAAACATAGAGAGAGAGGAATTTAACTTTTTTTTTTTTCTCCCCTTCCCATTTTTGTTATTACAAAAGACAATTGTGAATGGTATTTGATTGGGCCAGACACACACGTTTTATATGACTTGAATAGGGCCTTGACCCAAAGAGCACAGCAAGTTTGTTTACGGAGGCCCAATGTCTGGGAGAGAAAGCCATTGGCGATGAGGATTGTTTTGTACTCAAAGTGGCCGCCGATCGTGCGGCTGTGGTTGAAAGAAGCGAGGGCCCAGCAGAGGTCATCAGACACGTGTTGTACGGATATTTCAGCCAAAAGAGTGGCCTCCTAATCTATTTGGAAGACTCGCACCTCACCAGAGTACAATCGGCGGGGAATGATACGGTGTACTGGGAGACCAGCATAGGGAGCAGCATAGGAGACTATAGAGAGGTTGATGGGACGATGATTGCGCATCAAGGGCGGACGATTGCGACTGTATTTAGGTTCGGTGAGGAGTCGATGCAGCATAGCAGGACTCGAATGGAAGAGATTTGGACGATTGATGATGTTGTGTTTGATGTCCCAGGTCTCTCTATCGACCATTTCATTCCTCCTGCGGATATTCTTGAAGTGGTTCGTTCATCATCACCATCACCATAAATCTCTCTCCCTCCCTCTCTCTCTCTCTCTCTCTCTCTCTCCCCCCCTCATCTATTTGGAGCATTGGTTAATGGGTATACTCGCGGCGAAAAAGGACTGCACAAGTAAGCTCGAGCAGATTGGAATTGAAATAAAGGGCTTTTGGGGGTTTTTTTTTAATTATTAAGAAGAAATGGGCTAATTTAATTGTATTTTGTGCCAAAACTTTTATGTAGTGGACTACAGACATAAATTTGACGCATGAAAAAATATGTATATGTTGTTGTTTATTTAAGTTTTTATTCCTAATCCTAAAAATGTAATAAAAATGGATATGCTGTTTTATTTGTGCCAATTGGGCCCTAGGCCAGCTAACTTACGGTGATTGCGTCTCAAATAGGCCCGACTTTGTAGGTTTAACGAACGGGCTTGTAGCTCGCTCTCTCTCTCTCTCTCTCTCTGAAGCTTTTCTTTTACATGCGTCCAAATCAAGTCAAAGTCAAGCCAGTCTCAGAGTTGGCAATTTTAAGGTGAAAGAGTCGAGAGGGAGACTACGACTTTAAGAGATGAGTAAATAATAGTCGCTTGAACCTTACTTATGGACCACAATACAATAAAAAATTAGATTTGACATGATTTGTTCTTAAATCTAAAAAAATATATTAAAAAACAATTAATTTAGTGAATAAAGGTATTGAGTTCTTTAATCAAATTTCATATTCAAGAGAATTCCATTCTAAATTGAGATTTGACGACATTCAGATCAAATTAATCAAAATACAATTACGGATATCCATTGATTTATGATAAAAAAAAAAGTATAATCTAACTTGTTAGTCTATTATGACATTAATAAACCAATTCCCACCCCTTTTGAAAACATTTTTCTAATATATATAATAATAATAGATCAAACTACAAGCGACTCATGAGCGATCCGAGTTATTTCTATCCCTCCTTATATATTTTTTTTTCTCCTTCTGCAAAAGAAAAAAATTACACTTGGGATACGATCGGATTGGGTAGCTCAAGCTGTTTGAGTGGGTGCGTGCGCTCCGACGATTGGGCAATCCAACAGAGTTGGTCCGTGGTAGAAGTGAAAAGAGCCAACCAACAGTCAAAATGTTTTTGGCCTGTGTGAAAGAAGAAAAAATATATTTTGAGAAAGTAAAAAAAAAAATGATGGGCACTGGAAAAGAAATTAGTAATTTCACATGGAAGTTATGTTGATGATCATCAAGTCTTCCACATCAGATAATGGAAAAAGGGATACATTTTGCAAAGTGCCTGATGGAGCCAAATTTGGCCGATGGCCCTGTTGAGACCAAATAAAACATATTGCGACAGAATTTGGCTGCAATATAACTTCTGTCCTAGGAAAAACATGCTATCGTAATAGTTACAAAATCGTACACGGGGTCCCCAAGTACATTCCCACAACATATTTTCTGCATGAAAGCAACATTCCAAAGGCTTAAATCCATGATACATGAGACAGGACAATGTTAATAAACCCAAGGGTATAAGCTTGATGTTTATTTGGGATAAGCTTTTGGAATGTTGACCCCATAATGTCAATGTTCCTCTAGACAGAAATACTTGCTCATGGATGATGCATGACAGCAACATTCCAAAAGCTTATACCAAATGCTAAACAAGTTAATAAAACTAAACCCAAGGGTCAATGTTCATGAGTGCGATGAAATCCAATGCTCGTCTCGCTGTTTACCTGAAAATGTTGAAGGTGTAATGTACATTACTTAGCTGAGCAAGCATCCCCTCTCATGCACATGCAAGTGGGCAAATACATATAATTTATCTCACGCAATTACATACACACACACATTGGTGTACACTTATATCCATAATGTCCCAAGGGACAACCCAGTGACAACAGTTCCATTCTCCAACCCCATGATCTAAACTTCGATTTCTGTTATTATAATAATAAAAAAAAAAGAAAATACTTATATCCATGATACATGAGACAGGACAACTGTGATGCATGAGACAGTATCAAAGTTAGTGATGATTTGATTTTAAATATATTTGTGATGAAGTAATCAAAACAATAACTCAAGATGGCAACTAATGGTATCAAGATGTGACATGTGGGAGTTACACGATTTAGAAATAAATCTCTCTACGAAATGATGAATTAGGGAGGGGTAGGGCAAAACAAAAACTCGTGTAATTTTTGCCTCAGTATTTAAAAGGTACATTTATCACAATTTAAAAAAAAAAAAATTTGAAATTCTCAATTCGGTGCTACTGCAAACCGTAATTGAATTAACATTCTATTTCTTCAACTTTGAATCGGTGGTGTAATCTGTACCTGGTTCTTCGTCGGTTGCACATATCAATTTGAATGTCTTAATTTTTATATGTCCTGTATTCTGATTTTTTTTTTTTGTGGTTTTTCTATCATTTTCCTAATTAGAAGTTATTTTCATTTTTATTTAGAGATTTTAACATTCCTAATATTTACTTCTCTAAAATTTTCTTTGAAACTTGTCATGTTCTTCATACATATATACGTCACTTATGTTGTTCACACATTTATCTGTAATATTTATTTGAAATATATAACTAGATTTTTTTTTCAATCTTTTGAATAATTGATGTTAGTTTAGTGCTTGAGAGATCGATTTGTGTACAAACAAGACTCTCCATTGTTTGTCCATTCTTTTATCAACGTGCGTAGTCTTACATCTTTGGAGATCATTCTACATTGTCCGGAGAATTGTTCTTGTTGGGTTGCATATAAGTTCGTAAATACATTGGTTTACACCGGACTGAATTTGAAAAAGAAGTTAAAATTATTGAATATCAAAATAAGTTAGCAATGATTTGAAAATATTGAATATCAAAATAAGTTAGCAATGATTTGATCTTTTATTGTTTATTGTTTAAAATATTGAAGTGTAGAAATGTTTGGATGAATTCGGCGTATTAATGTTAACGACTCTTTTCAATAAAATTTGATATACAAAGAAAATGTCTCAAATATGGAGAGAGAGAGAGAGAGTACACTTATTTCACTGTATAAGAATAAGGGGGACATACAAAATTGTTTCAATTATAGAAAAATTAAACTTTTGAACCATACAATAAAGTTATGAGAGAGAGAAATATAATATAAATTGAAACCGAAAATAAATGTATTTCATAATCAATTTGGATTTATGTCAGAATGATCCACCACCGAAAAAATTTACTTTTTAAGATAATTGATGGAGATATTTAGATTATAGAAGAGAAACCTACATATAGTATTTATTGATCTAGAAAAAGCATATGATAGGGTCATTAGGGACGTATTGTGGTAGATACTAATGGAAAAAGAGATCTCGTTGAAATATATTAATCTGATTAGGGATATTTATGAAGGAGTTGTAACCAATATAAGAACTTACGGGGGTCTGAGTGAGAATTTTCCTATTAACATTGGACTCAATTAAGATTGGACACTGAATTTCATACTACTTACAATAGTGATAGATGAAATCACAAAAAATATCCAAAATAAAATACTATGGTATATACTCTTCACAAATGATATAGTTTTAGTTGATGATAGGGTCTTTAGGGACGTATTGTGGTAGACACTGATGAAAAAAGAGATCTCGTTGAAATATATTAATCTAATTAAGGATATTTATGAAGGAGTTGTAACCAATATAAGAATTTGCGGGGGTCTGAGTGAGAATTTTCCTATTAACATTGAGTTCAATTAAGATTCGACACTGAATCTCATACTATTTACAATAATGATAGATGAAATCACAAAAAATAACCAAAATAAAATATCATGATGTATACTCTTCACAAATAATATAGTTTTAGTTGATGAAATTAGGAAGGGTATCAATATTAAATTAGAGTTATGAGGAATCACATTAGAATTCAGAAGATTTAGATTAAATAAGTCTAAAACTGAGTATGTGAAATGTAAGTTTAACAGTAACTATCAAGATAATAAAGAAATGATTAGATTAAAAAGAAAAGAAGTTCAAAAAAGTAAATGATTTAGATATGTTGGTTCAATCATTCAAAATGATGGCAATATTGATGGAGATATGAACAATAGAATTTAAACGAGTTGGATGAAATGACGAAAGACATCCGAAATATTCTATGATCGTAGGATGCTATTACATCTAAAGAAAAAACTCTATAGAATCACAGTGAAACCGACATTATTATATGACACTAAGTGTTAGACCATTAAACAGCAATAAGAGTAAAAAATGACTATTGTTGAAATAAAAATATTTAGATGAATGTGCGGCAAACTTAGAAGAGATAGAGTTAGAAATGAGAAAATACGTAATATTCAATTGTAGATAAGATGAGAGAATACTGTTTAAGATGATTTGGGTATATGCAATGAAAATTTAATGACGCACCTATTAGAAAAATCAAAAACTTAAAAATAGAAAATTTAATAAAACGTAGAGGTAGACCGTTAAAAACTTGGATGCAATGTATTTATAAAAATATAATAGATATGGATTTAGTTGAGAAAATAGTCATAAATAGAAATGAGTGCCGTAAGAAAATCCGTACAAATTAAATTCCTTTGGTTTTGTTTTTTGTCTTTTGGTTTTGGTTTTTTTTTTTTTTTTCAGTATTTATCTCTCATGTAGCCGACCTTAAAATTTTGGGATAAAAGCTCTACATTATTGTTGTTGTTGTTGTATTATTTATACTTATTAGTATTATACAAATATCTAATTTATTATTTATACTTATTGCTTCCATAGTTATTATTATTATTTTTTATTTTCTAGCATTGAGAAGCCATCACAATAATCCCTCTAACAATCCTGTAAGACTTTCAAACCCTAACAATTTTGCCAACGATACACACACACAGAGTCTCTCAATGTAGAAAGAGTTGGGGGCCAAATTAGAAGCTTCTCGACTGTACTTTTCTGAGGGAAATATCCTCTACAACCAAATCCCCCCCCCCCCCCGGGGGAGGGAGGGGGAGAGAGAGAGAGAGAGAGAGGCAAAAGCAGAATCCAATGCGCTAGTTTTAGGAATGCAAATGATTTACCTGGAAGAACGAGCCTTGAATTATAGTTCCTTAATATCTCTTTTGCTGTTTTTTTATGAACAGCTTTGATGATATGATATCGTTGATGCTTCTCTCTTTTAAGATGATCCATCTTATAATAAACACTATTCACACTAACTCATATGCACTTACGTGTAGAAGCTTTTTTTTTTTTTTTTTATACAAATGAATGAAGACTCAACTTTTCCTATGTAAAGGTAAGAAGCTTCCTCGATATGCGCACGCATGGGAGTGCGTTTTATTCTCTCAACTTTAATAGCTTTCCGTTGTCTCTCTCTCTCTCTCTCATCTCATCTCAAATTTTTGGTTGTGTATGATTAGATCCATGAAGAGGGTTTCCTTTTGGTCGTGTCAAAAAGACTGTGGTGCAACCTTAACTTTATTGGTCCCTGTGAAAATTTAGAAACCCTCTGCAAGTTGGCAAGAAAGTTCTGCAATCCCTCTATCACACTCACCCGGATCGACAAAAACTCAATAACACACACACACACACACACAGATAGAGAGAGAGAGAGAGAGAGAGGTTGCTTTCATACGACTGCTCCTGTGCACGACCTTTTCTTAACCAAAACCCCTACCATCTCGTCTCCTCTTCGATAATTAAACAAAAATAGAAACTTTTATTGATATATATATATATATATATATATATGAATTCGATTAAAAGACTAAAACATACTTCTGAAAGTAATTAAACTGTAAGTATTTTGTATATATGAATTATGGTTTCTCCTAATTTGAATTTGATGTTACGATATTTTAATTGGATAATTAAAGTGCTAACAGTGTATCAATGGAGTCTACCTAGTTTTATTATGCTTGAAGTGCCCTCCATGGAATTTACTTCATGAGAATTTATTGACCAAATGATTGAGTGTGACATCAAAAATGCTATTATAATTAGTACTTGTTAATGTTAAAATTACTGATACATATTGATCACAGGTCAAAAATGTTTTCCTAAATAGTAACCAATCTCTGAAATGAAAAAAAAAAAAAAAAAAAAAAAAAAAAAAAAAAATCCACACACACACACTCTCTCTCTCTCTCAAGTTGATACGTTAAAATAATAATAACAATAATTATGTTTGAAGAAATATTACCCTAGAGGAGTGTTATTATTTCTAAAAAAGAAGAATCCAATTAGGTAGCAATTTGCAGAGAATAGGGACCTTTAAGTCACATAAATATCAATGCATGACATAGGTTAAAAAAATCTATGCTAGAATATATTCAATCAAAAGCATTATATAAAAAAAACATAGAAATCTTTAAAAAAAAAAAAAAAAAATTGAAAGATAGAAGAATACAATGTTGAATGCATAATCTTTGGATGGGAAGCCTATGAAACCGGATAGAGTTGGAGTGAGGAAGAAATAAAAGAAAAGGAGGGGGGGAGTGTCGGTGTCCCATTGAGGAAACTACACCTCTACTAATCTAAGACTAAAAAGAGAAGCCTGCTTTCAACACTCACATCACATTCTACTGTGTCTTTGGTCTCTTTGGATCCTTTATAGTCTTTGTTTCCTTTTTCTTTAAGTACCACATCCCATGTTTTTGTCTGCAATTATATAATTAATTATGCGAGTAACTAACTTGGACCAACTAACTTAAAAGCAACACAGTCAGAAAAGGATTACAGCCATTCTTGTGGGGATTAACAATTGAAGAAACGTCCCACATTGTCCCAGAGGATTATCACATCATTTCAAAGAATACAAAGAAGAATTCAGAAGAAGAGAGGATTTGGGTTTTGGCTATGCCTTACGGACACATTTGATTTTCGGGGGAAAAAATGTCTTTCAAGAAGAAGAAGCAATTATACGGTGACAAGAAAAAGAAATTTCTTATGTTGCATAATTTTCGATCTAATTACTATTGGCATTATAAATATAGCGGAGAAAGGAAATTCGGTCCATTGAATTTCATGCATCAAGAACCCAAGTCATAGTTATGGTTACTTTTCAATATATGAATAATTATGCCAATGACTACTTGGAAGTATCATAAGAAAAAAATAAATGAAAATAAAATTAGGGATAACAATTAAAGTTAACCTTAGAAAGTGATTAGATAACCATGCATGGCATCGAATCACATTTGATACCTAGCTAAATTAAAGCCCTCAAGTCCTAAATACCACAAACCATACTAGAGAGACGATAATGTTCATATGATCAAACGTAGTCTCACTCACATCCAATATAAATATATGATCTCCTCTCCTCCCTAGACAAGCTCAACAATACTGAAGATTTCTTACATGTGGCATTGCACCAGTAGCATTCATCATCAAAGGGGAGTTGATCTTATCGGACTGAAGGGGTGCCCTTCGTGGAGATGGCCTCTCAAGTTTGGCAGACGATGCTCCGTACTTCTTTTCTCCCATAGGATCACCTTGAAGGACTGGTTTTGCTTCATAGATATCCGAGATGGAATCCATCTCAGGGCCTCTGTCAAGATCGGTTGGTGCAATTTGGATTTGGTCATCTTTGAAATGATCCTCTTGGGAGCTTAAACATGATGAAGCTGCATTTCCTAACTCTTGCAGGCGAAGATCATCAGACCAAACTAGAGGACTCTTTCCACTTCCGTTGTAAGGATTGGGTCTTTTCTTTCCTAGACATATGCTATCGCTATTTGGCATAAACGCTTCAAGAGTTGCTCTATCCAAGTTGTGTTGAAGATCAAGTTGGTCTCCACCATATATGTTTAGGTCTTGAAGAGATGGATAGTTCATCGGAGAGCCGAATTCTTTCATAGCACCCATGTCCGAAATTCCTTGGTTTCCCATACCCTTGTAGTTTCCAGAAGCCATGTTTTCGCCTGCAAGGGTTTGGCAAGCTTTCTCTAAAATTGTTTGCATATACTTTCCTTGAGCCTCAATCCTCAACTGAAGGTGTCTTTGAACCTACCATCAAAGAAAGATTTCCAAGATTAACTTTAAACATTTTAAACCAATTTTCTCGATTAACAAGTGACATAAAAGATAGAAAATTGTGTTCTTGGGGGGGAGGGGGGAAGCAAACAAACAAACTAAGCAAAACCAAGATTTACCTCTAATTGTTCATGCAGTCTCCTCTGCACCTCCATTTGCATTCTGATTGCATCAGTAATATGCGCATTGCCGCTGTCATAAGAATTGATTGTAGAGAGAGATTATTTTCTTAAGAAATGATTTATACGGAAATAAGATATGTATATATACATACTCATTAACCCCACGGCTCATTAGCCCAGATGAAGATGCAGTGTTTCGCTGAAGGTCCAAAGCTGAAGCTGCCATAAGATCAATATGTTACAAACAACATAGGTATCTTCATTAATTGAAAATTAAGCTAGAAATTTATAAGGTGAGATCAAACATGATCATCATCCCCTGCAAAGAAGGGTCCCCTCTCTCACCATCCTTAATTGAGTGATCGCTGAATTCCTTGTGTGGCTGCTTTCCAAGCCTAAATTTCTATTTCCATGACAAAATAAATTCAAAAAAAAGAAACAAAGGAAACATAGATTAGCCAAGTGATCAAAACAAGACTAAGGTACATAGTAAAAAAAGGAAAAAAGAAGCATGAATACTTGCTCTTTTTCAAACCTGGAGATGGCTTTTCAGATGATAGAGAGTGAGACCCTTCACGCCCATAACTCTCATGATGGTCTTTGGTGTGGCCTCTGCAGATTTCAGAAAGAGCAAAAAGATTTCTTTTAAGAAAAAAGATTAAAAAAAAAAAAAGAAAGGAAAACCCATGAAAAATTGTTGAAGAAAAAATCCCAATAAATGATCAAAGAGAGATCTAGATGTAGCAAAAGACGAGAAGTATTACTGTCGGGGCCTCCAAGCTGAGTAACAGCATCCACAAAGCGCTCGTGAAGCTCGACCGTCCAACGGAGGCGAGGCTTGGGATCAGTGGTGAGGACAAGACCAGAGTCACCTTGAACACACATGGGTCTGTCCTGAGAATTCATAGTAGAAGGCTTCTTGGGATGGAACATTCTCTTTCTCTTTCTCTCTCTCTCTCTCTGTCTCTCTCTTTCTCTTTCTCTTTCTCTCTCCGAAGAGATTCAAGAACAAATGCGGATGCAAATAGGGAAGAATAGGGTGCGTTCGTGAAGAAGAGAAATACGGCTTTTAAGAGTTTATCAACTTGAAAAATGTTTTTGATGGACAAGGTTACGCTACACCCTCCTTAAAACTAAAATTATATTTGAACTACTTAAAAAAGATAAGAGAATAAAAATAAAAACCTCAAACAAAAGTTCATCCACTCTAATATGTAAGGCCCTCCTTTGCAAAAAGATACCCTCTCTCTCTCTCTCTCTCTCTCTCTCTTCTCTCTCTCTCTCTCTCTGTATACTCATCTCAAAGTACCACCCCAGTACTTTGTCTAGGCAGAGTACTTTTCTTCTTGAGAGGTATCCAGGGTAGACTTAGGGAGAGAGAGAAAGGATCAAATTTTTGGATTTTAGATTTGATTTATGAAAATTAAAAAATAAACTTAAAAAAATTAATCTTTTAATAAATTTTATAATATTTAAATCAAATTAATTAAATAAAAATCAAATATTAATAGATGAAAACAAAAAAGAAAGAACTTTTAAAAAAAACTTATACAAAGGCATATTGTAACACAAAAAAAAATTCAGTGTTAGAATTTTTAATAAATTTTTAATATGATTCCGAAATAAATTGGGAATGTATTGATCCCGTGGTATAGGAAGAAAGTTTATAATTCTCATTTGATGTGCTAGGTTAATATATGGAGCAATTTGGGTTGTTGTGTCAAGTCTCTGAAGTGATTCTTGAAGTTGAGACTGAGTATATCGATATCCCAAGTGAGTGTATATTGATATATTGAACTCTGAAATAAAGATTCTGATAGAATGTCTGAATATATCGATATATCTCAATGAAGTATATCGATACATACACCTCTGAAACAAACTTTCTGAAAGCATGTTTGATTATATCGATATACCTCGATGAAGTATATCGATATATGATCCCTGCAGAGAAATCACTGAGAGCAACATTTAGTATATCGATATATCCGAATCGAGTATATCGATATATCAAAACTCCTCCTCAGTCTGTTAAAATTTATAGTTAGATATATTGATATACCTAAACCGTATCGATACGCATTAGTGAAAATGAAAAATAATCAAAATACCCTTCAATTTCAACTATAACCTTAATTCAAATAGGGGTAAAATGGTAATTTTACCTTCCAAAACAAATAAAATCGGTTGTGGCTTTCTCACTCTCGCCATTTGCACTCTAATTTCGAACACGACTCTCTCCTCTCTCTCTCTCTACACTCATTTTTCCTCTCCTATCAAATTTTCTTCCACAAATCAACCATTCCCTACACAAATCCAATCTATGGGCTTTTAAAATCCTCAATCAACCATGGAGATGGCGGATTGAACGGAAAGAAATCTAGGGTCTCTCTCTCTTCGAAGGAGAAAATTTTGGGTTTTTGAAACCCAGCTCCCAAAACTCAATCCAACCCTAAAATCAAGGTAATTTTCCCTCTTTAAACTTGGTTTTAGTTTCTTTAATGTTAGAATAAATTTTATTGTTGAAATTTATGAAAATTTCAAAGGAGAATCAAAACCATAGAATTGTGAATAGTGAAAATTGGAGAAAATTGGAATAAAAAATAGTAAGAAGGTCTAAATGAGATGTAAATGGTGGAAATGGAACCATGAATATAAATTTTTTTTTTGGATTTGGAAAAAAATTTAGGGTTTATGCAAAAATTGAGAAAAATTTATAAACCCTAAAAATGATGACAAATTGACATTGCAATTGTGGTTATTGGTTAGAAAGGTCAATTGGAACTTGAGAAAATTTCATTGGACGTGAATTGAAAATTGGGAATGGATACCCTCCCAAGAGATGAGTGGATGGTTATGTGCATATGAATGACTAAACTGTTTTCAGTTATGATTTATAAATTGAGTTTTGAAATGAATTTGCAAATGGATTTGAAATTATTTTGTAATTGTGGTATGCCTAAAATGAAATTGTGGAATGTCCATGACTCTTGAACTTGATTATTGAATTATTTATACCATGTTACTTTGGGATACTCATGTGAATTGTGAAATATTACTCTACCTTATATTTGAGCATGCATTGATTGATAATTGAGTTTGATAACATGGTATTAGAAAAAATGACTATAGTTTAAGTCTTGCCACGGACCGGACCGTTTGGGGCGGCATGGTTAAGGCTGGTTAAATTTAGCTTGGTGGTAGGCAGGTTGGAGAGCCTCCACAGGCTGCCAAATAACGTGGTAGCACCCCATGGAGTTTCAGGCCAATGCCAAGGTGGAGAGGATTTTATGAAAATTATGAAAAACCTTTAGGCTGATCCTACCAATGGCCATTGGTAGGAGATTGATTTCGGTAAACCCCAAAATTGTGAAAATGAAAACTTAAGTCGTTGGACTGCATAATTGAGTCATAGAAATTCGATACGATTGTTTATATGCAAAGGATTTTATTTATTGCATTGAATAACAGTTGATATAAGTGTTTGGCATTACCACACTCACCTCTTCTTTATATGTTACATGTCACTGCACTCCACTCACTGGGTATTCTCAATACTCACCCCTTTCCTTTAATTTCTCAGAGGAAGTGTAGACTTTGGCGGGTGTTGGCTGATTCAGAGATCTTTTGGTGATCCACGATAGGTATTGATAGTGGATTTTATTTTCTTGAGACTTGATGTAGTTTCATCTGTGGAAGGAAAACTATTGTACTATTCTTTTGAGTTTTGGATTTAATTGATACTTGTCATATTTTTTGGGACAAGTATTGGTGGAATCCAATTTTAGTTTACGTGGAAAGTATTTAATTTTGTTTAAAAATTATCTTTGCAAAACTTATTGTTCTCATTTGAGACATTTGGACTTTTATTGGAATTATTGAAATATTTTGAGATTGTAAATTATGTGAAACTTTAGATTGGCTAGGATCGCCATACTGCATGCATGCATGTACAGGACCCCTCCCCCGATTGTGTACCGATGCATGCTTGTGTGTACAGGTATGAACCAGATGGGTCATTTGCATGCAAATTGTTATTTGATTTTTTTATTTTGATGGATTTTATGTTTTGAAAGATTTATCATAAAAATTGGAATGTTTTGCGCTATCCCGGTATATGGGAAGATTGCATCCGTATGTTGAGATAACGCGACGGTTGTTACGTACTCGATGAAAGAGTTAAGATGACACATATAACGTTTATTTATTTATAAAAACTTAAATATAGATATATGTATGTACGTATATCGTGCAATTATCAATACATATACGTATCTTTTTTCTACCATGGGATGTGAGTGAGAACTCTCATCCAATCATAATAGGCAGGGTGTAGACAGCTTCTTTTCAAATAATACCAATATTCCTTTTCATTTGAATTTAAAACCAATAATATAAAAAGTATTTTAAAAAATAAGGTGAAAATCATCATATATATTGGCAATGATGATGAGGTCCTTTTGTTCTGTTTCGTAGTACGACCTCCTTTTTACATATTTTGCAAACCCCCCAAACCAAAATAATTCTCTCTCTCTCTCTCTCTCTCTCCAGTTATGATGATGAGGTTTCTAGAGCTCCAAAGCTCCATGCTTTCTTTTGTATCATCACTCATCAACACCCCAAAAAGGTCACAATGATACTTGACAGTAAAACCTTATAATTAGGAGGTCCTGTCCTCTACTACTTATTATGACAATGATTTCAAAATGCTTCCAACCTCCCCCCCCCCCCCACCCCCATGCCAGCCGTGTGGGGTACAGTGGCATGTCTTAAACCATAGTAAATCCCATCATCGTTTTGATCTTAACCACCTTTCATTTTTAAGGCATTTTTCTTTTCTCATGGCTATAAATCCTGTGAGCATTATCTTTATTGATATCACCCGAATACTTTCAAAGGGACTCATTAATTTAGGCGAGTAACTTTTTTGAATAATTAAAAAGGACTAGAGTGAAGCCTGCAGTTAACATGACTTACGACCAAATGAGAGGTGTTCTCTAGTATTTTTAAAGAACTTGAGTTCAAATTTTGCTAGACAACGCAATGAGACAAATTTTGAACAAAAGTTAAGAAAATCCGTGTCTAGATTTTGAACAAAAGCTAAGAAAATCTGTGTCTACTCGTAAAAGTTTTATATCTATTGTAATAGAACATGAAATGTTGACAATTTGAGTGGTTGAAGTCATAGTGGACACTTTGTAAACTTATATGAAAGGAAGCTTGTTCCCACTTGTGGGTTAAGCTGTTTTAACTTAAACCATAATCGATTTCCTATTCTCTTAACCTAGAAAAAACACATGGACCGGAGAAACAAAAATGGCTTCAACTTTTAGGGTGAGTGGTAGAGAGAATGTGAGGATGTGAACATCAATTGAGAAAGGATATTGTACATATAAGTGGAGCTTTTGATGACAGGAGAGGGGGACCTCTAATGTTCTAAAGCTTTGTTAGGTCTCTGCTTCCATCGCTTTTGTGGAATAGAAGATTGTCACTCGCCCCATTTGAGCTTCTTGTGCCAGCCTTCCTTCCAAGATTACAATCAACCCCCACCATAATTTCATCGTAAAAATGAATAAATGTATTTAAGTTTGTATCTTCCGGAAATATGGTTTTATCTAAACCCTCATCTTTTATTTCACTCGCATAGGTAGCAACATGCACACAAATCTGATAGAAACTCTACTCTCTCCCTGAACTCCTTTTACATTGAAAAAGGAAAAGACATGAATCACAACAAACAAAACAACTTAAACGGGGTCAAAACACAGAAACTTCACGAAGGGACCCACCACCCATAAGTAAAGGTTTATATGAGGATGAATGAGAACATTATAAAGTCCTCTCTCTCTCTCTCCATGCCAGGATTTATATATAACTCTGAGGGGAGGAGATTATAAAATATAAGACTCAAAAATGAATACTATTCAACTCATATCCGAAGGGAATATATGCTATCTTCTTTGACAATCAAAGGAAGATTCTTTCGTGAACAATCTAGCTAACACTGCATGATACTTATAATTAACATATTTGAATTTTTTCCCCTCTTTTGTTTGACTAATTGTGACACACTATGCTTACAATCCTAACCAATAAGTAATCTTGCCATAGTGACACACTACTTACCTTAGAAACTATTTTTGTTTTTTAAATTATAATTTCCCAAATCTATTTAAAGCACACCCAAAATATCAAATTGAACTTTTTCCCTGGTTGATTTGGCATGCAGTGTACCAACTCTCGAATTGGGAACATTGTACAAGTAATTTAAAACCGTGGCTTTATAATTTGGCATCTCCCCAACCATTAGAGAGAAAAAAAGATTGAGGGGAAAAAAAGAGTGTAATTTAGATTTGGTGATTGCTTATTAAATTTGGCTACATGTAATAGTCCTACCCTAATTTTTATAATACCAACGTTCAGGTAAAGTTAAGACTTAGCTTTATAGTTTGATTATTATGATTAAATATCCAAAACCCCCTTTGGAAAAAGGTAAGGGTGGCTTGGCCTTAAGGGCATGTTGCTTGATTTTTAAGCATCTTTATATGCTTTAGAAAATTATTCTTGACAATGAATATATTCCCTTGAATGTGAATTTGAGGGACCCATTGCTACTGTTCAGTTAGACTACTTTACCTTTTTTTTTTTCACTATTTTATTCCCTCGTTTTTTTGATGAAATTATGCTTATTCACGCCATATGAACAGTATTTTCTGCTAGGAATTAAAAAAAAAAATTCTCTTTTCTATTTATCGATATTCGAATTTTGATTTCAATTTGTAATTTTCATTTTTCATTGATGTAGAAAAAGATTACTCTCTCTCTCTCGTCTCTCTCTCGATCAATTGATCCAGATTGATGATTTGCGAAATCGTGATCTTATATTTGGATCGAGATTGAAAATTAAACATCGATGATTTCTTCTAAGTATATTTGTTAATCGATATCGCAATTATCATCTCTAACTATCTTTCTTCTCTCTTCTTCTTTCTCTTTTCTTCTCGGTCTCTTCTTTCTCATCTTGATAGATCAATTGAGAGATATTAATTAATAATATGCAATTGACGAGATAATCATCTCTTTGGATTGCAAATCGTTCACAAATATAGAGGAAAAAAAATGAAAGAAGAGAAGTGTGAGAGAAAGAAACAAAAAAGAGAAAAAGTGGAAGAGAGAATGACCGATTCATCAAGTTAAGAGAGTGAAATAGATGGGGAAGAGAGATGAGAAGAAAGACGAGAGACATTGTGTTTTTTTTCCCCCCTTTTCCTCCCATCTTCTTTTCTCTTCATCTTTTTGCCCGAATAAAAAACCAGAGGAGAGAGAGAAAGAAAGAGGAAAAAAAAAGATAAATAGGGTAAAATAGGGGAGAAAAGAAAGATTATCTCCCTCTGAAAATTTGAAAATTTGTTCCATCTCTATTGGGAATTAATTTTGCATTATACTTCCCACGATGGTGCGTTGACGAAGAGGGAGAAAATCTATCAAATGACATGCTTGTTTGATCATCTATCAAACAAGATTACTAGTGATAATAATTCAGTGTTGCACTAGCAGGAAATATATATTAAAAAATATATATATATGATAAGAGACCATCCGGTGTTGGATTACACATACCATCTGATTTGCCTTAGATTATCCATTCCAGGGAAGAGTACCTATCTACCTTGTGGTTTTCTTTTTTGGACCAAGAGCACCCTACATTAAAATGGTGAAGGAGAAATCCCTTCAAATTTGCACTTAATTCCCACTATCAATTCTAACTATTAAGTCACAAAATAATCAAAACATTTCATTCAATAAGTTCAAACTTTTAATACAAATATTCGTTTCATTGAATTTAATATTAATTTTAAATAACAAGTTCCTGAGTTTAAATTGGGTTCGGGGGCAAACTTATTTTCACAACATTAATTAAATGCGGGCCCTTATATTTGAGAAACACCATGCTCCATCAATGACCTAATTGCCCAATTCAACAGTCACGCAATTTTGGTGAAGTTATTATAGCAGGTCTAATTAAAAACCACTACCTATAACTCAAACAAAACGCACCATAGCAGGTAAAGACCCTTATCATGATCTCTAGTAGTAGTGTTTATCATTCCCCACCCCTGGGACACACTTTCTTTGCAAATAAGAATAATAATAATAATAATAATAATAATAAAGAGGAAAAAATAAAGAATTGACAATAGGCCGGTTTTTATTGTTATTCATTGTAACAATGCCAATTCGATGTTGTCCACTTTTATCAATCATAATGATAAAACACTAAATATCAAACCGTTATGGATATAACGATCAGTTCTCCTTTAATCATAGATCTCAATTCGACTCATGAGAATAGAGAAATAAGATTTTAAAGGATACTATATTTCGTTAACATAAGTCTCAAATTTTATTCATAAAAATGAAAAAATAGAATTTGAGAGAATCAATCCTTCCACAGAGAGTCCAACAATGCTTGGGCCAAATTTGTTAGGTGAAGTCTAAACCGATTGGTGTTAAGTAATTCACTCACACCCAAAAACCCCAATGGAACTGGCAACAAAATTTTGAACCTCATTGGGTAATTAGCTAAAAAGACCAAACTACAGGACGCAATATAAGGAAAACACGATTTTGGACCAAAGCCTAACCCACAATTGGTAGATTTTGGCCAGAGAGATTAAGCAAAACGGGATTCAGTAATTTACAATCCAATACATTTAAAAATCGACCAAACATAAATTTTCCAACCCAAGCGATTGGGTCTACTAGTCCTCCCATACTGATTCGATTGGATTGTTTCTGCAAATGTAGCACTTCCCTGGCTCATCCATGAAACCATTCTCAGCTCTAGCTTATTTAATTCAGCTCTAGCCAATCCCTATTGAACACACGCACGCGCGCACAGACCCCTCTTTTTTGGGCAAAACAACTCTTGGTTTGATTCAAAAAACCACATCCAACCTGATTTTTATACAGGACTATTAACAGTATTCATGCAAGGGTAAAGGCATAACATGAGTTAACCAAAAACCGTAGACAAGATTACTTACATAGGAGTCAAAAATTACTGAAACCCCGTTTATCTTTCCGTCACATTCTATATGGTTTCTCTCTGTTCTTTTTCTTTTATTTTCTTTTGATACATCATTGGCTCTACCATCACTCATACGAAAGCATAAATACTGCATTATTTGGATGTGGAAGCAGCACTTCTCTCCATGAGACAATTTAAGGGCATGATTTTCCCAAGACGATTCCATGGAGGTCCAACTTGAGTGCATAGAAAAACACTGCAGAAGCATAGAAATTTCAGATACTACCAAAAGAAAACTGAAACCATGTTTCAACTTGTACCAGAATGGTTGAGAGACAAACCTCAGCTTTCACTGTTCATGTTCCCCAAGCATACATATTTCAACTGCAACAACAAAATAAGAGGATGTTAGAAACATGGCCAGGAGAGTTTCATAAATAAACTTAAAGTTTTATACTGTGCCATAATATCTTGATGTATCATCTGAAAGGCAATTCATGTTATGGCAATTGCCAATACCATCATGAAAGGGCATCTCATCGCACAGGTTTATTGGTAACATGGAGGATAAATTAATAATAGAGTTGAAAGGAAAGAAAAACTATTTAAAATAATAAAAAAATGCAAAGCTATTTTTTTATTTTTCTCCTTTTATCTCTACCAAGACAAAAAAAAAAAAAAAAAAAAAGGTCTGCAGTACAAACAGATAAGTAATAGGAATAATCTTCAAAATGAAGATAGAAAGGGGGTTTACACTTTATCTTGATGCTCAAATAGTGGTGACTGATCATATTTGATCTCTGGTAACATAACCAAAGATACAAAGGGTTTAAGCCATTTGCAATGTCCAAAAGCTGTAAATGTCATGGATGTCCTGCTACAATGAAATAAATGACAATACTCGGGCAAGGCTATCATAACTGACACAATATTCATTTTCTCATTGCAGAATAAATCAACTTTCAGACATTTCTACTACACTTACTTCCAAGTATTCATCCATCCCATATTTGGAACCTTCTCGCCCAAGACCAGACTGCTTAACCCCACCAAATGGAGCCACCTAGAGCACATGTACAGAATAACCAATCAAGAGTTTTAACTTCCAATTAAAACTTCTGAAAGAAAAAAGAATAGCCGCAGAAGTCTTACTTCAGTGGAAATTAGTCCTTCATTGATACCAACGAGTCCATATTCTAGGGCCTCAGCAACACGCCAAGAACGTGGTATGCTTTTTGTAAAAACATAGGCTGCTAACCCTGCATATAGATTATAATGTATATTAAGCACCATTTTAACCATCCACGAGACCATTCAAATCATGAGTTTTGGAGAAATACAGAACAAATACATTTTAGGAGATGGAAACTTAAATTAATATTTCCATAACTCAGATACTCCTAGTACAGACAGACACAATTTCTTAAGCTTAGGTAACTATACTGGTGAAGAAAATAACCTGCATTGGTGTCATTGGCCATCTGTATTGCCTCCTCCTCAGTTTTAAAGCGTAATAGAGGTGCAACTGGTCCAAATACTTCATCCCTGAAAGTTATATAATTTGAGTCATATTTTTTAGAAATACATTAACAGAAAATAACAAGCAATCACATGCATATAAAGGTAGTGTTGGGCAATTCCCTCTATAAAATATGAACTTTTGTAGGCGTTGCCTTAGTTAATTCGTAAAATGACCTCTATATTCCCATTATGGAGACATTTTATGATCTTTTGAAAAACTACATTTCTATACTACAATATTTTGTTCTTATTCACAAATGCTACAAGTGAAATAAAAGAAAAGGTTGCATCAATAACAGTTAAATGGGGAATAACATAAATGTCCCCAAGTAACATTCTGCATTCCAAGTACACGTAGTAAATTCCCAGTAAAACTGATTCTTACATTTAATGCTGAAAGCTCTTGGGATTTTGATGAGAAAATGTAAATTTTCAAGATTAGGGTTTTCCAGATTTTAGGCATCGTATTTTCCCCCCATCATTCAATGTTATGGGCTTATTAGCCTAGATTTAGGTATTGGGGTTGATAATAAGACGTGGTAAGCAATTGTGACCAGTAATGAGCATTGAGCAATGGTTCCTTCAATTGCCCCCCAAACCAATGAAAAGGGCCATCCCCCTTTCTTTGGAAGGTTCTGTTGTTCCTTATCCTTCTCTTCCACTACTCTCGATCTCCAAATTTCTAAACCAAATGCCCTCTATTTTGGGTGCTTTCATATTGATCAAAAGAATTTGTCACCAAATTTAGTTACTCAAAACTAGTTAGCTTATACATAAAACAGTTTATATTCGATTGATCCGTTTAGTCAAAAAAAGTTTCCTTCTCTCCCCGCAGACTAGACAGCATCGCTCATACTCATAAGCTGCCCAATAAATCAGTTTTTATGTAAAACTAATATGTTTATGAAGCTAGAAGTATTTCGGGCCTGAAATCCCCAGAACACTCAGCTTGTAAACAATAAATCTATATATAACACATGAAAGCATGTGCACATACAGAGACACAAGTCATGTAATGTATCTCATGGATGCTATTATGACCAGGGCTCACAGCAGGACCAAAAAATCAACCACCCACAGCATCAATTGTCTTGAGAAAGCAAATGTAAGGCAGGGAATATGGTCATGAATCGGTCAAGTGTAAAAGGTGAAATTTCTGAAGAGGAAGTATCTTTGTTTTGTCTCTTTGAAAAGGTGGCTTCCTCCAAAGGAGAAAAAGAATTACTCATGATTCTTTTGAATGGCCACTGAATGTACAGTTAACAGGCGCATTAGGGTTCAGGATATGAGGGTCTCTCTATAATATCCAGTTTCCCATACCGAATTCACTTTGTTATCTATGCCTGCTGATGTAGGAAAATGGCCAAACCAAACTATACAAATTCTGTTGAACTTATTCTTGTAAAATCATAATATACCTTGGCTTTATATTGATTATGCACCCTGAGTTCTCACACTTGATCAACTACAAATAATGGATCTGATGGGGCTTAGCCATCTTACAATTTAAGTTGTATAACAACAACAACCAAGTCTTTATCCCACTAAGTGAGTTCCGCCATACAGATTCTTTTTCACTATTGTACTCTATTTCATATTATATGCTCACTTATATGATTGTTTTATTTATATAATAACAATAACCATGTTTTTATTCCACTAAACGGGGTCAACAATATTGATACTTTTACACCATTGTACTCTATCTTGTATCATTTCTTTATCCATATTTAGATAATTCATATCATATTTTATTATCGTTATTCAAGTCTTCTTAGGTTTCCCTATCCCTTGGTTAATACTTGTCATAGTCTCCCACCACCTAACTAGAGCCTCTATCAGTCGCTATATATGTGTCCATATCATCTTAATCATGCTCCCCTCAATTTTTCCTCGATAGGCGCAACGACTTTTCCCCTAATACACTTATTTCTTATATTGTCCATCCCAGTGTGTCCGCATATCTATCATAATATTCTTATCTTTGCAACTCTCATCTTCTGCTCGTACTTTTGGTTTATTGTCTAACATTCAGATCCATATAACAAAACAAATCTAATCACCATCCTCTAAAACTTCCCTTCAAGTTTTAGAGGTACCTTTCGATTATATAAAGTACCAAACGCACTTTTCCATTTTGACCATCCAGCTTGTATTCTATGTGACACATCTCTGTCAATCCCTCCGTCTTTTTGTACAATTGATCCTAGGTACAAAAAAATAACCCCACCATGAATTGTAGGCTTGTGGAATTTAACCAATTTAGCAACCACCAAACAACCACTTAATACATGCAAAGTTGGACCAATTTTTCAATTTGCCTCCCTTAAAAGTAGGGAACTACTCCTTTGCCACACAACGCTTGTGAATCCCTTTAAACCTCCTCACTCCCCACCTCTCCCTCGAGAAAAATGTAGAACTTACAAGCTTAACAAACCTATTAGCCTTTTAAGATTCCAAAGAGTTTTTCCTAAGCAAGTGCCTCATTGAACATAAGCACTCAAAGTGGTGTCACTTTGATGTTCTGAAATATCAATTTGAACCCCTGACCTCCTAAGAACTTATCACATGGATTTGGGGCTAATCACAAGTTTAAATTGCAGTATTGATCATAATTGGAATGGGATTCGCCATAATAGGGTTGCAGAGTAAGTGTTTTTTCTTTCCTTCAATCAAAATTATTTTATACATTAGATTAATCACATTATTTTATATATCCATGTATATAAGAAGTTTTTACCAATTCTATTCACTACAACAACAAAAAACTGAAACTTAATCTCAAATTTTAGGATTGATCGTTTAAGAGACCAATATAGGAAAGAGGAAAAAAAAAAGAATAACATAAAATTAAAATAAGCAAAAATAAAGAAAATAATACTAAAAAATAAAAATAAAAATCATGAAAAGAAAGAAGTAAAAATAAGCTATCCATAGAAATTTAAAATAATAATAATTCACTTACCAGTTCTATTCACTATACTTACTATTTGAATGATTTGAATAATATGAACTAAAACTTAAGTTATATGAATTATTTGTTTGAAAAAAATGATAAATTAAGAGAATAATTATTTTTTCAAAGAAATTTAAATATAACAATAGTATGTTTGATGTGAAGAAATTGCCGATATAAAAATATTTATGTTTTGAAACTGAAATAAGAAAATGATAGTTTAAATTAAAAAAATAAAAAATAAAAAAATGCAGGACCCCGGAATATTCTATGATATCCTTAATGCTTGTGTCAAAGCCCCAAGGGCGTCCATGAGAGGGGCTCCAAGCAAGAGAGGAAGACTGCTACTGGGGCTTGGGAGCTTCTCCAACATCAAAGTTTAGTCCATTTTTCTTTGATTCTAAAAGCCATTGTGGCTGTATCAGCCAATATAGCCAATATGGTGCTGAAACCAGGGAGAACCCCATTTTCCCCAAAGGTGGTCCACATAGGTATCTCTTCCGATACACCACCATGTTGATGCATCGTAACATTTGAAACTGTATTGTTTAGACAAATCATTATGAAGCATCATAGACAAAAAAGCCATGTTCAATTCATATTTATGTCAATAGTTGCCCAACACTTACATGGGTTAGCTTTTCCTACTTTAACACTAAGTGCTTTGAGTAGTCACTAAACCTTGCGGAGTTCTTCGTGCACAACTTAGTGCTTTTCCATCTTCAGAAAGTAATATAGATGAAGTCATTAGAAAATTTTTTCAGTGATAATATTACAATTTACATGGATTGCTTCTTATTTTTTTCTAGTTGCTTCAAAATAATTTAGTGGAAAAGCTTTAAATAGAAAATTTAGATCTATCATTACATGCATTACAGCTTAATGTTTTAAACTTTTGTATCATAACCATAATGCATTTTCTTCAATAAATTTGAAGAGTAGTCGTTATCTATATGAAGTTGTTGTCTCAAGTCACCATGCTGTGCTTCTGTAGAAATAATATCATGTACATTAAAAAACAAAAATCCAAGGATGTAGAACCCAATTAAGATGTACATGCAAAATTTCACAAGAAGAAAAAATACCATCAATATGCTATATTGTAGGATCCAATAACTTTCTAAATCAATAGAATACCACTTGAATGAGGATTTTACCTTGATAAAAGCATCTCACTCTTGACATCACTGATAATTGTAGGCTCATAAAACGTCATGCCAAGACTATGTCTTTTACCACCAAGAATGACCCTTGCCCCCTTCAAAACATTGATATATTAAAGATCAACGAATCCCATAATATATGTATCGGATCAAATCTACATATCTTCTGACATTTTTTAAGACAATATTGAAGAAAGAGAAACATTATTGAAATATGGAAAATCAAGTTATAAGATAGATGCATTTGCTCTTTGTTCACTGAAAAAAATATGAACACCTCTTTTGGAGCCTCCATTCTCCTTGGACACAGTATATTGAGAGACAAACCAAGAGAATTACCAAATTGCAACATTTTGTTTATAATTTAATGTCTTTTCGAAATAAATATTTTTTATTGAGAAGAAAAAATTACATTCACAAAGAAAAGAAAAGAGAAACCAAATAGGTGCTCACATTGTTACAATGAAAGAGTGTCAATGAAATCAACAACATCCACAAAGATTTTAAAGAATGACCTACCGAAGAAGTAAACATTTCAAAAAGTTATCCACAAAGGTCATCACAGAACTCTCTGCTCCCTGAAAAATTCTCCTATTCCTTTCTCTCTAAATCAACCAAAATATGGCTAAAGGCAACATCTTGACCCCTCTTCCCCTTGCTGTACAAACCATCACACTACTCTAAACCCACAACTCACTTTTCACAATGGTTGAAGCCACCCAACATAAAGAGAGAAAATTCAGACAAGTGATCCACAAACTCAAAACTCCATTTTGCATAGCAAATACCTATTAAACAAAACAAAGCCTCTATTTTGAAAATTATCCTGAGTAAAGATCCTTATCCAAGCTGCCTCCCATGCAAAGAAAGCAACCTTTGGAAGGCATGGCAATCTCCAAGTAAATTTTCAAATAAAAGAAGCCCTCTCCTCATCCCTACAATTGGGTTTAAGCAAGATTAGTATCTCATCACCTCAAAACTTCCTCTTTCAATCCCCTTCCAAACCCACTCCATCTTCTCTATCCAATTCCACCTTGGCACTCTCTAGAAATTCAAAAAAGTTGAAAATTTCCAATTCCAAGCCATTTGTTATCCTCTAAAAATTACATTCCAAAAGATGCAAAATCTTTGAAAGGAGACTGAAGAACACGTTAGCACCTCTTTATCCACTACTAACTCATACAGGTCATAGAGACGGCTCGAGTGAGTTGCGGTCATAGCACTCATCATGCCTATAAGAAATTCTCGCCCCATTGCTTATTCCAAACTCCACTGTGCCCTTTTAAGTTTCCCATCCTCTCTTTTTATCTCCTCTCTGAAAAGCTAATCCAAAAGGTCATGTAGCTTCATTAGTCATCCAAATTTAGCCACAATAACATCTTCTCATAGCAAATAGTTACCATCTAACAACCTCTATAACCATTTCCCTTTCTTTCTTTTCTTTTGCTAATGTGCTCCCTGGCTTTAATAAAATAAAATTAAATCTTGTTAAATTCAACAAAAAATCTGATGCCAAGCACCCATGCAAAGACTTCAGTAGCTCCCACTTTATCATGCTAAACTTCTCTTCACCATTCTCATTATTTCTATAAGAATATTACAGGGATGTCCTCTATTCTTTTTTCCACCGACATAAACATAGGAAAGAGGGATATAAATTAGACCAGTGCCACCCAAATAGCTTTTTCCTTATGCTTTGCTCCAAAAGAGAGTCAATTTGTTAGTAGAATATTCCTAACATTGCACCACAAAATAGAAGCCAACAAACCGCTATTGACCCCTTGGATAATCTCACTCAAAATTAACTAAAATGCATTTGAGAAAGAGAATTGGCCTGAAATCATTATCATGGAAAATTTGTGTATCATCAACAAACAGAAGATGAGAGATAGAGAAAACCTCCCTCTTTCGTACCCTTGACTCAGGAACCAATTTTCATTGCTCCTCCATTGCTTGAGAAAGCATGTTGCTTAGCACATCCATCACGACAATAAAGAAAAATAGGGATAGGAGATCCCCTTATTGTATATATTTAATTCAAGAAACCAACTTAATCACATAAATGGTTATGAAGATCATAATGCATAGCCAAAAACATATAATGTATGTTTTGTTCTACGCAAATCTTGAGTGCAGGGGTCAATTGTAATGATAACTTGAATGATAACTTAAATCATAGCATTCAAGATAATTTTATTACCCTTGAAATATTAAGGACATGAAATTAGACCAAAATATTTAAAATGTATATTGTAGACAAGCGTAATGCGGTGAACAAGGAGAGGGCCTGCCCTTTCTTATGGAATAAAGAATAATATTAGATGTATTAAAAGAACAAGAAGTGTTTAGAAGCTCTACATGCATCTAAAGCATGAACTCAAAGAAAAGTATACAAAACAACGTGGAGAGAGTACAGAAGGACAAACACCAATTTTTTAAAATTGTAGTGTTCTTCTCCCATCACAAAAGAACATCTCCAAATGAAAAAGGTATCTTTCCACCCTCGAAAACATCAAAACTTTGTCAGGAACAAATCATGGACATTTTTACAAAAAACCCACTGATTCTCACACAAAACAAATATTTTATTAAGCATCATACACCAAGTAAAAGCCTTAACTTTGGCAGGAAACATTGCTTTCAAAATGAATTTGGTTAGAGGAAAAGGAGGAAAAGGAGGGTATGGGGAAGCATATGAAAAGGGGGGGGAATGTAGAAGAAAGCAACAAAAGTATCATAGATTCTTTTAAGTTCTTTTCCTTCATGCAAGAAAATTGAGGAAACTCTATAACTTCCCTATCACTAAGATTTCTTAAGAAATAAAAATTTTCAGAGACCAAATGAACCTCCCAATAATAGAAATATTTGATAGGGTCGTAGTAAACATAGAAAGCACATAGGGTCAAGGAAAAGTGATAGAAACGGAAGAATTCTCAATTACAGAATCCTCTCAAAAGATAACATTAGAAGAAGAAAGCGAGAGATGAACTTCCGAAGGTTACAGTGAGAAGCTCACACCCCAAGCATTGGCATCCCATCAAATCTGCATGAGACCACGATCAATCTTGATAAAATTCTGCCATAAAGAATTAGTTCCAAGAGGACAATATTTAGACATTTGCCTGCCAAAGAAAATCTTTTGGATAATATGTTACTAAGACCCAAACAATCATATGATTTACATTCAGAAAACTACTCCCACCTCGCCAAATGATGCCTCCTAACCAAACCAATCCTCGACCATAGGATCTCTCATCAACTTCTCAATCTTCTTGGCCACCCCAATAAGAATGTTACAAAGGGAAAGAAAATAAAGGAGAATGGACACAACAAGGATAAGGGTAATACACCCCTCTCCTTTCCACCCAACATTTTACTAATCCTTACCATGACAAAATCACAAAAATAAATACTTCTCGGATTGCCCCATAAGGAATAGACAATCACAAGATAAGATCTGCCAAATCATCATGAGAGTCACTAGGCATTTTTTTTTTTTAACGAATAAAGTTCACTTTTGGTCATATTGATTGTGAACCCTTCAACTTTCTCAAAAATGTTAAGAAGAGTCATCAAATTCCCAAAATCATCTCTATCCTCTGAGAAAATTGATGATATCATCTGCAAATTGAAGATCAGAAATGCCATCTTCATCATTCCCCACCCTAACGCCAGGAAAAGACATCGACTCAAACGCATCTTTAGTCAACATGCTCAATGTACCCACAACAAGAACAAAGAGGAGATGAGAGTGATGGCATACTAACTAAGTTTTAGGCTTTCCATTGCTAATGACAACAAAGGTTATTGAACTCCAAGGAGAGGGAGTGTTATCCCAAAGAGAAACACAGAGAGGGTGTCCAGAATGGAGTGTTATCCCAAAGAGAAACACGGAGAGGGTGTCCAAAATGGTCATACATGCTTGCACTTTGTGTTTGGAAGCACATTAGGAATGGCCAGAAGAATTTTCTAAAAAAATATTCAGTTTTCGGGTGAGTACATTTCTATCCATGTGTGACAAAAAACATGTGGCATGGAGACTTAAGACTCTAAAATTTTGGTTCCAAAACCATCTTCTGTTAACCATGGGGAGAGTTGCATTAGCGAACACTTTGACAAGTTTTAGTTAGGTGACTTACCCTGGCATTTGGATCAAGTCCAAACATCATCGATGGCAACTTGAAAATCAACATGAATCAAAATGGTTTGTCATGATTAAAATGATAAATGTGATCTTTACAGGGTATAACAAACACACCACATCATAAAAAGAGTTGAATATAAGAAAACCATGTTTATAAGCCAAACCAACAAAATAATTTTCCTCTTCTCTCTTCTGTCCTTATTTATCATTTTTTGGAGTCAAAACATAAAATAAATTATAGTAGAGAAGTGAAAAGATATAAAAAAAAAAAAAAAAAAAAAAAAAATATTCCAATATAAATATAAACTTGATTGTATTCTATAACAAAAAATGAACTATTTATAATCAAATTAAAATTAAAATCAAAGAGGAACAACTACAGTTAAAATTATAAACTAAACTAATATGATTGCATGCAAATTGAACCGTGAAAAGATACTGAATAATGATAATCTAAATTATTATTGTAAAACAAGTTAAAAAATGAGATAACCATAGAAATAATAATCAGAGCAAACAGATACAAAAGAAAATAATGATCATAATGAAATGGATAAAAGGAGTTTGCAATAGTATGTGAATATTATATAAATTACATATACATAATTTAATTATCTTCGCTCAATCATAATATGTGTTCAAACATAAGCATCATGAATTAACTTATTAAAAAAAAAAACTTACATTTGGCATTTGACAAAGGGGGAAAGGTTTAAAAAAATAATTAACTTGAAAGATTCAGAATTATGTTTACTTCTACTGTTTTTTCACACATTCCATGGCAACGTGTGGGTATTACACTAGTTTATTTGAGAACATCCACAAAATGTGCATCATTTTCCTGTCTAAAGGAGATAAATCAGTCAAATGAATATTCCTCTCAAAAAGCAAAGCATAATTAAACTGCCTTTTCAAGGGATAGAAATACAGACCTTTGAGATCGCATCTTGAATAAATGATTCCACCTAGAAGATATTGAGAGAGAGAGGAGCAAAGTGAAAAGTAAAAAAATAAATAAATAAATAAATAAAAAAACCCACAAACAGGCATAGCAATATTTTAGATTGATGTTCCAAAATCAACACAAAAAATGAAGAAATAGGAGACCAGAGTTGAATATCAACCTTTTGAACAGCAGCTTCATTAATTAATGGGCCCTGTAAAAATTTTGAAGCAAAGTAAGATGATAGAAACCCAATTCATCGAAATTCCATATTAAAGTACCAGACATTATAAAGATAATTAAAGGGTTAAAATCTCGTTTCGATAAAAATTTTAAAATAGATGTATTGTTGTAAGAACTGATAGTGAGAAGTAATATCCTCAAAAATTACCTATTTTCTATAAATACAAACAGTTAATATCCTATTCTTGTTCTGCCATCCGATATCATATAAAATGAGCTTGATGTGGGGGGAAAAAAGTAGCTAATGATAAACAAAACTGGCAACATCGATGTCAGACTTGAAAAAGTTGACAAGAGAATCTAAGATAATGATTTTACAGAACAAATTTGATGGAACTGAACAACGACAAATAAACCTATTATCTTTTGTATTACATATTACAGTTTAAACACACCCTTCCACCATTGATTCCATGTAGATGCATCCCTACAAACTTACAAAAGATAAAAAGGCTCTAGATATCAATAGCTCAGCATGAAACTTAACTAGTTTGATAGCATAATCAACAGCTACATCACATTGATGAAAATTAGGATGTGAACAATGTATAATGGGTACCTGTGCCACGCCTTCGTCGAAACCATCTCCAACCTGCAAATTCTGAACTGCTTTTGAGAAAGCTTGTGCAAATTTATCATAAATGCCTGCATATAAAGGCAGTAAATTGGATAGTTTGATGAAAAAACCAAAAGTATATGAGCTCTCCGTTAGTTTGTATCAATAAGTTGGAACAATTTCCACCTTAAATAGAAATCCAATTTATAAAGAAGACATATATATTTGAAGGTGAAAGGAACAAAGATACACACAAACACACACATATGTTAATACACTCAATAGGCCAAATAATGAATTCCGAAGATCCTAAGAATTTTGGTGTCCTATCAGAACTGACATGAAAAATTGAAGATTTTTATCAGATTCAAATCATATTTTGGCTACAATTTGCTTCAAGGATCTAATTATGGTTCAAGGTTTAATTATCTGCTAGTTATGAGAAATAACAGTATAATCCTTTTCATTTCTTTGACAAGCAAGACAAGAAACAAAAAGTATACAAAAAGCACCAACAGCATGCGGATTAAAGAATCTACAAACATAAGAACATCCTCCTCAGACGAAAAAATGGCAAAGAAAATCACTTGAACCTAAAATTGCAATAAACAAATAAATTGTAAGTTGCAAACATTTTTAACAAGGGATGCACACTCACTGTGCACATGTTTTGCAGGCATCTGTCACATATGCAGAAGGGATAGAACTACATTCCAGAAACAACCTAGTCCAATCACAATAAAAGACATAATCTACTGTCGCAACCGCTCTTTTACAAAGAGGACACCTTTTGGACCACAACACCTCTCCTCTGCAGATTATGTTGACTTTCCTTTCACATCAAACTTTCTGCAAACTTCCAAATTACTTGGTCCTCACCACCCCTGCACACCCCTTCGAGGGTCTTGAAAAATAAAAAGAATCTCTCCACCTCCTAATCATTGGCATTTCATGTGGAAACCACCAACCAATGGATCACAGCACCATAAGGAGCATAAGAGGAGCTAACTGTTGCATCCTTACTCCTGGCCAAGGCAAAACATGTGGAAGTGATCCTTAAAGGGGGTAGCATTACACATGAATGTGCCAAAAGAACACCAAAAACCACTAACCCATGTAGAATGAAATCTCCTTAGAGAAATAATTCCAACTGTTTATTATCGCTTTCCCTAGACCTACTCTATAGGGGCATCTCACCTTCCCCACTCGTCAATTTGTTACCCACCACTTCATATTTTAGTCACAAGCCTTTCACCAGAGACTTCTTTTAGTGTTTTCTTGGACAAGGATCCTTTTTAAGTTACTAAGGTTTATAACATCAATCATCACAATTGATAATGATGGTCTTTCTCGCATGTTCACCAGAGATTCCAATCCACTAGTTTATGACAGAATTTCCTAAGAGAGCAATCGAGCAATCAACATAGAAAAGCAAGCCCAGTGGCATGTCTTTAATGAGGAGCTGTCTAAGTTATTTGAAATATTGAACTGGGACACTTGAAGACTTTGGTTTGAGGAATTACAGCAGGACATGAAATATCACCTACCAAGATGGTACACTAAACAAAGTATGTAAATTAAAAGTACAAAATCATTTAAACTACATGAAGGACACGCATTAATTTACTTTTATAGTATTCAGATAATTTGATTCGACAGTCCAACCATAAACTTGAATCTGGTCTGGAAAGCAACGGACAGTTATGTAACCAATAGCATGTAAAACTCAACCATAATATGTTACTGTTTCCACATACTGTCTGAATTTTTTTTCTATGCCCTCACCAACAACAGACCATTTTGTCAACCTATCAATGCAAGGAGAGGAAAAAAGAAACAATGAATAACAAGTATGTAGTGCTATACCTTCCTGGACAATTACTCTATTTGCACAAACACAGGTTTGGCCACTATTTCGAAACTTTGCTGCAAGCTGCAAGAACAAATTTGCAACAATGCCACCATAATCAAAATCAAAAATACAATGTCATCAGAAGAAGAAAAAGAAAAAGTTAAAACAGAGAGTTCCCTTTCTTCCTAACCTTGGGACAGAAACTAATAAACATAGGATACATTTACCTTTACAAATAAACATTGTAACTAGTGGAGACTCCAAAAAACTTGACTATTGAGGAAGTAACCAAAGAAATCTATATTTTGAAGAAGTATATCATAAAGCTTTTAATTGAGAAGATGCACTGCAAAGTGTTCTTGGTGTTCAAAAGGGAGAATGAAAATGGTCCTACTTCCTTCAGATTTCAGACAAATAATATAGTATTGAGTTTTAGCCGCACATACAAGAGGAGAAAGTTAGAACAGAGAAAAAAGAAAAAATAACTATGGGTTTAAGAATATGTCAAATCCTTCACTAATATTTACCTCTCAAACAACCCATCTAGGGCACTCAATGTTACTTTGATCACAGTTCATTATGACACATTGTTATAGGTGTGCAATACAACACACATGGCAGTATGTGGTATGAAGGGAGTAGCCTTAGTCAGATAGCTACCATTTGTTAGGAACAATATACATATAATACACACACACACACACGTGCATGCACACACATCTATGTATGTGCTAGACATCAGTAACAATTGGTTTGGCTCGTTTGTGGTGTATATGATATATATCTGCAAATATGTGAATGTGGTGATGATACCATTTCCTACAGTCAGTACTTTTCTGGATGGTAGGCAGATTCTAGATGCAGCCCTGATTCCTAATGATGTTGATTATATTAGGGAGGATGATGTGGGTGTAGTCCTAAAGCTAGATTTTGAGAAAGTTGGCAATTCTTCGAATTTAGTTTTGGAGAATAAAGGCTTTAGGTCATTATTGAGGAGACTGATAAAATGTTGTTTGAGTAGGACCTCTTTTTCTGTTGTTCTCAGTACTGAGTGCAAAAATTGGTTCTTGGCTTCTTGCAAGTTGAGACATGGAGAACTTTTTCTCTTTTCCTCTCACTCTTGTGGTGATTCTATTAGGCTGATTGAGAGAAGGGTTTCAGCCAATATAATCTCTAGTCTTTGGGAAGCGATGAAATTTTCATCTCTCATTTTCAGTTTGCATGGTCATTTTGAGAGTATCACTGGGCTTGAGTCAAAATGGCCAAGAGTGAGCTTCTTGGTATTAATGTTTTTGGTGAGACTCTTGATCAGTTGGCTTTTATAGCCAATTGTGCAAAGAATAGTCTATTTCTTATTTAGGGGTTCCATTGGGAGAAAATCCTAAAAGTGTTTATTTTTGGGATCTTGTTGTGGAATAGGATTAGGAGGAGATTAGACAGGAGGACCGGAGCTTTGCTCACCTAGGAGGAAATATTACTCTTATCCGCGAGTTCCATCATTCTTCTTTAATCCTCACTTTTGAAGGTTTGTTTCGGTGTAGCTGAGAAAATTGAAAATTTGATAAAAGATTTCCTTTGGTAAGGAAGGGGGTTAACTAAGAGGAATCATCTTGTGAGTTGGGATCAGGTGTCTAAATCCAAGGCTAAGGGTGGTTTGGGTCTTAGTGATGTAGTTTCCAAGAACACCTCCCTAGTAAGAAAGTAGCTTTGGGATTCCCCTTAAAACCTAATTCCTTATGGCACAAGGTTATTAGAAGCAAGTATGGTCACCGATGTAATGGATGGGATACGAGTGTTGGAGTGAGAGTTTCTCCTTGTAGTCATTGGAAATCCATATGTGACAGTTTTTGAGTCCTTTTTTGTAAGGATCGTTGCATTAGAAATTGTCTATTTTCTATACCTTTTCCTCGTCTATAGATTGTCTAGACTTCTTTGGCTTATATCATAGACTTTCATTTTTGCATGTAGCATTCAACTTCTTGATATTTATTTTAAAAAAATAATAATAATAAAAAATAAAAATAAAAAATCTTAATGATAGAGAAGTTACAGAGCTTTCTATCTTACAAGAAGATGAACTTTCTATCAATGTTCCCTGATACTAGGTGCAAGGACGTTCCAATGCCCAAAGCATGAGGTATTGCCTGCTTTGACCGGAATGCCTCACAGTTTTGTCCATAAAAGGCACCTCAAGTCCCACCACACCAACATCGCACAACTCTAGCAACGTGGGGTGTAACAAACTTCCCTCTTTCAAGGGCCTTACACCCTTGTGGGCACATGCTAGTGGTCAAAGTACTGCTCAACGCATAAAATATTATCTACTCGACCCAAAGGTCTCACAGTTATATCTATAAGAGTCACCTCACCATGTTGGAGATGTATCATGTATACAAACCAAAGATCACTCCAGCACTAGCAGAAGTGAGACTCTTAACTCCACCACGCTAACATCTCTTACTCTCAATCGATGTGAGATGTTACACTAGGACTTGGGATCTTCTTACAAATCTTTTTTCCATTATCTCATTAATCTTCTGGAGCTCGGACCTTTACCTTTAAATGATTTTGTTAGGAAGCCAACAGTTCCTACTAGGGTTATATCTTTTACTTGGTCTATGGTGGTTAACAAGAACAATACCAATGATCTATTACAAAAGTGAAGACCTTTTAAAGCTCCCTCTGGATGTATGTATTAGAGGTCACAACAATTGTAAAAACAGATTATCATCAGTTGCTAGGAGATGTAGAATTGGCTTTTTGTTGAGGGTAACAATGACTATGTTTGTCCAGGGAGCATCCATGATTTGCCTCTTACGAATTTCAGAGGTTTTGGTGGGAATAAAGATGATAAGCTGCTTTGGAGATATGCTTTTGTAGCCATTCCATGGTGCATTTAGTGGACGCTAGAATCTTCAAAATTTCTTTTATTTGGGATAAGATTTTTTTTTTTTAAATTCCTCTTGTACGCTCATGCTTCTGGGAGTTATAAAGACTACAGTTAGAAGAGTTAGTGGAGGGATTGGAGAACAGTTATCCATTAATTTTTGTATTGAACCTGTGCTTTTTCTCCTCTAAAGATGTCTCATCCTTGGAGTTTTTGTACATTCTTTCTTCATTCTAATATTATTCCTTTTGCTATATAAAAAAGTAAACAGATAAATAATAAAAATAGCAGCAAAGAGTGTCCGACACATGTCCAACTGTCCAACAAATGCCAGCATCAGCCAGGACACGGCTTCCATTCATCAGTAGGCATAATCTTTCCCTTCAAAAGTGAAACGGAGGCAGGAGGGCTTCAGCTCCTCCAAAGGCGGCATTTTCTGCCAAGGCGGCTTGATCACGTAGATTTTCACTCAGGACAACCTTCAATAGAAGGCGCCATCCTAGTAAGTCAGTGTCCCCTATGTAACAGCAACTTGGAAACAGTTCATCATCTGTTTTTACATTGTTCGTGGGTAAGAAAGTCGTGTAAGACTGTTTCCTCTATGTTTAATGTTCATTGGGTGCTTGCACTAGGTAGCAAAGGTAAGCGGTGGGGTGGAGAGATCAGAGGTGTTGCACTAAGAAGAGGAAACTCATTAGGCTATCCAATACTCGATTAAAGGAAATGCTTTTGAGAGAGAGGACTTCTAGTCTACGTATATTACAGCACACGTCTACATGAAACAAAGATGTACTCAACAATGAGATACACCTTAACGACAGAGAGTTAACAGGAAAATATAAAAGGGTATGGTACACAGCACAACCATGACCAGAAGTTCTTTAACAATACTGTTAGTTCGTATGTCCAAAAGACTAGGGACTGCACTATTTTCATTTCAATTATCACAGTTATCATTGTGCTGAACATATAATGAGAACTCAGAACACAACATACACACAGCCTCATCTAATTACATGCATTCAATGCGTACTTAAGAATGAGAGACAAATTCACACCACAAGATGGATGTTATCTTGTGGCGAGGCTGTGGACGTAACCAAAGAGAGAAACTATGTAATGGTATTTCTAAACTCACCGCTCCTTTTACTGCCACATCCAGATCTGCATCATCAAAGATAATGCAGGGTGCATTGCCACCAAGTTCAAGAGATACCTAATACCATAAAGAATAATTATTAGACATAAACCAACTACTTCTGATACCAAAGTTGTACTCCTGTTTTATTGTGTTTGTAATTTCACTTCAACACCCAAAGTAGGGTCCATTCGCAGATACTTTAATCCACTGAATGATGTTCAAAGGTTTAAATTCAGTTGTATGGTTTGGAATGATATTAAGCTTCACTCGTAATGATGCAATACATTTAAGCGAAATTGCTGCCAAGATATTGCCTCTTGTGTACCTTTTTGACAGTCCCAGCAGCACCTGCCATTAACTTCTTTCCAACAGCTGTTGAACCAGTGAAAGTGATCTTTCTAACCTAATGTTTCCAGAAACCATAAACACCAAGTGCAATGTCAGTCTGGCATGCTTGTCTTCCCAAGAAGACTCCAGTGTTACATCACTGAAAGCTGAAACTTTCAATCAAAAAATAAATAAATAAACAAACCTGTGAACTTGCCAGTAAAGCATCTCCAATATCAGAAGCTTTTCCCATGACCACATTCAAAGCACCCTAGATTGTTGGAAGGTTACAATTTCATCAGATACTGAAGCTAAACACAAAAACAAGAAACAAAAACGAAAATGAAAAACAAACATAACAGTTGCATTCGAATGATACTACACAGTTCTTAAAATTACAAATTAAAAAAAAAAAAAACAAAGGATATTACACAGAAAAGCAAGATCCCCAATGCTTTAGTGAAATAAGCACTGAGATAAGCAAACAAAAATTTTAAGTGTAATAACCATATGCTCAATAATTGAGTATTTAATAATCAAAAATTATAGTTCATAAAATAAGGAAGCATCAGTAGAGAGCTCCAAGGGCATATAACCAAGTGTAGAAAGAAAACTAGCTACATAAGGAATCTACAAACCTAATCCACCAACATTAATAGCAAAAAATATTTCATTTTAGCCAAAAGTTCAGACTATAGAGCCAACTCTAAAGAAAGAGCTTCAATGGCTTCTTTTCTTCAAAAATTCTGCAATTATTCACCCTCCTACTTCCAGATCAAACAAAACACAGCCAAAGGAATCCAAGAAAACATCTTCGCCTTCATCTTCTCACTTCTAATAAACCAACCAAAATCCATCACTCTCATCAGCCATCGACCCATCATCAACCAAGACTAAGTAGCCTCCAAGCACATGCATCAAAGAATTTATCTTCCATGTGTCCAGTGAGTTCAACTCAAACCCCAGATACCGCAATTTTTAACTGTGTTGGAAGGAGGGATATTTATGTTGGGATTAGTGTTATGATGCGAATTTTAGAGCCATAAAACCAGAACTGTACATACTTTTAAGCTTGCTCAAACGACAGGGGAGCACCAAGAGGTCCAGGCCAAAACCAGTGCCCTATTTTGAGGAGACAGGTACTACATGATAAAATTCATGAATTTACAAGAAATAAGCTAAAATTAAATGCAAATTTGGAGGTAGTTGCCTCAGTGGGCCATAGATAGAACAAAGTGAATGGAAAACCTAGATTCAAGTTTATCATGGGGTTTTTGAAGCATGCATATACGTAACTGTCAGACACATCTTTGCACATGGATTTCGCAGAGAATAAAGTTTATAAGAAGCATAACCATTTTCTTTTGAGCATTGAAAATAAAATAAAATAAAAAATAAAAGAACTCCAACCCAAATGAGAACACTTACAGGTGGTATTCCAGCTTGAAGGGACAACTCGGCCGCTGCTAAAGCTGTTAAAGGTGTCAGTTCAGATGGTTTTACAACCACTGTGCAGCCACAAGCAAGAGCGGGACCAACCTGATCAGGAGCAGAAATAAAGTGCCATAAGAACAGAATATTCTGCATATTTCTCCGTAAGGCACCATATCAGATTGCATGCCAGCAGTAGATGACCAAAGCAAATAGCACAATCACTGAACCTTTCGTGTAATCATAGCTAAGGGAAAGTTCCAAGGTGCAATAGCTCCAACAACACCTACAGGCTGCAAAAAATTAAGAAACAATCAATATAAAAACAAGTTGAGAAGTCTAAAGATTTGATTCTACACTAATATGCATGCACTCTCCTTACTACACAAAGCAAAACCAGCTAAAGGGGCACAATGACATAGGACAATCTAGGAAGAAAGCTGCCTACTAGGGATTCATTTGAAAGTTAGGGTTTAGAGGGATTTATTGCTATGAATACCGGATGATTTAGTGAAGGTTAATGGATGTCTGTGTGCTAGGATGCACACTATGAGCAGTAATGCAGAACAGTAGCGGCAGAGAGAAAAGAAGAAAGAAAGAGAGCTGGTCATCACACCTAGAGTTCCTTAGGAGTCACACCTAAGAGGTCAATTGCATCACATGATCAAAACAAATTGTCCGAAATTTTATTGAGTAAAGCTGTGTTCTTCTCTTGAAAGTGTCCATGTATATATAGCCTCCTTACAAAACTAAGTTCCAATAGGACTTGTAGTAACCCTAGTCAAACCAAAGTTTTGACTCCTAATCAAACTAGGATTCCAACAAAGAGAAAAATAACAATAATTAAAGACTAATGATTTCTGGACTTAAAAAAATGAATAAATAATAAAGACTTTAAGACTTTAAAATCAGATTTGAATGCACAGTGCTAACAAGCCCAATTTAGAACACAGCAAATTATTAAAATACCCTTAAAATAAAATTCTACAACTTTCTAACATAAAATAAAGAATCAAATTAATTTATTAAAGCTCCCAACTAAGTTTCTCATCATCTGAAATGTGTCAAACTAAAGTTTGAGCACTAGAACCACTCTTGGTACACTTTTCAAAACCTAACATTATGAAGCATATATTTAAAACACTAGTAACACTTTCCATGCAAGGTCACAATTACTTGGAACATTATTGGAATTGCATTTTATAACCAGAATGCCATTATAAGTAACTAGAGAGACAAAAAGGCCCTGATCCTTGGATCTCCCTCCACTGAGAAATCCTACAGGGCCAAAGCTGTAAGCATCATGCTGCCTACCACCACATGTTTTTCATCTCTCTTTATATCTCCCTTGATTAATAAACTCAATTCTAGCAACAACAAAGCCATATAGCAAAAGTGAGCTACCTTGCCAAGACAATATTTCCTTCTCTCCTGACAGTTCAGCAATTCATATGACATTCACCGGCCACTGCTCATTAGCAACTAAAACAACCGTGCAACATGTACCAAAGCAGAGACATTACCAGTTGGATTCTTTTCCCCGGAGGAGTTCTCTCTCCTCTCCAACTCCAGGGAGGATTACCTAGTAGTTTTCCAGCAAGGAGATGCAAATCACAAGAAACCACAAACAGCTTCATACCCCCCCCCAAAACAATTTGTCTTGGCAATGAAAGTGTCTTTTAGAGAATTGTCTCACTTCATAGTTGATATCGGAAATATCTTAATGGATTCTGGTGGTCTCGGTGGACTCGAAAACAATTTGCAAAAAATATGGGGTTATCCATGCTACATCACAAAGTCAAGAGTTCATGAAGAACCCAACTTGAAATGATTTTCACAGCTAATCACCTGCCTAAAAGGCCATTTTTCTGTTTAAACCAACAAAGCACACTATGCAACATACAATGTTGACACAAGAACCTCTTATGCCATTCCATTTAATTAAAGAATCAACGGTCTCTACTCTTAATTCTTTTTTATTCATGTTTGCAAGCACCTTTGGCAGTAAGTTAGGGTAAATAAAATTAAAAATAGCATATCCTCAATCACGGGCCACATGCAGATATTTGAAATATTTTTTTCCAGGATTATCTCAATATACTCTTAGGTTAATGATTTTGGAAATATTATTGGAACTCTACTCATCATAATTAGTTGTTATTAACCTATTCCAAGAGTTAATAAAATCAAACTGATTCAAAATCTATGGGCTACACGGATCTACTAGAAGATTTTTTAAATGATTAGTTGGTGGCAAATTTGGCTCACGCTTTGAGTTTAAAAGATCAAATTGGACTGTCCAACGAGATATATCTAGGCTTGCAACTCTCACAAAATTAAAACTAACTTGATAAGACGAGTAAAATGTACATTGGTACTGGAGCTACTCGTAGAAACACAGGCCTTTGCACAATTCTCTTCTGATCTCTATGATGCCACTCAAAATCAATTCACAAGATGATTAGATTACTAGAAGTCACTCAAAACACATTTGTGAGTGGACGCAAAGTGTAATTTCTGACACCAGAAGTGGAAAAGGAGTTTTCAAGATGCCAGGAGCCAAATAATTTGTGGTCTGCAGGCAAATAACTCAAGTTCTAGAAGGAGTATTGGGTCAAAAGCACTTTACAATTATATTTCTTAGAAGTTCCAAGACCTTCAACAAACTACTTAATCCTAAAGTAGTGGCTTGACAATCATGTAATAGTTCACACGTAAAGATGGGGCAAAAATAAGGAAGCAAATGTTTGTTTCAAATTAGGGATGGCATAGCCCAAACTTCTATATTTTAAAACTCTCAACTGATCTCATAAAGACAATTTCAAAAACTACACTATCAACTGTACTGGCTAATTTTCTCTAAAAATACCACGTGACAAAGCACTTGTTTCACAAAAATGTATGGCCAACATAACCAATAACCCTTTTAACCACAGAATCAATCACAGCCAACAGTCTTTTCCAACCTTTTTGATCCTTCCCCTCAGGTAAGAAAGGGAATCCCCAATTTCAATTACAATCACTACAATTCCTAGGAATGTGCAATATTGCTCACGATTCAACCAAATATCTGTCCTACTTATCCACAATATTATAAATAATAACAAAAAAAAATCCTCGATTGAAGAATATGATAAAAGTTTATATTAAAGTAAACAAGAATCAAGAAACCTCGGGTAAGCAAGGGAATCCCCAATTTCAACTACAATCACTACAATTCCTAGGAATGTGCCATATTGCTCATGATTCAACCAAATAGCTGTCCTACTTATCCACGATATTATAAATAATAACAAAAAAAAAAAAAATCCTCTATTGAAGAATATGATAAAAGTTTATATTAAAGTAAACAAGAATCAAGAATGGAAAAAGAAATTCACATCGATGAGGCATGTCAAATACAGTCAGCGTGGTTGAATAGGTTACCTCCCTATGTGCCAAAACAGGTCAATCTTAGTTATCACGAGATAAACATCCAACCTGGATTATCTCAAAAGATAATCTTGATAACATTTAGCCTCAATAAGATCTCTAAAGAGAAAGTGACTTTGAATGGATTAGCAAATTCGGTCCTAATCCACATCATATAAAGGACTTATAAATTAGGAGTCATAAATGAAATAGCAAAATCTGGTCATATTCCCTACACGTTCTAATAAATCTGAAGAGATAGTGACCCATTTAAAGCAAGCACTTAAGGATCAGAATAAGGAGGTCTTTGTTGTTATTAGAGAACAAAAAAGTTCAAGGGTACTGAAGAGATGATATGCTGGAAGTGGAGGGAGGTTTGAATGGGGATCTTTCTAGTCGTTTGGAGAATCTTAGGAATGATATTGAGGAGCTTATCTTTAAGGAGGAAGTTAGCTGGCACCAGAAGACTCACTTAAAGTGGGTTCAAAAGTGGAGTTGTAATATTAGGCATTTTCATCAAGTGGCCAATTGTACGAAGCTAAAGAGATTTATAAGAGAATTAGAGAATGACAAGGATAATGTGATCATGAATACTGCCTCCGTCAAGTAAGCTATTACGTGCTTCTACAATGACTAATACACCACGGGGAATATGGTTTGCCTTATTGATGGGCTTGATTGGTTTTCTAGTGTAGAGACAATTATAGAGACCTTTTGAGACGGGAGAAGCGGCTTTCAATTTTGATAGGGATAAAGCCCCTAGCCTTGATGCTTTTACTGTGGCCATTTTCCAAGTCTTTTTGGATATTATTTGCAAGGATTTGTACCACTAGTGCCACAAAGGCATTTGGTGGTCTTATTGGCACACATCACAGGGTGGTGTGCAAGTGCATGAATTCTACATTTATTACCCTTATACCTAAGAAATATAAGTACCCAAGGTAAATGATTTTAAATCCATAAGTTTGACCACCGTCCTTTATCGTATTGTAGCGAAAGTTTTAGCTACTTATCATGTGTGGTGCTTGATGAGACGATTTCCTATAACCAGTGCTTTTATTGGAGGTAGATAGATTTAGATACTGCCTGTGACTAATGAGGTTGTCAATTTTGTTAAGACGAATGATGGGGTATTGTTTTGAAGTTAGACTTTAAGAAACCCGATGATAGGATTAGTTAAGTTTCCTAAATAATTTGTTGGAGAATAAAGGGATGGGATTGGCCGGAGAAGATGAATTAGAGGCTGTTTGAATTTGGCTTGCTTCTCAATTTTTACTCTTGGTGCGTTGCAAGGGTTTAAACAGAGTGATCCTCCTTCTCGTGTTCTTTTTACTCTTGTACTCTTGTATAGATCCTTTGAGTAGAATGACCGTGAGAGAGATAATGGCTAATATTTTCTCTTAAGTAAGAAGTGGAAGGTGTTTGTGTCTCATCTTCAATTTGTAGGTGATCTATCCTCGATCTGAAAGAGGATAGTAAAGGTTTTAGGAACATAATCGCTTTGCTTAAAATTTTTGAAAGGATCTTGGCATAAATGTTTATAACAATTCATTTGGCACATATTAGTAATTCTGTGAGGGAGTGACCTTTTTCTTGTTTAAAGATTCCCTTGGGGGATAATACTAAGAGTGTTCAGTATTGGAACCCTACTGTGAATAAACAACAACAACAACAAAACTTTAATCTCAAATTTTGAAATCAACCGTTTGAAAGACCAATATAAGAGAGGTGAGAGACAAAAATAAGATAAATTAAAGTTTAAAAGTAAAAATACAGAAGATAAAACAAAAAAAATAAAAATAATAAAAAAAAAGAATAATAATAATAATAATAATAATAAAATATATTAATTCAATCTGTTCGGATTTTCCTATACCATTCATTTTTATCTAAAATCATGTTCTCAACTAAACGCTTTACACTCATATTTTTACGAATAACTTGCATCTAGCTTTTCAATAGCATATCTCGATATTTCACTAAATCTCCTATATTTAAGATTTTGCTCATCCTAACTAATGCGTTTTTGGGTTTTTGTAGCACATGTCTAAACCACCTTAGACAATATCCTCTCATCTTATCCACAATTAAATTTACATCCAACTTAAGACGTATCTCTTTGTTTTTAATATTATCTTTTCTAATTTTATCACACATCAATCTAAATATTTTCATTTCAGTTACAATCATTTTATACTCTTACTGTTATTTAATGGCCCAATATCCGGTGTCATCCAATAATGCAGATCTTATTGCGATTTTACAAAACTTCCTTTTCAACTACAATGCCATCGCGTAAGAACTCCAAGTACACTTCTCCATTTCATTCAACCCATTTGAATTCTATGATTTACATTCTCATCTATATTGTTATCACTTTGAATGATGGACCCAAAATATCTAAAACGTTCACTCTGTCCCTTTAACTAAATCCTTTCCTTATCATTGTGATGACTGCCACCTAACATACATCTCATGTACTCTTTTTTTGACTAATTCAATTTAAATCCTCTAAATTTTAGTGTGTTACTCCATTACTCCAATTTAGTGCTAATGTCTTCCTAATTTTATCGACCAACACTATATCATTTTTAAAAAGCATATACCATGATACTTCATTTTGGATGTTTTTCGTTATTTCATCTATAAATACTGCTAAAAAAAAAGTATTTAATACCAAACTTCGGTGAAACCCAATATTAACTGGGAAATTATCATTAAACCCCCACAAGCTCTAACATTCGTAACAACTCACTCATACATATCTTTAATGAGATCAATATATTTCAAAGAGATCCCCTTCTTCATCAACGCCCACCACAGAGTCCTATTATATGTTTTTTCTAAATCAATGAATACCATATACAAGTCTCTCTTTTGTTCTCTAAACGTCTCCATCAAATGTTTGAGCAAGTGAATGGATTCGGTGATGGATCGGCCTAGCATGAACCCAAATTGATTCTTAGACACTTACCTCCGATCTCAATCTATACTCCACACTCTCTCCTATAATTTTATAGTATAACTAATAAGTTTAATTCTCATATAATTGAAAAATCTTGTATCACCTTCACTCTTATATGGGGTACAACTGTGCTCTCTTGGTTTGCCAAATTTTGTTAAAAAAATCTGCTAGCATTTCTATCCTCACTTCACCCAAACACTTCCACAACTCAATCAGGATGCCATCGGGTTCTATGGTTTTGTTATTCTTCATTTTTATTAAGGTCTCCGATTGAGAATGAATCTTGCATTTAAAATCTATATTAATCTCTTCCACAGATATCGCGATATAACCGATATCTCATGTGCCCTTAACATTGAAAAAGTTCTCAAAATAACCCCTCCAACGTTTTCTTATGTCCTCTTTCCTTACAAGAACAATATTGTCCTCACTCTTAATATATCTAACACCATTTAGATCTTTTCCATTCCTATCCCTTAATTTGGCAATTCTATAAACCTCTTTTTCTCCATCATTAATTCCTAGATTTTTATATAATTCGATATACACATTACTTGTTGATTCGTTTATAATCTTCTTCACCTCTTTTTTTGCAATATTGTACTTCTCAAACGCATCGTTACCTTTATTACTTTTAACATTCATATAATACTATCGTTTGATTCGTAAAACAGTTTGAATTTTCTCATTTCATCATCATGGCTCCTTGCCTATTGGTGTCCTTACCCGAATTCTTAATATGATCATACGTTTTCACCCATGTGGTTTCCAAATCCACATGGGACCTTATTGTGAATAAAATCCGTGAAATTAGACAGATGAAAGGGACCTTTTCTTTTACCTACAAACATATTTCATTTATTCTTGCTTGTTTATCTAGTAACCCCTTATATTTCCTCGCCTTTGCAGGATTCCTGATAAGGTAGCAAATAAGATGAAAAAATATTTGGTTAGTTGGGATTAAGTTTCGAAACTAGTCCAAGAGTAGGTTAGGCCCCAATAATGTAATCCAAGAGCATCTCTTTAGCAAGAAAATGGCTTTGGAGATTTCCCCCCTAGAATCCAATTTTCTTAGGCATAAGATTATAAAAAGCAATTATGATCTCCATTAAAATGGATAGATGCCAATAGTAGAGCAAGTGTTCTCATTGCAGTCCTTGGAAATCCATTTCTCATTTATACAATACTTTTCTTCCTCTAGTATCCTTTAAGGCAGGCGATGCTTCTCAAATACCATTTTGGGAGGAATTTAGAATGGGGATTCACCCCCCTCCCACCTCTATAGGCTATCCAGATTTCACTTTATCAAAGATTTCTATTTGGGAGGGGCATTTGTCTTCTTGAGATTTTCATGCTTTTAGGGAATTTAACGATTGAGGAAGTGTTTTCTTCTTTGATTTCTCTATTTCAGCATAATAAGCCTTATTCTGATATTCCAGACTAGAGTTTGGAAGACAAGGTTCCTTCGAAGGTTAAGGCTTTTATTTGGTGTATCGTGCCTAAGAGAATTTATACCAATGATCTTATTCAGAAAAGAAGACCTTATAAATCTATCTCCTCAGGTGTGTGCAACATGCAACATCAAAGATGAAACTAGAGATCACTTATTTTTGCATTGCTTTATTGTGAGGAAGAAGTGAAATTACCTCTCCGTTGTCTGTGACAATGTGCTCACCATATGAGAGTTCCTAATTTGTTCATGAATTTTAGAGATTTTAGAGGAAAGAAAAATGTCAGCTGTTGCGGACAGACATGTTTTTGGTCATCCCATGGTGTATTTGGAGACAGGTATGCCAAAATCTCTCACAATCAATATATTGTATTGTTGTTTCTTACTTCTGTGGATTTTTTTTTTACTTCAGCCTTTGTATATTCTTTCTTTTTTTAAATAGAAAGAGAAATATTATTAGGAAAAATAAGAATGTACAAAGACAAATAAGAAAAAGAACAAACAGTTTCTATCAAGATAAGTAATTCCCTTTTCCCAAACCCCCAAAACTGCCCTTCACCAACCACCAATTGAATCGAAAGAGACTCCTTACCTCCCCTCGACTATTAATTCCTTTTTCTCCTGTTAACATAGAACAAAAGGGCTTGGCTTCTATGGGGGACAACATCAGGTTCAAAAAACGTTAAATCTAATTTGTCGAAAAGAGATTGTTCCTGACCTCCCATATTATTTTTTGAAGCAGTAACTAGGGGACATCTACCCAAGATTGTAACATTTTGGGCATCATTTTGAAACTCTTTCCCAAGAATGAAGCAGCTACCTAAACCTCTTCAAGAAAGCCCTCATCATCTGATTCAGTTGTGATATCATTCCCAATTTCCATAATTACTTCCAAAAGCATTCCAATCTCGGACCCCATAAAACGTCATACATCATTCTCCGATTCAGCATCCAAACCAAACCCAGGAAGCCTCTCAAACTCATGCTCTGCCCCTACAATGGATTCACAAACACATTTTTTTTACTACAAACACAGCAGTGATCAAATCTTTCAGACAAAAGTGACTGCTTAGCAGCTCCCATTTTGGATCCACATTATAATATTAGCATACCCACTTCGATTTTATCAATTACAGCAACCATTACTTTTTTGCGACTGCAAGGACCTTCTGTTGTCCTCTTTGGGGTGATGTACGGAAATAACCCTAAAAATATAAAAATTTTCTAAAAAGGCCGACCGGGCAGAAATATTCCAAATGTAACACACGTTCGTCAAGTGTCCAACGTTGGTCGGGTGTTGAACACGCGACCAATATTCGCCGAGTGTTCAACACTCAATCAAAATTTGTCCTCACTGAGCTTAGACAGCGTGCGCTGCATGCCTTCCCTGCACAACCCAACACTTCACTCTCTGCACACACACACACGCACACTCTTCCTCACTGAGATTCTCTCTCTACCATTATCATTTTATCACCTCAAATAACCCAGACAGCCCCTTTCCGTAACTCACCACCCAAAAACCCAATATGGGTGTGTCTCTCCTCTCTCCTGTGTCTCTCCTCATCCTCATCACAGATCTACTGCACCCACCATCCGTTTCAACCACGGGAGAAGAGAAGAGAAGATAAGGAAAAATGGGGAAAGAAGAGGGCCCCGGGGTGGGGGGCACAAATTGGTCGAGTGTTCAACACTCGACCAACGTGGGTTACATTTGGAATATTTTTACCCGGTACTTTTTTAGGATATTTTTTTATTTTTAGGGTTATTTCTGTACATTGCTTGTCCCCGTTGCATTGAGAACAGCTGCAGCAATTAAACCCAAATCTTCAACCAGCATTCATGTCAAAGAACGAGCCTCCTCCAAAAATAGACCTTCACCTGCAACCTTTTCTAGCTCCTCCAACTGCATTTTAACTCAAAGTTGAACCTCACATTGGACACAAAAAACTTGTGCACCATTCCTATCATCAGCAACAAGAGAAGAATGATCCACCCTTAGCTTCTCCACCTTGGACCCAGCCAAACCCATCAAAATAGAATGCTCGGCAGAAGATTGATTTGCCTCCTCCTCCTTGGAAAAATAATCCACTGGAACAAGAATACCATTCAAACCCAACAAAATAGAACCCTGTTGCAACTGTTTCATCCTCACCTCAGTTGCTGTTGTTGCAGAATCAACCATTAAGGAAGAAAAAGCATTAATCAAACTCATAACAAGCACAGATGGAGAAGTCGGCCTATGTGTCTTTGTCACAGGAGATTCTCCCTGCAAAAGATTTGGTTTGATTAATGAAAGGCTGTACTCATGGTTGAATAATCATCAAAAGGCTGATTTGAGGCTTTCTCTGTGATTGGGTTACCTTCAAAAGCTGTGGACATCAATGGCAGATGCCGGTCACCTTGCAACAATGAAGCTCTCTCTAAAATCCCTTTTCGCCCACCAGATCATGACCGAACCCGATTCATTAAGTATAGTGGACTGGGCCTGTTTTTTAACCCAAATGAACTTGCCCCTTTTCCAACCCCGGGTTCATTATTAACCAGGACCGGCAGCCACCTTTCCCTTAGCCCAAAAAACCAACTGAGGTCCATCGCCATTTAAACTAATCTACAGCCCAAACCTACATATACTACAAATCTTCTTCTTTTGATTGCCTCCAGCATTCATGCCTGAACTGCCTCCTCCAAAACAATCGGTAATGAAAATGCCCAACATCCTTAAAATTGAAATTTGAATTAGAGTTCCTAATCAAACTCCATGATTCCAGCCCTCAATTTTTCCATCTATTCAATCTCCCTTCCTTGCTCAGCTCACTGTAGCCAAAATCAAGAAAAAAAAATGTTCGCCCTTCCTCCACTATAAAACATCTCATTCCGATGATAACTGATCAAAGTTCTGATTGCTGAAGATTCTCACAACATGAATATTTTCTGTAACTCCATTGTACCTCTGCTATCTTCTTCTCAGCTTGACTGCAAGGGGGTCCCAAAATATTCTGCCTGAACTTCTGTCACGAGGAGGTACCCAAAATTTTCTGCCATTCTTGATGTCAAAGCTACCGGGATTTCTTTTCCAATTTGATTTCAAACCCCCACCAAACAGCAACAACTTCAAGAAATGCCTTAAGCCAACCTCTGTAATTCATACCACAAGGCAGACAAACCTTACCTCCCAAGTAGCAAATAATCTCCAAGAAAGTGCCACCATTATTGCTTTTCCTACTCACTCAAGTAGCCTGATTCTGCTCTCTAAAGACCTCATGAAACTGGTTAATCAAGTGGCCTAAGATTTTATCTAACAGATCACTCAACCACCTTGCACAATCTAACCCTAAAGAAATGAGGCCAATACCACCGTGCACTAACTAACCCTAAAGAAGTGAGGCCAATACCCCTGCTCCCTTTATTTTCTACCAACAGCAACTAAAGGCTTTCCAAAGGAAGCGAACCTCAAAAACCTTTAATTCAATACTAAAGATTGGAATAAAATCACACACAAAGCCTAAAACTACAAAAATTCATCATAAGAGAGAGAGAGAAATGAATTTATTAGATATATTCTTTCTTAAAAGAAAAAAATTATCAAAAAATATATAATATTTATAAAAATAATAAAATAATAATAAGAGTTCAAGTGATATCACTGGAATACGGGGTATGCATTACAGACTGCTATACTCACATCATTGTGACCATTAGTTGACCTCATGCATAGTAGCAGGTAGAAAGATTTAAGACACATGCCAAAAGCATTATAATCTTGAAAGATGGACACATTATAGCTTTACCTGCTTTAATACAAACAATCGTCGATCAGTCAAGGTTGCCGGTATTATATCCCCATAAACACGCTTTGCCTCCTCTGCAAAGAACTCAATAAAACTTGCTCCATAGCCAATCTGTTAATTGAGCTCAACCAGAATCAGTTTTGGCAAACAATAGGACCCATAAGCAAAAATGGAGACAAGCCAAAATTAAAACCTGGCATAATGTAAAAAAGCAAAGTGTGGGAATCATACCTCTCCAATTGCTTCTTTTAGAGGTTTCCCTTGCTCTAATGTGATGAGTTGACCAAGCTCTTCTTTATGGGATATCATTAAATCATACCTTAATATCAAGTAAATACCAAAAAATGCCCTAATTTAGAGGTATAGAGACATAATAAAACTCAAATTTGCATTTTCCAGTTTTTAATAGGTATTGCATATCTAAGCAACATGGAACACTTCAATGGCAATATGTGCCGGCACAATTAACATGATTTATCAATAGAAAATAAATATGAAAGAAAAGACAGAAAGAAAGGACAAAAGAGGAGAAAGCAATGACAAACAGCAAAGAATCATTATTGATGCCACAGACATAAGACAGTAATATGCAATAGAACATCAGGATGTTTCAGACTTTAGCAAAAAATTCAAATGACAATTTAGAAAAGATTATCAAAAGAACAATTGGTTTCCCTAGAGAAATACATGATAAATTTTAAGAGGAAAAAGAAAGGAACAACAAAATTGATCTTTTTATGTTCTCTTTTATCCCTGATTGGTACATTGTTATTGGTTCGCAGTTACTAGGTAAACAGTCTCCAAAAAGATACACTCATTAGTCCATAACTCTAGGCTTTCTTGCTAAAGAACAAAACTTACAATAAGATGGAAACAACAAATATAGACCGGATCACATAAGGGGTTATCTGAATAGTAAATTGCACACCACATAGTCTATTTCCCTACTTTCTGCCTTCATCAGCTCTAGTCTATTTCCCTACTTTCTGTCTTCATCAGCTCTATTATTTGATTTTGCACCCTAATTTGTAAACAAACCTGTTTCTTTTAAATGTAAACTTTGCTCAACTAAAATAAGAAGTGACAGCAAAGAATGGCCTTCAAATCATGATGAATGTTCACCAAAGACATTTTTGACACCCCACTTTGCAAGGGACCACAAGAAAATAAGGAAGACTTCATCCCAAAAAGAGAGTAAAAGCAAGGATTTCCAATTAAGAACTCTAGCATGCCTCAGCCAAGCTTATTGCTGCAAAAAGTTTTTTTTTTTCTTTTTTTGTGGATAAAGAAAGAGGATATAGCATTAAAGAGAATCATTGAACTATTTTTCTTGCGAAAGCCCCAAATTTTAGTGAGATATAAGCCTATAAATTCTTTTGGAGATGCAAATTGTTTGCATCAAAATCCAAAATCCAAAATCCAAACGGGCATATAGCTGGAACAATAATGAAGGTCTAGTTATGCATCTTCAATTGCTTAACTAACGAACATTGTGATGGCCCACTTCTTTTTCCACTTGTTAGGTTTGTCAATTCAAATGAAGATGGGATGACTTGGAATAGGTTTGTCAATTCAAATGGAAGATGGGATGGCTTGGCATCACTTGTTTATTAAGTCTTTTGATGTGGCCCTTCAATGATCTTATCGGAACACCCTTAACCTTTTCAAGGTTTACTTAACCACTTTGACATGGAGAAATGTACGAAATTGCCCCAAAAAATTTTTAAAAAAAAATTCTTAAAAAAACCTGCGGAGGAAAAAAATTCAGTTTCTAATCTAGGCTGTTCGAGTTTTGAATACTGATTAACACTGTTCATAGGTTGGTCGAGTTTTCAAAACTGGACCAACACTATTTATGTACTATTCACAGATTAGTCGAGTGTTCAAAACTCGACCAAGCTTTATGTAAATAGTGTTGGTCGAGTTTTGAAAATTCAACGAATCTGTGAACAATACATGAATAGTGTTAGTCGAGTTTATATGAACAGTGTTGGTCCAGTTTTTAAAACTCGACCAACCTAGATTATTTTTGGAATATGTTTCATACGGAGATTGTTTTAAGAAATTTTTTTCCTTTTTGGGTCAATTTCGAACTTGACTCCTTTGGCACGTCTAGTGTTTTTCTTCCGACTTCAAAAGGGTTTTGTTTTATCTTTGCCAGGTCATCGTTGGGAACTAGATCCCAAATCTCACAAGGAGGTATTTTCTTAACCTAAAAAACTTTCCTTTTAAGTGGTGATAATGTAAAAGCTATAGCAGTCAATAAGGGACTCCCATCCCGGCCCGGGCAGCCAGGGTACTGGAATGAAAGGTTTGTCCCATCCCTTATAGTTGAAGGGCCTAAAAATGGGGCCCACCCTATCCCTGCAAGGGACAAGGGCCGGGACTTGAGTCCCTTAAGCGCTAAAAAACCTGTTTTTTTAAGCCTAAGGCTGTAAATTACAGCCTAAGTGAAACCATAAATGATCAAAGAGGTGACATCAAATCCTAAGTGTAACCAAAATCAGATGACTCTAGCAAAGCAAAGAACAGACATCATCAAACCCTAGGCTAATTGGAGCGGAGATTGCAATTGTGAGATAGAAAAGTGAACACATGAAGAACACAAACCCTAGCCTAGAAGCAGAGGAGAGATAGAGAAGGAGAGACAGAGAAGAGAGAGTGAGAGAGTGAGAGGGAAGCTTACTAGATAAGAAACGAGGGTTTCGATCGTCAAGGAGAGAGACGTGAGGGTTTCAATTCAATTGTTGAGGAGAGAGGCGCAAGCACTAGGCTAATCAAAGAAAACATTGCGATCATCTTCGAGGAGGAGACGAGAGATCGTCACCATCAACATGGCTGGATTGTCTTTGAAGATGATTTTGCATTTCACCGTCATCACCTTGCCAGGTAGAGCGAGGAGGATAGGTGAAGAGAGAGAGAGGTTTGTGTCGTGACTCACGAGTCATGACGATGAGTGGAGGGGGAGGCAAATTAAAACCTTTCGCTGAGCTTTGTATGGAAATAACCTTAAAAAAATTAAAATTCTTAAAAAAAAAACCCTCACTAAAAAATAATTTCAGAAATAACTCATATATGTCGCGTCTTGAAGACGCAACATAAGTATATTGCGTTCAAGACACGACATACTTGTTCTCTTGTGATGGGTGCAATGTCCTCGCGACATAGGGTTTCAATTGTGGGAGCAGGAAGGGGCAAGTGGATCGAATGAAGATTTGAGAGATGAAAGAGAGAAGGGGCAATTGAGCCTCCCTCCATTTTCTGTACAACTCGAATGCTCTCTGGAGATGAAAATGTGTGGGAGCAGGCAAGGAACGGAAGGGTTAGAGATTACTAAATAGCATCTGATTTTCATCCACCTGCTCTTGCTATCTGGTCTTCTCTGCAACTCACTCCCCCCCTCTCTCTCTCTCAAATAGCCCATATAGAAGATTTGAGAAGAACAGGAACGGAAGGTGTTGCAAGTAGAGGAAAGGGAGCAGATTGAAGCAACATCCGGTCGACAAAATCGCCAATGGCAGACTCTCTAGTCCTCCTACAGATTCCATTTTGTGAGTTTGAGAGAGTATGTTCTGTCTTCAAGAAGCAACATACCCATGTCGCGCATGTTGCATCTTGAAGACGCGACATATATGGGTTATTTCTTGAATTATTTTTGAGTGAGGGTTTTTTTAGGAATTTTATTTTTTTTAAGGTTATTTCCGTACAAAGTTCCCCTTTCGCTTATGTTTTTTTTTTTTGGGCCTGGTGGGACAGGCCCATCCCATCCATTGAGAAATTTGGACACCTAGAAATCTAGGCCTGTCCTGTCACCGCAGTCCTGACCCTTATTGATGACTCTAGTAAAGGCATGCCTTACCACTATGAAATAATATTGAGTCAGATCTCTCATTGTGCCTTTAAGGAGTGAACTATGAAGCATGAACACTTCAAAATGGGGGCCATGTCCGTGTCTAACACATGTTGCACACCAACCCTCTTTGGACGCTTAGAGGACACATTCCACATTTCATGTGGAGTGTCCTTTTTTTTTTTACATTTTAAATATCGAACACTTTTGGGACACTACTTAGATACTTCTCAAATGCTTTAAAGACTTGAAAATAGTTCTACTCAAAAAAAAAAAAAAAAAAAAAAGAACTGCTTATATAATTTAACTCACTTGAAAAGAGTCTCTTCGTTAAAAGTAATTATTGAAATTATATTGTTTAGAACACATAAATGACAAATACATTAGTTTTGTAATGTTTAAAATACATACATACATACATACACATATATATATATATATATATTAAATCAAATAATCTTATTTTATGTTGTGTCCTACCCATTTTCGAAATTTTGGTGTCCCCTATTTGTGTGTGTGTCCGTATCCTTGTGGATGCTTATAGGCAGTAATGCCAATGGTTAAGATGGTTAAGAATGCAGTAGTTAAGACACCAACTGCTATGAAGCAGAACAATTGTGCATCATCAAACCATGGCCTTGGAAACCATTCATTCAAGCCTTTCCCACCCATGTGGTTTGGTTTTGTGAAGACTTTCCCGCCCATATGGTTTGGTTTTGTGATCAAGAGTTTACAAATACACGAGACAATAAGAAACCGCTATAAGTCCTGTTGTTACTTCATTGTGTTTTACCCATTTGCTATATTGCAATGAGAAAACCCAGTAGCTTTTTTGGAGTGGATTTCTTGGTAATCACAGTCACGAACAATAACAATTGTTATTTTGTCATTGAAAGAACCTTAAAAACAGAACTCCATCATATTATATAATACAACTAAAACCCATCCTTTCATGGGAGTTCTGTGAGAGTTCATGTGCCATCAAAAAACTTCTGCCAATTTTAGCCCTGAGGTTTCAAAATGGACTTCCCCTAAAATTAGTTATCCTACCCTTTGACCTTTTGTCTCTTCTTTCTAATAATGGGGAAAAACGCAGAATAGAAACAGGGGGTAGGTAATCAGTTTACTCCCTTGTGGTTTGGCCCAAAATCATTTTTTCCCTTTTGGTTCAAAACATGTCAAAATGCCCCAAAATTTATCTTATTACTATACCCACTCTGTCCAGTTTAGGGGGGGTTAAATATCACAATAATAACAAAATATTCAAATTCAAAATTCATAAAATAAAAAAATCTTTAAAAAGAATCAGGCTAGAAAGGGAGAGATATGATTTTGGTCAAAAGATGTGTCTTAGGCAAAGCAAAGCCAGAATCAGTGTATCACCAACTCACAAACTCGCTCATTGTTTCTGGACATGAGTACTGTAGGAGGTGTTGGCATTGCATTTTGCGTGACCTCTAACTCTGTGCAAAGTGAGTTATGTTCTTAGACCAATTTGAGGATTTGTATAGAAAAGAGAAGAGTCTACTCCCTCTGCCCATTTTTGGGTCAATCTAAAGGGAATAAAATAGTAGAATTTTTTAAGGAGTTGAGAACACCTTGGTATTTTTAGTGTATAGTTTCTTCAAGCAGTTTCGATCGAACTTGTAATCTGCAGATAATTTTTATTAGATAATCTATATTCAATTCTCAAAAGTAGCCTCTTCTTAACAAAATAAGAAGGTAAGACTCACAACATATGCCCACCGTGAACATGATATGTTTAATAGAATGCTCTAAATATCATGTGAACTTATTTTAGTTTCTTCAAGCACTTGTATTTTTTGACCCCTGCTTAGTCTTTGATTCTACCATAGATGTCAAAGATTTTGTGGACTTTTTTATGTAGCTTTTGCTCTGGGCACCAATTTGATGCCTTTTGTGGATAAATTTTCTTACCAAAAAAGGATTAGGTTTGCTCCACCGCTACACCACCCACTGCCATATTTATTTTCTCTCAAACCACTTGGTGTTGACAAACTGAAAAAAGCTAACTCATTAAAATTTCACATTTGAGACCAATTAAAAAAATTCAAATTGCAACTAAAGAAATATGCTTTAAATTAATCATAAAGAGCACCACAATGTATTGGTGATTGTTATGATTTTGCAGTTGGAACAATGGTGGTGACGGTAGCATATCCATGGTAGTTTTGGGTAGTGTGATGCAACAAATTGAAAGAACCTAACAATTTGAGACCATTTATAGAAATGAAATTCTTCTTCAATAAAAGAAACAAAAAGCTTTAAAATATAAAGCAATAAGAATTTGTGAGTTTAAAATATTTTAAGACTTGGTATAGTGGTGGCTACTGAGGTGGATTAACAGAATGGGAGGGAAAATAGATAACAGTGGTGTTGGGGCAATCCCAATGTTTTTAAATTATTTTTTACATTAAATTTTATAAATTCTTTCATGTCTTTTAAACCCTCAAATAGACCAAGGGGGCACATGATACTATTGGAAAGGGAATAATTTAGAATAGAGTAATTCATGGTGTAAATATACGAGGTTTATGTTGGCATATTCTGTCAAACATAGAGTTGCCTAAATATTATGATATGTCAATATTCTGTCAAATATTTTGACATATCATATAATTGGGGGAATATTTAGATTTGAGAGAATATTAAGATTTGGTTGACTTTAGGATCTTTCCTTTTATATACATGCCCCAACTCGGATGAATACCTCCTTTGTTTAATATATTTTAATATATTAAATACACAATAAAATATAGAGAATTTTATCTCTCATTATCTCTCTTTATTATCTCCACACGGTATCAGAGCTATCATTGGTCTTATGAGCAGAAAAAGGGGGGGGAAACCCTAGCCGTTGAACCTATACCCAGCCTCCTCATCAAACCTAGCCGCAGATAATTCTTCACCAATCAGCAGCCACAACTTCACCATGTCTGAAATCCAAACAGACTCCACAAACACTAGACTATCGGGTACTCCTAATGCTTCTCTTACACAAACAAGTAGTGATTTAAATGTTTTAATGTGTTATTCCATTTTGCAATCAGATCCTTGGGTAATAGATTTAGAAGCATCTGACTACATGACTAGTTTTTCCGATTTATTTCATATATATAATCCTTGTCCTAGACCCCCCCCCCAAAAAAAAAAGAATCGTATAGCAGATGGATCTTACTCTTCTATAGCAGGCAAAGGTCTGCATAATTATCAAAAACCTTATCTCCTAAATCAGTCCATCATGTACCACAACTTTCCTATAATCCTTTATCTGTTACCAAATTATCTAAAAATTCTAATTGTCGTGTTACTTTCTTTGACTCTTATTCTGTTTTCCAGGATCAAAATTCAGGGAGGAAGATTAGCAATGCTAGGATGGTAGATGGTCACTACTACTTTGAAAATGAAGATTTCAAGAATGAATTACCTTAGGGGTTAAGTAGTGTGGGTTCTACCTATGTTAAGGATAAATTAATGCTTTGGCACTATAGGTTAGGACATCCTAGTTTATCTTAAGAAATTGTTTCCCACTTTATTTGGTGGGATTGATTGTTCCAATTTTCATTGTGAACATTGCATTTCATCAAAAGGTCATAAAAATACCTATTATTCAAAACCATATCAGCCCTTTCAGCCATTTTACCTAATTCCTAGTGCTATTTAAGGGTCTTCAATAATTCAAACCTTTTCTGGAAAAAGATGGTTTGTGACTTTTATCAATGGTTATACTCGATTATGTTCGGTCTATTTAATGAAAGATAAATCTGAAATTCAGACTCTATTCAAAACCTTTTATATAATGGTTGAAACACAATTTCATACAAAAATTGGAATCTTACACACTGACAATGGCACTGAATACTTTAATAGTTCTCTTGACAGCTTCTTCAAAGACTAAGGCATTCATCATCAGTTTACTGGTGTTGATACACCACAGCAAAATGGTATTGCCGAAAGAAAAAATAGACATGTACTAGAAGTTGCCAGTGCCTTGATGTTTTCTATGCATATTCCTAAATATCTTTGAGGTGAAACTATTTTAACTGCAATATATTAAATTAACAAGATGCCTACTCATGTTTCGAATTACATCACACCCCCCTAGAATGTTTTAAACATTCTTGTCCTCATACTCAAATTTTTTCACAATTACCTCTTAAGATTTTTGGTTGTACAGCCTGTGTGTTTACTCCTCATAAGGATAGGTCTAAGCTGGATTCAAAAGCTGAAAAATATGTTTTTGTTGGCTGTACAACAAATAAGAAAGGATAAAAATGCTTTAAAAACTTGCAAAATTGTTATTACTACGGATATTGTGTTTTTTTGAAAATCAACCCTATTTTTGAAATAATTTTCTTCAGGGGCAGAAACTAGATAAAGAAAATAGTTGGGATATTTAGCATACTTTACCCAAAGCTGTACCCCCTAATGCTATTATGCCAAGTATAGGAATCTTTGATAGGGGGAGAAACACTACTAAATAATTCAACGAAATACAAGCCTAAGGTTATTGTTTATAGAAGGAAGAAAAGTCGTAAAAAGGGTATTGAACCATTTATACCCTAAGCACAACCAAGCCAATCTAATGATCCGAATTCAGGTAATGGTGATTCTCCTCAATTTTCTCCTCCTCCTATGGATTCTCCTTCTATTCCGAATAATTTTATTGAACCTGAATATAATGATCTAGATGTACCTATAGCCATCAGGAAAGGAACTCGTTCTTGTACCAATCATCCCATTGCAAAGTATTTGTCATATGATAAGCTCTCTTATAAACATAAGGCATTTACATCAAAAATCTCTAACTTGTTTATCCCAAGAAGCATTCAGGAAGCACTTACTGATCCAAAATGGAAATTAGCAGTTATAGAGGAAATTGATGCACTAAAGAAGAATGGGACATGGGAGATTGTAGAATTACCAAGAGATCAAAAAAAAAGTGGGGTGTAAATGGGAGTTTACGGTAAAATGCAATGCAAATGGAAGTGTAGAAAGATATAAAGCGAGACTTATTGCTAAGGTGTTTACCCAAACTTATGGTATTGATTACCAAGAAAATTTGACTCCAGTAGCAAAAGTTAACTCCATTCATGTGTCACTGTCTCTTGCAGGCAGCTAATTCTAACTGGCCTCTACAATAATTAAATGTGAAGAATGCTTTTTGAATGTTAACTTAGAAGAAGAAGTATTCATGTGACCTCCTCCGGTTTTTAAAAGTACTATTGGCCAAAATAAAGTGTGCAAGCTCCAAAGGTCTCTATATGGCATTGAACAGTCTTCTAGAGCCTAGTTTGAACGTTTTGGGAAAGCAGTAAAAGGCAATGGATATCGTCAAAGTCAAGCTGATCATACTACATTTTATAAACACTCTAATGAAGGCAAGATTGCAATTTTAATTGTATATGTTGATGATATGATTTTGACAGGTGATGATCTTGATGAATTATCAATGCCAAAGAAAAGATTAGCAGAAGAATTTGAAATTAAAGACCTAGAAGAGTTGAAATACTTTCTAGGCATCAAGTTTGCAAGATCAAGAGAAGGTATATTAGTAAATCAAAGAAAATATGTTATTGATTTACTCAATGAAACCGGTTTTTTGGGATGTAAAGCAGGCAAGACTTCAATTGAAGCTAATTTGAAGCTAAAACCAGCTACTGCTGCAAGCGTGATTGAAAGGGAAAAATTTCAGCATCTAGTAGGTAGACTCATTTACTTGTCACACACTCGTCCTGATATCGCATTTGCTATGAGTGTGATAAGTCAATTTATGTATGCTCCAAGCAAAGAACACTATGATGCTGCATATAGAATACTGAGGAATCTTAAGGGGACACCTAGCAAAGGGCTGATGTTTAGAATGAGTGGTAATGTCCGGATAGAAGTTTACACCCATACTAATTGGGCAAGAAATATTACTAACCGGCGGTCAACATCAGGTTATTGCACTTTTGTTGATGGAAATTTTTAGTCACTTGGCATTGTAACAAGCAAAGTGTTGTAGCGTGGAGCAATGCCGAAGCCGAACTTAGATCTCTTGCACATGGCATTTGCAAGATAATGTAGACTAAGAGATTACTAGAAGATTTGTAGATCTCAACTTTACTTCCTATGAAAGTGTATTGTGATAATAAAGTTGCGATTTCGATTGCCCATAATCCAGTGCTTCATGATAGGACTAAGCATATCGAAGTGGACCGACATTTATCAAAGAAAAACTTCAGGATGGGCTAATATGTGTTCCTTACATGCCTACAGATCAACAGGTTGCTGATATTCTTACCGAAGGGTTGCCCAAAAATCAGTTTGATTCTCTTGTAAACAAGCTGGCCATGGAAGACATTAACAAACCAGTTTGAGGGGGAGTGTTGGAAGGAGAATAATTTAGAATAGAGTAATTCATGGTGTAAATGTAGGAAGTTTATATTGACATGTTCTGTCAAATATAGAGTTGTTTAAATGTTATGATATGTCAATATTCTGTCAAGTATATTGACATCTCATATAATTGGGAGAATATTTAGATTTGAGAGAATATTTCAATTTGGTTGACTTTAGGATCTTTCCTTTTATGCACATGCCTCAATTCGTATAAATACCTCTTTTGTTCAATATATTACATACACATTAAAATATAGAAAATTTTCTCTCTCATTATCTGTCTTTATTATCTCTTCAGATACAAGAGGGCACTTCGACAAGTATAGAACTACGGGGAGAAAATGATTTTGGGCGGAAGCATAGGGAGTTTTAAGTACTTTTTTCCCTTACAAAAACAATCATACTAATAAAACACACACCAGGCTATGAAATTTCATGACAAACCAGGCTAGAAAAGAAAGACATTACTTGAATTACCTTCAAAGGACCCCTAATACCTTAATAGAACAGGGCAAAGCAGATGTCAACCATTAACTGTCTACCAGAAACAGAAATAAGAGTTCTTACTTTACTCCTTTTACCAAGATAATATTTCTAAAACTGATGTTCCAAGAAGAGAAACTGCCTGCTCCACGATGTCAAACAACCCCATTGCAAGAAACTAAAACATTAAATAGGATACAAAGTTGCTCCCTGTAGGAAGATTTGGTGACCCAACAACAGAACCAGCTCCTATTTTTTCCATATTCTTATTTGAATATATATTCAAATGCCAAATTGTTGGGAGGGAGCAATAATATTCAGTGCATTTTTTCAACCAAAAATTGTAAAAGCACTATACATACAAAACATAAACAGATTGACAATCTTATAACTGCAACAAGCTTGAGTGTCTAAAACAGACGTACCATTTCCGCAGGCATTTGCTCCTTTCAGCTGCAGTGCGTCTGCTCCAAGCTATCAAAAAAAAAAAGACAGTAGGATGAGAACACTGGCAGGGCATGTATTCTCAAACCATTTGTATCTCCTTTCCACAAAGCAAAACAAAAACAGCAGCTACCTTACCTATCATTTTTATTATCGGAAATGAAAAAAGAATTTTATTCACAACAAAAGAAATGCAAAAACCTTGGAAAAGCACCAAGGAGATGCTTGCTTAAACAGACTTCAATGAAAAGAATATGAAATTAGCAACATCAGCAACATCAATCAAAAACATAAACATCTCAAAAACGTATCAACAAAAACCTTACCTAGTAGTTATATGTCCATCAACCTAAACAGGACATGGAAAGACCAAGCAAACTACAAAAACACAAAATTTGGAGGGGGGGGAGAAAAGAAAGAAATGAAGAGGACTGCACCACTGGCTTCAGAACAGAAAATTGTAACTATTAACATCAGACAATTCATTAAGCTACTAAATTGTGCACTGCATCAGGATTAATAGTTTTGCCACATAATTGGCTTTTACGCTCCTACCACCTCACCCTTCGGAATCCCCAACAGACCATCACCAACCAAAAAAAAAAAAAAACCCACTTCTACTGAATATGCTCCAAAGCAAGAGAGAGGAGCAGAAAGTATAGTAAGACAACAGACAATAACCTGCTGGAAATGAAAATGAGGAGAAAATTCTAGATTGTAAAGCTGGAAGATCATTTCTCAGCATTAAACATACAAGTATCAAATTTCTTCATAGCCGTTAAAAATGTTTAACAAAAATGAAGGGAATTCCAAAATCCCTCTTTTAGTTTGAATATATACATGGGCATAGGTCATCCATAAATAGCCAAGCTATAAACCTATCTCTTCTCAAATCAATTCTCTTTTTAACATAATTTAAAGAACCTTCAACTAAAATTATGTTGTACGGTGTTTCAAAGCATTTTACAAAAACCATCACAGCTTCTCCTCCTTGACTGACCGGAAAACATCCCTTACTTAAGGTGTACAAATTAATGGCCATGGTGAAGAAACTATACTTCCAAAAGTACCAAGTTGACTTTTCTTTTTCCTGCTCTAAGTAACGCTTATCGCAGCATTCCATATGCATACTTTTCAAAAAGTATTTCTTTTCTCTCAATCAAATATTTGGTCAACAAGTGGTTAATTAAGACAATTACTGCAATTTCTTTTAAGGAAAAAACAAAGATAATTTTCACCTGAAAACTTCATCACAAGTAAATACTAGAATAGTCTCTCATTTAAGATACACACAAATGGAGGTGTATAACTTGCAATCGCAATGGGTAAATGTAATGGTGGAGAATCGAAGGCATTCGAAGTCAAAAATTTTTCTTGGTGTGTTCCTCATTCATTAAAAGATTGTGAAGTTCAACTGTTTCTACCTCATAAAATTCAGTATCTGCTGCACACAAATCAACTAGTATGAATTAGGCAAGCATCTGATGGACATAACCGGATGACATACTTCAAAGTCATGTATAATGTAACAACCTTTCATCAGATAGAACCATTCAACAATCTTGAACCATTTCATTCAACAATCTTGAACCATTTAATCAAACTAGTAAATTGAGAAATAATTTAAAATTTAAGGCATTAGTTACCAGAAACTGCAGGTGTCCACCATTAAGAATTGAAAAGAAGAAAACAAAAAATCCTTGCTGGCATCCACAGGTAGCCCAACTAGGGATTGGACACTAAAATTAGCAATTACTTTCATGGAAACAAACAACTGAGATAAATAATTATATTGACTTAAGCATCCAATCTCATCATCATTAATCTTATTCAACCACCCTCATTGATTTCCATGAAAGACAGTAAGCTCCATTGCAACTAAATATACCACAATATAATACTAAAATACAATATTTAGGTCTAATAATTCATTTAGAGAGAGAGAGAGAGAGAAACCCTCAACTTAGCTAAATCGTGTAGGTAAGAAATATAAAATCTTGTGTCATTGGCAACCGTCTCCCCCTCCCCCAACAAAAGCCATGGAGAGAAGAAAAGGTAAAAGAGGACCAAAGAGTTATGCACCCCCAAAATGGTTAGAAGTTAAATATTGTGAAATTCGTGTCGGTTAATGGGTTAAACATTATATCTACTTTCCAAGGCCACCAATTAAAACTTCTAAAAGGTGGGCAAAGCAATGAGAGCATTGATCAAGGTAAATTTTCTTTCCCAAATGTTAGGATTTTAAATGATGACATTTAGGACCTCAGACCCTATGTGCGTCTGTGAATATCATATAAACATTCATGGTACACTACAGTGATAAATGTAATACGGGTCAGACCAGAATTTCATGACTTATCATTGTAGTGGATATCCTGCTTTACATGCCAAAAATACTGCCTTCTGCTAGTATGTTACAATTAAGTATATACAAACTAGTTCCATGCTACAAACCAATAAACTTAATTCCTTCAAGTCACCAATAGAGGCTTTTTTCATGAGGGGAAGGTGCATCATACTTGCACAAAATTAACTACAAATGCCATTGAACAAAGATAAAATTTGGAATAGGCCAAAGTCATCATTTTAGCGCACTTAGAACCAAAAAACAAAAAATAAAAAATAAAAAATAAAAACAAAAAATAAAAACAAAACAAAACAAAACAAAAAGGAATAAAAAAAAGTACCGCATATGCATATAGAGGATCTATATATGTAAAACTGCTGAGCAAGAGCACAAGTTTAGCATCATCATACAATTAAAGGCTTCATAGGCTGAAGAAATTGCATCCTTCGTCTCCCTCGCACCCATGCATGGAACATCTGCCACAACATCACCTGTAGCAGGATTATAGACCTGCCATAACATGATGTAACATTTAGAACATACAACAACAAGAAGGACAACAACATGAACCTTAATCCCAAATTGATATTATATTTAGAACATAAACAATGTAATTTTAATAGAAAAATAGTAGATTAGATGTAATATTAAAACACAAAAATGAGAAATCCTCAGCAGCAACTGCAAAAAAGAGCAAAATATAGACTAGTACAGAAATTCTCTCTATTCGTCTTTAACTCCCACTGTAATTTTTTGTACACAAAGTATGAAACAAATCAAAGCATAGAAAACAATCTTGCTCTAAAGGAGAAAAGGACCAATACTCTAATTTCTAAAATTTCTCTGCCCCTCCAAATGCATCAAGGAATAACCACAAAAACATGTCTCCAAAATGGAAAAGCATCTTTTTGCCCTCAAAAGCTTTATATTTTTCTGAAACAATTAAAGAAGATGTGGAATAAAATAATGCAAAAATATGTGATATCAGGTTTCAAAATTCTCGTAACACATGACACAAACATGTGGACCTGTAGCATTAAAACACCTCCCTTTGTAAAAAAATAAATAAATAAAAATGATAATAATAATAATACATAATAAATAATAAATAATAAATAATAAATAATAATAATAATAATAAGTAAATAATAAATCAATCAATCAATCAATCAATCAATCAATCAATCAATCAATTGTATTAATCTTGTTAAACACCATAGCTCAAGTAAAATTCTTAATTTTGGGAAAACCCTTTGTCTTCCAAATGAAATTGGTTGAGGGAAAAGAAGCTACACAAGGAAAGCAATGAGATGATGAAAAAGAGATTTAAAAGATGAGCACCTAAAGTATCAAGGCTCCAAACTCTAGTAACACGAGGATCGAGCAAAGGTTCATGTCTTGTGGTAAGAAAACTAGGGAGAAAAACTGCATAGCCTCCATATCATTAAGATTTCTTAAAAAAATAATAATAATAAAATAAAAGTTCCAAAAGATCAAGTGCTCTTCCTGATTATAGAAATCTTTGATGGGCCAAATAAATTATAGAAAGCTAATAGAGTCAAGGGAAAGTGACGGACACTAGAATTATCATCCACTTTGAAAGATGCTGGAGGAAGAAAGATTTGATACAAATGAGAGAAGAACTTCTAACTATAATGAGAGGCTCTTACTCTAGCATTTGCATCCCATTAATTTGGTCTAATACCATACTTGCACTTAATAACCTTCTGCCATAAAAGATTGAACTATAAGAGAAATCATCAAAACCATTTGCTTACAAGGAAAATATTATTGAACACCAAATTATTGCAACAACCATACTCAAATTTAGCTCTGCTCCAACTTATCAAATGATCCCTCTTACCCATGGGGGGAATGTTTGATAAACATGTAAGGATAAGGGTAACACATCAACCTAAATAAAGAAAAGCATCCTTCCACCCACCCACGACAAGGTCCAAAAATGAACACTTCTCAAATTTCCACCCAAAGAAATCCAAGTAGAAATAGGCTACTCCTCTCACAATTGACAATAGCTATCAAATTGTCAAAAAATCTCAGTATACATATTTATGCCGACAAGCTCACTCTTGACCAAATCTTGTGCCCTAAACTTTCTCAAAGATATTTAGAAGGGTGATCATATCCTTAAAATCATTACTATTTTCTTTGAGAAAAAGGATAGTTTAACTGCAAATTGAAGAGGAGAAAAGCACCCCCCTTGTTTCTCATCCTACGGCATGAAAAAACGCAAGCTCGAATCCCTCTCTCAATCAATCTACTCAACAGATCCGCCACGAAAGTGAAGAGGAAAGGAGAAAGAGAGTCTCTGTGTATTAACCCGTGAAAAACCAAAAAAAAAAATGTCCAAAAAAAAAATGTTTTAAACTATACATGGATAATAATAAAAGAGGTAGAAGAACTCAAACAATGTCTTATCCACACTCTCTATTGAATCTCAAATCTCTTATTTTACATTATCTAAAAAATCCAACTAACCCTATCATGAACCTTTTCGAAAACCAGTTGTAGAATTACACATATCTTTTTTCTTAGAATGAGCAACTATTTCATTAGCTATCAAGGCTGCATCAAGAATCTATCTACCATTAGTGAAAGCAATCTGATTAGAGAAGATAGTATGATTAAGCACCTCACAACCTATTAGCCAGAACCTTAGCCACGATGAGGTAAAAAAACTATTGGTAAGACTGTTATTTTCAAGAAGCGAATTTCTCAGGAATAAGGGTTATGAAAGTAGAGTTCATGCTCTTGCCGACAACCTTGTTAGTAAAAAACTCATTAAAGACTCTAAATAGATCCTCACAAATGACATTCCAAAAATCCTTGAAGAAAAGTCATAGTAAAACCATAAGAATATGGGGCTTTCTCCAGACCAAGACCAAAGACCGCTCCGCAAATATCATCCACCTCAAAGGGTCTCTCTAACCAACAGGCTCAAAACTATCTATAGGATGTCGATCAAGACCTTCAATAGTAGGACAATCTCTATCTTCCTAGGTATAAGATTTTTATAGAAATGATAAAGCAAGATTCATAATAACATTTTCCAATCCTCAGGTTCTCTAAGAAAACTCCTTTGCCTCCTACCATTGGTAACCCAAAGAAAAAACCTAGTGTGACAATAAACTTATCTAACCCACTATGAGTCATTTCCGGGTGTTTTGACGCAACTAATCTCCTCCTTTAAAAGAAACTCCTCAACATCATTTCTAAAATTCTCAATTAAAGCCTCTAGGAATTCAACTTATCTAGCGCATCAATTTCAAAAAGAATAGCACTTTCTTCTCTCTAACATCACCAAAGACCTCTTTGCTCCAAATTTTTAGAATATGCTTGGGACTCTTCAATTTCCTTGTGAACTTGAAACCCACCCATCCTATATAAGCATCTCTTTGAAAATCTTCCACCATCTTTCTAAGTCTTCCATCGGAAAGCCACATGTTCTCAAACCTAAAAGGAGCAGCACCCCAACTGATAAGACTAGAATAAAATGAAGGGAAGTGCTCTGGTGACGGTATCATGTCTAAGATTATGGAGACATGGCTCCCACTCAAAGACAATCAGAACATGTACTAAGGGCAATATACTCAAATGCAGATATAGAAGCTATGATTAGCTTTAAAAAAAAAAATTAAAAAAAAAAAAGCCCACCATTTAATGCCTGAACTCTCAAAAAACCAATCATGAGGGAAAGACTTCCACAAGGAAAACCTTTTCGTGGAGGCAAGACAAAAATGGGGTCTTTGAAGTCAAAAGCTTTTGTCAAGCTTTTATCGATGAAATTTCAATAGATATACTATTTCTTGAAAATCAATTTGGAAAGTCACAACTCCACGAGAAGTGGCTTTAGTGCTTGCTTGGAAATGACTAGGGGCAAAAACTTTTAACAATAAAATCTTCAAAAAGAAAATGTTAAACATGCAACTAGATGCGTGCTTTGTAAAAGGGATTTAGAGACCACTGATCATCTACCAATCCACTCCACTTGGACAAGACGTTTGAGATCCTTTTCTCCTTTCTCCACACTGTTTGGGTGCCTTCACAGGATGTGAATTAAAAGTCATGGACTTGGAAAGGCTGTGAGCTCTTGTATAGCTGAGAAAGGTGTCATTTTCATTTTACTATAAATTCTTTCTGGTAGGTTTAAAGGGAATGGAATCTAAGAAATATTTAGGGCGAACAAAGATCCTTTGCTTAATCTAAGGAATATAAATATTTTTGTACAGACATTTGGCTAAATCCCTTCTTTTGGACTTCTCATTAAATTTAATTTAATTTAATTTAAAAAATAAAAAATAAATAACTGAGGATGTTATGTTTTCTCTAGATTCTTTACCGATAAGTGATAGGCTCTACATGGTGCACATCCTTGATATGCTTCTGTAAGTTCACTTTTCCTACCAAAAAGATTCACAATCAAAGGACCCAAAATATATTCAGTGAAATAACAAAGATAAAAGACAGTTGAAGTGTCACGTACGTTTTCTAATTTTCTAATATAATATATAGATAAAGGTGTTTAACACAAGAAATATAAAATCTTTCCCCTTTTCTCATCACAAGCTTCACATATGTTCATATACACGTGCCATATACTATGAAACACGTGGTACAGCTTGAAAAGCTGCCAGTGCCACACTTGTTTTTCTACTTCTACCTAATCTCTGTTCCTCTCACTACAGGGAGTGGCCACTCTATTTCCAAATAAAATTCAATGTGCCAATATATTTGGTTTTTTATTTAGGAATTCACAACTGCATGCTTGTCAGCAGAAATATGTATCTTGTTCATACTGCACCTTCAGTTGATACTCCCAGACCCATTATGAATTTAATAACATAATGCACAGAGATTTATTGTTGCAATCCTTGTATTTAACTCATTCCCATATAACCCCATTAGCAAATACATTCCACCAAAAATATGCACAAATAAGCTCCAATTACTTTTAGAGCCTAACAAACATCAGAGAATAGCAATTGAAGAATCAGGCATCAAAAAAATGGATGCCCAATTTTGCCAAAATAATAAGTATTTTCCCCCGTAAAAAAATCAATATCCATGATGCAGCGTGTGTGAAAAATTCAAAATCCAAGCATCAACACCAATGACAGCACCAAGAATTGGGATCCGTACAAAGCGCAATGCAACATTAGTAAGGGCTAATTACCCCAAAAAAAGGCTCTATTCATAAAGAAAATATACAATTCAAATACAGAGAAAAAGCAATGAAGTAGGAGAAGGGTGATAGAAGACCTGAAGAGTGGAGCCATCGTAAGCATCAGTCCATTTTCCTCCAATAAGGCCCTGAGTTCGGAGTAGGCCTGAAGATTTGAGGCTCTGAATCACACTCTGAGCACTCGTACTCATCTGCACCAATTCCAAAACCAACAAATTCCTCTTCAAAAACCAAACGTGCACATTTATTAAATCAAGTAGAATTAGTAATTGGGAAATTTCAGAGAGAAAATAACAACAATTTTCAATTACATGGATGGATGATCACGACCAAGTAAATTGAAGAAAAAGAACCCTAAGGGAGAGATATAAATACCCGACGAGAGAGGAGAGAGAAGGTGCGGAAATTGAGAGAAGCCATGCGTCCTATTCCTGACATGATTGCCATCTCGAAGGTCTGAGTCTGTTAGTTTTGGGTTGGGTTTTCAAGACACACTGAGACAGAGAACATATCTTTTCTCGGCTACGGATGAGTCATCAATAGGGTTAGCAATATTTTATTAAAATGGAAAAACCTACTTTTATCTTACCGTTTATTTACATTGAATGATTTATTAAATATTTTATTTAATTTCGAATAAAATTAAATTTTTTAAATGATTATTGATTTTCATAATTTTTATTTTGATTGTAATAAATTAGTCGAATTAATTAAAAATATTATATATTTTTTAAATAAATTTTATTTCTATAAATATTATTATAATATTATAATTAAAAATAAAAAGATAAAAAATCTAAAAATTAAAATTAATACAGAATTTAAAATTTTTAAAATAATTGACTTAAATTTATAAGTGAATTTTAAATTTTAAAATTATTGTTTATAGTTACAAATTAATATGAATGATATATATTAAAAATAAAAAAAATAACATTATTTAAAAATCTTTTATAATCAGAAATTTCAATAATTCAATTAATTAGATAACCAAATCAAATTAACCGCGTAATTCGGTTAAACGAATTGTCGATTTTTAATTTATTTGGTTAGATTATAATTATAAAAATTTTATAATCGAATTAAATCGGTTATTCTAATTTTGATCCTTACATTTATAATTTAACCAAATACTCATCCCTAAAACCATGTATTAAGTTATTCAATGGATTTTTGACACAACCATACTAATTTTCCATTATTATTTTTTTAATATATTAAAATTAAATTTTTATTAGCATTTAATAAAAATAATATTTATTAAATTACTTAACTAAGCAAATCCCTTTTTTACAAGATTATCAAATGCTCATTTAATAACAGAAAATATCAATATAAATAATAAATTTTATTTATTTTTATTTTTATTTTTAAAAAATTATTTATTTGAAAAAATAATAGAGCAATCAAATTGAGATAAAATAAAATTTTTCAAGGGCATCCTATCTCCCAGTGGTTTTGATAGGAACCCATGTCTAGGGACTGCCTAGGAGCACCGATTAGATGTGTTAATGGCTTATTTTGCGTAGGATGGCTTGGGCTTAGGGCAGGGTGCACCTTTCTCGCGGCCTTTATGTCTTATGACGAGAGGTTGGCTTGAGCAAAGATGTTGCTTAGCAGGTGAATGGACAAAGGGCTCGAGTCAGGGATGCTTGGCTAGAGAGGGGAGGGTTGAACACGACCTTAAGAGGGAAATCAAGATCGTGAGCCTAAAAGTCTAAGTAAGAGCACTTTAATTTAGAGAAGTGTTTGAAGAGGCATTTGTTATTGCTCAAAGGATGATTTACATGGTTTGAGGTTTGTCCCATTTATAGACCTGGGAGAAGGGATACCAAAGGTTATATATGGGATTGGCAACTAGGCCCGGCGGGCCCGAACTGGCTTGTTTTAAAAGGGCCGAACTTGGCTCATTTTAGAATCAAGTCGAGTTTGAGCCCATTATTTAACCCCATTTTAATTAAGACCGAGATTAGATATTAATGGATTCAGCCCATAATAGGCTTGGCCTATTTAAAATTCAAATATAGTTTAATAAGCATCGGCCTTGAATCTTCCCAAACCCAACACTAAAGCCTGTCATGCTCCTTTTTTGAGAGAGAGAGAGAGTGTGTGTGTGCGTGTGTGAGCCTTTTTTTATTAATTTTCATTTTCGTACTTGATGAATTGGCGGGTGGATACCCTACCCTTTTCTCCTTTTTTCCTTTTTCTATTTTTATCCACATTCCTATCCCCGAGTTGTATGTACATTTCTATAGAGAGAAAGCGAGCATTCTTCTTTGATGAGAGAGAAAGAGATCGATCGGATGTTATCCTACAACTATTAAAAGCACTTTTCTTCTTCAATCGGCATAAGTAAACAACCTCAAGAATAGCACAATGACTGGCAGCGGCTCGATCTCCTCTTGCTCCTCGACCTTCATTGGCATCGCTCCTCCATCGGCGTTGGAATCTAAGTACAGAGATGGACTATGTTGTATGTGTGCTGGTAACCACCCGAAGAGTACTCTCGAGATCATCATCTTTACTAGAGAACTAAATTGGTCCTCTCTCTCTCTCTCCCCTTTCTCTTTGGGTTTTTTGAGTTTAAATTGAACTCGACTCTGACCCGAAATAGGACTGAGACCTATTTAATTTTTTGGTTGAGCTCTAGTCTTGATTCATCAATCTTTCTCGAGTTGGACTCGAGCTCGGACCCATAATATTTTAATTAGTCTGAGCCAAAGCTCTGTAAAACACGGCTCTGAAAACTCGATTGTCAACCCTAATTACATAATAATAAGCCATTAGTGGTGTGGCTCTTGGGTTTTCCCCCATTTACATGTGTTAATCCCTACATTCCCCTATTGATTACAATTTATTGCATTTACTCAAATTCCCTCCATAACTTATCAAGACTCTTGACTTTTTAGGAAGTTTCCTTCCTGTGGGCCATAGGAGAGCTTGGGGTTGGGCTCTCGATGCTAGTCTCTTGGTGTTGGGCTCTCGATGCTTGGTGCTGGTCTCTTATTGCTGGGCACTTAGGTGCTAAGCTCTGTGCATGTTCCTAGTGCTTCCTCTAAAGCATACCTTGCTACTGCTCGCTTGGCCCAGTCTCAAGCATTCCATATTGCCTTCTTGAGTTGTGTAACATTCGCCCCCTTGGAGTTGGACCTTGCCCTCAAGGTCAAAGTGAGGATAGCCCTGGCTTAATACTAAGACATCTTCCCATGTTGCTTCATTTATACCAAGGCCTAGTTCAAAAACAAGTTTTCCATATGCGTCTAGGTCTAATGGAGTTGCTAACACATGAAGAGTCCCCAACAAATCTTCTAAGCCAACACACATGAAAAATCCGGTGAACTTGCATGGTTAGAGGCAATTCTAACTTATAGGCAAGTTGTCCATATTTGGCTACAATTTGATAGGGTCCATAATATTTGGCTTTTAATTTGATCACACCTTGCCTTGAATCCTTCCTTTTCTTTTTGAAGTGATATCTCAAATACACCCAATCACCAATGTCAAATTCCTCATTAAGGCGGTTCTCTAGCATTTCATCTCTTGTCCTTAGCTCGATGTTAAATAAATCATTGATGGTTGTTCCACTAGATAAGATGGCAAGTTAAGCGGTGGTCGGCCATAAAGAACTTTAAAAGGAGTCAAACCAATGGGCGAATGGTTTATGGTATTGTACCAATATTCTACCCATGGTAAATACTCCTCCCATTTTCTCGGGTTATGGTGCACCAAGCACCATAGATACTACTCTAATTTACGATTTGTTACCTCCATTTGACCATCCGTTTGGGGATGGTATACTAAACTTCTTGCAAACTTCGTTCCATGGAGACGATAGAATTCTTGCCAAAATCCACTCATGAAAATTTGATCCCTATCTATGATTATGCTTCTTGGAACGCCATATAACTTCATCATGTTGTCCACATAGAGCTTGGCTATTGTCTTTGTGGAATAGGGATACGTGAGCGAAATGAAGTATGCATATTTGGTCTAGCTATCAACCACGACCAGGATTCCATCACAGCTGTAACTAGTGGGTAAACCTTTCACTATGTCCATTGTCACATCTTCCCAAACTTGTTGAGGTGTTGGGAAAGGTTGGAGTAAACCGTGTGGGTTTGCTAAATCACCTTTAGTCCAGTGACATATATCACAAGCTCGAATGTGTTTTTGGACAGACGTCATTCTTAATGCCTTCCTAAGTGAACAGTTTGTTGATACGGATATAAGTCCGAAATACACCACTATGTCCTCCCTTTTAAGAGTCATGGAAATGGGAAAAGGATTTGCCGCCTTAAATCCCTTGCTTTTGGGACATAGACCCTACCCCTCCAAATTAACAATTTGTTTTTCAATGCATAATGTATTTTCTCAATACTATTGAACTCCAATTTTTGCATGATAGCTTGACTATGAGAGTCTTCTTGAAGGGCAAATTTGATGTCCTCCCAAATAATCCATTTTGGACCAAAAATTGGCATTAGAACCTCTCCATCTTCCTATCTAGAAAGAGCATCAATGACACGACTTTCTTTTCTTAGCCGGTAGTGAACTTCGAACTCAGAGTCTTGGAATTTGGCCAAACCTTTGTTGTTGTTGTGGTGTAGTGATTCATTGTTCTAGAAGAGCTTTGAGGGGCTGTTGATTCGTGATGATTTTGAACTTTCGACCTATGACACAGGGAAAGTTCGGTTGTGGTGTTAACTCTAAAGGAATTATTTGAGATTTCTATATTTTGTAAAATGTAAGAGAATAATTAATTTAAAATATAAATGCCTATTTTATCATTTAGGTTGCTTGAAAATTTTCTTAAACTCTTGGTTGATAGACTCTCATATTTTTAAGTTCTTAGTTATTGGAGTACTCTGTGCACTATAAAATTTGACTTCTTAGTTATTAGAGTGCTCTGTGCACTATAAAATTTGACCTGTAACACTTGGTGGACTGTTTCTTTGAATCTTGATTTACCTCTTGGTCTCTCGGTTATTACTATATCTCGATCCACTACCCTATTGTTACTTCTCAGTTTTCAAAATGCTGGAAAACTTGTACTAAATTCTATCTCTCTCGATACATTGTGAAACTTGTAGTCCCTTGATACATTTCTCTATTTTTCTCTTGATATATTTTTTCATTTACTTCTTCGATCTTGGTATTGGATACACTTGGATCTCTCGGCTCTTGGTGTTGAAAATTTGTAGTCATGGAGCAGTGTGAAATTTCTAAACATCTCTTGGTATGTGGTATATGTTTACCTCTCGGTGATGACTATCCCTTGCAGATGGAGATTTGAAACTTGTAGTATAGAAGCACTTGCACACCCCTCGGTTTCTTGTGAAACTTGTAGTGTTGGAGCACTTGAATACCTCTCTCGGTTGTGTGAGACTTGTAGCCATGGAGAGTTGAACCTAAGAACTCCAAGTCCTTAAAAAACTTTTGACTACCATGCTACTCAAATCCTTTAGTTATATAACATACAATTTATAATATATTTCATATTTTTGAACATCCACATTTTTATTATTTTTAATTTATTTTCTATAAATCCCAACATTCTTTGCTCATTCATCAAATGCACTTTCTCAGCAAAACAATGCTTCAAGTGTTTAAATTCATAGGGCTAACCTTTATAATAACCCAAAAGGATATATTGGACACATATTATGCTGTTTTGTGAAATAGTGCATGTTTAGGGTGTGAGCACTCATGTATATGTAATGATTAGTCTAAAATTTCACGGTGCGATTCAATGGGGCGGCGTGAAAAGTTTATTAGACTTGAGGGGGTAGGCATGGTAGAGAGATGCCCCCTCCTTGTCGAACTATTTGGTTGCATCACATGAAAGGTCCCAAACTAATGCCAAAGTTGAGTATGATATTTATGACTAGTAAAAATTGAAATCTCTTAGCACCATTGGTCCCGGTCAAACCTTTGGTGGAAGGAATTTGAGGCAATTCTCTTGATTTTAAAAACAAGTGCATATTGAGTGTCTATTTATGTTTCATAGAAATTATGGCTTTTGTTGAGGAACACTAAGATGATTTCATAATATTTTTGTTGAATTAGAAATATGATTTTAAAAATATTGTTTAACATTTTCACTCTCGCACTCACCGCTCACTCTCTTACATAACTATACCATTGTATTCTAGTCACTAAATATTTTATACTCGTTCTTTTTTTCCTTATTCTTTTCAGAGAAAATGTAGAGATAGAAGTTATTTCACCGCTAGCTAAATCCAGATGAGGAGAGAGCCTTCTCAGACTCACTATTAGTATTGATCCTTCATAGTCGTGAATTTTTAAGATATGTAGATGGATCCATTGGAGGGCATTTTAAAGTTGAAACTCTTCATATTGTATATTTTATTTATGTTTTTCTAAAATTGGAATTCATATTATGGAAGGCATATTTTTTAATGTTAAACATATATTTGGTTTCTTACATGATTTCAGATTTAAATATTTTATATGTTAGATTTCTTAACTTGGAAATCGTATCATCATAACCTGGCATTCTCCTGGAGTGGGTGTTAGCGATTACACATACTTTTAGATCACGTAGCGATTGTTTCATGCTCGTACCAGAGTGTCAAGGCATGATAATTCTATTAGTATCAGAGCTAAGATTTTGGTGTTTTTAAATATTTTTAAATATTTGTAAATGTTTTCAAATATCTTTTTTCAAGCGGTTTTAAAGGTTTCGGTGTGTCTAAATATTTTGAAAGATTTAAAAGCCTTCTATGGGTCCTAGAAAGTGGAGTCACAACTACGTATGAGTGCCTTATTAGTTTATCTAATTGAGCGAATTAAGTTTAGTTTCCTTTTTGCAGAATACAATGGCTCCACATTGAAAAACAAAGCCTTTGACTGAGATATCTCCTTCTGAGCACGAGATTGCACCATCTTTCCGTGCTCCTCTTTCTAGTACACTCAAACCTTTGGTTGCTACATCTGAGATCCCTTTACCACTACTTTCCACCTTCCAACAATGTATAGAATGGTAAAACAAATATGGTACCCAATTCCAAGCTTAAATGCAAACTCTTCCTCTACCAAACACTACCGCCACAACAAGCACTTCCCTAATATCAGTAGTTTCTCCTCCACTATTTGTTGCATTACCTACCCATCCTACCATTATGCTATCCAAATTGATCAAGAAATCTAGATAACATGGTTGTGAGACTTTCTCGGGCACAAGTGATACTACGGTGGCAAAAGATTTAATTAATAGAGTACGAGAAACCTAGCCAACATGAGGTTGGATAATGAGATGAAACTCATGGTAGCCATAAGATTGATTGATAAGAGTGCCTACACATAGTGGGAGAACTTAAAGAGGAGATCCTTTACTCTCATCATGTAGTTTGAATTCCTTAGGAAATTTGATAAGAAATATTACACTAGATTTTATTGGAACTTAAAGAGGAAGGAATTTTTCATCTTAGGCAAGGGAATAAGTCGGTGGCGGAGTATGAAACTGAATTGAGAGAGCTATCATTGTTTGTCCCAAAGTTAATGGCCTCTGAAGAATATTTATTCTTTAAGTTTGAAGAAAATTTGAATTTGGGCATCAGAGAAAAGATATCGGTTACCAAGATTCACACTTTCAATGATGTATTGCAATTAACCTTGAGGGCGAAGAAGATGGTTCAAGAACGAGGAAAGACTAGAGAGGATTATGGGAAGAAAAGGAAATTCGAGTCCACTTCAGGGCAAAGTTTTAAGAAAAGTAAGAGCTCAACTCTTATGATGGTGCCTCTACCACGGGATCCGTTAGCACTCCCCAAGGCCAACACTTTTTCAAAATAGGTGCCCTAAATACTAGCATAGTGTCTGAAACCAAATCGGTAGGAAACAAGAAAGATCTTTGCAAAAATTGCAAGAAATTCCACTTCAGGCCCTGTAATGAGTCTAATAAGTGCTACATTATGGAGAGGAGGACCATTTCCAAAATGCTTGCCCCGATCTAGGTTTGAGAGGGCAAGGGATCATCCAAATCGAGATCTTCCGGTGTCTCCAAAGGTAGACTAGCTAACACACCCACACATCCCTCCAATACCACTCTAAGGACGAGTATCGAAAGTAATACCATGGTTACCAATCTCCAACATTTTCAAACTCGAGCCTAAACTAGGATCTATGTGATGATTAATGAAGAGGTACAAAACAATCATGATGTTGTCATGGGTAAATTTGGTTTAATATAAATTTATTAATTTAAAAAGCATGTTATTAACTTTGCATGATATTGAAGGTATAGATGATTATTTTAGGAGAATAATTAGAATGATTGATGTTTATATATGATTTGATGCAACATTATAAGAATCTTATATGGAATGTGTTATAAGAATCGACTAATAATCACTTGACGATTTATATTAATAGGTATAATGAAAATTTTTTGTGTTAATGCTCATATACTTATTGACACAAGATCCAATAATTCTTTTGCTAGTACAAGCTTTGCTAGGCATGCCGATAGACTCTTGACTTCATTTGAGACAGAGTTATGGGTGAGTACATTTTTGGATGAATAGTTGGTTAAAAGTACAGTTTGTAGAGACTGTGATATATGGGTATGCGGATTGATTCTTGAGTCGGACTTGATTTTGTGAGACATGAGGGATTTTGATGCTATTTTGGGAATGGATTGATTACATCTCCATCGGGTGTTCATGGATTATTTTACTAAGGAAGTAGAATTCAGAAAGCCAGGATGCTCGGCACTCATTTTTGTCGGCGAGCCTCGAGTTATACCGACTTGTGTAATCTCAGCAATAGAAGCTCATAGGCTGATGTATAAAGGGTGTGAAGTATATTTAGCCCACATCATCAACACAATTATTGAGAGCCCAGTAGTGAATGAGTTTTCAAATATTTTACCAGAAGTGTTACTTGGTTTGCCTCCAGATGGGAGTTTCATTTCACCATTGATCTACTCCTTTGTACCGTATTTATCTCCATTCTACCTTATAGGATAGCCCTCACATAATTAAAAGAGTTGAGAGTGTAACTCCAAGAAGTGTTAGATAAGGAATTCATCCAACCGATCTCCTCCCATTGGGGTGCACCAGTCCTATTTATGAAGAAGAATGATGATACTTTTAGGTTATGTATTAATTATCGACAACTAAATAGCATCACTATTAAGAGCAAGTGCTCTTTTCCTAAGATTGATAATCTTTTCGACCAATTTCATGGAGCATATGTATTTTCAAAGATTGATTTGAAGTCGGATTATCATCAATTGAAGATCAAGAAGAGTGATGTGCTTAAGACCATATTTAGGACTTGGTATGGATATTTCGAGTTTTTGGTGATGTTATTTGGGTTGACAAATGCTCCCGCTACTTTTATGGACTTGATGAATAGGTGTTTCACTCGTATCTTGATAAATTTGTAATTGTGTTTATTGATGACACATTGGTGCATTCAGAGAGTGATGAGGAACACTTAGAGCATCTTAGAATTGTTTTGCAGACTCTTTGAGAAAAGCAATTATATGTTATGTTGTCCAAGCGTGAATTCTAGTTGAGGGAAATTAGATTCTTGGGGCATATAGTGTCTGCTAAAAGAATATTAGTGGATTCAAAGAAAATTGAAGTTATCTTAAAATGGGAACATCTGAAGAATGTGATAGAGGTGTGAAGTTTTCTTGGATTAGTAGGGTATTATAGAAAATTTGTTGAGCGATTTTCTAGAATTGCAGCTCAATGTCTAACTTAACAAGAAAAAGAATTAAATTTAAGAGAGATGATAAGTGTGAAGTTAGCTTTCAAGAGTTCAAGAAGAGATTAACATCCACTCCCATCCTTACCCTCCCATCGAGTGAAGGTGGATATATGATTTATGGTGATGATAGCAAACAAGAATTTGGGATGTGTGTTGGTGAAAACTTATAAAGTGATAGCTTATGCCTCCTGCCAACTAAAAAAGCATGAAGAGAACTATCGTACTCATGATTTAGAGTTAGCTACAATTGTGTTTGCCTTAAAAATTGGAGACATTATTTGTATGGGGAGATTTGTAGGATTTTCACTAATCACAAAAGTTTGAAATATTTGCTTACACAGAAGAAGCTAAATTTGAGATAAAGAAGGTTGCTTGAGTTGATTAAATAATATAATTTGGTGATAGATTACCATCTCAGTAAAGCTAATGTAGTTGCGGATGCTTTGAATCGAAAGTCTTTATTTAAGTTAAAGTCTCATGGGAATTCTTACTTTTCGTATTTGATTAGAATCTGAGCCCTAGAGGTTAGACTAGTAAGTGATAATCAAGGTGCATTGCTGGCTAGTTTTAAGGTAAGGCCAACCTTAGTGAATCGTACTCGAAAGCTGTAAGCTATCAATAATAAATTGAAGATGATAGTTTAGAAAGTCTACAATGGAGAAAGGATGTGAGTTCAGAATCCGAGGGGATGAATGCTTGTGTTTAAAAATAAAATTTGTATTCCTAAGAATATTGATCTCTATAAAACTATTCTTGAGAAAACACACTCATCAACTTATGCTATACACCTGGGAAATACTAAGATGTACCAAACAATTAAGGAGACTAATTAGTGGTCTGGAATCAAAAGGGAGATTTGTCGAATTTGTATACAAGTGCTTAGTGTGTCAGCAAGTGAAAGCGAAACACCAAAGGCCTACAGGTGTTCTCCAACCATTGTTGATTCTCGAGTAGAAATATAAGTATATTACTCAAGATTTGTAATTGGTTTGCATGTAGACCGAATACGTATGATACTATTTGGATGATTGTAAACCGTCTCAGCAAGTTAACACACTTCTTGCCAATCCAAAATACCTATCCTTTGGAAAAGTTAGTTAAGTTATACATTAATGAAATTGTGAGGCTTTAGGGGACCTGGTGTTAATCGTGTCCAATCGCAACTCTTGTTTTACCTCTCGGTTCTAGCCAAATTATAAGAATCCTTAGGTACTTAACTAAAGTTTGGCACGCCTTTCACCCACAAACTGATGGGCAATCGGAACACACAATCCAAATATTAGAAGACATGCTTAGAGCTCTGTAATGGATTTTTAGGATAACGGGATAAACACCTTTTGTTAATAGAGTTTGTCTACAACAATAGTTACCAATCTAATAGTGAAATGCCCCCTTATGAAGCCTTATATGGATGGAAGTGTTGAACTCCATTGTGTTGGGATGAGGTTGGGGAAAGGAAGATTAAAAGTGTAGAGTTGATTGAGACCACAGTCGAAAAAGTAAAGTTAATCCGAGAGAGGATAAATACAGCTCAAGATCGACAGAAAAGCTATGCCGATAAAAGAAGAAGGTCATTGAAATTTGAGATCAGTGATATGATGCTCTTGAAAGTATCCCTTTAGAGAGGTAAAAGTCAATTTCGGAGATGGAAAAAGTTAAATCCTCTTTATATTGGTCATTTCAAAATCATAGAGAAGGTTAAAAATGTGGCTTATCAATTAGAGCTGCCCTCAGAGTAGGAAAGATTTCATAATGTTTTCCATGTGTTGATGTTGAAGAAATATTTGCTGGATCCCTTCCATATTCTTGAAATTTCTCCAATTGAGTTGAGAGCAAATTTGAATTTTGGAATTCAACAAGTAGCTATCCTAGAGAAGCAAATTAAGAGGTTAAGAAATAAGCAGATCCCAATTGTCAAGATTATATGAAAGAACAATCATGTCGAAAAAATGATTTGGGAATCTAAGAAAGCGATAAGGAAACAATACCCCAAACTATTTGATGGATAATTATGTAATGAAATTTTAAGGACAAAATTTTCTTTTAAGGGTGTAGGAATTGTAACACGGGAAAGTTCAGTTATGGCGTTGACTCTAAATGGGCTATTTGAGATTTTCATATTTTATAAAATATAGAAAAATAATTAATTTAAAATATAAATGTGGGTTTTGTCCTTTGCGCTGATTGGGAATTTTCTTAAACTCTCGGTTGATAGATTCTCACATTTTTAAGTCCTCGGCTATTAGAGTGCTCCATGCTCGATAAGATTTGACTTCTATGTGTGTTAGGCCCTAACCGTTGGGTCCGATCACGTGACAAATGCCACATGATGAAACCATTTCCAAGTTTAAGAAATCCATTTGATGACAATCTAAGCACGTGATAAAATTTGACTTCTATATGTGTCAAGGCTATGATGAAACCATTTCCAAGTTTAAGAAATCCAACACGTCAACTATTTAACATTTCAAAATATAAGTTTAAAATTTAGAAAAATATATATGTAAAATATGCCACATGAAGAGTTTTCAAAATATAAATTCCAAAACATAAATTTCATCTTCCAAACTTCCATCCAGTAGGTCCATTTACTTACATACCTCAGAAAATCCATAATCTGAAAAGGACCAATACCAAAGGTTGATCTAGGAAGGCTCTCTCCTCGGTTGGACCTAACTAGCAGTGGAGTGGCTTCTATCTCTACACTTTCTCTAAAAAGAATAAAATGAGAGAGTGAGTATAAAATGCTAAGTGAATGAAGTGCAATAGTATAGTTGTGTAAGAAAATGAATGATGAGTGTGAGAGTGTCAAAAGATATTTTCAAAATCATATTTCCAATTAAACAAAAGTATCATGTTGTTATTAAAATATTTCTCAACAAATGTCAAAATTTTTCATAAAATATAATAAGCGATCAATATGTACTTGTCCTTAAAACTAAAGGGTTTGCCTCAAAATCTCTATACCAATGGCTTGCCAAACTAATGATGGAGCCACCAAGAGATTTCATTTATTATTAATTATAAATATCAATCCCATTCTTGACATTAGCTCGGAATCTCCGAGGTAGTGCAACCAAATTAGCCTGATAAGGACTTGAAGGTCATATCTTTATCACACCTACCCCCTCAAATCTAACAAACTCTCCACGCCACCCCATCAAATCGATCCATGGTAATTTAGACTAGTCATCATATAAACATGGGTGCTTAAACCATACACATGCACCATTTCACAAAAAAAGCATATTATGTACCATAGAAAATTAACAAAGTTTTCAATTCATGCCTTCACAACCATATCCAATGGAAAGTGCAATATGACACAAGATATATTTTCAATGCACAAGAAATATTTTCAAGTGCATAAATTTCATAACTCAAAATCAAAATATTTTCAAAGGATATTTCGCATTCACAAAATATTATATAAATCTATGTTAAAAAAAAAAATTAAGAAAACCAAGAAAAATATTTCACATTCACAACACAACAATCCATCCACTCAAAATGTTAGGGAGGGTTGTCACTCCCAAATTTCTCTACAGCAAGAGTTTTGTCTCGATCAGTTTTTTTTAACCCCTAAGTGATATCATCAAATAACCAAAATCATCAATATATTAATCTAAGTGAACCCATAAACCCCAACATTTAAAACATATTTTCTTCTCACTTAATATGACTTTAAAATCCTCCAAATTCAATTAAACAGTTAGTTAAACAAATTAAAACTTAGGACAAGAAGATTATAATATCTTGATTTTATCTCTAAAAGATCCTTCTAATTTGGATTATACCAAACTCTTGGACTCTTCCCCTTTTTGGTGACAACTCTATATCATTTATCTCTTCCAAAATCAAAGCTAAAATCTAACTTTGGGGAGTTGTATGGTTAGTTTAGAATCTTTGATCTTGAATTTCGGTGGTGGATGGTTCAAGAGAAAAGAGAAGAATGGTTTAGAGAGAGATAAAATTTAGGTCTTGTGGGTTCTGAAATCTCATCTCCACTTTTATCTCCTAACCCATTTTTAAAATTTGCTTAGTGACCCCTCTCACATTTCTAAGTTGCACAATGTTCAACATGTCTTCTTGGATTTTTGGGAACATCAATGCTATGAACTTAGCTACTTGGAATTATGTTTTGTTGAGAAAATGCATTCGGTGATGAGTAAAGTAAGTTGGAATAAAAGGGCAAATTTTAGGAAAAATAATTTAGAAATATTCAAAATATGAAAGGTCCAAAAATATAGAATATAATATAAATTGTATGTTATATATTTGGAAGGTTTAAGTGACTTGGTGATAAAAAAACTTTTTGGGAACTTGATGGTCTTAGATTCAAATCTCAAGTCTCACAATTTTCAACGAGAGGTATTTGTAGGTGCAAAGTTCAAATCTCACTACAACACCAAAAGAGATCGACGTACGTAATAAAGCCGAGAGGTAATTGTAAATACAAGTGTCGAGAGGTACAAGTGGAATCACAAAATCTCACAAAATCAAGAAATTTGAGAGTTGCAAGGTAATAGATTTTTACTGATATCGAATGGAAAAATGATACAAGTACCAGGAGCTAAGTGTAAATGCTCCTGTGAGCGTAAATATAAATAGTTCGGTAAGTGTAGATGCAAATGATTTGGTAAATATAAATGTAAACGATTCGGTAACGAAGAGATCCAAATACATCCACCGCCAAGATCCAAGAAGTAAATAAAAAAATATCACCGAGAGGTAGTAATCGGAGGAAGAATAAAGTAATGTACCGGAAAGATAAATGAAAACTGAGAGGTAGTGCAAGTGTTTAAATACCAAGAAAAATGGGAGATAGCAATTACCAAGAGACTGTGAAGTGTACTAAGAGAGATGAAAATAAAATTGTTACTGAGAGATAGTAAATCAACTTCTCACAAAGAAATCAAATTCTACCGAGGAGACAATTGCTGCCAAGAACTCAAGATCTACCAAGCACCAAGCATCTAGTAACCGAACTCATAAAATTAAAAGCCTATCAACCGAGAGCCCAAGGAAATTCCTGTGCAACCCAAAAGACAAAATCCATATTTAAATTTAATTAATTATTCTCTCATATATAAATCTCAAATAATCACTCCAGTGTTAACATTGCAACCAGAATTTTTTGGTGTTACAATTCCTACCCCAAAAGAAAATTTTGTTCTCAAAATTTCATTACATGATTAGTCTTGAAACAATTGAGAATATTGCTTCCTCATCATCTCCTCAGGTTCCCAAGTTATCTCTTTAACATGGTTGTTTTTCTATCGAGTCTTGACAATTAGGATATGTTTATTTCTCAACTTCTTAACTTGCTTTTCTAGGATGACTTTCAGTTGGACTCCATAGTTCAAATCTTCCCTCAACTCAATTAGAGGAGCTTCCAGAACCTAGGAGGAATCTGACAAATACTTCTTTAACATCGTAACATGGAAAATATTATGAATCCTTTCCATCTCTGGTGTAGTTCTAACTGATAAACTACTTTTTAACCTTCTCTATAATCTTGAAAGGGTCAATGTAACGGGGGTTTAACTTTCCAAGTCTTTGGAATCAAATTACACCTTTTCAAGGGGATACTTTTAAAAACACCTTATCCCCCACTTCAAACTCTAGGGATCATCTCCTGTTATCTGCATAGCTCCTCTATCGATTTTGATTTGCCTTTATCTTTTCTCAAATCAACTTTACCTTCTCAACAGTGGTTTTAATTAACTCTACACTCTCAATGTTTCTTTCCCCAACCCCATCCCAGTACAATGGTGTTCTGCACTTCCATCCATACAAGGTTTCATAAGGGAGCATTCTAATGCTAGGCCGATAACTATTGTTGTAAGCAAATTCTATCAATGTAAGGTGCATATCCCAACTACCCTGAAAATCCATTACACAGCCTCTTAGCATGTCTTTTAATGTCTAGATTGTACATTCAGATTGTTAATTGGTTTGAGGGTGATAGGCAATGTAGAATTTTAATTAAGTATTTAAGGACTCTTGTAATTTTGATCAGAATCAAGAGATAGAATGGGGGTTGCAATCGGACACGATCGACATAGGAACTCTATGAAGTCTCATAATTTCATCAATATATAACTTAGCTAACTTCTCCAATGGATAAGTATTTCGGATTAGCAAGAAGTGAGTTGATTTGTTGAGATAGTTTACAGTCACCAAAATAGCATCATACCTATTCGGTATATGTGGTAGACCAACTATGAAATCCATAGTAATATGCTCTCACTTCCACTAGAGGATTGGCAATGGTTCGAGAGCACCGACAAACCTTTGGTGTTCCGCCTTCACTTGCTGACACACTGAACACTTGGATACGAATTCTGTAATCTCCCTTTTTATTCCAGACCACCAATAAGTCTCCTTAATTGTTTAGTACATTTTAGTACTTCTCGGGTGCATAACATCAACTGATGAGTGTGCTACTTCAAGAATAGTTTTACGGAAATCAATGTCCTTAGGAGCACAGATTCTATTTTTGGACATAAGTATTCCATCCTCTTGAATTCTAAACTCACCCCTTCTCCCTTTTAGACTTTTTCAAATATCTGATTTAGTTCATCATTGGCAACTTGGAGCTCTCGAATATGATCAACCAAAGTTGGTCTTACCTCAAAACTAGTTAACAATACATCTTGCTCATCATTTGCTAATCTGACACCAAGGGCTCGAATTCCAACTAAACCAAAAAGATAAGAATTTACATGTGACGCCGAATTGGGTGAAGATTTTCGACTTAAAATATCTGCAACTAAATTGGCCTTATCGAAATGGTAATCTACCACCAAATCATAGTCTTTAATCGACTCAACCCATCTTCTTTACATCAAATTTAGCTCTTTTTGGTGAGCAAATAATTCAAACATTTGTGGTTGGTGAAGTCCTTACAAGTCTCCTCATATAAATAATGTCTTCATATTTTCAAGACAAATACAATTGTAGCTAACTTCAAATCATGAGCAGGATAGTTCTCTTCAAACTTCTTTAGTTGGTGGGAGGCATAGGCTATCACCTTATCATTTTATATTAATACACAACTCAATTATTGTTTACTAGTATCGCTATAAATCACATATCCACCTCTACTTGATGGGAGAGTAAGAATAGGAGTGGATATCAACCTCTTCCTGAGTTACTGGAAGTTAAATTAATAGTTATCATCCCACTTAAATTTAATTCCTTTTCTTATCAAACTAGACAACGGGGCTGCAATTTTAGAAAATCGCTCAATAAATCTTTTGTAATGCCCTGCTAGCCCAAGAAAATTTCTAACTTTTGTCACATTTCTTGGTTGTTCCTACCTCAAGATAGCTTTATTTTTCCTTGGATTCACAAATATTCCTTTATCGAATATTATATGCCCGAGGTATCCAATTTCTCTTAACCAAAACTCACACTTGGAAAACTTAGCATACAATTACTTCTCCCAAAGAGTTTACAAAACAATTCTAATATGCTTTGAGTGTTCTTCATCACTCCTTAAATACACCAATATGTCATCAATAGAGACAATTACAAATTTATTAAGATATGAATGGAATACCATATTCATTAAGTTAAAAACAATAGGGGCATTTGTTAATCCAAATTAGGGCTGTTATACGAACCGAGTCGAGTTCGAGCCACTCGCTAGCCGCTCGGTCAACGGTTCGACTCAACTCAGTTTTGACCAAATTCGAGTCAAGTTCAAGTCGAGTTTGTTATATAATCGAGTCGAGTTCGAGTAATAAAATTTTAAATTCAAAAACTTATTGAGTAGCTCAATAATATATATTAATATGCATTATATATATTTATATATTATAATAATAAAAAAATTAAATTAAATATAATATATCATATATCTATAGAAATTACTCGTCGAGTTCGAGTTCGAATTCGAGTTCAAGCACCATTAAAAAATTTGAATTCGAGTTCGAGTTCAAATCATATTATTTATTACTCATTGAGTTCGAGTTCGAGTTGAGAGATACTCGAAGTTGACTCGGTTCGAATACACCCCTAATCCAAATGGCATCACTAAAAACTCATAATGTCCATACCGAGTCCTAAATACGGTTTTAGGCACATCACTCTCCTTGATCCTTAATTGCTAATAACCCGACTTCAAATCAATCTTGGAGAACATGCAGGCACCTTGAAGTTGGTCAAAAAGGTCATCAATCCTAGGCAAAGGGTACTTGTTCTTAACAGTGAATTTATTTAGTTGTCGGTAATCAATGCTTAACCTAAGAATATCATCCTTTTTCTTCACAAATAAGACGGTGCCTCCGATGGGGAAGAGTTTGGCCAGATGAATCCTTTATCCATCAACTTTTGGAATTACACCTTTAACTCTTTCAATTCTGCATATGTTATTCAATAAGGTGGAATGGAGATGGATGCGGTGCCGAGGAGTAGATTAATGGTGAAATCAAACTCGCGGTCCAAAGGTAAACTAGGTAATATTTACGAAAAATCATCTAAAAACTCATTCACTACTGGAATGTCATTTAGAATATGGCTCTCTATAGTTGTGCCGATGATATGGGCTAAATATACTTCACATCCTTTACACACCTGCAAGCTTCTATTGTCAAGATTACACAAGTCGGTACTACTCGACGCTCGTCAGCAAAAACAAGTGCTGGGCATCCTGACTTTCTGAATTTTACTTCCTTAGTAAAACAATTCATAGACGCCCAATGGAAGTGAAACCAATCCATTCGCAAAATAGAATCAAAATCCCTCATTTCTAATAGAATCAAGTTCACCTCAAGAATCATTTCACCTACCCATACATTACAATCCCTATAAACTATATTTCTAATCAATTACTCACCCAAAGATGTAATCACCAAGAGCTCTTCCTCAAGTGGGGTCAAGAGTCTCTTGCCATGCCTAGTAAAGCTTATATTAACAAAGGAATTATTGGATCTCGTGTCAATAAGTATACGGGTATCAACAATAAAGATTTTCATTATACCTATTAATATAAACCGTTAACTAATTAATTATTAATCACACCTCATAATACACATACCATACACGATTCCTATAACATTGCATCAAATCATATATGAACATCGACCATTCTAATATGTATGCTCCTAGAATAGTCATCAGCACCTCAATGACGTGCATCATACTCAACAAAACTCATATATTCATCACCTAGTAACATTAATAACAAACTCTTTAAATCAATAAATTTATACTTAATCAAGTTTACTGTGATAATGTTGGGGTTGTTTTGTGTCTTTTCATTGGTCATCACATAGATTTTAGTTTGAGCTTGAGTTTGAGGACGTTGGGGATTGGTTGCCACTGTGTTGCTGCTGGCTCTGTCCTTGGAGTAGTGTTGGAAGGAGGTGCGAAAGTGTTAGCTAATTCACCCTTGGAGCCACTAGGAAGACCCTAGTTTTGTTAACTTTCTTGCCCTCTCAAAGTCAATTCGGGGCAAGTATTTTGTAAATGACCCTTATTTTCACAATGGTAGCACTTTCTCTGCTCATTGTAGGGTCCGAAGTGAAATTTCTTACAATTTCTGCAATGGTCACTCTTGTTCCCCACTGACTTGGTTCTGTACTTGTCGCTAGTATTTGGGGCATCCATTTTGGAAAAGTGTTGACCTTGAGCAGAGCTAACAAATCCCATGATAGAGGCACAACCCTAAGAGCTTGTGCTCTTACCCTTTTTAAAACTTTGCTCTGAAGTGGACTCAAATTTCTTCTTCTTCCCACAGCCCTCTTTAGCCTTTCCTCTTTCTTGAATTGTCTTCTTGGACTTTAAGGCTAATTGGAAAATGTCTTTAAAAGTGTGAGTTTCGATAACCCATATCTTTTTTCTAATACTTAAATTTAACCATTCTTCAAATTTAGAGCACAAATATTTTTCGGAGACCACTAACTCTATGACGAACAAGGATAACTCTCTTAACTCGATCTCATACCCATCGTCGACTTGTTCCCTTACCTACAAGTCCTGGTAGAATCTAATGTAGTACTTCTCATAGAATTCCCTAATGAATTCACTCCACATAATGGGAGTAGAGGATCTCCTTTTTAAGTTCTCCTACCATGTGCGAGCACTCTTATCAAGCAACTTTATGGCCACCATTAGTTTTATCTCATCATCCAATCTCATATCGGCTACGGTTTTTTGTATTCTATTGATCCAATCCTGTGCCACCATAGCATCACTAGTGCTCGAGAAAGTCTTACAACTAAGTTGTTTTGCTTTCTTAATTAACTTGGACAAGTCAATTGTTGGACAGGTAGTTGGAGCAACCACAGGTGGAGGAGGAACTACCGGTATTAAGGGAGTGTTTGTTGTAGTGGTAGTATTTGGTAGATGAGGAGTTTACATTCGAGTTTGGATTTGGGTTTGGAATTGGGTACCATAATTGCTCCACCATTCCATACACTATTGGAAGGTGGCAAGTGGCGGTGGACGAATCTCAGATGGAGCAACCGAAGATTTAGGTACACTAGAAAGAGGAGTATGGGAAGATGATGTAGTCTCATGCTCAGAAGAAAGAATGTCAGTCAAAGTCCTTATTTTCTGACATAGAGCCATTGTGTTCTACAAAAAGGAAATTAATCTTAGTTCATTAAATCGGATGAACTAATAATACACTCATACCTAGATGTGACTTCATTTCTTAGGATCCATAGAAAGTTTTTGAATCTTTCCAAAACATTTAGAAAAATTGAAATCTTTAAAAATATTTAAAACCACCAAAACTTTTGCTCTAATACCAATAGAATTGTCACACCCCAACCCTTGGGTCCGAGCACGCTATAACCGCTGTATAATCTAGAAGTATATATAATCACTAACACGCATCTCGAGATAACGCAAGGTTATAATGAAACCATTTTCAAGTTTAAGAAATCTAACATGCCAACTATTTAATATTTTAAAAAATAAGTTTTAATTTTAGAAAAACATATAGGTCAAATATACTACATGAAGAGTTTTCAAAATATGAATTCCAAAATATAAATTTTAACTTTTAAAATGTCATCCGATGGGTTAATCTACATGCCTCAGAAAATCCACAATCTGAGAAGGACTAATACGAATGATTGGTCCAGGAAGGCTCTCTTCTCAACTGGATCTAGCTAGTGGTAGAGTGCTTTCTATCTCTACACTTTCTCTGAAAAAAATAAAATGAGGGAGTGAATATAAAGTACTCAGTGAGTGGAATGCAATAACATAGTCTGTGTAAGAAAATGAGTGGTAAATGTGAGGATATCAAATGACATTTTCAAAATCATATTTCCAATTCAACAAAAGTATCATGTTGTCATCAAAACATTTCTCAACAAATGTCAAAATTTTCCATAAAATATAATAAGCGATCAATATGTCATTGTCCTTAAAACCAAGGGGTTTGCCACAAAATCTCTCCATCAATGGTTTGGCTCAGACTAAATGTAGAACCGTTAAGGGGTTTTCATTCATTATCAATCATAAACATCAAACCCAACCTTGATGTTAGCTCAAGACCTCCGAAGTGGTGTAACCAAGTTAACCTCATAGGGACTTGGAGCTATCTTTCTACCGTGCCTATCCCCTTAAGTCTAACAAACTCTCCACGCCGCCCCATCGAACTGGTACGTGGAAGCTTAGACCAGTTATCACATATATGTGGGGGCATTTCTTTACTACGCTACCCCTTCAAGTCTAACAAACTCTCCACACTGCCACATCGAATTGGTGTATGGAAGTTTAGACCAGTCATCATATATACATTAGTGCTCACACTCCATATACATATCATTTCACAAAAAACATATCATGTACCATAGAAAATTAACAAAGTTTTCAATTTATGCCTTCATAACCATATCCAATAGGAAGTGTAACATGGCACAAGATATATTTTCAAGTGTATAAATTTCATAACTCAAAATCAAAATATTTTCAAGGGACACTCCACATTCACAAAATGTTACATAAATCCATGTTAAAGAAAAATATTTTAGAAAATCAAGAAAAATATTTCTCATTCACAACATAACAATCCATCCATTCACAGTGTTAGGGAGAATCGTGACTCCCAAATTTCTTTATAGCAAGACTCTTGTTTCATTCAGTTTTGTTCAACCCCTAAGTGATATCATCAAATAACCAAAATTATCAATATAATTCAATCTAAGTGAACTCATAAACCCTATCATTCAAAACTTATTTTCCTCTCGCTTAATGTGACTTTAAAATCCTCCAAATCCAATTGGACAAATAGTTAAACAAATTAAAACTTGGGATAGGAAGATTATAATACATTGATTTCATCTCTAAAAGATCTTTCCAATTTAGGTTACACCAAACCCTTGGATTCTCTCCCTTTTTGGTGATAACTCTAGATTCTCAATTTCTTCTAAAATCAAAACTAAAATCTAACTTTTGGGCAGTTGTATGGGTAGTTTGAACCCTTAATCTTGAGTTTCAATGGTGGATCAATTTGGGTTTGGGAGAAGAGAGAAGAATGGTCTAGAGAGAGAGAGAGAGAGAGAGAGAGATGAAACTTAGGTCTTCTGGGTTCTATAGTCTCATCTCCACTTTTATCTCCTAACATTTTCAATATTTGCTTTGTGACCCTCTCACATTTCTAAATTGCACAATGTCCAACATGTCCTCTTGGATCATTGAGAACGTCAACCCTATGAACTTAATTACTTGGAATTATGTTTTGTTGAGAAAATGCATTCGGTGATGAGTAAAGTAAGTTGGAATAAAAGGGCAAATTTTAGGAAAAATAATTTAAAAATATTAAAAGTATGAAAGATTCAAAAATATAGAATATAATATAAATTGTGTGTCATATGATTGAAAGGCTAAAGTGGCTTGGTGGTAAGAAGATTTTTTGGGACTTGGTGGTCTTAGGTTCAAATTTCACTGCAACACCAAAAGAGGCCAAGAGGTACATAACAAAGATGATAGGTAATTGTAAATGCAAATGCCGAGATGTACAAGTGGAATGACAAAGTGTCACAAAATTGAGAGGTAACAAATGAAGAAATATCGAGAGATGCACAAGAAAACCAAGAAAGCTGAGAGTTGCAAGGTAAAAAATGTTTACTGATATTGGAAAAATGATACAAATAACGAGAGGTAAGTGTAAATGCTCCTATAAGCGTAAATGTAAATGGTTCAATAAGTGTAGATGCAAATGATCTGGTAAGTGTAAATGTAAATGGTTTGGTAATCGAGGGATCCAAGTGCATTCAACACCAAGATCCAAGAAGTAAATGGAAAAATATCACCAAGAGGTAGTAATAGGAGGAGGAATAGAGTAATGTATTGGATAGATAAATGAAAACTGAGAAGTAGTGCAAATGTTCAACACCAAGAAAAATGGGAGATAACAATTACCGAGAGACTGTGAAGTGTATTGAGAGTGAGAGAGTTGAAAATAAAATTATTACCAAGAGATAGTAAATCAACTTCTCACAGAGAAGTCAAATTCTACCGAGTCAATTTCTATAAAGAACTCAAGATCTATTGAGCATCAAGTACTCTAGTAACCGAACTCCTAAAATTAAAAGTCTATCAATCGAGAGCCCAAGAAAATTCCTGTACAACCCAAAGTACAAAATTCATATTTAAATTTAAATTAATTATTATCTCACATTTTACAAAATATAGAAATCTCAGATAATCATTTTAATGTCAACATCACAACCAAACTGTTTCGGTGTTATAATGTGAGAAATTGATTTAGTCGGTAGAGCTTTAGCATTGGTGGACTGTTTTTTTGAATCTTGCTTTACCTCTTGGTCTCTCGGTGATTGCTATCTCTTGGTTCATTACTCTATTATTACCCCTTGGTTTTCAAAGTGTTGGAAAACTTGTACTTGATTTTATTTCTCTCGATATATTATGAAACCTGTAGTCTCTTGGTTCATTTCTCTATTTCTCCCTCCGTATATTTTTCTATTTACTTCTTGGATTTTGGTGTTGGATGCACTTGGATCTCTCGATTCTTGGTGTTGGAAACTTGTAGTTATGGAGTAGTATGAAACTTTTAAACATCTCTTGATATATGGTATATGTTTAACTCTCGGTATTCTATTTACCTCTCGTTGGTGACTATCCCTTACAAATGGAAATTTGAAACTTTTAGTATTGAAGCACTTGCATAGCTCTCAATTTTCTTATGAAACTTGTAGTGTTGGAGCACTTGCATACCTCTCTCAGCTGTGTGAGACTTGTAGCCATGGAGAGTTCAACCTAAATATTCCAAGTTCTCAAAAAGCTTTTAACTACCATGCCACTCAAACCCTTTAGTTATATAGTATACAATTTATAATATATTTCATATTTTTGAACATCCACATTTTTATTATTTTTAATTTACTTTTCATAAATTCTAACTTTCTTTGCTCATTCATCAAACACGCTTACTTAGTAAAATAATGTTTCAAGTGTTTAAACTTATAGGGTTAACCTTTCCAATAACTCAAAAAGATATATTGGACATTTATACAATTTAGAAGTGAATAAGGGCTATTAAGTAAATATTGGAAATAGGTTTGAAGAAATGTGACCCAAGGTTTCTCACTTCACTTTCCAGACTATTCTTCTCTTTTCTCCGAAACTCAATTGATTCATCACCAAAATTCAAGATCAAAGGTTTCAACCTATCTATCAAACTCTCTGAAGTTAGATTATAGCCCTGATTTGGAGAAGGGTTTGAAGATCTAGAGTTATCACAAAAAGGGAAGAATCAAGGGGTTTAGTGTTACCCAAACCGAAAGAACTCTTTGGAGATGAAATTAAGATATCATAATCTTCTTATTCTAAGTTTCGATTTGTCTAACTATTTGTCCACTTGGATTTAGAAGATTTTAAATTCACATTAAGTGAGAGAAAAAAAATAGATTTTGAATGTTAGGTTTTTGGATTGATTGATGTTGATGATTTTATTTACTTGACGATGTCTCTTAGGGATTGGACAAAACTAATTGAGATAAGATCTTTGTTATGAAGAAATCTGGGTGTGACCATCTTCCATAATACTGTAAGTGGATGGATTGTTGTATTTATGAATCAGAAATGTTTTTCTTGGTTTTTATGAAAATGATTTTATTAAACTTGATGTTGATGATTTTATTTACTTGACGATATCTCTTAGGGATTGGACAAAACTAATTGAGATAAGATCTTTGTTGTGAAGAAATCTAGGTGTGACCATCTTTCATAATACTATGAGTGGATGGATTGTTGTATTTGTGAATCAGAAATGTTTTTCTTGGTTTTTTTGAAAATGATTTTATTAAACTTGAATTTATATATTGTTTTGTGAATGTGGAGTGTCTCTTGAAAATATTTTGATAGTGAGTTATGACATTTATGCACTTGTAAATGTATAATGTGCCTTGTTAAATTTTCTTATGAATTTTGTTATTGAACTCATAAATTGAGATATTTTGTTAATTTTCTATGGCACATATTATACTGTTTTTGTGAAATGGTGCATGCTTGGAGTGTAAGCACTCATGTATACGTGATGACTAGTCTAAGCTTTCATGATTCGATTCGATGGGGTGACATGAAGAGATTGTTAGACTTGAGGGGGTAGGCACGGTAGAGAGATGCTCTGAAGTCCCTGTTGGGCTAATTAGTTACAGCACCTGAGAGGTCCCAAGGTAACGCAATTGGAGGTGATGTTTATGACTGGTAAAAATTAAAACTCCTTGATGATTTTACCATTGGTCTAAGACAAGTTTTTGGTGGAATGATTTTAAGACAAACCCCTCGGTTTTAAAAACAAGTGCATATTGAACACCTATTTATGTTTCATAGAAATTATGGCTTTTGTTGAAAAATACTGAGATGATTTCATAATGTTTTTGTTAAATTAGAAATATGATTTTGAAAATATTATTTGTCACTCTCACACTCATCACTCGCTCTCTTACAAAACTATGTCATTACACTCCACTCACTGAGTATTTTATACTCATTCCTTCTTTTCTTATTTTCTTTAAAGGAAGTGTAGAGATAGAAACCATTTCACCGCTAACTAGATCTAGACGAGGAGAAAGCCTTCCTGGACCCATTGTTTGTATTGGTTTTTCTTAGTTATGGATTTTTGAAATATGTAAGTGGACCTATTGGAGGGTATTTTAAAGTTAAAACTCTTCGTGTTATATATTTTATTTATGTTTTTCTAAATCTAAAACTCATATTGTGGAAGGCGTATTTTTGAATTTTAAACAAATAATTTTTTCCTTACATGATTTTGGATTTAAATATTTTATGTGCTTGATTTTTTAACTTATAAATGGTATCATCATATCCTCACGTTATCTTGGTGTGCGTGCTGATGATTGCATGTACTTCTAGATCACACGACATTTGTCGTGTGCTCAACTCTGAGGGTCGAGACGTGACATGACCAACCAAACAAGGTCTCCATTTTCGGATAACTTCAATCACCGCTAGCATCTCCCTTGTATAGATTGACCAAGCTTTCCTTCGCACTCCTAAGGCCTTGCTTAGATAGGCTAAAGGCCTTCCTTGCTATACCAAAACAACTCCAATTCCACTTGCACTTGCATCTATGTGTACTTCAAATTGGAGGTTGAAGTTGGGCATTGCAAGGATGGGAGTGGTGGTCATGGATCGTTTGAGCACTTCAAAAACTAATTCACTTTCCTTACTCCAAGAGAATGCATCATTCTTTAATATGTTGGTAAGGGGCTTGGCAATATTGCCATAGCTTTTCACGAATTTACGATAGTAGCCTATCAAACCAAAGAAGCCATGGAGTTCGATGAGGGATTTTGGTTTTGGCCAAGAAAGCATGGCCTCAATCTTCTTAGGATCGACTTTTACTCCTTGGGTTGAGATAATGTGGCCAAAATACTCTACTTCTTCCATTCCCTATGAACATTTTGATGGCTTGATGAAAAATTGATGTTTGGACAAATTTTTCAATACCTTCTCCAAGTGAATCAAGTGCTCCTTCCATGTCTTCGAGTAGAGTAGAATATCATCAAAGAACACTAGCATGAACTTCCACAAATAAGACCGAAAAATCTCATTCATACATGCTTGAAAAGTGTTGGGTGTATTACACAAGCCAAATGGCATTACTAAGTACTCTTAATGACCATTGTGAGTGCGAAAAGTGTTGGGTATATTGCACAAGCCAGATCTTAAATGTGAAGAGCTTTGCACCTCCCAATTTATTTAGTATATTGTCAATGGTTGGGATACGAAATCGGTTCTTGATTTGTGGCATCGTTTAGCCTGGTAATCGGTACAAAATCTCCACGAACCATCTTTCTTTTTCACCAAGAGAACAAGGCTGGAAAATGGACTTGTAATGGGGCGGATGAGGCTATTTTCTAGCATTTCTTTCACTTGTTTTTCTATTTCCTCTTTTTGGAAATGAGCATAACGATGAGCATAACGATAGGGAGCAACTTTGAGAGTAATCGAGTAGTCAAAGTCTCTTTGTGATGGGACAAACTTTGGCTTTTCGGTTAGTTGTTAAAAAGTGGACAACAAGGCTTTGATCTCTTCAGGAATTGGGGCTGTTACATTCAGCTGGCATCAAGGTTGGAAGTGGAGGAAATCTAGACAACAAAGGTATTACCCCCTTTTCGAATGCACTTCTCTATGTTGGATAGCTCCACTCCTTTAGTCTTGCATTTGTTGTCCATTTTAAGCTTGATCCATCCCTCGTTGTGCATGAACTCCATCTCCTTTTTCTTATAATTTGAGATGACTCTTCCTAGAGTTTCACGCCACTCCAAGGACAATATCCATACCAATGAGTGATAAAGAATAGAAATCAAATATGATTTTGTACCCCTAAATGTTTATAATGACGCCTTTATGTATTTCGGAGTATTGGAGTTTCTTACCACTATCCACCTTGACTACAAAGGGCTCCACCTTTTTAATGGGCAGCCTTGACATCCCTGTAACCTTGTGGTTGATAAAGTTGAGGGATGAGCCGTTGTCTACCAAAAAAGTGACTTCCTATTTGCCAATATGGGCTTGAGTTTTCATGATTCTAGGGGGCTTAAATTCCAGCTATTGCATGGATAGATATAAGAGGATCTTCTTTATCCTTTCAGTCCTCTTTACTGGCCTCCTCTTTTTCCTCTTACCCGGGTTTAGCTTTAGGCTCCTCGTCACTAGGGACTTCAATCATGAAGAGGCGAGGTTTTTGGCACTTGTGTCCTGGTGTGAGCCGCTTCGGTTAGCTTGGAAAGTTGGGGCCGAGTATAGCTCCTAAGGTCTTGGAGCTAGTCATCTTTTATCCGGGCAATTTCCCATGTACTTATGAGTGTCTTGGGCCGTTGGAGCTTGACTTCAGCTGGGAGCTCATGCTTTAGTCCTCCAATAAATGCTCCAAAAAACACTTGCTTCGGCCAATTAACTATAGTAGAGATCTTCTGAAATTCCCTTTAGTACTCCCTTAGGGAAGAGATTTGTCTTAGCTTTTATGAGAGCAACATTGCAGTCTACATACTTAGTTTCACCAAATCGTGTGAGCTTCTTGCAAAGCCGCTCCCGAAAAATTCTCCTTTGGCATGTTTGATACCATTCTTTGAGACATTGGTACCAAAGCTAGGCTTCTCCATCGAAATAAAAGCTAGCAATTTGCACCTTCCCATATCTGTACATCGAGTAATAAGCAAAGTAAGCCTCAGCTCTAGTGATCCAAGTGCTAGGATCATCTTCTTGAATTCTAGAAACTCTAAATGGGGTTGTGTAGGACGTTGATCGGCCTTATGGTATGCTCGTGGATGGACTTCTGGCTCGCTGCCACTTGAGGCGAAGTCATGGTCCTCCTCTCCAGTACTAGAGGACTTAGGGGTAGGAGGTTGGCAGTTGACAATAGGTATGGGCACCTCCTCATGGTTGGATGTCTGCCTCCTAGGGGGACGGTGGTGGTCCCTGCTCCTTTTCCTCTCGAGTGGCCTTACTATATGTAAGTCGTGGAGTATATTGGTGATTGTGGCCATAGTTTGCTCAAGGTGATCAAAACACTAGTCCATTTGGGTAAAGCGCTAGTCAGCATCTCTTCTTGCTTGTTAAGTGGTCTCCATATGGGCTTCTAAGGCTTCAAGCCTCTCACATTGAGTGGAAATCTTTTTAACCACGGTGGAGCATGGGCTCGGACAATAGATAGGCAAAAAGAATGGTGGAGACAAATGTTGTCTTTTCAATCAATCTCCTAATGAAAGCACCAATTGATAAGAACTCGGGTTTAGGGGCTGCCTAGGTGTACTGGTCAAATGTGTGAATGGCTTAGATCGCGTGGGATGGATTGGGGTTAGGGAGGAGTGCATTTCTCTTATGGCACTTATGTCTTACGTCGAGAGGTTGACTTGAGCAAAGAGGTTGCTCGACTAGTGAATGGACAAATGACTCGAGCCAAGGATGCTTGGCTAGAGAGAGGAGGGTTGAACACGGTCTTGAGATGGAAATCAAGATCGTAAGCCTATTGAACTTAGGAAACCTTGGCTTGCCTAAGAGTCTAAATAAGAGAACTATAATTTAGAGAACTCAAACAGTTGAACAGGGATTTGTTATTGCTCAAAGGATGATTTACATAGCTCGGAGTTTGACCTATTTATAGACCTGGGTGAGGGGATACCAAAAGTTACATAATAATGTGCCATTAGTCATGTGACTCTTATGTTTTCCCTCATTTACATGTGCTCTATTGATTACAAATTATTGGATTTACTCAAATTCCCTCCATAACCTCTCAAGACTTTTGGCCTTCTAGGAAGCTTCTTTCCTGTGGCCACAGGGGAGCTTGGGGCTAGGCTCTTAGTGCTCTCTCGGTGCTAGGCACTCGGGTGATGAGCTCTGTGCATACTTCTAATGCTTCCTCTCGAGCACGCCTTGCTGCTGCTCGCTTGGCCCAGTCTTAAGCATTCCATATGGCCTTCTTAAATTGTACAACAGGTGTCCCCCATCTATCTCATGCAAACACACATCCTATTGAAATAGTTGAATCATGTTTGGCATTTTAAGTCAATACTCTTTCTTTTTAATTAAATTAAAGAATAATTTTTATTTTGTCAATCAAAGCAAATGAAGGAATCAATAAGGAAATTATATGGATTATTTACAGAACAAATCATTTTCTTTTTAAGACAAAAGAGACTCGTATTCAAAACTTTTGAGAAAATGACATGGTATCAAGTTATAATTCCTTTGTTGAGTAAAATCTTGCCATGTTAGAAATACGGAGATTAATCGCATTGATCAATAAAGAAAAAGAAAGGATTCCATAAAAGTTAAATACTAAATTTTCTCAAATTATTTTTTTACTACTCAACCATAATTAGTTGAGTGATTCATTGGGTTTTTATCGGATCAAATAATCATAATTACAAAGGGAGTAACCGATGAATCTACTTATAATTTGAATAGATTCAAAGTGATCACTGGAATTGAGTTGTATGTGACCCGGTCAATTGACCCAAATAGTACATGCAACATAGTTACCGACTAATTCTCTCCAATGTTGTTGGGTCCAATTTAAAAGGAGTTTTACTATTATAATTTTTTTCATTTCTCAATTTTGAAATCGAGATTTGGTAAAAAAATTTAATACATTTGTTCACTAGATTGACTATCCATTTGTAGTCCTCATTATTATAAACTTAATTAATTTTGTATTGGCATTCATAAAAAAGCAAAGTTAAACAATTAAAATCTTGACATGAACTTCCTTAAAAGGAAAAGCATATTTGTATTTATTTTGGTTTAAAAATTGATCAAATCTATCTTAAGTTAAAAGTAAAAAATCAAAATATGTTTGATTTATATTATAATCAAGCTAGATAAAATAAGTTAGAAAGTAGAAGCAAAATCCTCTTATTATTAACTCATGATTGCAATTTTTTTAATCAAATAAAAGAGATTGTATTGTCATTAAATAGTTACTCATTTTAATTTATATTAATATTTATTTTCATCTAAAATTATTAACTTCAAAACATTAAATTTCTCAATTGCTATCGGTGATTGTTCATAATTTACTTACGAAACTCTAAACAAATTATGACTACATGTTCCAATTTGTAACAACCCAACTTAAGAGTTAGGCACTTACCGCAACTGTAGAGTAACCAAGATTTCAGAGAATGTTTTTGGTGCCTGAAAAGAAAGTGCAAGGAAAGAGAGATAGAAAAAGAAAGGGAGAGATAGAGAGAAAGAGAGAAAAGAGATAGCGGACGAGAATTCACAGAAGGAGAGAAAGAGATTGTTCTTCTTATTCATGCCTTCCTCCTCAACTTATTACATGTATTTAAAGTTTGTTCTCAACAAACTAGCAACTGAATCTTGAACAACATCACTCTATTGTTTACAAAATAGTTTGCTTGCTTTAACTACCTAACTAACCTCCCAACTATTCATTATGTTTGAATGTTTCCCTCTGCTCATTGTAATTTTCCCCTCCTTTGAAAAGCATCCTTATCCTCAAGAGTGGAAATTAGGAAACTGTGCTTTAATGAAATCCCAATCTTCCCAAGTAGACTCTTTTGGACTTAGATTGATCCACTGAATCAATGCTTGTGTCACTGGTTGATTATCTCGACCCTTCTCTTGAGTATTGTTTCTGGCTCAACTATGGCTTGTTTATATGCATCTAACAGTGGCAAAGTGGGCATAGCAGAGTGGTGTGGTCTTAGCTTCTTCTTTAATAAGGAGACATGAAAAACTGGATGTATCTTAGATCAAGAGGAAGTTTGAGTTTGTAAGCAACATTCCTTACTTTAGCTATCACAGGAAAAGGGCCATAGTATTTGGAAGAGACTTTTAGTTGCTTCCTTAGTTCGATTGATTATTGTCTATAGGGCTGCAGTCTTAAGTATACCCAATCTCTTATTTTAAATTCCCTCTCATAACGATGTTGGTCAGCATATGGCTTCATTCAATTTTGAGCTTGGGCTAGATGGTCTTTGAGTATCTGAATCATTGATTGCTTGTTTTTTATGAAGTTCCCAATTGTTGGAGTTGTAGTATCCATATACGGACCAAGTGGTATCTGCTTTGGTTGATAGCCATATAAGGCTTCAAAAGGAGTCATTTGAATACTATGGTGGAAGTTGGTGTTATACCACCATTCAATTAAATTAAGCCAGTGAACCCATAGTGCTGGTCTGTCAGATGTCATGCAATGAAGATAGCACTCCAAGCATTAGTTAAGTCTTTCACTTTGTCCAACTGTTTGAAGGTGGTAGGCACTACTAAGCTTCAATTGAGTGACCATTAACTTGAACATTTCTTGTCAAAAGAGACTGGTAAAAACCCTATCCCTGTCAGTGACAATTAATTCCGGAAGTCCATGTAACTTGAAGATATTATCCAATAATACTTGTGCTACCTTGGCTACTGAGAAGGGATGTTGTAGAGCTATGAAATAGCTGAATTTTGTGAGACAGTCAATGACTACTAGGATGGTATTATACCCTTCAGACTTAGGCAATCCCTTAATAAAATCCATGCTAACTTGTGACCAGGCTTGTGAAGGAATAGGCAATGGTTGAAGTAATCTTGGGTAGTAAACATTCTCATGTTTGTTTTTTTTTTTTGACAAATATCACATTCCCTTACAAATTTGACTATTGCGTCTTTCATAGAAAGCCAATAGAATATAGACTTCACTATCTGCAAGGTTCTTTGTTGGCCAAAATGTCCACCAGTGGCTGAATTATACAGTTGCTCTACTATCTTGTCTCTGAGCTTCAATCCTTTCCCAATCAAGATCTTCTTTTCATATTTTAGAAGCCCATCCTGATAATTAAAATCAAGTTTACTATTTGGTTGTAAGGTGAACTGAGCTATTAAAGTCTGACAATCATCATCATCTTCATAGTTCTGAATCACCTCTTTGATCCATAATAGCACTACTATTGAGATTATTAGAACTTAACACCCTTCCTGCTATTCTTCCTTCTGAACTTCTATTCTTGAGAGAGCATTAGCAACTCTGTTCTCATTACCTTTCTTATACTAAATTTCATAGTCTAAACCCAATAGTCTAGTTAACCATTTGTGTTGCATAGTGGTTATTGATTTCTATTCCAACAAGTACCTCGAACTTTGGTGATCAATTCTGATTATGAAGTGGTGTCCTACTAAGTAATGTCTCTATTGAGTTACTGCCATCAACACTGCAAGTAGCTCTTTTTCATAAATGGATAAGCCTCTACTTTGGGTCTTAATGCTTTGCTCAAATAAGCGATGGGTTGTCCTTCCTGTGTCAATACTGCTCCCCATCCATAAGAACTAGCATCAGTCTCCACAATGAATGGTTTGGAGAAATCTAGCAATCTCATCATTGGTGTTGAACACATGGCTAACTTGAGTTGATTAAAAGCTGTTTCTGCCTCTACAGTCCAATGAAATCCATCCTTCTTAAGCAATACATTCAGGGGCCTAGTTATGATCCCATAATCTTTCACAAACCTTGTCACGGCCTGATCCTCGATCCAAGGCCGTGAACAGCCGCCCGTCACCCCGTATGCTACCACCGCTTGACACGCATACCGAGACAACGAAGGCTAACACCAATACCTGTATAAAACCTGTTTCTTCAAAATATTATTTTCTCAAGTAAAAAATATAAAATGCAAGACATTTGTCTCAACGCATACAAATACAACATATCTGAGAGTTTCAATTTCATTACACAATATAATTTCAGTCATCCCAATAAATGTATACAATGGTCATTCTATAGATCTCAAATGTACATATATATATCATTCAACATCATCAAATACATCACTACGGAAGAATGGTTGATACCATACCCAAAATCTAAGGCCTCCAACACAAATCAAGTATGCCGAACTCTCTCGACACGTCTTCCTGTCAATTTATCTCTGAAATCAAAGAATGTGATGGGTGAGTATTATGGAGAAATACTCAGTGAGTGAGGGGATCGACAATATGTTCTCAATAATAAGTGTGAATATGGAGTGTCAAAGTACATTTCAAAACCATAATGATATCAAAACAAAGCATGTCATTTCTAGAAATCAAGTAATCATATATCACACATCATAGTATCAAAATATGCATCCATTTACATTTTCGAAAATATTTAGAGCTTGCCAAGGAAATAACCTCGGCAAAGGTCTACCTCGACCAATGATAGGTGCGTTGGGGTTTTTTTCATATGCAAGTATATATATATATATTTTAGCTCTCTTCCCCAATGTTGGCCACGGGTCTCACCAAGTGCTAGACAGTGGCTCACGCATGTCCTCCCATTTCGGTTCAACTTGACTAGCCCGTGTCTATACGCATATAGATAATCAACCATGTATAGAATCCCGCCCGGAGCTAAACAGTGGCGTCACACATGTCCTCCCCGATTTGGTTCATCCGGCCGCAACTATACATATGGCATTTGGGGGATACCTTTTGCAGAAGCGTATCCAGATACAATAGGTGCCTCTGCCAGAGCTTTTCGTAGCTACGAAAATCCATCAAGGATATCATTACATCATTATATCACAGACAGACATCCGGCCTACATATATCATCAATTCATATCAAATGCGCGTGCCAATATATTTCATCAAATCATTTCAAATCACTATACCAATGCAATGGTAGCATATAAATCATGTCAAGATTTCAAAGAGTGTCACGATACCATTTCATTACAAACCGTGGATGCATAATATTCAAATCAACCATTTGGGACACTCCAATGAATCACAAAATACATCATTTATAACACATATTCAAAATCATATACTTTCACACATGTCTTAAAACGTGTCATTTGGAAAGCTGTAAAACAGAAGTTTGGTTCAATTGAAAACATAGTATCAAAATCCCACTCACAGTACTAAGAACGATAGTCACTCCTAGACGTCTCTGTAGTGAATGTCCCGCTTGTTCAGCTTTCGATAACTCCTAAGGGACACGACCAAGTATCCGCCATCATCAATATCAATTCTTTCACGAAAACCCAAAATTCTAATATTGAATATCCAATTTTTCTCTCACTTACGGTGACTCAAAACCCATCAATTCTTTTTCATCAAATTTCAACATAACTCCAAAATCATGAAAGAGGAAAAATAAACCCAAACTAAAATTAAAAATATTACCTAAATTTCAGTCTCCAAAAATCCTTTCCAGTTCGGATTACGTCGAACCCTAGAATTTTACTCTTCCTTGTGGCAGCATCTAGATCGTCAAGGTTTTCCAATATCTAGGCTAGAATCTGATTTTTGAAGTGCTAGAGGAGAAATTGGGAACCTTAAATCTTAGGTTTGTTAGTGGATTAATCGAGTTTAGGGAGAGAAAAAAAATGGTTTAGAGAGAAAAATGATGTTGGTTTACGTAAATCTTCTGTAATCTCACCCCACTTCTGTCCTTTTATTCTCAACCCATTTTCCCACATTCGATAAATAGCCATTGTTTATTCCTAAAATACATAATTACCCAATCATGTCCTCTTCTCTCGGACTTTGGGGAGTGTCAAGGCTATGAGTTAAGTATTAAGAGTTGGGTCTATCTACAGACAATGTGCTTACCAATGGGTAGAGAAAATTGAAAATGATACTAAAATTTATTTAAAATATATAAATATATGAATTTTGGAATATAACATAAATAATAAATGGAGCATAATAAAACAAATGGGTTTGAATGTCTTAGTGGCAAAGATCTTTTCGGAAAAAGTGTGGGTCAAGGGTTCAAAGCTCAAGGAAAGCATGATCGGTCAAGCAAATTTGGAATTTAAGACAAATATTGTATTTGTTGTATAATGACCGAACGCAATTATTATCCATTTGCCAAACTGTGGTGAATTGACTGAAAGCAAATTGTTGAGGTATGACCGAACAAGAAAATAAAAATAGGAATATGAGCACAGAAGATGTAAATGAATTTACACTGTATCGAATAGCAAAAATGAAAAATTTACTGATCAACAAAATAAAGGGTTAAATGTAACTGCCGATGGGGAGGTTCAAATATCCAAACGGAGAAATTTCACAATGTTGTTACTGATCAGTTATCTCAAAATCAATATCGAAAAACATTGAAAATAAAATAAAAATAAATATAAAAATAAAAGTAAAAGTAAAAATAAATAATAAATTTATTAAACTCAAGAGTGACCGACAGGAGTAGAATAAATTACATTGCCTAAAAATTTATAAATGCTGTCTACGATAGCCGATCGGGATTGAAAAATATGAAAATGAATCTATTGTTCAGTACCGATGGAACATGTGAAAATTTAGTAAAACGATTACCGATGGAGTATTTCCATTTGCAAATGACAGCCGGTAAACTTATACCGACGAATGATTTCACCGAACAGTCAAAAACATTATCGATGGATGATGAAAATGAAATTCACAAGTCTCATGTTATCGATGGTACATATTACTGATCGGTGGCAAAATAATCGATCAGTTTAAATGAATTTTAGTGTACTAAATAAAAATGTTAAAAATAGATAAAATAAATATCATGAACCGAATGGATATATCAATAGAAGGAATGGAATAAAATACCGATAGAGGTTCTTAATTGGGAAAGTAACCGACGGTTATCGATGGGTCTATGAAAGTGTCCAATACCACGAATATTGAGAAAATTTATGACCAAATGGATTGACAATTACCCGAAGAGAAATGAAACGGACTGTCCGGTCAAATGAAGAAAATTATGCCGAACGGGTGCATGAGCAAAATTGGAACGCACCAATAAGAATTATTTAAAATTTCCAATTTCGGGTGCCGAATAGAAATTACCCAACAGTGCCGAAGAGAAATGGAAGATTTCGATTGGAGATTGGAAATGCTATTCGGTCAACGGACCGATGAGAAATAAATATTTAAACATATCAGTGAGGCAAAGATACCGATTGGGAATTCAATTGTAACTGACGGTAATATACCGAATGATGGAAACAAATAAATGGTCTAGAGATAACAATCACCCAGGAGCAGTCACTACCGAACAAACCAATACTCTACTAACCGATCACCTAAAATTTAAAACATTTGACGATCAAATATTTGATGAATTTTCTGAACAGGCTCAAGAGCAGGATTTCATATTTATTTTTAAAATCAACTACTCTTCCAAAATTTTACAAAATATAGGGATTTTTCAAATAATGACATTTAGAGTATATTTTTATAAATTCGGACTTGTCCGGTATTACAAACCTCCTCTAGTACCCTGTTAATCCTAAGAACCCTCTTAATGCCCTGACAGATATAGGAGTTGGCCATGAGGATATACATTCTATTTTCTGGGAATCCATTTTTACTCGCTCACCGGTAATTACATGTCCCAAATATTTTCTTTGGGTTATGCAAAGGTGCATTTAGAAAGCTTTGCAAATAGGTGGTGTTGTTTAAGTAAAGTTAGGACTGTGCTCAAATTCTGAACATGTATCATTATGTTAGGGCTATAAATCAATATGTCATTAAAGAAAACTAGTACAAATTTTCTGAGATGTGGTATGAAAACATGGTTCATTAAAGATTGAAAGGTAGCAGGGGCATTGGTTAGACCAAAAGGCATGACAAGGAATTCAAAATGCCCATGGTGAGTTTGAAATGTTGTTTTTTTTATTTTTTTTTTATATCAAAAGGTTTCACTCTTATTTGATGATATCCTGACCTTAAGTCTATCTTGGAGAAAACTTTTGAGCCATATAATTCATCTAGTAACTCATCAATATTTGGAATAGGATACCTTTCTTTGATGGTCAGTTGATTAAGTTGCCTATAGTCTATGCAGAAACGCCAAGAGTTATCCTTCTTCCTAACCAAAAGTACTGGTAAGGCAAAGGGACTAGTGTTATTCCTTATTATGCCCTTATTTAACATTTCCTCCACTTGCTTCTCTATCTCTGATTTTTTAGAGTGAGGATATCTATAGGGTTTGAGCTTGAATGGTTGGGAACCTGGCTTCAGGGCAATGGAATGATCTTGTTGTCTTTCTGGAGGCATTTCAATAGGTTCTGAGAAAATTTCTTCAAACTCAAATAGTACAGCAAAAATGTCTTTTAGTACCTTGAAATTATGGTTTTCTGAATTGAGTGTGAGAGTCATACAACTTTGTAATTGTTGTTGTTTAAATTCTCTAGTTTCCTTTCCCCGAACCAACTCCATTAAGGGTTGTTCAACTCTCCCTTCTAATATTACTTCATCTTCTTTATAAAAAAATCTTATTTGTAGCCTCTTAAAATCAAAACTATTGGGACTATAGTTGTACATCCAATCTACCCCAAGTATAACATCTCACCTTCCCAAAACTATTATTCTCAAGTTAAAAGAAAAAATATACCTTTGTATCTTCCACTTCATATTCCTGACCCTTGCTGTGCTGATGATCTTACTTCCGTAAGCTATTTTAGCTTACAGTAGTTTAGCTGGTTCTCTAGTTAGTTGTGGCTCTCCAACCAACTTATCATGTAAGAAACTGTTTGAACTGCTTGTATCTACAAGAATTGACACTACCCTCCCTTTAAATAGTCCCTGTAATGCAATGGTTTGCCTATGCATTAAATTGGAAAGGGCACATAAGGGTACTTTATTTGCTTCTTTATATGAAATGTCTTATTCCTCTTCGTCCATATCTGCATCTCTTTCCTCTCATTCTTCTGCTGCCAACATAAAATTCAAATGTTTGAACTTACATTGGTGTCCTCGTACAAACTTTTCACCGCATTTGAAACATAAGTTGTTGCTTCTCCTGTATTGGACCTCCTGTAGAGTGATCCTCTACAGCTTGTTATTGTTATTATAGTCCCACTGAGGTTTCTTGCTTGAGGTTAGGTCATGATGAGTTGCAAGGAAATTTGATCTGGCATTTCTGCTTTTCTTTGTTAATTCCAGGGCTTGTTCTTACAAGTTAACAATTTCAAAGGCTTGTAAAAGGGTTGTGAGTTTCATCATTCTCAGCATGGGCTTGATGTCTTCCCTTACCCCGCTAATGAAGCTTGAGATAAAATAGGATATTGGAAGTCTTGGATTCTTGATTAGCATGCTAGCCCACAATTCCTTAAACCTTTCTTGATATTCTGCCAAGGACCCTCTCTGCTGCAACTTGTTGAATTCCTCCACTTTGTCTTGCGTTCCTTTGTTCTCAAATCTCTGACATAACATCCTTGAGAACTCTTCCCAACTGACCTCTCTTTTTGTCAGTTTCAATCCTTGGTACCAAACCTCAACCTTGTCTTTTAGGTACATTTCAATTATGTCAACCCATTGATGATTGGGTATTCAATACACACTAAAGAACTTCAAACACTTTCATAGCTAGATACGAGGATTTTCTCCTACAAAAATTGGAAGTTCAGTCTTTGGAGGATTAGGAATCACCCCTCTGACATTGGTGTCTTTCTTAGTCAGTTATTGGTCTCCCTCCATTTGTATTCTTCCATCACTGGGAGTAGGCAGTATTGGGGAGTTCAACCCTTTATCCATATGCATGCCTTTGTGTCTTTCTTGGTGGGAGGATTTGCCAAGATTATCTATTTTGGCTTCTAGATTGGCTAATAGTGATTCTATTCTTTCTTTCATTTCTTCTAATTTTTTGTCGAGACGAGAGTGATTTTCCTTACATTTATGCACCAAATCTTACATGCGAGCTTCATGTTTCTTGATTTGCTCTTTATTGAACTTCTATCGGGTACCTTCTTCCATAGATGATCCCTCTGAGAATCAAGAGCCTGCTTTGATACCAAATGGTAACAACCCAACTTAAGAGTTAGGCACTTTGCGCAGCTGCAGAGTAACCAAGATTTCAGCGAATGTTGATGGTGCCTTAGAATGAGAATTCTTTTGATTGTAGAATGGGTTCTTAGAGAAAAGAAAGTGCAGGGAAAGAGAGATAAATAAAGAAAAGAAGAGATAAAAAGAAAGAGAGAAAAGAGAGAGAGGAAGAGAATTCACAAAAGGAGAGAAAGAGACTGTTCTTCTTATTCATGCCTTCCTCCTCAACCTATTACATGTATTTAAAGTTTGTTCTTAACAAACTAGTAACTGAATCTTGAACAACATCACTCTATTGTTTACAAAACAGTTTGCTTGTTTTAACTACCTAACTAACCTCCCCAACTATCCATTATGTTTGAATGTTTCCCTCTGCTCATTACACAATCTCATCAAAGACAAGGTGCACGTACATTTAACTATATAATTTGAAAGTTTTTCTACGTCAATATTTTTTTTTCACAAGGATATTGTAATCCTAATATTTTATGATTTACTCATTTGCAAATTAAAAAGGATAACACCAAAATTGTATATGTGAATTTTATTAAATAATTCAAATTGTTAAAAATATCTTAACAAAAGTAATAAATTGAAACTCATATTTTATGATTTGTAGGCATCTAATAAACTTATTTATATAAACTTGAACAATAATGTTTAAAAACTAGCGCTTTTAATTTTCATAATTGCATGAAGTCATTATTTATTTATTTCAAAGAAATTTTTTCCAAAATTAGTCGGGTCACAAGCGTTCATACAAAAAGGTGAATAAACCTTATTTTCCTCCAAATCAAGGTAGAGGAGAGGAGAGCAGAGTCGAGCAATGCAGAGCAAAAAGACCCACAATACAAGTGTTATCTTGACTTGTTAAATTCCAATTTGGTCTTCTCTCTCTCCTTTGTAGAGTGAGAGAGCAGGGGCGACCACGGTTCGATTTGAATTGTGAACCGAATTGGAATCATTAGTCAAAAAATCAAATCAAAAACGTCTTTTCGATTTTGGTTCAAAAACCGAAACCAGAATTGGAGACTTATGATTCGATTCCAATTTCTGATTTTTAAAAAACGAAATCAAAACTAGAATGGAACAGGACTGGAACCAGAACCAAAACTGAAATTTTTGAATAAAAGTGATTTTTTTTGGCACAAGAATCAAAATCATTTTAACTTAACATAAGGAAGTCATAAATTCAAATGGTAAGTGAATTACGTGAGTTTTGACTCCTTTAAACCCTAAAAGAATATGTAGGCAACTTAATTTCTATAAACTAAGTTCAAACCATTTTCTTTATTTTTTTATTAATTATAAAAATAAAGAATTAAATATATAATATATTGTAATTATAAGATAATATATTTTTTATCGTTTGGTGATGTGAAGTTATTGACCAAATATGTTTTGATGAGATAGTTCTTTATTAATCCTGCTACTCTCAAACTTCATGACCCTTTTTCGGTTGTAAACAGTTTGAACCGAAACCAACCATGGAGGATCCAGAATCGAAACTGTTTATAAATGGTTCGGTTCTATTTATAGTGGATGATAAATCAGATCCAGTAGTTTCAGAACCGTGGTACCCCATGAGAGGGGGGTTGAGCACCTGCCCAACTCCCAGGATTAATAATGCCATATTTCCCATGTCCTAACGGTAACTTTATTATTTTATTTCTATTTTTATTTTAAAATCTCTCCCTCTCTGTCTCTTTCTCTCTCCCCCATCCTTTTCATTTATTCCCTCCTTTCTATGAGAGTGGAATACTCAAACAATAGGAAAATCTAAAAAGCACCGAATCATCATTAATAAACCTTCCATGATTTCTAATGCTCCCTCGAGTTCTGCTGCAGCTGGATCCAGAAACTATAAGCAACCTAAGTGTATGCCTATGTGTCCTCACCACCCCCATGGTTTTGTTAGGGTTTTTTTCTTTTTAATAAATTTAGGGTTCAATTCCTGTTGATCCGTATACAAAATTTCATGCCCATTTTGATTTTATTTCACTCTGTGTTAACCCCTTTTCTGGGTTCGGCTTTTAACCCTATCTTTCTATTTAGTATTAGTTGCTTTTGATTTTAACCTATCCATGTTTGTCTTGCGCTATGATTATTCTGAATTGGGGATAATCCTTGTGATGGATTTTGAAATGAGTTTTTGAATTTAGTATTGAAAGGTGAATTGATTTTCGACATGAAATTTAGGCATTTTCTATATAAAAGGTATTAGGGTTTCAAAAGAAAAAACAAAATTCCGCTAAAGTTTGAGTTGGGATTGTATATAGGAGGATCATTATAGTCTGAACTAGTTATATTATGATTTCTTCCTCTGATGTCTTTGTTAGAGCAAAAATTTCCAGATTCACAATGTTAGAGACTATTTTTGCTCCACAGATATAACTCGAGCAGGGAGCTGATGTCGATGGTGTTTGTCAGTTTTTCTCGGATGAGAAACCTGGAAAAAACCCCATCGGGGCTAGCCCAACGGGGGGATTCCGATACTCAAGTTAGTAAAAATGATAAAATAAAGACTGATAGTAATCATAGATATGGCTCTGGTGGCCTCTGTGCATGTTGTGCATCATACGAGTGGATGTCGAAGCCCCCATCCATGTGTGTAGTATTCATGAGCATTGTACGAGTGCTGTGTATGAAAGCATATCGTATGCTGTATATGTAATGTCACGTAATGTAATCCCTGTAATGTATGTGTAAGAAATCATATCTCCAATCATGTATAGAATTGAGTATGTATCTGTACCACTGATGGTATAGAATTGACTATGGAGTCGTTATTTCTGATCGTATAATATCGACTATAGAGCCATACCTCTCATCGTATAGAATCGGTTATGGAGCCATATCTCTGATCGTATAGAATTTGGCATGAAGCTCTACCTTTGATAGTGTATGTGTAGTCCTCTAGTTGTTATATCTCCTTGTGAAGAATTTTGTTCCCTTTGTGAGTGGCCCATGCTATGTATAATAGCTTATATAAAACCCTAATTTCCTTTTCGTTTGAGGTCTTCCGAAATAGCAGGTGTTTGTAGTGAAAGATTTATAAAAGATTTATACTTCCTCGAAATAACAGGCACTTGTGATAAAAGATTTTAAAAAAAAAATTATACTTCTTTGGGATCAAGAAAGATTTAAGATTTTAGAAAATTTTCCTTCCTTATCGAAAGTTTAAAAGAATTAAAATTATACGGAAACAAGAAAAGTTTCCAGTATCATATAGATTTCTTTTCATATCAAATTAAGGAAGATTTGAACTTATTGAGGATTTCTTTTCTTATCGAATGATTATAAGAGAATTGGAAACTGTTTAAACCAAATATCATCGTTTTCCCCTCATTCCTAATGGTATTTTGAAACAATGGTATTAGGAGTGAGTGATTTGGAGAATCAGTATAGGCATGAAAGTGAAGCACCAGATGCAGAAGTTGCCAATAACAAACTGTTTGAATTGCTCAAGAAAAATTTTGATTTGTTACCGAGAGGCTGAAAGACTGAGAGGTTGGGAGACCATGTGGTCGAGAGTCCAACAGGTCGAACGATTGGGAAGTTGAGAGACTGACAGGTCGAATGATCCAAAGATCTAGATATCAAGAGATCGAGTGATCAGGAGATTAAAAGACCGATAGATCAAATAATTGAGAGATCAAGACACTAACAGGTCAAACGATCAAGAAGTTGAAAGACTGAGAGGTCGAGAGACTGATAGGTCGAATTATTGACAGATTGAGAGGTTAAGAGATTGACATGTCAAATAATTTGAGAGATTGAGTGTTCGGGAGGTTGAGAGATCGACAGGTCGAGTGTTTGGGAGGTTAAGAGATCGACGGTTTGAGTGATCAAGAGATTGAGAGACTGAGAGATCGAGTGATCGGGAGTTTGAGAGACCGACAGTCGGACAATCGGGAAGCCGAATGACTAGAAGGTTAAGGGACCGACAAGTCAAATGATTGAGAAACCGAAAGACTGAGAGATCAAGAGATCAACAAGTCAAAAGACTTAAGCAAAAGTGTCTAACTAAGCAACCGAGAGTGTAGAGTGCTTGTGTTATGAAAAGTAACAGTAGAAGATCTAAAGACTGATCTAGAGTCGTAGCTATCGGTGAGTGTGAGATGCTAGAGAGCGATGCGAGAGAGAATGAGGTCAAACTTTGCATTTGCGAGCATTGGGTTGTTGTCAAAGGCATTGTAGCTGAGAGAGTATTAAGCATCTAAGCCGAAAGAATATACTAGAGTAATGTTGCAACTGGCATGACGTGATGTCAAAAGAGATGAAGCTGAATTTCGTCTAGTGCAGTAATAACCTTTTAAATAGACAACTAAGAGAAAGATATTTGAATCTTATCCAAGGGCTAGAGCACATATATAAATAAAAAACCAAGAAAAGGAGTTAGATCTTATTCGGGTGTCAAGACCTCATGTAATATAGAAGACCGAGAAATGGAGTTAAATTCAGTTTGGGGTGCTGGGGCCTACAGAAAATCGAGAGAAGGTGGGTGCGAAACCCACATAAGGCATACAAGCGTAATTCATATGTATTTAGCTGGAAGTTATATCTGAGAGAGTTCAAACAAGAGAATGGGCCATGTCCACCCGTAAAAGAGACACATCCTTTGTTGACGATAAGTTACGTTCGGTAGAATTCAATCGAGAGATTTCATTTAAGAGAATGGGCTATGTTTGCCCATTTGAGGAGATAAATGCTTAACAATAGGCTCCATTCAAGAGTATTCGTTCGTTCGATAGACTGGGCGATGCTTGCCCATTCGGGAAGATATATACATAACGATAGACTTCATTTGGAAGGATTCGTTCATTCGATAGAGTAGACGATGTTAGCCCATTCGGAAAGATCTATCTCTAATGATAAATTCCGTTTGGAAGTATTTGTTCATTTGATAAACTAGACGATATTTGCCTATTCGAGAAGATAAATCCCTAACGGTAGACTCCATTCGGGAGGACTTGTTTGTTCGAGAGAATATGTTATGTTTGCCTATTCGAGAAGATAAATCCCTAGCAATCGACTCTGTTCAGGAGGGCTCATTAGTTCGAGAGAATGAGCTATGTTTACCTACTCGAGAAGATAAATTCCTAATAATAGACTATGTTCGGGAGGACTTGTTCATTTAAGAGAATACCATGAGACAGATAGCTAACAGATTATCCACACGAGACCGAAAGAATAAAGGCAAGAAAATTACTCAACGAAGAGTACCCTCGACTGTGTCGTCACTAGCCAAAAGTTATTTCTGATTGTTACACGGTCGACTGAACCTAGGCTATCGGTGTCGAGTGGGACAAGAGGTTAGACATTCCTCCCCCACTTTGATGGTATGGTGCTCGGAGAGATGACGTGAAATATGGTGTGAAATTTCTACGACTGGTTAGTCAGTCATTCCCAGAAATGACATCAATCTGTTGGAGGCGATTTTTACTCCACAGATACCTGCTCTTCTAACTCGAGCAGGGAACCGATGCCGATGGTGTTCATTGGATCTTCTTGGATAAGAAACTTGTAAGAAACCCTACCGGGACTAGCTCGCGGGGAACTCCAATACTCAAGTCTGTAAGAGTGATAAAATAAAAACCGATAGTAGTTGTAGATATGGGCCTGATGGCCTCTGTGTATGTTGTGTATCGTACGTGTGGATGTCGAAGCCCCTGCTATGTGTGTTCATGAGTATTGTATAGTGAGTGCCGTGTATGAGAGCATATCATATATTATATATGTAATGTCACGAGATGTAATTCGTATGATATATATGTATGAAATTATACCTCTGATCATAAATAGAATTGAGTATGCATCCGTACATCTGATAGTATAGAATTGGCTATGGAGTCGTTACTTCTGATCGTATAGAATCGGCTATGGAGCCGTATCTCTGATCGTATAAAATTGGCCATGGAGCCGTATCTCTGATCATATAGAATTGGGCATGAAGCCCTATCTTCGTCGATATATAGAATTGGGCATGAAGCCCTATCTTTGATAGTGTATATGTAGCCCTCTAGTTGTTATATCTCATTGTGGAGAATTGTGTTCTCTTTGTGGGTTGCCCATGCCATGTGTATATAGCTTTTCCAAGAGGTATAGAAAATCCTAGTTTTCTTTTTGTTTGAAGTCTTCCAAAATGGTTGGTACTTGTAGTGAAAATTTTCTAAAAGAGTTATTCTTCCTTAGGATTAACGAAGGTTTAGGATTTTAAGAAAATTTCCTTTCTTATCGAGTGTCCAAGAGAATTAAAATCCTGCGAGAACAAGAAAAGATTCCAGTATCATGGAGATTTCCTTCTTTATCGGAGTAAGAAAGGTTTGAATTTGTTAAGAATTTCCTTCATTGTCGGATGATTATAAGAGAATTGGAAGCTATTTAAACTGGGTACCATCACAAAGTTTACTTAGCAAGAGCTTCCAGCTTGCAAGCCTATACTTAACACCAAAATGGGTATTCTTTCTCTTCTTTTCTTTTACAGTTTTGTTGTTTAAGCAATGGTCAAAAAACAATTTTCTTTCTGTTTTCTTCAGGTTATAACAGCATTCACAACTGTTGGAATAATTTTCATTTCCATTGGAATCGTTTCCCTTTCTGCATCCAATGATGTATGTTTATGACTTGTTGACCTAAATTTGTTTGGTCTTATTCTGAAGCCCTCTCATGTTGCTTGCCTACCAGAGAATTCCGGAGGTAGTAAGATCTGATTCATACAAAGCCCTGAAAGTAAAACTTGCAACAGGACTTTAACTGTAAGTTGTCCAACAAGAAATTATTTTATTTTCTTGTAGGCTTGGCTAATCGAGTGTATATAGGTGATGTGATGATCAAAAGTTTTGTAACATGTATTTTTATTATTATTTTATTATTTTATTTATTTATTTTTATTTAAACAGGTGCCAAAGCATATGAAGGAACCAATCTTTGTGTATTATCAGCCTGACAATTACTATCAGAACCATCGGAGGTATTATCTCCAATTATATGACCTACAATATCATTCACGTTGAGAACCATGTTGTCTATTCTGTTTTGCATCTGCATAGAATATTCATTAGTGGTTCATTGGTCCCCCGCATGAAGAAGCACCTTAAAATTTTATTTATCAGGAAAAATACAATGTTTTACAAAATCGAGACAATGATGGCATATTTGCCGCATTCATATGAAAGTTCAGTAACATATATTTGTCTTTTACATTATATGTTTCTTTTCGCATAGGTTCTCTTGACACAAGCTCTGGGTTGGGCATGATTTTCTTCTTTATATTCTGAATTAGATTCATCTTATAAGTGGAGTAGGAGTTCTTTGACCGGAAATGTGGGACAAGATTAGTTGGCCTATGAAAGAAACTGAAGTTATTAGCGGTTGACAGCATAGACTGATAACTACTAATATGTACATGAAATCTGCCTTGGCAAACCATCATGAGTTGCATTCACACTGGGTGCCTTTGGAATGTGAAACATTTGATTGAGATTTGCTTGGTGAAACCTTCTTTAAGAATAAATATTAAAATTGTGTCTTTCTTAGCCATTCAAGGTCATAGGATTTAGTAAGAAAAATTTGGGGTATGAATTTGAAAATTTTGGTTTTGGCAATTATATTGGATCTGCCTTGAAATTTCACCTTATAAACTTCATGCATTCACCACATTATCCAGTCCCCTTTCTTGTTGTCTTTCTCTTTATCTTTTGCAAGTCTCAGATTATTCTATTAACAATATTTTGTTAATTTTGTAATATTATTGACAGCTCTGAGAGATGTGTTCATCTCTCCAAGAATTTCTACAACATCTTAGATCAAATGAACATAATTTATTTATTGTAGTGTCATGTAACTCCTGAAAAATTTCATACGAATCAAATTTCTTGCATATTTATTCTGTTTTTATAGTATTCCCAGTAAACTGAATATTACGCTGGTGTTCATTTAGACATTGACAGTTGATTTCTTTTTTCCCCCCCCTCAAATTATCCTCTTGTTCATTACTGGAGTCTAAACAAAATAATTATCTATGTGGCTGAAGGTGGAATAATAGTTTTTTTGGATTTGGGGACTTGGGTATTTGAAGAGCAGAAATGATCAGCAATTGAGATCTAAGAATAGTGCAAGTAATACAGACGGAAGTAAACCTGAAGCTGAGGCGAATGGGCAGCCTATTGTGCCTTGTGGTCTTATAGCTTGGAGCTTGTTTAATGACACTTACAGCTTCTCCCTCCAAAAGAATAATGCGCAGTTGGCAGTGAACAAGAAGGAAATATCACGGAAGAGTGATAGGGATCACAAATTTGGAAAAGATGTGTATCCCAAGAATTTCCAGAAGGGAAGTCTTATAGGTGGCGTGTCCCACAATGAATCGATTCCTGTAAGTGTTTAACCACTCTTTTAGGAAATAGACCACTGGCATAAGCTTTTTGGCATTACTTGTATCTGAATTTGGGTTGATCCTTGAGGCAATCTTTAATCTTGTTCATATATCTCTTTGAACAGTTGAGTAAGCAGGAGGATCTCATTGTTTGGATGCGAACAGCAGCTCTTCCAACCTTTAGAAGTTGTATGGTAAGATAGAGGTTGTTCTTGTGGCCAATGATATTATCCAAGTTACACCGGAGAACAATTACAATACTTACAGTCTTAATGGAACGAAGCAGCTTGGGCTGTCCACCACAACTTGGCTTGGTGGCAAGAATGATTTCCTTGGAATTGCATATATCGCAGTTGGCAGGTTGTGCTTATTCTTGGCATTGAGTTTTACTGCTATCTATCTTGTTTAGCCAAGGTAAAGTTCTTTTCATGTTCATTTAGACTATATTTCTTGTTCACCTCTTAGTTCCCATAGTTGTGCCATTGATAAAAATTACTTGATCCACCAAGAGAAAAAAAAAAAAAAAAAAGAATTCTAATTTGTCTATGGTCCTGAGGTGCACAGAAATGTCCCAATGTTAGTGACCACACATTACCAAGTTCTTGGTTGATGGTTTTACCATTCTCTATAGTTTATTGCAAAATCAATTTGCGTGCCTAATAAGCATAAATCTGACCCCTTATTAGGATTTGGTTGAACAATGTTTGCATATAGATTGGAAGGTTTCAGGTTTTGCACCTGGAGTGATTTACCAAGATGCAGGGGAAATGTTATAATTAAGGAGGCTTTGTTTCGTTCACTTATTTTTTATTTTTTCCTTTCAGGCGGCTTGGAGATCCCTCTTACTTGTCTTGTAACAGAAATCCCGGTAGGCTTTGAAGGAGTAAAGAAGTCCCTTCAGTCGATTTGCTTTATTTCCATCAAGCCATGATGTGATTTTATGTATTTTAAGATTTTTACGTGTAGCTTTTTGGAGGATATACCCTCTTGTTTAATGAAACAGTGGGTTGTCAAGGAGTTGTTTTATTCATGCTGGTATATAAAATGTATTCTTCATATAGTGTGAGCTTTTAAATCTCCTGTTAAACAATGTTATCAGAGTAATTTTATTACACATCTAGTTCTCCCCCCCTTTCCGCCTTACATTGATCTCATTCTCAACTCAATATGACATCCAAAAGATCAGAGAGCATTTCCATTTACTATGCCAGCCATCAAGCTTGAATTCAGAAAATGTGATATTGATGTGAAAATGTGAAACAAGACTTGCATCACATCACTCCAAGTAGCACATTTGAAAGGTATTCCCCTTCAGGGTAAGAGGGGTCAATCGGATGATCACAGGCAGCTCCGGCTTGACGTAAGATGGTGATTTTCCTTTGTGCCATTGAGGCGGCATCCTGGGGCAAAATTTAAGGAAGAAAAAAGTTATATATATATTACATGAGAAGAGCTTGGCGAAAGACGCAAAAGCTTTTTTGTTTCTGCTGCATATAATTTTACCAGTGAGTTTCCAAAAATTAGAAATTTAAGCATGCCCGGGAGGAAGTTAGGTTCGCTAGCAAATTCTTCAAATAATTCTGCCTATAAGAAGAATATCTCAAATTTAGATCTTAAACATCACCAACTTAGCCTTAAGAGGAGAACAAAATAAATAGCTCATGAGATCCACATCTTAAGTATAATTGTCAACTCTTATAATCTCCAGTTTGCGCATAGACACAAACAAAATAAATAGAAGCGCATAGACACAAACAAAATAAATAGAACTTGCTATCTCGTGTTCTTTCACCAAACAAGAATAAGTGATCCACATGTTGTAGACCTTTCGGAAAATATTCTCTCCCCATCTTGACAGCTCTAAAAATACACAGCATGTATACTTATAACCCACCATTTTTCTCATTCAAGAACAAGAAGGATTCCTAATCCAGCATAACCCTTAACAAAAAATGAACATAACCTTGAGGACCATTATTGTACAGTCTTTAAAAGTTTAAGATTTGGTTGCCTAAAAAGTACAAGGACTTCGTTGATATGAAAGTACTCAAACTTTTTGCTGGTTATGTTAGATATGAGAGAATTCCACCTTTTTTGTATAGAAACTAATTCATGCTTTTTAGGACAAGCCTCTATTCCTTTTTTCTTTCTTCTTTTTTTTTTGGGGGGGGGGGGTGGAGGAGGGTGCGCTGCACTTAGCAAAAGAATGGCTCTTTTTTAGTTGATAACTTGTTCAAAGCCCCATCCACGAACATACTTTGAAATTATGGCATCAAGCTGTGGTTTTTTGGTATTTGCTATAATGTGGCCTTACCTCGTACGAGCTGGTGGAAAGGAAATCTAGCTAACAACAAAAATAACCCATCAAATTAGTCATTCATCTTATAGGAAACCAACGGCACACCAAAATCTAACATCCACAAGTTGAATACTTGCAATAGGTGCCTTACCAAAAGGTAAGAGCTCTAATTGAGTCTATGCAACAGCAGCTTACAAGTATTTCAAACCACAACTTGTTACTACTGTTAATAGGTTGAAAGATTCTGTGCCAGTTATCTATTATCACATAAACTTGCTTAACCTCATTAGCATGCGACTCTGTGATAACTTGGTAAAGATTTGGGTGTAATTAGGTGAATTGAAGCTTTCATTATGTTAACATCGTCATGAACAGGAAACATACCTGAAGAATACGCAAGAACATCCCACTTTGTGTCATGGCTCCTGAACACGAGCAGGTCATGAGTAGTCCTCCCCTTTCTGTTAACTGCATGGCTAATGAGTTTAAATTTCTGTACATGCCTGATGCACTTTGCAGCACCTGGATTCAATATTGAAAAGCAAAAAGCTGCACCAACTTAAAAGGAGAGATACCAACAGAATCAGGATATCAAAATGCCTTGACCACTTGTGCATTTTTTCCCTCTATTTGTCACAATAAAAGCTGCAATGAATCAGCTGCAGCTTACATGATCACCCAGATCTAGACATCTTCACAAGAGAGAGAAAGATAGAGATGTATAATGTTCTAAAGGCAACTAGATGTCTTAAATAATTTATGAGAAATAATGTATTCAGAACATGTCCAGGAACATAGAATCCTACTATAGTCCTTAACAACTGAAAGGAAACCAAATGGCTTCAGACGTTACAGATCTGGACTCTGTCAAACACACTCAGAACTCATAAACATGGAAAGAGTCAAAATTAGATGTTGGTAAGTGATAATGTTGCCAAGATATGCATTTCTAAAAGCAACATCAAGAAAAGAGAAACCATAGATTTTGCATTGACAAAAAACAAATCTTTTCTTACCAAGAATGGACTCAGATAGCTTACAAGTACCATCCAGTCAAAACACCCACTATTAGTGTTTCCATGGATGTAGTTCAGCTAGGTCACCAACATGAAGGAAGAAATTCCTTATCTAAACATAAATTTTAACTCAAAATCATTGGGTTTAACTAGCTACTTCCTAGTTTTAGTGTAATGGCTTCAAGGAGGTAGTTGAATGTGCCGATCGAGTGTATGTCCAATTTTAGATGCTGCATTAGTCTATAACAGCACAAATTCATGCAGTAGAATGGACAGTGAAAAGAAAACACCAGAAACTATGGTAAAAGGGGGATATATATCATCTTGGATAACTTTGTTACAAGAACCAGATCCAGCCTTATGCAACAAACTGCCCTTCACATAGAATGCTATTCTATTACTAGCTTCATCCTAGCAACACTTCAACAGGGCCGTCATTCTTGTCCGCAACTAGTGGCTATCAGAGCACATATTATGTCAAGCATTGCTCAGCTTACATTTCCACATTATATGTCTGCTATACAATCTATTTTGCTCAACTGTGCATCCAAGAATGAATGACCTGTAACCTTTTAGATTGGACAAGGAAAATTGGACAACGTAACACCTCTAGCGAGCAAGCATAGAAGTAGTACCAACATAGTGTCTGGAAGATGGGATTGGAGGGAAGGTAGTGAATATAACCCTTCATTTATGTTTAGGTGCTCTTCTAACGAAGGGGGAGGGAAACAGAGGGTTTCAAATCACCTCCAATCCCCTCATACTCTTCAAAAATAGTCCCCTCCAATTTAGGGGGATTTCGGAGGAGGACTTCAGATATCAATAAAAAAAATTAAAATTATACCAAATTTATCTAGGGGATATTTTGACCCCTTCCTTCTCTTCCCTTATGAACCCTTTCTTCCTCAATTCAAAAAATATATAAGTGGGGTACTGGACCCCATTAAAATAATAAAAAGGGTAAATCAGTGGGTAGAGTGGGCTCAATTACATGCTCTGCCTTAAAAGTAAGATTTCACTAAAGTTACCAGTACAGATACACATAAGCATACGTTATATTAGCATTAAGTGCATTTTGGTTCTTCTCTAACTATATGACATAATGCAATATGTGATTGAGCACAGGAAAAGGACTAATAGGAAGTCTCTTTTTTCTAAGGTACCTCAAGAGTGTTGGAAATTACACAGAGGTCCTGCAGTAGTGGCATGTTATAATCTATAAGAGTTGAGCCTCTTTAGGTGAGAAGTCTACCTTTCGAAACCAAAAAAAAATTTTCATATTATGTATCTATTCCAGTAGTCCACAATTCAGGGATTTGAAACTTAATATATTCTGGCAGATATTCCAAAATAATACAAGTCACTAGAACTGGAAACCCCTACGGCCTAACATTTATGCAAAAAGTAGCCCAAAAAGAGACCATTCAGAAAGAGTATAGCATTTATTTATTCACTTTGTACGGGATGGAGAAGGGGGGAGGGTGAAGGTAATCATGCACAGCCACTGCAACTGAAGTCCCTAAACCCAAAAAAAAAAAATGCTTAAATGTTACAATACCTTTCTGCGTGGTGCAAGTTTAGGAGGATCCAGAATTACTATATCCCATGATTGGTTCCTAGAAATAGCGCACTTCATAAACTCCGATGCATCTTCTCTAAAAAAAGATATATTTGTTCCCAATTTGTTGAGAGCAATATTTTCTTTTGCAAGCTCCAAAGCAGGCATGGAGGTATCAACACCTGACAAGCAATAAGAAACCATGAGGAAAAACCTATTTTGACTTTGATAAGACTTGCCATTATGAAGTATCAGCAGAGGAAAGTTTATGAGAACCACTACTAAGAGTTACAACAATATTATTCTCATGTTAACAGTAGACATTTTGTCACAATTTTGAGGATTCTAGTAAGCAGTTTAATGTCTGGTGGAGAATAAATCAAGAGGTGTTCAGAGGCCATATAATCATCTCAGTAAATCATTGAGCTGCCCAATTTAGTTGAATATAACTGTCATTCTTCCAATGAAAGTGAGATGTTGATTAGCAAAGATTTTTAAAAATCATCAGAATGCATATTTGGGGAACCAGAAGCAGAAGCAAACTAAAATTTCCAATTTTCACTTCTGAAATGGAAAAGAAATAGGTAGTTTTTTCTCCATGTAAAATAAAATTATTAAATTGGATTAGGAATTTCTTGCAACATGATTTGAGCCATCTTTGATCAGTTTAATTGCCTATAATCATTAATTGAATCACTTTGATATCTGAAACCTTTTTTTTCCTCTAATTTAGAAACAAATAACATATTGACAATACAAAAGCACAAAGGTAGTGAATACAAGCAAGAACTACACAATCAAGAAATCTACAAAAATCATCTATTTCCTCAAAAGGAATAGAAAGACTTTGAATAAGACCAAACACAAAAAATATTGATGAGACGATACATAAAAATAAATAACATATAATCTGCAAAGAGAGGACATGATCAAGAAACATGAATCATTTTGGCATCAGTAGGAAAGCTATACCAGTCACATCAGTGGCACCACCTAGTGCTGCATTTAGAGCAAAGCCCCCACTATAGCAGCACAAGTCAAGAACTCTCTGGCCATTGGAAATAGCTGAAATGTACTTACGATTTTCGCGCTGATCAGCATAAAACCCTGTCTTCTGGCCTCTCAGTGAGATGCTGTAGATAACTCCATTTTCTTTAACCTAAGCTAGACAGAGAAAATTCGAATCATGTCACAAAATACTCAGGGTGGTAATATGTTAGGATGAAATCAAGGAATCATCAATAAGTGGAGTATACAGGAAACTTCAAAATCCTATAACAAGAAACAAGATTAATTTCATAACATTCAAATCCACTTCTATAAGAGAGCAAAATGGACTCTATGGGGCTCCAGCCACATAATTGTAGCATCATGATATGTGGGTATCCCAATCAGATATTCATGTTTTGTAATATTTTCTTCGAGATATTGAGAACGAGAATTCTGGAGGAAAGTCGGGGAAGAAGAATGGTAGAAATGAAAGACAGGATAGTTAGGCAAGACAATTATCAGAATGAGTCTTTAAAATAGTGAATTTCCCACTATGTTGCACAGCAATATGTGAAAACCTCACACAAGATACAATACCAAATAAAAAAATGCATATGTCTACAATTCATACAGATTTTTTAACCAAAATTAATGCAAATAAGTGGAAAATAAAAATAGGTCTCTTCTTTTCTTTAAATTAATTTCTGATCATCTTTATTTATATATAGAGTTATAAGTAACCCTTTGAAATTTCATAACTTTCTACTAAAATCACACATATTAGAAGTCACAAGTGCACCTTTATAGCAAAATAAGTCACACAGATAAATATTTGTTTTCAATAATAGCATACAACATTATCCCTCTTCTCTCTTACTGGATTGGCTTTCTTTTCCTTTCAGTCACATGTCTGCTTTCTTTGACTAGCATTGCATTGTCCCACTTCAATTATTTATGATGATCTCTCCAAAAAAATAATAAACATATCTACTTACTAACAAAAGTTTTGGGTATTGTACAATAAATACTACAAGTTGAACTATGCTCTGAATCACAAGTACAATGGTTTTGGCTCTACCATGGTAATATATGAAAGGGCATTAGCAAAAATACTTTAGGTTTTGACCTAACCCGAAAGAAGAGGCTTCACACTTCCATATTTGAGAAAGCAGACTCATCAAGGGTTTTCACAACTGCAATATAACCCACAAATGCTATAAGTTTTATAAGAACATAATTGTTTGAGTAACTTCTAGAAATAACTTTTTTTATAGCAAAAGAAGTATATTAGGTTAGAAGGAGAATGCACAAAACTCCAAGGATGAGAAATACTTAAAGGACAAAAAACAATATCAACACAAAAACACTAACGAGTGATAGCTCTCCAACCCCTCGTCAACTCATTTAAATTATGATATTCATAAATTACAACCGCATGAGCCCAAAAAGAAATATACAATACAATTTTATCCCAAAGGAGAGATAAGTCAATGTGAGATGAGTCAACAAGCTGATATTTTAAAATTCTGGCATTGCACACTCTCCTGATGCATCAATTTTAAGGTTTAACATTTATCTCACTATTCTTTCGATATTTAATTACGCCACTCCCCTGCAGCACAGAGATTAGTCTTTCGTACAAAAAGACTAATAGGATAAGCGAATAAATACATTTATTTCTCTGGAGAGGAATTGTGTATTAGTTCTTTTGTATTGCTTTCCTTTATTCTTTTTTACTCATAATAAGTATTCATCGTAAGGAGCCTTTATACATTCCCTATACATCTAATATAAACTTCCTTTTCCATTAAAAATGGTGTTTCTATTCATTTGTTTTTTTTTTTCTTTTAGGTATACAATTCTATAGATAAACACTTTATAATTTTTAAACCCACTTGTTATATCTTTTTTACTTTTTAAAGAAAAGGAATTCATCCACAAAAAAATAAAAAGAAAAAAATATACAACACTACAAAAATACAAAAAACACGGAAATAACACAATTCAAGAGTCTAATTAAAATGAATGACATCTACAAAAGATTTCAATGATTTAGAAATTAATCAAAAATACAAATATTTTAGACAAATATCCACAAAAGGCAAAAATTCTTCTATTTCTTTCCCTCCACACCGACAAAAGCACTGTTAAGGAAATTGTTGTCAAACTCTAATATTTTGATGATAATAAAACCCTATATGTGTTACTAATGATTTTATCAAGTGTGTAAATTTTTAAAATGTTTATTTTTTCAAATAACATATGTTTGAGAATTTTTGTGAAAATTTAAAAGAACAGAAACCGGGTAGAAGCAAAATCTAGGTAGAAGCATTCGAATTTCAGAACTGTTGTGTACTATTGCTATTTTAATTTATTTTCAAGACCAAAGTCAACAAATTAAGTGTAGATTGGGAGCTACACTTAATCTTAAATATGTCTGAATGGAGCATTCAAATTCAAATTACTTGGAGGGTTCAAAATCAACTTTTCATTAGAGGTAAAAATAATATTCAGATTCTGGAGCTATTTTTGTAGAACTACAAGCTAATTTTTAGGGGAGGTTTTGCTACCTATAATTTCTCCAACAGTCCACCATTTTAAAATTCGAAAATATCAAGTTAAAGAGGGATTGTTGGTGTTTAAATTTGAATATTTACAGAGGTAAAAATCAACAGATATGGTGGAGAAAATTAAGCACAAAATCAGCTACTTATCATATTTTTACTGCTATAAAAGTTGGCTAGGAAGGCATATTTGCAGTTTTATAACTTCACGATAATGAATAGTTTTTGAGGCACACTTCTTGAGATTTAAAGTGCTATATATAGAAAATACTCAGCATATTTTACAGAGCAATTTCAATGTCTTGAGAGTGAGATATTAGATATGAAGTAGACTACTTGAACAGCCTGTAAATTTGTTTGCTGGAATTTTTTTGATATTGTTTTGTGTTTGTTTGTACTTTAAAACTTCAGTAAGTTTAGGTAGAGTGTGAGGAACATTCTTTTGGGTTGACAAGCTAGGTGTAAGAGAGATTGGATTGGGTTAGTGTTGGACTAAGTCATCTTCAAGGAGGAAGATACAGATCATCAACATTACTGCATTGTACATGCGTCTGTAACTCTCATTACATAGTGGAAACTATCGCTAGACCTTAATTTGTTGAACTGGAAGAGTGAACGTAAACACAAGGCCGAATCACTATAAACCGTGTTTGATCTCTCTATCTCTACTCTTTAATTTATGCACTTTCATTTACATATTTTACATAGTTTAGCCATACGTTTAATTGAGATTTTAAGTGGAGTAAAATCTACAATTTGAAGTCAACCGATTCAACCCCCCTTCTTGGTTACATAGGGACCAACAAGTGGTATCAGAGTTAGTGCTCTGCTCCACAAAAGTGCTAACTTTTGAGCCAAAAATTCAATGGCTTCACAATATAATTTTGGCCAATACACAAATAGGGCTCCTTATTTTGATGGAGTTAATTTCTCCCATTGGAAATGTAGAATATAGACCTTTATACAAACCACGAATTATGAAGATTGGAAAGTGATTTCTCAAGAAAACTTAGATGTGAAAACCCCAATAGTGACTGAAGATGACAAAAGAAAAATGTCTATCAACACACGAACAAAACATTTATTATTATGTGTAATATCTCCTACTGAATTTAACCAAATTTCTTCTTGTTTTATAGTCAAAGAAATTTGGGATAAGTTATGCATCACTCATGAAGGCACAATAATATGAATTGTTTAATTTTCAGCATGGAGAACAAGTAAAAGATATGTTTAATCGATTCACATCCATTACGAATGAATAGGAATCCCTTAAAAAATGATTTTCAAACTCAAATCTAATTAGAAAAGTTCTAAAAATTCTTCCTAGAGTTTGGGATGCAAAAAAGACAGCAATTGAGGAGGTTTAAGACCTGTCGAAGATATCCCTAAATGAACTAAAAGGGAAATTCATGGCCTATGAAGTAGAAATACATTATTCTGCAGAAAATAATGGGAAGAAAAAAGTCATTACACTTGCGGCTCAAAAGGAAGCACAATCTGATAAAGATGATAGCAATGAGGATGAACTAAATTTGTTATCTAAAAGGCTATTTCGTGTCCTTAAAAAGAGAGATAAAAAGTTTAATAAATTTAAGAACACTAATACTTTTCAAAAGTCCAAAAATGATGCAGGAAAAAGGAGCAAATTGAAGGGAAAATAAAGATGAGATTATTTGTTTCGAATGCAAGAAATTTGGACATATCAAGTATGAATGTCCAATCCTTGCAAAGAAGATGAAGAAATTTCAGAAGAAAGCAAAATCAATGATGGCTACCTGATGTGACTTGGAAGAATCAAGTTCAGATCAGACTCAAAAGATTTAAAAGGTCATGATAAAACAAATCTATTTTCAGGTGAATTCTTACTCTGAATTCTGTGATAATTTTAATTTTGATGATGACAATATACTAAGGTTGATTTTTGAGTTTAGAGACAGAATACAAGACTTAGAAAATGAGAAAGAACTTCTGAAACAAACAAATAATGTTCTGAATTCTGAAATTGATGAATCAAAATCTGAATTGACAATTTTAACGTCTGAAAATGGAACCTTAAATAGTAAAAATTCTGCTGCAGAAAATGAACTGTCAATCTTAAGGTCTGAAAATGAAATATTAAATAGTAAAAATTATGTTTTAAGATCTAAAAATGAATCTGTAAAATTAGAAAATTCTGCTTGAAAAATAAAATTTACTGGAAACTAAGGTAGAAGATCTGTCCATGTCCATTAAAAACACTTTCCAAAAATTTAACGAAAGTGATGAAAAATTAACTAGGTTTCTTACAATTCAAAGATATGATTTTTTTAAGAATGGTTTAGGTTACAATTCTAAAATTATATCTGGATTACAAGCTAATAAAACTGTATTTGTTAGAACAACAAAAAATGCAGAACACAGAAAACCTTAGATTGCAGAAACCAAAGGTAGAAGCAGTAGTCATAGAAGCATAGCCTTTAGGGGTAGAAAAAGTTATAAACCTATCAATTTTTACAAAAATTTCAGGAACTTTTCTTAATAGCAAAAATCTGATTTTTCACATATTAAATACAAATATTTGAATAATTTTCAGAAAATGAGAAATAATTTTACATACTATTATTGTCATAAAGTTGGACATATTGTTAGATTTTATTACTCGAACAATTTTAGTAATAATCAAGAAAAATTTATTTCAAGCATAAACTTGTTTTCTAGAAGACCCAAATTAATTTGGATTTCTAAAAATAGATGATCTTTTGAATGGATAATAAAAAAATGATATATAAATAAAAAAGATAATGAGAATACAACAACTCTCCATGAAAATGATAAAAAATAAAATAAAATAAAGGTGTAGAAATTGAAAATGAGTCTAAGAAATAAGTCACTAGAAATTGAAAATTTTCACCTAGTCACTCACAAGATGATGTGATTGGTGATATAGATAAAGACATAAGAATTAGGTCAAGAATCAATTTCAATTATTGTTTAGCATAAAACCTAAAAGCATAGAGAAATATGTATCAATAGAAAATTGTTGTGTTTAAATCTTATCTCTAAAAATGATAAGAACTTTTATAATGTTTAAAAAATTTGTATTCAATATTTCGAGTTTCTTATAATGCTGAAATTGTTTTGATAATTCTAAAAATACTTGGTGCTGAATTTATTATCTCTATGAGATTTTGTGTGTTCTTTCTTAATAATAAAAAAAAAAGAGAGAGAAAATAAAAAATGAGTGTCTAATCAAGGGGAGAATTCGTATACATTGCATTTTTTATGATAACAAAAAGGAGAAAAATGAATATCTCTAATTTTGAATCTGAAATTAATTTTTCTTATTTTTGATGAAACAAAAAGGGAAAGATATAAATAAAAAGAAAAAAAATTATGAAAAATTATGCACATATTAAGGGGGAGATAACAAAATGTTCATATACTCATAAATAGAGGGGGCACGATATTAAGCATTCATGAGCAAATTTTTTTTCAATTTTTTTATGGTTTTGTTGTCATAAAAAAGGGGAAACTAAAGGAAGCATTCTAAGATCTCTCCTCTTTGCTATCCAGACATTCCCACCAATTCAAGCCCATAACTCACTCCTTACAAGAGTAGAAGTAGCCCAGCATAAGTGCAAAAGAGAAAAAAGTTGGCACGAGTAAAAACTACTAGAAAATAGCAAAATATTAACATTGTAAATGCATTAATATTATCAGTGAAAGTTGTACTGGTTATATCGTAAGCTATTTTTTTTCCTCAGAATTTTTATTTTGCCATATCTTAGGTGTGTCCATGTCCCACATCCATATTTGTATCCACACTTAGAGTTGATGAGACAGTTGAAAGATACATGACAGGACTCGTGGCAAAAAGCTTCACTGAGATGTTGTGAACCATCAAGAAACATTTTCTCCTATTGCTAAAGATATCTATTTAGATATCGCTCAGAACCAATTTAGATTTATACCAGAAAAATCCATCACGGAAGCAATCTACTTATTAAGATATCCAATGGAGATATATAGAGTACAGAAGAGAGATCCACATATGGTATTCATTGACCTTGAAAAAATATATGATAGGATTCCTAAAGATACATTATGGTGCGTGATAAAGAAAGAGATCTCCTTAAAATACATTAATCTCATTAGAAATATGTATGATAGAGCTATAACCAATGTAAGAACTTGCGGGGTCTAAGCGATAGTTTCCCTATTAACATTGACCTCCATCAAGATTCGGCATTAAGTCTAATCCTTTTTTGCAATAGTGATAGACGAAATCACAAAAAATATCCAAAATGAAATACCATTGTATATATTTTTTGCAGATGATATAGTGTTGGTTGATAAAACTAAAAAGGGTATTAGTGCTATATTAGAGTTATAGAGGGCCATACTGGAATACAAAAGATTTAGATTGAACAGGTCGAAAACTAAATATATGAGATGTAGATTTAGCGACAATCATTAGAATGATGAATGATGAACAAACGATTATATTAGATGGACAACATGTATCAAAAAGTGAACGTTTTGAATATTTTGGTTCCATCATTCAAAATGATGGTAATATAGATGGTGATGTGAAATCTTAGGATTCAAATGGGTTGGATTAAATGGAGAAGTGTATCCAGAATTCTTTGCGATCACACGATACCACTGCATTTAAAGGGGAAGTTCTATAAAATCATGGTAAGACCGACATTATTATATGACACTGAATGTTGGGTTATTAAACAATAATAAGAAAAAAAATGGTTAAAACAGAAGTGATGATGTTTAGGTGGATGCGTGACAAAACTAGAAGAGATAGAATTAGAAATTAAGAGTTTTTTAATAAGTTAGAAGTTAATTCATTTGTGAATAAAACGTGAAAGTGTCGTCTAAGATGATTTAGGCATGTGCAAAGAAAACCTCAAGACGCACCGGTTAGGAGAACCGACAACACAAATATAGGAGATTTAATAAAACGTAGAGGTAGACCGTTAAAAAATTAGATACAAATTATCTGCAAAGACATGATAGTTAAGGGGTTCAGATGAGGAGATGTCTTTATATAGGAATGAGTGATTTAGGAGAATCCACACAAATTAAATGAATATTTTTTTTCTTAATCTTCCCCATATTTGTCTCTCAAATGACCGATCCCAATTGTTGTGATTAAGCCTCATACTATTGTTGTTGTTTGTTGTTGTTGTTAAAGATATCCATTAGGTATCCATTAAAGTTTCACGAATAAAAACCTTTCTCATATGCAAAAAATCTTGGATGAGTTTTCAAAAATAGATGGCAACAATTCTAAACTTGTTTAGTGTGAGGGTAGATATTTTCCTTTAGCATATTCACAGGTTGGCTTCGAGCTTTGCGCAAAGTGAGTTATGAGATTGGAGCAATTGGAAGATTATCAGAATTTGTAGTATTCTCTTTTACAATGTAAAAAAAAAAATAAAAAAATAAAAAATAAAAAATAAAAAAAATAAAAAATTAGGGAGTGGAGAAACTATTAATAAATTTGTTGACTCTTTCCTAAAGAGCAATATTTTTTCTTTTCTCCTTTTAAATCCTTTCTTTCTTTTTTTTTTTTTTTCCCTTTTGAGTTGATGGACTCTTTGGCATTGTGGTTTCTTGAGAAAGAACCTCCTTGATGCTTCCCATGATGGAGCATGTTGGCAACAATGTTCTAAATTTGTTCGAAAGCCTACTAAGAATGGATCTAATGCTTAATCTTTAGTTTCGCATACATCAAATGATAAGAAGTTTAGTTGGGAGATTGAATAAATCTTATTGAATCTTTATTTTATGTTAAAAAGTTGCAGATTTTTTTTTAATGTTTTTAGAAGTTTATTATTTGATAATGTGCAAAATTATTGATTTTATTGTTATTATTATGTATTGATTTTGCATTGACTAGTGCTCTAATAATTGGTTTTATTGAATTTTCATTTTAGGAGATTGGATTTGAAGATTTGGAGCACATTGGGCTTAATGAAGCAATTTTGAAGTTAATTGGGTCAAGACACTTTATTGGGCTTTGAAGAAGAGGAGATTGAATTTTAATTCAACATTTTAGTAGTATTTTTATTTTTAGTAAAATCTGTTTTTTTAGTAGGAGTGAACTTTTGTAATCTCCTAAATTTTGGAAAGTCCTAGTTAAATTAGAAGTAGGGCAAAAAGGGACAACAAGCCAATATATATTCTTTCCAAAATTCTACAAGGCATGGCTGCCTCCTCACCACTATTTATTCACACAAGGAGGCATTCTTTGAGGAGAAAAAGCAAGGGACGGCTACAGGGGTCACTCTCTCCATTTAGGTTTTATTTTTTCTTTTTCTTATTTTGATTATCTTGTGATGATACTTACCACCATGTGTGGCTAATTTTTATTTCTGATTCAAGGGGAATTTTAATCGATTGTTCTTCATTGTGAGGTTATGTTCTAAATTTAATTTCTTGCTTTTATTCAAGTATTCGTTGATTCTTGATTTAATTTTTAGGGAAACCTAATATTGGTTAATCTGACAATTTAATTCAATATTAGTTTTTCTATTGCTATCCAGGAATTCAGTGATCCGTAATTGTCATGAACGAATGGTATAAGTAGCAACTAGGTTATTTTTGTTTATGGGTCTTTTACCGGTAATCAATTGACCTAGGGAATCAATGGAACAAAATTGAGTAATTGCGGCTATCCCAATTATTTATATTTTGGTTTAACTGTTTTCACGAACGTAATATTATCATTATATTGATATGGAACGCTATCGTGCCCGATCGGTTAATGATAAGTTTCGATTGGATCTTGTGGTTTGGTCGATTAAATTAGGAAAACACATGATTTATTACGGCTATCCTAATAGATCTAAGGTTAAATGCTTGAATCGCAAAAATAATATTTTAACCAATGATCAATGAGACAATCGAATATATGAACCATTGGATCGGAGTTTTGTGAATTGATTCTTTTCCTTAAATTTTAGAATTTGCATTGTTGATTTGTTTCTTATTTTTAGGTTATTAACTTTTATTTGGTAATTGTTATTTTAGCAATTTATTTGAAAACCCCCCAATTTTATTTTTAACATCAACTAGGAGATTAAGTTAATTAGTTCCCTTGGGATTCGACCTGGTAACCACTATTGCTACAGTTTGTTGCATTGGGGGAAATCAGTATTAATTTGAGGGCTTCGACAACCCGACCAAATTTTGGCGCCGTTGCCGGGGAACTATTTTAATTTCTTAGTTGTGTTTTCTTTATATTTGTTTTGCTGACCTATTTTATTTTATGACCCGTTCTTCTCAAGAAGGTGAATTGGAATATATTCCCGAAATTGAGAAAACTACTCGCCGATTGATAAAGGAGGCCAGACAGAGGAAAGGTAAGTTACGTAGAAGGCCAATTTTTAACATTGATCTGACAATTTGTGACAGGTCTATTTTTGAAGAAGAAGAGGAAAAGATGGCCGATCGTCAGAGAACCTTGAAGGAATTGGCTGCTCCCAATCTGAATCAACAGCCTTTGTGTATCGAATACCCAAATCTTGAGGTAGCTTTCGAACTTAAATCTGGTTTGATTCATTTACTTCCTATTTTTTGTGGTTTTCCAGGTGAGGACCCACATAAACATTTGAAGGAATTTCACGTTGTTTGTTCGAGTATGAAACCTCAAGGTGTGACCGAGGAACAGATTAAGTTGAGAGCCTTTCCCTTTTCCCTAAAAGAAAAGGCAAAAGATTGGTTGTACTATTTACCTCCGGGTTCGATCAATACATGGAATGGGATGCAAAGATTATTTTTGAAAAAATTTTTCCCTGCATCTAGGGCTGCCAACATTCGAAAGGAGATATGTGGGATCAGACAGATTAGCGGAGAGACGCTGTATGAGTACTTCGAGAGGTTTAAACAACTTTGCGCTAGCTGTCCACATCATCAAATACCGGAACAGCTCTTGATACAATATTTCTATGAAGGACTTCTACCCATGGATAGGAGTATGATAGATGCGGCCAGCGGAGGAGCCTTGGTAAATAAAACACCTGAAGAAGCCAGACAATTGATCACAAACATGGCAGAAAATTCTCAACAATTTGGGTTGAGAACGGATGGAGTTACGAAACGTGTTAATGAGGTAAGTCATTCTCACCTTGAAAATCAAATTTCTGAATTGACTGCTTTGGTTCGTCAGATGGCTGTAGGGCAAATACATGCAACCAAGGTCTGTGGCATATGCTCGATACCTGGACATCCTACGGATATGTGTCCATCTCTGCAAGAAGATTCTACTCATCAAGCAAATGTCGTAGGAGGATTTCCTGGCCAACCTCAAGGGAAGTACGATCCCTACTCCACTCATTATAATCCCGGTTGGCGAGATCATCCAAACCTGAGTTACGGGAATCAAGGAGGACAGACAAGATATCCTCCTCAGCAATTCAATAGGCCAACACAAGCACCGACACAATCATCTAATTCAGGTATGTCCCTAGAAGATATTGTGAAAGCTCTCGTGACTAACACCCAACAATTTCAACAGGAAACGAGAGCTAGCATTCAAGACTTGGGAAAGCAAATCACTCAACTAGCAATTTCGGTTAGTAATTTGGAGGCTCGAACTTCAGGAAAATTACCTTCACAAACGGTCGTGAATCCCAAAGAAAACGTCAGTGCGATAATGTTGAGAAGTGGGAAGGAACTTCACTCGGTCTCTACTTCATCTAAAAATGTGGATGAAGGGAAGGACATGGACAAGGAAGATGAATGCATGCATCGAAGTTCAATCAAGGTAACATCCGAGTCCTCTGTGTCTAACACTTCTAGTACAATTGTACCATTTTTTCCTAGCAGATTGGAAAATTCAGAAAGGGAAGTTAAGGAGTTAAGAGGTGATGAAATATGTGAGAATATGTCTGATGTGATCAAGGAAACTTTACCTGAAAAATGTGCGGATCCAGGTATGTTCACTCTACCTTGTGTTATTGGTAAGAAAAAAATTGAGCATGCCATGCTAGACTTAGGAGCACCTGTAAATATCATGCCTTATTCAATTTATAGTGCTCTAAAATTGGGTCCCGTAAAAGAAACTGGGGTTGTTATTCAGTTGGCTAATCATTCTTATGTTTACCCAGAAGGGATTGTTGAAGATGTGTTGGTACAGGTGAACGAGTTAATATTTCTAGCAGATTTTTACATATTGAAAATGGAAGAAGACACTATCATAGATTCAGCTCCACTTTTATTAGGAAGATCGTTCATGAAGACATCAAAGACAAAAATAGATGTGGACGAGGGTACTCTCTCCGTCGAGTTCGACGGCGAGATTGTTAAATTCATTATTTTTGATCCTATGAAATACCCAAATAAGTGTCAATCAATTTGTTTTGCTGATGTTGTGCAGGAAATTTGTGAAGAAGAGCGTGTCATTAATTTTGAGTCGAATGCACAATTAGATATGGAAGGAAGGTTACATGAGGTTCCCAAGTTGAAGTTGAAACCTCCTTGAAGAGAAATAAATGAAGATCGTCGAGCATAACGACGTTAAAATAATTGCGCTTGTTGAGAGGCAACCCAAAATTTTTAAGAGTTTGATTTAATTTTCTAGTAATTTTATTTATTTATTTTTGGGTGTTTTATTTTGTTATTTATCTCCCCTTTTAATTTTTAATTGTGTCCAGCAATTTTCTCAAGTCAAGTCACAAATGGAGTGATATTCAGATTTCGGACAGAAGCAATCATTCTCATACCAGATGATCACGCGGTTTGCTGAAGGCTTAATCCAAAAGTTGGCAGAAGCACTCATTCTCTCAGGAGATGATCACGCGGTATTCTGAAGGCTTAATCCAAAAAATGGGCAGAAGCACTCCTTCTCTTAGGAGATGATCACGCGGTATTGGGTATCAAAAAAAAAAAAAAAAACCAAAAAAACCAAAAAAACCAAAAAAAAAAAGGGAGTCGAATGGGAAAAGAGAGAACATTCACAACACATTCCAATTCTATTCTCTCTTTCGATTCTCCTACGAATTCTCTGAAATCGCCTCCTTCGATCAACCTTTAGTCCTCCCCTCCAGCCGTGGGTGATGCTTCCTCGATGTTCTACAACTTCATCCAATGCCAACGAGCCGACTGCAGGACCACCAATGGAACCAGAAGAGTCCCCAATTGCACCTGCCGAGCAACCATCCGCTGATCAAGAGCTCCCATTCCCGCCATCACCTTAGGGGAGTTCTCTCTCTTTTCTTCATTGTTTTCATTTTTAGCATTTCATTCTTCCGTTAGTTTTTTTTTTACTTTCCGCATTATGCCTAAACGTCTTCTTTTTGCTTCATTGAGGACAATGCAGCATTTAGGTGTGGGGGAGGAATTCACGAATCCATGTCATCTCTTCTATTTTCCTTCGAATTCCATACTCTTTTGATTTTCATCTGAAAATGATCTTTGAGTTAGCATTCATTGTTGATTTGAGTTGGAATGCATGAAAGAGACAAGTGTGATTAGTTATATTTTAGATAAAAATTGTTTTAAGCATCCTATTGACTGTGACGATTGAATTAGATACAAATGTACAAGATTCGATACAATATTACACACTTTTGTGAGCATTTGAGCCTTGAGAGCATATAATCATTTTTGCTCTAATTTTTTTCATGAGTGTGCATCAATCATAGTGTGTTTATTCTAGAACTTGCTTTGCAATGCTTTTCAAGATCACATTCATGAATTCATGCATTAATATGATGGGGGCAATTAGGTTTACACTTTATCTATCTTAAAAAAGACATTCCCGTGCATACTTATTCCCTAGTGAACTAAATTGAGCCTTTATCCCTTTTTCTTTGATTATAACCTCACAAATTGACACACAGCCTTCTTTTTACGCTTAACCTTCTTTTTGGCCCTTATATCAAAGAAGCATGTGTTAGGGTTTGAATGGATGGGAATTTGCAAAGGAAATGAGATAATTTTATGTTGGGGAGTATTTTTAGAAATTTGTTCATTCGATTTACGAGATTTGTATATGCACTACATGTCTTCCTTGAGATTTGATTGTTCTCTCTCTTCAAAAAAAAAAAAAAAAGGAGAAAAAAGAAAAAAAAAGAAAAGGGACAGAGAAGAGAAAAGTATTCAAAAATATGATCAATGAATGATAAGGTCTTGATTGAATCATTTTTCTTGGGTTGATTGTACTTCATGTTATGGGATGAGTTGATAGTAGGAATATTTTGAAATTTTTGACATGCTTCTTTGGTATACATTACACATCATTTTTTTTTTACCTTTTCCCTACCCTTATCCGAGCCACATTACAACCCTTTTAAAGACCCCCGGATTTTTGTTTTGAATTCATATATTCAGTGGTAGACATTTGATTAATAAGCAAGCTTATGGTAATAGCATACTATGCGTTGATTTTGAGAGTTTTCGATAAATTCCTTTTAAACACTTGAGTGTATAGAGCGATCTCCTTGCGAGGGTAACGAATCTTGTTGCATTGAATTCTGATGATATTGTTGAGTCTATTGGGATGCCTATTTATTTTCTTTTAAAGTTATACAAGCTATGATTACTTGCTCTCTGGATTGTAGTTCTGATTTGAATGTTTCAATGTGTGCTGCTTGAGGTTGTTGGATGATGAAATGAAGGAGGGGAAGGAGTGAAGATGAGAATGGTTGTGTGACATTGGGATAGAGAATGCTTGAGGACAAGCATTGGTTTAGTGTGGGGGAATTTGATAATGTGCAAAATTATTGATTTTATTGTTATTATTATGTATTGATTTTGCATTGACTAGTGCTCTAATAATTGGTTTTATTGAATTTTCATTTTAGGAGATTGGATTTGAAGATTTGGAGCACATTGGGCTTAATGAAGCAATTTTGAAGTTAATTGGGTCAAGACACTTTATTGGGCTTTGAAGAAGAGGAGATTGAATTTTAATTCAACATTTTAGTAGTATTTTTATTTTTAGTAAAATCTGTTTTTTTAGTAGGAGTGAACTTTTGTAATCTCCTAAATTTTGGAAAGTCCTAGTTAAATTAGAAGTAGGGCAAAAAGGGGCAACAAGCCAATATATATTCTTTCCAAAATTCTACAAGGCATGGCTGCCTCCTCACCACTATTTATTCACACAAGGAGGCATTCTTTGAGGAGAAAAAGCAAGGGACGGCTACAGGGGTCACTCTCTCCATTTAGGTTTTATTTTTTCTTTTTCTTATTTTGATTATCTTGTGATGATACTTACCACCATGTGTGGCTAATTTTTATTTCTGATTCAAGGGGAATTTTAATCGATTGTTCTTCATTGTGAGGTTATGTTCTAAATTTAATTTCTTGCTTTTATTCAAGTATTCGTTGATTCTTGATTTAATTTTTAGGGAAACCTAATATTGGTTAATCTGACAATTTAATTCAATATTAGTTTTTCTATTGCTATCCAGGAATTCAGTGATCCGTAATTGTCATGAACGAATGGTATAAGTAGCAACTAGGTTATTTTTGTTTATGGGTCTTTTACCGGTAATCAATTGACCTAGGGAATCAATGGAACAAAATTGAGTAATTGCGGCTATCCCAATTATTTATATTTTGGTTTAACTGTTTTCACAGAACGTAATATTATCATTATATTGATATGGAACGCTATCGTGCCCAGTCAGTTAATGATAAGTTTCGATTGGATGCTGGGTTTGGTCGATTAAATTAGGAAAACACATGATTTATTACGGCTATCCTAATAGATCTAAGGTTAAATGCTTGAATCGCAAAAATAATATTTTAACCAATGATCAATGAGACAATCGAATATATGAACCATTGGATCGGAGTTTTGTGAATTGATTCTTTTCCTTAAATTTTAGAATTTGCATTGTTGATTTGTTTCTTATTTTTAGGTTATTAACTTTTATTTGGTAATTGTTATTTTAGCAATTTATTTGAAAACCCCCCAATTTTATTTTTAACATCAACTAGGAGATTAAGTTAATTAGTTCCCTTGGGATTCGACCTGATAACCACTATTGCTACAGTTTGTTGCATTGGGGGAAATCAGTATTAATTTGAGGGCTTCGACAACCCGACCATTATTTAAGTTAATTTCTTTCTTTTTGTGCCTAGTTATTTAGCAAATTATTTTTATTTAATCATTGTAGGGTCATTACTGGAACTATTTAGAAGTTTTTAAATTTTTGTCTTAAAAGTAGTTTCTATTTTTCTAAACTAATTTTCTATTTAAAAACTTGTAATCTTATTATGAGTAAAAAAGAATAAGAATTGGAATTTATGTTTTGAGTTCTCTCAAACCCCAATAGGCGTGATGCTTTCTTACCCTAGGTATGATACCTAAAGATCTACTAGTGTGATTCTAGTAAATTTATTATCTTTCTTCCCATCTTTTGCTTTCTTTCCTTCAATTTAATTGCTGGATTTTAAAATCTTTTCAAGAATAACAACTTGTTTAGATTAAAATTTTCTGCAGTAAACCCTAATTCCATACTCTTAAACCTAAAACCTAATTTTCAACCCTAATTCCACCAGAATCTCTAGTAGACAGCTTTCTTCATAGGCTGTCATATGTCATCCCCACTTTTTTCTTTTAGTAAATTATTTTGTGATTGAAGTTAAAGTTCACCCCGTGCACAAAGTGCACGGGAAGTGTACACTAAGGAAAAAAAATTTTTATGGTCAAACTCTAAAAGATCACTAAGGGCTAGGTTTGGCAAGTTTAGCAATGCTATTATAGTTTCAGGTTACCCAAAAAATTGCTAATCACACTATGTAAATTCAAACATTAGTGTTAAATTTATAGTTCTAACTGTATATGTTGACAATATGATGTTGACAAGAAAGAGACACACCTAAAGAAATGTACAGGTTTAAAGGCTATTTAATCAAGGACCTAGTGAAGCTTAGATACTTTCTTGGAAGTGAGGTAAGCCCATTCAAACAGAGTTATTTCATGTTCACAAACATAGCATGTTCTTAAATTACTTTAACAAACCTACAATGGGGTGCAGACTGGTGCATTCACTGATTGAAGCAAACTGCTAGTTCTGGGGTTGTGATGGAAAAGATGTAGACAATGGGCAGTCAGATTAGTTGGTAGGCTAATCTACCTTTCTCAAACACAGCTTGACATAGCCTCTGCAGTTTGGTCTTTTTAGCAAATTTATACACGATCCTCGGTCTTCCCATATATGTGCAATCTTTCACACCCTAAGATACCTTAAACCCTCTCTAATTGTGGACGTTGATATAGAAGCCTTTATTGATGCAGATTGAGTGAGACAAGCATATGGATGATGGAAGATCCAGATCTTGGCATTGCACTTTTACCCGGGGGTACTTGAAGGCAAACCTTTGTTGTGAAAACAAAACAACCACTATTATTGATCATAATCCAGTCCAACATGCATGACAGTGTTAAAGCACATTAAGATCACTGACACATTATGAAAGAGAAACTAAAAGATGATCTTTCGTGTGTTGTGTACCTTTTGTAACGTCTGAAGAATAATTAGAATATCTTCTTTAACGGCCTAGCAGAAAGGTCTACAGTCCACAGATCTCTAAACTTTTATATAGTTTGTGCATACCCTTTAAAAGCTATGTCTACAGTCTCTATACCATTTAGCATGCTGCTCCATGAATGAGATAAACAATTGAAGGTCCTAATAGGTATGAGGAACTTGGATTTAGAAAATATGGATTATATCATATCAATTAAAAAAAATGCAAAAAAAAAAAAAGTGCATAAAAGTGTTGCTTGCAGATAAAAGTGCATGATGTGTTCATTATGGTTCCTAGTCTTTGAGACAGATTGACCTACCTTAATACCATCAAGTGAAGTGAGTTTATGTGTTTCCCTCACATCCAAGAGAGGCCATCCTTCTTCTTTCAAAATCTCAACCGATGGTCTCCAGCTTATGTTATTAATATTGTCAATTCTACTGATGCATGCCTCAATCTCAGGCCTGTACTTTTCAACCCAAGCAGCAGATGATGCTACTATAGCTAAATCTCCAAAGACATCAACAATAAGTCCGGACAACCTGAAGAGAAATGAAATATAAGCAAAGAATCTATGGAACAGCATGTGTTTACGTCAAGAATTAAAAATACAGAGATTTACACATGCAGTTTCTGACAAACTTATAGAACTAGGACATTGAAGTAAGGTTTAGTATGCTCATACAATCAATGACCTTGCTATGCCTTTTGCATGATGTACTTGTATGACTACTCCAAGAAAACATCATGATAGATTAAAAGTGATTCAAGTGTCAACTGCAAAGGTCGTGTCGAGTCCCCAATGAATGTCTTGAGACAAAGGATGGACAAAGAATAAGAAGTGATTGATTTAATAACCTCATAACAGACAATGATAGCTGCCTTTCCATAAATGCAGCTATAATTATTGGATCACTAACCTGTCTCCTTCACTATTTACAAGTCGATAGACATTAGTATTGGTTGATGGGAGCCCCAAGTTTCTACGCAGCTCTATAGCTTCATGAATTCTTCTTTCAAGCAGTTTCTCTATATCTAATGCGCAAGAAGGATCCCTAAAACAAATAGACAACGTGGTAAGCTTTATGGAAAGAAACACATATTAGGTGTAATAAAGCGTTAATTTTTCACATTTCCAAGTTTTACCTTGCTGCTTCCTCTTCCAGTTGCATGATCCGAACACAAAACATGGAAACAGAATTGTATAAACCCCATCCGATTGGTTTCTCAGTTCCATCAGCCACCAGCACAACATCACCTGTTTTAGGTGGGGGCCGACCAATTACTCTATCAACTGCCCCACTATATACCATTGGACTTCCATGCTTGAAGAGTTGTGTCTTTCCCTTCTTCAAGACAACCTTTGCAACACCTGAATACAAGAGCAATTATCAATCAACAGAGGGTAGATCAATGTTGAAACTTTCAACCCATCGGTTTTCTCAAAAAGATTAGCATGATTGTGCCATTTAAAAGAAAGAGATATATCACAAAATAAATTATTAAATCACATAGCATTTTCAGCAGTCAACTCCAGGGAAATTAAACATGTAAGGGGGCAGAAGCAGATTTTGGTCCTTGTACTGCCTGCTACGACTCGAACATTAAAACAATAACGTGCCATCACTAAAGTAGAAGTATTAACACTTTCAACTTACAGCCACAAACTCTCATTTACAATAAAACCTAACCCTAAAAAAGAAATTATAAACTCATACGCAAATTTAGAAACATCTAAATAATCCTAAGACATTAGGAAAACTATCTAAATATCAAGCACCAAGACTCAGAGAATAAAAGAATTAACAAATTTCCATGAACCTGCTCACTACTGTTCACCAGCATGAGCAATACTATCAAATATAGACTGCTACTCATGATGTGAACGATACCCTCCTGCTATGGCCATTTTTATCATAAAAATCTTTTGGTCACCACATTGGCTCTCAAATACATACTTTGAGGCTTATCTGAAACAATCCCACTCATTTTGACCTTCTTTCACATGTATTGCTTCCACAATCTAAAAATTGTCTCATATTTTAAGGATTCATGGCATTAGCAAATTGTCCTGATAAATCAAATATAGAGGGCCTATACTGTCTACGAGTTCTACTGCTCTGCCAAAGCAATTCATTCTACTGTAGTGTAAACAAACTCCATCTAATGCAGTCAGCAGCTGACTTCAATTTCTTCTCTCCTCAAAGCCAAGACAGACCACACACCTTGAGTCTTCAAAAGGCAAGCCACGAGTCAAAGTACAAGATTGCACATTCATTTGAATTTTTCCCTATTCCAAGTTTCTGAATTTAACATGTACATGCAAAGTCTATCTACCAAAAAACCCCCAAAAAGAAAAAGTTATAAACAAGTTCCCTTTCACTGACGAAACTGGAAAACATTACATGAGATAGGGATGTGTAATTTAAAGGGGGGGAAGGAACATGTTCTTCTTTCACATAATTCACTGCGAACTCAGCTTTGTTTCAATAACACAACACGCGCTCATTTCTAGTTTCTACATCTCCTATAGATTTTCAGGCGAGGGGGAACAGAGAGAGAGAGAGAGCGAGAGAGAGAGAGAGAGAGAGGGAGAGGACCTTTACGATTTAGAGCAATGTCTTGAAGAGTAGAGGTGAATGGGGATGAGGGAGCCGAAAGAGTTTTACTCAAGCGATTCGAGAGTAGCGTCTTCATCATCTTCTTCCTCTTCTCCTCGTAGACACCCCGAACATATAGTCTCCCTCCCTCCCTCTCTCTCTCTCTCTCTCTCTCTCTCTACGCTGATCGCAGGACCGTTATTTGGGCGGCGACCACCTATTGAGGTAAACGAAAGATAAAATCCTCCATGTCCATATTACCCATTCATCGTCTTCCCTGTATCTTAAAAATAAATAAATAAATAAAATAAGTTTTTCTAAAAATTAAATAAAACCTTTGTCACGAATAATGTTTATTTCATGCCCATCAGCTTTCCCCCGCCTCACCCCCAACCCCCACAACATAAATACCTATACATTTTTTATCTCATCCCCTCTGTATCACTATATCATGAGTCAAATACGAATTTGACTAAAAAAAATTCTTAAAAAAATTTTTACAATAAACAAATTAAAAAATTGATTCAATATTAAACATTTGAACAACACTCGAAAACAACCCCAACCCCACTTTCTTCTTTCCCTTTCTTTCTTCTTCTTTTCTTTCTTCTGCTTCTCTCTTCTCCCACCCTCTTCACCTCTGCGCGAGCACTCCAAGCCCTACTGCAACCCCCTTCCTTCACTACAAACAAAACCCCTTCCTTTGCATTCACACTGCAACCCTAGATCCCACTCTCTGCTCGCACTACAACACCTTCACTTTCGCACTGTAGCCCTAGACCAACGAAACCCCTTCCTTCATATTTGATTCTGACCTGTCTAAGGTATCCTCTTTTCCTTGCAATGTATTTACTTTAATTTAATGAGCTATTTGATGTGAATGATGCATATTCACTACAAAAAAACAAGAATTCAGCGACGAAATTTTACAACGAAAAATATTCGTCGCAAATCTGTCACAAATTTATCGACAAAAATAAATTTCGTCGCTAATTAGCCACGAATTTAGAAACAAAAAAGTATTCGTCGCAAATTTCGCAACAAAAAATATTTTCGTTACAAATTTCGTCGCAAATTTGTGACGAAAATTTTTTGATATAAAATTCGTTGCAAATTTGCGACGAAATAATAAATTCGTTGCTAAATTTCCAACGAATCCTAAAATTCATCGCTAAATTTGTAACGAATTTATAATTCGTCCCAAAATTTACAACAAAATAAACATTCGTCCCTAAATTTGCGACAAATAAATTATTCGTCCCTAAATTTGCGACGAATTCATCAATTCGTCCCTAATTTAGGGACGAATTTCTTTTTCGTCCCTGAATCAGGGACGAATTTTATTTTCGTCCCTAAATTAGCGACGAATTAATTTTTCGTCCCTAAATTTGCGACGAATTCGTCAATTCGTCCCTAAATTTGGGACGAATTTTTTTTCGTCCCTGAATCTCGCTCTCACTCTGTCTCTCGCTCTCTCTCACTCTCACTCTCTCTCTCGCTCTCTCTCACTCTCACTCTCACTTTGTCTCTCGCTCTCTCTCACTCTCACTCTCACTCTCACTCTGTCTCTCGCTCTCTCTCACTCTCACTCTCACTCTCACTCTCACTCTCACTCTGTCTCTCGCTCTCTCCCTCAGTGGTTCTGCGAAGGGATGGTGGAAGGGATGGCGGATCTGCGATGGTGATCGGTAATCTCTCTCCCTCTTTCTCTCTCTCTCTCTCTCTCTCTCTCTCTCCCTCCCTGCTGTGATCCGGCGGCCAAGCCGCCGGATCTGCCCTTCGCGGGCCAGCCGCGGCAAGGGGCCGCCGCCCCTGCGCGGCCCAGCCGCGCGCAGGGGCCGCTGGCCCCTGCGCTTCCCAGCCTCGCGCAGGGGCGCGGCCCCTGCGCTACCCAGACTCGTGCAGGGGCCACTTGCCCCTGCACTTCCCAGCCTCGTGCAGGGGCGCGGCCCCTGCGCTGCCCAGCCTCGCGCAGGGGCCGCTGGCCCCTGCGTGCGTGTCCCATGGGCTGGGCCATTGCACGGCCCTGGGTAGGCCCATTGGGCCCGGCCCATTGTAGCCCCTTTTATGCAAAATTATTTAAAAAAAAAAATTTGACAAATTTTATTTATAAAATGTTTTTATTGTATTGTTTTAATAATATATTAATTATTTATAATTGTTTTTTATGTGTCAAGATTTGCGATTATCGAATATTTGGATTGGAAGCTGTTGCTGCTGTTGATATCTGAGCCCATCGGTGAATTATTATTTGGTGGTGAGAAAAGTTTTAATTTGTATTATAATAATTGGAAAATGAAATTATGTAAATTTGTATGTTTGTGTTGTTTTATTTCTATATTAGTTTTTTTTTTTATTTTGTATTTAATGGTTGATCTAATGATATGTTTGGATTTGTTAATTTTAATATTTTATATAAAATTGGAATCAAAAGTGTTGATCATTGTTTAGGTGAAACATTATGTTAACAATAATATGTAATTTATAGTAAATCTTATTTCGATTAGTTAAATAATCAATATTGTTAAATGTTTAATAATATATATTTTATTTGATTATATGATAATATTTAATGTTATTGTAATAATTTAGTTAATTTGTTTGATATTAATTAAGTTAATAATATTATTTATTATTATATTCAATTTTTGTTAAATTAAGGTTATTATTATTGATGATGTTAAGTTGTGTTAAATTTAATGTTACTTTTATAATATTTAATTTATACTGTGAGATTAATGTTAAATTTTTATGCGATCAACGTTATTATTTATTGTTATATCAACTTAGTTGTGATTAATGATGATTTTATTATTGATGATGCCGGTGGATCTGAGCCATCTGTTGATAACATAAATACATGGCTCGAGTTGACTGGTGGAGCAAAAGGGGGTAGAGTAGTTGGATTAGGTTCTTTGAGCAGAACTTACCAATTCCCTGGTTCGTCTTCTTCCACCCCACCAGCAGTCAGGGTAGAAATAAATCAGTTAACTCAAGAGGTGAGCCATTTGAAGGACTTATTGCGGCAAAGAGATCAGGATTTCAATGAACTTCAAGCAAAGCACACGCAAGAAATGAACGAGTTCCGCACGCAGCAAATGTTAATCATGTAGCATCTTCAGCTAGCCTACGCTCCAAGTTAGATTCTCCCTTCTATTTCTCCTCCTGATAATGCTTGAGATGGTGATGAAGGTGATGATTTCTTCGGTGACGATGATGATGATGAGGATGATGGTGGTGGAGGTTATACTTGAGATTGTGTACTGTTATTTGACTTACATTTTGATACTCGTTATATTTATTTTCTTGGTTATGTATGGTTATTGATATTTTAACATTTAGACTTGATGTTGATTTTATCTTTGATATTATTATTATGATTTCTTGTTGAATTTTTAATTTATTGATTTTATTGAATAGTTAGCTATATTTATGAGTATAGATGCCTGAAATTTGATATTAAAAACGATTTGAATGATTAATTGTTGATTAGGTTAGATGAGCAGGTATAAAAACAAGTTATATAGGAAAAAATGATCCAAATATATCAATAAAATTTTTAATTGTCGCAAAAATACATATTTGCTGTTAGCTACGAATTTTGCAACGAAAAAAATGATTCGTCGCAAATCTGTGACGAAAATAGGATTCGTCGCAAATTTGCGACGAACATAATTTTCGTCGCAAATTTGAGATGAAAATGAGTTTCGTCGCAGATCTGTGACGAATCCTATTTTCGTCGCAGATTTGCAACGAAAATTTTTTTTGTGGCTAAATTCGTCGCAAATTTGAGACGAATTTTGCGACAAAAAAATTTTTGTGGGAAATTTCTGCGACAAAAAATTAATTTTTCGTCCCAAAAATTTGCGACGACTTATTAGGGACGAAAAAAAATTTGTCGCAAAATTCGTCGCAAATTTGTTTTGGGACGAATTTTTCTTACGAATTTGTCGCAAATTTTGTTGCAAATTTATGATTTTTTTGTAGTGATTGTTAGGCATGATCTGCTAGAAATTTAAGATTTTGAACGAATTAATTTAAGATTTTGAATGGTTATGGTTTAGTATGTTTAATTGTTAGAAATTTAGGGTTGTTTTGTTAATTACTTTAATTGTTATAAAATTGTTGAATTTAGGATTTTTTTTTGGGGTAAAATTGTTGTTATAATTTAGGATTAATTTGATAAATAGTTTAATTGTTATAAAATTGTTGAGTTTAGGATTGTTTTGTTAAGTACTTTAATTGTTATAAAATTGTTGAATTTAGGGTTTTTTTTTTTTTTGTAAAATTGTTGTTATAATTTAGAATTGTTTTGATAAGTAGTTTAATTATTATAAAATTGTTGAATTTAGGGTTGTTTTGTTATAAAATTGTTGTTGCAATTTAGGGTTTAGTATGTTTAATTTAGGGTTGTTATAAAATTAAGTAAGTTTAGGGTTAAAATTTAGGGTTAAATTGAATGTGTTTAATTTAGGGTTATTATAAAATTGTTGAATGCATTATTTGAATTAAAAAAAAAAAATTGGGTTCTAATATATTTCATTTTGTTATTTAGAAGAAACAGTGGATATGGTGAGATTACTATGTTATATTAATGGTGATATTGTCACGGATGTGAATGAAGTTAGTTATAACTGTGGGTCTTCTAAGTTGATTGGGGTGAGAAATAATATCTCCTTTAATGAATTGGTGTATGCGATATGTAAGGATTTTCGGATCAATTTTACAACAAAACATGTGGAGCTTTATCATCGTTGTCCCATATCAAACAATCAAAGTAGGAATATATGGTATGAATTAGTATCGATTAGTGATAATGACGATATTATAAATTTGATGGAGTTTGCAAGGACCATGGGAGCAGATTTCACTCATGAGTTGTACATAAAATCTGTCGATAATGGAATGTCCTTGCATCAAGGATGTGATTACACAGATAATTATTCATGTATCGAATCTTGAGTGGTTTTTGCCTTGGCAGAAGTGGAGAATGACATAGATGAGGAAGAAACGATTGAAGAAGAAGCAGAAGATGAGGATAATGATGAAGATGAAGATGATGAAGAAGTCGGGTAGTGGTGGTGGTAGTGATAACAACGATTTAATGATTGGAACCTTCTCATTTCCTTATGCCCATGTCCAAATAGACGAGTCAATCCCCTTCATGACCACTGTCAGAGATGATGGTTATGTGACTTTCGAGAAAAAAAAAGTAGATTGAGAGGTGATAATATAGATTGGACAGCAATATATATGCAAAGGGATTAAGATTGTAGGTGGAGGTTACGTACTCATAGAACAAAACATGTTTGTGCTTTTGTCATTTCTATTGTTAACGGTCCACACACATGTATGAATGCTGGATTGACACAGGATCATAGACAGTTAGATTCAAATTTGATTACCCGACATATTCTTAACTATGTGAGGAAAGGTCCAAATGTCAAAATTTCTTTTTTGTAGACATTTATGACAGAGAGAACCACACGTACAATCTCACATAGAAGAGTTGGGAAGCAAAGAGAAAAGTCATGGAGATAGTATGTGAGAATTGAGATGATTCATACAAACAATTGCCTCAGCTATTGGATGCAATAACACAAAGGAATCTGAGGATACGAATTAGTTGGAAGTTGGGTTAGCCAAATACAAATAGTGAAAAGATACTTGAAACTGTCTTTTAGGCATTTACTCCTAATATCATGGTTAGAAATTGTAAACTATTGATCAGTGTAGATGAGACTCACCTCTATAGAAAATATAAGTACAAGTTGTTGATTGCATGCCATATGGATAGTGCCAATCACATTGTCTCATGGCTTTTGGGTTAGTTAATGGAGGGTCGCTTACTTCATGGTCGTGGTTTTTGTGTTGTATGTGAGATCATATTATTGGAGATAGGGAGAGTTTCATTTGCTTAATTTCAGATCGGCATAATGGAATAAAAGCAACAGTTGCTCATCCATAGTTTGGATGGGCACCTCCAAATACTGTGTGGCGATTTTACATGCGCCATGTTATTAGCAATTTCAACACGCGTTATAAAAATCAAATTTGTAAGAAAATTACCACCATAGGTGCGTTACAGCTATAACCTAAAAACTTTGAGGTATATATGGCAAGAATGAAGGAGATAAAAGAAGATGCTCCTGATTATTTTGTAAATATTGCCCCTGAATAATGGACTCTCTCTCATGATGGTGGATGTCGTTTTGGTTATATGACAATAAACATAAGTGAGAGTTATAATATCGTGTTAAAGAGTGTAAGAAATTTATCTATTTTAACCTTGTTGCTAAAGACTTTTTATAACTTAGTAAACTATTTCAAGACTTGATTGGGTGAGGCAAGAGCTGGAATTACAAGAGGAGAATGGTACACAAAGTATACCTTGGCCATGTTAGGGAAATCGATAAACACGGCTAATCTCCATACGGTTGTTACTGTTAGTATAGAGTATGGGATATTTGAGATAGAAACAGATCATAGACAAACACCGTATGGCCACAAAGGAGGAAATAAACATATTGTGGATATGAGAGATAAACATTACACATGTATGAAATGACAAACATATAGAATTCCTTGCTTTCATGTAGTTATTGTATTATCATAGACGATGGCTGATGTGCATATGATTGTCGGGAAATTGTATACATGGGAACACCAACTTAGGGTTTATGAGAATCATTTCATGCTGATAGGAGACATATCCGATTGGCCTGTGGGTTCGTATCCAATTATCATTCCCAACGTATCACTTCGATGTCAAAAAAAAAAAAATCTAAATCATCTTGATATCACAATGAAATTGATATTTGAGAATCATTATCGCGTACATTATGTGGGAGTTGCAATGCAGAAGGTTACAATTGGAAGAGATGCATGGGGTAAATGAGGTGTGGTCAACAAGGACACAATCAAAGACATTGTCTGACCCAAACCAATGATTCTTGATTGTGTTTGTATTTTAAGTGTAATTCTTATATTTCTTAGTGTACCGGCCATCATTGTGTATTTGTGAAACATTTAATGTACTCGACATACATTTACTGTACTAAGTGTTGATTATTTTACTAACTTTCGTTTTTCTTTATGTTGATCATTGTGTTTGTATTTTAACTAACTTTCGTTTAATCATTCTGTCATTTAATCAAACATTTTGGTACACATTCAATATAACTCATATTTTGTCATTTAATCAACTATTTCTCTCATTATCATTTCACTAACTTTCGTTTTCCTTTATGCCTCAGATGGATCCTGAACCGACTGATCAGACCATTCTATATTTACAATGAGGTCATCGTTCATCCAAAGTTTGGGATGGAGAGGACCAAACCTGGCTCATTTGTTATCATCGTGAGGTTGTTCTATGACGTTGGGACCATGGTCATATTGACCACCAGGTTCTCCCTTTTTGGAGCAGTCAAGGTTTCTGGGAGTCGCTCAGCTTCGTTTCATTTAGCTTGACTAGCATCTGATCACAGCAATAGTTGAGAGATGGAGATAGGAGACTCACATGTTTCACATGTCACACGGTGAGTTTATTGTCACACTCCAAAACGTAAAGGTGGGATACCAGTGGTGGGTAGATCGACGGGGATTTTTTGGGCTGATGAGTGTGAGCGACTATTAGGCATTAGGCCACCATGTTCTGCATTTAAGAGCGGATCGTTGAGTATGACGTGGTTGAGTAAGTTTTTTGTTGACTTGTTCGTGGATGTTGATGATGTTTATATTTTACAATGAACACGGGCATATATTTTGATATTGATAGGGGATGTGTTGTTTTGTGATAAAACAACACACTATGTATATTTGTAGTATTTATTACTTTTAGAGGATTTGAGTAGTTTTGGTCACCGTGGTTTGGGTTTAGCATGGTTGGTATATTTGTATAGATAGTTGTGTATAGGTTCGCACGTTGATTCACGTGAAATATGTGGGGCTCTTATCCTTTTGCAGATTTGGACATGAGAGAGATTTCCTTATGTTGCTCCCATTAGACAATCGATTAGGGAGGACGATAGTCCACTCGCTTTGCAGTGGAGGGGACGATTTGATATCACTACCCTCCCTATACATGTAGTTAGAGCATATAGGGAGGCGTTTGATAGGCATAGGTCTGATTAGGTAATCTAGTTACCATATACTAAGGATGTTTTATCTTCTCTTCCCGACTATTGTCACGAGGGTAGAGATGTTTGGCATGCCCAGGTACTTTTGATCTGTTTTAGTATCATTAAGTGGCATTTTCCGAACAGAGTCATCTACCAGTTTGGAGGCATGCAGTACATTCCCATTCTTTGTGACATAGAGAATCGTCTCCACGAAACTATGACACATGGTCCGCAAGATATTGATTGGTCGATGGAGCACGTACGTTATATTGATATTTGGACAGCACGACATGACCATTTAGTTTTACTAGACATGTCCTTTGGACCAATAGTTGATCTTACCTATGCCTCCTGGTTTCGCGCCATTACCCGTCGTTACATAGGTCGCCGGGAAGCTTACTTGAGGTACGTGATAAGTTTTCAGTTTGTTCATTTTTTATTTATATCAATAATCTATATTTGTTTTTTTAACTTATATATATATATATATATATATATATATATATATATGTTTTTGTAGTGGGATACCTTACACCAAATTCGAGAGTCTACCGATGTTGATGACATGCATGTGATGGTGAATAAAACTATTTCGGTCTTGGCTAATGATATGGCACATATTTTGAAGACGAGACCAGATAGAGGTGGTGACGATGGAGAATGTGATGATAGATGACGTCAACGATGAGGAGAGAGAGCATGTCATAGCGCTTCGCATATGCATTACCACCATATTCTTAGTCCTCCACATCTCAACATCCACCAAACGTCGCAGGGCCTTCGAGCGGATACGTAGAGTCCTCATATTTCTTCACACCTGAGGTTGATGATTTGCCTCATGTTTTGACTCCAGGTGCTCCATATAGGAGAGCTCGTCTTGATGTTCACATGGATGAGGGGTTGACACAGGTTCAAAGAGATAATGCCCCACCACTGTTCCATGTATCCCCTCCAATTTTTTTTAACCCCCAGCACGATGATGTAGGTCATTCCCAGATCTCACAGATAGATGATCTGAAACTTGTATATCATGATGCTAGTGTAGATGATAGATCACATATTGGTGTTAGACATTATAATAGGAGAAGACAAAGAATTTGAATTTAGTATACTCTATATTTTCATATATTTTGTTATATTAATGAAAATCATATTTTATTTTACTAATTATTGTATTTTCAATTATTTTATTTTATTTGTTGCTTTTGTTGTGCCGTGTTGGTGAGAGATTTGTTAGAATATGAGTTTGGATATGAATTTAGTTTTGATATGAGTTTGGAGATAAATTGGTATATGTGAATTGAAATTTGAATTGAATATGAGTTTTATTGGGTTTTGTTCGGTTTAGATATGTGTTTGATTTTTGGTTATAGGGTTTTGGTATTGTGGTAGATAAATTTGGTTTCTGTGCAAGGTTTTGCTATTGTGATGGTTGTATGATTATTGTTGGGGGTTAAAACACATAGGTAAAATGTTAGGTCTCGAGTAAAGACGGTTGGTTGAATTTTAAAGACTCAACCAACAATGTTGGTCAAAATTCAAAATTTTGGGTCAATTCCCGAATTTGTTTGCTTCATAGCTTTTTTTAAAATTTTTTTGAGTCAAATCTGTACTTGACTCCTATATCACTTCTCTTTCCTCTCTCCACCATCTATCAAGTTTACCTCTCTTCTCTCTCACAAGTGTCCTACGACAACTCTGCTTTTTTTTTTTCTCTTCCTCCGTCGTCGGTTTTCTCATCTCTTACTTCCTCCATCAACAACCCTCTTCTCTTTCTTCGGTTTTCTCGAACAAGATATTGAATGGTAAGTCTTGGTTCCCTCTTTTCTCTCTATGTTCTCCTTTTCTTTTAGGTTTTCTCAGTTGGTCCGATCAATATGTCGTTCCTTTCCCCGCTCAATACTACCGTTTCCTCTCTTTGACATTTTTTGTTTTTGAAAACTTTTCATCTTTTTTTTTTGAAAAACCCTAATTTTAATTTCTGAAATTAGTAGAATTTTGTGTTGTTTTGTATGAGGCGTGGTGAATTTGAAAGTTTGAAAATTTTTTGGTCAACATTGTCACTTGTGAAGTAACTATTAAATCTACCCAACAAAATTAAAATCATGTATTAAAATAAAAGTTTCAAAAATCAAATATATAAGATAGCTAGTTTACAATTATTTAGTAAAATCACATAAAATGTTTAGGGTAAATTCCAATTATTGCATTGAAAATAAAATACATATATATATATATATATATATATATATATATATATATATATATATATATAATGTACATTTTGGGGTCTCTTGAAAACTATTTTTGCTCTTGTAGGTAGCATGATGCTATTTATTTATTTATTTTTTTATGTCACAAGTGATAAAAAGTTATCATATATAACAATGATTTATATCACAGTTTCAAACTAGGGTCCAACCATTAGATTGGTCAACTGAAATCGTGGTTATTAGATAACAATTTCCTTTATCCAAGATAACAGTTTTAGATTTCCATTTTAACTCACAAAACTCTGCTCCAGTACGGTTTTGAAAAGTTTAAGTAAAACTATAATCCAAAATGATGGTTTTAAAAGTGTTATTTAGTAAAATGATTTTAGTTATAAAATTCGGGGGCCCAAATCTTGCCTTCCATTTCTCACCCATGTATACAAACCATCTATTCAATTTCACTTATCCATGCAATTTAAATCTTCAGACCATCTTTCCATCGAAACAATATCAAACAAAGGAATTAGGAGACGTGCTCAAGTGAATACAAATGTCAAAGCAACCAAAAACGTACAAATACATATCAACCACGAGTCACACAAAATCTAAAATATTAGTTTATGCACTTGTTCTTCTTGTTCTTATCAGTTCATGGGGCTCCTCATCCATCAGTAAAGAGTCATCACGTGCTTGTCTGGGCTCCTCTTACTAGGCTATGAGGGCCTCTCTTGCACCGTGTCAACTGCAAAGGAAATATCTTAAAATCCTTGAGAAAGTTTTATGAAGAACCCATGAGAAAAACCTCTTCCAAGATGATGATTTGCTCTTAGATCTACCATGTCGAATATACACATGCTGTATATAGGCAGTAGAGGTGCTCGTGGAGGTGTTGGAATCTCTGTCTTGGAAAGAAGTGTGGCAAATCATCCGTATTATATCAAACTCACGATATACGAAATCCCTTATCTAATCGTAATCCCTTATCTAATACATGTGTTGTGATTAGCAATGGTCATGAGAGAAACCTCTATACGAAAGTAATATCCACCGGAATATAGAGGTTGCCTATGTGTAACGTCATTAACGTATGTAACAACAGATTTCTTGAGTGAAAACAAATATGGAATAGTAACCGAATCCATAAATTCATGAAATTTAAAAAATAATTTATTTATCTTAATATTAATCACGAGTTTCTTATATAATTAGACTGTCACTCACAGATTGCAAAATCTAAGTTATGAATTAATTGAATTGAAACAATGGTATCATCATTCACTGAAATCACATCCATAAACCTCCATTAACTATATTTGGTACTACTTTAAAATTTAAAGACTTAGGCTGAGTTCCTTCTTCCATTCATGTCCTATATATCCGTTATTTCAATAACTCAGCAAAAACATGGATTCTCGATATTTGTTTGCTATTTCTTGCCTTCCATTGAAGAATTCCAAAGATCGTTAGAATCCATCACTCGCTTGGTTGGATAGCCATGAGATTATTTCACGAGGCTATTGTAGGTCCTGGACAAGTTAGTGGTTATGAAATCCAAATCTTTAATCACCATCATAAGCAAGTTTCCATTTCTCTTTTTGTACTGTATCTAGCCATATTTTGAAATTTCATTTCTTCTTCATGTTCAAAACAATAACACAGTAGGTGATAAAATTTGCAGAGCTGGTTTTCTGCCCCAGGAGCATACGATTGTCCCTTTATATAGAAGGAGAGCGCAGTAAGGAAATAGAATCTACATGCATGGTCCCTCTCTTGTCTCAAGAAAAGGAAACCATACTAAACTACTATATTGTATAGTAGGTCTATGGCATTGCTCAATTGAAAACTATTATAAAATTAGAGAGATTGGGAGAGGAAGACCGAGTCTAGTCAAGGACAATAGAACGCTGGTGATTTAGCTGCAATCTTGCTTATCAAGAAACGAATATCATGGCATTTACTATTAATTTTTTTTGGGTGTTTTACTCTCTCTAACATGAGGTTATTGGGAGGGTGCTTGAAATTATTTATAAACCGGTCAAGTTTGCTTATAAGTTAAAATTAAAATTATAATTGTTTGGTAACTAAAATTTATAAAAATATTTATAATCCCAAAAACTACTTATAAATTAAAAAAACAATAACTTCTCCCACCAACTATTTCATTTTGCTACTTTTAAGTACAACTTAAATAAATTATTTTGACCAATAAAAATATATTTTCTCCATTTTGTATTTAACAAAAATTATAATTGTACCTCATTTTATGTCTACTATGATTTTTTCTCTATTTTATATGGTTTATAAACACTTATTTTACCAAACAGTTAACTATTTTTAAATAACATTTATCTAAACAAATAATAATTTATTTTTTGAAAAAACTAAAAGAGACTTATAATCTAAAAAGTTGTTTATAAACACTAAATGCTTATAAGCAGTATTTTTTAAACAATTCCAAATGACCTCTAGATTAATACTAGTTATTCCTGCACGCTAATGCGTGGGGTGCCTACAAAATATAAATGGTATTTTTTTATTATACAAATATTTTTTAGATCTATAATTAACTAAATATCTAAAAAAAAATTATCGTCAAAATCAGGAAAAAATACGATATATATCAATAACAAAAAAGTTTAGCATCTAGAGTTCTAAAAAAGACTATCTAATGAGATAAAAAAGAGTAATAAATAGAGTAAAAAGGTAACAGAAATAAAAAAAATGACCATTTGTGGGGCAAAAAAATAAAAGGAGAAAACCTATTAAAAAAGACCAAAGAAATCAAGATGAAAAAAATTATGATTTAGAAATAAAGAAACGACCATTCATGAAACTTAAGACAAAATGAAAAGGCAAAAACCTATGTTCAAAAGAGAAAGGACTAAAAGTAAGAAAATGGTAAAAAAAAAAATAGCAAGGATCTGAACGGAGAAGTGAGATAAAAAAAGAAAAAAAATTAATATCTAAAAAAGACTGTTGGTCCCTGTAACAACCAAGAAGGGGGATAAAATTGGTTGTCCCAAATTCGGTTTTTTTAAAATTTATCTAACTCCACTTAGATCTAGTTTAATTCTATGGCCAATCTATAACATATGCAGCAAAAATTAAAAGAGAGAGTGAGAGACAAATCTAGTTTATAGTAGTTCGGCCTCATGAATACATCCATTCTTCTAGCCAAGCAAGTCAGAATCTAGCAACTTGTTAGTTTTCATTATGATCCAAGATTACAATATGCAATCACTTATTGATTTTTGATTTTCACACCATGAAAATAGTTTCACCTAACAATGGAAGACAACACATTCAATAACTCACTCACAAAGCACACTCACAACTCAACATTCTATGCTCAATCAAAGGATTACAAGTAAGAAAATATAATGACAGTAGTAGGTTTTTCAAGCCACAAAATGCAAAACTTTGTCTTGGTTTTTTAAGGTGATGTATTATCTTAAAGATGTAGCTGCTATACGACTATATTATTGTAATTTCAAAACTCATAATTTTGTAGTAAAAAAAAACCCCCAAAGTTACTAGAAACAGCACTAGTAACTTCTGTGGTAACACTCCTGAAAAATTGACTACAAGTCCTCTTTAATTTATGAGATTTACCAACAGCAAAAATTTACTTTTGAAGTTTAAATACCCCTCTTGACATCTTCACAAATTATTTTGAATTTATCCATATGATAGCTCTTGTGAAAAATTCAAAATGCTCTCCAAACAATCAGCCACAGTTCAAAAAATAAGTAAACAATCAGCTGACTTTACCCATTTGTTTCTCCACCAAAATCTCAAAATATTTATACCATAAATCATCGTATCTGCTATCCAACAATAGTACTATAGTATATAATTATTAAATTCAAAAGTTCTTAACTAATGGTGAAGATATTGAAAGTCAAATTCCAACAATGGTACTATAGTATAGAATTATTAAATTCAAAAATTCTTAACTAATGGTGAAGATATTGAAGGTCAAATACCCCTTGAGAATCAATTTCAGAAAAATATTTCTGCTCTAAAATATGAGTAACTAATCAACTTTAAGTTAATTTTTCTCTAATATATCCGCGAGATTTTTGTGCTGTGAAAACTTAAAATTGAAGTTGCTCACACCTTTTTTGAAATATAGTTTTCGGATTTGAAAATACCTCAACATACAAGTAAATATAGTTATCCAAATATACCCCAATGATCATGTTTCATCACTTGGAAAAATTTCAAAATGTTGGAATGTCAAGTGTCCTCTTATTGTGAGATCTTATATAAATATATATATATATATATATATATCTAGACTCAATTATAGGTTAAATATACACTACAAAATAAGAGCACTATTCAGACGATCAAAAACTGTTAGCAAAATACATCAAAACCGTCAGTAACACTTTCTCCAACGGATAGAATATCAGTTGAGTATACACAAATTGGGATAGGTGTATCCTGATGGTTTGTGTAACCATTGTAGCATTTCATATATGTATTGCGACGGTAAAAGAGTGAGTGTTGGTAAAATTAGTGATTTTATCGTCAATTAATAGGGTGTTAGAAAATATTAAGATTTTTATTATCGATTATAATATATTACGAGATGTTATTACTTTTATCGTCTGTTACCATTATATGAGGAAAAGTCACTGATTTTATCATCGGTTACCATATTTTATGAGATGTTACTATTTTTATCGTTGGTTACATTAAATTAGGAGAGTTTACTGATTTTATCATCAATTATCATATGTTACGAGATGTTACTACTTACATCGTCGATTACCATCATGTTAGGAAAAATCACTACTTCCATCGTCAGTTACCAATAAGTTAGGAAAGGTTACTGATTTATCATCGGTTATCATATATTATCATATGTTACGACTAGTTACGTTCATCGTCTGTTACCATTCAGTTAGGAAAAGTTACTGATTTAACATCGATTACCATGTGTTACAAGATTATACTACTTTCATCGATCGTTACATTGAGTTAGGAAATGTAATTGATTTTATTATCGGTTACCATATATTACGATATGTTATACTTTTATCAACGGTTACATTGAGTTAGGAAAAGTAATTGATTTTATCACTGGTTATCATATATTATAACATGTTATACTTTCATCGTCGGTTACCATTGATTTAGGAAATGTTACTAATTTTATCATCGGTTACCATATGTTACGAGATATTACTATTTTTATCGTCAATTACCATTGAGTTAGGAAATATTACTAATTTATCATCAATTATTATATGTTACGAGATGTTACTACTTTCATCCGCGGTTAGCATTGAGTTAGGAAATGTTATTGATTTTATAATCGGTTACTATATGTTATGAGATATTACTACTTTCATCGTCGGTTACTATTGAATTGGTTATCAAGTTTATCATGTGTTAGAAAATGTTAATAACCTTTATCATCGGTTAGTAGTAGTGTTAGGAAATGTTATTCTCTTTTTCTTTGGTTTCCATGTGTTACCAAATGTTACTACACTTTTAACTTTTATATTAGTTACACTAGTGTTAAAAAATGTCACTATTTTGTATCGTTGATTCAGAGATAGAAAATTTTACTACCTTTTTGGTTGGCTTACATATGTATTACTTTATCCTCGGTTACTTAGTGTTAGGAAATATTAGTATTTTTATAGTAGGTTACTATGTGCTACCATGAACATATGTGTTAGGAAATATTATTGTTTTTATGGTTATTATTATTTTTAAGGTACCATATGTTTGGAAGTAATAGGTTATCATGTATTAGAAAATGTTAGTAGCTTTATTGTAGGTTATCATGTTTTGTTATCTTTTTGTGTTACTACTTTTAACAATTTGTTACTATCCAAGGTTACAACATGTTACTACCTTATTATCAATGGTTACCATGTCTTAGAAAATATTACAATTTTTTATCATCGGTTACTATAGTATTAAGAAATAGTCTGAAAAATCACATGGCACAAGTGTTAGGAAAATTACAACCTTGTATTGTCATTTACCCACCTCTTACCACAAGTTAAGTTACCAATCTTTTACACAAGTTTTAGTTATCAGAAGTGATAGGAAATCACTACATGATATGATATCAATAATTACATCAATAATGGCATAGTTTTAAATCAAAGAGGGTATAAAATAATTACAAAAATAATATAAATATTATTAGAATTGTATTAATATGCGAGATTGACTAATACATTAGATTGAGTAATACATGTAAGATCAAAAGAAAAAAAAGATTCCTTTCCCATAACAACATGTCTTCTGCTAAGACGGTGAAACCAAAAATGAAATAAAAAACATATCTTCTACTAAGATGGTGAAACCAAAAATGAAACAAAAAATATTCACTTTGATCACAAAAAATATTATCATCACAAAATGAAGGGCACAATCCCACCATAATTCCAAAACTAAGTAGAGCAGTGACCAACTAGTTTATCACAATCTTTCTTCCTATCGATCTATTAATAAAAAAGTGAAGTTAATATAATTAGATAGTGACATTGTAAAGAATGGTTAAAAATGAAAACATTACCCTGTGGGATGGAGTCAGGTGTTGATAATGATGGATGATTTCTATGTGCACTACTAGTATCTGGTATCAGAGGAACTAACAATATAAATAATTTGGATTATTATTGAAAGATAAATAGTAAGATTATGTGACCAGAGAAATGACATTCATACCTGAACACCAGCAATAAGCCTTGCTTCATTAACCAGGTTCATCAATTCATTTTGGTGTCCACTTCTAGCATGTGTAGTAACATGCATAAGAACATTGCTGACCAAATAACTAAGATTGTGATTTTGTTCCATTAATCGTTCCATCATCATAGTTATATGTTCGTTCTCAGCTCTAGTTGAATGCACACGCGGAATTGTAACCTTTCCTACACATCTAATTCTTTCCTTTGAATCGGGCCCTTTAACTTAAGATACAATATCACTTTTCCAAAATAAATTAGAACTTTCTATTAGCACTTCTTCGGTAGACTCCATTCCACTCTTCATCATTTTCTATAAGAAGTAAAAAGTAAAGTGATTAAATATCAATGTCGCATAAATAAATCAATTAGAATTACATAAAAAAATAATCATCCATACCACAAGTTCTGATACTTTTGTAGAAACTAAACTACCATCTAATCTGTTTGTAATATAAAGTTCAGCTCTAGAAGGTTTCCTCCCAGATTGTGTCATCTATAATGAAAAAACAAACCACACTTTGAAATATTACGTGACTAAAATTAATTTTAATTAATTACAAGTAAATGAAATATGAATTCTTTATACCTTCTCATGTATGAACTTTGCAAATGATTTCGATCCTAAATAATGTGGATCAGTCAATTTTGAGTGACATTTTGAATTTCTTTTACTAATTTCATAGCACAAAGAAAAAAATATCAGAATAACAAGTGAATTATATAGTGGATTGCATTTGTACCTTTCCTTTATCACTCAACCAGAAACTAACAAGCTCCTTGTATTGATTTGGATCAACTCTTTCATCTTCTATTCTCTTGACATTTTCATCTATTCCAAGTGATTCATCAAACCATTTTGATTTCAGAGAATTTTTAAAACTCTTACATTTTTCAGAAAAATTTCCAATAACTCATTTTTTAGTGTCATTTCTGAGTGGCTTGAAAGTAATCTTTGACTATACTTAAAATAAAAGAAATACGTAAGAAATAAAATTAGATATATCAGCCTTTTCATCTACCCATTGAGTAATAAAAATAGATTACTAAATACCTGTACAATGTTCTACATGTCAACTTTATACTCCATTGGTATTTCGCGCCAAGTTTTATAGTTTATTGGAGCAATGGCATGCACTCTAACTATAGAGCCAAGAAATCTGGTAAAAATTGTACCATCAATTCCTATTGGTTGATTTAATTCGTTCATTTCAACCAGCATGCACTATCCTTTTTCTAAATCCCAAACATCTTGATAGTGGGTTGGGCCTCTACATTTCTTGACAACTGCTAAAAAAAATAAAAAATGGGTAATTATTTGATACCATGTCAATGTGAAATCTCAAATTGAAATGATCAGTAATCTGGGGTAACATATTTGCAAGATTGGTTTTCTTCAGATTGAACTTGATGGGATTGTTGTGATTCTTCACGATCAACTACAATGCTCATCCGGCGTTTAGTTCATCCCATAGTCGAAGGAAATATTTAAAATTTTTTAAATACTCATCAAATAGTAGATCGCGTCTAGTGTGTTTAGCTGAAAATCTTTTTGTTGAATTAAAATTTCTATTAAATTTGAGAGGTTTGAGAAGAGCTTTGAAGGGAAGAAAAGTTTCGAAGTTAATTAATATATTTGGAATTAGATTTATAGAGAAAATTGCAAAGGCCGTCAATTTCAAAACCCACAAATTTCAAAGCCCGCCATTTTTTTCTGTAATTTTTTTTCATAAGATTTACCCGCTCTTTTTTCATTACTTGTGCTTTTGTTTACCCGCCTTTTTTAAATTACAATCCTTATCTTTGTTTAGCCATTACCTGTGTCTCATATTTTCTATAATTTTTGTCATTTCATATTTTTCATATTTTTAATTGGTCTTATGTCTTCTCTTTAAATTGATTTTATATAATTTTTACAACTAGAATAATTTTATATAATTTTTACAAGTGAAATTTTATGTAACTTAAAATGTAGTAAAAACTCTACTTAAATTAAAATTTATTATTATATTATTTTCAAATTAAATTGCAAATAAATAAATAGCAATGTATAATAATATAGTAATTGCAGATAAATAAATACTAATATAAAAGAAGAATATATAATATAATACTATTTTATATATATAGTCTTTAATTACCAATATATATAATATATATTAATATCAGTAATTCAGTAATGTGTAGTAATGTATAGTAATATATAGTAATATATAGTATTAATATATAATAGTAGTATGTAGTTTGTAGTAAGCGGGCACCCGTGTAAGGGGATGGGCGCCGGGCTCCCACTTGCACGGGCGCCCGTGCATGGGGCAGGCGCCAAGCCCTTGCGTGCACGGGCGCCCGGGCATGGAGGCTGGTGCCAGGCCCCTGCGTGCGCGGGTGCTCGCGGATGGGGGCTGGTGCTTGGATCTTGATAATTAATATTAATTCATATATTTTTTTAATTTTTCTTTGATAATTAATTATATTATATAGTATTCATAATTACTAATAATTAATAATGTAATTAATAATATATTATTATCTAAACTATTGCTACATTTGATAATTTGATATTTTGTGCATTCTATGTAATGCAATTTTAGGACTTCATACTACCTATCACTTGTTACTATACTTGATCACTTGTTATAATAATACTCATCCGGTGTATTGAAAATATTTAAAATTTGTTATTTAAAATTTTTTAGTAGATAGTGTTTAGAGTATATTGAAAATTTAGTTGAAAATATGTTTAATTGAAAATAAAGATGAGTTAAAATTTTTAGGATTTTGAGAGTTTTGAGTGAAACAAAAGCTTTGAGTTGAGTGAAAGAAAAGTTTTGAGGGAAAGAAAAGAAAAGTTTTAAGAGAATGAACAATATTGAAGTTAATATAATATATTTATGTTTAGATTACAAACCCATCAATTTCAAACCCCGCCTTTTTTTTATCCGCTCTACTTCTCTTTTGTCATATTTTACCCACCTTTTTAATATTACAATTCTTACCATTACCATGCCTCATATTTTTCTTTTTCATACTTTACCCGTCTTTTTTACATTACAATCCTTACCACCACTACGTAGGCAGTTCATATTTTTTATATTTTTAGTCATTCACAAGTCTTTTCTTAGGTTAATTTTATATAATTTTTTTAACTTGTTACCATGTAATTTCATACAATCTTTTCAATTTTTACTAACTTAAAATATAGTCCAAATGCACTTAATTTAAAATTTATTAATAGATTATTTTCAAATTAAATTTTTACAATCAAAACCTAATTTAATTTTTTATGAGATAGTATTCACTTTTTATCACTTTATTACTACTTATTACTTATTACTATGCATAACAGTTAATAATAAAATAGATAAGACTTCACTAGATTTTTCATCTACTCGTATCCATTCTATACAAATTAGATGCAAATTAAAAAAATATATAGAATATATTTATAACTTGTGATATTAAATGCAAATGGAAGGCATGATATGATATAAAGTGCAAAAGTAAGCAAAAAAGCAATCAAAATAAATAATAGAGTTGAAAAATATTTTTAATTGATTAAAGTAATTAATTAATTAATTAACTAATTAACTACCGTGTCTTTAAATTAAATATCAACTTTGAAATTCAAAATAATATTAATGTTGTCATTCTTTTTTTTAATTTATATATAATTATATAATATTCATAATTTAATTAAGTTTACACTAAATTAATTATTTTAAATATTATTCCTATATATTTAACTTCTATTTTAAATTGGTATTTTAAATTAACAATTGGAGTTTAGTAATATATAGTAATGTGTATTAATGTATAGTAATATATAATAAAATATAGTAATAAATAATTGTAATATATAGTATTAATATTTAGTAGTATGTAATAGTAATATATAATTTTAATAGTGATTTAATATTAATTATAATTATAATTGTAATTAAAAAATTATATTCGGATATATAATAATATAATAACAGGTTGTAACATGTAGTAATGTACATAGCACTGGTGTTTCCATCCCGGGCACCCGCCCAACATACACGGGCACCAGCTCTTCTTTATTTTTTTAAATTTTTTTATTGATAAATTTTACGACTTATTACTTAACTTATTACCTATTATTATCATATGTTCTCATGTTTTATCACTTGTTACCATCTATTATAACCATACTACTCTATTATTACTTTTTATCATATTATTATTATTTGTTGTCATACATTATAACCATAGCAATAAAATAATATCAATTCATATAATGTATTATTAGCTCTTGTTATCACTTATTATTTCTTATCTTAAATGCTTTATATTATAAACCAAAAGAAGAATAGAGAAAAAACAAATTAATGATCATATAAATGAAATGTCATTGCATTGCATTACATTTCATATGTATATGCATCCCATCCTACTCTATCAACCTCATCATCATCATCATTCATGTTTGTTAATTCATCTCCTCTATCTTCATCTTCAAGATTAGTCCAAACCCATACGTGATTGTCTGAGGGGCTATTTTCTGAATTTAGATGTTAATTTATATTTTCATCACCTATATCAAATTCATCTCTGACTTTGACATGTTTTACAATAAGTCATCCTTTATGTCTTTTATCAGCTACCTAAAATACCTTTTTTACTTGGGATGCCAACACATAAGGATCATCTAGTACATCGGCACCCGTATGATTCAGATAGGAGAAATTCAAAAGTGTTGAGCCAAATCTATCCTTCTTATATCCTCGTTGTAGATCGACCCAATCACACCGAAATAACACAAAAGTATACATCTCATTATAGTTTATTTGAATAATTTGCCATAAAATTCCATAATAATTAACTTTACCTTCAGTGGGCCTTTTATCCTTGGCACTTGCATAACTAATGTCATCCACAGCCACAACAACACCTGAATTCTGGGTTTGAAGGCACTTTTCGTGATCTTTTACATGAAATCGATATTCATTGATTACATATCCATTATAATTTCTAACCAATGGATCTGGTCCACGAGCAATCCATTTAACTTCATCTGTAATCTCTCCAGGGTATTTTGGATTCGTAACCTAGAAAATAAATCATATAGATATAATAATTTAATAATCTGGAAAAGAAATCATGTAAATGTAATAATTTAATAACACTAAAAATGATAACCTATTGATACTTACACGATGACTAAACCAGGTATTAAAGTCTTTGCTATGAAGTTTGTCAATTTGGAAAGTATTTAATTTCTTCCCCCGATTTGTTCTTCGAACATGTTGCATATGTTCCCTTCGTATGAAACAATAGACATTAGGGTTTAAAATTGATATACATTATTATTATAATATTATGACAATGTATTCTTACAGTCTAAATGAGGCAATCGATTCACTGTTGAATAGTATATATCTATGGCATTGCTCCAATGATTTCTCATCAAGACAAATTCGAGATATTCTTTTTCTTTTTTGTCTTTTACGTATTCTTATTCCCAAAGGTCTTCCAATAGTGCTTCTCCAAATGCAATGTGATTGTCATTATTTCACAATAGACGATTAAACCTTATTTCAACTCCGTCTAAATATTTTGAATAGAACAGTAAGCACTCATTTGCTATGTACCCTTCCGCGATTAAACCTTCAAGCCGTACTCTATTACGTATATAGGACTTGAGTTGAAGCAAATATCTGCACACAATATTACATACAATAAATATATATACATGGTACTTGTTAAATAAAATTAGTATGATTGTTATATAAATTTACCTTTCAACTGGATACATCCACCTATATGGTACTGGTCCACCAATCCTTGCTTCACTTGTCAAGTGCACGATCAAGTATATCATGCTGGTAAAAACTGAAGGAGGGAAAATCTTTCATGTTCACACATAATTTGTGGAACTAATGCCTCTAGTTGTTCAAGTTCTCATGGGTCAAGTACCCTAGAGCAAAGATATTTAAAAATGTTGCAAATTTTAATTATAACAGAGGCAACATTATCGGGCAGTGATCCACAGATTGCTATGGAAATAAACTCTTGCATTAAAATGTGATAATCATAACTATTTAAACCTATTGGCTTTCGCTACTTGAGTTGAACACATATGGAGATATTAATAGAGTACTTATCTGGAAGTTTTAAATTCTTCAAAACTTTAAGAAATACAACTTTCTCCTGCAAGGTCATTTGGTAACAAGCTTTAGGCAGAAATAGGTTCGTAGAGTTAAGTTGTCTACGTACATGTAGATCCTTTCTTATTCTCATCTCTTCAAGATCAAGTCTAGCCTTATAATTATCTTTAGACTTTCATTCTTGTCTAAGAATTTTACCAACAATTATATCAAAACAATTTTTCTCCGTAAGCATCATGTCAATATTGTGTTTGATTAAACCATTCTCCCAGTAAGACAAATCAAACAATATACTTTTTTTTTCCATCCTAGCATTTCATTGGTGCTTGTTGAGTTAATCTCATCTAATTCTTGCAAAACATCGACTTCCGTTTTTTGTTTGAGAGCAACTCTAAATTTCTCTGTCCCATCAAAACAGTATTTATCATATATGAATGGATGTGTTGACTCCAACCATCTTCGATGTCCCATATAACAATACTTTCGGCCATGATATAACCATTGAGAACATGTATATTATCTACATATTGGACATGCATATCTACCTTTAGTACTCTATCTAGACAAATTAGCATATGTAGGGAAGTCATTAATAGTCCATAACAATGCCGCATGTGTTTTAAATCTTTCACCAACTGAAGAATCATAAGTATTTACTCCTTTGTACCACAATTCTTTCAGTTCCGCCACCAGTGGCTGCATATATACATTTATCTTACCACCAGGACTTCTAAGACCAGGAATAAGTAATATGACTATAAAGTTTATAGATTTCATGTACAACTAAGGAGGTAGATTATGTGGTATCATTAGCACTGGCCAAGTGCTATATGTAACATTCATTGTTTTGAATGGATTGAAACCATCTGCCGCTAATCCTAATCGAATATTTCTGGGTCATCAGAGAACTTAGGATACAAAGAATCAAATCTTTTCCATGTAGGTAAATCTGCCGGGTGTCTTAAGACTCCATCCTTTATTCTCTTCTCATAATGTCATCTCATCAAAGAAACAGTTTTGTCACATGTAAATAGTCTTTGCAATCTAGGAATCAATGGAAACCATCTCAATATTTTGTGGGGTGTTTTTTTTTTAACATCTTGAGGTCCTTAATTTCCATCAACTTGTTCTCTATTTTATTTTCATCTAGAAGCACCGCATATATAACATGCATCATCTTTATCTCTGTCTTTCCAGTATAACATGCAATCATTAGAACAAGCATGCATTTTCTCATATCCCAATCCTAAAGTTGAGATAGCTTTCTTCACTTGGTGGCAACTATTTGGTAATATGTTTTCAGGAGGCAACAATTCTCCTAAAAACTCTAACAGTAATGAAAAGGATTTATTGGTTCACCCAGACAAACACTTTAAATAGTTAAGTACACAATAGTTGTAAGCATGTTATATTTAGAATTTGGATATATTGTTTTTTTTTTTTTTTTGCATTTTCAAGTAATTCATGAAACTTATCTGAAGTTGGGTCAGTTGGTTGAGGTGCATGAGAAATTGATTCAGGATTATGTAAATCTATAAATACATCATGTAACATGCCAAACATGTCATGATCAAAAAGACTATCATTACTATTACTATTGAATGGATCATGGTAAGATGGATCATGGTTGGTATCCTCCGATGCATGAGATTTAGACTTTTCATTACTCTCTCCATGAAATATCCACTTCTGATACCCACGTTGAAATCCATGGCGTAACAAGTGATTGAATACCATGTGTGTAGGAAATCTCAATGTGTTGAAGCATTTAACATAAGGACATGATATCTTGCCATCCATAGATTGAATATTTCATAATGCGAATTCAAGAAAGGTATTAACTCTGCCAATATATTCATCACTTCCTCTTGATTTAGAATACATCCATGACCTCTCCATTATTTTACAGAAGCTAATATAGAAATATTAGAGAAATGTTTGTATATAAATGAAATAAAAAATAAAATAAATAAGGATGATTGGTTTTGGCGCTATAAAAAAAAGCAAAATGTTTTTGGCGTGAATTTTGACGCCCGAAAATTATTAGGATATCAATTAAAGAATCAAAATATGTTTTAAGCGAAAATTTTTATGCGAAAAAAGTTATTGACACATCAATAATTAAGATTAATTAAATTAATGTTGTTAGGTGTTTTGTGGAATTTATATAAGTAATATAATTATGATAATTAATTATAGAATTAGATTTTTTGTGTTACATATAAACTACAAAATATTGATCATTTTGTTATTTTAAATATTATACTAATATATAATATAATAATATATATATCTATTAGATACAAAAATATATATTTATATAATTATGATAATTATTTCTAGAATTAAATTTTTTATGTTACATATAAACTACAAAATATTAATCATTCTGTTATTTTAGATATTATAATAATATATAATATAATATATAATATAGTACTATTTTAGTATTATATATTAGTATTATATATATATATCTAATAGTATTATAATACTAGTATTATAAATACATATATATATTTATATTTATATATAGAAAGGAAAGGAAGGCTACACCGAGCATGGGGCGGCGTCCGCACGGGTAGGGGTCGGCCCCCTTGTGCGCGGGTGCCCTTACGGGGAGGCACGCGCGGGCGCCCGGCCTGGGGGGTGGGCGCCATGCCTCTTTTTTTTTTTTCTTTTTACTATTTCCTTTTTTTAATTGTTTTGGATCGAGAGAAATAAGATTTGGTTGGGATGCCTAATTTTAATTCTAATGGAATATTAAATCTATAAATTTATTATAACACTGAATTAGAATTTTATATGAAACAAATAATATCGGAAGGATTCATTGCAAACATATTACATATTCAAAACATATTAAAACATATTATATTGAAATTAGAATATTACAAACACACATTAAATTACAAACACACTACATACTCCAAATATATTACATTAAATTTGAAACGCATTACTCCCTAATCTTCCTCTCTAATCTTCCTTGGCCTTATCTTCCCTGGGCTTGGGTCTAAATTTTGGCTTTCCTTTTTCTCTTTCTCTTGAAGAGGTGGTAGTGGGACTGGGTATCGTCTAAATATCATCTAATGATGTAGGACAAAAATTGGGTGGAGTGGGACAAAAATTGGGTGTCTGTGCAAAGAATCTTCGAGAAGGAGGTGTTCTGAGTGGGATACTAGCTGTTCCAGCACAGAGTCCATGTTGATTGACAGTGTTTTCCCATATGTTAGTGATGAAACCTATAACACTGATACTTCAATGTGTTCACTAATGTATTCCTTTTCATACTATGAATGATATTACTCATGTTTTATATAAAAAAACTCACTAAGAAATTTTTCTACTAAAACCGTTTCCGAAAATTTTGGCTAAATCGTGGGGAATTAAAAATTTTCAAAATGACCACCAATGGTCCAGAAGTAATGAAAATGACTCTAGAGTGTATAAGAATCTCAAATTAGAGTAAATCTTACTTCGTAGAGCCTAATTGTTGATTTTCGGACAACCGCCCGAAAAACCCTGATCAGACGGTAATGAGGTTCGGCAAGCCTAAACGACCACGTTTTGATATGGGATAAATTAAATTAAACCTAACCCAAGGTTTTGGGGCTAATGTGAAATTATGAAAAAATTTAGGGTTCAAAATTTAAATTTTCATAAGTCAAGGGACTTATTTGTAATTAATAAGAACTTAGGGAAAATTTGACAACCAATGAGATTTGTGGTAAAAATGGATGGTTAGGATCTTTAGATTAGTTGGTAATTTAATTGTTACCATTAGATTGAAAAAGTGAGAGGAAAAGACTTTGTAGTGATCCAATGGGGAAAAATGGTTATTAAATTGATCAATGGTTGGAAATTTGAGAGGATTAGGCAACTTAACTCATTGTTCCTTCTCCAAACCGTGGCCAAGCAAAGGAAGGGATAGTGGATCATGTGCTGGCCGAATGTGATGATGGAGAAGGAGGTGAGGTGGCCAAATGCATGAGAAATGAAAGAAAAAAAATTGTCTTGTTGAGGTGTAATCCAAGGATGCAAAATTACTTGAAGAAAAGAGGATTAACTTAAACCTTTGGATTGGTTTTAGTGGGAGACAAGTAATTAATGCAAGCATGAGGTATTAGTGTGAGAAAGTGGGTTTGTGCGTGTGAAGAGAGCAAGAACCGTAAGAAAGAGAGTGAAATGTTGCTTGAACAAAGTAATCCAATGGTATAGGAAAAAGTTAGGGAAATAATCAAGGGCTTGGATTGAATGACTCCACTAACATAGCATGACACAAGGCTTCTTTTATCCTTAGTGTGTGAACTTGTTCTAACCCCTTCATTCTTCTCCACTTGACCGAGAGTAAGGAGCCAAAGCAAGAAAGTCCTCCATTGTTGTTTCCTCCATAACCGAGAGCTTGAAGGTGAGAATCTCCAAATTTTCCAACAACACCACTTCAATTTTATTTCATCAATCTTTTCCTCACAAAAACTAGTACCATATATCCAAAAATCTAAGCTAAAGGAAGTGATTTGCTTGAGGAAATTCAAGAGAACCGAGAGCTTCATGTGAGAAGGAAATCTGGATTTTTTTTTAACACCAACCGGCTGTTTGTAGGTAAGGTCTTCTCTCACTCTCTAGTGTATTAAATCTTATTTTGGAGTCAAGAGAAGATGTTTAATTTGATGTCCCTATAGTGGCCGAGAGCTTGAGCAAGGGCAGAAATGAAAATCAAGCTTGGAAGAGCAAAAAATGGTGGACTGCACTTGGGTTGTGGTTGTGCAGACTTTACAGCAAGCAACTATGAGTTTGGAGCAAGGAAAAACCAAGGATTTGAAGGAGGTATGTGTATCAAACCTTGCTGGAAAGTTTCTGCAGGCATAGCATAATGTTTGGCATGATTTGGTAACCTAGAATCTAGGTAGAACACAAGGTAATGTGTGGAGAAAAATGGGATTGGTGTTTGGCCGAAAATGAAATACATTCTATGTAATGTTGTGTGCTGAATTTTAATGCAATGTTTATGAAAATATGTGTTTGTGTGTTGGTTGAAATGAGGATTAAAGATGTGCTGAAAGTTGTTTTTGTTTGGCCAAGAATTGGAGGAATGAAAGGTTGCTTTAAACATAGAAACTAAAGATTTCTGCAAAACAGGAAAGTCTGACCTAGTTGTAATATTTTTATCATAACTTTTTCTATATGAATGCAAATTAAGTGAGGCTTTCTGCATATGAAACTAGACTTCCATAGCTTGAAAATGAGATATGATTCGTGGGAATCCGAAGAGAATTTTTAGTGATTTTTCAAATTTAGATATTCTGCAGAAAAATACTCTGTTTTGTCCTGTTTCTGCCTTAGAATTTGTCTCAATTTTGAGGTATCTTCTGGTCTGAACCAACCTAAGCCCTAGTTATGAAATTTGTGGATCTATGTCTTATCTTTAATTTGAGATAAGAATGGTGTAATTTGGATATGTGTGGTGGAAGTTACAGCCAGTTTTCCAAGACTGTGCAGGTTAGAAATTATGCAGTCAAGATCACCTAGAATAAAGTTCCATGTCCTTGTATAATTGAAGTAGAATTCAGTTGTTTTATGGTTAGCTTTAAGTGAAAACCTGAGGTTATAAAATCTAAGAATGTTAGTTCAAGAGCAATGATTTACTTAAGACCATGTAGGGATTTAAATTGCCGATGTATGTGATATATAATGTGTATTTGCGGACTGCATTATGTAGTTTTGGAAATGGAGCATTTGGTGTGTTGGTGTGAAGAAGGGGACAGTGTATGTCTACATTAGGTGTCCAACTAGGATGCCCTAGACTTTGATCTTAGATGAAGAATTAATTAGAATACAAGTTAACCTAATTGTCTTCAATTTTATAATATGTATTATGTATTGCCATTGTAGTGTCAAGATTAAACGAGGGGAGCACATTTCTATGCATTGCGGTGCATTGAGGGAGTGACATACCCTCTCCTATACGGTGAGTGGGACTAAGACACTGTGTTATTGATTGATAAAAACTTTATGTTTTACCGCTTTTCAATTGGCATACTTTATAAATGTGATATTTGAACTATGTTTTATAAATGTTTTCTTTGTGATCATTGGAGTGTCCTAAACGTTTGATTTATATGATATGCATCCATGATTTATGTGAAATGATATTATGCCATCCTTTGAAAACCTGATGTGATTTATATGCTTCAAACGCATTGGCACGTGATTTGAAATGAATTGATAAAATATGTGTGCCGGATGGTTACTTGTGATATTGATGATATGATGATGTCCTTGATGGACTACCGTAGCTACAAAGGGCTTTGGCAGAGGCACCCATTGTGTCCAGATACGCTTCTGCAAGAGTTATCCCCCAAATGCCATGTGTATAGTTGCGGTCGGATGAACCATATCGGGGAGGACATGTGTTACGCCACTGTCTAGCTCCGGACAGATTCTATACACGATTGATTATATACGTGCATGTAGACATGGATTAGCCATTTTGTACCCTCAAGGGGAGGGAATGTGCTTTTGTATTATTCAGCACTTGGTGAAATCCATGGCCAACGTTAGGGTAGAGAGCTACATATTTTTACATATACTTGCATACGAAAACCCCCAATGCACCCACCATTGGTCACGGTAAACCATTGCTGGAGATGTTTTATTGGCAAGCTCTAAATGAGTTCAAAATATTAATGGATGCATATTGATATTATGATTACATGATATACGATCACATGTTTCATGGAAATGTCATGCTTGATTTGTAATGATATTAAGTTTTAAAATGTGCTTTGACATTCCGTGTTCACCCTTGTGATTGATAACATAATATCGATCCCCTCACTCACTGAGTATTTTTTCCATAAATATTCACCCCTCACTTTTCCATGATTACAGAAATAGATTGACTGGGAGACGTGTCAAGAGACATTCGACACCACTTAGCATTTATTTGGAGGCATCAAACTTAGGTATGGTACTAATCACTCTTCCGTAATGAAGTTGGATGAATGTGTATGTTTGAGATTTATGGAATGATCATTGTACATTTATGTGATGACTGTAATAATGTATATAATAATGTAATTTGAAACTCTCAGATATGTTGTATATTATGCATTAAGGCAAAGCATTGCATTTTTACAATCATTTACTTGGGAAATTATTTATGAGAGAAATAGGGTTTAAACACGTTTGCACAGGTGATGATGAAAGCCTTGCGGTGTTTAGGTATGTGGGGAGATTCTGCCCATATGCCGAGGTATTGCGGCGGTTGTCGCGTGCTCAATCCAAGGGTAGGGGCATGACAAAACCTGAATAATATTTCATTTGACAAGACATATGCTTCATCTTATCTTGCATGTCCAGGTATTGCCCTCTTGATTACTGCATATAGTCTCCTGATTGATGCATATCGTGAGTTGATTGTTTCATGTAATCTCTAGACTCGTTCATATATTGATCAACATTGGTTTTAAACATTTTGAATTCTCCAAAGTCCTTTTCTAATTCGGTCACTCGGTAGTTCAAACTATCAAATTTATTTCCCATGTCATGGAAGCCATCATGTACACTTGTTCGAAGGTCATTCATTACTTAAAAATATTCATTCCATCTTTGCACATTGTTAGGTGGCGGATGTTCATCTGCAAATGCTGGTGCTGCTGGCATTGATGGCATTGCCTCTGCTATTCTTTCATTTAAGTCTTCACCCCTTCTCTTTTTCAAATTTACCCAATGACCATTTTCAAACACCCAATCAGTCTTTTGGATGCTAAGCTTATTGATACCATTTTTCATACCGAGTTCAACTTTTATTTCTTTTCAAAGATCAATTCATTGGTCAATCAAAATTTGTGTTATTATACTAGGATATGGGAGGTTTATATTGGGAACAGTCCTGAAGCTATAATAAAATAGAGAATTAAGTAATGGATACCAGGATTATTTTGTCTAATCAAACACGCCATCAACCAGAAGTCCTCTTTCGTAATAGTGGTAAGTTTCCAGCTCTTGGTCTAATAATGCGTATCACGATAACATGCAAAATTCTTTCATGAAAACCTAAGTCTACTGCACTGCGATAAACTTCCTCAATACTGTTATCATCAAAAACTACTCTAGCATCGTCAAGTATGTCGGATTCTAGATAAGGCATACAATCACTATATTTAACCCATGGTAGATCATTTTCTATGCATATGATTTTAGGATTTATTTCTATGATCCGACCATTGATATAGGTTCTGAAGGCGAAAGGTTGTATCTCATTTTCAATTTTGAAGAAGGAATCCTCGTCATCCGTCCATTCTTCATCGACTTCTATATTAGTGAAAAAAATTCTCGTCGGTCGTTCATATATATCCCTGTGGGGATAGAGAAACCACCTAGGACAATATAAATGTAAAATTTCTTCATATTTAAACCCAATAGATTTGAGATAATCCCAATCTATTAACTGACCATAGTTCACATGTCTTTGTAGGAAATGTTTTTCAAAATCTTTGCTTTTTTGCAATGATAGAAAATCATTTTTATTGTACTTTCTTTTGGTTTTTTCTGCAGTCGATTCGTTTTGCACAATTTCCTTTCCCTTTCCTTTTTTGCTTCTACGGTTGTGTGATGCCATGTCCAAAGTCTAAGGACGAGAAAGTGTAAGGATGAGAAAAGAAATGTATATTCGGAAGCCAAAGAAAAAAGAGGAAAAGAAATGTAAGAAAGGTTTGTTGAGAGTAGAGATTTAAAGAAAGGTTTTTGAACATGTGTAATGTTGAAAGTGTAGGAACACCATTTATAGCCTATAGGATTTGAAAGTCACATTAGTGAAGTGTTAGCAAAGAGCAATAATAGAGGTGTGCATAAAGAGCAATAATAGAGGTTTGCATTTAAAGGAGAGAGCTAGGAAAGACCTAGAGCTAGAGTTGTGTATTTCAAACCCAGGTGAAGAGCTACTAAGAGATAGTAAAGACCTTGAGTTAGAGTTGTGTATTTCAAACCCACGTGAAGAGCTAATATAGTTGCGCAGAAGATAAACTTGTCATGAAGTGTTGTGTTGTCATGAAGTGTTGAAGTGATATTGAAGTGCATCTCAATAATAGAGTTGTTGAATTATTCTGATGAGCAAGATTTTTGATAGATTTGAAGACCTAGAGCTAGAGTTGTATATTTCAAACCCATGTGAAGAGCTAGTAAGAGATAGTAAAGACCTAGAGTTAGAGTTGTGTATTTCAAACCCACGTAAAGAGCTAATATAGTTGCACAGAATAAAGACTTGTCATGAAGTGTTGTCATGAAGTGTTGAAGTGAGTTGTTGAATTATTCTGATGAGTAATAGTTGATTTTTTTGTCATGTTTAACTGAATGACAGTATGCATCTATCGACGAATATGTGAATCCAATATATATATATATATATATATTAGAGAATCCAATACATAATATTTGATATATAAAATAATAAAATTAACAATTTAATAATATGTAGAACTATGTAATTATAATAATATATAGTGATGTATATAGTAATATATAGTAATATGCAGACTATATAATTATAATTTAATAAATAATTAAAAATGTATTATAATTTAATAAGTAATTTAGAAAATATATTATAATCTGTAATAATATAATACTAATACAACATATATACTAATATAATATATAATAATAATATATAGTATATAATATTAATATATAGTAGTATATAATCTAATACTGATGTGTTGTAATATAATATAATAGTATATAATACAATAATATAAAATATAATACTATATTGTATATAATATTAAAATATAATAGTATATAATATAATACTAATGCATAATAATATTTGTTATAATATAATATATTAATATATAATACAGTAACATGTAATTATAGTAACATATTAGTAATATATAGTAATATATATTAATATATAGTAGTATATACTAATATATACTAATATATAATAATATATAATGATTTATAAGGATGTATAGTAATATATAGTAATTATTTTAATATAACAGCAATATATAGTAATATATAATAATGTATAGTAATATGTATCAATATATAGTTATAATTTAATTAATTATTAAAAAAATGCTATAATTTAATAACTGCACATTATATAATAATATACAATATATAATAGTATGAAATAATAGTAATATAAGTAATATATAATATTAATATATAATATTAATATATATTATTATATAATATAATATTAATGCATGATATAATATATAATATAATGATATATAATATAACAACATATATATAGTAATTATAATAATATATTAGTAATATAAAATACCATATATATAAAATATAATAGTATAGAGTAATATATAGTAATATATAATAATATATTGATCTATATGTATAGTACTAGTTATAATTTAATAAATAATTATAAAAATATATTATAATTCTAGGAGTAATTAAAAAAATATATTGTAATTAATATATAAGTAATATAAAATACCATAAAAATAATATATAGTAGTATATAGTAATATATAATAATATATAATGACCTATAATAATATATATTACTTTATATAGTTATAATTTCATAAATAATTAAAAAATATATACGAGTAATTAAAAAATATATTGAATATAATATATATACTGATATATCAATATATATAATATATATATAGTAACAATACAAATATAATAATATAATAGTATAAAATACAATAATATATAATATTATTATATAATAGTATATAATATAATATTAATGCATAATAATATTTGTTATAATATAATTTAATGATATATAATAGTTATAGTAATATATTAGTAATATATAGTAATATATATATTATAGTAGTATATAGTAATATATAATAATATGTAATAATATATAGTAATGTAATATATAGTTATAATTTAATAAACAATTTAAAAAATATAATATAATTTAATAAATAATTAAAAAAATATATATAGTATTTTGTAACATATATACTATTTTAGTATTATATATTTATATATTAGTATTATAACACTAGTATTGTAATATATATAAAATATATATATATATATATATATATATATATATATTAAGCCGGTGTTAGTAGTCACGCATGGAAGGACGACTCTTTTGCTCTCTACGCTGATACTAATTTTTATACATATACTATATATTTGAAATATATATAATAATATTTATATATTTATATATAATAATATTTATATATTTGTATATAGTAATATAGAGTAATAAAAAAAGTAATTGTAGTAATAAATAGTAATAATATTTAATATTAAATTAACATATCACAATTAGCAATATTAATAGTAATATATAATAATAAATAGTTTTAATATTTAATATTTATATATAACAGTAATTTATTACTGTATAATATAATATATATAATATATTTTATAATAATAAAAGAATATATAAAATATAATAAAATAATATATAATATAATGCTATAATATATAATAATAAATATCAGATAGTGGTAAAATATAATATTAATTTATAATAGTAAAATATAATATTAATATATAATTGTTTGTAGTAGTAATATATAATATTAATAGTAATAATGGATATATTAATATATGAACAAAAAATATATAATATAATATTAATATATATTAATATATAGTAGTAATACATTGGAACAAATAGTAATATGCAATATATACATATATAATACTTATATTACATATATGTGTAATATATATAATATGTATAATTATAAAAATAAATGTAATATTAAATAATAATTAAATAAATATAAGATTAAATATAATTATAATAATATATGGCACAGATGCTAGCTTATCTAATGGTTATGGTTGATTGAGTGTTACTTGCGTATTAATCCAATGTTTAGGACTCACAGTCACCACGTCTGATCTTTTCAAGCACATATTTCTAATGCAATATTTGAACAACACCACCATCCAACGGTAGATTGGGATAGTTTGTGAAATTATCATTTTCCTTTCTATTATTATTCTTTCCAAAAGGCAGAGAGGTGACTGAGGAAGAAGGGTTTCAGGGCGAAGGAGGGCGAACGATTGAGGAAGAAGGGTTTTAGGGCGAACAGAAGTTACAGGAGCAAAAATCGAAGATTGCAAGAAGAGAAAGAAAGCAAAATGGTACAATGAGAGGGAAAAAAGAAGAGAAATAGTTTCAAAAATTTCTAATTAGAAATGGGAGATGCAGATGGAACCATTGTCAATTCCAACGAGGCTTTTATGTCTAGATCAGTCAAATATCTCTCCGGATACAAGTTTTTCAGATGATGATTTAGTGTTTTTTACTTTAAAAATTAATTTTATTAGTTATTAGATAGTGACAATAAATTTGATTTGGAAGAGAGAAGGAAAGTGACAGTAGAAGCAAGCTTGTTTCTTGTTTTACTTCGTTACATTTAGTCCTATCTTTTATAAATTTTCTATTATAAACATATTTTTGATTTGTTAACGCTTGACTGACCCTTCACGATTCATTATGTTAGGTGAATCCTTTAATAATTTAATAATCCTATGTTATGTGAATCCTTTAATAATTTAATAATCCTCTATCAATCCAAAGAAAGAAAAAGTGGGTCATCTCCTAATTTGGATCTTATTTTATAAAACTAATATAAGTTTCCCCTTTTAGTTCAAGCAGAACACTCAACATTGTATACTTGTCTAGCAATAGCATAAATCCCTAGGAAGAGGCCTAGATGGAGTCAATTTTTGCCAACTCTCTTGGAAGCTTAGATACTTCCAAAGAAAAAATATGTTTATGTTTACTTGTGTATTAATTATGATAGTGATAGGATATTTGCTAAATATGCATAAAATACTCGGAATACTTTGTTTGGTTGCTTGAGGGATATTTGAATGAGAATTTTTTACTTTGTTTTTTGTTAAAATATCTCTCATATTATTATTAATTAAGAAACTACAGACATTTTATCTATTTATTTATATTATAGTGAGTATTTTATATAGTTATTTTGTTATTTTATTTGATCTAATACTTTGTTATATAGTGTCATTTTTGTTATTATATTATTACTTTATTTGATTTTTAATGTTTTATTTTTTGTTGTAATGTTTTTCATTTTTTTAATTAATTTAAACAAATATATAATATCAACAAATTTGATTATATTATCCAATATAGAAAAGAATTTTTCTCCAAGAACAAAGTAACAAAAGTGAATGCAATAAAAAATCGAGGGAATTAAGTGAAACTGAGAGGGAGAAGAACAACAAAGCAGCAAAGGAAACAAAGGAAATGCTTGGCATAACTAAGGCAATGCCACCGATTCAAGCAAGGTGTTTTCCTAGGCAACTAAGTGAGTTAATTTTTTCCTTCACCGAAAACATGAAACAAGTAGTAAAACATATGGGATTGGGAAAACTTTTGAATCTTACCTGTGATACTTTGAGTCAGAAATTATGTGAAGAATTGATTATGAGGTTTGAACCTATAGATAATTTTTTTTGTATCAGTCCAACTCAAAAGTTTAAGCTCACATCTGATGAAGTAGGGCGAATCCTAGGAATTCCCTACACCGGACATGATGTTTTAGGCTCTTCATTTTTAATTGAATCCTCAGAGATAAAGTTATTCTCCAAGCTAAAACATACGCAATTAAAAGAACAAATATAAATGGAAGATCCCTCATCCCCCAGGTTTAAACGATCTTTTTGTTGTTCATTCTCAGATGCTTTTTATGTCCGTCCACAAATGTCTTTCCTGCTGCTAGACACCTTGCGGCTAGCATTGATGTGGACAATGCTGGCCAATACAACTGGGTAAAATTTGTATTACAGTGGCTAGCTGATAAGGTGTGGCAATTTAAAGGTATTTTGAAGAGAAGAAGAGGAGAGGAGGAGAGGAAGATCAGAGCTATTGGTGGTTGTTTATTTTTGCTTATGGTAAGTTTGTAAATATTAATTCAATGTTTATAACTATTGTAAATCTTTATCTTGTGCTAATCAAATGATGTTGGTCCTCTGCATGCATAGATTTTTTACTTTGAGAATATGAGAATTGGTGGATTGGGGGGTGAAATAAAGAAACTACCCATTCGCTATTGGACTACGGATCTTGTTATTTGAAGACTTGGATTTGAGCGTGTAAACGTAAGTTAATTACACTCTTGTATCAACTCTTATTTGAAGTAATATTGTTGTGTTGCTTTGATCTCTATTATTTATTTGATGTAAACTCTTTTATGAATATTTATTTATAATTAAGAATACACTGCATTATTATTTAAAATAACATTGTTGTGTGAACTCTTATTTGATTCAAATACTATGTATAAACTCTCTTATTTATTTGAAGTCTGAAATATTAGTTATTTGATAATATGTTGTATGATCTATACAGGGTTTGTTATCAAATAAAACTAATCAAAATAAAGAAATCAATAGATGGAACAAATCTATTGAAGTTGCTGGAGAAAAAACTAAGGTAAACCAATACCACTTACACTTTGCCACATATTTTAATATCTCTCAATCTTAAAACCATTTATTTTGTTTTTTAGAGAATTAACATCAAAGAGGAAGTTAAAACATTTCTCGAGAAGTCAATTCAAATATTGAATGACTCAATTCGACTACAATCTGATTTGTTGCAAATATACCGTGATTTGTTGTATAGAATATCCAGCTCTGAATATGTAGAGGATTTTGATGTAAACGAAGAGGAGAAAAAGCCACATCATGATTTTGTTGAGGAGGATGAGAGCTTGGAGGAGCCTTTGGATGAAGAAGAGGGGCCAGATCCTCAATTCTATGAAATAGTCAATGCTTTAACCGAAATAAAGGAGGTGAAAGAGGTTAATGCAAACACAATTTCTACCGTTGCTAACCTGAGAACTTTCTCTACTAAAGAGGAGAGTGTTTGGATTTTTTATAGACGAAAACCTATAAAAAATAAAGTCAGATAAGTTATCTCTTAGTGATACCTCTCTCATTTGTTATTTCTGATTTCTATTCATATATAAAAAATTTTTATTTAATACATTATTAAAACTTATGACTTTTTATGACAATGCATAGAATAATTTTGTGTAATATTGTTGGAAAATACATGTCATGGACTGATACTCACGAGTTGCTGCCACCTCATTGGATTGAGATATTGGTATGAATTTTATTTTATTTTTAAAATTTTTATATTAACTTATGAGATAATGAATACTATTTTCAGACTATGAATTGTTATATAGGGCTCCTCAATACTTACCGCCAAAACCCATCTCCCTTATTCTCAAGATGTGTCTTTCCATTATGGTTTTCAGTAAGTATTATTTATCTCATTATTCTTTTCTTTCATTCATTGTGTTTATTTTTCCATTTTTTCTCAACACTAAACTTATTATTCTTCTTCTTGTATCTTTATTCTTCACTGTTTCACTTTATTAATTTGGATTAGATTTAGATTTGAAATTGGAATTGGATTTCTATTCTGTGCTAATGATAGAAATTTAAGTGATTAATCCTTTTACAAGTATGTAGTATTTTTAAGTAATGTATGCAGTGTTTAATGTAATTGCATACCTTATTTTCTAATCTTGTTTTTAGTAACTTTCTCACTTGTTTTTAGTAATGCAAATCTCTACCTTCTTTTCTCACCTCCTTATAGATTTGTCACCTATTTTTTTCTACCTAGTTTTACGCACTAATATATACTAATACTGATGCAGATGTCTGTGGTGTGCACCTCTGGTTTGGATGTCAACAAAAAATGAATGAAAACAAGTGGAATATTTCAACGATTCAACATTGTTTGTCAGCAAAAGCACTTGGATTCGATTTTAAATCTTGCAATCTAGTGAGTTACTTTTTACATATTAATATTTCAATTAATATACTATTTGTATTTTATTCATTTAATTTTCAATAATTTTTTACTGACTTGCTTTACCATTACACAATAATATTTCAATTAATATGCTATTGTGTTTTCATAATAGGTTTTCATTCCTGTAATTTTCAAACACCACTGGTTTTGTTATGTTGTTTGTATCGACAAACATATCATATACATTTTGGACTCAGGTTATTGCTTTAGAAGCGGTGAAGAACAAGAATTGCAAACTTTGATGGTAATTGTTTAATATACTTAAACAACAAATTTTCTTTCACTTTAACCTTTAATTTTTTTTTTAGAAAAATTGTATTGAAAGAATTTATGAAACCTCCATCGTTATCTACAAAAATAGTACCTATTCAAGTTCTTCAGCCGCCTAACACGTAAGTACAACTAGTATTACTATACCTATAGATCTCCAAAAATTTTGCAATCAATCATGGATTCTTTTGATAACTTTATTTCATGGCAAGACCTTAATTTCTTGAGAAAATGATATTTTCTTACACTTTTATTGTCTGAGCATAATACGGTTCGAGCTGAGTTCATGCACAAGATATAAAGGAAGAATAAATCAATCAAACCAATCTCTGAACCATGTGAGCCAGCCATGAGAAAAGCAAAAGCAAATACCCAACCCTCGAGAAAAGCAAAAGCAAAGACCGCACCACTACGAAGGACAACAAAATTTTTTAAAATGAGTTAAATGTAATGGTGAAAAGAAGTTGAATTTAATTGTTTTAATATGTGTAATTTTTTATTTTATTATTACTTAATTATGATCCTTGTTGCAAGTGTTAGATTTGTAGATGAATCACTATGGTAAAAGGTGATTGGTGATGCTGTTTTGTAATATTCCAATTCTAAGGGAAAAGCTTCTGGTCCTCTCCCTAACCCTCCAAATGACTTTTATGACAAGACAATGTCAATGAATCAGACAAAATCTATCAGGTAATTATTTTGTGCTTCCATGCTATAGAGTTTGATTTTGTATCATAAAAGCTACCCCTGAATATTCCTTCTACTGTGTAATATATTCATAATTTTGTTATGTGCTATTACCTCAGCCATTACTAAATTGTGAAGCACCGTCTCCTTTCATTCATAGAATTGTAATTGACTCTTTTGGCCTGATGAGGGATCTATCAAATCTTCATTCTTACTTTTGGGTGAAATTTTGATGAGAAGGGAATGAAAACTAAGAAAGTATAGCTACACGAATTTAAACATTGCCACATTCATGGCGTCATCTACATTCGAATAATAATGCTTCCTAGCCTAAATGGCTACATTATCTTATGTATCTATTCTGGCTATCAACATTTTTTTCAGTGATGTCCAAGCAGGACGGTTATCAACGTTTGCATTAGCTAAGTCAACAATGAAAGGTCTTCATAGCCATGGTGAGCAGGATTGTGGCCTTTTGCCTACAATATTCTAATATAGAATTGTAATCTTGATACACAATGGTGGTGAGAAGATAGAAGTGAGAAAATTATAAAGATGATCATTGATTTTCTTATGCTTTAGTGCAATTCCAAGTTAGTATGTTTATATGATAGCATCATAATTGTTTCACATATACTTGCTATTTTATAAATCTAAATCACAAAATCATAGTCTATTATCAATATAAAATAGAAAAAAAGTACAATAGTAATATTTATTTGAGTCTTTTGTTGTGCTGTCTGAGTAGAGAAAAAATGATCATAATGTCCTCTACACTGAAGTTTTTGTTGTGAAACTATTCAGACTAAATAGTACAGTAACCCATAAGGGTCTTTTCACTATGGCTTAATCAATGTGACTAATACATACATAATAGGGAATGGGCCACCTTTGACTATCAATGGGAAGCTTCGAACTACACTTAAAGAGATTTTTTTTTATTGTAAATCTTACTACACCAATCGGGCTTTCTATTTTGTTTTTCTTTTTTATTTTTTTCATTTGAATTTATTTTTTTCTAAATTCTAGTAACTGTGAAGAGAGATTTTGGTTTTCTTTTTTCTCGCTTTTTCTAGTATTCTTCTTGTAAATCTGAACCCGGTTTGTTTGATTTTAGTGATCTGATGATTCTAGTAGATAGTATTCTATTTTTCTTCGCTTAGGTTTATCTTTGTATTATTAATTTTATTTTTTAATATCATTGGTGCTATTGGTTTTGGTTAATTGTTGTGAGCGAGCATAAACATCTCCATGTCATTTTGTTTATTTGGCAATAAATTCATTTTTTGTTTGAATTTTTTAACGCGAAGTGGCATTTTAGGTTTTTCCTTCTATTTTTTTTCCCTTTCCTAGTTTTGTTCTTCTGATTCTTTAATAGAGTTCCTCACTTGTAATGATCTAATTATTTCATTTTGTCGAATTCCACTAAAATTGGTGTTTTTTGCTGAACTTTCATATAATAATTGTTGCACTTTTCATGTAATATTTATTGTGCTTGTGGGTTTAGATTAATTTGTAGTAGAAATTGATCTAACAATGCGCATGCTGTATTTGGTGTGATTTTGGAGAAAGTACTAGATTGGATTTATATTTGGTAAGATATATGGAGTCAGTTTTACCTTTTTGATTTCGAGTATATTTTGTGATATATAATTTGATATATTGGATATTTAATTGCATCTACTTTGATATCTCTTGTACTGTTTTTGATATCATCTCTTGAGAATTAGATATTTTTCAAGTCAGTTCATTATATTTTTACCTTTTGGGTACAGTAGTGGTAGCCAAGAACAGATTTCATTGTTTGGCATATTGATTGTTTGCAAATCATAGACACCAATAGAGTGCACTCAAAACTCTAGGGTTAGCTTCCATCCTAAATATTCAGATATCTTCACTTTAGTCATCCATGTTCTGTTATTGGTGAGTTTTAGGTATGAATTTATTTCTTTTTTCATTTTCAGAATTTTAGACCTATAATCAACTAAAATTGATGAATTCTATTGCATGCACTCTGGAAGGTGTGCAATGCAACCTCTAGATGGCCCTAGAGGGCATCCACTAGAGTCTGCACAATTTGCTTATTGATTCGCTCAATGACCTTAGGCATTATCTTCTATATGCAGTCTTTTCAAGAATTGGTGATATAATTGGATGATACAAATATTATTTTGTTTGTTTTTCAAGTTTTGGTTCCCTTTCTTTATTCTCTTTTAGTAGTGATGCTGTTTTTTAAATTAAAGATCATTTGTTTAGTTTGTTATCATCTGTTATCTGAATATTGTGCACTATGGTTTACTTTAGTTTAATGATAATTTCTTGGTTTTCTTGGCTTTGCTACTTAAAATGATTCCAGAGTTAAACTTTTTGAAATCCTTTTGTGATTGATCATTTTCCCACTTAAAACATGATTTTTAGATTTCTTCTTGGATGTTAAGAGTAAATTGGTGACATAGATATTTAAAGTAGTTTGGAAACCCCATGAATGGGGTTAAGTCTATGGGTAGTTAAGTTAGATTTATTTGTATCTACTTTTCAATCTATGGAGCATATAATCACTCTCAAACAACACAGGGCAGGACATAATATTGATATCAAGCTTGTTGATCAATATACTTAACAAGGAGTTTACAAGCTAGATTTTCCCAATACACCCGTTACTGAATCACCCAAGATGGATAGATCTGTGATTAATGCTACATATAAGGTTTTCATTGAAATTGTATTAATTGATATAATGACACTACAATTTGTAGAGCTATCATCTGGATAGTTATTCATTTTTGCCGGTCGTGTAAGAATATTTAATAGCTCTCGATGTTGTGTGTTGACTAATCATGAGGTTGCTTATTATATGGTTTTTCTATGTCTGACAGGATGAATTATGTTAACTAGATCGATGATAGTAGGCCCAAGAAGGCAATCCAATACTTGTTGAATGTAATTGGAGGGTAAACTTGGACATATAGCAATTAATCCCAACACACCCCAACACATATTTGTGTTAATGTTCTAATGTCCAGCAATATCCTTTCGATTGTCATTCTCTCTATAGAACATCGATGAATAAGATTGAATTTGAATAAGAATAAGAGAAATTGAAGAGGAAACCCACATCCACTGGATTGGGGTGGGTGAATGCATCCGATGGTTAGGGTGGGTGAGTAAGAATTGTAGGGTGGGTGAATAAGAATTATAGTAAATTTAAGACAAATGATTCTTCAAGTATAAACAATCATAAAATCAATATATTGAAATTTGAGATGAATTTATCAAACCAACTTAACATAATTTTTCAAACCAACTTAGAGTTACAAGTAGTTATCATCAGTAAAATTATTACTATTTGCCATAAGTTACCACTAGGTATCAGTGAAGTTATTACTTCTTACCACTAGTTATCAGTAATGATACAAGTTACAAAAATTAAAACACTTATAACAACCTACCATATTTCGACCTTACTATTATTGCACAATTAATCCGGTTTAGTAAAAGGCAAAAACCAAAGTACAAACAAAACCAAAGTGGGAAAAAATGGTTGTAGAATTGAATTCTTTCAACTTATTAGAGCAACCGTAGCAACTCCAACTCCAATTCCAATATACAATAATATAACTACCCACTGCTACACTTTATCAACTCTAATTCCAATGTATAATAATATAACTATTCATTACTACACTTTATCACTTTATCTGTGGCAATTTAGTATTTGTAATACTAAAATCTCTATATAGTATTTCACTACAAACTTTACAACACATTGAGTTACTATAGGCACTATTTAAACAAATAGTTTCTAAAGCTCTGCCATATTTATTGACCACAAATAATATGCATCAGAATCAAATATAATTTATGAAAACTATATTTTTAAGTAGACAATAAAAAGAGTCATATCTAGATAGTTTTCAAACCGTCCCTAAAACACTACCATATCTACTGTTCACAAATGATAAGTGTCAGAATTGAATAGAACTTATGCATATGGTATATTTAAGTAAACAGTAAAAAGAGTCAAATTGAGACTATTTTCAAACTGTTCCTAAAACTCTATCATATTTACTGATCACAAATGATAAGAATCAGAATTTAACATATCCTTTAAAGACTATACAATATAAGCATTAGCATAGATTTAGAACTTATGTATATGGTATGGTTAAGTAGATAATAAAAAAGAGACATGCAGAGACAATTTTCAAACTGTTTCTAATACTCTGTCATATCTACTGACTACAAATAATAATCGTCAGAATTGAATAGAACTTATGAATATAGTATGTTTAAGCAGATAGTAAAAAGAATAATATCGAAACTCTTTTCAAACCGTTCCTAAAATTCTATTATATTTACTGACCACAATTTATAAGCGTTAAAATTGAACATAGGTTTTAAAGACCATATAATATATAAATTATTATAGATGTAGAATTTATACAGACGGTATGGTTAATTAGATAATAAAGAATAGACATATAAAGAGTTTTCAAAACCATCCTTAAAACTCTGCTATATTTACTTACTACAAATAATAACTGTCAGAATTAAATAGAATCTATGAAGCTGATATGTTTAAGTATACAGCAAAAAGTATCATATCGAGACTGTTTTCAAACCGTCCCTAAAAGTCTGTTATATTTACTAACCACAAATGATAAAAGTCAGAATTGAACATAGGTTATAAAGACTATATAATATATAAGTTAGCAAAGATGTAGAACTTATGCCAATGGTATAGTTAATTAGATAGTAAAGAAGAGTCATATAGAGACACTTTTCTAACCGTTTTTAAAACTTTGTCATATTTACTGACCATTAATAATAACCATCAGAATTGAGTTGACAGTATATTTAAGTAGACAGTAAAATTAGTCATATTGAGACTGTTTTCAAACTGTCTCTAAAATTCTACCATATTTACTGACCACAAATGATAAGCGTCTGCATTGAACATAGTTTTTAAAGACTGTATAATATATGAGTTAGTATAGATGTAGAACTTATATAAACAGTATGATTAGGTAGACAGTAAAAACAGTTATTTAGTTATTGTTTTGAAAAAGTCCCTAAAACTTTCATATTTACTGACTCCGAATAATTATCGTGATAATTCTATATCCCTTTTTATAAACGGTTGTGCTATCTTTACTAACGATTGCTAAACTTTTCCTAACGAATAATTTTATATTGTTATAAAATATATACATTTTCTAACAGTTTTGTCAAAAGTGTTACTATAGGACATAAAAAACCGTTATTAAAAATCACCGACAATAAATGTTACCGTCACTTATTGCTTTAATTTTGTAGTGGTAGTACCCAATCCACACTTATCTTACTGGCTAGGATTTCAACAAATATTAAAAAATCCAGTTTCTATGACCTAGAAATATCTTGTTTCTATGACTGGTTTTATGACTGTTTCTATGACTTATTTTTAATAAAAGTTATTTATTGAATGTATCATCTATACATTAAATAAAATTGTTAGAATAACATGAGAAATTTTGTTATTATCAAAATTAAGGAGATAACAATTTTCTTAACAAAGACAAATGATTTTACACAATAAAATTTAAGTTATATCCTTTTTTATAATAAAAAATATATAAAAATGTGATAAAAATATTAAAAAGAATATAAAATTAAAAAAAATTAAAAGATATTTAAAAAATTAAAAAAAAAAGAATATGAAATCAAAAGAATTTGATCTAATTTTGTTTAACCAAAAAAATTATATTTTAAAAATCAAAAGATTTTTTAATATTTTTAAGGAAATTATAAATATTCTATATTAATATTTTAATATTTTATAAATAGTAATTTATATTCTTTTTATAAAAACTTTCTATTTTATATTTTAATATTAAAATAATAAAATTTTTTAGTATTCTATATTAATATAACATTAAAATAATATTATACAATATAATATAATATTTTAATACTAATATTATTTTTAATATTAGAATAATATGTTTTTTAATATTAATATTAAAATAATATAATTTTCTTTAAAAAAATGAGTACCCAGTGCCGAAATTTTCATATTGTGGGGTCTAGGTATTCCATTTTTCGAAACCCACAATATGAGAGTTTCGGCATTAAGTAAGCATTTTTTTAAAAAATTATATTATTTTAATATTAATGTTAAAAAACATATTATTCTAATATTAAAAATAATATTAGTATTAAAATATTATATTATATTTTATAATATTATTTTAATGTTATATTAATATAGAATATTTAAAAATTATATTATTTTAACATTAAAATATAAAATAGAAAGTTTTTATAAAAAGAATAGAAATTACTAATTATAAAATATTAAAATATTAATAACTTTAATAAAATCTTCTGATTATATAAAATGAGATCAAATTCTTTTGATTTTATATCCTTTTTTAATATTTTTTAATGACTTTCAAAAGTTTTTTAAAAATTTTATATTTTTTTCATATATTCTGATCTTATTATTTTATATATCATTTTCATTATAAAAAAGGATATAATTTAAAATTTATCATTTCTAATGTAATTCATTTTAATTTAATGATTTTATAAAAATATTTTAATTTTTTCATTGATTTTGTAAATTTAATTTGTTATTTTATTAAATTAAAATTACATTGTAAGTAAAATTTTTATATTTCAAATACATTATTTATTTTATATACATTACTTAATTTTACATGATTTATTATGATATAAAAAATTGTAATTTTATTGATTTTATACAAATTATTGAAAGAATATTAAAAAATGCAATAAAAATATTAAAAGAATATAAAAATATTCTTTTTTCAATCTTAAAAATATTAAAATGAGATCAAAATTTTTTAATTTTATATTCTTTTTTAATATTTTTCAATGACATTTAATTTTTTTCTTTTACATTTTACAGTACAGATGCTTTTATATTTCAAACAACATTTTTTAATATTTTTATATTATAGATGACTTAATATTCTAGTTATTTTTTAATATTTTTATTTAATTATTACTCAAAAATGGGTGAAAATTTGATAAATTAACAAATTAAATAAAAATTTTAAAAATCAATAAAAAATTAAAATGTTTTTATAAAGTTAATAAATTAAAATAAATTACATTATAAATAATAAATTTTAAATTATATCCTTATTTATTATAGGAAACTATATAAAAATGAGAATAAAAATACTAAAAAGAATATAAAATTTTAAAAAAAAACTTTTAAAAGTCATTAAAAAATATAAAAATGAATATAAATTCAAAAGATTTTGATCTTATTTAATACAATAAAAAAATTATATTTTTATACTCAAATGTTTTTCAATATTTTTTAAAAATTATATTTTTTTAATATAAATATTAAGACATTATATTATTTTAATATCAAAAACAATATTAGTTTTAAAATATTAGATTACATTATATAAATTTAATATAATATTATATTAATATAAAATTTTAAAAATTATTTTATTTTAATAATAAAATATAAATTAAAAAATTTTATATAAAGAATATAAATAATTATTTTATAAAAAATTAAAATAATATTAAATTTAATAAAATTTTTTGATTATATAAATTGTGATCAAATTCTTTTGATTTTATATTCTGTTTTTAATATTTTTTATTGTGTTTTAAATGTTTTTAAAAAATTTTATATTCCTTTTAATTTTTTTTATTTCATTACTTTTATTTTTATAAAAAATGGTTTAACTTAAAATTTGTTATCTATAATGTAATTTATTTTAATTTATTGATTTTAAAAAACATTTTAATTTTTATTGACTTAATAAATTATTATTTAGTTTCTTAATTTATTAAATTTAAATTAAATTATAAATGTACTTTTATATTTCGAACACATTATTTATTTCATATACATTATTTAATTTTACATTATTTGTCATGATATAAAGAACTATAATTCAATTGATTTTTATAAAAATTTTTGATAGAATATTAAAAAAAATATTAAAAATGAGATTAAAATCTTAAAAGAGTATAAAGAATATTCTTTTTTCAATATTTATATTATTAAAATAAGATCAAAATCTTTTGATTTTTTATTGTTTTTTAAAATTTTTAATGACTTTAATCTTCTTTTTAATTTTAAATTATGGATGTTTTTATATTTAAAAAAATTTTGATATTTTTATATTATAGATGTTTTAATATTATAGATGTTTTTGAATGACAATTTTTAATATGTTTAATATCTTTATTTAATCAATATTAAAAATTGGGTCAAAATTTAAAAGTAAACAAGTTAAATAAAAATTTATAAAATCAAGAAAAAATTAAAATAAATAAATTAAATTATAAACAATAAATTTTAATTTATATTCTTTTTATAATAAAAAATAAAATATGAGATCCAAAAATATTAAAAAGAATATAAAACTTTAAAAAAAAACTTTTAAAAGTCATTAAAAAATTTTAAAGTAAGAATAAAAAATCAAACCATTTTGATATCATTTTATATAATAAAAAAATTATATTTTTAAAATCAAAAGTTTTTTAATATTTTTAAAAGATTATATTATTTTAATATAAATATTAAAAGGTTATATTATTTTAATATTAAAATTTAAATTAGAAAGCTTTTATCTAAAGAATATATATCATTCTTTTATAAAAAGATAAAATAACATTAATTTTAATATAATTCGGTAATTTGAAAAAAAAAGTTGGGGCACTTTAGTAATTCAGAAAATGCAGAGGCATATTGGTAATAAAAAATAAAAGAATATTCTTTTTTATATATTTAAAATATTAAAATAAGATCAAATTTCTTTTGATTTTTTTATTCTTTTTTAATATTTTTAATGACTTAAATTTTGTTTTTAATTTTATATTATAGATGTTTTTATATTTAAAAAATATTTTTTGATATTTTTATATTATAGATGTTTTAGTATTATAAATATTTCTGAATGACAATTTTTAATATGTTTAATATTTTTATTAATCAATATTAAAAATAGGGTCAAAATTTAAAAAGTAAATAAATTAAATAAAAATTTATAAAATTATAAAAATAAAAATAAATAAATTACATTATAAACAATAAATTTTACTTTATATCCTTGTTATAATAAAAAATAAAAAATAAGAACCAAAAATATTAAAAAGAATATAAAACTTTAAAAGGTCGTTAAAAAATATAAAATCAAACCATTTTGATCTCATTTTATATAATGAAAAAATTATATTTTTAAGATCAAAAGTTTTTTAATATTTTTAAAAAATTATATTATTTTAATATAAATAAAAAAAAGTTATATTATTTTAATATTAAAAATAAAATTAGCATTAAAATATTATATTATATTACACAAATATAATACAATATTACCTTAATGTTTTATTAAAATAAAATATAAAAATTTATATTATTTTAATATTAAAATATAAATTACAAAGTTTTTATCAAAAGAATTTAAATTACTCCTTTATAAAACATATAACATTAATTTTAGTAAAATTTAGTAGTTCGGAAAAAGGGCGTTTGGGTAATTTAGAAAAATCTGGGGGTGCTTTGATAATTTAAAAAGCGGGGTACCGGGTAGTTTCGTAAGCCGGGCAGTTTGGTAATTAAGGAAAAGTATAGGTAGTTTGACAAAATCACAGTAATTCAATAAAAAATTAGGGGAATTTTGATAAAGTAACAAAAAGGGGGGTACTCTGGTAATTTAGAAAGAAAATGGAGGCATTTTGATAAACGTGCATAAACAAACAATACATGGACCTGGCCCTTCGTATGTATGGGTAAATATGTTAGAAACAAGTCAGAGGGTCACAACGTGCGAACGTAACCATGAAGGTGGGGGTGAAATAAGTTAGGCCGCTTGTAGCGTTTCAAAATATGTCTAATTGAGCCATGAGCGGCTTGTGGTTCTCACTCAATCATCACATCCCTGAATATTTAATTATACATACATAAAATATATTCAGAATATAATTTATGTGATATAATTATTATATGTTATTACAATTTTTATTCTTAATAATAATATCGTATTAAAATTATTATAACCTAATAGACATACAAAACCAACCGGGTTTTGTTAGACTTATAAACATATCAAGCTAGGCCTCATTTTTGGCTCATCAGGCTTATCATAGAGTACGGGTCAAGCTCATACAATTATTTTTGTATCAGTTCTATTTATTAAAATCATATTAAATCTGATTAAATTCGATTTGAATTACTTAAAAGGCAAAACGCTACCAATATCTTCTTTTTTATTAACAAAATTTGAATTCAACATTTCATTTAAGAGGAACCAATATTCAATGATAGAATTAATCAGAGTTGCTCAAATATAGATAATTTGCAAGCACAAAACACTTTTTACCACAGAATTGGGTCACATCATAGATAAGGTTGATAATTTTTAATTATAAAAAGAAAAAATTATAATTATATTTTTAAAAGAGAGATTTTATACTATCATAAAATTTTTGCGGCATCATACCATAAATCAATTTATAGTGTTAAAAGAAATTTGAAATGGTAAAATTCTGATAATTTTAGCCCCAGTAGTAGTAAAATTAAAAATGGTCCAAGAGTAATGAAAACTGTGTTATTAGTGAGAAAATTAATAATTTTATTACTAATAAACTCTAATTATCATAAATAGACTCATAAATAATAATTACAACATAAAAAATCTCAATTTATAATAGATTTTTGTTACGGAAGTCGCATGGGCGGCGGTAAGATAGACTTTGGCCTTTCCAAGGGGGAAGAAAGGGAGAAAAAGGGAGAAGGTGGAGAGGAAAAAATCTCAATTTATAGTAAATTTTTGGTACGGAAGACTCCGGGTTGCATGGGCATACTTTTCCTTTCAAGGGGGAAGAAAGAAAGGGAGAAAAACGGAGCAGGCGGAGAGAGAAAAATCTCAATTTATAATAGATTTTTGTCAACTAACCCCTACATTTTGCATAATTTGTAAATAACCCCTCCAAATTTCAAAAGTCACAAAATTCTCTTGAGTTAGATTTTTTGAAATATATTATCGATATCTAATAATTATATTAAATTCAATTAAATTCGATTCGAATCAAACTAAATTGTTAAGAGAAAAAAAATCCTCCTAAATTATATAATTTATCTCTACGATTAATGAGATGTTATCAAAATAATAACATTTATGGGTCAAATAAGATAATAAAAAATAATCTTTACTTTTCTTTCTCTCTCTGTTTTCCTATTTCTTTTTTTGTTGTGGACTGACTTTTCTTTTTCTTGTTCTCACCCACTCCCTCCGACTAAACAACCAGCTTTTTTCTGTCACGTGTTTTTCTCCTTCTTCTTGCGGCCGGCACCTTGCCTTTTTCTCGGAGGCCATTCAACAACACGTGGGTTTGACGGAAGAAAAGAAATCAAAAGAAATTTGCACTCAATAATTCACTTTTTTTTTTGATTTTTGTGGATCTAGCTCTGCTTTTCCTTGCCCTCTGCTTGGAACTAAATGGGAGAAAAGAAAATTCAACTCATTTAAAGATGAATTTGATGCATGAAGTTGATATGAAAAATAAAATATTGTACTTGGCATCAAATCTACTGATTTGGAATTCCGGTTATCGATAGGATTTGCAGAAATAGGATTTGCTGTGTTGCGTGTGTGGAATGTTGTGCTTGGCATAAAATTGTAAAGCATGAAATAGTGTAAAATTTCAATTCTATATATTAATATTAATTAAATTACCTTTATTTTTTATTTTTTAAAATGGTATGATTAGGATAATATAGTAATTAAAAGTAATTTCAGATGGACCCATAAATTTTTAGTAAAGTTCATTTGCATTGGAAAACTTTTTGTGGAGTCAGAATTGGAATTCATATATTTTTTAAATTCTAAATAACTAAATTTGGAATTGAAAATGAATTTGGTTGGGGTTCATTTCGTTTCAAGCAAGCTTTTCTCTATTTGTTAATTTAAACCATAATGACTAAAGAGTTTGGTCATCTCTTACTAGTGATTTTCATGACCTCAGTTACACAATTTTACAAACGTATATTGTGCATCCTTATACACTATAAAATTAAAGCATTGAGGTGACAATCAAAAATCATATACATAATGTATCAAATCTGTCAGCAATACTTTCTCTAACAGATTTACATTCAATTGGGCATACACCAGTCGGGATAGATATATCGTGACGCTTTGGACTACCGTTGGAGCGTGTCACATATATATACTGAAGGAAGGATAGTATTGGTAAAATTAATGATGTATCGTCAGTTACCATGTGTTATTAGATGGTACAAAATGTTGACGGTAGAAAAGTATTAGTAAAATTTATGATTTTATAGTCAGTCACCATGTGTTACCAGATATTACTATTTTTATCATTGGTTACTATTGAGATAGAAAATGTTACAAAAGTTGACGGTTACCATTGAGTTACAAAATTTTACAAAATATTGATGGTAAAAAAGTATTAGTAAAATTAGTAGTTTTGTAGTCACTTTTCATGTGTTATCATGTGTTACGAGATGTTACAAAATATTACAAAATATTGATACTAGAAAAGTGTGAGTAAAACATCGATTACCATTGAGTGACAAAATATTACAAAATGTTGACGGTATAAAATGTTATTAAAATTAGTGGTTTTATCGTCAGTTACCATGTGTTACGAGATGTTACTACTTTCATTGTCGGTTACCATTTGGTTAGGAAAAGTTACTGATTTTATCATCACTTTCCATGTGTTACTAGATGTTACTGCTTTCATTGTCGGTTATAATTGAGTTAGGAAATGTTAGTGATTTATCATCGGTTACCATATGCTATAAGATATTACTACTTTTATTGTTGGTTAGCATTGAGTTAGTAAATGTTAGTGATTTTATCATCGGTTACTATATGTTATAAGATATTACTACTTTCATCAATGGTTACCAAGTGTTAATATCGGATACTACAATGTTATTACTTTTTATAGTATTACTGTATTTTATCTATAAAAATTATAAAAATAATATAAACATAATAATAATGTTGTATTAATATCCGAAAATTATTGATACATTTATTTATAATACAATGATGATTCATATAAGACAAAAAAAAGATTACATGTCCTACAACTGTAAAAATTTCACCATCTCAAACAAAAAATGTTCACTTCGATCAAAATGTTACCATCACTTGAAAACACAATTCAGCATCAAAATCAGATAACTTTAAAATTAAGCCAATAGTATCTTAATTATCAATGAAGTAAGGAGAGATTGATCATTTTGTGGTATTTAACGACTATAACCAATTTGTTTACATAATATTTAGTAATTTTTATATCAATGATCAATCAAATAAATCAAGGTGGAAATAATTCATTTAGTTAGAGTTTATTCTCGTTGATCTTTTCTCTTTGAATTGCTATTTTTTGATTGTTTTGTTTTAGTTAATTTTATTGATTTATTTTGTTCATTAATTTTTGATAATTTCTCAACCCTCATATAATTTTTTAAGAAATAAATCCATGTTTTCCCTATGAAAACGACCCTACCCACCCTACTCACCCCCATATTTTTTGGTTGGTTTGACACCCACCAAATTTTGACTCCATTGTCGAGGGAGATAAGTGTTAGGAGATTTTTTTAAAAAAATTTTCTCCTTGTTTCTAATTTAAGTCTCATTCTACTCGTATAGATGAATTAGTGTTTGATCCAGAAATCAAGAAAACAGTTGAAAAATTGATAAAAGAGACTAAAGAAGCAAAGAAGGCAGTGAGTTCATCACTTGAGTGCGATCTGGCCAACTACCTGCTAGACTCAAACGTTGAAGTTGAAGAGAAGGACGTAAAAGACGTAAACATGGTAGCCCAAAGGACCTTGAGAGAGTTGGCAACTCTTGAATTTTATTAACAATCTTTATGCATTAATTTTTCCAATATTATAACTCCATTTGAATTGTGATATGAACTGATTCATTTGTTACCCAAATTTTATGGTCTTGTAGAAGAAGATCCTTATAAACACCTTGAAGAATTCTATATCATGTGTTCCACAATAAGATCACAAGGGGTAACCAAAAAATAACTTAAACTAGTGGTTTTTCCTTTTTCTTTGGTAGATAAAGCAAAATATTAGCTTTTTTATTTGTTCTCTAGTTCTATTATGACTTGATCTGACTTAGAAAGGGTGTTTTTAGAAAAAAAAAAATTTAGCTTCTCATGCAGCCACCATTAGAAAGGAAATTTGTGACATAAGACAATACAATGGAGAGACCTTATATGAATATTTGGAGAGATTCAAGCATCTATGTGCAAGTTGTTCCCAAAATCAAATTCCCGAATAGTTGTTGATCCAATATTTTTATAAAGGCCTATCACCAATGAAAAGGAACATGATAAATGCTACAAGTGGGGATGCATTGGTGAATAAGATACCAGAAAAAGCAAAAAAATCTAATTTAAAACATGGAGCCATTGCCCAATAATTTGAAAAAAGTAAGAAGTTCCAAAGAGTGTTAATGAGGTAATTGATTTTTTCATTGGTCAAGAATTGAGAGAACTAATCTTTTTATGCACAATTTTGTTGTAGGGCAAACACAACATGTCAAAATATGTGGAATTTGTTCCAATTTTGATTACCAACAGGCATGCGCCCTACCCTTTAAGAAGATCCCAACGAACAAATCAATGTTGTAGATGAATTTTTGAGATAGTCACAAAATAAGTATGATCCCTATTCAAACACCTATAATTAAAGATAGAGGAATCACCCAAACTTCAATTATGAGAATCGACAATAAGGGTTCCAACAACAACCACAAAGTCGATCACAACTTTAACCTCAACAACTCTCTTTGAATTAAGGCACATCTTGAGCAAAATTTGTTAAAAATTTGGCTAACAATATTCAATTGTTTCAACAGGAAACAAGGGTGAACTTTCAAAAAAAATCAAAGATTTCAATGAGATACCAGGGCAAGCATCCAGAATTTGAAGAATCAGGTTTCACAATTGACGGCGACCGTGAGTAGATTAGAAAAAAGTCAAGATAAACTACCCTTTCAAACGGAGATCAACTCTAGGGAGAATGTGAGTACTATGCTGTTAAAAAATGGAAAAGAAATGCAAGACATTTCATCAAAAGTCAAAGAACATAAGGAAGTCAAATAAAAAGAGAAATCATCGAAATTAAATGATTCAACCAAGGAGGTAAGTAGAAAACTCAATACTACCAACACTAAAATAATGATTTCACTGCATTTTCCTTGTAGATTGGCATGGTCAAAGAAAGAAGATGAGGAAAAGGAGATCTTAGAGACTTTTTAAAAGGTAGAAATCAACATCTCTCTCTTGGAGGCCATACGACAAGTGCCAAGGTATGCTAAATTCTCAAGGAATTATGCATTAAGAAATCAAGGTTGAAAAGTGATGATAGGGTTGTAATTAGTGAGAATATTTTAGTAATCATCTGAAAAAAGTTGTTATCGAAATGTAAAGACCTCGATATTTTTACTATACCTTATGTTATTGGCACTGCAAGGGTTGAGAGGGCCATGCTTGACATAGAAGCAATTATAAATGTTATGCCCTTGTCTATTTATGAGAGTTTGATCTTAGAACCCTTGAAGGAAACAAGAATGATAATTCAACTAGCCAATAGGTTTAATTCATACCCAGAGAGTGTGATTAAGGATGTCCGAGTGAAAGTAAATGATTTGATTTTACTAGTTGATTTCTATATTATTGATATGAATGATACATACTCTCCTAACCCAACTCATATTTTGTTAGGTAGACCTTTCATGAAAATAGTTCAAACAAAAATTGATGGAGATTCGGGTATTTTATCTTTTGAATTTGACGGTGAAATTGTTATTTTTAATATTTTTTATGCATGAAATATCCTAATGATCCCAAATTTGTTTTTCATGTTAGTTTGGTTAATTCTCTCATGCAATCTAATTTTGAATGCAATTTCACAGATGACAAATTTGATTTGGTACTAAAAAAAAATTTGACAGATAGGGATACAGAATTGGAGCACGATGAGGAGAGAAAGGAAATAATCATGGCACTCTATCCACCAACGAGCTGCCCCCAAGTTAGTCAATCACTTCTTACCTTTACCACTTACTAATGAGAGGATTTTCCCTTCTGTTGTGCAGGCCCCAAAAATCGAATTAAAACCCTTACCCGAGCATCTCAAGTACGTGTATTTGGGAGAAAATGAAACCTTGCTAGTCATCATTGCTAAAGACTTGAATGAGAACCAAGAAGGAAATTTGATACAAGTCTTGAAGAGTACAAGAAGGCAATAGGATTGACATTAGCAGATATCAAAAGTATTAGTCCTTTTATATGTATGAACAGAATTTTGCTGGGACCTAACTCCAAACCGGTGAGAAATCCTCAACACAAATTGAATTCTATCATGAAAGAGGTTGTCAAGAAGGAGATATTGAATATGCTAGAATTAGGTATTATCTATCCCATTTTTGATAGTTAATAGGTGAGTCCAATTCAAGTGGTCCCGAAAAAAACTGATTTCCAATTGATGAAAAATGAGAAGAATGAATTAGTTCCAGTGAGGCTGCAAACTGGATGGAAAATGTGTATCGATTTTCATAAGTTGATTATCGTCACTCGAAAGGACCACTTTTCGCTTTCCTTCACTGATCAAATGCTTAAAAGGTTGGTAGGTAAATTCTTTTTTCTATTTCTTAGATAGATATTCTGGTTATTATCAAATTATTATTGTCCAAGAAAATCAAGAAAAGATAACTTTTACTTATCCATTTGGAATTTTTGCATATCATTGTATGCCCTTTGGTTTGTGTAATGCCTCATGTAGTTTTCAAAAATGCATGATGAGCATATTTTTTGACTTGATTGAAAATTGCATTGAAATTTTTATGGATAATTTTATGGTCTATGACGATTCTTTCAATCAATATTTAGATAATTTATGGAAGGTTTTAAAATGATGCATTGACACAAATTTTATTCTTAATTATGGAAAATGTCATTTCAGGGTTAGGGAGGGTATAGTTTTGGGTCACGTAGTTTCACCTAGGGGCATTAAGGTAGACAAGACCAAAGTTAATTTGATTGTGAATTTGCCATCTCCTATTAATATACGGGAAATTTGTAACTTTCTTGATCATGCAGGGTTTTATAGGACTTTTCATAAATTGCTTAACCTTTATCAAGGTTGCTACAATAGGATGTTTCTTTTAAGTTTGGAGATGAGTGTAAAATTGTATTTGACAAATTGAAGACATTGCTCACATTGACACAGATATTACAACCACTAAATTTGGATTTATCTTTTGAGATCATGTGTAATGCGAGCCACTATGCCGTTGGAGCTGTTCTTGGACAAAGGGAAGGGAAACATTCACATGACATCTACTATGCCTCTAAAATACTCAATCCGGCTCAATACAACTATACCACCATGGAAAAAGAGCTCATAACTATTATATTTACATTTGAAAATTTTAAGTCTTATTTATTGGGATCTAAAGTCATTGTTTACTCTAATCATGCAGCTCTCAAATACCTCTTGGCAAAGGATTCAAAATCACGACTTATCTAATGGGTACCACTTTTGCAAGGGTTCGATTAGAAGATTAAGGATTGGAAGGGAGTTGAAATTTCTGTGGCTAATCATTTGAATAGATTGATACGTGAAGAGGAGCCCTTGCCCATGTCCTAGCTATTCCCAGATGAACAATTGTTTACCCTACAAGGTAAGATAGGTAAGAAACCTTGATTTGTATATATTGTCAATTTTTTAGTGATCGGAATTTTACCACATGGTCTAAGCATTGCACAAAAAAATAAGATTAGAAATGAATCTAAGTATTACATATGGGATGAACTTTACTTTTGGAAAATAGGGTCTGATCAAATCATTTGTAAATGTAGCCTAATAATGAAATTCATTCCATAATTGCTTGTTGTCATAGTCATACATGTGGTGGTCATTTTGATCCCAAGAGGACAACTAGAAAAATCCTAGATAATGATTTTTATTGGAAAACTCTCTTTAAGAATGTTTACCAATATTGTAAAAGTTATGAAAAACGTCAAAAGATTGGTAACATATCTTTTAGGGATGAAATGACTCAAACTCCTATATTATTTTGTGAGATTTTTGATGTGTTGTGTATGGATTATATAAGACCTTTTCCAAATTCATGTGGCTATTTATACATTTTGCTTATAGTTGATTATGTCTCAAAGTGATTATCTGTGTTGGTAACATATCTTGCAGTCGATTAATGATTCTAAAATTGTTATAAGTTTCCTTAAATCTAATATTTTTAATAGGTTTGGAGTGTTGGAAGTGATTATTAGTAATCAAAGTACATATTTTTGCCACCGCATTGTGCAAGCTTTAATGCACAAATATGGAGTTAATCACTAGGTAGCCACCACATAATACCCACAACCAACGGGCAAGTTGAAGTCTCCAACCAAGAGATCAAAAACATCTTGGAGAAGATAGTGAATCTAAACCATAAGGATTGGAGTTTACGATTAGAGGATGTACTTTGGGCATATTGAACTACATACAAAATCTCAATTGGAATGTTACAATATCGACCAATTTTTGGTAAGTTGTGTCATTTACCAGCTGAAATTGAATATCGTACTTTTTGGGCAGTTAAGCAATGCAACCTAGATGCCAAAAAAGTTGGAATAGAAAGGAAGATGCAGCTCGAGGAGTTGGAAGAGATTCGGTTGGAGGCCTATGACAATGCTAGACTCTATAAAGAAAGGACTATATCTATCCATGACAAACTTATATGCTAGAAACAATTCTTTGTAGGTCAGAAGATCTTCCTTTTTCGATTCAAAACTGAGATTTATGCCAAGTAAATTAAAATCTCTATGGATTGAACCATATTCAATAGTAAGTATTTCTTCTCACAGTGTTATTGAAATTTAAAATTTAGAGATAAACAAAATTTTTAAGATGAATGGTTAATGATTGAAGCCCTTTATTGAAGGATTTAATATCTCTATAGTAGAGGAGATTCAATTGACACATCCCATATACAATCAAGGTTCAAACAAGAAAACCAAATCTAGCCATAGACAATATACAAATTGAGAAACTATTTGGGGGACGCAACTACTATTTTGTGCTAAATGTTATGAAATGTTGATTATTTTGATTGCTATTCTAGTCCAAACTTAGAAAATGCATGGCAGGAATTTTGACAAATTGAGAAGGCTTGGAAAACTTTATTTATTTTGTTTCGGCCCAGTTGGTATTGCTTGGAGACAAGCAATTATCTTGGTGTGGGGGAATTTGATGAACTCAAGTTTAGTGTTTTAATTGTGATAATTTTTGTCAAGAAATTTGGATGATTGTTGCACTTAAGGAAATATTTTTTGTGATATTTATAGTAATATAATTGGAGGACAAATTGGTGAAGAAAATGAAAAGGAAGATGATGATTTTGGAAGTTTGCTGAAGGAAATATTGATAGCTGAGACCAACCTTCCATTTGATGAAGATTTTTGGACTTCCAAAGATGGCAGCAGAACTTGTTAGGGCATGAGAGCACATGTGGACGTGATTGATGGCAAGAAATTGGAAGTTCAAGAGTTTTGACTAATCTCAATTAGTTTGGGAATATCTCCATATATTGTGCATCTAGTATTTTTAGAAAATTTGTTCAATTTTCTTAACCAATTTTGTAATATTTCTTTGGTAGAAATTTTAGAGTTTGTAAACCCTTTAATTTTCATGAAACTTTGCGCTTTTAGGAATTAGGAAACTCTTTTTTGTAAAAGAGTTTTTAGGTTTTTGGAAACATTCATTACTTTTCTTATTCTATACTAGTCGATTTCTTTTGGAGTTTTTATTTTCAATGTCTTCATTTTAATTTTATTTTCTAGTCAAAGGATTATGAAAATTTTGATGAATGAAGATTGTGAGATGTAATTGAGGTTATTAATTCAACATTTTATAAGTATTTACTTAATTTCTATTCTTTAATATTTATGATTTTTTTGAATTTATTGAATAAAGTCATATATTTGATAATTCTAGAATAGTTTATAACCAATTAAAAATGGTAAGATTTGTTTGTTTTTAATAAAGTGGTAATTGGTATAGTTTTATACTCTCACAAGCGTTTTAACTTATAAGATTAAATAATCTAATTTAAATAAACCAATATTGGTATTTGTTAATTAGAATTAGATCTCTCAAATCTTAAAACTGTTGAAATACTAAATCCAATGAATGTCTCTAGGGTTATCTTTCGATTAGAGAAATAATTAATGATGATATCTTAATTATCAATGAAATAAGGAGAGATTGGTCGTTTCGTAATACTTAATGGCTATAACCAATTTGTTTACATAATATTGAATAATTTTTGCATTAATGATCAATTAAATTATTAAAGTGAAAATAATTGCTTTGGTTAGAGTTTATTCTCTTTGATAGTTTCTCTTTTAATTGCTATTATTTGATTGTCATGTTTTAGTTGATTTTATTGATTTATTTTATTTGTTAGTTTTAGATAATTTCTCAACCTCCATATTTTTTCATTAAGAAATAAATTTGTCTTTACTCTGTCGAGACAACCTTACTCATTTTAAATTCATCTTTATGAAGTAATTATTTTTATTTTATTAGTTTGACACCCACCAATTATGAATTAGAGGGAATGTTTGGATATATTATATATCAAAATTAAATCAATTAATTAATTTGATTTTAATATATATTTGACTTTCTTTATTTTGATTTTTATATTTTTATATTTATAATGTTATATTTTCATATTTGAAACAATAAAATTTCTATATAAATTCAATTTATTATAATATATCAAAATCAAATTAATTGATAGATATTTAATTTTTGTATTTTTATGTTTTTATATTTGTATTATTATATTTTCATATTTGTGATTATGAATTTTTTTATATAAATCCAACTTATTATAATAGTTTAATAGAAACAATTGAGTAAGGTTTAATATTATTATATAGTTTTCCATTTTTAATATGGTATTAGAATTATATTTATATACTTTTTAATATGATATCATAATTATATTCATATATTTTCTACTTGAGTTTTATTCTTAATATGGTATCAAAACCATATTCAAATATTTCTTTATCACTATTAATATGTTAAATTAAAAATCTAAATTAAAGAGTTAAATATAATAGTAAAATTTATAATATAAATTAAATTCAAAATAACATTCAATATAAAAAAAGCTCAATTGGTACATTAGTAAATTATTCAATATCATAAAATATTTTTAAAATGAAAGTAATAAAAAAGATTTAAAAGACTTTTGAATTTTCTCTTCAAACTTCAAACTTCAAGAGGCCTTGGATATTTTGTTTCTCTCCGATATTTTATAGTTTTATAAGAGCATTAAATGGTAAGTGATGAGGGTATTAAATTTTCTTTTTTTATTAATTTTTTAATATATATTAAATATTAAATTATAAAATATATATGTAAACAAACACATGTACATATATCGAGCTAACTGACAAGTCAAATACGTTGAATGTGCTTTGGTTCAAACTTGACTTATCTTTTTGTAATAAAGTGTGAGTTTGGTATCGTTCTTTTTAATCCACAAGTTTAGTTAATTAAATCAATTATCAAATTGAATTGTGAATTATTACTTCGTTTAATTTTTTTGTATCCCTAATATTGGTGGAAATAGGAGGAGAGAAGAACATAAAGAAGCCAGGAACCAATAGAAAAAGAAAGAAGAGGGTGACGAGATGAGAAGGAAAAAAGGCAAATTAATTGTGTGTTTTTTTTTTAATAATAATTGTTGTAATGCCTATTTATGGTAGGGATTATTTTGCAAATGCTGTACATTTCTCTGAACCCCTATTGGAAATTAAGGGGGCTGTATATGCAAATCGGGTGAACTATAGGGGTAACTTGTAATTTGCCCTTTCACTATTATTTACACTTTGGACGGAGAGAAAAAGAGAGACAAGAATTGATTTTAATAGAAAATTACTTTCTTTCTTTTATTTAAAAATTTTGAAAGAAAATAAATAAAGAGAAATAAAAAATTTTAAATATAAATTTTTTTTAAAGTGAAAAGAAAAAGAAAATTAAATAAATATATCAGATTTATCCTTATAAAAATAATAAAAAAATATTTAATCCTAAATAAATACTATATCATTCCTTTTCTTTTTCAAAATTTCCAAACAAAATAAAAAAGAAAACTTTACCATTTTTTTCCTCCTCTTTTCATTTCATTTCTTTTCTTTTCTTCACTTTCCTAAACCCCATACTAAGCATTAAAAGCGACCGTGGTATTCAACTTTTGCCTGAACCGCATCTCGGAGAGGGCCGTTGTAAGATTCCAACAACACCCTGCTCCGCTGCGTAAACCCCTTCATCTCTGTTATTCTCTTGCCATCATCTCTCTCCCTCTCTATCTCTCTCTGACTCTCGCTCTCGTAAAAACATGTCTAGTTCTATGTCTCTCCACCATACAGAACGACTTCTCCAAATTCAAAAGCCCTTGAGTGGGAATTCGAAACCAAATATGTCAGGTCTCTCTCTCTCTCTCATTATTATTATGGTATGCATGTATCAATGGGCTGGGTATTTGGGATTTTTGTTGTTAGGATTATGTGATGATGCCTTTTTGTGATTTTTCGAACTCAAGTGAGTTTCTAATGGTTTCATTTCCTGTCTATGTGAAGTGGGGTTTGCTCCCATACGTTATGTGGCCATTGAAATCAATGATTATTCTCTTTCTTTGCAGTTTCGAAAAGTTGGGAATTCTTGTCATTCGGTATTTCTTTTAATGAGCTTTTTCTCAATTCTTTTCGTGAATAATTGTCCACGGACTTGTTTACGTTTTGTCCCATTTTGCGTCTGTGGTTCCTTCTGCTAGATAGCTAAAAATTGTCCTTCTGGAGCCCTATGGTATTGAAGGAAATGTCAAGCTCTTGGAAGAAAAAGTTGGCTTGTTTTGGTGGTTTTTGTCTTTGCCATTGGAGTTGTTTTGGTGGTTTTTGTCTTTGCCATTGGAGTCTCTCTATTTTCCTTCATTTATTTATTTATTTATTTTTTATTTTGAAGAACTAGATATATGGAAATGAAAGGGCATCTATAAATTGTCAATTTTCATGCTAACAATGTTAGGGCATGTCTGATTTAGGGCGCTTGGACTAACATGTCCACATGTTTTGCACAAAAGGGGGATGCTATGTCCTTACAAGGGTAGGTAATATGTTACCAAATCCCAGGATAGAGAAAAAACTTATAAACCCCCCTTTCTACTTCTTTCTTGTTCTTATCTTCACAAAAATCTATGCTTTTGATATTTACTCCTGCCTTCTTTCCCCCATCATATCAACATGGTATTAGAATCGTAGATTTGGCAATATAGTTGTCACATCAATGTGTATTATATCTAAATGTCATAGTCTTTATGACAATGATTGGTGGCAATAGCTTTGCGGTACTCCAGTTGTTTGGGTCTGCAGGACATCTGCTTCCATCTGATCATTGTATGCAAGTTGTGGACAGGGGATAAGCTTAAATGGCTTCTTGGATGGAATAAAGCAGGTCTTTCATTTAGTTCACCCAAAATGTTTTTAATTCTACTCCACTGTTGCTCTTTCTGTTTTTCTTTCTGTTAACATAGATAATATTGGGCAAATTGATGAAAATAGTCAAAAACTAGAAAAATTAGGAGTTTCTTTGAATCAAATTGTTTTAAAATCAGTGGTCCTTGTATAAAATAGTACTGTGAAATTTGGTGCTAAAAGAGAGGGAAACAAAAAAATCCTCTACTTTTACATGCAATTACACTTTGCAAGTGTACTTTTAAAATGTTACCATTTGCTCATTCTATTTTGCTATTGTTTAACTTAAAACATTTCTGGTAGTATTTTGTTTCCATCTGTAGCAGCAACAATTAGAGACTCACCCTCACTATCGTGCTAGCAAAGTTATTTGATCAATTAGAATAATGCCTGAACTTGCTTTATAAATTTGTAAATACAAAGTTAACGTCAACTCCATTGGTCCTTGAAATAGTTGTTGTGGTTATTCGATTATTTTGCATCCTTAAGGTAGATGTAATATGCTTCATTCATTTGATTCTGGTTTCTTCCTATTTTTTACTTTAAAACAAATAACTGTCGATTTCAAAAGCTATTAAATTTCTAAATAATAAAATTTGCTTCCTTTTCTCTTAACTTTTCATTTTTAGTTTAAATTTAAATGAAGGTTGGTGAAAATTGATGAGAGGACATACTTGAGAGGGCTAGATTTTGTTCTTTAATATCTATCACTCCAAGAAGTGAATGAAGTAGAAGACTAGGGAATGGTTCGAGGGTGGTGTTGAAGGGTTAAGTCACTTCCTAGAATGAGGAATTTACTACAATATGACGAAGATACCTTGTGACATATAATATGCAGTTTATTTTTTTTATTTTTTTATTTTTTTTAATGTGTACTGGAGGTGAGAATAATTGTCTAGGAAGAATTAATGAGCGTCTTCAATATACGATGAAATGGGAGAAATGATCTGGTTGTGCCAAGAAGCCTGCCAATGTACCAGTGAAAACAGTATACAACTAGAGGTGCTTGGAGAACCGGAAGAAGATTTAGGAAAATTTTGGAAAAAGGATGAAGAGATAAGCCATTGCATAGTATAACTACTGATGGATCCTTGAATCTCATGAAACGGAAATAATAGATTCATTTGGTTGACGCTAACTATTTGGGACATAAGCTTCATTTGGGTTATGCTACTATTGCTATTGATTTTGGACACGTTGTGGGTGGTGTTTTGATATTGTTTGAGAAGAGGGCCCTTAGAAAACGACTCAGATGCATGCATGAGTAGTACCTGAATCTATGCACATGTGGGTTTTTGTTGACCCTAACATCTGATCTAGTTGAAGTTCTGGAATGCATAACCGGGCATTGGGAAGCTCATTCAGTGCCTCAGACATTTCCAATCCAGCTTGGGTACATCTTTGCACTAAAAATCCGTTGTTTCTTTGGCTTTCTGAGCCATTTCAATCCAAGCATGTGAATCATGTGATTGTTTCCTTCTTTCAATCTTTTTCTTTTCTCTTAGGCAACTTTCAGTTTTCAGCAGTTTTGTTATTTCAAGGGGTTCTGTAAATTTATGTGTAGCACTAGGTCCATTATGTTATTGTGTTGAGGATTTTGAAAATTTTGACACTAATAGAAGTTCTTGTTGTTCCTGCAACATCTACAACTTCTAGGTTGTGAGTATGCTTAAGATCTTTATCTTCATTGATCTTGAGTTGAATGTGGTGCTTCAAATTGGATTGATGGATTGGGCTCAATTAGCATGGATATTGGGGTGGTGACTTCTCTCAGTCATATTAGTACAATATGGTGTCGTAACTACTTTTTTTGCTATGATGAATGTGAGGACATCATGACGTGTGTTACACATCCTCAATAACGGCTACTCTTAATTTACCCTTCCATTTTCATTTTTTGGACCTTTCTGTTTTCAAATCTCTGAGGCCCCAGCCAACTCAGTATCCTTTCTTTGCTACAGACTTTTCTTCACCATTATGTTCTTTTAATGCCTGCAATTTACAGTGTAGTGCTTGAAGCAACCAACGAGAGATATGATCAGCTATCCTAACTTTTATTTATTTATTTATTTTAAATCAAGGGAAACATTTTCTGGAATTGAATACAGATATCTATTGTCATCAGTGATGCCATGAACCTCCTCTATTCTGATTTCTTATAGTCTTTTATCCATGTTTTATTGAAATAGCTTCTTTAGGAATTGGAGTCAAAATAGCAACAGAGACCAAAACAAATGTTCTGGTATGACTTTCTCATTTATCTTATTTTCTTCTTCACTGGTTCATGAGAGTTAATTGACCATATATATAAAATTATGAGCAGAATGCCGATGGAGCTAAAGAAAGAATTAAGAGGATGTTTGATAAGGTTGAACTTTCTGTCTCTGCCTATGATACTGCTTGGGTTGCTATGATCCCTTCTCCGATTTCCAATCATGCGCCATATTTTCCTGGCTGCTTGGAGTGGTTGTTGGAAAATCAGCTTCAGGATGGCTCATGGGGTCTTCCTCATCATCATCCGTTGCTAATTAAAGATGCTCTTTCATCAACATTAGCCTGTGTTTTAGCTCTCAAACGATGGGGTGTGGGTAAAGGGCATATACAGAGAGGTAAAATAGCTGTTCTATGTTCTTCCAGTCTCTCTCCTCTATAAACTTTAGATACGTAAATAACACCACACATGTTGCAGGCCTCCATTTTGTTGCGTCAAATTTTGCATCTGCCACCGATGGGAAGCAACATTCTCCCATTGGCTTTGATATCATATTTCCTGGTATGGTTGAGCGTGCTAGAGATTTGAATTTGGTGCTTCCATTGAGGTTAGAAGAGTTAGAACCTGTGCTTCAAAACAGAGATTTGGAACTCAAAAGGTGATTTTTATCTAATGCAAGTGTCATTATTATGCTGGAAATCTATTTTGACTATAAAGTTGGATCAATTAGGAGAGTGCCAACCTAGGCAACAACTCTCTGAAACTAAATTTCTCCAGCTTTGCTGATTCTGCCATTTAGATTTGGTACAACAGTTGGCTGGTACATATAAACTAGCAAACTGCATGTGCTTTTAGTGAACTGAAAATTGATTGCTTATATTTGACAATGCAACTTCCATATATATTATGGATAGCAATATCAATTGATTTTATTTCATGTTGCATGTCAATCCCTGGTTCCAAGTTTTGATTGGTGTCTAATTCAGATGCCATCAGAGTAACTCCAGAGGAAGTAAAGCTTACCTAGCATATGTTTCAGAAGGAATGGGGAAGTTTAATGACTGGGAAAGTGTCATGAGTCATCAGAGAAAAAATGGGTCTTTATTCAATTCACCGTCCACTACAGCTGCTGCATTTGCTCATCTTCATGACTCTGGCTGTATTAATTACCTCCATTCAGTCATAGAGAAGTTTGGAAATGCAGGTGGCTACTACTAAATGCATGAGTTGCTTTCTATTCTCGGTTTGTCAATTATGTCTCTCTAAGACATTTTTGTTTTCTTGTCTCATGTGGATCTTGCCAGTTCCAACAATTTATCCTTTAGATGCATATGGTCGTCTCTGTATTGTTGACAATCTGGGAAAGATGGGACTTGATCGGCATTTCAGCAAAGAAATCAAAAGCGTATTAGATGAAACATACAGGTAATCTTCCACTTGCAGATGCACAGAACTAAATGTACAGAAGATGAATTCATCTATATTGTTCTGTTAGTTCTTGGACCAACATTACATGGAAGTTTATAATCAGAGTTTCATTCTTTTTGCATGGATGCTTCACATTATCCCACAATCAGATGCTGGCTGCAGGAAGATGAGGAGATATTTTTAGACATTGTTACCTGTGCAATGGCATTCCGAGTATTGCGTGCTAATGGATACAATGTCTCTCCTGGTACTTGATTTAAAATTCTTGAGTCGCAATTGTTTCAGGATTCTTTTCCTGGATAAAAGCTTAGTTGTCTTGCCATGACTTGCAGATCCATTAACTCACTTTGCTGAAGAAAATCAATACCTAGACTCCCTTACAGGAAGATCAAAGGACACAGATGCTGTCTTGGAGTTATTTAAGGCTTCTCAGTTTGTTGTATATCCAGAGGATGCAGCTCTAGAGAAACAAAACTCATGGTCAAGTCAGTTCCTTGAGCAGGAATTATCTAATGGTTCCATTCAAGCTAGTAAGCTCAATGAAGTAAGTCAGAGGTGTTTCTATGAGATGTTTGTTGTCTAAATGCACGTCTACCAAATGTTTATCCTTCTCCTTTTTCTTTTTTTTTTTTAAATCTTTTTATTTTCAGGTATACAATGTTCTAAACTTTCCATATCATGCAAGTTTGGATCGCTTAGTTAACAGGATAAATTTAGAGCATTTTGAAGCTAGTTATATAAGGATCTTGAAAACCTCATATTGGTATGGATTTGGTTGTTCTTCTCTTTCTGTTTGTCCTCTCCTCATTTGTTGACTCTTTCCTTCATTATGATCCACTTGTTGTTATCAAGTTCTCATTCTTTTAATTTCTTGTACCAGTTTTTCAAATATTAATGATGAAGACTTCCTCAGTCTAGGAGTGGACGACTTTAACATGTGTCAGTCGATCCAACGCCAAGAGCTCAAGCATCTTGAGAGGTGCATATCTGCATATCTTTTTGTAACTTCGAGAGGAAATATGTTTCTTGAGAATCTGACTCTTAAGAGGCTTCTCGTTTAATTAGTTTAATAGTTTGGCTGGTACACTTGCCTACTTTTGTAGCATTCATGTTGCCCTCGACACTGACTTGGTGCTGTTAGTTCACAAATGGGAAACTTCATTCCAGATTTTCCTGGGGCCGTTTATGTCTTAACTTGACCCTATTTAATTAAAGGAACATTGGATCACTTATGAGTCATAAACAGACCTGGATAAGAATTATAATTTTTGATTTTGAATAGGCCGCAATTTAATCAAATTAAAAGATTTCTATCCGAGGTTGGTTCTAATAAAGCCACCATTTTCAGAAACTTTATCCCTATGTGTTAGAAAATCCAATTTTCTAGGTGAAATAAACATAGAATATTGTTTGGTTTGGACAATGTCGAGCCCCAGAAGCCAATTCTCGAACCAAACGAGGCCAAGGGAATTTTATGAAATCTAATTACTGTGGCAGGATGAAAGAATTTTCTGGAAATGATGGTTTACAACTTTGATGTAAACAGGTGGGTCATCGAGAACAGATTAGACAGGCTAAAATTTGCTCGGCAGAAACTGGCATACTGTTATTTTTCTGCTGCAGCAACCCTCTTCTCTCCTGAACTTTCAGATGCACGCATCTCATGGGCCAAAAACGGAGTGCTTACTACTGTGGTTGATGACTTTTATGACCTTGGAGGTTCCGAAGATGAACTACAAAATCTTATTCAGTTGATTGAAAGGTACGATTATTCATTTTTCTCCCCATTTATATCATAATTCTTATGCTTTTATTTTTTAATTTTATTTATTTTATTTTCTATTCTTTTGCATCATCTGTTGTGTAGGATCAATGGTCTCTACAGAAAACGCCAGACTGGCACTACTTAATGCTTCACAATGATATTTCAAAAATAGGGCTTTTTCCTTTTCTGTTATTTGTGATTGTCCTTTTCATTGTGGGGTAAGGGGGATGGGACATCTTTCCCTCATAGATGTAATGCTCTTTCTATGAATGAAAGCATAGGATTATATAAATGCACCGGATCAGAACTATTAGGTTGTACAAATGAAATCTATCCATGTGTCCTGTATAATCGGAAATCAACATTTGTACTGTTTCAACCTGATTAGGATTTTCATCTTGAGACTACTGAGCTAAAATCCCAATAGTAGCTTCTAGTGAAGTTATTATACAGTCTTTTCTGTGAATTGCTTTCAAAAACATGAGAAATTCAAAGAACAGTCTTGACTCTTGATCCACATCTCTTAGATATGAAAATGCATGGTCTGGCTTCTTCTGGCTGAGCTTTTCCTCTTTTTGAGAATCATTAAATGGCGCATGTTCTCAAAAAATACTATGTTGGACTTATTTAGTAACTATTGTGCATGACATGAGATATACTGCAGGTGGGATGTAGATCCTGGTGCCAGTTTCTGCTCCCAATCAGTTGAAATCATATTTAAAGCACTTCACAGCACAATCACAGAGATTGGAGAAAAAGCTTTCAAATATCAGGAGCGCTGTGTGAAAAAGCACGTGGCTGAGATTGTAAGGGCATCTATTTGTTGTATGCATCTTGTTACTGACTTCAAATTAGTTTGTACCTGAAGCAACTGAAATTGCTGGAGGACATTAGTCATGCAGTTGTGTCAATTACTTCATGTCGATAGAAACTTTTAGAACTTCATTCACGGCAGCATGTTTTTGCTTGAAATCATTCACCACTTTTTGATTCAAAATGCGTTGAGAGTACTTTCCTTGCTTTCATTTGTTTGCAAAAATGGATCCCCATTTATGTTGAAAAATTTTGCTGGACTTCCCTTTAGGTTTGGTTCGAAATCACTTAGTCTTGTAACTTGAGAATGCATGGAAGGACTAGAAGTGGCTTCTTCATTTGATGGTTACTGGAAAATAGGCTCCCCCCCCCCCCCCAAGCACAGGGGGCCACTTTGACAAGGTTTATGATTTCTGGCCAAACCACAAGGACTAAGTGAATTCTATCCTGAAGATTAAACAAATTATAGACTCATTTACTTTGTTATTTGCATAAGAATTGTGCATCATCTTGACATGAGTGGAGTCTGCCACTTGAGGGTTTCACTTACCCTCCTGCAAAGGGTGATTGACACAGAAATTTCAGCCAAACATTACCATTTTAGATATCATTTTCCCTCAAAATACAAGCACCTTAGTATGTCAAATCTATCTGGTTGATAAATGACTCAGTCTATGTGTTGCCAGTGGTTGGACTTGATCAAGTCTATGATGACAGAGGCAAAGTGGGTGGAGGGCAAGCATGTGCCTACAATGGAAGAGTATATGACTAATGGGTATGTTTCATTTGCTCTGGGCCCTATCATCCTCCCAGCTCTCTATTTTGTGGGGCCTAAGCTTTCGGAAGAGGCCGTCAGAAGTGCTGAATACCATAATTTATATAAGCATGTTAGCACTTGTGGTCGTCTACTGAATGACATGCGGAGCTTTGAGGTATGTTTTGGCAAAAATTTGTAGTTTTGTTGCTATCTTGACCCTGCTTAATCACAATGGCTTATGGCTATGTTGCAGAGGGAAGCCAAGGAAGGGAAACTAAATGCTGTGCTCTTAAGTTTGATACATAGTGCGGCTGCTCTTAGCGAAGAAGATAGCATTAAGGAGATAAAAGGTCTGATTGAGCAAGAGAGGAGGAAATTGCTGAGAATGGTATTGCAGACAAAGGGAAGTGTTATTCCTCGAGAATGCAAGGATTTGTTTTGGAAAATGAGTCAGATACTTCATTCCTTCTATGCTAAAGATGATGGGTTCACATCCCCGGATGAAATGGTTGGTGCTATAAATAGTGTCATCTTTAATCCTATAGAACTCAAATGAGTGCCAAGCATTAGAAAAGATCAGAATACCCTTAATAAAAGAGCCTGCATTCCAAACGTCACCTGTTTTTCCTTTAGATTTTTCTTTACTAAGTTTTATATTTTACCTAGTTTATGCCTACCTTTTGTGGCCTCTTTTTACTGTTCAGGTCATGTGTGGTTTTTTTCTTTGGGGGGGGGGGGGTAAGAACCATAAGTTGCAAAAAAAAAAAAAAAAAGCCGGCGCATGTGTCAAGTTTGTAGGTAGTTTAGTTTTTTTTTTTTTTTTTTTTTTTTTCACTATGATTTGAATTCGGGATCATTGAATTAGAGAGGGATGTGATCAGTAAACTGTCTTTTTGGGGACTTTGTAGGTAGTTATAAAAGAAGAGACAATATGTTATCCTTTGATGGCTACTGGAATTATTTTTGAGAAATTGATCTCATTTCTGTCAAACTTTTTTATCTGGATTTTTAATTTTGATAAAAAATCAAAATACACTATAAGGGATCACCCCGGTGCATAAAGTGTCGGGGTAGGAGGAGAGTGGGTGTACATGTACGCAGTCTTCTTTTATATTTTTGTAAAGAGATTGTTTTCGCGTTTTGAATTCATGATTTAAAAGTCATTAAAGAACTAATTCACTGTTGCGTTAAGATTTGTGATCAAAAATCAAAATACACAAATTAAAAAAAAAAAAAAAAAAAAAAAAAAAAAGAAACTAACAGGGACAATATGTTATAAACACATTATTAAGGGATCGGGAAGCGATCTTATCAATGGCAGCGTACTACAACTTCTAATGCTATTGGCCAATACATTAGTGATCTATTTAGCATTTGGGACATCTGGGATGTGTTGGAGCTTTAAAGTTATTTGGTTCTGTTTCCATAACTATTTTTGGACATTGCAGGATCGGGTTTATAATAAGTTGGACCATTGGATATTGGGATTATTGCTCTCTCTCTCTCTCTCTCTTTCTCTCGCTGCATTAGCTTCTGTCTGCTTTTTTAAGATTTCGCAATTTGTACATTGTGTAATCATCAAAAACTAGTTCATCCATCTGTGAACCAACTTAATAGCCGCCGAGCATGGGGATGCTATTGAGAAGCCAATGGTTATTGCTGGCCGCGGGACCTCAAGCCCTCGTGATCGGCTGCTGACCAGGGGCTGTTAGACCCAAGGCCGAAACAGAGATTGGCCGGCCTAAGATTGTTGTTCTCCCATTATATTACCGCTGGAGATTCTGAATTTAAATATTATTGCCACTCTTTTAACACCATTTGCACTTTGTTATAAGTTATCAAAAGGCTACGTGTGAGGGAAATGGCCATATATATATATATATATATATATATATATATATTACAAAATTATAATTTAATCTTTAATTTTTTTTTGGTTTTTACCGACTAGTATTTAGGGAGTTACCCAATTAATCTGATTTGAGTATTGTGTGGCCCATTAAAGGTTGACTCTCAAGCTTGAGACCTCTAATTAAGAAGGTAGAGTCTCGAATCACTAGATCTAAAGAGTTTGATGGCCATGGTTGCCAACTCACTCCTTTTGTTTTCGAAACTAACAAAAAAGCCCTTGCCGTTAGCACCTTTTTTAGCTGCACCCTTAAATTCATCATGTGAGACCCACGTGATGACAAATTACAATGTGTCCATCGTCGCTCAACTTCCCTAAATCACACTCAAACATAAACCTTAATCATAAACTCCGACTCAACTCAACCTCCTTAATCATCCTTCATCATGGCTAATCGAGTGCAAACTCATTGTTGATTTCATCAAACGCTTCAGAAGCATCCTCTCCTCGATCACAATGAAAAAAAAGGACGAATCACAACCCACGAATTGATCAAAATTGAATCCAAACTTGAAAGCATCGGCATGAATTCCCCTACAATGTCAACTGTGACAAATTCAACACAACTTTTTACGTTAAATGTAATTGGTGAAATATCAAGACCAATCCTTTTACACTTCAAATCAAAATAAAGTCTTAAGGCTTCATCAACCCTGACCAGTTTTGAAATACCCAACAAGCATCGAATTCAGAGAGATTCTTGTTTATAATTTTTTGAATACCCAACTGTGGGTCCATTTAAGCAATCAAACTTTGCATAGCTATTGAAAAGCCTAGAGCCCAGAAAAATATGGTTTCCAAGCCCATAAGTGAATATTAGACCATGGAGTTTCCTTGGGTGAGTGACTTCTGAAACACACAAATTTCAAAGGAATCGAGAATGAGGTTGAAAGAGTGGAAGTGGGTTGATGTTCCTGACCCATAAATCGAACCCAGATTTGAAGAAATTCATACTTTGTTGGTGTAGGTAAAAAAAAAATAATGCCTATATGGGGCTTTTTACCACAAGTAAAGGGATTTAAAATTTATTTGAAATCTCAATTAAAAGATAATGGGTAGTTAACCCATTATTCTTAACTCCCAATAACTCTCCAATGATCTCCCTTCTTAATACTACTCAAAATTTGGGCATTAGCCACTCCAACGTGAGTGACAGAAGAATTAAGCCAATTGAGAATTGTTTGTAGAGGGAGATTAAGAGATCCTAAAAAACATATTTTTTAGGGTATTGAGAAAATTTCAAGTAGAAAATATTCTCCAATCGTTGGTGGCTCATCGGATTGTGGGTTGAAATATCGTAAAACTGTAGTGGTGATTCGTTTTTCATGATCATCATCCCGATTGTGCGATTTGTTCGAGAAGGTTCGTGGTTCAATTTTGAAGCCTACGCATTGAGGTACCATCCCAAAATTCCCATCGATTTATTTTTGTGATTATTTATATCTTTCCACGTTTTTGTTATGTAAACTAAATTTAACATTGGTATCATAGTGTATGTTACATTTATTTACAATTTTTTTTTCCAGAATTTTTGGGATAAAAATATGTAAGGTAGAATTTAGAGTCCGGATTACAAATAAGTTTCGTGAATTCGATGGTACCTTGACATTACCCATGATCCAAGGATTACAAATATAATTTTTGCTGAATTTTTGGACTACTCTAAGGTTATGAAACTGATGATCGAAGATCTTAGCTAAGACCAGTGACTAACAACATTTGAACCTAGATTTGTTGAGTTTGAGAATGAATTGATATGTGAAAATGGTTTAAATATATTCTTGATGATCTGATTTGCATGTTTGATATATTAATTGTGAGATTGAGTCACCCGAAAAGCATTTTCTCTATCGGCCACAAAGGCCGTTGACGGAGCATGTTTGAATCACCATGACCGGGACTTGATTCTTCTTAAAATCAAGTCCAGGATGAATGAAGGAAGTCTAATTATAGTTTCCAGTCGAAAATGGCATTAAAAACTCGCTGGGAATAAGTTTTCCAGAAACTAGGTCACGACGACCTGGTTGTAAGCTGTCATGTGAAGAAGAGCCGACTTGGCCTACAGGTGCGTGACTGGTCGGGGTTGGGTCCGGGTTAGATTCGATCCAAAACCGCATCCCGACTTGTTGACCTAGGATGTAACCCAGGATGCAGGTAGCACGCATGTGTGTGCATGCTAGTTGCGCTGCGTGTTTGGTACGTTAGGCTATTTCAAACTGAATTTTTTCATTTTTTTAGGGTCCCACATCATTGATTATAATTTTTTTTTTATGGATTTTTATGTACTAAATTCAAATACGGATGGTAAGATGTAATCCGCAGTTGTAGTAGATGGGTTTGTTGATCCATTCATTTGTTTTGGGGTTTACATTCGAACTATTTCGTATTTGTTGATTCAGAGAGTGCACAAAATATGTGAATAAATATCAATAAGTTAATAACATCTCTTTTTTGTATACCAGAGACTATGGTTGCATTGAAAATTTTTCGTGCTAAATCTTTATAAGGGGGATAAATTGAATGATGACAACTACAATATTTGGAATAAGAAGATTCAGTTAATCCTCAAGGAGCAAGATCTTTCTGAGATTTAGAAGTACGAGATGGTGGACCCTAGGGAGGGTTTCACACCTCAGACTAAGCAGGATTAGGTGGCCTATCACGTGTGAAAAAGGATAGATATCCAAGTTTAGGTGATTCTGATTTACAGTATGCATGATGATATGATATGAGTTTATGAGTAGTATCCTATAACTATGTCGGTTTGGCTCACTCTTAAAAGAGTATTATGGTGCCTTCTCAGGTTCTAAGTTGAGGATATTGACTTATAAGTTTATTACTTATAAGAAAAAACTTGATCATATAATGAAATAACATTTGATGTAAATATCGAGTATGATCGCATGGCTAAAGAACGCGGGTGAGTCTATTCCGGATGAGTTTCAGGTACTAGGTTCAATCCAGTCATTACTTGATTCATGGGAGACTATAAAAGCCTATCTCATACACAACGAGAGTATTCATACTTTCGCTGATGTAAGTAGGCATTGTGAGCTCACAAAGGAGTACCTAGAGGTGAGTCGGCTACATTCTAGTCATGCTTATATAGCGGAGTCGAGTAAAGCCTCCCATGACACCAAATGTAAATGGTAAAAGCATGAGAAAAAGACCTGATATCCAGGCAAAAAGAAGCTATCCAAGAAATTTGACATCAAATTACAAAAGCGTAAGAAGAAAGAGTTTGATAAGGTCAAAGTGAAGTGTTACGCATGTGGCAAAGTTGGTCACTTCACTTGTGAGTGTTATGAGCATAAGGTATGTCCTTTTTTACATGGTTTGAGGTTTGTCTCTTCTACTATGAAGCTAACTGATTTTTCTCCTTTGTGGATGATAGACTCAGGAATCACCAACTATGTAGCTCGAGATAGGAGCGCATATGTAGAATTCCACCAAATGAGTTCTCAGGCAAGGAGCTACGTGGGGAATAGAGCATTTGTTATCGTTATGAGGATTGACACTTGCAAGTTGGAGCTACGAAGTGGCCATACTCTACATTTATATGACATTTTTATATCCAGATATTTGACGGAATCTTATTTTTGTACTTTGTCTAGATCGTTTAGGATATATACTTTGTCTTTTGGAAACTCTTTTGTTTCTATTAATTACGATAGTTCTTTAATTTGTTTTGATTTTGTCTATGATGGACTATATGCAATGGATGTTTCACTTAATAGTAATTCTTGTTTTTCTTCTATTATCTTTACATCTGATTGTGTTGATTATGATGTGAATGCATGACATATAGACTTGGACATATAGTGTAGGAGATGATGAACCAGTTAATAGCGACTGGTCTGTTGGCCCTAGTTGCTCATATATAAGTTTTGCCTAGTTAGTAAAACTACAAGAAAATCATTTGATGAGACAATGAGAGTTAGGATTCTATTGCAGTTGGTTTACTCTAATATCTGTGGCTCTATGAAAGTGAGAGCTCAAATTGGAGTTGTGTATTTTATTACTTTCATAGACAATTACACACATTTTAATTACATATATCTGATCTTGTAAAAATCTGAGATATTAAAATGCTTTTGGAGGTTTATTAATGAGATTGAAAATCAGTTCAACTTAAGAGTGAAAAATCTCAAAACTGATCGGAAGTGCGAATATTTGTCTGAACAATTCAAAGAACTCTGTTTCAAGAAGAGTATTACAAGAAAACTGATTATTCTTACTACCTCTCAGTAGAATGGAATAGTGGAGATGAGAAATAGGACTTTGTTGGAGATGGTGAGATTTATGATAACGCGGACCAATTTACCTATCTCCCACTGGGGAGATGTTTTATTGATTACAGCCTACGTCTTTAATCATGTCCCATCATAGTTCGTAGTTAGTACCCTGTATGAGTTTTACACAAGGAGGTAGCCTGACCTTAGCCATTTGAAACCATGGGGATGGACCACGTATATTCATAATTCCTCGCATCCACACAATAAGTTAGACCCACAAGAAAAGAAGTATATTTTTATAAGATACCCAAAACACTCCAAGGGGGGCATGTATTATTAGGTGAGCATACGACAACATTATCACTGAGATTGAGTCTCATGATGTCATGTTTTTGGGTATCTGATCTTGTAAAAGTCTGAGATATTAAAATGCTTTTGGAGGTTTATTAATGAGATTGAAAATCAGTTCAACTTAAGAGTGAAAACTCTCAAAACTGATCGGAAGCGCGAATATTTGTCTGAACAATTCAAAGAACTCTGTTTCAAGAATAGTATTACAAGAAAACTGACTATTCTTACTACCTCTCAGTAGAATGGAATAGTGGAGATGAGAAATAGGACTTTGTTGGAGATTGTGAGATTTATGATAACGCAGACCAATTTACATATCTCCCACTGGGGAGATGTTTTATTGATTACAGCCTACGTCTTTAATCATGTCCCATCATAGTTCGTAGTTAGTACCCTGTATGAGTTTTACACAGGGAGGTAGCATGACCTTAGCCATTTGAAACCATGGGGATGGACTACGTATATTCATAATTCCTCGCATCTACACGGTAAGTTAGACCTACAAGAAAAGAAGTATATTTTTATAAGATACCCAAAACACTCCAAGGGGGCATGTATTATTAGGTGAGCATATAGACAACATTATCACTGAGATTGAGTCTCATGATGTCATGTTTTTGGAGAATAATTTTTCTAAAAGAGGTGAAATTGATCAGGACTTTACCTTTTATAAGATGGATGAACTTAGTAACTCAGCTGAGCCTAGCAGTAGAACCCAAGAACTCGTTACAGATTTTGAACTTAATGGAAGTGATCCATTTAGAGGTGAAAAGGTTCCCCCTCTTTATAGATGCAGTCGAGGAGAAGTATCTAAACATTGTTTCTCAACTAAGGGTGAGACCCTCATTGTGACTTTGAGGATGATGGGAGCCCAAAATGGTTCAAGAGACTTTTGAGGGTTCTATGAAAGACCATTGGTTGAAGGCCATGGAAGAAGAGATGGAGAGTATGAAAATCAACAGGGTCTAGGATCTAATTGATTTACCTAAGGGAAGAAAGACCATTGGGAACAAGTGGGTTTTCAAGATCAAGAGAAAGACAGACGGATTGGTAGAGAGGTATAAACCCATCTGGTAGTCAAGGGTTATACTCATACGAAAGGTCTGAACTATGAGGATTCTTTCTCCCCTATAGTCAAATTTATCTTAATTTGTTTACTTTTAATGATTATCATGGACATGGATCTAAAGTTACACCAGATGGACGTCAAGACTGTTTTCTTGAACGAAAGTTTGGATAAGGAGATTTACATGGAGCAACCATCTGGTTTTATTCCTATAGTTCAAGAGGATAAGATCTGTCGACTTCAGAAATCGATATATGATCTTAAACAATCATCTAGGTAGTGATACCTGAGATTTTACGAAGAAGTGATATCTTATGGTTTTGTGATGATTAAAGAGAATCATTGCTTGTATCTAATACACTCTACTAACTCCTTTGTGTTCATGTCCTTATATGTGAATGACATTCTATTTGTTGGGAAGAAAAGAGAGTATCTAATAATCATCAAAATATGGTTATTGTAGAATTTTGATATGAAGGACATGGGAGAGACTAAGTTTATTTTTGAAGTTAGAATTCAAAGGGATCGCTTGAGACGGATGTTAGGTCTTTCATAAGTGTCCTATATCAGAAAAATTCTCGAGTATTTTGGGGTGAACATTGTAATCATATAGATACTCTCATCATTAAAGGTGAAGGTCTGAATCTTAACATGTGTGCTAAAACTTAGGAAAAAAATAAGGGAGATAAGTAAACTCTCTTATGCCAATATAGTGAGCAGTTTGATATATACAATGTTGTATACACAACCAAACATTTGTTTTATATTTGGTTTGATGAGTAGGTATCAATCAAATTCTGAAAGAGATCACTGGAGAGCAATGAAAAAGATTCTGAGATCTCTCAAGAGAACTGTGAATCTCTTCTTGTGTTGTGGAGAAGGTAATTTACGTCTCGTTGGATATTTAAAGGTCGACTGGGGTGGCAATCTAGATTGAAGTAAATCGACATCTGGTTTTATTTTCTCGCTCAATAACAATGTCATATCGTGGAGCAACAAGAAACAAATATGTGTATCTTTATTTACGATGGACGCTAAGTTTGTGACATGCTCAGTTGCAGTGCAGGAGAGTATTTAGTTTTGGAGATTTCTAAATGATTTAGAGGTTGTGACAGATAGTAGGAGGCCAGTGATGATTTACTATAATAATCAGACCGCTATTGTCTACACTTGAACCCTTAAGTATCATAACAAGACCAACCACATTGATATCAGACAGAACTTCATAAGAGATATCATTGGGAAGTGTGAAGTGATTATCAAGTATATTTTCACACACAGCATGGTGGCTGACTCGTTCACTAAACCTATTACGAGAGATTCTTTTATAGGACATAAGGAGTTCTTGGATTTACATGTATTTTGACATTTTTAATGATATACTGGATTGATGTTTTGATGCTTATTATTACTATATACGATGAACGTGCACTATTTAGTTATATTTTGAGTTAATTTATTTATTATACTTATTTATTGTCATATATTTTTGAGATATGATTTGATAAAAAGATATGTCAGGCAGACGAAATCGACTCTCTCACATGAGTGACCACCTTTAGCTCTGAGTGAGTGAAAATGAGACGATTTTTAGATGTAAGAGACTTTGAGAATGATACTACTAGAATATAAGTCATCCTGATACATGTTTAGCATGAGATCATATGTAAAATAATCGATATTGATATACACATATCCATATTGTCTGTAAGAAACTGAATTTGAGATCTTAAATATTTCTTGCATACAGTGATATCATCTATGAAGTACTCTCTATGAGATCTTTGGAGAAAGTTTTATGTTTAGACTGAGTCTTATATTTACACAATATTAGAAAAATCTGATATATGTCCTTTTTGAGAAATAGAAGAATAAACACTGTGACACATGTTTCATATCGCGTGTGACAATCAACCATAGGATAGTTGAAGCTATTAAATGAGACGATGTAATCTTGATCCCCGTACCCACTATGTGAGATCCAAGATCCATTATCCCCGTACCCACTATGGGTAGTTAACTAATTATTCCAACTCCCAATAACTCCCTATTGATCTCTCTTCTTAATACTACTAAAATTTTTGGACTTAACCTCTCGAACATGAGTGACAGAAGAATTAAAGTAATTGAGAATTGTTTGTACAGAGAGATTGAGAGATTCTAAGATACATATTTTCTACAGTGAAAATATTGAGGGTATTGAAAAAATTTTTAATAGAAAAATTTATCTGGTTGTTTGTGGTTTATCGAATTGTGGGTTGAGATATTATGGAACTGTGGTGGTGGTACATTCTCCTGACCGTGCAATTTGTTTGAGAAGGTTTGCGATTCAATTTTTGAAATCTACGCATTGAGGTGCCATTCCAAAGTTCTCATTGATTTATTTTTGTAATTATTTATATTTTTCCATGCTTTCATTACGGAAAATAAATCTAACAGTTGGGATTGGTGTAATAGAAGGATGAAATCAGGTGTGTTTTGAATTTGGTCAAATTTGATAGTGAGTTTGATGAAATCAAATGCGGAGGTTTAGTGAAATCCCATAAAACTATAATGTTAAATATATTTATTCTTAAAAGAATTAAAAAAAAATAAATCACAAGAGTGTTTTTATCGATATTCTAAACAAGGGGACAAAGTTGCTAATTTTTTTTATTTGATCATTATTTGAAAATTTGATTAATCCAATTTAAACAGTCATGAGATCTAATTAAAAAATTGATTTTTTCAATATCTATTTTTTTATTTTCAAAATTTAAATTTAAAATTTTGATTAAATAAATTTAATATCTTCTCGTTAGATCCACACATCATCGTCGATACAGGTTGCTAATCGTCGCCAAGCAACTACGGAAGGGTAAATTGTCCTTTTGTTGGCTAACCAAAACAAAAGGTGGGAGAGAAGGACTCTTTGTATTTATGCTTTTGAATATTACTATTAGAAACCTTACTTGCTATTGCTATGAAATATTAAAATAAATAAATGGTAAACACCTTGTTTTATACGCAAGAACCAACAGTTTAAAGCCAAAAAAAAAAAAATAATAATAATAATAAAATAAAAGAAAAATAATTAAAGAATTTTTTATAAATGATATTTTTATTGTTTGATTGTCTTGCGTTACTCAAATTAAAAAAAAAAAGGGTTTAAAAAGGGAAGTGGGATACTTTAAATTATTCTTTCTAATAAAAATGATTTTCAAAATAATATCTCATCAATTATTAGAGCGAAAGAGTTTTAAGAGTTGGAGGCACCTATAATATTATATTAATTTCCATGCAAAAATCATTTCTTTTTATTCAAATAATGATATATTTTTTAATTGCATTTTCCCAAAAGGTTAGGGCAGTTATATGCTGACTTGGGAAAAGAAGAAGCAAGTATTTGTGCGTGAGTCAACCAGAGGCGGGGAAATTTGAGCTAATATTCTTCTTCAAGAATTTATTTTTTATTTTTTATTTTTTTCTGCATAACAACCAACTATTCTAAAAAAAAAAATACAAAACAATTAAGAAAATTAAAACCTCACCCTAAAATCTCTTTGTTTTCTCTCTCTCCAAACAGGAAATAATAATTTTTTGAAGATTGAAGTTGAATTTGTAGATAGCTTTTTTATCCCTTTCATTCTCTCTCTCCTTTTGAAATGCAGTGTTTTGAAACTTGAGTATGAGCAGATCGCACTAAAGAATCAATAGATTATTGAATCAAACCGGTTAGACCAAATTAAAAACCAGATGACGTGATCATGACATCATAAATAGATTTCAATTATAATATATTAATAATTTAAAAAATTTATATATTTAATCATAAATATTTATTAAGTAATATTCAAAATATATAATATTAATAAAACATAATTTATTTATCTAAACATTACAAATCATTTAATACGAAATATCATTTAAATATATCAAATTCTAATTTAAATAATAGATTTGAGTACATTAAAGTCTAATTTAAATAATAAGAAAAAAGTCCAATAAGAAAAGAAAAAGAAGAAAATAACCCAAGGTGAAAGTTAAACAAGAGAAAAAAAAAAAAAATTTGAAGAGACGAGAGTGAGATAGAGAGAAAAGGAAAAGGAAAAACAAACAAAACACAGAGCATTATGGTCCAGTGATTTTCACTTCTCAAACATTTAATGCATTCTCGGGTTGGAGTCCAACGCTAGCAATTTTTACACCAAAAAGAGGGGAAAAAAATAGAAACCGGGTTGATCGATTTAATCTGATACCTCATTCAATCTGGGTTTTGATTTTTTTTTCAAAATCCGATTATGTTTTGATCGACTGGTCCAGATTTCAAAACATTGTTAAAAAGCTGGTGGATGTGTATGCGTGGATTCACATTGGTCTGTATTCGTTTTATTGTTTTCTTCTTTTTTTTTTATATATTATCTTATGGTATTCATTTTGATTAATTCAGATCAATCTATTATCGATTTCGTTAGAAAAAGTCTCTTAAAGGTGTTTTTTTCGTTTCCACAGAATCTCAAATCTAAACACATGATTAAAGGGTGAGATGCGTATCAATACCACTTTTGTCGTTTTATTGTTTTCTATCAAATAAAAGATCCTGCGGCAGATAAATGCTGGTGCTTTTAATTGTAACTCAAATTGGGAGGGACTAACATTGGGTTTGATGATTTTAATCTTAATTTGGAACTACTCATAAGAAAGCTAGTGTATTAGCGCATTCGCATTGGTGTTTATTATTAACGAAGAATTATTGATTGTTCTTTATTTTTATTCCGTAAGAATGATATATTTTATAATTTAGTTCATAATTACAAAGGTAATTTATTTTATTATGAGTAAACACCGCATCAGTCTTTCCCACATCAGACACGGTACCCTATCAAAGAAGAAGGCCTATAAGAGATACATGGTGCTTCGGAACTTCTTTGATATAACTAGCTTAATATTTTTTCCAAAATGATGTAGCTAAATGTAAAATCTTTTTATATATGATTGACAGAAGCATAGAAACCCTAATTAAGAAAGCGAGAGTAGAAAACAAAAATTAAGAAAGGAAAAAAAAACGTGGGTTTAGAAATAAAAAGGAAAATCTATTCTTTGATTTTATTGAGATTAAAAATTGGTCAAAAATATTTACATGAGGCATTTAATTCGTTTAAATAAAAATTATTTACTTTATGTAGTATTAGTCATTTTAAAATAATATCTCATCAATTATTAGAATGGAAGAACCTCGGCTCACTAGCAATCTTATATTATTTCATATTTTATTCCATGTAAAACAAGAAACATGTCTTTTTCTTCAGGTAATGATTCGTTTGATCAAATATTTTTTAAAGAGGTTGGGGAGGTAATAGCGGAGTTGGCCAAAGCAAACGTAAGAAGTAAGAACATTGCACATTGCGAGTCAACTGGAAACTTAGAAATTTGAGCAAATTTTGTTTTTAATGATTTTTTTGCTTTTTCTCTAAGGTTGATAATTTAAATTTAATTATCGTATACATTGAATATATATATATATATATATATGTATGTGTATTAATATGGATGATATCTGATCAAAAGTCCAACAAACGGGCTAAAAATCAATCAAACCAGAACCTCACTCCTTGCTCCCTCACGACTAGGGACACGCATTCAAGACCACTTGTAGCTCCTTTGTGATCTCTCCCCTCGGTATCCCGTTCCTCAGTCATTCCACTCTTCAGTAAGATGGCCTCAAAACCATGGACCGAACAATCAAAGGGGTAAGTATAACTCCAGATAAATTACAAAGGAAACAAATTTTCAAACAAATTTAAAATTTTCTTCCGTCGATAGGAATCTTTTTTGTTCTCTAAGTAATCCCTAAAATACAGAAGCATACCATAACTGACATATCAATAAAAGAAGGAAATCTCTCATATTTGCGGACTTCCCTAAAACACCGAGAGTATCATGTTTCCATGAAATCTTAAACAACAATCCCTTGTAATTTCGGGGATTCTCTTAAATCTACCTAAAAGAAAATTAGGGTTAGAAGACCTCCGAAACCTTAGGACACCGTTCATGAGAGAGTAGATATATAAGCAAAACAACAGTCGTTACTAAGATAAGTTCTCTGGAACTGAACACGAAAAACACACACTATTACCTTGAAGCTGGGACTCTTTTTTGTCTGTTTACCATATTCAAAACCCGCTCTTTCTACCTTGAGTGTTGAGTCTCCTCTGTCGAAACACCTTCCAGCAACTTTTTGTAGGATACAAGTTTCAGATCGTACTCGGTTTCGGAACTCCCACGCAGATAGACAGGGTAGATATTTGTGGAGAAAACCCACCTCCATCAGATTGGCGCCTTCTATAAGAAGACTGACCAAAGAAGATTACATCTTGCGCCTTGTCCATTTCGGAAGACCATGCCCCCGAGAAGAAAGAGGACATCTTCCAAAGCTGCGTCCATGGCTGAAGGATGCTCTGCTACTCCCACAAATTCTATTCAACCATCAATCTCTATTAATCCCAAAGACCTAACAAATTTGATCTTAGATAGCCCAACAACCAACTTAGCTAGTTCAAGCGATTGCCCCCACTCCACTTAATGAACCTCCTCATTCAGAAATGGAGAGATTAGTTTCAAGATTGCAAGACATGAGCAGATAGTTGGAGGATCTTGGTAGAGCCCGTCGGCTAGGTCGATCGCCCTCTCCCCAGAGGTCAAAGTACTCACATCATAATAGGTTTCTTCCTTGAGAAGAGCGAGAACCCTCGATTACATCTCAGTATGACCCTGAGGGTCTAAGAAAGCAAGTGGAAGATCTCGTGGTTGCTAAGCTCAGGCGCGCTAATGTCAGATTAGATGAAACCGCTCGTCATGCGACCTACACATCACCCTTCGAATCGAAGATCTCCATCGAGCTTATGCCACGTGGTATACTACTTTCTCTTATGGAGGGATATGATAGGACGACTGACTCCCGAGATCATGCATCACACTTTATGACCATAATGGTCCCAAGAGATATGTCTGATGCAGTCATGTGCAAGCATTTCTCCACAACACTCAAGGGCAATACACTTACATGGTTCAATTCGTTGCCACCACTTGAGATCAAGAGCTTCTCCCAGCTGAGTGAAAGTTCGAAACTCATTTTGTAATCAGTCGAGGAGCCAAGAGGAAGTCCACCTCCCCCGTCTCACTATGACAAGGGGAAATGAACCCTTGAAAGGTTTCTTAGAGAAGTTTAAGGTAGAAATGATGAAGGTTTCAGACTTGGATCATTCCATTGCTTTAACAGCTTTGTTAACAGTGTTGAGACCTCAGACATGAAAACCTCGATCACTAAGAACCCATTGAGTACCATACAAGAATTCTATTCGAAGTTGAGAAATACATAGTTGCCAAAGAAATAGAAGCCTTTGATAAGCGTCGATCTAAACTGAGCAAAAATGAACACTACCATCCTTCTCAACCACCCTCTTCGAAGAAAAGCCGTTCGGCCCAACCACCTCATCGCAAGTTCAACCATTATACCCCGCTAAATAAGACTCCTAGACAGATTCTACTACAGATAAGGGATAAACCTTGTATGCGATAGCCTGAACGCCACTCGAGCGATGATATCAAGAAAGACAAGACCAGATATTGTCATTTCCACCGAGATTATAGTTATTGGACCAATGAATGTCAAAAGTTAAAGGACGAACTCGAGATGTTGGTTCACGATGGAAAGCTTTAAACGTTCTTCCTCGATGACCACATCAATAACCTTCGCCCAGCACCACAAGAAGAGAAGCAAAGAGACACAACATATGAATATCGTGATCCAAAAACCACGATAGATCAAGCTACTAGAGTCATCCTGCATGTAAGTGTCAAGGACTTTCCCTTTGTAATTCCCTCACCTAAAGTTAATCTAGCCACGGCACCGTTCCGCAACACGTTCCTTGCCCTGCAACGTGCTCCTCGCCCCAATCTTCCAACTGAATAAACAACCTACTTCCAACGAGATTCTCTTAGCTTTTGTCGGAAAAGACAAAGTGCCTATAAGGCCCATGATAGGGTTTGGATAGGAAAACCTTTTGGGGGGGAATAAAGGGGGCGAGGTCTCCCCTATAATATTTAGGGGGGGGTTGGTTTTTTTTAAAAAAAGGGTATTTTTAAAAAAGGGGGGGGGGGAGAACCCCCAAAATAAGAAAGGTTTTAAGGGGGGGGGTTTTTTTGGGGGAAAAAAAAAACCCCCGGAAGGAGAGAGGGGGGGGGGGAGGGGGGGGGGGGGGAGGGGGGGGGGTTCCCCCCCCCCTCGGGGGGGGGGGGGGGAAAAAAGGGGGGGGGGGGGGGGCGCCCCCGAGGAGAGGGAGGTAACACCCCCAACCAAAAAAAAGGGGGGGGGGGGGCAATGAAGCTTGAACTAGAAAGCACTCTCAAGCACGAAGCATATGAAGATTAAATTCAGAACGCCTCTCGGTATTGGAACAATTAGCTATGATCAGGATCCCGCCGCTCCTCTCGCTCAGACAACTTAATGATTTTTACTATTCTATTGATGACACTATACGGCCTACAAAGAATTTTCGTCCCTCATTTCTTATTTTGTTCTTTATCCCCCACACTTTAATAATAATAACGTTTCGATTTCCTATACAATCACTTGCATTAACTAAGTGTACTAACTTGTATCATATACAACCAGCTATTGCAAAATCCCCACAATGGGTGTCCAAGGTGGTACGCTGAAGTCCCCTAAGGAGCAACACCTCCGAGTACCCTTGGTGTAAGCGCAATGCCTCCGAGTACTCTTAGAGCGACGCCCGGTACGCCAAATTCTCCTAAGACGCAACGCTTCTGAATACTCTTGGTGCAATGCCTGGTACGCTAAAGTCTCCTAAGATGCAACGTTTCCGAATACCCTTGGCACAACATCGGGTATGCCAAATTTTCTCAAGACTTAATGCCTTCAGACCCACCCACAAAGCCACTTTGAGACATGACATTCTTGAGCATCATTAGAGACTGTCCCTAACGCTTATTGCACTACACTATGTCACGCATCTCATGAGATCTTGAAATACTCTGATACCTTTACTATAGTACCTTGGCCTGACGGGGAGTATAATAACTATGCGGTTAAAGGAAATTCACACAACAATGACACCTCAAAAAAGCATGAAAACTAAGCCATTCGAAGACACAAAACTTGTGGGCTAATATTATTGCCAGTTATCATAAGAAAAGCACTATAAACAAGGGGAAAAAGAAAACACAAGAAACAAAGATACATCAAGGAGAAGGAGGAAGCCAAGGTCTTCATATGAACTTCTCAGAGTTATCCAGAAGGATTGGAATAGACACATCCCCAGTGGATAGGCCACCACTAGGAGGCCCAACCAGGTCAACGCCCATGGTAGTGGAACTACAAAGTCCACTCCTTCTGCGGAACTGCCTTTCAAATGGCAGATAGTTTTCTTCACTCGTTGCAGCCTCCCAGTAAGCTCCTGGCACTCTTGCTCATAAGCCTCCGTTGACTTCACTTGTGCTTCCTCCCATTCCCGACCTAACTCCTCGGCAGCCAAGTGGCCTACCTTACTTTCAGTAAGATGATCCCTCAACCACTCACTTTCCCTGAGGGCAGCATCAATCATCTCATATGAATACTCCAGGTCAACTTTTAACATCTTTATCAACTTTTCCTTTTTACCGAGAGCAACAGAAATTGCCTGCTTCTCCTTAGCCTCTCTCTCTCTCTCTCTCTCTCCTATGCTTGAAGATGAGCCACCTCTCTCCCAAGATTGTCCAATTGGCCCTACAAATGGCCAATCAACTGATCCTTCCTTATCCTCTGAACTCCGTCGTAACAACAACCTATCGAAAAGGAAAGTAGGAAAAGAGAGAGACAAGTTAATACACTAAGAATATGAGTATTCTAAGGAAAATCAATTACAAAATGAATACCTAAATCAAAAGAGCGACAACAGAATCATCTCCCTGCTCTACCGACAGACGATTCAACTCGGACTCCTCCCAGTGGAAGTTTAATCTATCTGCAAGCCTCCTTACCTCTGTAACATCCACGTAGCAAAGGTATTTATCACCATAGCTCAACAAAGCAATACCTCTCTCCTTCAATTGTTTTGACCGATCAAACGATCTAACCAGAATAGGGGGAAGAGGAGTTGTCTGCTCCGGAACTTTTCCCTTACCCTTCTTAATGTATAGGTATTTGGGTAAGGTGCTAGGCGAGTCGGGTCCTTCTAACAATGAAGGATAAGGAGACAGAACGACATTCCCAATTACTAATAGGGGCTCCTCAGGAGGCCTCTTAGTGACATGCACCTCCTCAGTAACCCTGGTAACTTGTAAATCTGCGGCAAGGACTTGCGCTCCTTGAATACCTTTAGCAATAGGGGCCTTCTCGGTATTCACTGTAGGTCCTAGTAGCCTAGTCCTCTTTCCTTAGGGAATGAGCGCTGCGATAGGATGCTCATCACTTGACCTCTCGTCAACCAAGCCTTTTTCATCCTCCTCTTTTTGGATCCTCTTACAAAGATCTCGTTCCACAAAATCTTTCAAACCTAGAATAACAACAAAATCCTCAAAATCCAGAGCTGCTGATGCTTTCGAACTTGATTCTGCACCATTTTCTTCATCACTGCTTAGCGTACACTCAAGCTTTCTTCTCCTAGGAGCCAGAGAACTTGGAAGTCCACCTTCGGATGCGCTCACTTCTTCATTCTTCCTGGCTTGGGCAACCTTAATTTGTGCCCTCATAACCTTGAGGGTGGTTACTTGATCCAAATCATCTGCTCCAGCAAAATCACTAACATCGACTAGAGCCTTTAACTTCTTTTCCTGCATGAAAGGCCTCTGAATTTTCACTATCTCATCTAACAAAAGACCTACCATTTTGAGCATTTCATCTTCTACTAGGGTATCCACCCACACTACTCTACCACATGCCCGACAAAAGTTATCAATGGATTTAATAAAGCCTGAATGACGAGGGGACAAGGGGACCTTTGACCTAATCAAAGACTCTGCGTTTGGCATTGGCAAAAATGGCAACGACTCTCTATCCAAAAACTCTACAAAGAAAAATTTACTCCTCTAAGTCTTGTCCAAAGTCTCCTTATAGAAAAATTTCCACTTTGATTGACGACGGGTCTAAACACAATACCATCCATTTGTGGGGCTATCACCTTCGCATTTCCTCAAACGAAAAATTGAAGATAAAATGGCAAAATCAAACTTTAAGTGACAGAAACTTAGTAAACTAGTAACTACTAGCACCATCCGCCGGGTGCTAGAGGTAAGACGAGTACGAAATATATTCCATTCTTTCAAGACAGTAGACAGAGGCTCCAAATAGGGAACTCTTATCCCATACTTAACATACTCTCAGTATATGGGAACATAACTAACAAACAATTCGTTAACCCTCTCTAAATTCAGAGGCAACCTTAACCGAAATTTTCCCCCTAGATTCATACCCCTTTCTATGGACTCCAACTCCCTCAATGACATTATACTGCTAATTTCTCCTATCTTTGGATGCCTGTGCAATTTTGAACCTTGAGCGATGATCAAGTGAAAATTAAGAAACCTTAGAAATCCCTCTTTATGTAACAAATAGCTAGCAACTAAGTCAAAGGCGAAGAGGAAGTATGTAAGAAAGGAACAGGGAAAACCGAAAAAATACATCTCATATTGAATACACAACCTTCGCATTTATTTCGCTCAACAAATAAAACGTTCCGTTTACTAAAGCTCGTCGATCCTCATTCCACTCATAAATATCGTTTCTTCAAAACCCCAATTAGGAGTGAAGGACAAATGATGATACCTGATCAAAAGCCCAACAAATGGCCCAAAAACCAATCAAACCGGAACCTCACCCCTTGGGCTTCCACGACCAGGGGCATGCATTCAAGACCACTTGTAGCTCCTCAGTCATCTCTCTTCTTGGTACCCCGTTTCTCGGTCATCCTACTCTTCGGTGAGATGGACTCAAAACCATGGACTGAATAATCAAAGGAGTAAGTACAACTCTGGATAAACCGCAAAAGAAACAAATTTTCAAACAAATTCAAACTTCCTTAGCATGGATATGAATATTTCCTATTCTTTAAGTAATTCTTAAAATACAGAAACTTATCCTAACTGGCATATCAATAAGAGAAGAAAATTCCCCCTGTTTATGGACTTCCCAAAAACACCGAGAGCAGCATATTTCCATCAAATCTCAAACAATAACTCCCGTAATTTTTGGGATTCTCTTAAATCTCCCTAAAAGGAAATTAGGGTTAGGAGACCCCTGAAACCCTAGGACACTGTCCACGAGAGAGTAGATATATAAGCAAAACAACGGCGTTCACCGAGGTAAGTTTTCTAGAACTAAACACGAAAAACACACACTGCTACCCTGAACCCAGGACTCTTCTTTGTCTATTCACAATATTCAAAATTCGCTATTTTTAAGTTGAGCATCGAAATCTCTTTCGTCGAAGCACCCTCCAGTGGCTTTTTGTAGGATATAAGTTTCACATCGCACTCGATTTTGGAGCTCCCACATAGACAAACAGGATAGGTATCTGTGGAGAAAATCCACCTCCATCAAGTATAAACCATCGTAACTATATTGGATCTGATTAAATCTGATTTAAAATGGGTTAAACCCCTTAAAGGACAAAAACTCTCGATATATATTTTCTCCATACACCAGATTTGAATATGAGATTTTGGGAATCAGTACGCAGCCGAAGAGGGGTTGGGGGTGTGTGTGTCTGTATAAATCTATATATTAGATGGGTAAGTTTTACATTTATGAGAAAATAATAGACGGAAACCATGCCTATACTTTTTGGTTTTCCATGTTTGTTATAAATATTATGTAACTGATAAGTTTTACTTTTTCATATATTTTAACTATTGCTTTTCTCTCTCAAAAATAATATATATATAAATTTTCTCTCTTCAAAATTGAATTCACTAAAATTCTTTATAAAAATAATAAAAAAAAAGTCAGTTCAATTTAAAATTTTCTCTTTTTCTAATTTAAATTAAATTCATAAGAGTCAAGTTATTTTAAATTTTCTCTCTCTAAATGAGCTCTTTCTCATTAAAAGAAATCAAATTTAGTTTCTTTTTTTTTGTGTCTCCAATACTAAGTATATTAATTTAATTTGGTATTATATTTTTTTAACTTGGTCAAGGAGATCCTTTTACCCCTTTAGGGAATTCTTTACCAGATTTATAATATATTATACTTCAATTTTAGATTCTAAATATGTGAAAAAATTAAAAGTAATTTGAGTAATATCTTTTTTATCTCATTGTATGTAGGCCTGACAATCAAGTTTTTTGAGCCGAGGTTTACAAGGTTCAGGCTCCGCCCGTTTAAAATTTTATGGGCTCGAGCTCAAGCTCAAATTCGGCTCAAGAAAGCTTGAAAAATTTAGGCTTTAGCTTGACCCAAAAAATTAAAAGAGTTTCGGGCCCATTTCGGGTCAAGCTCGATCTCGAATAGCAAATTATTTTTTACCTATAAAATTTCTTTAAATATACTAAAAATCTCACCAATTCAATTCTTCCATTCCCAAAAAGGCAATGTCACAAAAATAAAAATAATCCTAAAAGAAAAAATACATTTGATCTATGTAAATGTTGGTCATTGATCAAAAAATTACTTGTGCTACCATATTACTATTTGGACTGATTCAGAATATTGAAGTAGGATTTTGATTTGAATAGCTTTCCCGATAAATAAAGAAAAAATAAATGATCAGAGAAGAAAAATTTATGTTTGGTACTAATTTATTTAACCTTGCTTAAGGCAATAGAGAGAATATAAGTTTCAAATTTTTTAAAAAAGAAACTCAAAATTAGTGATTGCAACTTCAGATTTGGAAATAAAACTCAACTAGCCAATAGCTTTTATTCATGTAAACCAAAAAGGAAATAAAACCAAATTGTATAGCTGTTTGTGCTCAGGCCTTTTGCTTGCCCCCAATAACTCGGGCATGTTATGAAACAACTTTAGATGTGGAATCAAATGGAAAATGTCACGCTCATTTCATCCCAAATTGATTATACAAATATATGTATATGTAATATAGGTTAATATCTGATTCCAGGTTCAGCACCAAACTAAATGGTCAAGATGCTAGTCTAGTGAGTGGCTGTTTGTGCTCAAGAGCCAACTAATTAGTTACAAGGGATCATTCAAATTAGAAGCAAAAGTAGGAAAATATTTCTCTGCGGCAACATTCAAAACCCTTCTACCTATCTATTGTCTATGATGAAAAAATAACATTTAAAAGTTCTCAAAAGTACAAGTCAAAACTAATGAAATTACATCATTACATTAGTGTTATCGGTTGGGGAATTGCGTGTCTGTGTCCATGTGCCTTTGTACTTCACAACTGTTCTGCGTATTCAAGGGACTTCCTTCTTAAATATAGTAAGCATTCCAATCTAAAAATTTCATTAGGAGGGGACCCATTAGACTATCATTAAGGCAAATAATCCACAAAATGAAGTCAAGGAAAAGCCAACAAGATAGTCAAGGTTTCATGATCATCTAGATTTAGTGCACAGCTTTCATACTTTGATGTTTATATGTGTTCACTAGGACGTTTTAAGCACCTGTTGATATGTCTAGGGTCAAAGAAGGATAAAGCAACTTGCAAGATCTTATAAGGTGGGGGTTATTTAACAAATATACATATAAAAAAAGCTATTGCTGTTTGAATTGCATGCACACTACTTCTCTCAAACACAAGAATGTCACTAAATGGCAAGAGATGAAACAATAATCAGACAAGGTAACTGCATCAACGGTGTAGTATAAACATTAAGCTAATATGAACACCTTAGTTCAAACCTAATAGTTGAGGCATAACAAAGTGCATGAACACCAAATCACATTTCTACCTAACCCATTTTAAGTTTGTTGGGATTCTGGATTTAACAATGCCAAAGATGTGCCAAAGGGCAAGAGATGTTGAAAGTACCAGCAAGTTGAGTTTGGGGAAATCATGGAATGGGGAACCCTTAGCCGCAATATTTGATTTTACTTATTGAACCTGGTTGTAACAAACTCATATATATATGGGAGAAAAACAAATGATTAATAAAAGAAAAACAAATTTTATTGGCAAAATAAGAATACTAACTAGCAAAGACAGAGTCAAATTCTAGCTCAAAATCAACTTCCTTGGGTTTAGTTCTAATCCAATCTTAAGTACAAATTAGTGCTTCAACAATAGAAGGGAGCAAAGAACTACAAAACTTGTTTAAAACATGCCAATCAGTACTAAAAGCACTCTCGGATGCAACTGAACTCATTGGAATAGCCAATATGTCCTTAGCCATCATAGACATAATTGGAAAATTAGTTTGAACACTTTTCCAATAGTCCAAAATATTAAAATTATCTTTTGTTTCATCAACTTGTATTGGGTGGAACTTTTCTTCCAAATAAGCATCCAATTTACTCCTAAACACATTATCTTCCTCATCCTCATTTGCATAAAATTCAACTATATAATTGTTTTGAAAATTCAATTCATTTTTGCCACTTCCACTTGCTTCACTGTTTTCGCATTTTCCTTTTTTGATACTTGTTCATGCATTGAAGTTTCATATGTTTCAAAATATTCCTCAAAAAGAGCACGCAATTCTCCATTAACACGATCTAACATAATATCAATCAAAGCACTATCATATATCTTTTTGTAGCAAAATTTTATATTCTTAAATTTGAATCGAGAATCCAAGACAAATGCAATGGAAAGCAATACATTTGGTTCTTTTTCAAGCCAATACTTCTCAAATTTGAAAAACATATCATTTGTCATGTCCACAAGGATTGATTCTACATCTTGAGTAGTTTGTTTGAGAAATATTAGGATACGAAAAACTTCACGCAGAAATATGTTTGATGTACAGTACTTGCTTTTAAACAAAGCATTGGTTGTTATATAAAAAGTTTACAAAAATTTGAGAACAATTTTAGTCTTTTCCCAATTTTCATGTAAAGGGGGAACTTTAAAATTTAAATCATGAGTTTTCATGCGCTCATATGCTTTTCTAAAATTTAATGTAGACCCAAGCATTTTATATGTAGAATTCCACCTAGTACCACATCAAGAACCAATATTTTACCTTTGGGAATACGTTCTTGATCAGCATAATGAATAAACTCCAGTTTTCTTTTTGGCGATGCCTTCATATATTTTATTGCATTTAGCACCCTATGGATACATCCATTTATCCTATCCAAGCCTTTTTGAACAATTAAGTTCAAAATATGACCCCAACAATGAATTTGAAGGTGCTTTCCTCTACACAACAACATCCTCCTACTTGAATAATGATCTTGAAGGTATCTAGCAACCACATCATTAGCAGAAGTATTCTCCATGATAAGAGTACCAATTTTCTCAATGTTCCATTTCAACAGGCAGCTAATAATTATGTTAGATAAATTCTCCCCACTTGCTTTTACAGGAACCAATGGAAAGTTGATAATTTTCTTTTGAAACTTTTACTCCTTGTCAATGAAATAAGCAATAAGAGCCATGAAAGAAAGATCTTGTTTGGATGTCCAAGTATCCATCATCAAAGACACCCTTGGATTTGATAATAACAAAAGCTCCTTAAATTTGTTTTTCTCAACTTCATAATATTTCAAACAATCACTCTTCATTGTGTTTTGGGGTAACAAACTTAACTTTTGCATTGATACCCGACACAAATTTTTGAAATGAAGGGTCTTCAACAAAACTGAATGGGAGCTCATGATCTGTCAAATCCCTCCGACTCTTTTCTTGATCAAACTTCCAAACAAGTGAGCTATCGATGTGCCTTTGGCAAAGCTTAGAAGAGTCTGTCCATTTTCTTCTTGTTGTTCTCCTAATCCTATCTTCCTTTTATAGGTAGTGCATATTCCTTTTTCAATATGTCATGCTAAATGTGTAGCTTCTCCTAAAATCGGACATGAGAAAACCTTCAAACAATAGTTGCATTTGTATTCCAATGGATTTTTTTTTCATTCTTGGTAAAATGGACCCACACCTCAAACCTAAGTTTCACTTCCTTCTTTTGTTTTTGACCTTTTTCACGTTCAATTTCTACTCTTGGTTGCTGCTCTGATGGATCAAGATCAGTGATAGTGACAACAATATTTTCATTGTTTGCATTCGACATATATAGACAATAAACAAAAATATGCAAAGTGTGAAGAAATTGAATTCAAGTTGACATATGTAGAAATCTTAAGGGTAAATCAAATCATACATATCATTCGATACAAATTACAAAACTCATACCTCTGAATTATCCATTCTCCAAATATAAGAATAAAATGTTTCCAAATCAAAAGATGGGGATGATGGGGGCATGAGACAATAGCCGAGTAATGAAACAAAGCCAATTAAGGAAGCATAGCAAAGTTATTTCAAAAATTAGCTTCCACAACAGTGTTGCATTCTTGAACAATATATTAGTCTAACATCAACAAGAATGTAGAAAATAAAAACTTTCGGATGACAACAAGACGTCAATAAAGAAAGCCAAAGAAATAACTTCACAAATTTTCTTTAAATAACATTGTAAATCCGTTTGCCATCAAAGGCTTGGCTAGGGTATTAGGCATTGGGTAGATTATTGGCTTTCTTAATATTCATTTATGTAACAACAAAAGTAGAAAAAAAAATAAGACTCTCTCTGAGACAAAGTAGCAACCAAGCATCAACTTAGGATGAGAGCTCTATTCGTTCCATAACTATGCAAAAGCAACAAAAGACCCCTTAAATTCCATACCAACACCTCAGGACAAAGTAGAATGATACCAAAGTAGAAAATTAGATTGATTGTGAACTGAAGAAGATTTAAAGAAGGTGTCTGACAAAGGTGTAGCTTAGGACTGAGATGAAGACAAAGTTCTTAATGAGACTGAATATAATTCAGATGAGTTAGACAATTTGATGAATTTTTTTAAAGGCCCTAGGGCACTACAGGACCAAAAGGAAGACCTACAAGACTAACGGAAGAGTAGAATAGAAATGGCTCTGATACCAACTTGAGAATAGCTGGGAAGAGTGATTAGCACTCAGCAGACACTATTCATAAATCGTGTACAACAATAAATAGAACAACTACTAACAGAGCAAGATTTCGAAAATAAAAAATCAACTAGAATACCGAAAATCGACTGCTAACAAAGCAGAATACCGAAAATCAACTAGGGAAGAGAGTTCTTTAGTTCCTAGAAAAACAAATGAAGCACAAAATTTCGAAAACCCAGTTCCAACGTCTCAAAACCCTAATTCAAATAAAGAATCCTCAACATAACCGAAGACTCATAATCGAAACCCTTAACATAATTGAAGACCCAGTTCCAACATCCCAAAAAAAAACCCTAATTCAAATCAAGAACCCCAAAAAGGACATAAAAACCCTAATTGAACACATTAATAAAAGAAGAGAGAAATCAAGAAACCCACACTTTATTGATGCACCAAAATCGAACGTTTTCTCCTTTTCCCTCCTTGATAAAAAAGGAATAGATTATAGAACATGACTTATGATATTTGAAATTACAGAGAGAGAGAGATTTGCACCTTTTGATCGGTAAAATCGAGAGGAAAGCTCTTCTTCGAATAAAGGAGGCCGAGAGAGAGGGAGAGAGAGAAAGGGGGAGGGAGGGTTGGGGTTAGGGTTAGGCATGCGCACCACGACTTATGGAGGACTCTCTAGTTGGGCTTCTTCTGTGACATAAAAAAAGGGGCAGAATGCACAATGCAACATATGCTTCTTATTTTTAAACGAGCCGACCTCACTCATATCCAAACTCGGATCATAATTAAATCGAGCCTAAAATTATGTCCAAGCTTGGCCCGGCTAAAAAAGAGCCAAGCTCAGCCCTTTAAAATGGGCCGAGCTCAAGCCGACTTGATCCAATTACCAGTCCTAATTGTATGGAGATACTATTCTGCTTTTGTTTTCAAATGATAGATGGTCTTTTCAAGTTCCATAGATTTGAACAGTGAAGCTTTTTATGGTGCCAGTTTCATGAAACTCCCTTATTTTGTTTATATAAATTTTCATTACTCCATAATTATTATAGATCTGACTAAATAAAACTTATCTGATAACAAAAATGTTCAAACTCAAACTTCTCTAATAACAAAAATGTTCAAACTCAAATTCACTGACACACACCCAGCAACTTCTATTACTAATGGGCGCTTAATTAACTCGAGAATCAAAATTAGATTTAAAATAAAAATAGATTTCAAAAATTTATATCTGCATTTAAATTTCAGGAACTTTATTTTTAAAATTCATTCACATTCTATTGATTCAGATAAATTATTAAAATTTCAATTCAGATTTTGACCTCAATTTATTTCAAGCGACTTTAAAAATAATAAACACTCAACAACTTCTTTTCCATGCAATAGCCACCTATTTAAATAAAATAAAAAAATAACCCTCAAGCAAAAATGTGGTCCAAAAGGTGAATCATCACCGGATCAGAAAGGATTTGAAGAGAGCTCCTATATTTTGTCTCTCTCTTTCAAGTGGGGTCGTAACAAATAGTATCCTCCTCTTGTTGATAATTTTCAATTGATTATTCAAATCAATAGAAAAATTTTTTTCTATCTTCATCTTTAAAGCCTTGTTTTTCCTTTTTTTTAATATTTTATTTTTCCACTCTTACATTCGATTTTCCTTTTCTAATTCAACTTGTCATTCAGAAATGGAGTTGAGGTATAGAGGTCAAACTCAATAATATAGTAAACAAGTGAATTTGAGGTCTGTCATGACTCATGAGGAGCCAAATTCTTGTCAAATGATTCCATTTATTTTTATTGTAGGTCTCGTCAAATGATTCAATGTGTGCTTTGCAATTATTTCATGATAAAAGACTAATGTTGTCCAGATATTTTTTATTATGAACTATATATGTTTGATGGAATATTTAATTCAACCATAGGCCGTCATGTAAGGCTAATTAAACTAGCTAGATAAGGAAGAAGGAAGACAGAAAGGCGGCTAGTTAACTATCTGGATTCTTCCATCACTACAAAAATAAATAAATAAATAAAAAAGTAAAGGTTTAGCAACGGATTTAGCGATAAAAATTTTAAAAAAATTCATCGCTAAAACTTTTAGTGACGGAAAAATTTTCGTCACTAATAATGCGTCGTAAAAATTTAGAGACGGAGTTGGGTTTCCGTCACTAAATTTAGCGATGGATATCATTTTACGTTGCTAATTTTAGCGAGCGACAGAAACTCAAATCCGTTACTAAATTTAGCGACAGAAACTGTTTCCATCGCTAAATTTCGCATTTAATTTTTTTATTTGTAGAATCCGTCTGCTCACCTGCCGCCCGCCACCGCCCCAACCCCCTTCTGCTTGCCCGCCCATGTCCACACCCCGCCAACCCTTGCCCGCCCGCGCATGCCCACCTTTTACTGTTTTATTTTTTTTTTTTACAGAAAATATCCTTTTGTCCAGATTTGAACATGGGTTTAAGGAGTTGTCTAAAATGCTCTTAACCATTATGCTACATTAACTTATCTGATATATATTTTTTTTACTTCTATACTTTTTTTCTAACTCACACTATTAAAAATATAATTATCTAATTTAACAAAAATACAAAATACAAAATTATATTTAATAAAAATACAAAATTATATTTAAAAAAATCATAAAATTATATTTAAAAAATATAAAATTATATTTAATAAAAATCAATACCCTAAATTAATAAAAATATAAATTACAAATATATATTTAATAAAAAATAAAATTATATTTAATAAAAATATAAAATTATATTTGCCAATTTAAAAATATTAAAATTTTGTTTTCCGTCACTAATTTTAGTGACGGATTCTTTTTCGTCCCTAAATTTAACGACAGATTTTTGTTCATCGCTAAATTTAACGATGGATTATATTTTCGTCGCTAATTAGCGACGGATTTCATTTTTTGTCACTAAATTTAGCGACGAATTTTTTTTATCGCTAAATTTAGCGACGAAAAAGGAAATCTGTCACTAATTAGCGACGAAAATATGAATCCGTCGCTAAATTTAGCGACGGATTTTAAATTCATGACTAAATTAGTGACGGATATGAATCCGTCGCTAATTTTAGCGACAAAAAATAAATTAACGACGGATTTTTATTTTTTTCGTTAAATTCATCGCTAAATAGTGATGAATTTTTTTCATCATTAAATTTCATCATTAAAATCATATCCTTTTATAGTGTATGTCATTATAATTCATTTCATATTGTATATTCACTTACATAATTATTTTTTTTATATCATAATAATAATCATATTTTTATCTGATTACATTGCATTGCATGATTAGATTTTACTTTTGATAATTATAGATAAGACACGTTACTTTTTTAATGACCAGAAATGGCAAGTAGACATTTAGTCATCATGCAAACTTGAGTCATGATCTATCAAAAACACTTTTTCAAAAGAATAGGGTTTTAATAGTAATTTTATTAAAAGATAGGTACAAATTGTGTTTGGGTTATAAATCAAGGGTCAAAAAGAGATTATTATAAACAAGACTCAGATAAGACTTTTATTAAGTAAAGAGTGACTTTTTTGATAATTTAGTAATAGGCAAATTTAGGGGATGTCAATCGTGTAGTGTGGTGTTGTGTGTAATCATATCATATTGTATTTGTATTTCGTGTTAAAAATTTAAATTTATACATTACTCATTTTGTTATCGTGTGATATCGTGTTTGACCTATTTATAATCGTGTAATGTTATGTTTACATGTTTAACTCATTTAATTTATAACCAAATTAAAATAACCCACTCAACCTGTTAATCTGTCAATCCATTTTAACATGATTTTAGAATTTAGTAAATTTTTAAGTGTAAAATATTTATAGATAAAAATATTATATCACTAACCACATTATCACATTCTTTACGATAACAAAATATCTAAAATATTTCTTTTTTTTACATAATTTTATCAAGTCAAACAGGACGATTCGTGAATTTTGACACTATATGACTCATTTAATTTTTATCGGATTATTTGTTTAAACTAGCAAATCGACAGATTTGTATCGATTCAAATTCATTAATTTTGTGTCATATTTGCGTCGTGATAACGTATCGCATCAAAAATTGCCACCCGGAGGCAAATTGGAAATTGGAGTGTTAATGGGCTCTCCCGTTTATGAAATAATTCATTTTCATAATAATTAATAAAAAAATATAAGAACAACTTGGCAAACAAATTATTTTGATCATAACAAATAGTAGGTGGGGCAATAAATTCTGCTCACGGGACCACAAAGTAGCAATTAATATAATTTAATAATATAAAATAAATTAAAAATTTATACGTTTCTAATTAAAAATAAAAATATTAAAATAAGTAAATAATGTATGAAATTTGTGCTATATTGTTTTTAATTAATTCAAATTCATTTATAATGAACTCTTTAGTATAAAAATTAAACACGTAGCACGATACTTATCTTTATCTTATTCACAATTTTGTTTTCAAAATCATTATTGATGAAGCGAATGATGAGAAAAAGAGAGTATTGAAAAACCAACATCTTATTAGTTCAGTAACTGAACACTGTTATCTTTTAAGAAGATCGCAAATTTGAATTTTATGTACAGAGAAAATAGGTGTTAGAAGAGTTTTGTCACTTAAGAAACTAATCTTACTCGAATTGATTTAATTAGATTTAAAATAATTATTCGAAACTAATGTTTTGTATTTAAAAAAAAAAAAAAAGGAATATTGAAGAACATGTGAATAAATAATCATGAGTAGTGGTAAGTTAGATAAACTAAAGGCCAATGGGTTTAATTATATTAATGAATACCTTTAACTAAAATTAATGGGTCGTGGTTACCCGGTCAAGATTGTAGGGCTTTATTCTAAGTTTCAATTAAAAAAAAAAAAAAAAGACAACAGTCAAACCCCAACTTGAATAATAATAAAATAAAGTTACATGTGCTATTATAGTAATGGTATAAAAATACCAACGTTGGTCGGGTGGAAGGCCTTTGCCCCCCCCTCCAAAAAAAAAAAAAAGGGATTTTAGGGAGAAAAAAAAAAAAAAAGGAGAGAAAAATTTCTTTATTTATAATCCTAATAATAGATCAATCTAGATTAATCAGAATAAAATCTTAAATATCGGATGATAGTTAAGCAAAAAAAAATAATAATAATAATGATATAAAAATTTAAGATAGAAATATCTAAAGATAACAAAATTGAATACTAAGAGATATATAATGGTTTTGGTTCGGATCACATTAACTTTCATTTTTTCTGACATCGCATCATCCAGAGAGAAAATCAAAAGAGAAATTAAAGGGTTCTCTCAGGAAAATGTGTATATCTGGAAGGCCACCCCTCTAACTCGGGAGGAAGAACATTGTGAGTAAAACTAGAGCCCAGGAAATTTGAGCAAATTTTTGACTTTTTCTCTAAGACTTATAATTTAAATTTAATTATCGCATACATTGATATATATATATATATATATATATATATTAGAAGGTAAGTTTTACATTTTGGAGAAAATGTTAGATGGAAACCAAGCCTTTACTTTTTGATTTTCCATGTTTGGTATGGATAAAATGTAATGGTTAAATGTTACTTTTTTAGTATTTTAACTATTGCTTTTCTCTCTAAAGAATAATCTAAATATAAATTTTCTCTCTTTAAAATTGAATTCATAGGAACTCTATAAAAAAAAAATTAATTTAATAATTTATTTTACTACACGGGAAATTTTATTTTTATTTTTACATTTGAAATATAGATATGACACGTTATTTTTTCTTGACCAGAAATGACAAGTAGACATTTAGTAGTCATGTAAACTTGAGTCATGATCTATCAAAAATACCACTTTTTCAAAAGAAAAGGTTTTAATAGCATTTTTTTTTTAAAAAAAAAGATAAGTACAAATTGTATTTGGGTTATAAATCAGGGGTCAAAAAGAGACAATAATGAACAATCTCATCTAGACTCAAATAAGATTTTTATTAAGAAAAGAGTGATTTTTTTTAATAATTTAAGTTAGGATAAAATTGAAACAGACCATTAAAATTGAAAAGGGAAGTGTGGGCAGGCAAATTGCAGTGTTAATGGGCTCACCCGTTAATGAAATAATTCTTTTTCATAATAATTAATAAAAAAATGTTAGATCTACTTCAAAAAACTAAACTAAAATTATTTTGATCATAATAAATACTAGGTGGAGCAAGAAATTCTTCTCAGGGATATAATTTAAAAATATAAAATATATTAAAATTTTAAAAAAAAATTAATTAAAAAATATTAAAATAAGTAAATTATTTATGAAATTTGTGCTCTATTCTTTTTAATTAATTCAAATTCATTTATAATCAATTCTTTAGTATAAAAATTAAAATAGTAGCACCCTATTTATTTTTTATCTTGTTTCACAACTTTATTTTTAAAAATTTCAATGGTAAAATGAATAATAAGAAAATTATGTTATTCAAGGACAGCTGAAGCGATAGTGTCTCTTCATTTTTATCTTTTCTTTTTTTGATTTGATCCCATTTGATTTTATCTCTTTATATAAAAAAAAATCAAATTGTTCATTTAAAAAATGAAAAATCTTTTTATTCGATGATCATGATACTTCCAAAAAGTTGAAATTCTTGATCAATATACTTGTCCTTTTTTTTTAAAAAAAAATTCCTCAAGTTGGAAGAAATATAATCATAAAATAAGGAGAATAGGGGGAGAACCCGACATTTCAAATAACTGGTCTTAGAAATTGCTTTCACAAAATAAGAAGCCTCACCATGTAACTTTTTTTATTTTTCTAATTTAAAATATATTTTTTAAAAAAATAGATATTTAATATTTTTCTTTTTTTTTTACAAATTATTTTCATTATTACTTTATATTAAATAAAATTGGAATAATAATATAAAAAAATAAAATCTCTATCATTAATGAAAAAAATAATTTTTTCAATAAATTTGACAAAAGAAATTAAATTTTATTATTTTATATTAAATAAAATTGAAACAAAAAAAAATTAATAGTTAATTTTGTAAATATTAAAGAAGAACAAAGACAAATTTGTTTAAAAGTTTCATTTCCTTCCCAATCCGTCTACTTTAGGATGGAAATAAATTTTTAAGGGAAAGAAATTGAGATTACATCTCACTTTTACTTTCTCCTCACTTTTCCTTTTTTACCAAACTAATGAAAAGAGCTATTTTACTCTATTTTTACTTCTCTATTTTTTTTTTTATTTTTCACTTTAACCAAGCTTATCCTAAAAAGAGAAGATAAGGAAAAAAAATTGTGCTAATCATACTCTAAGTTCCAATTAAAAAAAAAAAAGTGAAAAGTCAAACTCCAGCTTAAATAATAATAAAATAAACTTACTTGTACTATTATAGTAATGATATAAAAATTTATAAAATTAAATAAGAAATAAAATAAATAAAATATAAAAATATTGAAATATGAAAATACAAAACTACCATTTGATCATAATGAAACAACGTCTATTTTAGGACATTCCTATATTATAGTATTTCCTATTTTATGAAATAATATAAAATTGTCTATTAAGAATGCATAAATCAAATCAATTATTAAATTTGATTTGATCATGAATGCCCATCCAACCAGCCGAAAGTTGATGCTTTTCCTGAGGTTCAATGCTTTTCGTAGGTTACGAAATTAGATAGGGGCAATTTATGAGGTAAACTAAGGATTGTGCCTATGGCTTGACACCCGAGCAGTTATGATGCTTGGTGGTATGAGGGAGATCGTACGAGTAAAATTTCGCCAAATAAGGTTACACAAAACCTCAATGATCTATCTGGTGTCACAAAGAACGATGGTGGAAGTTATGGATCAGGAGTATTATTAATGAATGATGATACGAGGGGATAGTGTTTTTTTTTTTTTTTTTTTTTTTTTTTTTTTTATGTGGACACCGCCTAGTATCGGAATTTTGTCTTGATTAATCCGGATCGATTATTACAGTGACTCCTTTCGGAAGACGGGTCTTTCAATGGGGAACGCTCCATACACATGAGAGTCCGATACTCCCAACAGAGTCGAACCTCGGTCATACTTAAGAGTAATCAATCTCACATCCAATTGAGTCAACTCACGTTGGTGATGCGAGGAGATAGTCATAATAAATAAATGTCTTAATTTTCTCTCTCTCTCACTTATTTTTCTTTTTTTCTAACTTAAATATCAAAATTTAAAAATTTAATTAATCTGATTCAAATAGATATAAAATTTAATTAAAAAATTAACTTTTATGGTATCTAATTTTTTATTTAAATTTAAAATTTTAATTAAAAAGATTTAAGTTTGCATCTAATTTTCTCAATCTTTGTGCATAAATTACACTCACACACCATGTGCCACATGATAGATAGTACAAGGATTTCATTAGTGTATGGATAAAGGTGCAACGTATGGATCCTTGACAAGTGGGGGAGCGGGGGTGTTGGAGAATTTTTTGGGTAATGGGAGTGTCTTCCTTGACTTTTTCTTCGCTCTCAAACTTTGAAATCCTAAATATAGATATGCATTCACTGCAATTTGCAATCTTTCATTGACAAGTGTAAAATATCATCCATCATCATCATCAATATGATGGTGAGGGCACACAATTTTATCTGTGCAGTGGGTACTGGAAGAGCCGTGTCGTCTCGTCTTGCATCAGGTTGTGAGTTTGTTTTAATCCCACCTAGTTTTTCTATCAATCAAATGAGCTGCAGTGTAAAATACCCAAATTCACCCATCTATTCCTTGTGCACCCAACCTTTAGCAGTGAGTTTCAATATCTATGGATTATATACTAAATATATAACGAAAACTTGTACTCCTGTGTGTGAGTTTCTAAAATCAAAAACAAATATTATCTAATGTCATGATGATCAGAGACGATAGTCATAAAATATGAATGTCCTAGTAATCTTAAAGTGTGTAATTTATTTTCTCTTAAAAACAAATTTGTCAAATTTCACCACACTTATTAGGACATTCTTTCAAACAATATAAGCATCCGCTAACAATATTATATTATTTCATATTTATTCCATCAAAAAAATATTTCTTTTTCTTCGGATAAAACATTTTTCGCTTTGATCACATATTTTTTAAAGAGGCTAGGGTAGTAATTGTTGAATGCTTAATTCAACGTTAGATTTATTTGTGAATAATTATATGTCGTAGAAGTGATCTGATAAAGTTTTAGTTAATTTGGATTTTAATGTATCTCATGATGAGTTAAAATAATAAAATTATTATATAGAAATATCAAGAGATAACAAAATTATAGTTATTATGGTGTCCGATCACATGTAATTTACAGAAAACCAAAAGAGAAATTAAAGGGTTACGTATATTTGAAAAGCCAACCACACAACTCTAAACAATAATTGGTCGTACTGGTCTAAACAATAATTGTCATTATAGATTTAAATACGGATCGATCTAATAATTTCTTGATAATTTAATATGAAATAGTGAATGCATAGATAATAGTTTTCATATGATTATTTTTTAATGGTAAAATAAGCTGACTTGGGTGTAAGAGCATGACTAGAAAATTTGAGCAAAATTTATTTTTAATGAATTTTTGACTTTTTCTTTGACACTAAAAATTTAAATTCAATTATCACATACATTGAATATATAAAAATATTAGATGGAAACCATGCCTTTTCCCTGTTTGGTATAGATATTATGTAATGGGTTTATTTTACTCTTTTTTTTTTTTATATTTTAACTATTGCTTTTCTCTCCAAAGAATAATCTAAATATAAATCTTCTCTCTTTAAAATTGAATTCATTTGAATTCAATATTAAAAAAAAACAATTCAATTTAAAATTTTTCTCCTTTTCAAATTAAATATATTAGGTTTCTGTATTTTAAAATGATTATTTATATTAAATTCAAAAGAGTCAAGTTATATTAGATTTTCTCCCTCTAAATGAGGAGATCCTTTTTGAGCTGAAGCCTTTGCTTTATTTAGTAGTTTTACTCTACTGAGCCGCATGACACTTGGTCTAATAGGAATAGTTTTACTCTACTGAGTCCCATGACACTTGGTCTAATAGGAAGAGTACTAAATCTTCTGACTAAGATTCGTGTTTGAATTTTAAAAATGAAAAGAATTATACTGAGAGAGTTTTTCTCAAAAAGGGGTCTGATCGTGGTTAGAATTGAATTAATCAGAGCAAGCATTGATTCTAGATAGAAAGTGTTCCATGCCGGCCAACAACAAAAAAAAGGAGGATTGACTCTCCATTTGTGTTCGCAAGGTGATAAAGGACATCCAAAAAATCTAGACAGACATCATCATTAAACAACTTACAACCATTCATAGTGAAAACATGAATAGACTCAGAGGATATTAAAATCAGTTTCATATATTTCGGGAGCTCTATAAAAAAAGAAAAAAGAAAAATAGCAAAGAAAAAAAATAGGATAAAGGTGGGAGCAAACAACACTTGTCTGTGTTGTACAACCTGTGGTGTTTCGATTGTTGGTGCAATAAAAACAGTTTACATTTGTTATCATTACATGCCTTGAGAAGCTATTTTTCTTTACCAGATTTATAATATATCATACTTCAATTTTAGATTCTAAATATGAGAGAAAAATGAAAAGCACTTTTGAGTAATATCCATTTTATCGCGTTGTATGGAAACAAAATTCTACTTTTGTTTTGTTGGTTTAAAATGTTGGTGAGGGGTATTTTGGACAATTGGTATGAGATTAGTGGGGTAACTCCTAATTACCCATAACACCCATTACTCTCCGATTATTCTCTCCTAATTTTAAGCATGATTGCATCACGATGATTAACCTCTCATTTGAGGCTTTTAGTGTGTTGAAGCCATTAGATAGAATTGTAAAAACTTGAGAAAAATATTCTCTAGAATGAGAATAAAATGGGGTTTGAGAAAAATTGCGAGTAGGGAATTTTTTCCATCGTAACGATCGACAGACTAAGAGTTGTAGCGTCGTGATATTACAATGGTGATTTGATTAATATCGTGATTACAATCCCAGCCGTAAGATCCGATCGAGGGATTTGATACAGGGTTCGATTGATTTTTTAGAGAGCTTACACGACGAGGTACATATCATATACCCGATCCTATTTTATTTTTTTGAAAATTATAATTGCTTCTGTTGTGCATAAGACTCATAAAAAATCCAACATTGGTATCAGAGCATATGTTGGGTTAATTAAAAATAATTTTTGAAATTAATTTTCGGGTATAAAATTATAGGGTATAAAATTTGGGGTTCGAATCACGGATGAGTTTCATGAATCCGATTATACCATTATGTTACCCAGGTCACATAGATTACGAAAATAATTTTTTAGTAATTTTCTAAACACGTTTAGATAAAAAAAATTTCGGTTGAAATTTTCGACCATGAATAGTGACCGAATCTTTCAACCCCAAATTTGTTGGGATTTAGGGCAAATCAGTGTATGAAAATAATAGATCTGTGTTCCTCTCTTCATGAGCTATGTTTTGACATATATATTGCATATTATTATTGCCAGAAAGTGAGGTTTTAAAATTAGCCGCGAAGGGTCAGAATTTTGGATTCAAAATACACTGAGATTAGGGCTTGATTATTCAAAAATCGAGTCAATGATGTTTGGAATAAATGGAATTAGAGATTCCGTAAAAAAATCCAATGAAAATGGTTCTAGAAAAGTGATTTTCTGATATCCAAGTCGAAAGACCTGGCTGTAGGAAAAATCAAATAAAGAAGATGAAGCCCGACAAACAAGCGCGTGCACTACACGCGTGAGGCAGGCGTGTGTAGTGTGAGGGAAGGGGCACGTCCAGCTCACGCGCGCTGAGCTGCTAACCCGAACTGGATCCAGGATCCGACCCGCTCCCAGGTCCAGAACCGACCCGCGCACATGGGGATGCGCTACTGATGCGTGGGACCGCTGGCGGCACGTCAGGTCTTCCGGAATTGGAATTTTTTCAATTTTTGAGGGTCTCACATCCATAAAAGTGACTTTTTTGGGTTTTTGTACATCGAATTCTAGTCTGAATGGTGAGAGGCAATCTCGAATTGTGGTATATGGTGTCCATTGACTTGTACGCTCGTCTTGGGGTCTGTACTTGAGTCATTTGGATCTTGATGATTCGTAGGGTGCACAAAATATGAGAATAAGTATCAATAAGTCACTGACGTCTCTTAGACTGCTTCAAAAATTGTCGTATTAGATTTTTGAAAGAGAGATAAAATTGAATGGTGATAATTACGAGATTTTTCACCGATAGATTCAGTTTTTTTTCGAGGAGAAAGATCTAATTGAAATTCTGAGGTACAAGATGGTGGACTCTGGAGAGGGTACCACACCTCAGAGAGATGAGATTAGGGGACATTACGTGCATGAAAGAGGAATGATGGTCGAGTTAGGGCAATCCTTCTAAGTAGCGTACACGATGATATGATCCCAGTTTACGAGTAATATTCTACGGTTATATCGGTTTGGCTCGCCCTATAGAAAGCATTGTGATGCTCTTACAGATCCTGAGATGAGGATGCTGACTTATAAATTTAGTAACTTATAAGAAAATGGTTGATCATACGATGATGTAATATTTGTGTCGAGTATAATCGCCGAGTTAGGGAATGTGAACAAGCTTATTTCGGATATATTTTTTAGTGTTGAGTACGATCCAGTTCTTTACCTGATTTATGGGAAACCACAAAAAATCTATTTTACATATGATGAAAGTATTCGTACTTTCACTAATGTGAATATGTACAGTGAGTTCGAGTAGGAGCATCTAGAGGCGAGTAGGCCATGCTTGGGTCATGCTTACACAATGGAATCGAGTAAGGACTTCCATAGCAACAAATACAAATGACATAAGCTTGAGGAATAGATACGAGGTTTAGGTAATAAGAAACCATCCGAGAAAACCGATAACAATGTGTAGCAGATTTGGTCATTTCGCTCATAAGTGTGATGATCAGAAATTATCATTTTCTTCTTTATGTGGTTTAAGATGCTCATTGTTTTCTCTCTTTTGTGGATTGTAAATTCAGGAGAAACCGACCACATAACTCGAAATATGAGTGCGCTTATACAGTTCCGCCCAGTGAGTCCTCAAGTAGGAGAATTTACATAGGGAATGGAGCGTTTTATTGACATTCAAAGGGAATTGCACTTGTAAGTTGGAGTTGCAAAGTTGCTAAACTCTGTACGTCATTTACGCTTCGAATTTTTGACGGAACTTAATATCAGCCTAGTATATGTTCTGTTAATTTGGAAATTTTATAGTTTCCATTTATTACGATAATTTTTTATTTGGTTATGGTTTGGTCCATGAGGGACTATATGCACTGGAAGTGAATCATTCTAATGGTATTTCTTGTTATCCTCATAGAGTGAGAGAGGATGAACTAGTTACCAGTGAGTGGTCTGTACGACTTGCTAACTAGTCTTGCCTAGACGGCAAAGTTATAAGAAAACCATTCGACAATGTAATGAGAACTGAGATCCATTGTAGTCGATTCACTCCGATATCTGTGACCTAATGAACGTGAGAACATAAATGGAGTTGTATACTCTATTACATTCATACACAATTACTCGCGTTTCGGTTACATCTCTCTGATCTCGCACAAATTTGAGGCATTGATATGCTTTAGGAGGTTTATTAGCAAGGTTAATAATCAGTTAGATTTGAGAGTGGAGATTCTCAAAACCGATCGAGGGCGCAAATATTTGTTAGAAGAGCTCTGTTTCAAGAAGGGTATTATGAGACAACTGACTATTCCTTGCTACTCAGTGGAGTAGAGTAGCTGCGAGGGAGGAATATGATTTTGTTTGAGACGGTGAGGTCGATGATGGCGCAAGCCAATTTACTCGTTTCCTATTGGGGAGATGCGTTATTGGTTGCAGTACATGTTTTTAATCGTATTCTATTGAAGTCCGCAGTCAGTACCCTATATGAGATTTGGACAGGGAGACAGCCTAACCTTAGCCATTTGAGCTTATGAGGTTGTGTCGCGTATATTCACTGTTTCTAGCATTTACACGGCGAGTTAGGCCTGCGAAAAAATAGTTGTATCTTTATGAGATATTCAGAACACTCCAAGGGGAATTTGTTCTAAGTGAGTATACGGACGACACTCTTATTGAGATTGAGTCTCATGATACCAAGTTTCTTGAAAATGATTTCCCTATGAGAGGTAAAATCAATTGGGACTTTACCTTCTATGAGACGGGTGAGCCTAGTGGTTTAGCTGATCCCAGCGACAGTACTCAAGATTCTATTACAGATTTTGGTCATAGTGGGAGCGATCTATCTAGAAGTGAAAAGGTTTCCCCTCCTCATAAGAGTAGTCGAGAGCGTGTACCTAACCGTCTCTTCACGATTGAGGGAGAGGCTCTCAGTGTGACTCTTAAGGATTACGAGAAACCTTAAACGGTTCTAGAGGCTCTTGAGGGTTCTGTGATAGACTATTGGTTAAAGGCCATAGATGAGTAAAAGAGTCGATGAGAATCAACGGGATCTGGGATCTAGTTGATTTACCTGAAGGTGGTAAGGTCATTGAGAATAAGTAGATTCTCAAGATCAAGAAAAAGACCGACGGATCGGTGGAGAGATATAAAGCCCGTCTGATGATAAGGGTTACTCAAACTGAGAGCGATATTATCTCGATCCGTTTACTTTTAGCGATTTTCGTGGACATGGACCTAGAGTGACACCAAATGAACGTAAAGATTGTCCTCCTAAGTGGGAGTTTGGATGAGAAGATCTACAAAAAATGACAATCTGGCTTTATTCTTGTAAATCTAGATAATAAGGTCTGTTGACTTTGGAAGTTGACATACGACCTTAATCATCAATTCAGGCAGTGGCGCTTGAGATTTCATGAGATGGTGATATCTCATGGTTTTGTGATAATCGAGGAGTATCATAGCGTATACCTTATACGTTCTTATGATTTTTTATGATCATGTCCTTATGTTTGAATGACATTCTGTTAACTGGGAATAATAGAGAGTATCTGATGACTACGATGATGTGGACATTGTCGAGTTTTGATATAAAGGACATGTGTGAGACTTAGTTCTTCCTCAAAGTTAAAATCCAGAGTGATCACTCGAGATAAATATTGACTCTTTCATAGGAGTCTAACATCAAGGGAGTTCTCGAGTGCTTTGAGAAGAATGATTATAACTCTACAGATATTCTTATCGCTAAAATATTAAAGCCTAATTCTTGACATATGCCATAAAACTCAGAAAAGGATAAGGGAGATAAGTAGAATCCCTTGTACCAGTGCACTGAGTAGTCTGATGTACGCAGTATTGCGTTCACAACTAGACTTTTGTTTTGCAGTCAATTTAGTGATTAGGTATCGATCGAATTTTAGAAGGGATCACTGGAGAGTAGTGAAAGGATTCCAAGATATTTCGAGAGAACTGTAAACCTCTTCTTGTGTTACGGAAGATGTGATTTGCATCTTGTTGGGTATTCAGATACCAACTGGGTTGGTGATCTGAATGTATGTAAATCGATATCAGGTTTTGCTGTCTTAGAGTAGCAAGAAGCAAACCTATATATGTTTATCCATGATAGAAGCTGAGCTTGTGGTACGCTCAGCGACAGTTCAGGAGAGTGTTTGGTTTCGGAAATTTTCTGATCACTTAGGGGTTGTGGAAAATAGTAGGAGGCTAGTGATGATTTATTGAGAAAATCAGGTCACCATTGACCACACCTGAAACCCTAAGTATCATAATAAGACCAAACACATTGATACCTAATACCACGTTATGAGAGATATCAGCAAGAAGGGTGAAGTGACAAATTAAATACACTACTATACAGCGTATTGACTGATCCATTTAATAAACCTATTATGAGAGATTCCTGTATGAGATATAAGAATCATTGAGTTTGCATATATATTGACATTTCTTACTTTTGTACTGATGCTTATTGTGTTGTATATTTACGACATGTGTGCATGATTGAGTCACGAGTTTATTTATTACACTATTTTAATTGTCATATATTTTATGATTTATTATGATAAATGATATGTCAGACGAGTGTGGTCGACTCTATCACACGAGTGACCACTTCCAGCTCTGAGCGAGTGGAGATGAGACGGTTTCTGGTTGTAAGAGACTTTGAGAGTGGTCATACTAAAACATAAGTAACCATGATACGTGTTCAGGATGAGGTCATATGCGATATGATCGATATGGACGTATCCACATCCATGTTGCCTGTAAGTAGTCAGGTTTGAGATTTCAAATATCACCTGCGACTAGTGATATTGTCTCTAAGATCTCTGGGTAAAGTTTTATGTGTAGACTGAATTCTATATCTGCACAGTGTTAGATAAATCTGACATATGCCATTTGAAAGATGAGGGAATAACACTGTGACACGCGTTTCATACAGCGTGTGATATGTCGATCAGGGATAGTGGAAGCATTTTTTTGAGACATTGATATGATTTAGATCTCCATTTCTACTGTGTGAGACCCGAGATCTATTGGGTGGGATCTCTTGTACCCTTATCACTTTCGGCTGTTTCTAGAAGTTTTGACTCAGTGTTACTACTTTAGTCTGTTTACCGATAGCTTAGAAGATAAATTGAGGTCTGAGAGACAGGTTTAGGAAAGTAGTTGAATTGAGCCTAATAGATTCGAATTTGAAAAAAGGAAGATCAATTGAAGTTACATTATTATGTTGTATTCACTGGCTAGCCTATTATGTTTGTCTACATTGGAATGTAAGCATAATAGTGGATAAAAAGTCAAGCATTTATTAGGGATTACTTTCGATGAGGAAAATAGTTCGATGGATGTAATTAGTTTTGGATGTAGGATGCAGCGAGTTATTTTTTAGTATAACGATGGCTTCTCGATCATCCTAACAGGTATATCGAGAAGTTTTTGCTTGTAGGTGAACACGTTGGTTGCACGACGCTCAACCTTGTATGAAAATCCAACAGGGTGATGAGATAGATTGTATCAGTTGTAATCTTATGACAGACGTAAAATGCCCTCACGTGCAAGTGAGAGATGTTGGTTTGAAATGCCTGTGAGGGGCATTTTGGACAATTGGCATGTGGTTAGTGGGATAACTCCCACTTGCTAATAACACCCATTACTCTCCCATTATTCTCTTCTAATTTGGAGCATGATTGCATCACGGTGATTAACCTTTTCTTTGACGCTTGTGGTGTGTTGAAGCTATTAGATAGAATTGTAAAAACTTGAGAAAAATATTCTCTAGAGTGAGAATAAAATGAGGATTTAAGAAAAATTTCGAGAGGAGAATTTTTCCCGTCATAACGTTCGCCGGACTGAGAGTTGCGGCGTCGTGATATTGCGGTGGTGATTCAATTAACATAATGATCACCATCCCGGCTGCGAGATCCGATCGAGAGATTTGACACACGGTTTTATCGATTTTTTAAAGACCCTACACGTCGAGATACATACCCTATACCCGATCCTATTTTATTTTTTTGAAAATTGTAATTACTTTTGCTATGCATGAGACTCATAAAAAATCTAACAGTTTTCAAATGACAGATGGTTTTTTCGAGTTCTATAGATTTGAACGGTAAATCTTTATACGGTAACACTTTCATGAAATTTCACTATTTTTTTTATATAAATCATAATATTTGATAATTATATTGACTTCAACTAAATAAAACTTAAAACTTTTATAATAACTATATTGTTTAAACTCAAATTTAATAAGACCTCGCAACTTCTATTAATAAATTTAATCCCCATCTTCATGATCACTTTCAACTTTTTTCCGATTAAAATAAAAAAGATTCGTGTATTCAACTAAATAAAAGAAAAATAGATAGCTTATTATTTTAGTGATGCCGGACGGCTTATAGGGGAGATTTTTATTAGTAAATTTTAATGGTTTAACATGTTGGTTTTAGAAGGAATTGAAATTTAACAATTAAAATTTAAAAATAAAATACTAATATATGAAAAAGACAATAGATTTATCAATAAAAAGCTACTTTTAAATAAATTAAATCTTAAAAAAAAAAAAAAAAAAGCTTCTTGCGGATAAGTCGTTGGTGTAGAATTACAGACCGTGACATGATATCATGGACCAAATGCTTATTTAACCAAATAAACTAAATGTTTATGTAAAAGTTCTGGTTGATAATTTTCAATTAATTATTCAAATCAATAGAAAAAAAATTTTCCTATCTTTATCTTTGAAGCCTCGTTTTTCTTTTTTCTAATATTTTCTTTTTCCACTCTCATGTTTGATTTCCTTTTTCTATTCAAAAATGGAATTGAAGTATAGAGTTCAAACTCAATAATATGGTAAATAAATGAATTTGAGGTCTATCGTGATTCATGGGGAGCCAAATTCTTTTCACGTGATTCTATTTGAGGTCTATCAATGTGTGCTTTGCAATTTTTTTCATGACAAAAAGACAAAAGTTGTCTGTATATATTTCTTTTATTATGAATTTTATATGTTTAATATAATATTTAATTCAGCCGTAGGCCGTCATGTAGGGTTAATTAAGCTAGCCTAGAGAGACAAAAAGGAAAAGACAAAGGCGGCTGTCTTCGCCGGCAGAGGTTTTCCTGATCATCGGGAATGCTGTCGCCGGCGGAAGACAGAATTTGTCCCGTGAAGATCCAACTTAATTGTGATTAGTTTTATTATATCTATCAAAGGTTTTCTTCCACGTTAGTTCCCTCTTTTATTAGAAATAATTGAAAAATGTTCATCTTAGTTTTACTAAAAAATATTTCTTCCTTGAATAATCAAGAAATAATTATATCAATTACTTTAACAGGAAACAATTAAAACCACATTATTAATTAAGAAATAATTTATTTTACTACACCGAAACATTTATTTTTATAATTAAAAATTATAAGATTTTATTTTTACTATCTTCATCGTTAGATTAACCAAAGTGTTTTTAATAAAGATTGGGTTATATTAAGTATTAATGTTAACCCCCAATTTTCTACATTAATTATGGATGAATTCACTAGATATATTAGAATATGGTACCATAGTGTATGTTGTTTATAAATGACATTATTTGATAGATAAGACACGTGAAGTAGTAAATGTTAAACTTGAATATTGAAAGAAAATATTGAAAGTAAAAGGATTTAGACTTAGTAGAGTTAAAAACAGAATATATAGAATTTAAATTTAGCAATATTAGATTTAATGAGCTAATAGTTAAGATAAGAGATAATAAATTATTTGAAAATAAGAGGTTTAAATACATAGGATTAATTTTACAAAAAAAAATAAAAATAGAGGAATTGACAGAGATTATCACATAGAATACAAGCAAAATGGTCAAAATGAAAAAGTATATTGAGTATTCTATTTGATCGAAAGGTACCTCTAAAATTTAAAGTGAAATTTTATAGGATGACGATTAGGTTTGTTTTGTTATATGGATTTGAATGTGGGGCTACAAATCAAAAGTACAAACAGAAGATGAGAGTTGTAGAGGTAAAAATATTAAGGTGGATGTGTGGACACATAAGGATGAATAAAATAAAAAATGAGTGTATTAGAGGAAAAATTAGGGTTGCACCTATTGAGGAAAAATTAAAAGAAATATGATTAAAATTATATGGATATGTGTATAGGCGATTAATAGAGACTCCAATTGGGTGGTGAGAGAATATTATAAGTACTCATATTAATCGAGAGAGAAATTTAAGAAAATTTGAATAATGACAATAAAATATAATATGAATTATTTAAATATAGATGAAAATATGATATAAGATAAAATATAATGATATAAAAATATTCATAATACCGACTCCACTTAATAGAACAAAAACATGATGATTGTTGTCATATAAAAAAAAACAATTATATACAATGATATAAAATGATAAATGTTTGATAATTTTCATAATGGTCGTATTGACAACAAAGATATGGTAAGTTGTCTTTTTATGACTAGAAATGTCAAGTAGACATTTAATAGTCATGTAAACTTGAGTCGAGATCTATCAAAACTACCAGTTTTTCGAAAGAATAGGGTTTTAATAGCATTTTCTTTTTTAAAAAGAAAGATAAGTACAAATTGTATTTGGGTTATAAATCAGGGGTCAAAAAGAGACTATTATAAACAATCTCATCTAGATTCAGATGAGACTTTTATTAAGAAAAGAGTGAATTTTTTAATAATTCAGGTTAGAATAAAATTGAAATAGACCATTAAAATTGAAAAAAAAAGGGATGCGCGGGCAGGCAAAGTGTTAATTGGCTCTCCCATTTACGAAATAATTCATTTGCATAATAATTAATAAAAACTGTTAGATCAATTTGAAAAACTAAAATTATTTCAATCATAATAAGTGGTAGGTGGAGCAAGAAATTTGCCTCATGGGGCCACAAAGTAGTAATTAATATAATTTAAAAATATAAAATATATTAAAAATTTATATAATTCTAATTAAAAATAAAAATATTAAAATAAGTAAATTATTTATGAAATTTGTTCTCTATTCCTTTCGATTAATTCAAGTTCATTTATCATCAATTCTTTAGTATAAAAATTAAACTAGTAGCATGACACTTATATTTTATCTTGTTTCGCAAATTTGTTTTCAAAAATTTCATTGGTGCAACGAGTAATGAGAAACAAGGGTATTGAAGAGCCAATGTCTTGTTGGTTCATTAATTGAACACTAGTACTTTTTAAATTCAAATATTGTGTATAAAGAAAACTGACAGATTTGTCTTTTAAGATTTTATTTGACTCAAATCAAATTTAATCAGATTCAAAATGATCATTTAGTTTATATAAAAAAAAGAGGGTATTAAAGAACATATTAAAAAATAATAATGAGTAGTGGTCACTTAGATAAACTAACAACTATTAGGTTTAATTATATTAATGACTTGGATAAACTAACAACCATTAGGTTTAATTATATTAATGAATAATTTAGCTGAAGTTAATGGATAGTGTTTACCCTTTTCTTTTACCCGGTCTAATTCCTGGGCTTTATTCTAAGTTTCAATTAAAAGAGAGAGGGAAGTCAAACCCCACCTCAAATAAGAATAAAATTAACTTACATGTATTATTATAGTAACGATATAAAAATTTACCAAATTTTTTGGGTTAAGTAATTGGACATTCTACTTTCTTAACTAAAGGTCTCGAGTTTGAATCCTGAGAACAAAGAAAAAAGATTTGAGAGAGACAATCTCTCAATGGGTCCAACAGTGCATGGACCGGATTAATCGGGTAAAGTCTAGATACTGATCAGTAAAAATAAAAAAAAATTATAATATTAAATAAGAAATAAAATATAAAAATATTGAAATTTGGAGAAACAAAACTACGTCTTCTTTACAACTAACCAATGCTAGTAATTTTCTTCCTGTAAGTTTTCTTAATTTACAGCCCATAGAATAAGAATAGTAGATTTAATTTTTAAAGTGGAAAGTGATGCATGAATTTTTGTTTTTCAACAGATGACCCTTCATCTATGGGTGCTAAATGTTTTGTATTTTGATTAGTCACTAATAATAAAGAAATAAATTGAGAGAAGAAATGTATTTTAATAATATTTTGAATTTCAAGCCTATAAAAATCAATCATTTTTTAATATTTTCCATTATAAAACTACTGTGTTTATCACATAATTTTTTTTTATCTGTGTTATACCCTACCAAAATTTCAAAAATAAAAAAAATAATTTAAAATTGTTGTCCTGGCATGGTTTTAAAATCAGAGTAGATAAGCTAGTCAAACCAGTTATAGTTTGATGGTCCAGCGTAAATGTGAAACTCAGGCGAGTGAAAATCATTCTAGATTTAAAAATCAATAATTTGATTTTTATTCATATTTAATATTCTTTATTTTTATATTTTTATATTTATAGTATTATATTTTCATATATATGATAATGAATTTTTTATATAAACCTAATTTATCATAATAATTCGAATAAAACAACAGAATAATAAGTTTTTTATTATTATATTCTCTCTAATATAATATTATAATTATATTCAAATTATTCAAATGCTTCTCACTATTAGATATTAATATTAAATGAACATAAATATTATTTAGTATTTATATATTTATCTTATAAAATCTTAATATATATATCCCTCTCTCTCACAACTTATTTTGTAAATTAATAATATGGGATGTGGGTTTGTGTCCATAGCTAGGGGTTTGAAGAGCCCCAAACTCGTGCTCCCCCCCCCCGGCGGATATATCTATATCTAATTTATTATTTATATTATGATTTTGCATCAGCGAGTAACATTCTCATGTTATTTTTACTGTTTGTTTAGATAGAAAAATTTAGAAGGAAAAAAAAAAAATTTAGAGATAAAATCACGATTTTTTTCCCTTTGAGAGTTTAAATACGAGAGAAAAGAAGAAATTTGAAAGAATATTAAATCTCTCCCAACTTAAAAGTTTTTATCTTCCAAAAGTGAAAAGAAATAAAAATAAGAGAAAATTTAAGAGTTAAAATATTTTTATATTTTAAAAATATCTTTAAAAATTAAAAATAAAATTTTTTATTCTTAATAAATTTCATTTTATTTCATTTCATTCATAAAATTTCCAAACAAAATAAAAAAAAAATTCCCTTTTTCTTTTTTTTTCCTAAATATTTTTTTTCCTCTTCAAAACCACTCTTAGTCTCTGGGAAAGGGGAAAAATATTATTTAAAAGAATCACGGACTACAGTACAAACGGGGCGGCTCAATACTCCCTCCCTCATTCACCTGTTCGACTTTGGAATAAGGGAGTGGGGCACGGCATACCTCTCGCTCTCCACTTCTTTATAACCCGCTAATCTACTTTATTTCACAATAACTCTCTCTCTCTCTCTCTCTCTCTCTGTGGGAAGAGGGAAAATATTATTAAAAAGAGTCTTGTTCTACAATTCAAACAGCGCGGCTCCATACTTCTGTGGGGTACACGTCTGGTGAACTGACTTTGGAATAAGGGAGTGGTGCCAAAAAAGGCAATACCTCTGTCTCCACTTCTATATAAACGACCCACAACTTTGATTCACAATAACTCTCTCCCTCTCTCTCTCTCTCTCTCTCTCTCTCTGTCCCTTTCTTCTACGCGCACAGACACATGGAACTGAGTGCAGTTTCTTGAGAGGGAAAATATTATTAAAACGAGTCTCGTTCTACAATTCAAACAGGGCGGCTCCATGCTTTTTTTGGGAACATATTTGGTCAACTGACTTTGGAATAAGGTAGTGGTGCCAAAACAAGGCAATACCTCTCTCTCCACTTCTATATAAACCACCCACAACTTTGATTCATAATAACACTCTCTCCCTCTCCCTTGCCCCCTCTCTCTCTCTGTCTCTTTCTTCTACGCGCACAGACACATGGAACTGAGTGCAGTTTCTTTCTCCCAGCACGGCCGTCTCCTGCAACTCCATAATTCCAGGAGGCAGTTTCTCCCACCTATATCAGGTCCTCTCTCTCCCTCTCTCTCTCTCTCTCTCTCTCTCCTCTCTCTCTCTCTCCCCCCCCTTGGCTTTTCATGTGTCTGTTGGTGTAATCGAATCTGATTTGGCCCCCAAAAAAAAAAAGGTCTCTTAGAGCAAATGTTGATGATGCATTTTATTTTATTTTGATATAATAAATTGATATTGAGAATTATATTCCTATTAATTTGATCCGATGACATAATTTATGAGAACTCTTTTAATATAATTTTTTTTTAATTTTGAATCAGACATTTAATTAAAAATTTTAGTATTCTTATCTATTATATACCTATTAAACTGAGTGTCCATTATGCTGGCTTTTTTAACTTCCCTTCTCCTTCCAAATAAAATTTATTCTCCACAAAAGTAATTTTTTATAAAAAAATAAAAAGTAATTTTTGAGCTGAATGTCCATCGGTAGATGATGCATTTTATAACATCATTAAGTGTTGGACTTACCGCCAACATATAAGATTTAAGTAAAATTAAAATTGATTGGTTTAATGTTAAAATTTATTATATTTTATATAACTATTATTAATTTTTAAAAAGTTAAAACTAGTTATGGTAGTGCTATTGATTGTTTTATATATCAATAGTCTCATTTACGTGTTAAATAATATATCAAATCATACAAATTTTAAATAAAATTAAAAGCTCGGATACTGTCTTATCATTTTATCCTTCACTCTAAAATTTTAACTATTAGTGTGATTAATTATTTTGTATTTTAACAAACATTAAATACTTATAAGCATAATTAACCATAGCCTAAGCGTAAATGACATTTTCCTACGTTATTAAGTTAACCTTTATCGGAACGAAATTCCCATGAATGATATGATTTGTGTGTTTATTTCTAATCTAACATAAATCCATTAAATCACGACTAAATCAATGGAAATTAAAAACATAATTTGCTATTCTTCTTTTCTATATCTTTTATCAACTTTTAATTCTTTTATAAAGTTTATTTATTATCATTAATTTCTCAAGATAGGGACTTCTAGGATGTTAATTCCCTAAAAATCATTTTAATAGTAGTAAAACACTGAGAATATTTTCGAAAAAGTTATTTTTTGTGAATAAAACAAAGTCTTAATTACAAAATGCAAGACAAGATTAATGTTTTCCCGGCACTAATTTTATTAATAGTGAAAATAAAAAATGTGAGAAGGAAAAGAATTGGACTATCGACTTTTTTATTCTACATGAGTATTTGTAATCATTAAATTATTATTAAATAGTTAATATTTATTATAAAATAAAATAGTAACAGAATCAAAATGCTAAAATAAATGGATAAAAATCGTTAAATAAATATCCAACAGCTACGCACTTATAAAAATTGTAAGAAATTCTATTTTAAAATAAATTAATTTGCCTTAATTTATATCTTTTTTATTTTAATTTTATTATTTTTATGGAAGTAAAAATTTTTATAAAATATAATAAGTTTAACACTCATTTTTTTTTTATAAAATTAGCTAAAATTATTATTATTATTATTATTATTATTAAAAATTCATAATCAGAACTATGTGAATACGACAGAATATGGAAAGGTAGGTTTTGGGGACGGATGGAATCCTCAGATATGAGCCCAAAATGGAAAAGTACCATGCACCAGTTGTCCCTGTTTGAATCAAACAAACAGTGGAAAACAAGACGTTGAATCCCGATGTCTCTAGATAGGTTTTAAGCGGCACGTCAGCAGATAAGATATCATAAATTCCTCTTCTCAAACAAAAGGGCATGGGCCTCACATGCACTCTTGTCTTGTAGCTTATTATCTTATCTTCACCCTCTTCCCTATATATTAATATTTTATGATCGATGATAGATACTTAGTTTTTTATTTTTAAACATAAGTTTGAGATATTAATTAAAAAATATAATGAGATTTAGAAGATATTGATCATTAAATATATTTTATATATGAGAGAGATTTAAAATCAAAACTTTTGAAATAAAAAATAACAATATTAATTGAGTTATAATTTATTGATATTTTTTATTTTTTATTTTTTATGAATCTATAAAACTTATAATTATTGAATAATTTCATTAGACAAAATAATATGCTTCTCCCTCAACCTTATGTTATTCTTTTTTCTTTAAAATATATTATATAAATATATATAGTTTGTACCATTTGGATAGAAATTGCAGGTGGATGAATTGCTGCAAGATAGTTTATTTATAAAATATATAAATATATAAATAGTTTATTTATTGCACTAGTCAGGCTCCAAAAAAAAAAAAAAAAAAGCTTCCATATTACTGATTTGTTTCAAGAAAAAAAGAAATTCCCTGTTATTTTAACCATTAAATCATAAATTTTGATTCTATTTATGCAATAATTGGAAAAAAATCACATTAATTAAAAAATAATTAGTAATTTTTAATGTCAGATAATTAGTCAAATTTTAACCACTATCTTTTGATATTATAATCCTGGGGCTGCGGGTGTGTTAGTTTGACTTCTGCCGACCAGCTACCACACTAATAATACATGATAATGTTTTAATCACATTATGCCACATGATAATATATCTACGGTGGACACACATACACATATATTCATATATTAAAAATAAATCTAACAAAATAAAATATAAATATGCAAAAGTCTGTAGTACCATAATATATTGTACTTTTCATTCTTTGTATTTTTTTTTTATCTTCTTTATTTTTATTTTTACTTTTAAACTTTAATTTAATTTAATCTAATTTTATTTTTTTTTTCTCTTTCCTCTTATATTGGTTTATCAAACGGCTGATTCTAAAATTTATGATTAAAATTTAGTTTATTGTTATATTATAATATATAGTACATTGGGTGTGCACACGCATATTACCTAAGTATATACAAAAGTAAAAAATTCAAATTAGATCTACAAAAGAACAATTAAACATTATGATAAGAAAAAATTCTGGCATTAAACAAAATTGCAGTATATAATTATTATATCTAATTTCTTCCCAAATTCTCAAATAAGTCATGAGGTTTGCAAATATATCCTATGTTGATTCTAAAATCCCTTTATTTTGAAAATTCACTGGATTTTTATATCCCTACCATCTTAGGTTATGGAGTTCTTCTTGGTGTTAGAATTTTGGAAAATTAGACTAGTATTTGCCTCCTTTGGGACAAAGATTACGATCTTTTGATTCATGTATTTGGCGTTCTTTAGAGATTTAGTACTCTTATAAACAATTTCCTGAAGAGAGATTAGATCTTTTTTCCCCCCCTTTTTTGTGTGTGTAAGTTTTGTGGAAATCTCATCCTTCGCTGTACTTTGCCCCTGCGTCTGTTCTTGTTGTTAATTGGAAACATCTGACCAATGGTTGCCTTGCCTCCTCATGCAAAACTGCAGCATCTTTGGATTCTGGGGTTGCAGCAGCACCAGAATGCAAGCCTTCTGCCTTGGTATTACAAGTCATTCCTTTATCATTTTGTACATATCAAATCAAGCTTATTAGCTCACTTAATAAACAATAACACGTGCAGCACATCATTGAGCCTAAAGAGAAAATCAGGAAGTTGTTCGACAGGGTTGAACTTTCTGTGTCTTCGTATGACACGGCATGGGTGGCAATGATCCCATGTCCGAGCTCCCCGGACAACCCCTTCTTCCCGGAGACCCTAAAGTGGTTGTTGAAAAATCAGCTTCAAGATGGCTCGTGGGGCCTTGCTCAACGCCATCCCTTGCTAATTAAAGATGCATTGTCCTCCACATTAGCATGTGTACTTGCGTTGAAGAGATGGGGTGTGGGTGAAGAGCATGTCAACAAGGGTAATGTCTTTGTCCGCATTCTCCATTAGTGCCTTACCTTTAAATAGAACATTAGACAGCGACTAGAAATCCTCAGACGCTTAGTAAGGGAAGCAATGCTTGTCGCTCCTTGCCACACTGCACATTAAATGTTTCCTTTTTGTGCATCCCTTTTTCAGGAATCCATTTCATTGAATCAAATTTTGCTTTAGCTAATGATAAGAAGCAACAATCTCCCCTTGGTTTTGACATCATTTTCCCGGGTATGGTGGAGTATGCAAGAAATCTAAATTTGACTCTTCCTTTGAGAAACAATGATGTGGAAGCCATGCTTCAAAAGAGAGATTTAGAGCTCAAAAGGTGAATTTCTATTATTTCCATTTAATCTTGTCTACTCTAGATAATGAACTTGAACTTCACAATCATATGGATGAAACCTTGTTTGTTATAGATGCCTAGAAAGTGGAGCAGAGGGAAGTAAAGCATACCTAGCATACGTTGCTGAAGGACTTGGAAACCTAAATGACTGGGCGAGGGTAATGAAATATCAGAGGAAAAATGGGTCTCTCTTCAATTCACCATCCACTACTGCAGCTGCATTTCACCATATTCAAGATGCCGCTTGCCTTAATTACCTTACTTCACTCTTAAAGAAGTTTGACAATGCAGGTAACGCATACTACATTCTACATTCTACATATTTATTTGCTATAGATTTTAAGAAATTGTCTCTCACTTCTTTGTTCAGTTCCGACCATTTATCCGCTCGACATGTATGCTCGTCTATGTATGGTTGACAACCTGCAAAACATGGGAATCGAGCGACAGTTTAGGAACGAAATAGCAAGTGTTTTGGATGAAGCATACAAGTAAGTTCCCTAGTTTAATTATGCCTAAGTTTTGAGAATTGATATTAACAGATTGAAAAACAAACAAACAGATGCTGGCTAGACAAGGATGAAGAGATATTCTCGGATGTTACTACCACTGCAGTGGCATTTAGGTTGTTACGTTTCAACGGATATGAAGTCTCTGCAGGTACCATGTTGTGTACCTAGGATTTTGATGCATACAGAGTTTTTATCTGGTATTCCATGTAACTAATCAAAATACGCTGTACAGATCCATTGGCTCAATTTGCAGAAGAAGATTACTACTCAAAATCATTTGCAGGGCAAGTGAAGGACATTGATGCTGTTATAGAATTATTTAGGGCTTCACAATTTGTGTTAGACCCCAAAGAAACAGCTTTGGAAAAGCAAAATATATGGTCTGGCAATTACCTGCAGCAGATATTATATGATGCTGCAATTCGACCGGACAAACTTAGTGAAAACGCGAGACATAAGGTATAACTTTCTCTAATTACAACAATATTTGTTATAAAAATTATAAAATGTAAGAAAGTTCATTGTTTGTTTTCGTGAATTCCAGGTGGACGATGCTCTCAACAGTGTCTATCATGTAACTTTGGATCGTTTGGGGCATCGAAGATATATTGAGCATCACAATGTTGATGGCATTAGAACTCTAAAATCTTCATATTGGTAAGGACAAAACTTTTCTATTTCTCACAACAACAATCACCTGAACCTTAATTCTAAAATTTAGGATCGGCTATGAGAGAGAATAGTAGGAAAAAAAGAAAAATAAATAAAATAAAATGAAAAAATAATATAAAATATAAATAAAAATAAAATTTTTAAAAAAAAGAGAGAACACGTTGATTTAATTTGTACAGATTCACCTACGTTATTCATTTCTATTAAAAACCATATTCTCAACTAAATTCTTAACTATCATGTTTTTACGGATAATTTGCATCCAAATTTTCAATAATCTAACTCTACGTTTTAGTAAATCTCTTATATTTAAATTATGGGTTCTCCTAACCGGTGTATCTTCAGATCTTCGCTGGATATGTTCAAACTATCTCAGACGATATTTTCTTATTTTATCCAAATTGAATCAACTCCTAACTTATTACGTATCACTTCATTTATAATTCTATTTATTTTATTTTTATCACACATACCAATTTATTACGATATTTTTATTTCTCACTTCTAATTAAAAAACCTTAGTATAATTATTTATGATCATTTTATTCATCCCTTAAAATAGGTGTCCAAACATTGGAAATGAAGATTTCCTCAGATTGGCAGCTGAAGACTATAATTTCAGTCAGTCAATGTACCAGAAAGAGCTCAAACAATTTCAGGGGTACATAAAATTCTTCTTTCGGTACTAATTATATCATCCTATATAGTTTGGTTTCAGATCTAGGAAAAGTTAAATGTGTCATTGTTTGGTTTAACCAGCTGGCTTTCAGAGAACAAACTAGACAAGCTAAATTATGCTTTTTCCTTCAAGCACTCCTATGGCTACTTGTGTGCTGCAACGACTCTATTCCCACCCGAACTAGCTGATGCCCGCATGTCATGGGCTCAAAACTCGGTGCTCACAACTGTGATAGATGAATTTTTTGATGCTGTGGGAACTAAGGAGGAACTTGAAAACCTAGTTGAATTGACAGAAAAGTAAATCTCCTCCGTCTCTCTCTTTTTTTTTTCCTTTTTGGGTGACGCAGAGCGGTCATCTCTCTCTCACTCTCTAAGCTGTTGATCCCAATTTGATATGAAGTTCAGGTGGGATGTTGACAGAAACCTCCATTGTGTGTCTGAGGGTGTTGAGATCTTATTTACGGCGTTGTATAGAACAATCTCTGAGATTGGAGAGAAGGCATATAAATGGCAAGGACGAAACGTGACAGGCCACATCATTGAACTTGTGAGATCCAACATCTTCCAAAACATTAGTTAGTACATGTTGGATCAATTCAACCTACGTTTATCTCATCCCTATCATTTTGGCTGCAGTGGGTTGATTTGCTTAAGGCATACCATCAAGAAGCAAAGTGGGCAAAAGACAACGTGGTACCCAGTTTGGACGAATACATGGCAAATGGATACGTATCATTTGCCTTGGGTCCTATTGTTGTCCCTGCTTGCTACTTCGTCGGACCAATGCTCTCAGAAGAGGTCATCCGAGGTCCTGAATTGTACAACCTATACAGGCACATGAGCAACTGTGGTCGTCTTCTAAATGACGTCCAGAGTTACAAAGTAATCTCCTATTTCATAAACCTAGCAATTCTAGTACAACACTTTAATCTGAACTTTGTGAATTAACATCTTTGGTTGCAGAGAGAGGCGGAGCAAGGGAAAATGAATGCAGTGATGTTGAGGATGATTCACAGTGGGGGGGTTGTGACTGAAGAAGAAAGTATTAAAGCCATAAAGGATTTCATTGAATCAGAGAGGAAAGAGTTGATAAAGATGATGTTTCAAAGAGAAGGGAGTGTTGTGCCAAGAGGGTGCAAGGAGTTGTTCTATAAAATGACCCAGATTGTTCACTTGTTCTACAAGAAGGATGACGGGTACAATTCTGAAGAATTGATTACTGCCTTGAAGAAAGTAATTGCTGTGCCTATTGCTTTGATGAGCGAAAGGAGTTGAAGTTTCTATAATTGCTATCTCCCGCAATCATGCCTTTATATTCTTCTTTTATTTGTTTGTATCTGATAGAATATTTGACCCTTAGATCTAGGATATTGATTGATAGAAGAAGCAGAAGCAGAAGAGCTTCATCAGCCATGGGTATCGATATTATTGCAGGAGGTAAGAGCAAGAAGACCCAGATGACAGCTCCTAAATCTAAGGATGTCTATCTCAGCTTGCTCGTCAAGCAGTATCGCTTTTTGGTTCGGAGGACTGGAAGCAAATTCAATGCGGTGATTCTGAAGCGATTGTTCATGAGCAAGGTTAATAGGCCGCCACTCTCTCTATCTAGGCTGATTCAATTCATGAAGGGAAAGGAGGATAAGATTGCTGTGATGGTTGGGACAGTAACAGATGACATTAGGGTTTATGAGGTTCCTAAACTGAAGGTCACTGCTTTGACGTTTGCTGAGACTGCTAGGGCTAGGATTGAGAAGGCTGGGGTAAAGTGCTTGACTTTTGATCAGTTGGCTCTTCGTGCCCCTCTTGGCCAGAACACAGTTCTCTTGCGCGGTCCTAAGAATGTGATGGAGAAGTAGAAAGGAATTTTTTGAGAAGATTAAACTTCTGCTTTGTTTTTATTGATTTTTCTTTATATTTAGAACATCACTTTATAGAGTGCATAATAAAATCTTACCTGAAACAATAAGATTTAGAGAACCTAAAGAGACTTTAACAAGTCTTGGAAAATACAAAAGACAATTAATATTCCAAACTTAACAATTACAAATTATTATTTAACACTCACTCTTAATTTGTAATCTTCATAATATATTTGAACTGTTGAAACTTTTCGATGGATACTATCTTAGTGAGAACAGGTCTGTGGTCTTTATAAAGTCCAAATAAATTTCCTTATTCTGAACCATATCACGAATGTAATTATACCGCAACTATATATGTTTTGATCTTTTATGAAAAACTGGATTCTTGGTCATTGAAATTACAGATTTGTTGTCACAGTAAATAAGAGTAGGGTCTGTCACTTTTTGCTATAACAACTAGAATTTTTCTTAACCAAACTGTTTCATGAATAGCTTCATTTGTTGTGATATATTCCACCTCTACCAAAGACAATGCAATTGAATTTTGCTTTTTTGAACTCCATGAAATGATTTTAGATCTCAGATAAAGTACATATGCCCAAGTGCTCCTTCTATCATCAGCCCAATCACTGCCAGTGAAACCAACTAGCTTGCTATCCTCTTCTTACAAATATTTGATTCCCAGCATTTTAGTCCCTTGAAGGTATCAGGGTATCCTTTTGGTTGCTGCAAAATGAAGCTTGCTTAGAGCATTCATGAATCTGGATATTAAATTGACAAGATAGACAACATCAGGCCTTGTATTTGGCAAATAAATCAAGGAACCTACAAGGTTTCTGTTTCTGTAAATATTTGGATCATATTTTTTTCCTCCATCATTCTGCTGCAATTTTCATTGAAAGCCATAGGAGTTACCGCTAGTTTGCAAAATTTTTTGAGCAAATCTATCATATATTTTTCTTGAGAAATAAAAATCTCTCATTTTGATTATTTCACCTGAATGTCAAGAAGATACTTTATCAGTCCAAGGTTTGTCATCTCAAATTCTTTCATCATTACTTCCTTGAATGATTGCACTGTTCTAGCATTAGTTCCTACATAAATCAGATCATCAACATTGAGACAAACCGTCAGAAAATCGCCTCCATTTTTCTTCACATAAAGAGATGGTTCACATGGACTTTTCATAAATCTATTTTGCAAGAAATAAGCGTTAATTTTGCTATTCCATGCTATTGGTGCTTGTTTGAGCTCATAAAGTACTTTTTGCAACTTAAAGACTTTTTCTTCCTTTTCTCTTGCTTCAAATCCTTGTGGTTGTTTGATATAAACCTTTTCTTTTAACTCTTCATTAAGGAAAGCTGATTTAACATCAAATTGAAAAACTTGCAACTATAGTTGAGTTACCAAGGCAAGAACAATTCTGATAGTCTCCATATGTACTACAGGAGCAAAAGTTTCGTTGAAATCCACACCAGGTTGTTGAGAATTCCCTTTTGCAACCAACCTTGCCTTATGTTTTTGTGTACTACCATCTTCATTATACTTCTTATTATAGACCAATTTCAAGCCAATTGCTCCTTTTCCTTTTGGAAGATCTATTAGTTGCCAAGTATGATTTTTCTCAATACTCCTCATTTCTTCATCCATGGCATTTCTCCAGACTTCTTCTTTTATAGCCTCCTTAAAACATTGTGGTTCACAAGTAAAGAATGCAACATTACATAATTCATAAATTTCTACAAAGAAACGATACCTTCTTAGAGGAGTTTCAGAATCTGAATTACCATCAAAATTATTGTTGCTTGATGGACCAGCAACATCTTTAAAATTGTTGCTCCTTAACGGGTCAGCAACATCTTCAAAATTATTGCCCCTTGATGGACCAGCAACATCTTCAACTACTTGCTTTGGTTCAAAAGGTACAAGGGCGATAGGTGCTCCAGTAACTTCTTCAACTTCCCATTTCCATGCTGCGGTTTCATAAAAAATCACATCTCTTGAAAGTACCAATTGATTAGTTGTTGGATTAAAGAGTCGAAACCCTTTTGATTCATCAGCATATCTAATAAAAATAAACTTTTCTCATTTTTCGTCAAATTTTTCTCTATTTTGAGAAGGAACAAGAGCATAAGCGACACACCCAAAAAATCTTAAATTGACTTACAACTGGTTTTTTACTAAGCTATGCCTCAAAAGGAGTTTTATTTCAAATTGCTTTTGTAGGAGTACAATTGAGAATATGCACAGCAGTATTTATGACTTTAGCCCAAAATTGGTTAGGAAGTCCTCTCCCTTTCAACATGTTTCTAGCCATTTCTACAATTGTTCTGTTTTTCCATCCAGTGACGCCATTTTGCTGATGTGTATGTTTAATTGTAGGCTATCTTTGAATGCCATGTTCTTTGCAATAATTGAGAAAAGGCTTGTAAATGAACTCTCCTCAACGATTTGTCCTCAAACTCTTTAAAATACAACCACTTTGTTTTTCAACTAGAGATTTGAAGTGCAGAAATTTGGTGAAAGCTTCAGATTTCTACTCAAGTATATAAACTCATATCTTTCTAGTGATATCATCAACAAAGAGAAGAAAATACCTCTTGTTGTTGAGAGAAAGAGTCCTAGTTGGACCACAAATATCTGCATGCACAAGTTCAGAAGGAGCTTGAGCCTCCAGACTATTTTTGGAAATGGAAGCCAATGCATCTTCCCATAAATGCAGCCTTAACAAAATTCATCCTGCTTCGTAATTTTTGGAAGCCAACAACCATATTCCTTTACTTTAAGAACTGCAGTCCTTTAAGATTCAAATGACCATATCTTAAATACCAGAGATAAGAATTATTAAGACTTTCACTTCTAAAGACAACATGCTGAAATGATTTCATATTGAGGGGAAAAAGATTATTAGAAGTCATAATCACTGCAGTAACTTGTTCTCCAAAATTCTTATAAAAAATTTCACCTTTATCTTCATCCAAGATTAATTTGTTACCCTTTTTCATCATTTGTCCAACACTCAAAAAATTTTAAAAATATTAGGAGCATAGTGAACATCATGAATAAACTTTTTGTTGCCTCTACTTGTATGAACTACAATAACTCCTTTTCCTTCGATCTTCACTTGCTTTCCTTTACCAAGTTCAACATGAGAAGAGTAATTTTCATCCAATTCTTCAAATATTGTGTGATTTCTAGTTAAATTATTACTGCAAACACTATCTAAATACCATTTCTCACCATATTTTTTTTTATTGGAGACTAAGGAAAAGAACAATTTATTTTTCTCATTTTCTACTGAAAAATTAGCTGTCCTTTTTGCTTCATGATTCTCTCCCTTCTCTTTATACCAACGATCACTATTTGAATGATCAGGAATTTTGCATCTAGTGTATTTGAAATAACAATCCTTAGACTCATGACCAGGTTTCTTACAAATGAAACAGTAAGAATTTGAGTTACCATATTTTTGTTGCCATGAAGGGACTCTTCTTCCTCTTCCTCTACCTTTACCTTGAGAATGCCTTCCATGACCTCTGCTGTGAGTTTGTCCTGAGCCCCCTCTACCTTCTTGTTGTGATTTCGAATTTCTGGAGTGGTTCTCTTTTTCTTGAAAAGTATGCTCCAAGGGCTGATTGTTTTATTTATTTAACCTTTACTCATGAGCTTCTAAATATCCCATAAGTTCATATTGTGTAAACTTTGTGAGATCTTTTGTTTCTTCAATAACAACAACTATGTGCTCAATTTTTTTATGAAGCCCTCTCAAGATTTTTTCAGCAACTTTTTTTTTTTTAAGAAACAACATCTTCCCAACTCTTGATTTGATTGACAATTTCAGCCACTCTAGAGAAAAAAATCTTTTACAAGTTCACATTCTTTTATTGACAAATTATCAAAATCACTCCATAAGCATTGTAGCTTGATGGAGATTACCTTTTCTAACCCTTGAAACTCCAGTTTTAGAATTTCCCAAGCATCTTTGGCCTTTTTGATGCCAAAAATTCTGGGATAGATAGTTTTGCTTACCCCTTGTTGGATAATCCTTAGGGCTGTAGCATTTTTCTTCACATTCTCCTTGTATTCTTTCTTTTTTTCTTCAATCTAAGAAGAAGAACTTTGCTGTTCTTGTCTCTTTTCATAACTTTCTTCAACAACGTCCCATAAATCTTGTGAAAGAAAGATGATCTCCATTTAAAAATTCCAGTAACCATTATGATCTCTATTGAAAACTAGAATTTGACTTTCTATGTACAAGAAAATAGAGTTTGGATTTGATGTAGCCATCTTTTTCTTTTGATAATGGCTCTGATACCAAATTTATTGAAGAAGGAGAAAGGAAATTTTTGAGAAGATGAAACTTCTGCTTTGTTTTTATTAATTTTTCTTTATATTAAGAACATCACTTTATAGAAGAGTGCATAATAAAAGCCTACTTGGAACAATAAGACTTAGAGAACCTAAAGAGACTTTAACAAGTTTTGGAAAATACAAAAACAATTAATACTCCAAACTTATCAATTACAAATTATTATTTAACAGAATGCTCGTGAAGCTATAAAACACTTTGGCCCAACTCCTGGTGTGCCGCATAGCCATACCAAGCCATATGTCCGATCAAAGGGAAGGAAGTTTGAGAGGGCTAGAGGTAGGAGAAAGAGCAAAGGATTTAATATTTAAGTTATCAACTTTAATTCTGAGGGATCATTGCCGTCTATGAGTGAATATTTTTAAACTTGTAGGGATTTGTGATAGTTATAATTATTTAATTTTGGTTCTGGATTTTCCTAAGTTGTATTGTTAGCTTGGATGGTGCAATGCTATCCTTGAGAAGCATTGTTTTCTCACTTAGATTTAGACTAATATTTGACCCTTAGATTTAGACTAATATTCAGTGTTATAATTAATCTAATAATCAATCATGTATTTAGCCATGTATTGACTATATATACACTCTTATAATTCTCTATATATAGTGGAATCCAATTGTTCAAATGTATGATAGAATTTATTCTCTCAATAAACTCTCTTCTAACATGGTATCAATGTCCAATTAGAAAACTTATCCTTCTTTTCTTAGCACCACCACCATCAAGGAATCTTTCCAACTCTTGTATGCTCTGCACTTGCCTCTTGTGAGGATCCTGTGCATTAAAATGCAATTTAATTGATTTCTTCCTGTTACTTCTCTTTTTGTATTCAAATTCCAATTGTGCTCTAAAAAAAAAATGTCTAGTTGATTTTTTCTGGATCGTCCTCTCTATGTATTCGGATTCTAATTGTATTCATATCTCTATCACCGTCATTCTCAACTTCTGATCACCTTAAAACATTAATTTCATTACGACCACTGCATCCTCTCTCAATTCTTCCATTTGTGTAAGCCTTCTCCTTTTTTTTTTTTTTCCCTTTGATTCTTTCTTTAATTCTCCTTTGGACTTCCTCTCTCCATCTTTCTTCTCTTTATCTCTCTTTTTCTTCTTCTTTTTCTTTTTCTCCTTTTCTTTCTTTCTCTCCCATCTCTTTTTTCTTTGATTTTTCCTTAATTTCTCCTTCTGAGTGCCTCTATCCTTCTTTCTCTTTCATCTCATATTTCTTGTTATGATCTTTCTCTTTCTTCTCTTTGTCTCACCTTGGATGTTTTCTCATTCTCATCTTTATCTTTTGTTATATCTTTCATCACTGTTTTTGATGTAGCGCCTCTTCAAATTTCAAAATCGATTAAGAGAAAGAGAGAGGCGGATGATCCAAGAAAATGTCAGTGCTATCTAATAATCCAATCAAATATCAGCGCACTAAACACATTGGGATAAATCAAAGTGTTTAATGTGCCCCATATGTCGACAAATTCGCAAAAGGCCTATCTTTATTACTTCTCTTTGATTTTTTATCCAATCTGAGGGTTTTTCCATCTTCGGCTTTGACTGTAGGGGTATGATAGAATATTTGACCCTTATGTCTAGTATATTGATTGATATAATATTTGACTATTAGATTTAGATTAATATTTTGTCTTATATTTAGTATAATAATCAATCATGTATCTAATCATATATTGAGTATATGTGCACTCTAATAAGCCTCTACATATAGTGGAATACAATTGTCGAAAAGTAGAGCATAATTTATTCTCTCAATAAGTTCTCTTCTAACAATATCTTTGTATCTTATGACTATTTACACCCAGCACCCACAATGGCGAGATATATCAGTTCAGAAATCCTGATTTTTCCCTTACCATGTAACTATGTAATATCAGTTCTTGATTTAATAAATTACAAGGCCACTTCTCAATTGTATAGGAAATTGGGTAATAGAGATGGTTCAAAATAAAAACTCTAAGCGTGTTTGATACCATAATAAGGCCCAGAAGCAGCTGCTCGATATATCCTAGTCAACAAATGCCACCATTTTACTGGGGAAGAAAAAAGGAAATGTAGAATACAAGCCAAATATTAATTAAGGGAAAGCATGAAAATAGTAAAAAAAAAAAAGTATCAGGTTTCACAGAGATGCCTAAAGTTAAAGATGAGATAGGACAATGTGAAGAATCATTTTTCATCACATGACGTCTCCTTCCTCTTTATCAAAACAATCTGCCCTTTTCTATAACTCCTTTTAACTTTGTAAGAAAATGCATGATCATGCTCCTTTTTTTTTTTTTTTTTTTCCTTTGTTATATTGGGATTTGAAACCGAAATTATCGAATTAGGAAAAAGATATTATAATCATTAGACTCTCCCCTTAAAAACAATGCATTATCATGCTCATAGAAATGCAAAACCAACAAAAAATGCAAACTAATAGGGTAGCAGAGCATGAGCTAAAAAATGTAGTTGAACATCGCTTATTAAAATTAAGCACATCATTAAAAGCAATGCTATCAAAACCATATATTAATTTGTAAAATTCAAAATCATAGTTTAATCGATTTAACCATTGATCAATATAGTCGAACCACTGGGCTTCAATAATAATTAAAGATATATATAAAATTATTTTTTAAATAAATATATATTAATTTTGTAGAAATTTAAAAATGAAATTATAAAAAAGGAAGAAAAACAAAAATTCCATTTTTTTATTACAGAGTTTTTCCTTTTTTTTTTTTAATTTTAGTGGGACCCACTTGAAAACTCTTTTCTTCTCCTGTCATCCATTTTCCCAGTCTCTCTCTATATTTTTCCCTCAATATTTCCTCTTCTATTCCTGTGTATCCTCAACCCCACACTAAAAACCTTCAAAACCTAAGTCTAATTAGAGAGAGAGAGAGAGAGCGGTTGAGATAGAGAGAGCGAGATTTGAAGTAGCCATTATAGGAAAGTGCCTGGTGCTTTCTTCTTTAATGGTAAGTCCATATTTTTTTCCATCTTCTTCTCGACCTCTCTTTTTTTGTATGTTTTAAGCTGAATATGAAATTCTCTCTTAAAAATTTTGTGGGGAACTTGATGGGTTTTAAGCAGTGTTTTGAAACCTGGATCGGACTGGCCAGTCAGACCAGTTCGATTGGGAACTGGACTAGTAGCCGGTTCGGGTTTTTCCACAAAACCGGACTCTAAAAAAACCGGTCAAAACCGGTCAAAACTCCAGTTGGACCAGCTAAACCGGGTTGAACCGACCCGGTCTAACCCGAATTTTTTAAAGTACAAAATAAAAGTGAAAAAATTGTGCTTGTCTATATTCGAACCAGCGATCAGAATGGATATATCAACAGTCTTTTCCACCACGCCACATATAAGAGTTATGTAAATGTCATATAATTTTATATTTATTTATTATTTCATGATGATGTCATCGGATTTTTGATCCGGTCTGACCGGATCAACCTAGTGACCCATTGACCCCTTGACACGATCGGTTCGTACTCCGATCCGAGTTTCAAAACACTGGTTTTAAGTTGCTCTTAGCAAAGAAGATAACATTAAGGAGATAAACGGTTTGAGTGACCAAGAGAGGAGGAAATTGCTGAGAATGGTATTGCAGACAAAGGGAAGTGTTATTCCTCTAGAATGCAAGGATTGTTTTGGAAAATGAGTCAGATACTTCATTCCTCCTATGCCAAAGACGATGGGTTCACATCCTTGGATGAAATGGTTGGTGTTATAAATAGAGTCATCTTTGATCCTGTTGAAGCCAATATTAACTCTACAGTAGATCGTCCTTCTGGCCTGAGTGGGGAACTTGTAAAGGGGAGTCTGTTGGGTTGTCTTAGATGTGAATCTTGCAAAAAACCATTAGAGGTGGTTCCAAAAGAATAGTAAGAGGAATGAAAGACCAAAAGAGTTTGAGCCCTATGTAGTTATTATGTGCAGTATGTAAAGTAAGATGCGCATACGTGGCAGATTATCTCTCATAGTATATATATAATACATGTGGAGTCCCGTATGTGCTTTGGGGGTGTAAAAACCCTACTTACCTTGTAAGAGATCGTTACTTTTGAGATTGCAGGAATCATGATAGTAGACTCCCTTAAGATTCAAAGTCCTCTGAGGAAGGAAAGCCTCCATTGTCATCATAGAAATCCGTGAAGGTCTGAATCACCAAGGAATTTACTTCCTTATCGAGAAAAATTACAATAGATCTGTATTGGATTAAGGAAGGTTTAAGTTCATCAAGGATTTCATTTCTTATTGGATAACCATGACCAAGACCCGTTGCATAATAAAAATTACCTTTGTAAAATCGAGAGGTCCAAGAGATAGAAGGGCACATAAGAATCTGTTGATTAAGATGTGTTGGGAGCAATATGAGAATCGAAAAGGTCTAGCCGAGAGGCTCTTTCTCAAGAGATCAACCTGTTAAGCTTTATGGTAACGGGTTGCTGCACAATGTACTATATCATTTGTCATCCACTTCTAATGTCATTTTGTTGGAATGGCATTAGGAGTAAACAAGAAGATGCTAAAGTGTTGAAGTGGGAGGGTTTGTCATTAAATGCAATTAATATAGGATATTCGAAAGGTTGTGAAGTGGAAAGGGCACAAAAGTGAAACGGTTATAAATAAGTGGAGAAGACATAAAAGCATGGAATTAAATGCGAAGTGTGATTTTTCAATTACGCAGCGTGCTGCCTCAAGTTTTGAAGTATAGCATTGAATGCTTTTTATGGATATAAATAATAGGAGGTAGTTCCTAGAGCTCCATCAATTTGTTTAGTGAGATAAGGTCATGTCTGGTTTTGGTTTTTGAGTTGTGAAGCTTGTGAGAGATAGGGGTTATAAGTAGTTTAGGATTACAACGTTCGACATTAACAAGTTAAAAAAACAAGGACTTTTTGTATGGTGGATCTTCTGCATCCCGTTGAGCAGTAGTATGTCAAAGGTGGTAATATAGGAGACATTTTTGAATCTGTCGATATGAGGTTCCATCAATAAGGAAGCAGCCGATACAAGGGTCCATCACGATCTTTGGAAGCCTAATGACATGATGGCCTAGGACAGGTGTTTCAAGGGACCTTGTAGAGGGTGTAGGTGATTCTTTCTTCTTTTTTATATTTCAAATTAGAAGATCGAGGCATTCTCTCAAGGTCTGATGGAGATGGCCGAGTGCTAGGTGCAACAGGAGGCTTAGTGCTAGCATCTCCTGGGAGGAGCGAAGTGAATGGGGCAACTAGATATATGAAGGTGGAGTCAATTAGAATGAATACACTCTATGAGCATATGATTCAAGACAAAGAATGAACCTAGATGAATGCCTTCTCTTTCTCTTCAATTTCCACCTTGTATATGTTGTTTCCTCTATATTTTTCACTTCCCAACTTTTGTACTCTTTAATATGTGATTTTATGCTTATTTTTGCTTCTACTTGTATAAATTCTGATATGTATGAAAATTTGGATGAATAAATGAATGGGGAACTTTCCTCTTTGTCATCATTGCATTTTGTTGCTTGATTATGTGCTGATATAAAAGACTTAAGCTTAGCATCCTTCCAATCACACCTCGTCTGAGAAAACATGCAAGGGATGTAAGGTTAAAAGATGGGCAAGGTGTATATTGAAAAGACTAAGTGTCGTATTTGGCTATAATCTGCACAGGGCACGAATATCAAAAAAGTTTAAGTGTTAATACCCATGGAGAGAATCCTAGTGGTGTGAGCTGATATAGAGGGTTCAGAGCTGAGAGATAGTGGGAGACACCCATTCGGAAGTTTGATCCCATACGTTTGAGGATGGGTATGGAACCCATATGAGAGGTATGGAGCCAAGAGATAGTGGGAGCCACCCGTTTGAGAGTTTAATCCTATATGTTGGCTAAGGATTGGTGCAGAACCCATGTGAGAGGTGGTAAGCCGAGAGATGGTGTCTATATTGAATAGAGTGAGAGAATAGGTGCTCGATAGGCAACATTATGTAAAAAAAAAAAAGAAAAAAGAAAAAAGAAGCAATGTCATTGCTGACAAACCAAAATATGTGTAAAAGTTTAGAAAAACAACAAGAATTACTGATAGTAGACATGCAAGTTGTCTGAATTCCAAATTTTGGGCATGGTAGAACCATTTAAGTAACTGAGATGGTATATTCTTGGTCGAACTACTGAACGCACCTGATATGGACCTTCCCACTTTGGCGCAAGTTTCCTTACCAACTGCGATTACCCCACTACCTCTACTTTTCATAATACTAAATCTCTTGGTTTAACATTCTGGCCTTCACTCTCGTGTTATAGTATCGGGCTATTTGTTGCTGATGGGAGGCCATCTGAGTAGACATGGTATCTCGTAGCTCTAGTAATAGGTCTAGTTTGATTAGATGCTTATTTCCACTGGTAGGACTGCTTCACACCGTAGGTAAGACTGAATTGCGTTTCCCTATGGCTGTGTAGGGTGTGGTTTGATAGGTCCAAAGGATTTCGTAGAGCTCATCCACCCATCAACCCTTTTCTTCATCTAGTGCCATCATATGTTCTTGGAGGATCATTCGGTTTGTGACTTCGGCAAGACTGTTTGATTGTGGGTAGGTGACGGAGGTAAAACGATGCTAAATTTCAAGCTTATTATAGAACTCTATAAAGTTTTTATTGTCAAACTGTTTACCATTATCAGCAATAAGAACATGGGGTAGACCGAATCCAGTAGTGATGGATGTCCATACGAATACTTGGATTTTGTTTATTGTTATTTAAGCCAAGGGTTCGACTTCCACCCACTTAGTGAAGTAGTCTATGGTGATCATGAGGAATTTTCACTGTTCGATGGTTTGTGGGAATGGTCCTAGTATGTCCATTTCTCATTATGCAAATGACCGTGAGTGGATAAAACTCAGAGGAGGGCTAGTAAGGCACCGAGAGAAGTGTTGGCATTTATCGCATCGTGTAATGTAAATCTCCACATCGGTCCTCATGGTAGGTCAGTGGAACCCTTGTCGTAAGGCCTTGTTAGCTAGATTTTAAACATCTAGATAGTTGTCGCGTATCGATTCATGAATTTTTCTAAGGACATAATCCCCTTCCTCGGGTGTAAAGCACTTGAGATAGGGGTAAGTGAAAGACTTATTCTATAGTGCTTCATCGATGATGGCATAGTGTGCGGTTCTATGCTTGATCTTGATTGCCACTTGTGGGGAATTTGCTAACTGACCACTTCTGAGATAAGCCAGGATTGGATATTTCCAGCTTGGTTGGCTATCGATTGCCAGGATCTGTTCTAGTTCGTCTACACTCGGGTATGGGAAGCTCTCGACATAGACGGTTTGACTGATCTCGACAGACTTTGAACTTGTGAGTTTGGAGAGTGTATCTACTCTAGCATTCTCAAATTTGGTTAAAAAAAAAATTAGAAAAACACAGTCTGAAATCTAAAGTAGCTTAATTATAAAAGGAGTCGACAGACATCTTGAAATAGTCGATAGATTAGCACTACTAAGGTGCACACTTTCGGCTACTATTATAAGTTAATTGACACATAAGATAAAAATGTAAAGAATAGTTGACACATTACTGTAAATAGTCAACACATACCTTAGGATAGCCAAATGAATCATCATTTTAGCCAACTAAGTCACAGTGCTAGCCAACTAACCTTGGAATAGCTTAGGTTAGTCAACTAAATCACAATGTTAGCTAACAAAGTCCAAGCATGTATTAGCACAAACATTGACATGGTTAACTAATCTTTAAATCCAGTCAACTAAAGACCTTTATAGAACATATGGTTTCAATTTCGACAGTCCCCTCCAATTGTTCGACACACCCCTAAGACAGATTATAAGTTAGCCGACCAAATTTATAAATCTATCAACTAAAACTCTCCAAACTAAGAAAAATTTCAGATTCGGACAAAACTGTCAACTAACACTTAGATCATGTCAACTAAATACCACTGTGCTATAAAAACTATTTTGATCTCTGACAAGTCTGTTGACTAAATGAATATGAGACTTTGACTAAGACTTTCCAGACTTAGAAATTTTTTTTGGCTTCTAATGAAATTGTTGACAAACACCATGAACTAGTCGACTGATGGTCCTAGAACAGCATATAACAGCCAGCTAGATCATCAATGTAGTTAACTAAGCTAAAGAAAAATACAATGCAAAAATGAAGGAAGCCAACTATCTCATAAACCCTGTTGATTAACTAAAGTCTGACCACATAAGTAGTCGACTAATCTACTGATCAGCTGACTAAACAATATTAGACTATGAAAATCATTTTAATCTCTCACAAGTTTGTTGACTAAGTAAATGGGAGACTTCGACTAACATGTTTTGTAGTTAGAAATTTTTTTAAGACGCTAAAAAACTAGTCGACTAAACTATAAATTTGTCAACTAAATTTTTGAATACCTAGAAAGCTGGCCCTTGATCATTAAAGAAAAGTCAACTAAAGATTCTAGAGATGTCAACTAGATTTATTTAGTCTTGAAAGAAAACATAGTCGATAGAACAAAAGCCTCAGTCGACTACTATGATCAAAAGAATAGAAATTTCACTAAATACGCGCGAAGTTGCTAAGTAGTCAACTAATACATCAGTCTAGTTGACTAATTCTCAGAGTTGACATAGTCTTGAACTTAGTCTGCTATCATATTCCTTAGACACACACTAGTAAACTAAAGCTCTATCTTATTCGACTAAATAGATCAAGTTAGTCGACATGCAACCAGATGTAATCTGTTAGTCTATGAATCACAAAAAAAGTATCAATTGACTAAATCTTTAGATTGTTTGACTATGTAGGGAATCTAGTCGACACATGATAAATTTTAGTTTACACTTAGTCTGAACTTAAAAGCCTAGGAAATTTGACATTGTTGACTAAATAAAGATATTAGTCAACATATATTTAAAGCTAGCTTGCTCCCAAGAAATACTAAAGGGCTCTAGCCGACTAATGCAATGAGACTTTTGACTAGGATAGGACAATTGTCGACTAATGACCGAATATGGTCGACCGGAGCATGACAAATTTCAAATTTCAATCTGCTAGCCTAACAGACTAATCGACAAAACAATTTTAGAACAAGAAAATTAGTCGACTAAGTAAAAAGAGCTGTCGATAGCATAGGAACAAAATGTGAATTTCAAGTTGAATAGTCTACTAACCAATTTAGAGTCAGACATATAAGACACATACAAAGTAAACTCAGTCAACTAAGATTAATTATTAGTCAACTAATCATCCGCATAAAAGAAAAATAGTCAACTAGGTACAACGAATTGTCAACATCACAGAAATGAAGTTTGAAATTCAAATCTTGATAGTCGATAGAATGCCAATATTAGTCGACACCTTGTTTCTAACATTCACTTTTGCAAAAAAAAAAAACAAAAACTGACAGATGGTTGAAGCATTTAATAATTATCAATGGCCAACATTCAAAAGCTCACCAACCATAATGGCTCCTTGATGAATGAAGTAAATGATGATATAAATTGATCTACAGATCTTTGAAAGAAAAAAGGGAGAAGTGTTAAAAGAAAAATGGAATGCTAAATATTCTAAACTTTTACAACATTCTGAGCTTTTAATGATACATCTTGTTCTTCTTATTTTTGTAAAATTCTTTTTGTGAGCTTCAAATCTGTTATATCTAAAGTCGTAGCTTCACTTGTTGTAACATTTACTCTTTTCTATACTTTAAGTTCAAGGACTAGAAAGGTTATTCTTGGTCTAGGGTTTAGAAGGAGAAACAACCCGTGAAATATTGGGTTGAGTAGTGTTTTGAGAGAAAAACACTGTAAAGCTCTCACTTGTACCTGGACGCAAGTTTGTTGTACTATTTGGGTTACAAATAGTGGAAATCCAGGTGTAGCCTGGGAGTAAACATATAACAAGTTTGGTAAAACCACTACAAAAATCTCATGTGCTCTGTTTCAGTTTTTATCTTCAATTTATGCTTTGTTCACTTTCTTTTTCCAACTTCTTCATCCTACCTCCAATCTCAAAAGTTTAAAAACATCCAAATTATTATAAAATTGCCATATAACCTATTCAAACCCCTCTATATTGTATTTCAATTGGTATCAAAGCGGCTCTCTTAGTGAAAGCCTCAAGAGGAAAGATCCAAAATGGCACTTGATGGAGATGGTGTATCATTTGAGGTTGGATCAATTGACAGAGCACCATTCTTTGATGGAAAGAATTACAACTACTTTCACCATAGTTGAAGATGAGGAAGCTTGGGAAATAATTGAAGAAGGAGCTGAATTCCCAATCGATGAAATTGATGGTGTCAAAGTCCCGGCTAAGATGAGGAGCATGACTACCGAGGAAAGAAAAGTCTATCAAGCAAACTGTATGGTAGTAAGCTTTTTCCACTCTAGCCTAATTTTAAATAAGTACAACAAAGTGTCATCATGCATAACTACCAAGGAGATTTGGGAAAAATTAGAGGCAATATATGTAGACACAAATGAAGGGACTAACCAAGAGCAGACTCACATATGCTTCATGGTAGAAAAAGAGAAAAACAGAATGAGGTAAGTTTATCTTACTCATCTAATTGCTCTTCATCTAATTGCTCTTCTAATTTTTCTGATAGTGATTCTAACTTTTATGATAATGAATTGTCCATGGATGAATTGCATGAGCTTTTAATAGAATCACTTAAGGATCTTAAGAAAGTTAGCAAAGAAAACTTCTCATTAAAAAAGTTGTTGAGTGAAATAGAAGAGGAGAGGAATAGATTAAAGGTAGAAAATGAAAAACTAAAGGAGGAAAATGATAGCCTGAAACAAGAGAAAAATTGTCTGCATGCTAATTTAAGAGATAAGACTAAAGAAGCCAATGAGTTTAAAAAGGAATCAGAAACTTGAAGAATGATATTATAAAAGCTTGCAGAGAAAAACATGTGACTGATATTGATAACTCAAAGGATGAATTGAAACAAAAAAGAGAAAAGAACAAGAGACTTTGTTTCCTGTTGCACAAATTCAACCAAGGGCAAGAAAAACTAGACCTAATGTTAGGAGTCTAGAAAAGATGTCTATGACAAGGCTGGATTGGGTTATAATCCAAGTGTCTCTCTAAAAAAACTTCATAGTTTCTTTATGGCTAGTTCTAAAACAAAAACTAGGTGTCATTACTACATGAAAATAGGACATAGAGCACATTAATGAAAGTTTAGAAGACAGACCAATGCTAGCAAAACTAAAAGACCAGCAGCACATCATAAATGCACACAATGCCATAGGAAGGATCATAGTACAAATGCATGCTGGCACAGAAGTAGAACATCTAGAAAGACAAAAATGCAATAGGTGCCAAAAGAACGAGTTAGGACCTCTGGTATCACTGATAAAGCTAAACCAAAGAAGATCTTGGTAGCAAAGACAAAAATTTAGTTGAACACATAATATAAGAAAAATTGATAATAATCAGACTTGAAAATGCCTGGCTATGGCATATGAAGTAAGCATGGCCTTAATAAGAAAAGATCTAGTGAAAGATGTGCCAAATGTGAAGAAAAGTTGTATGAAACTTGTGTGAAAGGCAAACAAGTCAAAACCTTCTTCTGTCCTTAAAAGCATTGTGTTAATCTGTAGAACATTAGAACACCATCACATTGATTTGGATTAACTTGCACTAAGAGTATGAGATGAAAACATTATAGGCTCAATAAATGATTACTCTAGGAACACTTAGATTTTTATCTTAGAATAAGAAAGAAGAAGATAGTAATTCTTATAAGAAAATCTAAAATAAGAAAGGCTGCACAATCTTTAGAATAAGAAATGCCATGGAAAAGAATTGGAAAACAGGTTAAAGGAAGAAATCTAAAACCATGAAATAGATCATAGGATCCTTTAGTCCCTAGGAGTTACAAACAAAATGGTATTGTATAGAACATTAAAAGAAGTGAACATTATAATGCTTTAAGAGAACATCTTAGCAAAATATTTATGGGTACTGCCTGTTTCATATTAAATAAAATTTTTATCGAAGCAATCTTAGAAGAAAACACTCTATGAGACTTATAAAGATAGAAGACCTGATGAAGGTTATTTTCTGGGTGTAAATGCTGAAAAATTGAAGGGATCTCTAGAAAATTTGATGCTAAGAGCAATAAAGTCATTTAACTTTTAGCAAAGCATACAAAATTCTCAAAAAAGAGGACCGGGACAATAAAGAAATCAATTCACATTAATAAATTTGATTCTTTTGGCATAAGACACATGTTTTGATGATGAAAATATAGATGATCTAAAAAAGCCAATGTAAGCCAATAGCCTTCAATCCTTAATTAGAACCAGAAATTTAAATAAGACCAAAGAAAAGCTAAATCAATTTGAAGGAAATAGAGTTATAAAGGCAAAACAACTCCTAATTATAGGAACTATGTGGCTATACAAAAACAAACTGAATGATCATTAAACCATAACTAGACATAAGGTAAATCTAATAGGTCAAGGCTTGTAGTGTTGAGGAATAAATTTTGACGAAGGCTTGCATCTTAATTACAAGGTCAGAAACAAATAAAAACTGCTTGTCTTCTACTATTTCATGAACTTCAAGAAATATTGAATGCATAGGCTACTTAATGAAACAACATAAATATAAGAGAATACCCCTAGTTTTAAAAAATTCAAAACATCCAGACCATGTGTGTCTAAAGTAATCAAAATTTTGCATGGTCTGAAAGAAGCTCTAAGAGCTTGGTATGAAATTGAACTAGTTAAAGAAGGCAAAATAGTATACACTAAAATATATAGAAGAATGTTCTACCATAATCTAAAAAGAATGTAGAAGATGGTTCTTGTGAATCCAAATTAAGAGTTAGGGATTATGCTCTGAAAATTCTAGAACACATTGAAACTCAAAAGCAAATAGCAGACACATTTGCCAAAGCCCTAGGTAAGAACAAATTTATGAACTTAGAAGGGAACTAGGGGTGATTGAAAATATTAAATGAAAATCAAGATAAAAATGAAAGAAAAATAAACCTAAAGAATTTCAGAATCAGGAAAAGTAGTCCATAGAATCGCAGTAGCGTCGACAAATCATTAAGTTAAATAAAAGATCAATAGACAGAAAATTTGATTCAGTTAACAATAGAGAAACATTAGTCGACAAATTGATCAATTTAGTCGACATAAGTAATGTTCTAAGCTATTGATAGTTGAAAGATTCACTCAATTGGTCGACAGATGACTAAATAAAACAAAAGACTAGTTGACTAGTTTGATGAATTAGTCGACACAGGTAGGAAAATGTTTGACAAAACTTTTGCTTTAGTTGACAGAAGTAATGTTTCTGAACCAATCATAGAAATAGTTGACTAATTTGCTAGGCAAACAAAATTAGTTGACAAAATCTTAAGAGTAGTTGACAATTCTTTAAAATAGTCGACATTAATAAAACATTAATTGACAGAATAATGAAGATAAGTTGATGTCAACTAACAAGTGTGGCTAGCTGATGGAATTGTCATGTTTGTCGACAACATTAAAGTATATAAATGAAATAGTTGACGCATAAATGTTTTGAGTTGACTAAAGATATGATAAAGTGTCTTTATTAATTGTGCAACCTATTTGAAAATATTGTCAACTATCTCAATGAAGCTGTCAACTAATACAGGATCCTAGAGAAACTAGTCGACTAATTAAAGTCGTTAATCCACTAAGTCATTTAGAATATCGACTAAGTCAGACCAAATAGAATTAGCTGACAAACAACTAATGTTTAGCTGGCCAACTATCTTATCAGTTGACTAGCCAGTACTCACTGTCGACTAACTCAACATCTTCCTAAAATGGGTTAACTCAGAAAACCTCAAATCATCTCATTTCATTTGTAATTTAAACCCAAATTCAAACTGCTTGGTTGAACCCCCTTCAACTATAAAAGGAACTTAATTCACAGATTCCAAAATTTTCAAAATTCATAGTTCATTCTTCTTCAAAACTCTGCGTCACGCCCCAACTCGCAAGTCATGAGACACGACAACCGCCGTGTTATCCTAAAACACGTGTGAATCCCACCCCGTGTTCCAAAATACTGTAAGGCATTCAAAATTCCAGCTCGAACCATAAGCCATCTTGACCACTCAAAACCATCAATCAGCTTGACACAGTCCCCACCCAAGGGATAGAGTGCAAAACCAATAGAAAATTCCCAAGCAAACTTCATAAAAAGAGTAAGTTTAGGATCCTCAATAAGTTTATACATTATCAAGTCCAGTAAAATCAAAATACAGGGTGAAATAAGTTTCTAAATAAGTTCTATACAAATTGCCATCCTCGGATTCATCTATCAATACCTCAAAAAGAATAGAATGAGATCTATACCCAAAAGCAAGTCTGTGCAGGCGATCACCCCAAATCCGACACTAACCGACTACAAGTATCAAGTATACTTCCTCTGTGAATATGGGATTTAGAGGAGTGAGTATAAAGTATACACAGTGAGTATATAACATTTTATGAAAATAAATGAGGGATGATTGTAGACTTGCCAATACATTTATCTCAAAATCATATCATCGTATCTATTGAAATCAAAGTTCATGATCAAACATCAAATTTTAAATAGGATTCGATAAATCATAATAAATAAGTCATATGCATCCAACCATATCATACATTTTCTAAAATCATGGGGTTACCAAAATCTTTCCACCAAAGGTTTGGCCTGGACCGATGGTGGAATCATTAAGGGGTTTTCATTATTTCAACCACAAATATTATCCCCAACCTTGGCTTTGGCTCGAACCTCCCCTGGGGTGCAGCCAGGCTAATCTGAAGGGAGGGTTTTGGAGAAACCTCTCGAGCGCAGCTACCTCCTCAACCAAATAAACGTCCAACCACGTCACCTCGTTGGGTCACTCCGTGGAGGGAATAACTATAGCTATTAATTAAGCATATAACACCATTTCGCAATCATCATAACATATAATCAATGTGCCAATAACCATCCAATTAATTTTCTCAATTCATGAGTTCAATTCAATCATGTTCAACATAAATTGGTAAATATGTCACATTATCTTCAATCCAAAACACACGAATGCATATTTCAATCCAAATCCATTTTGAGACATTCCACAATCATAAAACAATTTAAAAACCAATTTTAAAGTATTTATAAAATCAATACAAATCATTTTCTCACTTAAAATTATAAATATGCATTCACTCACCTTTTTTGGGAGGGTAAACACTCCTAATTTCAATTTACAATGAGATTTACTCAAGTGATAATCGTTCTTTGGGTTCCAATTGCCTTAAACCTAAGTCAACAATGACAATCTATCATTCAATCATTTATAGGGTTAGGGTTAATCATTTTTCTCCAAATATAGCACAAACTCTAATTCTTTAAAATCCACAAATCCATGTTCTAATTGTATCATTTACACACCAATTGCAATTATATACTATAAATATTCATAAATTTTTTCATATTTTAACATTCCTAAACCTAAGGTTAAATCCCAAATTCATATCTTTCAAATATCAACTCATATATCAAGAATAAGTAAAATAAACTCAAATTCATGATGAGAAGGAAGTATTACCTTTGTTTATGTCATCAATTTCATCCCCAAGTTGAAATTCCACCAAGCCCTAGGTTTTCTCTCACTAGAAAACCTAGTTCTCTCTTTAGGTTTATTCTCCTAAATGTTTGCTTGAGGGTTTGGAAGCTTAGATCTATGGGTGTTTATGTATTTTGATTGATTGCAAGAAGGGAAGGAGAGGGAGAGAGAGGAAGAGGGACAAATGAAGAGGGGAAGGGAGTTGGACGAGAGAATGGGAGACAAATGAGGGAATGGGTGTGTGTTTGGGTGTTAATGATAGTGGGGTGAGCTTTTACCAAATTACCCCTCATTAATCAAATATTTTAAATGGGTTTATTGTCTTTTTCACTATTGCGTATCGATACATAGTATATGGCGTATTGATATACACAATTGTATTCTTAGAAAGGCTATAAGGAAGTTCGCGTATATTGATACATTAATAGGGATATATCGATATGCTAAGTCATAGTCTTAGAAGGGTTATAATGAAGATCTCATATATCGATACATTCATCTGAATATATCGATATGCTAAATCATACTCTCAGGAGGGTCATAACAAAGTCCTCATATATCATACATTTATCGGAATATATCGATATGCTAAATCATACTCTTAGGAGGGTTATAACAAAATCCTCATATATCGATACATTTATCGGAATATATCGATATGCTAAATCATACTCTTAGAAACTTATGCAAATATATCAACCCATAGCACTAAACATATCGATACGTGAAATCACATTCTCAGGACATCTATTACAGAAATCAAATATATCAACCCAGTGCTCTAGACATATCGATATATAAAATTATACTCTCAGAAAGTTTGTAACAGGGGTCCATTATATCAACCAAATGTACTAAAATATCGATATACAAAACCATACTCTGAGAAACCTATGGCAGGGATTTGTTATATCAACCCAAATGACTCTGTATATCAACCCACAATATCGAAATTGTATCATTTTCCTCTACACATCATAGCAACTCATTAGAATGAGATTTATAGATCTTCTTTCAATACCTCATGACCAATACAATTCTGAATCGTTTTGGAATTACATTAAAGGACCTATTAAAAATTCTAAAACCAAATTTTTGGTGTTACACTCTGTGCCTCCGAAGTCCTAAATCTCTAAAACTTTGGATCTCTTCTCTGCAATAGCTCCAAAGATCAAGATTGCAACCAAAGGTCCAAACAAAATCCAACCTAAGGCATTAGAAAATTTCAACGAATATGACTTCCCTACGATAGCGAAGTGTAAGTCCTTTCATTCTCCCTTCTCTTCACTCAATCTGAACCTAGGACACCTAATAGATTGGAAAATTCTTGGTAAAATTAAATTTGAACATGAAGAATACCTTAGTGAAATATGTCCATCTTGGTTAATCACATCTAACCCCAGCGCATATGAGAGGGTACTAAGATTACTCTATAACAATGTAAAATATATAGAAGGACACAATAATAACTGTAGTTGTAAGACCTTCATAAAAGGCAAAGAGGCAATCATGAGTCCTAAAGTTATCTATAAACTGAGTGGCATAATTTGGGTTCCATATGAAAAATGTGAACCTACCTGAACATTGTAGGATAGTGTTCAAGAACAAAGAAATGTAGGAGATTAACACTAGTGCCAATGGTTTAGGGTTGCATGAGAGAATTCTGCATCTTATAGTGACATATATTCTAAGACCTAGGCAGGAAGTTATGCCTTCATAACTAGAGAAGACTTTTGGTTGATGGCGTGCACAATGCAGAAAAAGAACTTTGGTTTGCACTTCTTAGTTCCATATATGATGTCAAACACCCTTAAGTCTGAGAAACACAAATCTATCATATGGCTCAATGATTATAGACATTCGAATAGCTCACAAAATTAGTTTATAGAAGGAGATAACAATTGAGCTATAGTTGGAAAACTTAATCAATGCCTCCACATTAACTAAGGCCAAATGGGAGTTTAAGAATGGCGAATGGAGAAAGAAAAAAGATAAGGAAGAAAAAGGGGAGAGAAGTGAACTTCTAAAACCCTTCATCACTGATCACGAAGTAAACAAACTACTAAAGGCAGTAAGCCACATCTCTTATCCAATGGTTGGAGAAAAACTAAAATTAGATATGATGAGAGGGGCCCTAATTAGACTAATAATATACAAACTCTACCTCCACCAAAGAGTTCATGCTATAAAGGAGCCAATCACTATGATTTTGAAGGTTGTGTTGACATTGGATTAAGAGTACTAAAAGTGGATATAACAGGCCAAGGGAAGACGATAGCTTTAGTGAAGATGAGCCTTGAATAAATCCATCTTGTTCCTGCTAATCAAGATCTTTCTTTTGCTTCTGCACCATCTTCTGTTGACACTGATGAACTCACATCTGTTCCTTTGCTTGATTCTTCAACAATTGTTAAAGCAGTTGTTGAAGACATTGTAAAAGAAGCTTTTCAGTCTCCACTTCATTAAACAATGTTTGATAACTTGGACAATATTGTGTAATATTTCTTTTTGATGCCTTGTTTATGCAATTTATTAAGGTCACTCTTAATGTTAGCATGTTGGAATTTTTGAACTTTTATTTTCAAGCATATAGGTTATAATTAAGGGGGTGAGAAATTTTTAATGCATATAGTGGTTTGTTATACCTCTAAAATAGGTCCACATTGACCTTAATCTTGGGCCATTTTTTTCCCATTAAATTTACATACATCCCTTTTTGTTCAACAAAAAAGGGGAGAGAAATTTAGATTGTTGTAAGTGGATTTGGGCTGTTGTGAATCTATAATGGTTAGCAGAGAAATTGGCTAAAAACACATACATTGATTAAGGGGGACTTGAGGTAGTTTTTAATCCAAAAATTTTAGATTGTTTTGTCATCATCAAAAAGGGGGAGAATGTTACACATAGATGCTTTGATGATGAGCAAAACAGATCAAATTTGGTTAAGCAAAAATTAGAAAAACATAGTCCAAAATCTGAAGTAGCTTAATCATAGAAGAAGTTGACAGACATCTTGAAATAGTCGATAGATTAGCACTACTAAGGTAGGCACTTTCGGCTACTATTACAAGTTAATCGACATATAAGATAAAAATGTAAAAAATAGTTGATGCATTACTCTGAATAGTCGACACATACCTTAGGATAGCCAACTTGTAACGCCGACTCTGCAGTGCCGTACTTTTGTACTCCTGTTCCTGAATTTAATGAAATATTCCTCAGTTTATTTATATAGAGAGAAATTTTTTATATTTATATTGATTTTCGATTTTTGGGTTTTGTAATTCAAATTTTTAGTATATTCAAAAGTGTCTGTATTTCCGATTCCAAATATGAATCAAGTATAAAAATAAATTTCATTTATTAAATTTTTTTATTCCTTCTTATATTTATTTATAAATCTATTCTTATAAAAAAAATAAATATATATATGTTAATAATAATAATAATAATAATAATAATAATAATAATAATAATAATAATAATAATAATAATAAAAGGGAGAGTTAGGGTTAGAAAACTCTAACCCTTTTCACATTCATCTCTCTCTCTCCCTTTTCCACTCTCCGTCTCCTCCTCTCCCTCACCGAAATCTTCATTCACCACTGCCTCCGCCCTGCCGCCGCTACCTTCCTCACCGTCACCGCCTCACTTTCTCTCACTCTCCCCTCTCGGTTCTTCTCTCTACTCTCTATCTCTCTGTCTTTCTCCATCTCACTCTCTGTCTCGCGAACTCTCTCTCACACTCTAAGTCAGACTGTCTCCCTCTCCCTCTCTAGCATCTCTCTCTATCTCCCGCAGCCAACATCTCCTACCGACAGCCAACCCCCAGTGCGCGGCCACCTGTTCTCCCTCTCGCGCTCGCGATGGCCCACGGTCTTTCCCCTGTTCACCCAACCATGCACCGCTCACTGTTGGAGCCTGTGTCGATCATCGCAGAGCCCAAGCCTGTAGTGCAGACCTTCGAAGAACCCTAGGCTGCCTACAAACTCCATTCTCTGCGTTAGGTAAGATGAGTTAATTCTAGGGTTTCGATATTCACTTGGTGATTAATCTAAATTTCTAAACCTTGCTTCGAATTTGAAGCATTGCAGGTCCTGGGCTGAGTAGAATGAAATTTGGACCACAGGATTGTGAACTGCGAAGACCCTACGTGAGGATTTCTAATTCACTCGATTTATTTGGACGAATTTAGGGTAAATTAGAGTAAGAGTGTAATGCATATGTTAGGATGAATGTTGGAATAGATTTGAAATGCGTTGTTTGACATTATATGTAATTAATTAGGTTAAATATAGGATTTTATATAAATTGGGCTGTTCTGGATGATAGAATCGTATTGACTTGAATAGAATAGTTTCTTTTAGAGTTTAATTTGACGTATGCATGAAAATAGTCAAAAATTAGATCTAAGTTTTGGGATTGGTACAATCTTTTTCATTTTAAGTTGTCTTGCATATAGGAAATCGAAATACAATTTCTGTAATATAAAAATATGTTTCAATACCTTTAAAATGAGATATGGTTTGAAGAAATCGGATGAGAATTGAAAAGTGTATGATTTTTCAAAGATTTTTCTAACTTGTAGGAAATTTATATATTTTAGACTTGTTTTAGATTTTGAACGGTTTTAGGTTTGAATTTAGCATGATTTTGATTGGGTTATTTACTTATAAATGGAATGAAATTGATGACATTGGAGTATATTTATAAATTGAGAAATTAAGATTTATACAAACTTAGGGAAGATGATAAACCTTAAGAATAATTGGAAATTTGATGAAAATTGTGATAATTTGATTAGGTTGATCTTATTGGAGATTCGAGAAGTCAATTCGGATTTATTTTGGAAATAGGGAGTGATTACCCTCCCTAGAATGTGAGTGAGACCCTAATCTCTTGCATGAAATAGTGAAAATCTGATTTTACCGTGTTTTTAAACAAAACATGCTTTGATATGCATTGATTCGACGTGTGATATTAAATCTCAAATCTGTTTTGTGATATTAGAGTGTCTTAAACTTATGTTTTCTATTACTATGCATCCATGTTTGAAATGAAACGAAATTGTGCCATTACTTGAAAATTTGATGAGTTTTCAATTTTACCATTGTATTGGTTTGTTGAATTAAAACGATTTTGAAGAAATGTATTGGCACACGGATTTGAATTTGTTTTGACGGTATGATGAGACGATTTGGCTATGCGGGTTGGATGCCTGCTAGCTTGAGATGATATGATGATATGACATTATTTGATTGATTCCATAGCTACGAAGGGCGTTTGTAGAGGCACGGGTTGTCCGGATACGCTTCTGCAGGAGGTATCCGCAAACGTCATGTGTATATGTTCATAGGCACGAACGGTTGAACCCACATCGGGGGAGGACGTGTGTGACGCCACCATCTAGCACCGGGCGGTAACCTATTGACGAGCCTGTTCATATATTTCATAGGCACGAACGGTTGAACCCACATTTGGGGGAGGACGTGTGTGACGCCACCGTCTAGCACCGGGCGGTAACCTATGTCGAGTCTGGGTAAGCAAGGGCTAAGCCCACGGCCAACGTCGGGGTAGAGAGCTACTTTTGAAACACTTTGCATAATAAAACCCCCGATGCGCCTGTCCTTGGTCATGGTTGACCTTTGCCAGGATCCTTTCGGCTTGCTCTATGATCTACTCGATTTTAAATGGATGCATATATGTATGATATCGTGTGAATGATTAAATGAGTTTATTTTAGCGAACATATCATGATTTGCTGCAAAATTCGAATTATTGGTTATGAATGATATTATTTGACACTCCAATGTTCACCTACACTATTAGTACTTGAGATTAATTCCCTCACTCACTGAGTATCTGCCTTGATACTCACCTCTCTTCTTTCCCTCCCTCAGACAGGATTGTTGTGCTGGAGCGACACTTCAGATTATAGAGTTCGGGTGTACTTGGTGTTTTGGAAGGTGAGATCTTAAGTTTAATTTGAAAGATGAATTACGTATTTTAGTTTCGACCCTGCGAGATTTTGTTGAGATCCGTAGTTGGACGTGTACTTAATTTGGGATTACTGTATAATTTATGTATATTTATTTGCGAAACTCTCACATTTTATTTACATTGAGACAATTGTACGTATTTGAATGATACTTGAGAAAATTATTGTAAATTGTATAAAAACTTAGGCCCACTCGGTGTGGCGCTACTCATGCTCTAGTTGGGCATGACAGTAGAGGTCTGTGGCTAGGATTGTTGATAGTTTATTTAGCCTGGTTTTGTCCTGGATGTCTGCTGTGGTTGGTGGGTTGTTGTGAGGCTAGGATGACCTCTTTTATTTTAATTATATGATGATTTTGAATTTTACAGGATTAAACAGATTTATTTGTACATGGGAGACCTCCGATTTATGGGGAGGTTATGCCCGATTTTCTGTAAAAATACAGCCGGCATCTAGGGGAACGGGCGGCTGTTCACGATCCCAGTTCGGGACGTGACACAACTAAATCATCATCTTAACCAACTAAGTCATAGTGCTAGCCAACTAACCTTGGAATAGCTTAGGTTAGTCAACTAAGTCACCATGTTAGCTAACTAACCTTGAAATAGCTTAGGTTAGTCAACTAAGTTGCAATGTTAGTCAACAAAGTCCAACATGTATTAGCACAAACATTGACATAGTTGACTAATCTTTAGATCTAGTCAACTAAAGACCTCTATAAAACATATGGTTTTGGTTTCGACAGTCCCATTGAGTCATTCAACACACCCCTAAGACAGATTATAAGTTAGCTGACTAAATTTATAAATCTATCAATTAAAACTCTCCAAACACTTAGATCATGTCGAATAAATACCACTATGCTATAAAAGCTATTTTGATCTCTAACAAGTTTGTTAACTAAATAAATAGGTGACTTCGACTAAGACTTTCTAGACTTAGAAAATTTTTCTAGCTTCTGATGAAATTGTTGACAAACACCATGAACTAGTTGATAGATGGTCCTAGAACAACATATCACAACCAGCTAGATGATCAGTGTAGCCAACTAAGCTAAAGAAAAATACAATGCAAAAGTGAAGGAAGCCGACTATCCCATAAACCCTATTGACTAATTAAAGTCTGAACCACATAAGTAGTCGACTAATCTACTAATCAGTTGACTAAACAATACTAGGCTATGAAAATCATTTTGATATCTGATAAGTTTGTAGACTAAGTAAATGGAAGTCTTCGACTAACATGTTCTGTACTTAGAAATTTTTTTAAGACCGAAAAACTAGTTAACTAAACTATAAATCTGTCGACTAAATTTCTAAATACTTAGAAAGCCGAACCTTGATCATTAATGAAAAGTCAACTAAACATTCTAAAGATGTCAACTAGATTCATTTAGTCTTAAAAGAAAACATAGTCAACAGAACAAAAGTTTCAGTCGACTACTATGATCAAAAGAATAGAAATTTCACTAAGTACGCATAAAGTTGCTAAGTTGTCGACTAACACATCAGTCTAGTCAACTAATTTCAAGAGTTGACATAGTCTTGAACTTAGTCTACTATCATATTCCTTATACACACACTAGTTGACTAAAGCTCTATCTTATTCAATTAAATAGATTAAGTTAGTCGACATGTAACCAAAATATAGCTTGCTAGTCCACGAATCACAAAAATACATCAGTTGACTAAATCTTTTGATTTGTCAACATGCAAGGAATCTAGTCGACACATGATAAATTTTACTCTGCACTTAGTCTGAACTTAAAAGCTTAGGAAATTTGACATTGTCGACTAAATAAAGATATTAGTCGACATATATTTAAAGCTTGCTTGCTCCCAAGGAATACTAAAGGGCTCTAGCTGACTAATGCAATGAAACTTTCGATTAGGACAGGGCAATTGTCAACAAATGACTGAACATAGTTGATAGAAGTATGACAAAATTTAAATCTCAGTCTGCTTACCTGACAAACTAGTCAACAAAACAATTTCAGAATAAGAAAATTACTAAGTAAAATGAGCTCTCGCCAGCACAGGAACAAAATGTGAATTTCAGGTTGAATACTCCACTAACCATATTTAGACTCAGACAAATAAAACACATACAAAGTAAACTCAATCGACTAAGATTAATTATTAGTCAACTAATCATCTTCAAAAAAGACAAATAGTCGACTAGGTACAATGATTTGTCAACATCACAGAAACAAAATTTGAAATTCAAATCTTGATAGTCGACAGAATGCCAATACTAGTCGACACCTTACTTCCAACTTCACTTCTATAGAAAAGCTGACAGATGGTTGAAGCATTTAATAATCATTAATGGCCAACATTCGAAAGCTCACCAACCATAATAGCTATTTGATGAATGAAGTAAATGATGATACAAATTGATCTGTAGATCTTTGAAAGAAAAAAGGGGAGAATGCTAAAAGAAAAATAAAGTATTGGACATTCTGAACATTCAAAACATCTGAGCTTCTAACGACACATCCTATTCTTCTTATTTCTATAAAATTCTTTCTGTGCACTTCAAATATGTTATATCTAAAGTTGTAGTTTCACTTATCGTAACATTTACTCTTCTTTTGTACTTAAAGTTCAAGGACCAGAAAGGTTAATCTTGGTTTGGGTTTAGAGAGAGAAGTAATCTATGAAGGTTGGGTTGAGTAGTGTTTTGAGAGAAAAACACTGTAAAGCTCTCACTTGTACTTGGAAGCAAGTTTGTTGTATTATTTGGATTACAAATAGTGAAAATCCAGATGTAGTTTGAGAGTGGATATACCCTGGATTTAGTAGAATCACTATAAAAACCTTGTGTGCTCTGTTTCAGTTTTTATCTTCAATTTATGCCATGTTCTCTTTCTCTTCCCAACTTCTTCATCCTACCTCCAATCTTTAAAATTGAAAAATATCCAAATTATTGTAAAATTGTCATAAAACTGATAACAATATTTTTATACATTTGAATTATAATTTTTTCAGTATTTATTTATGTGTTTTAGGACTGATTTAAATCATGTTTTATAATTTTACACTGATTAATTTTGTGGGAATTGAATTAGGAAATATGGAACTTACCTTCTAATATTTGGACTAGACAAATAGTATTCAGTATTTTGATTATAACTTTTTACTCCGATATCCGATTGAGGTGAATCTTGTGGCGTTGGAAAGAAGACTTCGAGCCCTACAAATTTGCGAAGACCTCAGAAGCTGATTCAAGCAAGAGATGTTTGAAAATTGAGCCAAAGTTGCTACTGCAATGTTGAAAAGTCAAATTCCTGAAAATGGAAACAAAGTGTTGGAAACTTGGAAACTATGTTATTGTCAATTTTAGAATTTGTACAAGGATCAAGAATTTTTAAAATTGCTAGGAAAGCAAAGAGATTCTCATCGTCCAACAATATCAAGTTTCCAAAAAGTCCAAATGTCCAAAAAATTTAAAGTTTCCAAATTTCTCATCGGGTTTTAATGCTATAAATACAACATCATTGTTGGCATTCATTCTCCATTCAGTATCCACACCTCGCGCTCATTCCTCCATATTTTTCCCCTTTATTTTTCTCATTCCTCCACCACTTTACAAACCCTAGCAGCCGCTACCCATTGGAGGATGACTTCGACCTTCTTCGTGATGCAAACAAGGGTTGTAATGTTTTTTTTTTATATATATTTTTATTTTTCTTTTCAATGTCTAGCTAATTATTTTGTTCTTAGAACTCGATGAATTCTATTTTTAATTAATTCTATAACTTGATTTAATTTTTTCCCTTGAGTTTTATTGGTATGGTTGTTATTTGTTGAGATTTTATTATTGAGCTTAATGTTTCAAATGTTTTTGGGCCCGATATTTTGATGATTTGAGATTGAGTGCATACATGACCAATATAATTACACAAGATTAGTCATAATAATAAAATCCATATAAAATTATGAGCATGATTATTGAATTAATTTCATGTGTGGGGTTTTAAAGGAAACCTTAATTTATAGATTTCCATAGAACTCAATGTAAGTCGATTAATCAAGATTACATGACTATTGGATTTTAGTTAGTTGAATTAGGGTATCACTGCATGATTATTGGATGAATCTAATCTAGAGAAATCTGTTAACATCAACAATAACTCATTAGTTAATAAACATGAGGATTAAAAATATTCAACTATGTAAGAAATTAAAAAAGATGAAATCAACATTATAGGGTTTCTGTCATATTAAGGTTTTGTATCTTAGATCTTGTTTTTAGTAGTTTCTAAAATTTTCACAACTTGAATTAATTTCTTCAACTTAAATAGGTTTATTCATGTTTGGTAGTACAACATATCCTCATGGGAATGATACTTGCTTCACACTATACACAACACTAGAGTAGGATATATTTGCCCTAAATCGTGACCTCAAAAATCGCATAACAAGTTTTTGGTGTCGCTGTCAGGGATATCTTTGTATATCAAGTAGAATAATCTTGTTCGAGATTGGAATTTAATATTTTCTATTTTTATTAGGATTTAGGTTACACAATTGCTATTTTAGATTTAGGTTTTGGAAATTTGGCAGATTTTTTGGGAATTTTCGGGGTTTAAGAAAACATTTTCAATTTAGGTTTAATCGACCACTTGTTTCAAAGGATTTTAGGCTGCTGAGAAAAACTCATAGCCACACCACCCTTTCTTGGCCAAATTCTATTATTTTCATTGGTTTTCCTATTTTTCTTTGATTTTTTGTGATTTTTCAATTTTTTGGTTTATTGTTTAGGTGTCTTTTTTGCATTTGTTTTTTGTATTTTTGTGATTTCCATTCATATATAGGTAATATAGATTTAATTGAGTAGTTTTTGTGATTTATTTTAGAGATTTAATTTTATACTACTTTTGTGACCATACCGGGTTTATGCTGGGAACGAAGAGTTCTGATCTAGCTGAATTTGATTCTAAAATAAAGAAGACTCTTAGAGCCATTCATAGATAGGTTAAGGAAGATAAGGAACACAAGGTAGCTATGGATCAGGAGAATAAAGTCATGAGGGAGTTTTCTATACTTAAACTTCAAGATGTTCAAACTAGCATTACGAAGCCTCCCGTAGAAGCAAATAATTTTGAGTTTAACCCTAGTCTTATTGGCATGGTGCAGGCAAATCAAATTAGTGATACAGAAAATTTTGAAGATCTACATAGCCATCTAAAAAACTTTCTGGAGATCTGTGAGACGATCAAGTTGAATGGAGTAAACCCTGATGCAATAAGGTTATGATTATTTCCTTTCTCTCTTAAGGGAAAGGCGAAGGTATGACTTTTCTCATTCCCTCCTAATCATTTGACAAATTGGAAAAACTTATCTCAAGTATTTTTAGCTAAGTACTTTTCACCTGATAAAACTGCTAAACTGCATAATAATATTACTAGTTTTATATAATTTAATGGTAAATCTTTATATAGTGTTTAGGAATTTTTTAAGATTTGATTAGAAAACGTCCATATCATGGTATACCTAACTGATTAGTTTTGTAAATTTTTTATGATGGTCTTTTACACTCAGTTAAAATAACCATTAATACTATGACTGGGGTGCATTTAAGAGTAAATCTTATCATAAAGCATGTGCATTGTTAGATGATATAGTTTCTAATCAATATGATTGGTTTAATGAACATAAAATTCCTAGACAAAGAGTTGGTGTTCATGAGATCGATAATTTTAATATGCTTAATGCAAAACTTGATTCATTGATTAATGCTGTGAAAGCCAATTAGACTAATGTTATGCCTAATTAGGTTTATTTTTATGAATCATGTGGAGATCCTACTCATGTGGTTTTTGAGTATCCGTATGTACAACAAGAAACTATTTTCTTAACTTTGGTAGGTTTCAGAATAACCGCTACTCCAACACATACAATCCCAGGTAGAGGAACCATTCCAATCTTTCATGGAGTCAAAGGGCACCATGACCAAACAACCCACTAGGCTTTAACTCTGGGAATCCACAACCACAACAAAGGGAGAGCAAAGTGTCACGAGAGATAGCAATCGAGCATTTGGCAATAGCAACAAATGAAAAGTTTGAAAGACTTGACAATAAAATTGATCAATTAGCTAACACCTTTCATTCTTGTGTGTCAAGTAGATTGCCAAGTGACACTCAGAAGAACCCCAGAGAGCAGGTTAACGCAATCACATTGTGGAGTGGTAAAGAATTATAGGAGGTACCAGATCCGTCCAAGGAGGAAGAGAACAAACAAGAGGCCAAAAAAAGAGATTGAGCAACCTACAATAGAGAAGTCGAAGGAACTAAAGACAAAACAGTGAAGTATTTTATGTCTAACTGTTTGTAAACCCCCTGTTTCTTTTCCTGGGCATCTTTTTCATACAAAAGTAGAATATGAAAAATTTTTAGAAGTTCTTAAGAAACTACACGTTAGCATTCCTCTTTTGGATATCATTAGACAGGTGCCAGGTTATTGGAGATTTCTCGAGGATGTGATTAAAAGAAGAGAAAGCTAGATGAAGTTTCAAAGGTCAAACTCATCGTGGAGTGTTCTATGAACTTATAGAGAAAGTTACCATCGAAACTCAAAGATCCAAGGAGTTTTTTTATCCCTTACACAATTGGTTTTTCTAATTTTTCTAATACTTTATGTGATCTGGGTACTGGTGTCAATCTCATGTCATACTCTATGTTCTTAAAGTTAGGGTTAAGGGAATATAGACCTACTAATATTTTCTTACAATTGACTGATAATAGTATAAAACATCCAAGAGGCATTGTTGAGGACATATTGGTTAAAGTTGATAAATTTATTTTTCTAGTCAATTTTGTTGTCTTGGATATGGATCTTGATGAGAGCACTTCTTTGATTCTAAGCCAACCTTTCCTTGCCACTACACGAGCATTGATTGATATTCCTTGTGGGAAGTTGATTCTGAGAATGGATGGTGAAAAAATTGAGTTTAATATTTCCCACTACATGAAAAATTTTGATAAACAAGAGGTTTCTAGGATTGATTGCCCTAAAAAAATTACTGAACATGATGTTAATATCTTTTATTCAAGTGTTCTATTGAAAATTGTATTATCATTTCATTGCATATCGAACATGATTCTATAAACAATGAATATGTTAATGCATGTGCTGCTCTGGGTGCGAATTTAAGTGAATTTAAATCAAAGAGGTGGTTTCATGCAGGTAAGAAAAAAAAAAGTTACAATTCAATAAGTTGAAAAAAGAACAAGAGATATCTGAGAATGCTCGAATTAATAAGGAAAGGACAAAAGTATGACAAGATGCCATGAATGGTCATAGTATTAGGATCTATGGGTCGGTTTAAAGTGAGGAGATTATGTCTGGTCAAAGACAATAAAGAAAGGTACTTATTGGGAGCCAACCTAATGTTTTTATGATTTTTTTTTTGTTGATTTAATTTAGGTTTGACTTTTGATGATATGTTATAGGTGAATAAGAAACCCTTCGCACAAGAGGAAGGAAGTTGCTGCCAAAGAGCAGGTTACAGGTTTCAAGGGAGTTTTCTGTTCTCTTTACTTTTTACTTTATTTACTTTGCACATTGAGGACAATGTTTAATTCAAGTATGAGGGGAATATGCATATATAGGCTACTGAATCTTTCTTTATATAGAAATCTTCATGCTGATTATTTGCTTAGTTCTCAAGAGATTTTGTTGAATTTTTTCCATATCAACTAAATTTTCTCAAGTTTTCTAGTTCTCGTGTATTACTTGTTTTGAATTTGACTGCATGAAAGATGATTGATACTAGTAGTTATTTAGCATATGATTAGTTATTCATCTTTTTTATGGTTGATTTGAAAGATAGAACATGTAAGATTTAACACCAAATTTACCTTAGTGAGAATTTGAGGCTTAAAGAATAATTTATTACTCTTATCATTTTTTTTTTGTTGAGCGTATATCACGTGTGAGTTGATCATTTTAGACTTGCTTTATTATATATTTTGAGACCACATTCTTAATTTTTATGTACCAAATTGATTAAAATACTTAGGTTTATACACTTTTGGCTTTCGAAAAGTACCACCCCTAACATATTACCCCTTAGTTAGCCCATTTAAGCCAAGACATTTTTCTCTTTAATTACCTACACAATTTACCCCATGACCTTCATTTTTTTTAGTCCCAAATTTTGAACCCCAATTAACTAATATACTTATAGTTGATCGCATGACATTCTGTTTTTAGGCATTATGTTCTTTTTATATATTTAAGTTTCACATATATTTTTAGACGTTGTCAAGTCGATGTATTTCAAAAAAAAAACCAACCAAAAAAAAAAAAACTACTGGTTGAAAAAAAAAAGTGCTAGTAAATAAAAGATAAAAAACAGAAAAAAAAGAAAAAAGAAAAAAGAAAAAGCATTTTTCATTCTTGGATATTGTTCATTCTTATAGTGGGGTTTCAAGTTATATATCTTACTTTGGATGAGTAATACACTACATATTCGGAGTTGCAGTACTTTACATATTTTGGGATGAGAAATTATGGGAGTTGATGTTTGCTTTGCCTTGATGTAAAGGTTGTCATGTCTTAATGCTTAAGTATATTTAGTGAATTATTGTAACCCAACATTTTTCCTATTATCCTACCTTTTACCCTAACCACGTTACAACCAAATAAAAGACCTTTTGATTGGTGCTTGAATTTCATATTTGAATGGGGGAGATTTGATATATTAATAAATTTATGGTAATGTCATCTCATTGTATTGATTTGAGTAATACATATACCCTTACAAAAAATAAGTGCTTTGAGTAATTGAATAGTATTTTCCTTTATTCTATTGAGTGAATCGATTGTGAGGGCGTGTGAATCTTGCTTTGTTCTTGATTTCGAGGAGACTATAGGAGATATAATGGTTTCTCTAGTAGTAAATGCTGCGAAGTATTGATTGTCTTGATTGTAACTCCAGTTTGACCTTGTCATATGCATGCTTAGGGACTTGAAAAAATTGAATTAGTTTTTGAGGAAATTATTTTTTGCTTGAGGACAAACAAACATTTAAGTATGAGGATATTTGATAGTAATACTTTTATACACTTGAATTATAATTTTTTCAACATTTATTTATGTGTTTTATGACTTATTTGAATCATATTTTATAATTTTACACTGATTAATTTTATGAAAATTGAATTAGGAAACATGGAGTTTACTTTCTAATTTTCAGACTAATGAATAGTATTCAGTATTTTGGTCATAATTTTTTACTTCGATATCCGATTGAGGTGATTCTTGTGGGGTTGGAAACAAGACTTCGAGCTTCAAATCTTGTGAAGACCTCAAATGTTGATTCAAGCAGGAGTATGTCCAAAAATTGAGCCGAAGTTGCTGCTTCAATGTTGAAAAGTCAAAGTGCTGAAAAAAGAAACAAAGTGTTGGAAATTTGGAAACTATGTTGCTGTTAATTTTAGAATTTGTACAAGGATCAAGAAGTTTCCAAATTGATTGGAAAGCAAAGAGATTCTCACCATCCAACAATACCAAGTTTCCAAAAAGTCCTAGTTTCTAAAAAAGTTAAAGTTTCCAAATTTCTCCTAGGGTTTTAACGCTATAAATACAATACCAATGTGGGCATTCATTCTCCATGCCTCCTACTCATTCCTCTACATTTTCTCCCTTTATTTCTCTCATTCCTCTACCACATTACGAACCCTAGCACTCGCTACCCATTGGAGGATGACTTCGACCTTCTTCGTGATCCAAACAAGGGTTGTAATATTTCTTTTTTATCTTCTTGTTTTTCTTTCCAATGTCTAGCGAATTATTTTATTTTTAGGACTCAATGAATTCTATTTTTAATTAATTCCATAGCTTGATTTGATTTTTCCCTTGATTTTTATTGGCATAGTTATTATTTAATGAGATTTTATTGTTGAACTTAATATTTCAAACATTTTTGGGTCCAATGTTTTGATAATTTCAGATTGAGTAATGTATGATCAATATAATTACACGAGAATAGTTTGAATAATAAAATCCATATGAAATTATGAGCATGACCATTAGATTAATTTCATATGTTGGGTTTTAAGAGAAACCTTAATTTATAGATTTTCATAGAATTTAATGCAAGTCGATTAATCAAAATTGCATGACCATTGAGTTTTGGTTAATCGAATTAGGGATTCATTACATGACCATTGGGTGAATCTAATCTAAGAAAATCTACTATCATCAACGATAACTCGTTAGCTAATAAACTTGAGGTTTGAAAACATCAACTGTGGAAAAAATTAAAATAGATAAAATTGATGTCCTAGGGTTTCTATCATATTAGGATTTCATATCTTGGATCTTGTTTTTAGTAGTTTCTAAAATTTTCACAACTTGAATTGATTTGTTCAACTTAAATAGGTTTCTTCATATTTGGTAGTACAACATATTTTTGTGGGAATGATACTTACTTTGCACTATACATAGTACTAGACTAGGGTATATTTCCCCGAAATCATGACCTCAAAAATCACGTAACAACAATCTATTCACCCCCTCTAGGTTGTATTTCAAGTTGGCTATCTGTGAAGACTCAAATATCTCGAGCTCCCAATAGTGCTACAATTTGTAGACTTGTTAATAGTGGTGCTTCATATTCAATCTGGTTATTGGTAGCTTGGAAGTCAAAGCGAGGTGTATATTCTGTTTGGAAGTCCCAATCGCCCACTAGGACGAGTCCGGATTCATTTCCTAATGAGTAGGAGGATCCATCTATGTGTAAGGTCTATAGTGGAATTATCTACCCCTCTATTGAGTTATCTTAGTCACCCTAACAGAGTATGAGAAAGTGCATTCAAGGATGAAGTTTATAAGGCTTGGCCCTTAATGGCATACCTCAATTGATATTCGATGTCGAACTCTCTGAACTCAATGCTCCATTTGATAAGGTGGCCTGAAGTATCTCTCTTCTATAATATTGGCTTCAAAGGTTAATCGGTTAACACCACAATTGTATGTGTTTGGAAGTAAAGACGAAGTCAACGGGCAGTTATGACGAAAGCAAAAGCTACTTTCGTAATAGGTCTGTAATTGATTTCTAATTTTTGGAGTACACTACTAATGTAGTACATGGGTCCTTACACAATGGCATCCTGTCTTACTAGTATAGAATAGAGAGCTTGATCAGATATAGACAAGTAAAGGTAAAATTATTCACCTGGGATAGGCTGAGAGAGGGGGTGGCAACGAGAAGTACTCCTTGACTTTATCGAAGGCTGGTTGGCACTCAAGTGTCTATGAGAATTTATGAGATTTCTTCAAAGTATCAAGGAAGGGTTTGTACCTTTCTCCTACTTTGGACATAAACCAGCTTAGAGCCATAATTTGTCCAGTGAGGCATTACATCTCCTTCAACGTTCTAGATGGGGCCATGTCCAAGATTACCTGAATCTTTTCTGAGTTGGCTTCAATACCTCGGTTAGTGATTAAGAAACCTAAGAATTTGGCTAAGATAATTCCAAAGTTACACTTGGTTGGATTTAGCTTCATATTATAGCATTCCAACATTTGAAACGTTTCTTCGAGGTCTATAACATCAGCCTCCAGGCTGGTGCTCTTAAGGAGCAAGTTGTCTATATAGGCATTAATATTCCTGCCAAGCTGATTGTTGAATATTGTTAACCAAGTATTGGAAGGTTGCTCATGTATTCTTAAGGTCAAAGGGCATGACCTTATAGCAGTAAGTGTTGAATTTTATAATAAAGCTCATTTTTTCTTCATCCTCTTGGGCCATATGAACCTAATTGTAGCCCAAATACGCATCCATGAAACTTAGGAGTTGATATCCTGATGAATTATCTATAAGCTTATCAATGTTTTAAAGTGGATAGTTATCTTTCGAGCATGCTATCTTTCAAGCATGCCTTAGATCGGTAAAATCAATACATATTCTCCACTTGCCATTCATTTCTTCACCAAGACCACATTCGCTAAGGGTATTTTACTTCTCTAATAAAATTTGTCGCCAATAGTTTTTGGATTTCCTCTTGTATAGCTCACTGATGTTTTAGCTTGAACACCATCTTCTTCTGTTTTGTAGGCATACAGTTGTGGTCCACCATTAGTTTGTGCACGATTATTGAGGGATGTATTTCTGGTATGTTGTCTAGTGACCATGCAAAGACGTGAGAGTGTCATCGCAAGCACTCTGTTACAACATCTCAAAATTGAGTCGACAGTTGGGCTCCTATTCAGACTGTCTGGCCAAGATTGTCTGTGATCTAGATCTCGACTACTTCTTTACTAGGTATAGGTTTGACAGACTCTTTGGAGTCATCTCTGAATTCAATGGTATCTATGGTGAGATTCTCCCTTTCCTTGCCTGGTATGGGGTGCGAAAGATCAGGATTGCAGATGAGCGTTGCAATGCCTAAAAGCATTTTGAACTTGACCTTCTTATGTTTCACGCTTGGCAGGGCTTCTAAATCATTTAGGCTGGGGTAGCCCAAGATAGATTATTTAGAGACTGCAGTTTAACCACATTGAAGGTGGTCGTGGTGGTGACATGATAGGGTGGTGTCCCCAGAGTTGTAGGTAGCGAGATAATACCCTTAGGGTGTAGATACTCATCAAAAAGACCTTTTAAAGATCCTGTATAAGGCTGGAGATGCATTTGGTGGAAGCCTATTAGGTAGAAAGTGTCCCAAAAGAGGAGGTTACAATCTGTTCCCTGATCGACAAAAACTCTCTTCACGACATATTGGCTTATTTTGTTGGTTATTAGTAGGGGGTTGTGTCGAGCTGGATCAATCCCTTCTAAGTCGCTATCATTGAAACCAATTACTGACCTCGCTCTCTTTAGTGATATGCTGACAGGAGAAATAGGGCATGAATATCTTTTAAGCTTATCAATCAATCGTTCCCATAGATGGCGCCATTTTGTTAAAGCCAAAATTAACTCTACAATAGATCGCCCTTTTAGCTTAAGTGGGGAACTTGTAATGGGGAGTTTGCTAGGTTGTCTTCATTGTGAATCCTGCACAAAAAAAAACCCTATTGAAGGTGGTTTCGACGGAGGAGACACTGACGTTCAAATCAAAAAGAGCGATAAGAGGAATATAAGACTGAAAGAGCCTGAACCTTGTATAGCCTTTGTGTGTACTATGTAAAGTAAGATGTCCATATTTAGATGGTTGTCTTTGCATAGTATATATAGCATATATGAGGAGCCCCGTATGTGCTTATGGGTGTAGAAATCCTACTTATCGTATTGAGAGATCGTTAGAGATTTTCTGAGATTGCAGGAATCATGGTAGTAGACTCCTTGTAGATTCAGAGTCCTATGAGGAAGAAAAGTTTCCATTGTCATCGCAAAGATCTATAAAGGTCTAAATCATAAGGGAATTTACTTCCTTGTTAGGAGAAATTATAATAGATCCATATTGGATTAAGGAAGCTTTAAGTTCATTAAGAATTTCCTTTCTCGTCAGATAACCATGTCCAAGACTCGTGACATGAAAAGAGTCACCTTTGTAAGGACCGAGAGGTTCGAGAGACAGAAGGGCACAGAAGGGTCTAATGAACAGGATGTGTCGGGAGCAATATGAGAGCCGAAAAGGTCTAGCTAAGAGGCTCCCTCTTGAGAGATTGACTGAGAGGTCGCTTAATAGTTTACGTGTTTTGTGATTATGGGCATGTTAGCCTTTATAGTTATGGGATGCTAGACCATATACCATTAGATCCTATAAAACTCAAATGTGTGCCAAGCATTAAAAAAGATTAGAATACCCTCAATAAAAGAGCCTGTATTCAAACTATGCCCTTACCTTTTGTGGCCTTGTAATGTGGCTTGTCCCACATTGCCTATTTGGAGATGCATTCTCCTTTTGTACGTGTTTAAAAGGTCTTATCCCATATTGGTTATTTGTCAAGACAACACCTAAATTTACAAGTATAAATAAGTGGGTTTTGCGTTGGAATTAGGTGCATCAAAACCAAAAGAGTTTGTTAGTGGGTTATTATTGTAACTTTTTGGATCATTCATCTGTGAGCCCCTTTTATTAATTTCTCTTGTGTTTTTAAGTATTTTGCGCCTAGGAACACTTTCCTAAGGTATTTGTAATCTTCTTTTATAATAGTGAATTTTACTCCTCCCTCAACTATGGACGTAAGCCTATCTAACCAAATGATTGAAATTTTGTCTCATCTTTTTGTTTTACTATTTTTTACTTCTCTCCCCATTTTTAATTTTTGCTTTGTTATTTGTCTATTGGGTTATCAAGAACCCTTTGGTTAACTTTCTACAAAGTGGTATCAAAGCTTTTTTGAGGAAGTTTTTAGACAATTTCTTTGGCAATATGATAATAACAAATACAGTTGTTAAGAAATTCAACAGAAATGTCAACTTCGAGATGCAGCAACCTAAGATGGAGGCTATTTTTGTTTCACGATAGAGTTTATTTAGCATTACAAGGGGTAAAGAAAAAGTCAACTAGTCTAACAAATACAGACTTTGCTATGATGGATAAAAAGGTGAGATGTGAGATCATTTTGAAACCTCTCAGATAAGGTTTTAAGGGAGATTGCTTTGGAAACCAAGGCCAAGGCCATGCGGGATAAGTTTAAAGATTTATATATGAAGAATACAGTTGAGAACAGGTTTTATCTAAAACAAAGTCTGTATATAATTCATATGACGAAAAATAGATCTATACCTCTTATTTTGATAAATTTGATTCTGTTATTATAAATTTGGAGAATATAGATTCAAAAATTAATGACGAGAATCAGGCTCTATTATTATTGTGTTTTTTTCTCCAATCTTTTAAACATTTTCGTGATACTATGATTTATGAAAAAGAAACTATTTCGTATCAGAAAATAAAATCTATTTTAAAATATAAGGAACAGATATATGGGGGTATTACTGGAAAAATTAATGGTAGTCAAGTTGAAAATTTGGTTGTTAGGGCCAGAATTGATAAGAGAGAATTTGACAATGGTAGATGTAAGTCCAGATCTAAATCCAAGTATAAAAACTTGGAATGTAATTATAGTCACAAATTGAGGTATATTAAAACCAATTGCTTTAAGTTGAGAAGTAAATTAAAATAAAAGGAAAATTTTGGTGAGAAAAATACTAAGACCATCGGGGCTAGTGTTGCAGTGGATAAGAATAATAAAAATATTTTGTGTAATTAATGATAGAACAAGGTTTAAAAATGAAATTATTCTTATCAAATGTGTCCTAATAGGGATTTATTTTCTACTTAAGAACCTATTAATGGTGGAATTGTTTTGATAGAAAATGACACTATTTGTAATGTTGTTGGTAAGGGTATAGTTCGAATTAAAATGTATGATGGTATTATGAGGTCACTCACCGATGTTAGACATGTTATTGATTTGAAGAAAAATCTCATCTCTTTAGGCACTCTAGAGGCTCTTAGGTACAAATATACAGTTAAAGGTGGAGATATGAAAGTGTTTAATGGTACTCTTGTTATTATGAAAGTTTGTAGGTCTCATAGATTGTTTCTTTTGTAGGGATTTACTATTATTGGTTCAATTGGAGCCTTATCATCAACATCCGATTATAACCTCACCAAATTGTGTCATATGCACTTGGGGCACATGAGCGAAAAAAGCTTAAGTATATTAAGCAAAATGGGTCTTCGATGTGGGTAAAGTACCGGGTCTTTGGAATTCTATGAATATTGTCTTTTTGGGAAGCAAAAAAGGGTTAGTTTCAAATCATCAGCGGTTCATAAGACAAAAGATACTCTTATCCACATTCATTCATATTTGTAGGGGTAGCTCATGTTCAATATAACGGTAGTGCCTGGTATATATTGACCTTGATGATTATTTAAGAAAAGTCTGGGTTTATTTTCTTAAACAAAAGAATGATGTTTATCTAAATTTCAAATAATGGAAAGTTTTGATTAAAAGACAGACAAATGAATAGATTAAGTGACTCAGAACAGATAATGGCATGGAATTTTGTGAAGGCGAATTTGATGAATTTTACAAGAATAAAAGAATTGTTTGCCACCGCACTGTTAAAATGACCCCAGCAAAATGGTGTGGTCAAGCGAATGAATAGAATGCTTTTGGAGAGAGCAAGGTGTATGATCTCCAACACAAGTTTGGTAAAAGAATTTTAAGCAAAAGTGATTAATATGACTTGCTATATTGTCAATCGTGCTCCGTATATGGCTTTTAATTTTAAAACTCCTAAGGAAGTCTAGTCAGGTACTCCTGTTGATTACTCTAATTTAGGAATTTTTTGGTATCTAGCATACATGTATGTGAATGATGATGAATTAGAATTTCGCGATAAGTGATATACCGTCAAGCTATCAAAAATAAATTAACCTACTTTACAAAATACTAGTATAGAGTGAGTAACATCGTCTCCTCAGTGAATGGTGGATTCACTTTTTTTAAGAAAATAAAAATAAAAATATAGGAGTTTGAAAATTAACTAAACTAACAAATTAATTTAAGAAAAAAATAATTAACTAAAATAAAATAAATAAATAACTTGAAACTAAAGGAATAAAAATTAATGAAATATCAATTTTCTAGCCAAATGAATTATATCTACCTTGATTTGGGTTGATTGATCATCGATCTACCAATGAATTTAACAAATCATAAATAAATTAGTTATAATCATTCAACAAATGCCGAATAACCACTCTCTCATTACTTCATCGATAATTAAAAAAAGGTTCGTTAATTATTTCCTAATCAAAAAACAACCCTAAAGAAACTCTTAGGAATTAATGTTCCTATAGTATTAAAATTTAGAAAGACTCAATTCTAATTAACAAATACACAATGGATTTGTTTAAATTAGATTATTTATATCCATAACATAGATTAGACTATTAACAAAACTATATATTTATGTCATTTACCACTATTTTAAAATAAACAAACAATTATGGATTTAGCGTTTTAATTAGTTATAGACTATTTCAGGATTATCAAATATAGACATTTTATTCAATAAACCCAAAATAGATCACAAATAATGAAGTGTAGAAATTAAATAAATACCTATGAGATGTCGATGTAATATGCTCAATTTGATCTTACAATCATGGAGAATCAAGATCTCAGTAATCTTTTAACTAAAAAATTAATTTAGAATGTAATGAAGGAAAGAGAACTCACAAAATAATTAAATTCCTACTAAAATATATTTAAAAAAAAAGAATGTGCTAAAGAAACAAATACAAAGAAAATGTGGCCGCTGCTGGACGAACTACAAGACGTGGGGTGGCTGACCCCTTGAAAACATGAAAAGCTCCCTTTATATAGGGACAAATTTCCTATTTCTAAAGGGGAAGTCTTTGTAACCCTAGGCAACTACTAAATAAATAAAAAAGAAGTTTCTAATGAGTAAATAGTTTTAAAAATAAACTAAATAAAATAGAAGATTACAAAAGTTAGAATTTTCAAATTTTCTATTCCTAAATATTAGGAATAAATTAATATATTTTGCAAATTTTCAATACTTCTAATTTAAACTCAATTCTTCCTTGAATTCTTATGCAACTAGGAAAGGAAACATGCTGATTTGATTTTCAAAAAATCTTGCAATATCTCCTGAGATCTATATGCCATGCACTAAAAAAAGTGCACTGCTGTCCAAAATGCTCCAAATTTACTCCATTTACTTCCTTCTTCTCCATAAATCTCCTCAATAAATCCTAGCATATCAAACATCATAAAACATAGTTATTAATGTAATATTTGTTTAAAAATAAAGTAAAATCAATCATAATTATTACACCAATTTATACCTTCCAATAGGAAGTGCATTTTTCTTGAGTATGCTTCAGGGGTAATAGGATACAGATTGCGGTGTTTTGATTCCAAGTCTTCAAAATTTGTAATTAGTAGAGATGTTACTTTTAATTAATTCTCTATGTTATCTTCTAAACAGTCCTTTAGTTCATGTGGTGCAGCTGATAGTATGCAAAAACAAGTAGAGATTGAGATTAACGGTCGACCACCACAAATATAGACTCAAAAAAGATATTCGACCACCACAAATATATGAAAATTTAACTTTATATGCTTTGTCAATTGTAGAAGAAAATGATGGATAGGTAAGCCTTCTAGTAATTAAGAAACAATTTTTTGTGATGATTTTACGATGTGGTTAATTGCAATGAATGAGGTAATTGAGTCTCTTCATCGAAATGAAAGTTGGATTCTTATGAAGCCACCTTTGAATAACAAAATAGTAGGTTGCAAATGGGTCTTCAAGAAGAAGGAAGGCATTCCAGGGGTTCAAAACACAAGATACAAAGCACGTCTGGTTGCAAAGGGTTACAGTTAAGTACAAAGTGTTGATTTTAATGATATATTTTCACTTGTTGTTAAACATACCTCTATTTGTGTTTTGCTTGCTTTAGTTAACATATATGACCAAGAGTTAGAGCAGCTCGATGTTAAGACACCATTTTTACATGGTGAACTTGAAAAGAAAATTTATATGAAGTAACCCTAGGGATTTGAAATTGAAAGGAAGGAAGACCATGTTTGCTTGTTGAAAAAATCTTTGTATGGATTTAAGCAGCCTCTAAGACAGTGGTATAAGAGATTTGATTCCTTTATGTTAGATCATGGTTATTAAGGAGCTTGTATGATAGTTGTGTTTATTTTCAGAAGTTAAATTTTTATTTATTTGTTGTTTTATGTTGATGACATACATGTTGTTACCAAGAATTTATCAAAAATACTCACTTGATGTTGCAATTAAGTAGTGAATTTGATATAAAAAAATTTGAGAGTAGTAAAGAAGATTCATGGCATGAGATTAAGAGAAACCAAGGAGTTGGAAAATTATTCTTAATTCAAAATAATTATCTTAAGAAAGTTTTGGAAAGATTTAACATGAAAAATGCTAAGTCTATAAGTATTCCTTGTGTTAGCCATTTTAGGTTTTCTGTTGCTCAGACACCATAGTTGGTTAAAGAGAATGACTATATGGCACAGGTTCCATATTCCGGAATAGTTGACAATATTACGTATACAATGGTTTGTACATGTCCAGCAGTTAGTGTTGTTAGCAGATATATGTCAAATATGGGAAAGACATATTGGCTGGTTGTGCAATGGATTTTTAGATACTTGCAAGATAGTTCAAATGTTTGTTTGGAGTTTGGAAATAACAGTAACACTTTGGTTGATTTTGTAGCTTCTGACTACGTTGGAGATCTTGATAGAAAAAGATCACTTTCAGGTTATGTATTTTGCATTTACGATTTTGCAGTCAGTTAGAAAGCCACTTTACAACCTATTGTGACATTGTCTACTACGAAACCAAAATACTTGGTAGTGATCGAGACAATAAAAGAAGTCTTGTGGTTGAAGGGTTTGCATGGTAAGCTTAATCTATTTCAAGGTGTTCTTGCGATTCACTAAGATAGTCAAAGTGTGTTGCATTCGACTAAAGATCAGATGTATCATGAGAGAACAAAACACATTGATGTGCAATTTCATTTCATTTGGGATATCATTGCTGAGAGAAAGGTTCTCGCTTAGAAAATCAATACCAAGGATAATTCTGGTGACAAATTTATGAAATCTCTTTCGATTTACAAGTTTAAGCGATGCTTGAACTTAGTTGGTGTTCGTTACTCATGATTAGCCCATTGGACCTTTTGTGGAGAAGGTGTAACAAATTTATTATTTCTTAATGTTAGGACTTACCAAAGTGGAGATTTGTAATGTGACTTGTCATACATTGTCTATTTGGAGATGCACTCTCTTTTTGCACATGTTTAAAAGGTCTTATCGCACATTGGTTATTTGTCAAGATAACATCCAAATTTCTAAGTATAAATAAGTGGATTTTGTGGTGAAATTAGATGTATCAAAACCAAGAGAGTTTGTTAGTGGGTTATTATTGTGACTTTTTGGGTCATTAATCTTTGAGCCCCTTTATTAATTTCTCTTGTATTTTTAAGTATTTTGAGCTTAGGAAGACTTTATTAATGAATTTGTAATCTTTTTTTATAGTGAATTTTACTCCTCCCTCGCTAATAGACATAGGTCTATGTGACCGAACCACATAAATTATATCTCTTGTCTATTAATTTTAATATTTTTTGCTTCACTCTCTTTATTTAATTTTTACTTTATTATTTGTCTATTGGATTGTCAAAAGCCCTTTAGTTAACTTTCTGCGTCCCGATTCTAATAGGCCTCTTTTTACGGTTTAGGGCATGTGTGTTTTTTTTGGAGGGTGGGGGGAGAACGGAACCATAAGTTGCAAAAATATACCATGTAAGGCATGTGTCAAATTTGTAGGTAGTTGTAAAAGAAGAGACAACATGGTATCCTTTGATGCCTAAGGCAGTGTTCACACTTGAATCGAATTATTTTTGAGAAATTGATCTCATTTCTCTTTATGCCAAACATTTTTTTTTTGTCCGAGGAAATCTGGATTTATAATCTTGATGAAAAATCAAAAGATACCCAAAAAAAGAAAAATTCTAACAATGACAGTATATTGTAAACACCTTATTATCAAGGGATTGGGAAGCGATCTTATTAATGGCAGCTTACTACAACTTCCTATGCCATCGGCCTATACTAGTGATCTATTTAGTATTTGGGACATTTGGGATGTGTTGGAGCTTTAAAATTATTTGGTTCTGTTTCCAAAACTATTTTAGGACATTGCAGAATGGGGTTTATAATAAGTTTGACTACTGAATATTGGGATTATTGCTCTCATATTGCTGCATCAGCACCCCATTCCAATACACTAACCGTCTCTTGGTTACAATTTGTACATTGTGTAATCATCAAAAACTAGTTCATCCATCTTTGAACCAACTTAATAGCCGCTGAGCATGGCGATGCTATTGAGAAGCCAATAGTTATTGCTGGCCATGGGACCTCAAGCCCTCGTGATTAGCTGCAGACTAGGGGCTGTTAGACCCAAGGCCAAAAGCGAGATTGGCCGGCCTAAGATGGTTGTTCTCCTATTATATTATGGCTGGAGTTTCTGAATTTAAATATTGTCGCCATGCATTTTTAACATCATTTGCACTTTGTTATAAGTTATCAAAAGACTACATGCGAGGGAAATGGCCAAATCTCCATTTTTTTTACAAAATTATAATTTAACCCTTCATGGTTGCCATGATTGGCAACTCACTCCCTTTGTTTTCGAAACTAACAAAAAGCCATTGCTGTCAGCACTTTGTTCAGCTTCACCCTTAAATTCATCATATGAGAACCACGTGATGACAAATTACGATGTGGTTTATTTTCTCACCATCCATTGTCCCTCAACTTCATCGTTTACTACCCTAATTATTAACCATAAACATTATCCATAATGAAAGTAACGACCCTAATCATCCTTCATCATCCCTGATCGACTGCAAACTCATTTTTGATTTCATCAAACGGCTTAGAAGCATCCTCTCCTTGATCACCGTGAAAACAACGACCAGTCATAACCCTCAAATTGATCAAAATTGAATCCAAACTTGAAAGCATCGGCATGAATTCCTCTACAACGTCAATTGTGTCAAATTCAACACAACTTTTTACGCTAAATATAATAGGTGAAATATCAAAACTAATCCTTTTACACTTCAAATCAAAATAAAGTGTTAAAACTTCATCAACCCTGACCAGTTATGAAATACCCAACAAGCATTGAATTCAGAGAGATTGTTGTTTATAATTTTATTGTGTTGGTTTTAAAAACATACCGACAAATAAAAATTCTTATACATAAAATTCTCAGATCTAAATTAGATTAAAATTATTTATCTCTTTCGATGATTGGGTATTCTATATGTAAAAAATATCATGAAATAGGATCACTTTCTTTTAGTTCACAATCCAAATGCTTGGTGGAAAAATGATCAACCCTTTTATAAAACCCTCTCTTTATTCTTTGAATGTGACAAGTTCTCTCACACCTTTCTCAAACACAAAAACTACCTTACCTTTTTCACTTACTCAAAAAGTGCCTCTTTCCTTTTCTTTTGTTCACATATATTCAAAGAAATGGAAGTTATGGGAGTTAAAGAGAGAAGGGACTTGAGAGATGGACGGGAGATTGAGGGTGATTTCCAAAAAACGACTCCCCCTCTTTTGTCTCCATATTCAAATTTAAACAACATGGGGTTTGTGATTTACACAAAACCCTTGATTGTGCTATATAGACTTCTTCCTCAAGTTTTCCATTGAAAAATACAATTTTCACGTCCATCTATTATAATTCTAAATCCAAATTGGCAACTATTATCAACTATAAGTGATAGAGAAAATCTCACTATCGGGGAAAAGGTTTCTACATAATCAACACCCTTTTACTGAATATAACCTTTTGCCACCGGTCAAGTTTTATACCTCTTAATAGTTCCATCTACCTACGCTTTGTTTTGAGAACACACTTGCTCCCAATAACCTAGCGCATAGATAGAAGATCAACTCGTTCCCAAATATAGTTTGATTCCATCGACTCTGTTTCCTTTTCCGTTGCTTTTATCCACTTAACCTTGATAGGACAATATAGAGCCTCATCTATGTTCTTAAACTCTTCTTCACTTCTAAAGAAACAACAAATGTGGGCCCTTTAATCTCAAAATAATATTTGTACACAGCTTTCCTTGCATTTTTCTGAGTTGATTACTCAGTTAGATCGCTAGAATTTGAATCATTCCCATTTGGATCAATATTTAACTTATTTTTCTCACAATTCCAATAATCTTTTATGGATAGAGTCATTCTCTAAATTAACTAATTCTTTATGGACAGAGTCATTCTCTAAATTAACTAACTCAAATAAAATCTCTTTGTCTTTCACGTCACTTCTGCTAGCAAATTCATTCTCCAGAAATGTGATATTCTGTGATTCAATTTCTGCTACAGAGTCATCTTCTCGTTCACTAATAAATACATAATCTTTAGACTAATTAGAGTATCTTATAAAGATTCATTTTGTCCCACAGGGACCTAATTTTTTAAACTTATTAGAAAACCTTGAATATATACAATCGATCCTCAAGGTCTGAGATCACTAATACACGATTTTTTACTAGTCCAAAGTTCATATGGCATTTTTGATACTAATTTTGAAGGTATTTTGTTCCAAATATAGGTTGTGGTTAACAAAACAACCCATAAAGGAAATTGACAAGTTGTCCTATGCCATCATGGATCTTGTCAAATCAAATAATGTTTTATTCCTTCTATCTACAACACCACTCTACTGAGCTTTTTAAGGAATGGTCAATTGTTTGATTATGTCTCTTTCATTGCAAATGTAATGAAACACAAAACTCTATGTCTAGCCTTCACATTCATTTGATCAATGTCTGAATAGACTAGTTCTGATAGAAATTCTACCTCTATGGCCTTTTTAAATGGTTTTTTTATCATTTTACCAGTAAGACAATGTTCAACTTAATAGTTAAACATTTGTCCATCATATTTTAAAACCATAAAACTATTTGCAAGTTGTCCAAAACCAATATACTTGTCATTGAAATACAATCTAACCCTGCCATCTTGTAAGTTCACAACATAGCCAAAATTTAAAAGAACAATCAACAGATATTGAATTTCATCAAGTTTCTATCACATAGAGAACATCATGGAGAATGAGAGTTCGGCCATTTTGTAATTTTAATTTTCAACTGTCAACCCCTCTAATCTCCACTCTTGCATTGTTCCCCAAAATAGATTTATAATGTACTAGAAGACATTTAACAATAATCCACAAATGTCTCATGGTCTCTAGTGACATGGTCTGTTGTTCCTAAATCTATTATCCACATAGGATAAGAATCAGTCAGCAAAATAGTACTAGAGACGTTATTAGCAATATTTTTATACATTTGAATTATATTATATTGTTTTATTTTTGGCTTTATTTATGATTTTTAGAATTGTTTTTAACATTGTTTTGTGATTTTATATTAATTAATTTTGTGGACTTTGTTTTAGGTAATTTTGGACTTATTTAAAGAAATCAGACTGGACTGACAGTTATTAGTATTTTAGACATAACCTTCTACTCCGAGGTCCGATTAACCTGATTCTTGTTGTGTTGGAAAGAAGACTTCAAGGAATACAAATCTTGTGTAGACTCCAGAAACTAAATCAGGCCAAAAGGTATCTAAAATTTGAAAGAGAAGTTACTATAGTGTTGCTAACCAAGAATAAGGATAAAGTTTTCAAATTTTGAGATAATGTCCATCACAAAAGACAAGTTTCCAAAGAACCCATGAATTCTTGTTCACTTAGGGCTAGTCTATAAATAGGAGGCATCCCCACACATTTGAAAGGATGAAACCCTAGCAGCCTCCATAGGTCATGATTTTTATCTCCTTCGGGTGCAGAAGGGTTGTAATATTTTCTTTACTTTTTTATTTTTCTTTATTATGTCTAGCTAGATTTCTTATTTCTAGAATTGGATGGATTCTATTCTTTAATTAATAGTATGGTTTGATTTATTTCTTTTTCTTAAATCTTTATTGACATAATTATTATTTGATGAGATTTTATTGTTTAACTTATATTTCATAGTTTTAGGACCCTACGTTTTGATGATTTGAGATCGAATGCATGTATGACCAATATAATTATAGGAGATTAGTCCAATATAATAAAATCCGTATAGGGTTATGAAATCAACGGATGATTAATTCTATGTGTGGGATTTTAAGAGAAACTCTAAATTACAGATTTTTCATATAATACAATTTAGCTTAATTAAAATTGTATGACTATTGGGTTTTGCTTAATTGAATTAGGATTTCATTGTATGACCATTAGGTGAATTTAATTTTGAGAAAATTTATTATCATCAATAATAATTCTGTAGCCAAAAACTTTATGGGATTTGAAAGAATTCAACCATGTGAAAAATTAAAAATAGACGAAATCGATGTCCTAGAGTTTTATAAAATTAGGATTTTTTTCCATTAATTTCTATCTTTGATATTTTCATAATTTTAATATTTTTGCAATCTTGATTTATTTTGTCCAATTTAGATAGGGTAACTTAAAATTGGTAATACAAAATACCCTCATGGGAATGACACTTGCTTGCACTACACACAACACTCGACTTGGGTATACTTATCCGAAATCTTGATACACTAAAATCGCATAAGTTTTTGGTGCTATTGTCAGGGATGTTCTTGCATATCAATCAAAATAATCTTATTTGAGATTAGACACTATCTTTACTTTCTTTTTCATATTTTTTGGAGTTACATAGTCACTCTTTAGGGTTTGGATTTGGGAATTTTCGGGGTTCGAAAATCATTTTTAGATCTAAGTTTCTACAACCACTTGTTTCAAAGAATTTTGGCCTGCTGAACAAAACGCTATAGGCACCACCTTATCTTGTCCAAATTCCATAGTTTCCATAGGTTTTTCTATTTTTTTATTTTTTTCTTATTTTTAGGGGTTTTGATTATCTTCTTGAGTGTCTTTTTACATTATCTTACTTTTTTTTTCATGATTTCTACTTCTATACAGGTATTTTAGATTTTCTTAATTGATTCTTATAATCAATTTTGAAGATCTAATTTGGTACTTTTTTCATATCAGTACGGTGTATGCTGTGATCGAAGAGTTTTGACTTAACTGATTTCGATCACGAGATAGAGAGGACTTTACAAATCTTTCATAAATAAGTTAGGAAAGTTAAGGAAGAAATAATGGCCTGCTTAGACTCCAGGACATTCAAACTAGCATCGCATGACCCACTGTGGTGGCAAACAACTTCGAGCTGAAGCCAAGTCTCATTAGCATAGTGAAGGAAGATCAAATCGGTGGAGAAGCCTTCAAAGATCCAAACAGCCATTTGAAGAACTTCATGGAGATCAATGATATGATCAAATTGAATGGAGTCAGCCCCAATACCATAATGTTAAAGTTGTTTCCTGTCTCTCTATGGGGAAAGGCAAAGATATGGTATAACTCTTTCTCTGTTAATCATTTTACTAACTGAAAAAATCTGTCTCAAGCATTTTTAGTTAAGTATTTTTCACCTGGTAAGACTACTAAACTATGTAATGATATTACTAGTTTTAGGCAATTCGATGGTAATTATTTATATAATGCTTAGGAACATTTTAATGATTTGATTAGGAGATACTCACATCATAGTTTACCTGAATGGTTGATTTTGTAAATTTTTTATGGTAGTCTTTTAAATTCTGTTGAAATTACCACTGATGCTATGGCAGTAGTGCATTCATGAATAAGTTTTATCATCAAGCATGTGCATTACTTGATGATAGCCTCAAATCAATATGAATGATTATGAGATCCCTATACAAAAAGCTGGTGTGCATGAGGTCGATACTTTAACCATGCTAAATACAAAAATGGACTCCATAATTAATGCCATAAAAGCTAATCAAATCAATAATGTGACTAATCAAGTTTTATATTATGATTCGTGTGGTGATTCTACTCACGTGTCTTCTGAGTGTTCGCAGGTATAACAAGCAAACTATATTTCTAGCTTTGGCAGGTCTCAGAATAACCCCTAGTCCAACACATATAATCGCGGGTGAAGGAACCATCCTAACTTTTCATATAGTCAAGAAGCACCATCACGACCAAGCAATTCACAAAATTTTACTTCAGGAAGTCAATAGGCAAGGGACAGCAAGGCATCACGGGAAATAGCAATCGAACATTTGGCAATAGCGACTAATAAAAGGTTTGAAAAACTTAAAAATAAGATTGATTAATTGACTAACATCTCTCATTCTCATGTGCTAGGTAGACTACCGAGTGTTGATGAGAAAAATCCCATAGAGTAAGCCAAGATAGTTTCATTAAAGAGTGGGAAGCAACTACAAAAGGAGTCGATTAGATTAGAGGATGGACAAAAGACTAAGGAATAGAACAAACAAGAGGCTGAAGAACAGCCTATAAGTGAGAAGTCCATGTGTCAGATCTAAAGTAGGGAAGTTCTTTGCCTTTGAGGGAGTATAAGCTCCGTGTTCCTTTTCCTAGACGTTTGTTGCATGATAATGCACAAAAACAATTTGAAAACTTTATAAAATTTTTTAAGAAACTGTATATTGACATTCCTCTTTTGAATGTTATCAAGCAGATGCAGAGTTATGGGAAATTCCTGAAGAATGTGATCATAAACAAGAGGAAGTTGATGAGGCTTCAATGGTCAAGCTCATGAAAGAATGTTTTGCAATCCTATAAAGGAAGTTGCCGCTGAAACTCAAGGATCTAGGGAGTTTTTCTATCCCATGTACCGTTAGTTCTTCTGATTTTTCTAATAATTTTTGTGATTTGGGTACTGGTGTTAATCTCATATCATATTTTGTGTTTTTAAAGTTAGGGTTAAATAATTGTCGACGTACTAATATTTTGTTACAACTAGCTAATAGGAGTGCCAAGAATTCCAAAGGCATTGTTGAGAATATTTTGGTTAAACTTGATAAATTAATTTTTTTTCTGTTGACTTTTTTTGTTTTGGATATGGATGATGATGATGACACTTCTGTGATTCTAGACAGACCTTTCCTTGCCATTACACGAGCATTGATTGATATTTCTTGTGGAAAATTGATTTTGAGGATGAACTATAAAAAAATTGAGTTTAATGTTTTTCATTCCATGAAACATTTTAATAAAACGGAAGTTTTTAGAGTTGATTGTATTGGGAGGATTATTGAGCATGATTTGAATGTCTTTTATTCAAATGATCCTCTTGAAAATTGCATTTTTAGTTCATTGCTTATAAAGCATGATTTTTTGGATAATTAACATATTGATGTGTGTGATGCCTTAGATGTAATAGGTGGTGTTCATACTTTCCCTGCACATAGAGAGCTTGCATGAGATTTTGAATGTTGAGAAAAAAAGTGATAAATCACAATAAGCTACTCAACCTTCTTGCACTCCTGAACTTAAATCATTACCTTCTCATTTTTATACACTTGAATTATTTTATTTTATTTTATTTTAGACTTTATTTATTATTTTTATGACTGTTTTAAATCTTGTTTCATGATTTTACATTAATTAATTTCATGCGTTTTGTTTTGGTAATTTTGGGATTATTTAAAGAAATTCGAACTAGACAGACAGTTGTTAGTATTTTAGGTATAACTTTTTCTTCGATGTTTGATTGACATAACTCTTGTTGGGTTGGAAAGAAAACTTCAAGGGCTACAAATTTGTGAAGATCCAAAAGCTAAATTAAGCCAGAATATGTTTGAAATTTGGAGAGAATTTACTGCACTGTTGTTGATTAAGGATAAAGATAAAGTTTCCAAATTTTGAGATAATGTCTATCACAAAAGCCAAGTTTCTAAAGAACCCATGAATTCTTATTCACTTAGGGTTAATTTATAAATAGGAGGCATCCCCACACATTTAAGAGGATAAAACCCGAGCAGCCTCCATAGGTCATGATTTTCCATCTCCTTCAAGTGCAAAAGGTGTGAGATCAAATGCATAGTTTGATTTATTTCTTTTTCTTAAATCTTTATTGATATTATTATTGTTTGACGAGATTTTATTATTGAACTTAATGCTCATACGTTTTAGGGCCCTACATTTTGATGATTTGAGATCAAATACATGCATAACAATATAATTGTAGGAGATTAGTCTAATACAATAAAATTCATATAGGATTATGAGATTGACAGATGATTAATTTTGTGAGTGGGATTTTAGGGGAAAACTCTAAATTACAGATTTTTCATAGAACTTAATGTAGTTAGGTTTCATCAAAATTGCATGACAATTGGGTTTTGGTTAATCAAATTAGGGTTTCATTGCATGACTATTGGGTGAATCTAATTTTGGAAAACTCTGTCATCATCAATAATAATTTTGTAGCTAATAAACTTTAAGGGATTTGAAAAAATTTAGCCATGTGAAAAATTAAAAACAGATGAAATCGATATTTTAGAGTTTTATAAAATTAGGATTTTTATCTATTAATTCCTATCTTTGATGTTTTCGTAATTTTAATATTTCTGCAATCATGATTTATTTTATCCAACTTAGATAGGGTAATTTAAAATTAGTAATACAAAATATTCTTATGGGAACGACACTTGCTTGCACTACACACAACACTCAATTAGGATTTACTTGCCAAAAATAGATCCATAATGTACCACAAGACACTTGATGAAAATCCACAAACGCCTCACGGTCCCTAATGACATGGTCTGCTATTCCTAAATCTATTATCCACATAGGATAAGAATCAGCCAGCAAAATAGTACTAGAGACGTATGTCATACTCAAAAGAAACGTTTTCAAGTGCTATCTTTTTCAGCTCGAAGCATTCACAAACGAAATAACCAAGAGTTTCACATTTGTAGCACTTCAGCTTACTCTTGTCTCATTTCTTTTTGAAACGTCTGTATCTATTCTTTTATGATCTATCTCCAGTCACTTTTTCTTTCTTACTTTTGTTCCAATTTCACTCACGTTTAGAGACTAAGGCTCTCTTAGAACTGGTCTCCGCAACAAAAATATTAGTTGTAGATCTTGCAACATTAAACCACTCATCCTCAAGCTCAATGTGGCGAGCATCATCCGAGAAAGTTTTCACACTATCATTGTGAGTCAAATTAACTTTCAAGTATTCCCCCTTGTCAAGAAAGGATCGGATCAAGGTTTAAGCTTTCTATTCATCTGAAAGGACATGACAGCTAACTTTAATTCACTTATCATGTTTGACATAACCCTCAAATGTTGTTTAACACTATGATCACATCATTTTTTGTAGGTATCAAACATGATGGTTAGTTGTCTAAGATGAGTCATATTAGTACCTTCGTATTTTTTCCTGAGGTAAACTCAAATATCATGAGCATTCACATAATGATCACACTGGGGTATCAAGTTGTCATCAATCACAAATTTTACCAGGATCGCTCGAACAGTGGAATCTATCATTTTTCATGCCTAGTTAGATCTTGATCTCTCCTATACTAAGCAGTATTGCCTACACCTCTGAGACATCTTGTTCTTCCAACACATACCAAATTTTATAGTGTCAAATCTCATAATTGTCGTCATTCAAATTGTCACCTATATTCAAGTCTGTAATAATGGATTTCGATGCTATAGTTTGGGTTTTAAGATGGTAGACACAAAATACTAATACTTATATCATACACACAATTTTATACTTCAAAATTAACATTTATAACATGTCAATATTAGATATAGAATCGAAAATTCACTAAGTTTACAATTATCATCTATAGTCTTAATATATCACCATTACAAATTTAATTTAAAAATTACAAAATTCAATAGAATTTAGATAAGAATTACTCAAATTTTTTCAGTTAAAAAAACTCTCATTTATACAAAGTATTTAAATAATATTATAATTTTATATGAGAATTATTTAAATTCTACCAATCTAAAATTTCTATTTAAATACATAGATGAGAATTAATCAAATTCTAGATGAGAATTAATCAAATTCTACCAACCCAAAATTTTTATTTAAAGGACCCTAGTTTTCTTTTGCATACTTGGTCATATGAAAAATAATAAATATTGTCAATCATATTCTCAATAGAAATTTTATATTAAAAACTTAAAAGTTCTACTGGTACATGATTACGATTCAAACAAACAACCATAGTGTGCAAAAGAAAATATGCAAATTCATTATTTTAGTTCAAAACGTATCCATTTGGGTAATCATATTCACCATTCATTTGGATAGTCTATCATTAAAAGAAAATCTCCTTATACCACATAGACCGGAGCTATTTATACTTTGGAATAGCTTTTTTCTTTATATTTCTATTAATATTGGCTTCACATCGTCAAGATTTATATTCCTTCTCTCCGCAATCATCTCGTCAACCATACTAATCCAATAAAGAGTCAAAAAATCTCTAAAAATGTATGTGTCATCCCCAAAAAGAATAACCTAATTTTAGAAGCTCCAAACGTTTTCCTTCGATGATCTCCAAATGATCTGACAAAGCATGAGATCAATCCATCTCATAAGTCAACATTTAACTCGACTTCATCATACACTTTGGATTTCTTAATATATTAACTCTCACTCGGAGAGCTACAATATTGTGTCGAGGAGTATTAATTGTTCAGTTTGATTCGGTTTAGTGGTCAAACCGAATCAAATTGAAAACTAAAATTTAAATAAAAAATTAATTTAAAAATCAAACCGAATTTAATTTGATTTAAACCAAACCAAACAAAAAAAATTAAGTTTAGTTGAGTTTACAATGGTGCTAATTTTTCCCTAGATTTGTAAGCATTAGAAAAGCATTTGGGACGATCACGGTAGATCTGCCTAATGCTTTAAATTATAATAAATCTCAACCACAAAATGAGACCCAGCTCACTCAGCCTCATCTCACGGCTGATTTGGCGGTAGACATAGGGGGGGTCGGTTCGTCAGAGAATGTCCATCTCGCGGTGGATCTGGCGGCAAAAATCAAGATCGAAATCTCCATTAACAGAAGAGAGGAGAGACAGAGATCAAAGAGATCGAACAAGGGAAATGACGATTAAATAGGGGAAACTCCAACCGGCAACTGGCAATGGAATCGAGGTCAGTTAGTGTCATCTTCAACCGAAAATTCAATGGCAGTTAGAGAAGATGGTGAATTGGCGATGTTGGTGACAGCTAACTAGTGGCTGGGAATTGAAGAGGCGAAGAGAGATTGCACTGTCGAGGAGGAGAAGAGAGAGTTGGCACCCTCACCGATCGCCTATCACCTTAGTGGAGAAGAGAGAGAGAATGACAGGGATAAGCTTCGACACTTCATGTTACGGGAGAGAGAGTGAGAGCGTGAGAGACTTTTTGGTTCATCTCCACATCGTAATGCTTTTTCTTGGTTTTTAAACCAAGAGTTGCTAGACCTGGAATGTTTTTCTTGGTTCAATTCAACTCAACCGAACCGTTTCATTTTTTACTAAATCAAAACCGAATAAAAAAAATTTCGGTATTGTTTGATCTAAACTGATTTTATTTTACTTAAAAAAATTGAACCAAAGTGAAAATTTTTATTTGGTTCAATTCAGGTTGTTGGTTTAACTCAAACACCGACAGACCTAATTACATCCGAATATTACCATACCCTAGAAAATAGTAACAATATTAGATCGCGTACACAGTCAACCATAATGTTATAATAAATTTTAAACTATTTATTTTAAGAATATCTGCTCAAATTTAAAATAATTTTATATTAGAAAAACTAATTTTTAAATATAAATAAATGAGCAAAAATACAAAGAAAAAATATATGCCAAAAAAAAAAAAATTTCCACCGGTATAGTCAAAATTAAGAAAATAATTTTTTAGATTTATACAAAAATTTTCAGAATTTTTCTGGTACTAAAAATATTTTTTCTATAATTTTAAATAATTTATAAGTTTAAAAATAAATAAAAATTATTTTTTGACTCCGAAAAATAAATTAAAAATCATAGAAAAATATGGAGAGAATAAGAAATTATTTTGTGAAAATTCCTATCAAAACGGGCACTACACGTGCCCCCATGCATTGCCAGAAGGGGCTGTCCAGTTTGGACATGCGCCTACTCTCCTTGGTCGACACATGCATGCCATGCGCCACCTTCCTAGTGATGACCAGTTTTGAAATTTTGGTAACCCTCAATACTTTTGACTTCAATGGTAGTCTTGATTTTCAAATCAGACATCTATAGCCTAGGATGTGAGCTACATGTGCCTCCATCGAGAGTGGGATTGGCTTTCAGGGCACTGTTCATATTCTCCAATTTTTGATTATTTTCTTGTATTTTAGCTCATTTTCAAATGACCATATGTCTCCCAATTTTTAATTATTTTTTGCATTCTTTCTATGGTTGAAAAATATTTTTCGAGAGAATTCTAACCATATAAAAATTAAAATATGAAACACAGTATTCTAAAAGATATAAATACATAAAGTTTTAGCTAGGGCTTGAAATATCTCAAAATATATCCTATGAATGCATGCCAAATTGTACAGATTTAATTCTCATGGAATATGCATGCTACTATGTACAATTTAAAGCATTTCGTCATGCTGCTTGTCAAATGTCATTAACAAACCATAAACATTTATTGGGTTATTTCCCTAAATGGAGTTTTTTTTAAACAAAATTCCTCAAATAGTGTGATTTTTTTAGAGGTTCCCAAACTAGTGAAGTCGCGATTCCCAATCGCGACTTCACCTTTTTTTTTTTTTTTTTTTTACGACTATTAAAAAAAAAGTGAAAAAATTTGAAAACGAGATCGGCAATTGCGCTTTTTGAAAGCGCAATTGCCAATCTCGCTTTCAGCGAGATTGGCACTTGTGTTTGTGTTTTGTTTTTTTTTTTTACTTTAAAATAAAAATAAAAATATTATTATTATTATTAAAACATATAAATATTAATAAAAAATTTTATTAATTAAAAATTTTTATTAATTTCATTTTTAATTTTTGAAAAAATTTAAAATTAATAAAATTTAATTATTAACAAATTAAAAAAAATTAATTAAAAAAATTTTTTTATTAATATTTATATGTTTTAATAATAATAATAATAATAATAATAATAATAATAATATTTTTATTTTTATTTTAAAGTAAAAAAAAAAAAAAAAAAACCTGAGATGTCTGTGCCAATCTCGCTGAAAGCGAGATTGGCAATTGCGCTTTCAGAAAGCGCAATTGCCAATCTCGTTTTCAATTTTATTTTTTTTTTAGCAGTCGTAAAAAAAAATTAAAAAAAAAAAAGGTGAAGTTGCGATTGGAAATCGCGACTTCACTAGTTTGGGAATTCCCAAAAAATCACACTATTTGAGGAATTTTGTTTAAAAAAAAACCTCATTTTGGGAAATAACCCAACATTTATTAGTGACATTTTTCATTTTTAATATGCAAGAGAGGCAGGAAACAACCATGTATGGCTCTGATACCAAATTGGTTTTAAAAACATACCGACAAATAAAATTCTCATGCATAAAATTTTTGGATCTAATTTGAATTAAAATCATTTATCTCTTTCAATGATTGAGTATTCTATGTGTAGAAGATGTCACAAAATTGAATCACTTTTCTTTGTTCACAATCGAAATACCTTGGTGGAGAAATGATCATCCCTTTTCTAAGACCCTCTCTTTATTCGTTGAATGTGACAAGTTCTCTCACACCTTTCTCAAACACAAAAATGCCTTCCCTTTTTCACTTACTCAAAAAGTGCCTCTTCCCTTTTCTTTTGTTCACCTATATTCAAAGAAATGGAAGTTATGGGAGTTAAAGAGAGAAGGTACTAGAGAGATGGATGGGAGGTTGAGAGGAGGTTTCCCAAAAAACCACTCCCCCTCTTTTATCTCCTTATTTAAATTTGTTTGAGTCAGGTCTATCCACATAAGCGGACCCATGTCCATTTCTCAACATATTGAATACTCAATGGGTTCATTTAAGCAATCAAACTTTGCATTAGCAATTGAAAAGCCTAGAGCCCAGAAAAATATGTCTTCCATGCCCATAAGTGAATATTAAAGCATGGAGTTTCCCTGGGAGAGTGACTTCTGGAACACAAATTTCAAAGGAATCGAGAATGAGGTTGAAAGAACAAAAGTGGTTTGATGTTCCTGACCAATAAGTCAAACCCAAAATTGAAGGCATTCATACTTCGTTTGGATTGATGTAATAGAAGGATGAAATCAAGTGTGCTTACAAACAACTGTGAATTTGGTCAAATTTGGTGGCGAATGAGTTTGATGAAGGTTTAGTGAAATTCCATAATTAAATATATTTATTCTTAAAATATTAAAAAAAATGAATCATAGGAATGTTTTTATCAATATTGAAAACAAGGGGACAGGTTGCTGTTTTTTTTTTTTTCCCATTAATCACCGGTATCCAGAAACTCGACTAATCTAGTTCAAGCAATTAATGATCTAATTAAAGAGTTAATTCTTTCGATGTCTATTTTTTCATTATCAAGAGTTAAATTCGATATTTTGATTAAAAAAATTTAATATTTTATTATTAAGTTAGTTGTGGCAACTACAAAAGGATAAATTGTCCTTTTTTGGGCTAAATAATTAATTAATTAATTAATTAAGAAAATTAAAATCTAACCCTAAAATCTCTTTGTTTTTTTCTCTCCCCAAACATGAAATGATAATTTTTTGAAGACTGAAGTTGAATTGGAAGAAAGCTTTTTGATCCATTTCATTCTCTCTCTCTCTCCCCCCCACCCCCTTCTGAAATTACTTGTTGAAAAGCCGGTGGTGTGTGGATCTCGATTCACATTGGTCTGCCCCCGGTTAATTGTTTTCTATCAAACAAAAGAGCTTGTGGGAGATAGATGGTGGTGCTTTTAATGCTAGAGATAATTACATGTCAAGTCCTTAAACTTTACCTCAAATTCACAAATTAGTCCCCGAACTTTAAAACATTACTATTTAGTCCCCTAATTTCAAAAAGCGGCACTTGTTAGTCCCTCCGTTAGTAACGGCACCTACCTGGACGTTAAGTGCTTACATGTATCCAAGTGGCTGACTACGTGGAGTGAATGTGGCACCAAATACTAACATGTCTAATAACACGTCAGAAATCTACTGATGTGGCTACAGTGTTGCTGACGTGGCAAGCTACATCAGCCACTCTTGAAGACTTTTCCCTTTTTTTGGCACCATTATTCCCTCCATAAAGGTGTTAGTTTCTTAGGAAAAGAAAAAAAATTCATAATATAGAATGAGGGAGTAGGCGAAAAATTGGTTTTTGAGAGAGACAGAGAGCATTCGTGCAAGATCAAAGGCAAAGAGGGTTAGGGTTTGGCTAAGATTCAAAGGTATCGGTTAAGGTTTGGGTTTTGGGCCAATATTCGTGCACTATCAAAACGAAGGAGAGTTAGGGTTTGGTCTGTGTCGGTCTCATCTTTCTGCTTGCAAAGCAACGGTCGTAGAATGTCATCAAGCACGGTAGAAGGTTCACTGAAGTGCAGATGCAACCTCGATACTATTGTGGTGACTTCATGGTCAGAATGAAATCCAAGCCGCAAGTTCTATGGTTGCCCTAAATTTTGGGTATGTCGATTCGTTTTTACGGACTGAATTTTTTAGGTATGGTTGCCCTAAATATGTCGAATCTTAATGCTTTTGCAGGAAGGAAATGCTTGTAATTTTTTTGAATGGCATGATCCACCATTCTGCCCAAGAGCAGTTGAAGTCATTCATGAACTGAAAAGAAAAGTGGATGAGCTAAAAATTATGCGCAACACTGTTGTAACTGATTGGAGTTTGAGAATGCAGGATGCAAGAAACACGATCGAGAGGCTGAAGGAAGAGAACAATCGTTTGTTGCGTTATGTTCAAGAGCTGGAGGACATGAATTTGTCAATGAAACAAGAAATTTCGCAGCTGCAGGAGATGAAGGAGAAGAAAGTTAAACCCTTTTGCAAAGATTTCATGCATGTCACCATCATATTATCATTTGGAGTTCTGATTTTGGGACTTTTGTATAAAATTGGGTAGGATATGTGTTTATTAAAAATGTTGCAGTTATGGTTTTTTTTCACTCTTTTTTGGGTAGGATAAGGGTTTATAGTTTTTTGGGGGAGAAAACTATGTAATGCTAGGAATCCTATATGTAATATCATGCTTTTTGAGCAATGAAAGGGTAGTTGTTTTAAAAACAAACACTCTGCATTCAAAGGTTGTAAGAGGAATTCAAATTGCCTCACTAATTAGAGGTAAGAGTGTAATGAAATCTGGATGTATGAAATATGGATGTTTAGAATTTAAGAAACCTAGATGTGAAGAGCATAATATTGCTTTTAAACAGCCAATTGATAATATGAAAAGATTTTCTGCACGTTCAAACAAAGGCTGTAAGCATTCTATATTCAAAGGCTGTAAGCATTCTACATTGGCATAAATCATCACATTCAAGCATGATATTGCTTTCAAAGGTCGTAACCATTCTGCATTGAAAGGCTCTCAAATTTGAGCATAAGTTCAAATATTGTATTCTACATTCTGAATGAATCACATTCAAGTTACACATTCTGAGATTTAAAGGTACCACAAGTTCAAAACACAAGTTTATAAGACATTGAATGGGGTAGCATAATACATCACATAAACAAAGGCTGATTGAATCCAGGTCTGAGATTCAAAGGTACTACAAGTTCAAAACAAAGGCTCTCACATTTGGTCTTGTTAACAACACAGATTTATATAAAAGACCAAATCATAATCACAAGTTTTGGGTAGCATAATACATCACATTTGGTCTTGTTCACAACACAGGTTTATAAAAAAGACCAAATCATAAACACAAGTTTTGTTTACAAGATATCATTGTTCAAATTACAAGTTCATAAAATACAGGTCTGATTGAATCCAAATCATTGCTGAGATGAAGGTGGCTGGGAACTTTGGGATGCACCTTGTGAACCTTGGCCCTGCAAGTAATTGCATGGATTAGTTCTCCATCAGCCAAATAGTACTACAAACATAATATGGATCCAAATTCAATCACCAACCTTATCTGCATAGGAGCCGCAAGATCTCTTGTTAGGTCCTGGTTGCTTGCAAAGAGTGCACTTGATAATGGTTCCAACTCTAGACATTGAATGGGGATTTTTTGGTGGGATCTCAGTTTGATCCTTTCTCTATTTTTTTGCTAGCCTTCCCGTTTTTCTCTTGTAATTGGGAGGTAACAAGTTTGGGAGTTGGCATTTATCCCAAATATTTGGTCCATTACAGGGATACATAATCGGTGCATAGCACTCCGCATAACAGGTTAGACTATAACAATTAGACACATATTTCTCTAGTTTCTCTCTATAGATAAACATGCAACTAATAGCATGGTCACAAGGAATGCCATATAACTCCCATGCCCTATAACTGCAGCTCCTATTATCCAAATCAACAATGAACTTATTGAAAAATGATGTGACCTCATAAATCGCACCACCCGCTAAGGTTGGAAACCAATGTCTACTTAGCCTCTTTTCCTTTTCAAGTTTCCTTTGAATAGCGGGACAAATATCACCTTGGAAAGATAATATTTTGCTCCTATTTTCAGAAAATTTGGACATCAAACCAGACCTAATGACCTCTAGCAAACTGATCACTAGCATGTCTCGTGCAACCAAAATTTTTGCATTGAATGATTCACAAACATTGTTAACAAATAAGTCATACTTACTGAACTTAGAAAATGCATACCGTGTCCATGTTTGGGGAGACTTCTCCATCAGCCAAGAATAAGCAGCAGGATCTGAGATTTGAATTTCTCTCATTACTCGAATGAACTCAACCTCATATGTAGCCCTCGCAGCAGCATAGAATCGGTTTTTCAACTCCAATTCCTTGAATTTCTTGTGTTAGGTTGTTGTACAGATGTCGAACATATATTCTATGTTCAGATTGTGGAGACAATGTTGAAATGGCATTAATTAGTCCCTGCACACAAAGATATACATGTTAAAACAATAGCACTACAAGAACAACTGTAGGAAATGACATTAATTAGTCCCTAATGGTCCAGTTTGATACCTTCTATTGGTCAGACATAAAAGTCCATTTCTTATCTTCTCCAATATCCCCAAGTAAGTGCTGTAGGAACCACTTCCAAGAATCTATGTCCTCCAACTCCATAATTGCAAAAGCTAGTGAAAATATTCTATCATTTGGGTCTTTTCCAACTGCAACCAGCAACTGCCCTCCAAACCTTGATTTTAGAAAACATCCATCCAATCCAATAAATGACCTACAAGCTACCAAAAATCCCCTCTTACAAGCATCCTGGCAAATGTACAATCTTTTGAAGATTGGAGTTAGAGGGTACTGGATGGATAAGGGATGCTCTTCAACGCATGATAGATAACTCTCTATTTTACAGGTACTTCCCTTGTTTGTTCTCAAAATCTCTTCAAAATATGGTCTCAGCATGAAGAATTGCTCTTTATTCTTGCCTTCCGCAAGTTCTTCAGCCAAAAGTCTAGCTCTCTAAGCCTTCATTCTTCCACAACTGACCATAAATTTCTCTTTTGTCTTTTGCTGAAGAGTACGCACTTTTATGTTAGGATCACTTTGGACACTCTTAACCTATTTCCCCGCAAGCCACTTAGCTGATGCATGCTTGTTATTCCAACTTCTAGGACAGCTGTGTTCAGGGTTATATGTCACTTCCATTGTTGTCTTTTCATGACCTTGAATTCTTTTTGCATACACCAACCAATCACAACCCTCAATACATTTAACTCTCATTCTCTCCTTGTTATTTTTTACAAATCTGATATTCCTTCCACTGTAGACAGCATAATCCTTCACAACATCTTTAAAAAATTTCAGACTTTCATAAATTTGGCCCTGCTTAAATTTAATAAATTTTGGGTTGTAATCTGTCTTGAACTCCTCATATCTACATCTTTTTCTAACAATGTCTTCATCATCATTGTCATCCTCTCTCATTGTGTATTCTAACTCCTCCTCCTCCTCCTCATCTACCTCATTCCAATTAGAGAAATTAACATTTCTGAAGTTTCGCTCTTCTTCTGATTCTAGAATGACCTCTTCATCACCTGTATTGGTCTCTTCACCCTCTATAGGATTATCAGTAGACATTGACTCCTCCCTTTCTTCTTTTGAACTCTCATCATCACATTGTTCAGAATCACTATCACTACTTACCAAAATCTCAGTACTCAAGCCCTCATTTTCCCCAATGTCTTTATCACTTTCGATGAATAAATCAACCTCATTTTCTAACACATGCATTATCAACACCATGTTCTATATAAAAATGCACTTCCTTATCTTTCTTTCTTTCATCCAAATAACATAACAATGCAGAATCAGTCAATATTGGGCTGAAACCATTTCCAGGCAAAGGTATCCATGACCTTACATAGTTTTTATAACCTAACTCTGCTGCCATGTGCCCTAATTCAAATATTGACATTTTATCCTTATCACAATTATCAAAATATGTCAATTCACCACCTTCGTAACTATTTGTTCCTAGAAATTTACCCCCATGATGGAATGCAGCAGTGAATTTGGAAGAATCCATATCTGAATGAGGGAAAAATTCTAAAAATGCTAAGACATTGTACACACAGCATTTAAACAATCACAACATAACATAGTGAACATACTTAAACATCAATATTGAAATTAAAGAAACATGACATAGATCAAATTATAGCAATACAAATTATAGCAATAATTAACACAAGATAATACAAATCTATAACACTAAATTGATAATTTTACAGAAACCCTAATTTTAACCCTTAATTTAAAACCCTAATTTTTTCCCCAAATCCTAATTTTGAACGAACCCAAATTTTACAAATCTTCAATCAATATTAACACAGTATAATACAATACAGATTCAATTAACAAAAATTGCACATTTAAAAACATTTTATTGATAATTTTAAAGAAACCCTAATTTTTAAAACCTTAATTTGAACCCCCTAATTTTAAACGAATCTTAATTTTTCAGATCTTATAACAATACAGAATCAATCACATTTTATTAACGAATTTAAAGAAACCAATTTTTTTTTAAACCCTAATTTTTTCGAAACCCTAATTTTTAAGAAAACCCTAATTTTTTCAACACTCTAATTTTAAACTAAGTTCAGTAAACATTGAAATTACTGAAATAATAAAACAAAATTTAGATTTACATACCTTATAAGGACCCACTGTGAAGAATACGACGATCGCGAACCAACAATCTGGGACCAGAAGTCAAATTTTTTTAAGGAAACCAAAAACTTTGTCAAGACCCACTTTCAACTATCGTTTTCCCCTCAAATACAGTAAATAAATCCCTGACCTTCAGATCTGGTACACCATTGTAGATCTTTACTTTCTCTCTAAAAAAGGACGACTACCATTCGCTTTCTCTCTTCAGTCCATCATTTTTTTTTACTCATCCCATCGTTATAACTTTAACAGTGGCTGATGTGGCTTGCCACGTCAGCAACACTGTAGCCACATCAGCAGATTTCTGACGTGTCATTAGACATGTCAGCATTTGGTGCCACATTCACTCCACGTAGTCTGCCACTTGGATACACGTAAGCACTTAACGTCCAGATAGGTGTTGTTACTAACGGATGGACTAACAAGTGCTGTTTTTTGAAGTTCAGGGACTAAATCATAGCGTTTTGAAATTCAGGGACTAATTTATAAATTTGAGGTAAAGTTCAAGGACTTGACATGTAATTATCTCTTTAATGCTAATTCAAATTGAGATTTAACATTGGGTTTGATGATTTTAATCCTAATTAGGAACTACTTATTAGAAAGCTAGTTATTAGTGGATTCACATTGGTGTTTTTATTAGCCAAGTTTATATCGTTTTTCTTCATTTTTATTTTGCAAAATGATATATTTTATAATTTAATTCATAATTACAATGATAATTTATTTTATTATGAGTAAACATCACATGATACTAAATTCTTTTGGATCGAGTAATCAGGATCGGACACTAATTAATTATTATGAGTAAAAGTTATTATCTTTATATAGTTTATTACTCATTTTAAAATAATATCTCATCAGTTATTAGAATGGAAGAACATTAGCCATGGAAACCACGAACAATATTGTATTATTTCATATTTAATTCCATGCAAAACAAAATACTTTTCTTTTTCTTCAGATAATGATTCGTTTGATCGCATATTTTAAAAAGGTTGGGGCAGTAATATGCTGACTTGGAAAAAGCAAACATAAGAAGTATAAATATAAAAGTTTTAATGATTTTTTTTTACTTTTTCTCTAAGGCTGATAATTTAAATTTAATTATCACATGCATGGAATATGTAAATACATATATATTGATATAAACCACTAATATCTAATAATCATATTGGATCCAACTAAATCCGATTTGACCTTGTTGGATGTGGGTTTCGACTCCACAAATCCGATTCCTTGTAATTCGAACGGGTGCTCAATGAGGAAGTTTGAAACATGCAAAAGACTACCGGAGGGTATTTCAGCGGGGGAGGTTCTGACGCTCAAATTAGAAGAGTGATTTTCAAAATGATAAATAGACTGAGAAAAAAGGAGAACGGATCTCCCAATGATCTCGTGTGTCCTGTGCTGAGTTAGAGGACTTACCTAGTTTGATACTTCGAAAGATTTTGTACAGCGTCCCTCTCAAAGCCATATCATCGTGGGGCGTTGCAAACCCTAGTTTCCTTATGGAGTGATCTAGGGATTCCGAATCTATAAGTGTTAAAGATTCGATATTGTTGTTACTTAGGAAATTGAGTTATACAGGGAGATTCTTTCTTTTATCGATTAGATCTTCTAGGTTTCCTCCCTTATGTATGAAATATGTTTCGTATTGCAATAGAAAACTCAATCAAGGAAAAATTCAGTTTGAGTATTACCAGTTGAGAATAGGAAAATTCGATTCCTTTAGTATTCGGCTGTCGTTGATTGGATATTAAGGACAGGTATTCAGTCTCACCGAATGTATCTACTCGTCGATCGTGCTGCCTAAGTCAAAGTGTTTTATGATCGAAAGGACTAAGCCCTTTGAGACCATGTGTGCTTCTTCAGGTATTGGCGCCCGAATACTGTATTAGTGTATTTGGATTATATCTCATCATTTATCCCTAACTCATGGTATCGATTTGCGAGGAAGGCACCATGAGTGAAGTTTGCTTCTCGTCCAATTAGAGAGGCATGAAAGCAGGCAACACGTGTCTCCTGAGGTCATTCGAGTCACCCTCAATTGATACGAAATTAAAGTGGATGGAATATGAATCCAATTTTTAATTCGACCGTTTTGTCCTTCCTTGGCATTAGGACGTTCCATCTTCAATTTGAATTTAATGTAGCACAGGGAGGTGAGGCGGCATGTACTCCTTTTAATTCGCATGCGTTTCGTAGAGGTGTTTCAATTGCCCTAAGATTTTAAAGGAATCTTTTCGTGCCTATAAATAGAGACTGTGGGACTTCATGGTACTTCAACAAATTTTTTCTTACAGTTGAGGGCCTTTTTCTTGTGAAAGTTATCTGCTATGAGAGGTTTTTAAAAAGGCACTCTGGCTTGGCTAAGTAGTCTAGTATGTGTTGCTACTGTTGCTATGAGATCTCGTCAAGAGTAGAGACTATTGGTATAAGGGCTCGTCATGCAATTCGCTATCCAAATGTCGCGATGGGCGTTATCGACGTTCCCATCAAGGTCCCTGAATCAGATATAAGAAAAGAGTCTCCTTTCGAGTCGTGAGGGGGTGTAACGGTTGCATACAGGGAGCTAGAAAGTTTAATGATATCGTACTGCATCCTCAGGCTCCCTTCCTGATCGGCTCGCCCCCATTTTAGCAGTTCTTCTGTGCTAGTTGGGCTGTAGATTGTCGTGCGTGAATTCCATTCGCGACTTCCATGGTCCTCGGTGCTTAGGATTGCCGTTTTGCTTTTCATTGTTCTTCTTTTTACTATTTTTGTACTCTCCAATGTTATTAAACAATAGAGACGATATAGCCATTTGTTAGAGTAATCGATCCGACCAAGGGACTTGGAAAGTGTATTTGCTCATGTAATCAAACATGTATTTGTCATAATAAGAAAGACTTATTCCACTTACTTATCCTCTACTGTGTCTGGTGAAATTATTTTCACATGTCGAAGCGCTTATGTGGTCAACTGCTCGTATGAATGATGTCGGGTGTTGTACTCATATTAAGAATATGTTGCATCCATCTATTGTCATGAACTTAGTCGATGACGCTGGTTTTTTTTATTGAAGTTCACACAAGAGATTGAATCCTCTCTCTAGGACGGGGCGACTAATGTCCTTCAAGGGTGTAGGTGCTTTCGGTAGGACAGGGCGACTAAGACTCATTCAGGGAGATAGGTCCCTTTGATAGGACGGGGCGATTGAGGCCCTTCGGGGAGATAAATCCCTACTACGATGGGACGGGGCGACTGAGACCCCTCAGGGAGATAGATCCCTACGATAGGATGGGACAACTGAGACCCTTCAGGGAGATAGATCTCTATGATAGGATGAGACAACTGAGACCCCTAAAACGGAAACGTTAGGAGTCGAATGGATAGAACTATCGAAAGGAGAATCATGAAGGAGATACTCGATAGGAGGTACCTCTGCTGAAAGAGAAATGAGGTGGTTCACTGATAGTAAATTCACAGGTTCTCTGCGTTCCAAGTTCTAGGTATGGCCAATCCATCTAAATTGTTAAGGTGATAAACCCCCGGGGGAACCACAGAGCATATTTGATAAAGGCCTTCCCAATTGGGAGCTAGTTTGCCCCTGGATTGGAGTTGACTGGTGGCATCCACTTTTCTCAGTACTAGGTCATTTGGTTTGAACGTTCGGTTTTTGACTCATCGGTCGTAGTATCGTGCCATCTATTACTGATACGTAGCCATTTGGGCGGATGTGGATTCCCGTAATTCAGGGAGCAGGTCTAGGTGTCCATGTACAGTTGATTCGTTCATTTCGGAATCATACTGGGTTACGCGAAGGGAGGGGATCCCGATCTCCACTGGTATAATAGCTTCGCTTCCGTATGTCAGGCTGAACGGAGTCTCTCCAGTTGCTCTTCTAGATGTGGTGCAGTACGACCAGAGGATGCTATAGAGTTCGTCTACCCATCGTCCTTTGGCTTCATCAACATTGTCTTTAGCCCTTGGAGAATCGTTTTATTGGTTATTTTTGTGAGTCTATTTGTTTGTGGATGGGGAACCAATGAGAACCAATGATTGATTTCTAGCTTTGCACAGAACTCTCGAAAGTTAGTATTACAAATTGTTTTCCATTTTTCATGATAAGGACATGAGGTATACCGAACCGAGTGATGATATGTGTCCATACGAATTGTTGGGCCTTAGTTGTTGTTATGTGGGCCAGAGGTTCGACCTCTACCTACTTAGTAAAGTAGTCGATGGCTACTATGAGGAACTTTCTCTATCCGGTAGTCGGCGAGAATGGCCCAAGAATATCCATTCCTCACTGAGCGAACGGCCACAGTCCGATGAGGGGGCTAAGCTCAATAGAAGGTGTTCTGGAACCAAGGAGAATCGTTAGCACTTGTCGCATTTTTTGACATAATCGTTCGATTCGTTCCTCATGATCGGCCAGTAGTACCCTTGTCATAAAACTATATATATTAAATTCTGAGCCCCCAAGTGGCTACCACATATCCCTTCATGGATCTTCCGTAGAACATAGCTCCCCTTTTCTGGGGTTAGACATCTCAAATACGGATGAGTGAAAGATTTTCGATATAGCTTTCCATCGATGATCGCGTAGTGAGTGGCCTTTCGCTTTAACTTAGCTGCTTCTAGTGGTAAGTCAAGCAATCGATTGTCTCTCTAAGTATACTTCGATCGGGTCTTTCCAACTAAGAGGTTGGTCCGCTGCCACGACCCTTTCGGGTTCATCATTGCTGGGGTACGGTAAACTTTCAATATAGATTGTTAAGCTAGAAACGACCAAATCTAAACTGGCTAACTTAGAGAGTGTATCAGCTCTCGCATTTTTTGAATAAGGGATTTGTTAGATGTCGATCCTTTCTAGCCTTTCCATCATTTCGCACAGTTTACTTAGGTATTTGGCAATAGTTAGGTCGTTTGTCTCATAAATCCCTTCAATCTGCTTGACCACTAATTGGCTATCAGTGAATACCCAAGCACTTCGGGCTCCCATGTTTGCTGCAATTCGGAGTCCTGTCAGTAAGGTTTCGTATTCTGCCTGGTTGTTAGTCGCCCTAAAGTTGAAACGGAGGACATATTCTGCTTTGAAGTTGTCCGAGCCCGTTAGTATGAGCCCGATGCCACTACCCGAAAAATTCAAGGACCCATCAACATATATGATCTATTCTGGCAACGACCATTCGTTATGATCTTTCGTGGGTTTAGACGTAACCATGACTAGAAGAGTATACTCGAGGATGAAGTCGGCCTTTGATCGCCAGTCGAGGCTGGTATTAGATGTCAAATTCGCCCAATTCGACACTCCATTTAATTAGACGACCAGATGTGTCTCTCTTCTGGAAGTTTTGGTTCAATGGCTAATCGGTGAGTACCAGAGTAGTGTGGGCTTGGAAGTACAATCGAAATCATCTGATCGAAATAACCAGTGCATATGCTACCTTTTCGATCGATCGATAATAAATCCCAGCTTCCTTAAGTATCCGACTGATGTAATAGATGAGCTTCTGAACAGTTGAATCATGTCTTATAAGGACAGAGCAAAGTGCCTAATTGGAAGTAGAGAGATAAAGATAGAGTTTCTCAATGAGAATCGATCGAGAAAGCAACAGAGGAGTCATAAGATACTCTTTGAGCAGTTCGAAGGCCGTTTGGTACTCAGGTATCTATGCGAATCGTTGGGATCTCTTCAAAGCATAGAAAATGAGTTTGTACTTCTCTCCAACTTTTGATATGAATCAATTTAGAGTAGCTATCCAACCAGTGAGATGCTACATCTCCTTCAATATTTGGGGCAGTATGTGCAAGATAGCTTATATCTTTTTAGGGTTTGCCTCAATCCCGCGGTTAGTGATCATAAAACCCAAGAATTTGCCCAACGAGATTCCAAACGTGCACTTGGCAGGATTCAGTTGCATGTTATAGCGCTCGAGTATCTGAAAGGTTTCCTCAAGGTCAACAGCATGATTTTCGGCGTTAGTGCTTTTTACAAGCATGTCATCCACATATGCTTCTACATTATGACCAAACTAATCTTTTAAGATTTTGTTAACCAGTCATTGGAAGGTCGCCCCAACATTTTTTAGATTGAAGGGTATGACTCAATCGTAGTATGTACCGAACTCAGTAATGAAGTTTGCTTTATCTTCGTCCTCAGGTACCATTCATATCTAATTGTACCCTGAGTAGGCATCTATGAAACTCAAGAGTTGGTGGTCTGAAGAGTTGTCCACCAATTGTTGATATTCGGGAGAAGGTAGCTGTCCTTTGGGAATGCTTTGTTGAGATCCATGAAATCCACGCACATTCTCCATTTACTATTGTTTTTTTTTTTCACTAAGACTATGTTGGTTAGCCATTCGGGATATTTGACTTCACGGATAAACTCAGTAGTTAGTAACTTTTGGATCTCTTCTTGAATGGCTTATTGGAGTTCAAGGGCGAATACACTTTTCTTCTATTTGACCGGCTTGTAGTCGGGGTTTACTGTTAATTTGTGAATAATGACAGATGGATCGATGCAAGGGATGTCCTCAAAGGACCAAGCGAAAACATTGGAGTACTGTTGTAGGCAACTAACAATAGCATCTTATAGGGGCATAGACAGAGTAGCCCCGATCCGAACAATCTGATTAGGGTCGTTCGTCAGAGAAATCTCGATCACCTCTTCTCCTGGTTCTGGTTTGCTCATTAGTTCGATGTTACCCCTAAGTTATAGGGTATCGATAAGAAAGTTCTCTCACCCATCTCGTTCAGCGAAGAAGGTATAGGGATCGGGATCACTATGAATAGTTACGATCCTTTCCAATATTCTGAACTTCATCTTTATGTGCCGAGTGTTGGGTAAGGCTTCCAATTCTTCCAGACTTGGTCGACAAAGGATGACATTGTATGGTGAAAATAGTTTTACCACATGAAAAGTAGTCTTAACAGTTACATGGTTAGGGGGAGTCCCTAAAGTTACAGCGAGTGGAATGATCCCCTTTGGATAAATGTATTTATCAGATAATCCCTTGAGGGATCCGATTGGGGGTTAAAGGTATGAAGAGTTGAAACTCATTCGATTGAGAGCATCCCAAGTAAAGATGTCGCAATCTATGCTTTGATCGATGAGAACCCTTTCACTTATGAGACTCTATTTTGATAGTAACAACTATGGGATAAATGTGTTTATACATATGATGTTCATACTGAACAGATGTTTGTAATAAAGGCAACTTTTCTTTGGACCATTAATGACTTTCCAACTTATAATATGTTATCAGGATGGAGTACCGTCTGGATTTTAGGATGTCCGATATGTATGGAGAGATCAAAGCCATTCAGATTAAAACATGGCAGAAAGGCGAGTTATTTTGATTGCAATAAACAATTTTACTGCTAAATCAAAGATTCAGAAAAAATAAATAAGAGTTCACTAAGAGTAAAATTGAAAGAACACCTCCTTCGATGTGATTAACCAGTGAACAAATTTGTTATAGAGTACTTAACTTTCCATCTGTTATTGAAGATCTATATGGTACAACATATGGCTATGGAAATGTGCATAAATGGATTAAACAAAGTATATTTTGGGACCTACCATATTGAAAAACTTATCTGATTCATCACAATCTCGATGTGAAGCATATCAAGAAAAATATTTTTTATAATGTAATAAATATTGTGATGGATGTCACGGAAAAAACGAAAGACAACATGAATGCAAGAAAAGATATGCGACTTCTTTGTAAAAGACCCACACTTGATGTCGATGAAAGTAGTAGGGGACCAAAACCGAAAACAGTTTATATATTGAATAAAAATCAGAGACGAACTATTTGTGAATGGTTGAAATCATTGAAGTTTCCTTATGGCTATACCTCAAATCTTGGGAGATGTGTCGATTTGAAAGAATGTAAATTTATTAGTTTGAAGAGTCATGATTATCACATTTTTATGGAAAGATTAATTCATATTACTTTCAAGGAACTCTTACCAAATTTTGTATGGGACACCATTACAGAGTCAAACATTTTCTTTCGTGAGATTTGTTCGACAGTGTTGAGACAATCACATATGGAGAAGTTAGAGAGAGATATTCCTATCATTTTGTGTAACCTAGAAAGGATATTTCCTCCGCCATTTTTTGATTTCATGGAACATCTTTTGGTTCATTTGCCATATGAGGCCAAAGTTATAGGTCCCGTCCAATTTCGATGGACGTATCTGTTTGAAAAGTCAATTTTTTCTCTTCTACACTTTGTTTTCAATTTTTGTTAAATAACTAATTTCATTATATATTATTTTCTGATATACTTTCTTTCATTATAATTAGATTCTTATATCATTTGAAGAAAAAAATGAAAAATAAGGCATGTGTTAAAGTCTCTATTGTTATTACATACATTGTGAAGGAAATGACAACGTTTGGCTCATATTATTTTGAGCATCACGTACAATGCAAGAGGTAGAGAGCAATAAGAAATGACGAGGATCATGTTGATCTCAATTTGAAGTCGTTCTCAATTTTTAACTATCTTGATCGACTAAATGAGCCATGTAAGCTTAGATACTTAATTGGTCAAGAATGTCGGACAGCCCATACATATATTTTACTGAACTGTTAAGAAGTGATGTCATATTTTGAGTTAGTATACATTTGCTCATAGATGCATTTCTTATGCCGTAAACTTTTTGTGACAAAAATCATTTTCTTTGATAATAGGATTTTTCAAAATTCATACTCTAAACTATTGACAAATGAGTTTAATCGTTTCTACAATGAAGAGTTTGTAGCATGGTTCAAAAATTATGTAAGTTTTCTAGAAATTTTATGCATCATTATTTTAAACATAATAACACATTTACTTAATTTCAGGTTGATAGTAATCGAGCTCAAGTTTAGCAAGAATTACTAATCCATCTGTCATGGGGTCCAAAATCAATGGTATAAAATTAACCAGTATATTTCATAAACGGGTATAATTTTCACAATAAAAAATATGGAATCAGAAAAACTATCATGAATAGTGGGGTTTGTGTTCAGTCATCCAATGATAGAGATGCAAAAGATCATTTTTATGATTTCTTGCATGAAATCCTTGAGGTGGAGTGCCCTGAACCAGAATTGCAGGTCATTTTACTTATGTGTCAATGGTTTGACCCCATGAAATGGATGAAAGTGCATCCATAGTTTAATTTGGTTGAAATAAATCATAAAAAATTATATAAGAGATAGGAACCATTTGTGTTGACACAACAAACGATTCAAGTATATTATGCATTATATCCTAATTTGAAACATGACAAAATTAATTGGTGGGTTGTTTGTAAAACGAAAGTACGAAAAAAAATTGAGGAATGCTGGGAAGATATAGCATATCAACAAGAGAAAGTTTCCAACACATTTCAGAGCGAGAAATATAACATTCCAATATTACGATATCCCTGTGGAGTAGTAATAGATGTGAATCTAAGTGAAATTCATGAGAATAATGATGAATAATCTAATTTTGAGATAGATGATAGGGATGAGGACGAGGACGAGGATGATGTTGAAGAATCTAATTTGAGACAAATGATGAGGATGAAAATGACAATGAGGACTATGATTTTTTTATGACGGGTAAGTTTTGTTCTCTTAATATAATAAAAATCTGTTATTTTTTTTCATGTATGGTAATGTAGTTTTTAATATACAACATTTGATACTGTAGTTTTTATTATATATTGCCTTTCATTCTTTTATACACTATCTTCTTTTATCTGACTCTTAATTAACTGGTGTGAGAGTATTCTTACTTTAGTAACTTTTAAGAATGAGCATACCAAATTAAAGAGTTACAATTGAATTCGATTTCTTGAGATTTAGTATGATTGTATATTGGCAAACTAAATTTTCTTTAATTGTTTGACTGAGAAAAAACATTTAGGCCGAAATAATGCGACACAAAATTGTTTTTTTCTTTTTTAAGACATAGTGGTAGAGAACAAATGGATAGAGGTGGATGTGCATGTGGTTCTTGACCAATTCTTCACTTTTCTAGGCCTTCTCCGACTGTTCCTGGTAAATATCTGAATTTGGTTTTCCTTAAATTTTTTTTATCGATATATTATTTATTTTGCATTTTATATTTCATTCGTTAATACCCTATTTTCTTTTTTATAGATAATTAGAGATGATTTTTTGAAGTATTGGTGGTTTGTCTGTCGCAATTAGTATGTCTATTTAAATATGGTAACCTTTTTTATGTACCTCGTTATGTATTTGATAAATATGCAATTTTTATTTTCTTTATCGTTCTAATATTTATAAATGATAGTTTCGACATAGTGGTCATAGACGAGTTAGTGATGAAAGACCATGTTCTTTACCATCACAGTCCGCTTCAGCACCTTCCCATTCCAATTCGCTTGCTACTAATGTGCCTTCACCGTCTCCTTCGGTTGCAACACCTTCTTATTCCCATTTCCCTCCTACTGATGTAACTTTGCCAAACATTTCAGTTGCACCCTTGGTGCAACATTCATATGTCGAGAGGAAAGACAGTCGAAATGTGATAGCACCTTGTAGAGATTCGTAAGTACTAAATTTTAAAATTTTATTAGTATTGTTTCTTTTATTTATAAAACATTTAATTCTTTTAATTATCTTATTTATTTACCATTATTTGTATCTTTATGATAGATTTTCAAATTCTATCTTTGCCATTCACGAGCTCAATAGAATAGTGAACAACCATTGGAGAGAGGTTTCAATGACTTTCACAAACACCCAAAACAAATGAAAGAGCTATGGTGGAATGAATTCAAGGTAAGTTATGTTATTTAGTTTATATATGAAACTAAGTTTATAATTTTAATATAACTAATTGTTTTTTCTATTGCATCGAAAATTCACTTGGGATGAGATTGAAGAGTTTGAAATAAGAAGAATTTTTTTTAAAAAAAAAATGTGGAGATCACTTCCAACGAATATCAAATCATGCAAAGACTAGCAGAAGGAAGGCAAACTGCATCACTGAAGAGAATTGAGACAGGATTATGAATTTATGGAAATCCAATAAAAGCGGATGAAGGAGTGGACAAAATAAGAAAAACCGAACTTGTAATTTTGGGGATTCGTTTGCGACGTATACGGGAGGCTCAATCAATATAGATAAATATAGAAATAGATTGATAATTTTATTAAAACACTAATTTTTTAATTTAATTCAATTATTTTAAAATTATTTCATTATTTGTAACAGTGTTTTTTTTATGGTTAAGGAAATGGGAATCGAATCAATATTCATAGACAATTTCACGTAGACATTTAAAAAAAAAAAAAAAGACAAGACATGGAGCGGAGAGAGAACTAGAGTAGTTAAGGTATTAATTTCAAAACTTTCATTTATTTTATATAGATTGTCAATATTGATTTGAACATATTGTGTTGAACCTACCATAATAATGTAGAAAGATGAATTTATTATGTTACTCTCTCCCAAGTTTCTTTTCATTGTTTACATTGATTCTTTTTTTCCTAATATATACTTTTCTATTTGATCATTATTAATCCAATTTTGGGGATGGAGTAACATTTGTAAAAGTATTGCTCTTTTTTAAACAAGTTATATAGTTTCATAATTTGTATTACTAAACAATCATAACAACGAAAAAAATCAATGTAATGGATTGAATGCAATGTCATAACAATGAAAACATTTATACGCACTTCTCTTTATAAAATTCGTCTACAGTTTATAATTTTTTTTTAATATCACTAGGGTAACGAAAACTAGGTTTTTTATTTGCCTTCATATATATATATATATAATCAAGATTATATGAGTTTCTATTATATTGTCATTTTAATTTTCTTTTAATTTTACTCATGACAATGCAGAAGAGATATGATAAGCTTTTAGTGAGAAGTTCGAGTACTAGTGATGATGTTGGTTCATTTGAGCCATCTGTTGATAGTATGGCTATATGACTCGAGGCAACTAGTGGAGCAAAAGGGGGTAGAGTATTTAGGATGGGTTCTTTAAATAGAACTTGTAAAATCGATCGTCCATCTTTTTCCACCCCCCAACAATAGCAGTAGAAATAAAGCAATTGAATCTATAGGTGAGCTACTTGAAAGACTTACTACTGCAGAGAGACACTGAATTCAAGGGCTTCGCGCACAACAGATACAAAGAGACCAAGAATTGAACGAGTTCCGTGCATAATAGATGTTCATCATGCAATATCTTCAGTTCACCCCCGCTTCAAGTCAGATTCCCCCTTTTCTCTTTCCTCCTGATAATGCTCATGATAGTAATGATATATTTGATGATGCTGATGATGATGATGATGGTAATGGTGATGGTGTTTGAGATTGCTTATTGTCGTCAATTATGCGACGAAAGAATTCATCGCTAAATTCGTTGTAAAATTTTGCGACAAAAAGTGCATTTGTGGCCAAACATAAAAAAAAAATCTTCATCGCAAAATTTTGGGACAAAAAAATTGCAAGAAAACATATTTTCATTGCAAATTTTAGAACGAAAATATATTCGTCGCAATCCCAAATTTTGCGACGAATCATGTTTCGTCCCAAAATTTGTGACGAAATAGTTTTTTGTTATACAATTTGTCGCTAATTCGTGACAACATTATTTGTCCCTAAAATTTGCAACGAATTTTATGACAAAATTTTTTTGTTGCGAAATTTGCAACGAATTGTAAAATTTTTGTTGCTAATATTTGTGACAACTTATTAAGAACGAACTATTTTTTGTCACTAAAATCGTCGCAAATGTATTTCTCGATGAATTTTCACAGCAAAATTCATCCCAAAAACACTGTTTTTTTGTAGTGATAAAAAGCAAAAATTTTTTTTTAAAAAAAAATGTAAGTTTGAAAATTTGAATACCTATTCAAAGAGGGTTGTGTTAATTTTTTTAAAAAATAAATAAATTTGTCCATATATTACCCTAACAAAAAAAAAAAAGCAAAAAAAAAAAGAAAGTTTGAAAATTTGACTATCTATTCAAATAGGGTCATATTAATTTTAATTTTAATATATATATATATATATATATATATATATATATGTCCAGACCTCATCTCCTAATCATGATATATTACCGTAACCAAAAAAAAAAAAAAAAAGGTTTTGTTAATTTTCTTTAAAAAAAAAAAAATTTGTCCAATCCTCACCCCTAGCCCAATCACGATGTATTAGCCTAATATATCATTTTATTTTAGAAAATCTATCCAAATCTCTCACACTTTAATCTAACAGAAATCGATCTAAAAAAGTCAATTTTTTAGAAATTAATTTTTGGGAGATCGAATTTAAAATCGATTTCATTTGAAGTTTTTTTTTTTTTTTTTCCTATTTTTGAGCATTTTTGAAAGGTAATTTCTTGAAAATAAATTTAGTCTATTTTCAAGAAATCCATTTCACTATTTCCTGAACTCAAGTAAAAATCACAATATTTTAATAATTTTCATCCATTTTAATAATATTTAGGAAAATAACCTCTTTTGTTCTCATTACGTGAAAGGCTCCTCCTCCTGTTTTATTTTCTGCTTTTTGGTTTTAGGTTTATATGTTGTTAATCTTTAAGCTCTTAGATTTCCCCTGTTGAGGGGTATTAAACAATTGTTCGAGTGATTATTGGCCCCCAATGAATTTCAACATCGCCGTTGAAGACCAATTTGGTAATGCTGAAGTTGATGGAGGCCTAAATGTACTGAGTTGGCATAATCGGTGCATACCATCCTTTCCCTTTCTCTCTCTCATCTCCCACCGGGGACTCCCGCTTGCGACCAGGCATACCTCTGCCGGTGTATCCTCACCTTGTGAGTTCTAGGACTGCAAGTTCCATTACTTTGCATTGTATCCTCACCTTGTGGCCCACTTGCCGTGGCAATTGGCAAATGAGCCCCGAGTAGAAACTAAAATCTTTTTTTTTTTTGGCAACAAAATTGTTTAATAATAATTAACTATCACTTAAGCTAATTATTTTATAACAAATAAAAATATTCAAATAATGATTTATTTTACATTAATTTAACAAGAGAAAAATATTTTCCATAATTTAATGTCTTTGCCCCCAATAAACTATTAGTATTAAAATTAGCAAATTTGGGTTAGGTTGTCTACTCACTTTTTTTTAAGCAAATATACAGGGTTCATAGGATACGATTTCTTATATGTTTTGTTTATTAATTTTAACTAATGAGACCCTTAACTCGCAATTTTGAAATATCATTTTTTTTGGGCAACAAGCCGAAAATGTTTTTGTTTTCCACCGGCTCCTATCATTAGATTCTTATGTATATGATGGGATATAGTTCTAAACCCAACTAAAAGAATCAGCACTTGAAAGACCTACACAAAGAGCCCACCAAGGATAACTACCGATCGATATTCAATATTCCTTATGACTATTTACCGAAAAGCCCTAGTCGCCCAAATCTCCCGAACGATAGGGTCTCAGTTACCCCACCAACCGAACGCGATTTATTAAACGAAAGTAACCACCTCGATCGGACATTCAATCGTTGCTCCATCAAACGAACGAACTCTGAAGGCCCTTCATCAGTCGAACAACCGATCGATAGCCAACAGTTCTAACGATTCCAAGGGAATGTCAAAATATCCTAATAGTTTCGATTTCCTATTTGAGAGCAGTATATTTAGGATTTTTCAGTTAAGAAAAGATCCTATCAGAAGACAAAAGTTCTCCGAAGAATGAGAATCATGATCAATTCGAAATATTGAACTCCCGAAATTTTCGAATCGGTTCGATAAGAAAAGTAGAGTTGAAGCACCCCGATGGCACACGACTCTTACAGGTACAAGACATCCTAAAACCCTCCAAGCCATGTACATCCCATGAGCCTCACACATTGAGCATACTCACCACAGGGAACCTCTCCCTTCCCAAGCTCTAGTCTGTTTTCTTTACATTCGAAAACCATTCTTTCTGACTTGAGCGTCGGAGTCTCCCCCGCCGAAACATCCTCCGGTAGTTTTTACAGGTCTTATATCCTTTTCACGGCAACCGTTCGAGTCAACAAGGAGCCAGTATTTGCGAAGTCACAACCCACCTCCAACAGATTGGCTTCGTCCAGAGGAAACAGATTGATTTTTTGAAAACTCATGACGATATCTACTACAATTATCCCCAGCATAACGCCAATCAAGAGAAGAATGCCAGTCATAGGCTTTGATGGTGATGATTTGTCAGGGGTAGATCTCCACCATGATGACCCCATAGTCGTTACCCTCAATATAGAATCTCAAACCGTGAAGAGGGTTCTTGTTGATTAGGAGACTGACTGCGATCTCCATACTTGGGTCTCAATCCGTCCCGACTCCTGCCACTTATCAGGCCCCTTAGAGGACTTTCAGATGAGTCCACCTATCCCGAAGGTATTATCTACCTTCCCGTGACCCTCGGGAAATCCCCCAATCATGCGACCGCCCAAGTCTTGTTCCATGTGGTAAAACTCTACTCTCTTTACAACGATATTCTCAGAAGGTCCAGTCTAGATAAACTAGAAGTATTGCCAAGCACAAGACACATGAAGATGAAGTTCAGAACACCACAAGGGGCCGCCAACATACATAGCGATCCTGATCCGTATATCCTTTTTGCGGCTCAAGACGCGAAAGAAACTTTTCCAATCGATGCCCTAGAACCTAGGGACGGTTCCGAGCCAAAATCAAAACCCGAGCCAAGCGAATAAACGGTTGAGATCCCTTTAACAAGCGACTCCAGTCAAACCATCCGGATAGGGACTAACCTATCACCTTCCTTGTGAGATGCCTTAGTCACATGTCTACAACGGCAAACCAAAGTCTTCACCTGGACCCCGGAAGGCATGTCAGGCATAGATCCATCCATCATAATCCATAGGTTAACAGTCAATCTTAATTTCAAACCAGTGAGACAGAAGAAGAGGGTGTTAGCTCTCGAACGCCAACGCGCCATACAGGAAAAAGTCAAGTATTCCGAGTGGTTAGCTAACGTGGTCTTAGTGAAAAAGGCCAATGGCAAATGGAGAATGTGCGTAGACTTCAATGATCTCAACAAAGTATACCCGAATAATAGTTATCAACTCCCCAATATCGACAAGCTCGTAGACAACTCTTCGAGACACCAGCTCTTGAGTTTCATGGACGCCTATTCCAATTACAATCAGATCAGAATGACACTCGAGGATGAAGAAAAGACCAGCTTCATCACCGAATTCGGCACGCATTGCTACCTGGTCATGCATTTTGGTCTAAAAAACACTGGAGTCACTTTTCAATGGCTGGCCAATATGGTCTTCAAAGACTAGCTAGTTAAGAGTATCACCGCAGAAGCCCATGTCGCAGACCTTGAAGAAACCTTCCAAACATTGGAACGATATAACACGCAGTTGAACCCAGTGAAGTGTACCTTTGCGATCGCCTCTGGGAAGTTCCTAGGCTTCATGATCACCGATCGAGAGATAGAGGCCAACCCCGAGAAGTTACAGGCAATATTGGATATGTCGCCTCCCCAGATGTTAAAAAAAGTACAGTGTCTCACTGGTCGGATAGCAGCTGTGAGCCGGTTTATGTCCAAGGTCGGCGAGAAGTACACGCCTATATTTGACGCTTTGAAGAGGTCTCAACGGTTCGAGTGGATATCCAAATGTCAGGCAGCCTTCGAATGATTAAAAGAATACCTGATAAGTCCACCACTACTTTCGCGGCCCATCCCCAGGGAAGAACTTTACCTATATCTTGTCGTCTCTGAGCAAGCACTCTGCTCTGTGATGGTAAGACAGGAATCCACCGCTCAAAGACAAGTCTACTACAATAGTAGGATATTAAAGGAGTCCAAGATCAACTATCGGCCGATCGAAAAGGTAGCCTATGCCTTAATCATCTCAGCAAGACGCTTTCGACTATACTTTTAGGCTCATACTATTATGGTACTCACCAACCAACCACTGAAGTGAATCCTCCAAAAGAGAGACACTTCCGATTGGCTTATCAAGTGGACTGTGGAACTGGACAAATTCGATATCCAGTATCAGTCGCGACCAACGATAAAGGGCCAAATACTGGCCGATTTTATCCTCGAATGTACTTCACCTACAACGTCCGAAGACCAGCCTCCCAACTATTAAGAAGAGTGGTTGACCCCAGAGTGGACCATTCATGTTGATAGATCATCAAATTCCTCAGGAAGTGGCATCGGGCTTATACTAGTAGGACCGAACAGTTTCAAGGCAGAATATGCCATCCGATTCAATTTCCAGGCCACCAACAACCAAGCAGAGTATGAAGCCTTACTAACAGGCCTTCGGATCACCATTGATATGGGGGCATAGAGCGTCAGGGTATTCAATTAAACAAATTAATGGGGCCTATGAAACCAAAGACCCAATCATGACTAAATATTTGAGTAAATTGCATGAGACGATGAAACAATTAGGCAAAGTTGACATCCAGCAAATCCCTCAGTCGAAAAACGCACGAGCTGACACCTTATCAAAGTTGGCTAGTTCCGATTCAATTGCCTCTGGCCGAACAGTATACATTGAAAGCCTGTTGTATCCAGCATCGACGAACCCAAAGAAGCTCTCCCTATTGATTGGTCTCCTAGTTGGAAAGACCACATAGAAGAATATCTAAGGCATGATCGTCTGCCAGAGTTCCCGAGGGAAGCTATGAAACTAAGCGAAAGGCAGCACACTACGCCATAATTGATGGGATTCTCTACCGAAAGTCATTTACTCATCCATATCTGTGGTGCCTAACCCCCAAAGAGGGGGACCATGTCCTCCGAGAGATCCACGAAGGAATCTATGGTAACCATTTGGACACTAGAAATCTAGTCTACAAAACCCTTCGTCAAGGGTACTACTTGCCAACTATGAAGGTCGATTCCGAAAACTACGTGAAACAATGTGATAAGTGCCAACGCTTCTCCTCAGTGCCTCGGCTACCTTCCATCAAGCTCAACCCTATATCCAGCCCCTGGCCAGTTGCCTAATAGGGCATGGATATCCTCGGACCATTTCTCCCAATCACAAAACAGCGAAAATTCCTGATAGTAGCAATCGATTACTTCACCAAATGGGTGGAAGCCGAGCCCTTAGCTCAGATCATGGTAGTTAAGGCCCAGTCCTTCGTGTGAGCCCATATTATCACCCGGTTCGGCATACCACGTGTCCTTATCACAGATAACGGAAAGCAATTCGACAATAAACACTTCTGGGAGTTCTGTGAAAAACTCGAGATTTAACATCGATTTTCATCGGTCCCTCACCCACAAACCAACGGGCTGGCTAAAATAACCAACCGAACAATCCTACAAGGATTAAAGACGATATTAGATGACGCCAAGGGGCAGTGGGCTGAAGAGTTTTACGGTATCCTCTGGTTATATCGCACTACACCCCGAAGAGCAACAGGAGAAATACTGTTCAGTTTAACTTACGGAAACGAAGTGGTCATACCCATGGAGATAAGTATTCACTCACTTCGGGTAACTCAATACGACGCCGGGCAAAATGAACGTATCCTACGAAAAAACTGGACTTGCTTCCAAAGTTACGAGAATCCACATCAGCAAAAATGGCGATCTATTAGCAACAGATGACACGATATCACAATCGTAAATTCAAGAACCGAACATTCAAACCCGGTAAAGTAGTACTAAGGAAGGTAGAAGCTACTGGTCAACCTCAACTTGGGGGCAAACTCGTTCCTAACTGGGAAGACCCATATGAGTATGTTCCATGGTTCGACCGGGAACTTATCGACTCGATAATCTAAACGGATCAGCAGTGCCTAGGACCTAGAATTCAAACAACTTGTATATATACTATCAATAAACTTGGGAACTCTTTACAGCCGGAGAAGCCAACTCAGTAAGAACTAAACAACTTTTCCTATCGTATGGCGGGCCTATGTCGTCCAGTTCCTATCATTCGAACGTGTCATCAATAAGGGATGGAACTCCCCGAACGGGTGGACACAACCCCTCTATCAAAAAATTTCCTATCATATAGCGGGCCTAAATTGCTCAAATCCTATCGTTCGAACGTGTCGTCAATAAGGGATGGAACTCCCCGAACGGGTGGACACGGCCCCTCATCTAAAAATTTCCTATCGCATGGCGAGGCTAAGTCGCCCAGATCCTATCGTTCGAACGTGTTGTCAATAAGGGATGGAACTCCCCGAACGAGTGGACATGGCCCCTTTATCTAAAACTTTCCTATCGCATGGCGGGTCTAAGTCGCCCAAATCTTATCTTTCGAACGTGTAGTTAATAAAGGATGGAACTCCTCGAATGGGTAGACACGGCTCCTCTATCTAAAAATTTCCTATCGCATGGCGGGTCTAAATCGCCTAAATCCTATCGTTCAAACTTGTTGTCAATAAGGGATGGAACTCCCTGAATGGTAGACACGGCCCCCCTCTATCTAAAAATTTTCTATCGCATGGCAGAGCTAAGTCATCTAGATCCTATCGTTCGAACGTATCATCAATAAGAGATGGAACTCCCCGAACGGGTGGATACGGCCCTCCTACCTAAAAGTTTCCTATCGCATGACGGCCTAAATCGTCCAGTTCCTATCGATCAAACGTACAAGAAACGAAGTTTCCCGAATGAATGAACGCGAAAAGTCGATAGTACTCGACATCTCAATATGGAGCCTAAAGCCAGAAGCAGATCTACTCTGCGAAAGTTGAGGAGAAACACATAACCAGACAAGAGAACAAAGATAAAATTCAAGTAAGTAAAGCATAACCTTTTATTTATCCTTATGCAATAAGTACATTCGGATGCATACAAGTCCCTAAGTCGGACTGACTACGAATAGAAGTACATAACAGGGTCACTCAAAGATATAAGAACCACGGTCCTTACACTGGAGAGTACAAAAATAAATGTAATGCTATGGATAGGAGAAGGCAAGCTCGGGTTCTGTCACCCCCAAACAACCTGAACCCGACCTACTAATCCAAAAACGGTATGAGAGACATCCCCACCGCATTTGGATGATGGAGACGAATCTGGACGGATCATTCAAGGCGGTACAAGATGCACCCCCATTGGTGATGGATAATCTCACTATGCCAACTAAATAACGGCCGACATAATGAGATCTCATTCCGGTGGTCCCCTTCCCTAATGAGATCTCATTCCAGTAGAAGTTACTCGAGCCATAGAGTTTCACATACCAAAACGCCTCACAAGACAACTCTCGAAAAAGAGCCACTCTCAGCAAAACTCCCAAAGAGGAGAAAAAGTCTCAATTCTTTACGAAAGAAAACAAATACTAGTCGTAGCTATTTATAGCAATGGAGAAGTATGCCCTAATTAACTTAGGGTAGGTGAAACGGATCATCGAGAATAGCCTGTCATAAATAGAGAAATAAATTGTCTTCAATTCCCCACGAAGGGGTCACTTCCGATGAGACACACACGCGTTCGTGGAATGGATTAGGACGAGCCTAGCATCCCTATGTTTTTGTAACGTATTAAGCACATTTTGCCCTAACAGTTGTCTAATCATAGCGTTTCTTTACCAAGAAGGCAATGAGTTGGAGGCAAATGATAGAACATAGTCCTAGTCCCAGCTAAAAGAGTTAATACTTGAAAAGCCCACACGAAGAGTCCACCAAGGACAACTATCGATCGATGTTCAATATTTCTTATGATTATTTATCGAAGGGCCCCAGTCCCCAGATCTCCCGAATGATAGGGTCTCAGTTGCCCCGCCAACCAAACGTGATTTATTAAACGAAAGTAACCGCCTCGATCGGGCATTCAATTGTTGGTCCATCAAACGAACAAACTCTGAAAGTTCTTCATCGGTCGAACGACCGATCGATAGCCAACAGTTCTAATGATTCCAAGAGAATATCAAAATATTCTAATAGTTTCGATTTTCTATTTAAGAGCAGTATATTTATGATCTTTCAGTTAAAAAAATGATCCAATTATAAGAATAAAGTTCCCCGAAGGATGAGAATCATGATCAATTCGAAATATTAAACTCTGGAGATTTTCGAATCGGTTCGATAAGGAAAGTAGAGTTGAAACACCCTGACGGCACACGGCTCTCGTAAGTATAAGACATCCTAAAACCCTTCAAGCCAGGTACATCCCATGAGCCTCACACATTGAACACACTCACCACAGGGAACCTCTCCCTTCTCAAGTTCTCATTCTGTTTTCTTTAGATTCTAAAATTACTTTTTCTGACTTGAGCATCGGACTCTTCCCCGTCGGAGTACCCTCCGGCGATTTTTGTAAGTCTTATATCCTTTTGACGGCAACCATTCAGTCAATAAGAAGTCGGTATCTGTGGAGCCACAACTCACCTCCAACAATATATATTTAAATTAACGATATCCAATAAGTATGTTGGATAGTACTTATTTTCTCGATACATAGAAATCGAATTCAAAATGTTATTTAAGGAGTACCAGTACTCAACCATCCGAACAACTAAGCGCTCATTATAACATTTTTATAATTCCTATACTGCAGTCTACACTAAACATATTTTTACATTAATGAAACTATGAATTATCTTAAAAGAATGGTCTTTTTCTTTAATGATTATAACAAATCGTCGCAAGAATGAGTTTGAAACTTAATTATGATTAATTTTAGTGTCCCGATCAAAGCTTTACTTCGACAACAGATCACTTTTTTATTAGAAATTATTTTCCTAAAAAATTATTTCTTCCTTAAGTAATCAAGAAATAATTATATCAATTACTTTATCTAGAAATAATTAAAAACCCTATATTAATTAAAAAAATAATTTATTTTACTACACGATAAATTTTATTTTTATTTTTACATTTGTTAATATAAATATGATAACCAACTTTAAAATTTAAAATTAAATTTCAAATTATTGTTGTAATATAGATATGACACGGTATTTATTTATCACTAGAAATTTCAAGTAGACATTTAGTGGCCATGTAAACTTGAGTCATGATCTATCAAAAATACCACTTTTTCAAAAGAATAGGGTTTTAATAGCGTTTTTTTAAGATAAATACAAATTGTATTTGGGTTATAAATCAGGGGTCAAAAAGAGACTATAATAAAAAAGACTCAAATCAGACTTTTATTAAGAAAAGAGTGACTTTTTTAATAATTTAGACTAGGATAAAATTGAAATAGGCCATTAAAATTGAAAAAAGTAAAGTGTGGGCAGGCAAATTGGAGTGTTAATAAGCTCACCCGTTTATGAAATAATTCATTTTCATGATAATTAATAAAAAAAAAAATGCTAGATCAAGTTGAAAAACTGAAGTAAAATTATTTCGATCATAATAAATATAGGTGGAGCAAGAAAATCTACTCAGGGAACCACAGTTAGTAATTAATATAATTTAAAATTATAAAATATATTAAAATTTTATTTAATTCTAATTAAAAATAAAAATATTAAAATAAGTAATTTTTTTATGAAATTTGTTCTCTATTCTTTTTAATTAATTCAAATTCATTTATAATTAATAATTTAGTATAAAAATTAAACTAGGAGCATGATACTTATCTTATAGGTTATTTTTTAAAATATTAGAATTTGAAATTTAATTTATTTAAATATTATGATTTTTATTGAGTTGTCTGAAAATTGATTTTGGAATCGGTAATTTAGAAATCAATGGAAACGCTTTTTAACCGATTGAAAAAATTTAAATGAATTAAATTTTATAAATTTGAGTTTGAAGTGGATTTTTAAAAAATATTTTTGAAGTCAAGCATGGGGGACTTGATTGACAGCATGACGGACGCTACGATGACCGCCTGCCATGAGCAGGGGTTTTGCGCGGAATGATGATATGATGGATGGTCCTTTCGAGTTCCAGAGATTTGAACGGAGAAGTTTTGTACCGAAACGTTTTAATGAAATTTCACCGATTCTTGTTTATAAAACATCATTACACACCATAATAATATTAAACTCAATTGTTAATGTGTTATACTTCAACGGTCATCATTTTTTTTTCTTACAAAGTTATCATATAGAAAAACATTATTAAACTCAACTAAATAAAACTTATGTAATAACAATATTGTTAAAACTCAAATTGAGGAACACCTCACAACTTCTATGGGTTATTTCCAATAGTGGAGTGATTTATAAAAAAAATTCTCAAAATTGTGTATTTTTTTAAGAGTTCCAAAAGTAGTGATTTTGCGATCAGCAATCGCACCTTCTGATCTTTTTTTTTTTAATTAAAAGTTTGTAAGAAAAAAACTAAAAACGTGATTGCAAATCGCGAGTTTAAAAGCGTCGATTGCCAATCGCGCTTTTAAAGAAAATATTATTGGCAATAGCGCTTTCTAAAAACGCCATTCCACCTTGCGCTTTCTAATACTCCAGCACACCCATGCCCCTTCAGTCTGCAAGCTCTGCTTTCTTCAGCCTTTTCCTCAGTCGCCCGACTTTTATCGGTCACGCGTGAGGCGACATTGTTGAACCCTAGAAGAGGACTGTGGAGTCCATGAAGCACGCCTTTATCTCTACCTTCGATCGCACACTCTCATTCGCTCATCCTCACTCTCGGTCGCTCACTCTCACTCTGTCTCTCACTTTGCTCGTAGTCTATGGTGACTGCACTCTCAGGTGACGGCGTTAAGCACGGCGTTCCATCTTCTTCGGTCGTAGAATGCCTTGATTCGGTAAGTCTCTGAGTCTCTCACCCTCATTCTTCCTTCTCCCCTTTTCTCTGTTCTCACTGTCACCCTCTCTCTGTCTAACAGGCGACTGTAGTGGTGGATAGGCGTTTGATCTTCTCCGAGGACCGCGGATCTGGGGGTGCTCGCGGCTCTAGCTGTGTGGCGGCATTTTTTCTGGCGCCTGAAGGTGAGTTCTCTCTCCTCTGCTTCTTCTATGCCATTTTCGAAAAACTGTGCTTTTTTTTCAATTTTTTTTGGTGATGTTTCAATTTTTTTCAGTTTTTTTTCTTCCTGCGACCGTGTTTTTTTTTTGTTGAAATTTTCGAATCCTTTTTTTTATTATTTTTTTAGTTTACAATTATTTTAAAAAAATATTTAGGTTTATCACTGCATGTAGAAATATTAAATTTCATTATATTTTTGTTAATGTTGTCAAATTATTTTAATATGTAATGTGATTTTAGTTAATCACTACAAAAAAACATACATTTAGTGATGAATTTTGCGACAAAAAAAGTCTGTCGACAATTAGCAACAAATTTTTCAAAAAAAAAATATTCGTCGCGAAATTTTCGACGAACCTTGAGTTCGTTGTAAAATTTGCAACGAACCTTGGAGTCCGTCGTAAAATTTGCAACGAACAATTAAGTTTGTCGCAAAATTTACAACGAACCAAGAATTCGTCTCAAATTTGCAACAAACACTTTAATTCGTCGCAAAAATTTGTAACGAACAATTAAGTTCGTCGCAAAATTTGCAACGAACAATTAAGCTCGTTGCAAAATTTGCAACGTGCAACGAATCACTGACTTCGTCGTAAAATTTGCAACGAACCTTGGAATTCATCACAAAATTTGCAACGAATAATTAAATTCGTCGCAAAATTTACGACAAGCCAATAGTCTGCCACAAAATTTGTAACAAACCTAGAGTTCGTCGCAAAATTTGCAACGAACCACTGAGTTCGTCACAAAATTTGCAACGAAACATGGAGTTCGTCACAAAATTTGTAACAAACCTTGTAGTTCGTCGCAAAATTTGCAACCAACTTTGGAATTCGTCGCAAATTTGCAACGAACTTTTGAGTTCGTCGGAAAATTTACTACAAATCTAGAATTTGTTGTAAAATTTGTTGCAAATTTTCTATACTTAGAAAATTTGTTGCTTTCTCTCCATTTTCTATAGCTACACTTAAAAAATTTTAGCTTCCTTCACAAATGGGATTCCGCTCCATTCCATTGCTGGTAATGGTAAGATCTCTCTCTCTCCTCTCTCTCTCTCTCTCTCTCTCTCTCTCCTCTCTATGGGTTGAAATGCAGATCCGACAAAGCTGTCGGATCTGGCGGCCACAGAGGTGGCGGCCCTCGCGGGGCCGTGAGGGCCGCACTTGCAGTGCCCTGCCGTGGCCGCGAGGGCCGCGACTGCAGCGTCCTGCCGCAGCAGCGAATGGTCGCCGCTGCAGCGGCCTCTCACGGCTGCCGCTAGAGGGAAGGGGAGCCCCTCCCTCCCTGTTTTTTTTTTATTTTATTTTTCTTTGTTATTTATTTTAATTAATATTATTTTTTTTTATTTAGTATAGCATGTTCAAAGGTTTTGAGTAATTAAAATCTGAGTTTTCGATGGGGATAAATCTGCATAGAGGATTGTGGATGCTATAAGGTACATTCGCTATTGCATATGTTGTTGCATAAAATTTGTAAAAAAATATTAATTTTTTATATTGTCTTACAGAGTGGAGTAAAAATCAGATCAACTTCAAATTTTGCTCCTCTGAAATGAAATGAAAAGTTGAGTATGATTCTGTGAGTTGTGACATATGAATTATTTTGTAAGTTGTGACAGATGAATTATTTAATATTGATTCTTTATATTGTATTACAGAGTAGAGTAAAAACTTGATCAATTTGAAATTTTTGTAGCCTTTCTACCAAATTAACATATAAAATAATAGTTATTAGGTTGTGAATTTGGAATTTTTATGGCCTCTCTTAGTAAATTAAAATTTTGTTTTGAAATCCCAAATTTGCCCTCTGCTTATCCATGATATAAGGCCAAAAATGAAATTATACAATTTCCCTTCTTACATTAGTTATAATAGAGAGACTCATTACTTTAGTTGCAATTAGAGGCAACTTATTTGTTTTGATGAATTTTGTTTTTGCACCCCAACATAGAAAACACTGCCTGCCTAGTAGATAATTTTCAGAAATTGGGAATATTTTTGGACATGACCCTGTGCTCGTGGTTTTGCCACCGATTCCTAACTCTCGTACACCTTCTCCGACTTCTCCTGGTAAAGATCATAATTTTCATTTTCTTGAAATTTTTCCGTTGATTTATTATTTACTTTATTTATTTCAAATAAAACCCTAATATCGTCTGGTTTTTGTTGATTGTTTAATTTCATTTGTCAGTTTGTTTCCTATTTAGTGGCTTATGTATCAATTTTTAAATTTTGCTCGTTAATACACTGTTTTCTTTTTTATAGATAATTTGAAACAAATTTTTTCGTTTTGGGGGCTTGCGATAAGCTATTATTACGTTAATTTAAATATGGTAAGTATTTTATGTACTCCATTTTATTTTTTTTAAGTTTACAATTTTTATTTTGTTTATTACCTTAACATTTATATTTGACAGTATCGACGTAGGGGGTATAGACGAAGTAGTGATGAAAGACCAGACTCTTCAAGGTCACAGTTCACTTCAGCTGGACCTTCTATTTCCCCTTTACCTACTAGTGCTGTACCTTCGTCGTCCCCTTTGGTTGCACCTTCAGTGTAACATTTGCATGTCGAGGGAGAAGACACGCAAGAGGTGATTGCCCCCTGTGGAGATTCGTAAGTATTAAATTTGGTTCTTTCATCACTATTGATTCTTTTATTTATGTAGCATTTAAATTTTTTAACTATCTTATTTACTTATCAATTTTTATTCGTAATTTTATAACAGATTCACAAATCATGTACATGTTGTTTATGAACTTAATCAAATAGTGAACAACCATTGGGGAGGGAAGTGGCTATCTTACACAAGCACTCCAGATGAAACGAAAGAATTATGGTGGAGAGAATTTAAGGTAAATTACGTCTTTCAGTTTAAATTTAAAATTAAGTTTATAATTTTAATATAACTAATAGTTTTTTTATTTGTAGCAGTGACAGTTCACTTAGGACGAGTCGGAGGAGCTTGAAATAAGAAGAATTTTTAACAAGAATGTGGTCATCACATTCGAGGCGTATTAAGTCATGCAAAAACTAGTAGAAGGAAGACAAACTGCATAACCGATGAAAATTGGTGCAGGATTTTGAATTTCTGGGAATCTGATGAGAGCTGAAGGAGGAGTGAGTAGAATAAAAAGAATCGCTCTTTTAATTCTGTGGAAATGTCTGTAATTTATGCGGGAGGCTTAATCAATATTGATGAGTATAGAAATAAATTGGTAATATTTATTAAAACACTAATTTTTTAAATTTATTTTATTTATTTTATAACTGTTTTATTATATTTAACAATGTTTTTTTTAGACCAAGGAAATGAGATCTCAGCCATCATTTATAGAGACCTTCAAGCGCACGTTCCAAAAAAAAAGACGAGAGCTAGAATGGGGATAGAGTTAAAGCTATTATGGTATTTAACTTGAAAACTTTCCTTTATTTTAATATTAATCTCTTTTAATATGTTGTTACTCTAATTTCATTTGAAATTATGTAATAACAATGCAGGAGAGATATGATGAGCTACAGCGGAATTCGACCGGTAACAATGATGCTAGCTCATCTGAGCCATCTGTTGATAGTATAGTTTTATGGGTCGAGGCAAGTGGTGGTACAAAAAAGAGAGGAAAAATATTTGGGATGGGCTCTTTGAACTGGACTTGTAGAATCATCGGTCAATCTTTTTCCACTCCAGCTGTTATTAGGGAAGAAATTATGCAAATGAACAACATGATGAGCTAGATACAAGAGCTTCTAGTACAAAAAGACAATCAAATTGAAGAATTACGCGCACAGCAAAGGCAAAATGAGGGCGTAATTAGTGAACTACGCACAAATTAGGATTTCACAATGCGGCATCTTCACTTAACTCCCGATTTAAGTCAGACGACCTCATTTCTGTTTTCTTCTGATAATCCTCCTGATGGTGATAATGGTGACGATGGTGATGACGGTGATGATTTATTTGATGATGATGGTGGTGGTGGTGTTTCTTGAATGTGGTTTTTGCATTTGAATGTGGTTTTTGCATACCATGATCTTTGAATATGTGACATTGTATTGTGTTTGTCGTTGACATTATCTTTAAATGTGATTTGTGTTTGTATCATATTGTATTTGTGACTTTGTATTGTGGTTTCTTGCTGAGATTGATATTGGATGGTTAGTTGAAGGTGGTATTGTCTGATAGTTGGTTGATACTGTTAAATGGCTGGTTTATTGATATTAGATGAGAGACAGGAACAAGGTATAGGAAAAATGATCAAATTTGTTGCTAAATTTTTTACCAAAATATCCAGATTCATTGCAAAATTCGTTGCTAAATATGTTTGCAACGAAATTTGCGATCAAAAGGTTCGTCAGAGATTAGTGACGAACTGAGGTTCGTCGCAGATTAGCGACAAACTCGTAGAATTCGTCGCAAATTAGCGACGAATTTTAATTTTTGGTTGCTAAAATTTGCCACGAGCTGATAGCGACAAAAAATTATTTGTCACTAAATTTATCACAAATTGTTTTTCCAATGAATTTTTCTTAGAAATTCGTCGCAAAATTTGTTGCAAAAATGTAACTTTTTTGTAGTGAATGTTGTTAAATTATTTTAATGTTTAATGTAATATTAGGTATAAATAATTAATATTTAGTTTTAGGTGTAAATATTTAATGTTTAGACATAAGATATATATTTATTTAAATATTAAATTTTTTAATGTTTTTAAGTCATATATTTTTAATGATCTTAATTTAAAATAAAAACATATATTCTTTAATGTTGTTAAAATGAATAAAATTAATAGCATATTTTTTTTATGTGATTAAATTAAAGTACTAATATATATTTTGTTATGTTGTTAAATTAAATTAATTAATATTAAGAACTCATTGATTTTTTAACATATATATTATTATAAATATAATAAATTTTTAATAGAAATTTTTTTGGAATATCGTTAAATCATATATATATATTTTTTGATATTCTTAAATTAAATTAGTAGCATATATATATATATATATATATATATATGTATAAATGTTGTTAAATGAAATTATTAGCATATATTTTTCAATAGTGTTAAATAAAAGTAATAATATATTAAATTTTGTAACATATATTGTTGTAGTGTTAAAATATACCAACAAGTTGTTAAATAAAAAAGTCATAACATTTATATGTCTAAATATTAAAAAAATGAAATTACTAATATTAGATAAATTGAATTAATGAATAAAATTATTAACATATTTTTAGTGTTATCAAAATAAATTAGTAACAAATGTTTTGTGATGTTGTTAAATTAAATGAATAAATATTAAAAAATCATTTATTTTTTTAACAAATATATTTTGATTAATATAAATAATTGTTAATATTGTTAAATCATTTATTATTTTGATATTGTTAAATTAAATTAATAGTATATATAAATATATATATATTAATGTTGTTAAATTAAATTACTAACTTATATTTTAGATATTGTTAAATGAAAATAATAATATATATTTATTTAAATATAAAAAATGAAATTATTAATATTAGATAAATGGTACAATTAGACATAATTTATATATATATTGTTCATGTAAAATATTGTTAATGTTATTAAATTAAATTAATAACATATTTTATTGTAATGTTGTTAAATTAAAATAATTATATATATAGATATGTATGTATTCAAAAATCATTTTAATATATAAAAATTTATATATTCTTATTTAAATTAATATTAAAAGTAATAGTTAGATGAATTTGTACTTTAAAAAAAAAAAGTCTTGGATGACTTACGTTTATACAAATAAAATATCCTAACATATAAATTTTTTATTTAAAAAAATGTATACTATTAATATCACATAAAGTTTAGAATTAGATAAAAGTTTTTTTAAGTCATTTATATTTTGTTTACATTATTGTTGTGGTTTTAGGAAAAGAAAGATGAATTAGAATCGTGTTAGACTGGTACTGTACTAGGGAGGTGAAATTGTATGTTGTGATGATGGGTATGGATATAGTATATTCCCAATAAGCGGCATTGGTGTTGAAAGTACGATTCGATGGAATTAATTATTGAAAGTTTTGTATCACAAAACTGGTATTGATGCTAGGTAATTCAAGTTGAAAGTATTGTGTAGGTATCTCTTTTGGAATCATAGTCAATCAGTGAGTTATATAACTATACCACTAGAAGATGATGATTTTTTACCGGACGTTTTATCACTCCCAAAATTTTTTCCTCAATTGTCATCCATTGAATTATTCATAGAGGTGGAGCCTATTGTGAATACAAGTGTCGGACAGTCAAATCTAGGTTGCTCAAGTTGGGCCATTGAGAATGAGTTACACATTCAAGGTTCCTCATTTGACAGACAAAATTTTGTGGACCCTAGGCCAGATTGTCATGGTGGGAGTAATGTGGGGTCATACACACAGTTGATGAGTGAGGGTTTAAGAACTCAGATCGGAGATGAGTTGGTGGCTTGACAACCAGACAATATAATGTCATGCCCAATAGCGGCAATGAGTACAGGGAGCCAAGTAGTAGTCGACCCCCCTGAGTATGAGGAGCCAAGTAGTAGCAGACCCCATGAAGAGAGTAACAGGGATGCCGATCTTGTTGAAGCATTCATTGATGTCGTAGATAATGATTCAGATGTTGACATTGACGATGAAGAAAATGATGAGGATGAAGTGAATCAGATAGGTGAGAAAGAAGATGAAATTCCATTTTTATCTAATATGGGGAAAGAAAATATGATGGTGGATGATTACAATGACCATAATCGTCCAATTTGGGAAAATGATCAGATATCTAAGTTGCAAGTCAGCATGGTATTCAAATCAAAAAAAGGGGGTTCAACATGCTGTTAAGTGATGTTTTATGCTAGAACATAGGTTTTTCAAGGTCCATGAGAGTAAGACAAGCATTTGGTATGTGCGGTGTTCATTGTTCGAAGAGCAAATTTGCTTGTAGCATGTTCGAGCAAAACAGAAAAGGAGTCATGGTTTTTGGAAAATTACAAGATTTTACTCAATACACACTTGCTTCCCTTCAATGGTTGTAACGGATCACCCAAATTTAAACTCTTAGATGGTTGGTCGTTTGATCCGAAACCATATAAAGGAGAATGTGGATTATAAAGTTTGTGATGTTGTCGAGGATATGCGATATTACGGGGTAAACATGTCCTACAAGAAGACCTGGATAAGGCATCAAAAGTCTGTAGAGATGGTTTATAGAAATTAGGAAATATCATAAACGTTGTTACCCCAATTTATGTTAACCTTGCAGAGAAGTAATCCCCGGACTATCGTTGATTGGAAGGTAATTGAACAGCCTGGTTCATCTAACAGAGTGTTTCAGTTAGTTTTTTAGACCTTCAAACCATGCATTGATACTTTTCAACATTGCAAACCTATGATTAGCATTGATGGTACATCTCAATACGGGAGGTATAGAGAAAAATTTTGATTGTTGTTGCTACTGACGCAACTAATCACATACTACCTTTGTGCTTTGCCATTGTTGATGAGAAAAGTGTCGTAAATTGGTCATGGTTTTTGGATAACCTCAGATTGCATATTATTGGTGATCGTTAGGGAGTCTATTTGATCTCTGATCGGGTTGTCGATAGCATGCGATATATTGAGATGAATCCTCACTTGTAACCACCATTTGTGCATCATCGATCGTATTTACGGCATGTTGAAACCAATTTTAGCGAGCACTTCAAGAATAAACCACTAACAGACTTGATGCATAAGGAAGCTAAGCAATGACAAATTAGAAAGTTCAATACGGTGATGAATGAAATCAGAGAACTTAGTGAGCCAACATATAGGTGGTTGATACAAATCCCACTTGAAAGTAGATGTTGTGTTATGACGGGGAACAATGTTGGGGCAATGTGATGACAAATAGATCCGAATCATTTAATGGAGTTCTGAAAGAGGCAAGAACACTACCTATCACTGCATGTGTGAAGGTAATATTATACCGCATTGTGAAATTTTTTAATAATAATCGAAATGAAACTACAAACTATATACGAGATAGGAAGGCATGGCCTCCGGTGGTGATAGATAGATTGTTGAGAAATGAGCATAGAGGTAGATATTACCATTTTACAACTTTTAACAAAGGAATTGGGATATACGAGATCACCACTGGTATTCACGGTGGGAGGGGTGGAAATGACCACACAGTGCGTATGGACGATTTGTCTTGTACCTAAGTTTCCATGCTCACATATGTGGAGAGTATGTGAAGATATGGAACTTCAGTTCTGACACTCGTAGATAGATTCTAGACATGTCAAGTCATGCTGAAGACCTATGCTGGTCAATTTTATCCTCTTAGTCACTCGAACTATTGGCCCCGCAGTCCGTTCTCTCTATCGATGAATGTTTCACATGTAAATCATCATCTAGGGAGATCATGTAGCACGCGAATTCGCAATGAAATGGACAGACATAGATCACAGCGTTATAAGGCATGTGGTGAATACGGTCATAACCGTAATCATTGTCCAAATATGGCTCGTTTAAAAGAGAGGGCATGACATGGCATATAGGATAATGTTATATATCAATTCCATTTCCTATGTTGTATGTTATGAAGTATTATATATGTTATCTCTCGTGGTATTCAATCATCTTGGTTAATCAATGTAGTTCATGGTCTTTTTAATGTAACAAATCTTCATATGTGACATGGCTTATCAAATGCCAGAGTTCGTCCCAGGCCCCCATGAGTGTACTGTATTGACTTTGCAATCAACACACCGATCTGAGTCTATTTAGAACACTAGTTCTGACACCCCATTGATGATCTGACACTCCGATCATGGATTTTGGAGTATTCGACCTCTAAATGTAAGGGTTCAAGCGATTTTGTTATGGATGGGTTTTTATGGTGTTTATAGATATGGGCATATTATGTACGACCACGCACTCATAACAGCATTGGTTGAGAGATGGAGACAAAAGACCCATACCTTCCATCTACCTGTTGGAGAGGTTACCATTACTTTTTAAGATGTATTTATTCTATTCGGTTTGTCTATTGATGAAGAATCAGTTACTGGGATAGACTTGACACTTCCTATCGCTGCATGGCAGGATGTTGGTTATAGTCTCTTGGGCTTTATCCCTACTCTGAATGATTTCGATGGGAATCAACTGAAATTAAATGTTATCATGAGGTTTCTTAACTTACATCCATTGACTGAAGATTCAGATGCGATTTGGGTTGACTTTCATGCGCGAGGTCGCCTTATGCAGCTAGGTTCATTGTTGGGGGATAAGTCTAGATCAAAGGTTAAACTCATGTATTTGGAGTTGCTTCGAGATCTTGACTGTGCTGGAAACTACAGTTGGGGTAGTGTTGTATTGTCTACATTATATAGAGCTATGTGTAGGGCCTCTGTCGATGAAGTCACATATATTTCTGGACCACTATTACTTCTTTAGGTAATATTGTTAATAATAGTACAACAAATTAGAGTACCTATGTTTACATATGTTCACCATTTGTTTTTAACAGCTTTGGGCATGGGAGAGAATACATATGTTTACTCCGATTCGACGTCATGCTGTTGATCTGATGCCCACTGATTTGAATATGCTGAATAGGCCTCGAGGATCTCAGTATGTTACATTCACTACATTTATCATTTGATCTTCGTCATGTCATCGCTCAATTTCTATTGTCATATTAGTTAATTTTGTTCTTTTTTTCCTATACAGTTGGGATATTCTCGTAGTTTTGTTAACACTGGATGACATGTTCTTTGCACATATCGTGATCAACTTGATCATACAAGGGAGACTGATGTAAGCTTAATTTTTTTTCGTTACAAATTTATCTTTTATATTATATTACTATTTTTGTTTTCTTTTTCAGTTTGTATGGATGTCATATTTAGATGCTAATCTCGAGTCATTGTCTGCTTATTGTCTCGATGGATCTGATATATGGCGTGCCTCCGTACCACTAATATGTTTTGAGGTTATTGAGTTTTATGACCCTAAAGGGGTAATGAGACAATTCGGTTTACAGCATATTCCTTTACCTATGGATACCCATGTGAATCTCCATAGAATTGACTGGCATGGGAGAGGTCATAGAGATCAAAGGACAGCACATGCACTGTATTTGGACTTATGGAGAAATCGATGATATCATGTCGTCCAGGGGTACGAGTGTTATGGTCATTCGGCGACGACACCAGACTACATGACATGGCATCGTCGTATCATATGTTTGTATATTTCCAATCCTGAGCATCGCCCTCGACAGGGTTATCTCCCGATGGGAACACAGATAGAGTCTCTCGTAAGTGACAACACTTTATATATCAATTTTAACATTCAATTATTGTATTTTTCATGATATTTTTCTTACAATCATAATATTTCTATTGTCAAAGGCTCAGTCACGTCCACCTTCTATCCTCTGATATGCTTGCTGTTGAGGGGTGCGATTACAGAACTCGCTAAATTAGAGATTTGACAATGAATTCCATACAGATGTTCGGTAGTTGTCCACTTGAAAGTTATTATTCTTATACATCAACACAGACGGAGAGTCATGAGCCATCGCTAGATATGCCGTCCATGTCTGGTCATGCGAGTCATTATGAGGAGGCTATGTCCTCTACATCTGCTCATGCTGGGGACTATGAGGGCACATTTGAGAAACTGATATCATCGTCGTATTTCTTTCTCACTCCTACAGTTACACTAGTTTCATAACATACTCATGATGTTTTGCTGACTGAGCCACCACGTCGTAGTTTTTATCAACGAGGGCGTCATAGATATTCACAGGATGTCATGGAGGCAGGTGTTTTATTCTGCAATACCGATGAGGGTCCAACCTACAATGTAGCACAGCCTCCCTCTAGGTCCAGTTGTATTGCCACTAGACGTCAACCACCTAAAAATGCTAGACGTTCTCCCTGTGGTACTTGGAATAAGTTTTAGGAGAAAAAAAAAAGGTACATAATATATAAAAATAATTAGTGATACTCTTATTATTCGAATTCCAACATCGTGTTTCTTTTTTGTTATAATGATATATAAAGCGATGATGACTGAAAATCAAGTTAAAGTATTGCTTTATTGGGGCGGAAAAATTGTAACCAGAGCAAATGGTTGTGAGTACAATAGACCTCCCATAAAAGGGTATCGTGATCGATAGTCGAATGAGATGACAGAGGTTATTGAAAATTCTATACGAAAAAATTGAGGTCGATAGAACTCAAATTAAATTAAAAGTTTTATGTCGATATCCTATTCGGGATTATGGTGGATCAGTGAGTTATAAGGTAAAATAGGTGATGGAGAGAATTTGGTTGATGATTTTAATGACTACAACCGACCAGGTAAACCAATAGGTAGCATTATTTCCAGATACAAATCGTGTAATGATAGGTAATTAATGATGTAATTAACAATGTAATTAAGATGGAACAAGATGCAATGAAGAAAGTAATGAAGAGAGTAAAGGTATTAAAAATAATATTCACAATAAAGCAATGTATCAAACCAACATTATGACAGCAATTCATATAAAAGATATTGAAAAGGAAGAGTTACAACATAACAAGATGGATCCCGATGTAACTTTACAAATTATACAATTTCTTAATGTGTATTGGCTATATAGAAGCGGATTTAAAAGCGTCTGTTAGACCGATGCGTCTTTCTTCTTAAATCATGCATCGAAATTTGAGTGTCTTCTTCCTGTACTAGTTCTATTTTGGGGACTATAAGTAGCATATCATGTTCTAAACATTATGAATTTAGATTACAATCTCCTTTTCCAAAAGATTTCTTTGCCTTTTTACCACTTGCACCAGTCAGAAGACTGACTTTGATATCAAGAACTGCTTCATTCCCTTTCCTCCACGGATAAAATTTAGAAGTCATCGAATCTACAGCAATCTCCATTTCCCCTAAAACTTCTAAGCAGAAGGAATTATATGCTAAATATTTTCTCTTGACACTTTTTTCCTCACACACACGTGTAACTCAACGACGGTGGAAATGTTGATTCCGTGACTCAGCCTATTAACCCCATGAGTGCACGCCTTTATAATTTTGATCATTTTGTCTCTAACTCTCTCTGTCATTCTCAGTCTCTCACTATCACTCTCATGGACAGTAAGAGATACCTCTACTTATGGAATCCTAGATAAAATCACACTATTTTAAGAATTTTTTACAAAAAACACCCCACTTTGGGAATTGTCCCCAACTTCTATTACTAAATAATAAATACTCAACACCACCTTTTTCACACGATGGCAATTGCATGAAAATAATTTATCTTCTCATACAATTGTTAAATAAATTAAATCGGATTAATCAGTTAAAATTTAAATAACAAATAATTTATTTATATAAAAAATTATGGTCCAAATACTTTTTGAATCTTAACAAATAATTCCCAAAATAGTCCACAGTTATTATTCGATTAAGCCAATCAAAATTAGAAGAATTTTCTACAAAAATTAACAATAATCAGTGATTGTGAAGCTTATAAAAGATACAAAAATCAAACAACAATCCGTTTTATATGATAAAATATTAAATATTTTTATTAAATCTTGATTCAAAAATTGTAAATTGAAATATTATATTAAGAGGGTTATCCTCTAAATAGCACTCTTATAAATATTTGAGTTATATTATTCGAAATATAATTTTTAAATACCAATAATAGATTTAAAAAAAATGGAAGAGAAAAAAGATAAAAAGCCGAGATATCTTTTTCTTTTATAAAAATATAATTAAATGAAATTAAATAAAAAAATAAAAATAAAAAAATTATACCGTTTAAACTGTTGGAGCAAAGGCGGAGATCTCTTCCATATCTATAAAAAGTGAACTTTTGACTTAAACTCCAAAAGAAAAACGATAAAAAATGGTTACCACCTTTGCTGGTAATGATGCCAGAAAGGATCAACGGCATGGACCTCGATTGTTAGGTTAGTCTAGGTCTGTTCCTAGTATATGTAATTTACCAATTATTTTAAGTTTCAACTATTATAAAATAAAAAAAAATAAAAAGAAAACTTATCATAATTATTGTAGCTTATTCATCTCGACCCATAAATCCGACTAAAAGTTAAAAATTTATATATTTGACTATTTTTTCTGAGTTTAATAGGAAGCCTCTGGGAATTAAGGCCATAAAATGAGAAGATAAATTATTTTCATACAATTACTAAATAAATTAAATCAGATTAATTGTTAAATAAATTAAATCGAATTAATCAGATTAAATTTAAGTAACAAATAATTCACTTATAAAAGAAAATTATGGCCCAAATACTTTTTGAACCAGATAAACTAAAAGTTTATGTAATAGTTTCGGTGGATAATTTTTTATTGCTTATTCAAATCAATAGACAGAAATTTTCCCATCTTTATCTTTAAAGCCTCGTTTTTTCTTTTTTTTTTTTTATATTTTCTTTTTCCACTCTTATGTTTAATTTCCTTTTTCTAATTCAGCTCGGCATTCAAAAATGGAATTGAGGTATAGAGGTCACACTCAATGATATAGTAAATAGATGAATTTGAGGTCTGTCATGATTCATGAGGGGCCAAATTCTAGTCAAATGATTCAATTTCTTTTTTTATTGTGGTTCTTGTAACGCAAATACGGTCGGCATCAATGATTGCTTTGCAATTTTTTCATGATAAAAGACTAATGTTGAAAATATATATTTTTTTATTATAAACTTTATATGTTTAATGGAATATTTAATTCAGCCATGGGCCGTCATGGAGGGCTAATTAAGCTAGCTAGAGAGAGAAAAAGGAGGAGAGAAAGGCGGCTGTCTTCACCAGCAGAGGTTTGCCTGATCGCCGGGAAAGCAGTCGTTGGAAGAAAGAGAATTTGCCCGGTGAAGCTCCAACATTTCAGGAATTAATGAGCAAGAGATCTCTCTCTTTCTTCATTTCTATTTGTATCACAACTAATTTAATTTCTTTTCTACTTATCTGCCGGGATATTTCGCTAGATACTAATAAGATAGATCAAAATTATTAAAATATTATGATTTTTATTTGGATGCAAAAAATAGTGAAATTGATTTTCTAGAAATCAACTTTGATTTTTAGGAAATTAATTTCTGGTCATAAAGTCACGCAGTTTGATTAATCCGATTTGACATAAGGCCTAGTCATTCATATGGACTTATATAGTCACTCGATTCGATATACCTCACGTCTTTGTTACAGACAATGGAAAACAATTCGACAATGCTAATTTTCAAGAATTTTGTGCGAAGTTAGAGATCGATTATCGATTCTCATCAGTTGTCCATCCACGAACCAATGGATTTGTGGAAATAACCAACAGAACGATCCTCTAAGAACTAAGAACCATGCTACATGAAATCAAAGGACGATGAGTGGACGAGATCTACTGCATCATTTGGTCGTACCACACCACACCTCAAAGAGCAACCGGAGAGATTTCGTTCAGCCTAACGTACAGAAGTGAAGCTATCATATCAGTGGAGATCGGGATCCACTAGCTCCGAGTGATTCAGTATGATTTTGAATAGAATGAATTTATCTTGCGTGAACACCTAGACTTGCTCCCTGAACTACGAGAATTCATATCTGCCCGAATGGCTACGTATAAGCAACAGATGACACAGTACTACAATCGACGAATCAGAATCTGAACGTTTAATCCAGGTAATCTGGTGCTGAAGAAAATAGAAGCTACCGGTCAATCCCAACCCAGGGGCAAGCTAGCTCCCAACTGGGAAGACCCCTATCGATACGCACTACGGTTCGCCCAGGACTTATTGCCTCAATAATCTAGATGAATCGACCGTACCCAGGACCTAAAATCCAGAGAACCTGCGAACCTACTATCAGTGAGCCACATCGTTTCTCCTTCGACAGAGGTATCTCCTATCGAATAATCTCCTCACGGTTTTCTTTTCAATAGTTCTATTATTTGATTCCTAACATTTCCGCCCCGGTCAGTCATTACCTATCGATTAGATCTATCTTTCCGAACGAGTCTCAGTCGTCCTATCCTACCAAAGGGATTTATCTCTCCGAATGAGTCTTAGTTGCCCTGTCCTAATCTATCTCCTTGAACGGGCATTAGTCATCCTGTTCTATCAAAGGGATTTATCTTCCCGAACGGACCTTAATCACCCTATCCTACTGAAGGGATCTATCTCCCCGAAAAGCCCTTAGTCGCCTTGTCTTATGAAGGGATCTATCTTTCCAAACAGGTCTTGGTCGTCTTGTCCTATCGAAAGGATCCATCTGCCCGAACGAATGAATCTAATTCCTTAATAGGAACCTGAGCGAGAGAATTCGTACTATCAGTTAAGTTCGCATCTATGGACAAACAGAACACACTCTTATCCACCTGAAAAGCACGAGAACAACACCCAATGTCCGCCACACAAGTGAGTCGATCACATAAGTAGCTCAACATACAAAAAAATTTCGACAGACATTACAGATGACAAGTAAGTGGAGCAAATCTCATTTATTTCCATACATATTCAATTACATAAGTAATTACATTTTACAAGTCCCTTGGTCGAACTGATTACATCAAAAGAAATCCACAAGACTACCTTGCCTCTATCGTTCAACAACATTGAAAAGTACAAAAACGATAAAAAGAGAAACAACAAAAAACAAACAACGGTCGTAAGCACCGAAAACCATAGAAGCCGCAAGTGAAACTCACATGTGACAATCTACAACCCTACTAATACAATAGGATTACCGAAAGGGGGGACAAATTGATCGGGAAGGGAGTCAGAGAATGTATCAGAATATTATCATACTTTCTTCCATCACCTAACTCCCTGCATGCAACCAACACGCCCTGCCACCTGACTCGGAAGGAGACTTATTTCTTAAATCCGAGTCAGGTGTCCCAACAGGAACCTCAATAAAACCTATCACGACATTCAGATAGCAAATAACATGACGAGCACTCATACCAACGGTCTCCACTCTTGATGAGACCTCATCCCAATAGAAGCAACTCACGCTACAGAGCTCTGCAAAGCCAAAGCGTCCTTCCGAAAATCCCTCATGGAAGACAACTCTCACAAGAAGAAAACTCTCAAGCATGAAGAAACTCACTAAAATAATGCAAAGTCCCACAGTCCCAATTTATAAGCGCAAAGAGATCTTGTCAAAATCTTGAAGCAGTTGAAACGCTTTTCTAAAAAGCATGCAAATTAAGTGAGAAAATTCATACCGTCTCACCTTCTTGCACTACATTAATTTCGAATTGAATCAAGTGAAAGGTGAAATGTATTAATACCAAGAGAGTACAAAACAATTGAGACAAAAGGGGAATTCATACCCCATCCACTTTGATTTTATATCAATCGCAAACGATTCATATGACATCAGGAGACACGTGTCATCAAGTTATATACTTTTCTAACTTCTCGAGAAATAGATTTCACTCATGACGCCTCTCCCACAAATCGACACTATGAGTCGAGGGTAAATGATGAGACATGGTCCAAATATTATTCGGTGCGGTATCCAGACATCCGAGACCTGACAAAACATTTACGATTCTGAAGGGCCCAATATTTTTGAACCACGAGCATATAGATCCAAACAATGTGATCAACGAGTAGATGCATATACCGCCCTCTATCCGACCGATGGCTACCGAATACTAAAGAAACAGAACACCTCTATTCTCAATCGGTAATATTCATCCGAACCTCACTTTGATTAAGTTTCATATTTCAGTACAAAACAGATCTCTTGAATAATGAAGGAAACTCTTGAGAATCTGATCGATAAGGAAAAAAATCTCACCGTATGATTCAATTTCCTAAATGATAACAATTTGAAATGTTTGACAATCAGGATCCGAAATCCTCAGATCTCTTTATAAGGAAACTAGGGTTGTAACGTTTTGAGATCATACGGCTCTAGCAAGACATCCTTTAAAATCCCTCAATGCGTTAAACCATGTAAGTTCTCTGAACCAGACACAAAATACACAAGAGTCACAGAGAGATCCGTCCACCCTCTCTGTCTGTTTATCTTTTAGAAAATCACTCTTTCTGATTTGAGCGTCAGAATCTACCCGTCGAAATACCCTCCAGTAGTCTTTTGTAGGTTTCAAATCTCCTCATTGAACACCTGTTCAAGTCATTATGAAGCTGGATCTATGGAGTAGAAACTCACCTCCAACAAAGACTAATTTGGTAATGCTAAAGCTGATGTAGGCCTAAATGTATTGAATTGGGCTAATCTGTGCATCCCATCCTTTCTCTTTCTCTCTCAGTTTTCGCTGGGGACTTCCGCCGGCGACCAGGCATACCTCCGTCGGTGAAGACTGATGCCATTCTCTCTTCTTTTAATTTAATACTAAAAAGCCCGACTCAAAATCACAAGATGAAAGAATTCTGTGATTGCAAGTTGCATTACTTTGCAATGTATCCTCACCTTGTGGCCCACTTGCCATGGCAATTGGCAAATGAGCTCGCAAGTATACAATAAAATTCACTTTCTTTTTTGGGCAATAAAATTGTTTAATAATAATTAAATATCACTTAAGCTAATTATTATATAACAAATAAAAAAATTCAAATAACGATTTATTTTTCTTTAATTCAACAAGAGAAAAATATTTTCCATAATTATTTTCTTTGCCCCCGATAAACTATTAGTATTAAATTTAGCAAATTTGGGTTGGGTTGCCCACTTACTTTTTTTTAAAGCAAATATATAGGGTTCATACAATATGATCTCTTATATGTTTTCACTACAATAAAACAAGGGTTTAATGATGGATTTAGCGACAGAAATTTTAAAAAAATTCATCGCTAAACATATTAGTGACAAAAAAATTTTCGTCGCCAATCATGGGTCGCAAAAATTTAACGATGGATAATATTTTTTGTCGCTAAATTTAGCGATAGATATTTTTTTCGTCACTAAATTTAGCGACGGATAATGAATCTATTACTAATTTAGCGACAGATATTTTTTTCGTCGCTAAATTTAGCGATAAAAAAATATTCGTCACTAAATTAGCGACGAACTCATTTTCCGTCGCTAAATTTCATATTTAATATTTTTATTTATAGGGCTCACCCACCCGCCCGTCGGCGGCCACCCACCACCGCCCTGACTCCCTACGGCTTGCCTGCCCATGCCTGTACCCCGTCAACCCTTGCCCGCCCGCGCATGTCCACCTCCTCCTCTTTTTTTCTTTTTTTTTCTGAAAATGTGTTTTTGCCCAAATTCAAACCTGGATTGAAGGGGTTTGTTTGAAATGCTCTTAACGACTATATCACATTAACATATCTTATATACTTTTTTTTTTACTTCTTTACTTTTTTTCTAACTTTTACCATTAAAAATATATTTTTCTAATTTAACAAAAATATAAAATATAAAATTATATTTAATAAAAATCAATAACTTAATTTAATAAAAATATAAAATACAAAATTATATTTAATAAAAATATAAAATTATATTTAGCGACGAATTTAACGACGGATATTTTTTCCATCGCTATAGTGACAGAAACTTTTTCCGCCGCTAATTAGTGACGAAAATTTTTTCCGTCGCTAATTCAGTGACGGATATTTTTTCCATTGCTAAATCAGCGACGAATATTTTTTTCGTTACTAAATTTAGGGGCTGATTTGAATACATAGCTAATTAGCGACGGATATTTTTTTCGTCGCTAATTTAGTGACGGATTTTAAAATTCGCCACTAATTTGCGACGGAAATTTTTTTCTGTCCCTAATTAGTGACGAATATTTTTTCTGTCGCTAATTTCCGATGGATATTTTTTTCCGTCGCTAATTAGCAATGAATATTTTTTCCGTCGCTAATTTGCGACGGATTATTTTTCGTCGTTAATTAGCGATGATTTCCGTTTTTGTCGCTAAATTCATCGTTAAATAGCAACGAATTTTTTTCGTCGCTAAAACTGTGTTCTTTTGTAATGTTTGTTTATTAATTTTAACTTATGAGACCCTTAACTCACAATATATATATATATATATATATACTTTTTAAATTATCGATATCCAAAAAGTATATTAAATAATACTTGTTTTCTCGATACATAGAAATTGAATCTAAAACGTTATTTAAGGAGTAACAATACTCAACCACCCTAATAACTAAGGGCTCATCGTAACATTTTTATAATTCCTATTCTACAGTCTACACTAAACATTTATTTACATTAATGAAACTAGGAATTATGTTAAAGAATGGTCTTTTTCTTTAATGATTATAACAAATCCTTGCAAGAATGAGTTTGTAACTTAATTATGATTAATTTTATTGTCCCGATCAAAGTTTTACTTCAAGATCACTTTTTTATTGAAATAATTGAAAAATATCTTTCTTTATCTTCCTAAAAAATAATTTCTTCCTAAAGTAATCAATAAATAATTATATCAATTACTTTATCAAGAAATAATTAAAAACCCCATTATTAATTAAGAAATAATTTATTTTACTACACAAAAAATTTTATTTTTATTTTTACATTTGATAATATAAAAATGACGACCGACTCCAAAAGATTTCATATAAATATGACACGTTATTTTTTTATGACCAGAAATGTCAAGTAGTCATTTTGTAGCCATGTAAACTTGAATCATGTTCAAAACAATAGGGTTTTAATAGTATTTTTTTTAAGATAAATACAAATTGTATTGGGCTATAAATCAGGGGTCAAAAAAGAGACCATCATAAACAAGACTCAAATCAAACTTTTATTTAAAAACTAGGAGTGTATCACGTTTCGCGTAATATAGTGTTTAAAGTTGGTGATCTACCTCGTATTAGTTTTAAGAGTCGATGTATATATGATTGTATATATGATTTTATGGATCAAAATGAGAACAATTTTCCACTTTTTAGAATAAGTATTTTTAAATAACTTATGTGATTCTTTTATTGGTTATTGATTTTTTTATAGGAAAGAAATTGTTTCAGTTAATTAAATATAATTAAATATTAAAAAAAAACATTATTATCAAAATCGAACAGAACCACGATCAAACCGCGGTTGGACCATTTTTGAAGGAAAGACAGTTCGGTTCAAAAAAAATATCGTCTAAGCAATGAACCGTGGGTTAACAGAATTCAACCACAGTTTTTCAGTAAACTGTCTGAACCGAGGTTTTTTAGTAAACCGGATTGTTCGTGTTGCATACCTCTCCGCTAGATTACCTTCATTTTTTCCGATCGCCTCCATTGCCAACTGACGAGATGAGATGAGATCTGGTATGGGGAATAGCTTGGAGATGAGATCTGGGAGTACTCTTAAGGGGAGGGAGAGAGAGAGAGAGAGAGAGATCTGGGAGTATTCTTTGGAGAGAGAGAGAGAGAGACCATGGATGAGAGAGACAGAGAGATCTAGCATGCGGCCACTCTAATCTTACAACTCTAGAGAGAAAATTAGAGTTTAGAGTTTTTCTTCCGCCGTTTCTCCAACTTCCATCTTCCAACTATGGCGGAGCAGACTGAGAAGGCTTTTCTTAAACAACCCAAAGTGTTTCTCTGCTCGAAGAAATCAGGGAAAGGGAAGAGACCCAAAAACTAAGTCAATCGATTCTGGAAGAGCATTGAATTGGGCTTTTAAAACTCCTCTCGAAGCTATTGAAGGAACATGCATTGATAAGAAATGTCCTTTTGGCACTGTTTCCATCAGAGGCCGTATCTTGGCAGCCACTTGCCTCAGTGCTAAGATGACTAGGACTCTAATTGTGCATCTCCACAATGTCAAAAAAAAAAAAAAAATCCCAAAGAGAGATGGGAGAGATGACCCTACGTGACCTAGGAACATTTTCACACTTGTACCCCACATGACACATCACGAGAGAGAGAGAGAGAGATGAGACAGATGTAATATTCTAGAGAGAGAGAGAGAGAGAGAGACCATGGAGCTGAAATAAATACATCTATTTAACAAATAGTTGCATATTTTTTACATAAAAATATAAAATTGTTATGAATATTGAATAATTTGGTGGATATCTATCGAAATATACAACTTTATCAAGACACGAGCATATGATGACTCAGCAGCTTACATAACACATGTCACCAACCGACCATTGTGGATAAGTACCAACCGTTCAAGACACGTGTCAACAATTGAGGAGATGACTCATCACTTTTCTTGCATTGAACCTAGACATCTCATGCCACCATATGACATGTGTCTAGGACATGTGTCATTTTCCTTACCAAGTGTCAACTTGATGCAACAAGTCATTGACTCACCACGCTGACTCACCACGATGACTCACCATGCTAACTCATCATGCTGACTCACCATGCTGACTCGTCACCCAAACTTCCCTATAAATGCCCCATCCCCTTCTCAATTCCCATAATCAAGTCATCCAAGAAATGAGAAGAAATTGAGGAAAAAAGAACTTGAGGAGAGAAAGAAAGAACTTGAGAAAAAAATTTGAAAAAGTTTCTGTTCTTTGATATAGATCTTTGTTTCTGTATCAATTTTAATTTTATAATACGTTATCAGCATGAAATTCTACCAAAAGCATAAAGCTAACATCAATCAAATACAAATCTACCTCTGTAGTAGAGAAGGAGCTTTTACTGTTCAAAGATTCTAAGGTACGTTTTTACCGATTTCTTTCTAATAGCAAATATTGCTAAACTTGAATTTCTGGCTCTCGATATTTCTGAAAAGAATTATTTATCATGGGCTCTTGATGTTGAAATGCATCTGAATGTGATGGGTCTTGGAGACACCATCAAAACAAAAGATGTTACTATACAAGATTATGCAAAAGTAATAATTTTCATTCGGCATCATCTTGATGAAAGTTTGAAAACAAAATATCTTATTGTTAAAAATCCTCTTGAGTTATGAAAAAATTTAAAGGAAAGATATGATCACCTGAAGATGGTAGTTCTTTCTAAGGTATGATATGATTGGATACATCTGAGACTACAAGATTTCAAGTCCATTGGTGACTATAATTCTGCAATATTCAAAATCACATCTCAATTGAAATTGTGCGGAGAAAACATAACTGAAGAAGATATATTAGAAAAAACTTTCTCCACCTTTCATGCCTCGAACTTGCTCCTGCAACAGCAATATCGAGAAAATGGATTCAGGAAATATTTTGAATTGATTTCATATCTTCTTGTGGCCAAGAAAAATAATGAATTATTAATGAAGAATCACGAGACTCGACCAACTGGTAGTAGTCTATTCCCTGAAGCGAATGCAACTAAATATGAATATGGAAAAAGTCAAGATTGAAGTCATGGTCGTGGCCGTGGTTGTGGACGCAGATATGGTCATGAATGAAATGTCCATTACAATAATGATAATCGTATCAATGGTCGATCAAATCAAAAGGGTAAAAATCACCACCAGAAGTGGGACGATAGTGATGGAAGAGAAAAAGAGAAACTCTCAAGAGATTCTGATAATGTGTGCTACCGATGCGGTGCTAAGGGACATTGGTCACGTGTATGCCGAATTCCAAAATATCTTGTTCAACTATATCAAGCCTCTTTAATGAAGAAAAATAAATATGTGGAAACAAATTTTACCAACTCATGTAATGATGCTGATATAGATATAACTCATCTTGATATGGCTGATTTCTTTGAACACCCTGAAGAAAAAATTGATCATCTAATCAATGATGGAAATATCTAGATGTATGTTATATATAAATAAGTTAATTTTAATGTTTTTGCAATATGATGCACTTTATTTCTGATTGATTTATTTGTTTATAATTTTACATAAGCAAATTAATCATTTCTTTTATTTTCTTCATAAATAAGATATGGATATTGCTGATAACTTAGAATGTATGAGAAACGAAGAACACATATGTCTAATTGATAGCGTTACAACTCCTACGATACTTAGAAAAAAACTTATTTTTTCGACTTGAAGTTGGGAGAAACAAATATCAATACCATAAGTGGTACTGCAAAATTGATTGAGGGCTCCAGCAGAGCAAATATATGTCTCCCTAAAGAAACAAAATTAATTATATATAATGCACTATACTTTATTAAATCTCGTAGAAATTTGCTAAGTTTTAGAGATATCCGCCAAATGAATATTACATTGAGACAATAAATGACAATAATATTGAGTATTTATGCATTACAATTGTTGTTTGTGGAAAGAAACATATAGCAGAGAAAACACTATCTCTTTCCTCTGATTTATATTATACTAAAATTAATACAGTCGAAATACACCATTTAGTAAACCAGAAGTTTACTAATCATAAGGACTTTATTTTTTGGCATGATCGACTAGGGCATTCTGAATCAATTATGATGAGAATAATAATTGAAAATTCTCATGGTTATACCTTGAAAAATCAAAAGGTGTTGAAATCAAATGAATTCACATGTACTGCTTATTCTCAAGAAAAATTTATTACGAAACCTTCATTAGTCAAAGTAAAAACTGAATCTCCTGGATTTATGGAAAGAATTCATGGTGATATATATAGACCAATTCACCCACCATGTGGACCATTTAAATATTTTATGGTACTAATTAATACATCCATAAGATGGTCACATGTTTATCTACTATCAACTCGCAACCTGGCGTTTACGAGACTTCTTGCTCAAATCATTAAATTAAGAGCACAATTTCTGAATTATCCGATTAAGACAATTCGGGTAGACAATACTGGTGAATACTCGTCTCATACTTTTGATGACCACTGTAAGTCTATTGGTATTAAAGTTGAATATCTTATACCTCATGTTCATACACAAAATAGTTTAACTAAATCGTTTATCAAAAGATTGCAATTGATTGCTAGACTATTATTGATGAGAATTAAACTCCCAATATCAGTTCGGGAACATGCTATTTTACATGCAACAGCACTTATACTTTTAAAACCAACACACTATTATAAGTACTCCCATCTACAATTAACTTTTGGTTATAAACTCAATATTTCTCATTTAAGAATTTTCGGATGTGCAGAGTATGTCTCTATAGCGACACCGCAACGAATTAAAATGGGGCCCAGAGAAGATTGGAATATACATTAGGTATGAGTCACCCTCTATTATTCGATATCTTGAACCTTTGACAGGTGATATTTTTACTACAAAATTTGTAGATTGTCATTTTGATAAAATAAATTTTCCAGCATTAGGGGGAGGACAAGGATAAATGAAAAAGGAAATTATATGGAATGCATTACCATTGATATCTCTTGATTATCGTACCAAAGAAGGGAATCAAACTCCAACTTAAATAATAATAAAACAAGCTTATATGTACCATCATAGCAATGATATAAAAATTTATAATATTAAATAAGAAATAAAATATAGAAATGTAGAAATATGAAAAATAAAACAAAACTACCACTTCTTTTTTTTTGTGAAGAGAGACAAGAAACACAAGAAAAAAAAAACAGAGGGAGCCGAGGAACTCCCCAGGCCTACACCATACAATCAATAACCATATGTCTGGACCAAGTGGTACAAGATGAATCCTGCACTAAAAGAAACCGCAGGGACTCTGGGGGGGAGCTGGACTCTTGCAGCTTTGAATCATTGGCTTGACCCAGAGTTGCAAGCTTGTGAGCACACCGGTTAGCTTCTCTAAAGATGTGACAGATTTGAGGGACTCTGATGGCTTTCATGATCTCTCTGCACTCTTGAACCAAGAATTTACAAGAATGCAGCTCACTCACTCCCTTGTTAATAGCATTAACCATAAGAAGGGAGTCACTTTCAACTTCCAAAGCATTGAACTTCAGTCTTTTGGCAATCAAGAGCCCTTCTCTCAATGCCCACAACTCTGTCAAGGGGGCTTCTGCCATACCAATGTTAAGCCAAAATCCGTGCAACCAATTGCCATTGCAGTCTCTGAAATGGCCACCGGCGCTGGCTTGACCCCCACCTAGTTTAGCTGCTCCATCAACATTTAGTTTGACCACTCCTTCAATTGGACTTTTCCACCCAACCGACACTTTTTGGAGCCTGCTACTAGAAAGGAGTGTTTTCCATAATGTCCTTACTCATGGCCATGATTCTATTGACCACCAAAGCCGAGGGCTCCATAATCTTTTGAAACACAGCGCAGCATCTAGACTTCCATATGAACCAACTTGTAAGCTTAAATATTAGATCTGCATTGCTTAGATGCAGCTTAAACTTATTAGCCACTCCATCTCTTAACCATTCCGTTAAGTTATCACTCCAGAAGTTTGCAATGGAGTCCACATCAGGCACCAGCTTGCTCCAAATGGCTCTCGCATGCTGACAGTCTCTCAAGGCATGGAAAATAGTCTCCTCCTCTAAACTGCAGATGGAGCAGAGGCCAACCTCCACAATATTCCTTCTTTTCATCTCCAAATTTGATAACATTTTACCTCTAGCCTCTAGCCGCAAGATACATAAACATCTTAGCTCTTTCTGGACATTTCTTCTTCCACTCTCATTCCCAATCCATGGAAGCCTCCATAGCCTGTGCCCAATTCCCCTTTTGAAGCCAATAAGCTGTCGTAACTGATAATTCGCCATCAGACCTCTCTGACCATAATAGCAAATCTTTCGAATCCCTGTCCTAGGGGATGAAAATGGCTCTAATTTCCTCAACATTTCTTCTGGGGAGGACCAAAAGCAGATCATTGATCTTCCAACTGTTCTCCTCTATCCAGAAATGCCTCACTGTTGTATTTACATCACAACAGTTCTTAGGAATAGAGGCCTACTTCAATAGCAACTCATTGCCTAGCCATTTGCCATACCAAAACCTTATAGAACTTCCATCTCCAATCTCCATTTCAGACTTTTGCTGAGACAATCCCTGCTACAACAAATACCTCTCCAAATAGTAGAAGAGTTTCTCTTCCTTCTGTGCTCCAAGAAGCTATCTCCTCTAAGGTATTTTATATGTAAAATCTCACACCAAATAGCACTATCCCCCTTCATCACCCTCCACTCAATCTTAGCCATGAAAACCATATTGCACTCTCTCATGCTTCTAATACTAAGACCACCAAAGTTTTTTGAGTCATAGACTTTCTGCCATTTGATTATGTGCACTCTTCCCTTACCCTCCCAACTGCCCAGAAGGAAATCTCTATTGAGTCTATCCAACTTCTTACAAACAAATTCCGATAACCAAGACGACTGCATAGTGTACACGGGGATGGTTGTCGTTACAGATTGGATCAAGGTTTTTCTGCCAGCTGTGCTCAGGAGGTTAGCCTTTTAACTGCACAACTTATTCTGAACCTTTTCAACCACTTGGTGGTAAAAATTTCTACCAACTCTACCATGAATTACTGGAACTCTCAATTACTTTCCCAGGTCATCCGTGAGGGAAAACCTACTGCAGGTAGCTAGGGAATCCTTGAGATGTCCTGAAGCCTTCAGAGCAATCCACAATTTGGACTTAAGAGGGTAGACCTAAAGACCACTCTCCTTAGAGAAATCCTTCAGGCAACTGCGAATGTTACTCAAGCTTAAATGATCAGCCTCCGCAAACAAAATAAGATCATAGGCAAAGAAAATGTGAGAGATACCTTCACCACTTTCCACACTCCTTTTCTAACCTTTTCATGGATCATGCTTGAGAGACTTTCCATGACCAACAAGAAAAGGTAGGGGGAGAGAGGATCACCTTGTCTCAAACCCTGCCCCGGCTTAAAAGGCTCCAGGACCTCCCCGTTCCAAATGATGGATATGTCCCCGCTAAATAATGCAAACATAATCAACTTCACCCACTGAAGGGGGATACCAACTTCCATCAGAACCTTTGCAAGATACTCCCAATTGACATTATCATACGCTTTCCTCAGATCAATCTTGATAATCATGAAGAACCTCAAACTTTTGGATTGCCTGATGGAGTGGACCACTTCTTGGAGGGCAATAATGTTGTCAATCGTACCTCTCCCTGGCAAGAAACTGTTTTGGTGGGGACTTATTAACCTCTAAGTAAAGGTCTCAGTCTGGCCACCAAACATTTACTCAAGATTTTATAGGAAGTGTTAAGCAAACTAATGGCACTGAAATCCGAAATTTCCTTCGGGTTCCTAGATTTAGGAATTAAGATCATACGGGCTTTAACAATCTCAGGGAAGAAATAACCATTTTTCAGCGCCTTATTGATACCACTTTTTGACAACTAACCGATGCTAGTAATTTTCTTCCTATTAATATTCCTAATTTACAACCCATAGAATATAAAGAGTGGATTTAAATTTTAAAGTGGAAACCGTGCTAAATGTTATTTATGTATTTTGATTGGTCACTAATAATAAAGAAATAAGTTGAGAGAAGAAATGTAAAAAGAAAAAAAAATGGAAAGAAATCTTCTTGGCATTTAAAAATAAATCTAAAAACAAAATTATGGCTCGATTTCAAGTTTTACCCTCTTGATAATTTTCTTCTCAATATTGATTAATTGTAGAGAAATTTTCAATTTTTTGTTTTTATTTTTTCCTTTATTTAAAAATTATTTTATTTTATTTTATTTTTGCTTTTATCGTATTTGTAATTTTTATATTATTTCTGTTGTAATAGGTTGCGTTGTGTACGAATATAAATGTTTTATTACAAAGTGGTGGAGAAAAAAAATAATTTGCTAAAATGTAAAATTTAACAAAGAAATTTTTAAAAAATTAAAGTGTAAGAAGTTAGTTTTAATAGAAAATTTGATAGAGGGACCAATCCTACCAAATGTTTGATATAAATAATAAAATTCATTTCATAATTGATGGCCGTGATCGATAGTTATTGTTAATTGATATTAGTATTTGATTATTTAGCTAATAATAGTAGTTGTTACGTGTAAAATGACAAAAAATATAATAAGTTGGTGATAATTAAATTTGTTTTCTTTTATGTTATCATTACATAGTAAAATATAAAATTCATAAATATGATATCCATATTTTTAAAAGATAATTAATTCAAAAAGAGACTATTATAAACAAGACTCAAATCAGACTTTTATTAAGAAGAAAGTGACTTTTTCAATAATTTAGATTAGGATAAAATTAAAATAGGCCATTAAAATTGAAAAATAGAAGTGTGGGCAGGCAAATTGGAGTGTTAATGGGCTCAACCGCTAATGAAGTAATTCATTTTTCATGATAATTAATAAAAAAAATGTTAGATCAAGTTGAAAAACTAAAGTAAATTTATTTCGATCATAATAAATATAGGTGGAGAAAGAAATTCTTCTCAGGGAACCACAAGTTAGTAATTAGTATAATTTAAAAATATAAAATATATTAAAATTTTATTTAATTCTAATTAAAAATAAAAATATTAAAATAAGTAAATTGTTTATAAAATTTGTGCTCTATTCTTTTTAATTAATTTATATTATTTAGTACAAAAATTAAACTAGGATCATGATACTTATTTTTGGGTTATTTTTTAAAAAATTAAAATTTGAACTTTAATTTATTTAAATATTATGATTTTTATTGAATTGTTTGAAAATTGATTTTGAATTTGATATTTTAAAAATCAAGGAAAACGCTTTTTGACGATTAAAAAATTTTAATTGAATTTAATTTTATAAAATTGAGTTTGAAGCGGATTTTTAAAATAATTTTTTTGGAGTCAAACATGGCGGACTTGATCGACAGCATGACGGACGCTATATGGACCACTTGCCATGAGCAGAGGTCATACGTGGAATGATCTATGACTTTGACATGGATTGGACTCTTCCCCTTCCGGGGCTATAAACAGTCTAGAAAAAACAAAATCCACCTATGGAGGTACGAGAGAGAATCCGGGGCAGTTTTTTAAGGGACAGTTGGGGCAGTAGACTAGAGAGGGACTCTTTGGAAAACAAATGGGTGACCTAAGAAGACTGAATTTTTACAGGGCGAGGAGAAGTCAAGTCAAGCTGAAGCTCAGGCTCAAGCCACTGGCTTGGACTCTTTGCTCTTCCATGGGACCCTCCCGTTTTACGCTCCCCTAGGCGGTGGAAGCATCGTAACCTCTACCATACTCTCACTCAAATTCACCGTTTTAAATTCTATTTTTAAAATAATCTATTTAAAATCAATTTTTTGTATATATATTTTTTAATCAATTTAAAAACATTTCGGACACTTTGAAATTAATTTTTTATGAGATAAAATCTAAGCAATAGTCAATACAGTGGTGAGTCAGGCAGTTGGATCGGTTAGTTTTCTTATCACAATGGTATGGGTCTGAAAGTATGACCAAAGGTGTCTGGCTGAAACGATTAAAGTATATTATATCTTCTCAATCGGTTGATAATTGATTTCCGTTTCTTTGAGTATCTGACTGATGTAATAGATCGGTTTCTGAATAGTTGAGTCCTATTTTACAAGGGCAGAGCAAAGTATCCAATCAGAAATAGAAAGGTAAATGTAAAGTTTCTCACTAGAAATCAAACGGGAGAGTAGCAGAAGGGTTATGAGGTACTTTTTGAGTCGTTCGAAAGTCGTTTAGTATTCGTGTGTCCATGTGAACCGTTGAGATCTCTTCAAAGCGTCGAAAATAGATTTATACTTTTCTCCGACTTTCAACATGAATCGACTTAAAGCCGTTATTCAACCGGTAATGCATTGCATCTTATTTACTATTTGAGGTGGCAACATGTTCAGAATGGCTTGTATCTTTTCAAGATTTGTCTCGATCCCACGAATGGTGATTATAAAGTTTAGGAATTTGCCCGACGTGATATCGAAGGTACACTTGGCGGGATTTAATTGCATGTTGTAGCGTTCGAGCATCTGAAAGATTTTCTCAAGGTTAGTAACATGGGTCTCAATATTGGTGCTTTTGATGAATATGTTATTTACGTATGCTTTTATGTTTCGGTCGAGCTGACTTTTGAAGACTTCATTGACCAATTATTGGAATGTTGGTCCCCCGTTCTTTAAACCGAAAAGCATGACTCGGTAATAGTACATACCGAACTCAATGATGAAATTTGTTTTCTCTTCATCTTCAGGTATCATTCGTATCTATTTGTACTCCAAGTAGGTATCCATGAAACTTAAGAGTTTGTGGCTTGATGAATTGTCCACCAATTTGTAGATATTCGGGAGAAGATAATTGTCTTTCGGACATGTTTTGTTGAGATCTGTGAAATCCATACATATCCTTCATTTATCATTGGATTTCTTTACTAAAACCACGTTGGTTAACCATTCGGGATACTTGACTTCACAGATGAATTTAGCGATCAGTAGCTTTTGGACCTCTTATTGGATGGCATTTGGAGTTTGAGGGCGAACACCCTCTTCTTCTACTTAGCTGGCTTGTAACTGAAATTCACAGTTAACTTGTGAACAATGACCGAAGGTTTGATGTCGGGCATATCCTCGGGAGACTAAGCGAAAACTCCAGAATGCCTTCGTAGACAACTGATGATTGCCTCTCATAGGGACGTAGATAGGCCAGCTCCAATTCAAACAGTTCAATTAGGGTCACCAATTAGAGAAATATCAATTACCTCTTCTCCAGGTTTTGGTTTGTTCGTTAGTTCGATTTTGCCTTTGAGTTCTAGGGTGTCAATTGGAAAATTCTCATGTCCACCTCCGTTTGTGAAGAGGGCGTAAGAATTGGGATCACTATGGATGGTAGCAACCCCTTCTCGTGTAACTTCACCTTCATATGTTTGGTGCTGGGTAGCGCTTCAAGCTCGTTTAGGCTCGATCGGCCAAGAATGACGTTGTACGATGGGAATAATTTCACCATATGAAAGGCAGCTTTGATGGTGGCATGGTTAAGGGGGTCCCAAAATCACAATGAGGGAGATGGTTCTCTTTGGATAAATGCGTTAGTCAGATAATCCCTTAAGGGATTCAATTGGGGGCTGAAGATGTAAAGAATTGGGGCCCATTTGTTGAAAAGTGTCCAAAGTAAGGATATCGCAATCTGCGCCCTGGTCGATGAGGACCCTTTTGACCGTATAAGACCCTATTCTGGTAGTTTTGACTAGAGGATTATTGCGATTAGGGTGAACTACGATCAGAATAACGTCGTCAAATTTGATGATTGGTTTTTTCCTCTTGATTATAGTCATATTTCGTTTGGTGACAAAAAGTTGGTAAAAAAAAAAATCAATGATTAGTCTTTTCCTACGGACGATATTAATCTGTTGGAGGTGGGTTTTAACTCAACAGATCTGGCTCCTAGCGACTTGAACGGGTGTTCAGTGAAGAGATTTAAAGCCGAAAAAAGATTGCTGGAGGGTGTTCTGGTGGGAGAGACTCCGACATTCAAGTCAGAAATAACAGTTTTCGAAAGAGAACGGAAAAAACTGAAAGAGAAAAGGGGGACGAGTCCCCCTTGTGGATTGTGTGTCGGGTGTTAAGTTCAGAGAACTTACCTGATTGCAATGTATCGAAAACTTTTATTTTGAGTACTGTAAGAGCCGTTTGCACTCGGAGCGTTCCAACCCTCGTTTTCTTATAATGTAATTTGAAAATTTCAGATTTCAAACGTCAAAAATTTAAAATTATTATCATTTACAAAGTTTGATTATACAAAGAGATTTTTTCTCCTATCAATTAGATTTTCAAGAGTTTTTTTTCTTATCCGAGAAATGCAATTCGTACTAAAATAGGTAATATAATCAAAATAAGATTCAGTTGAGTATTATCACTCGAGACTCAAAAATGGTTGATTTTTTAAGTATTCGGTGGTCATTGGTTAGATAAAGGGGGATGACCGTTCAGTCTCGTTGAGTGTACTTGTGGATCGGTTATATTATATTGATCGGTATGTTGGTCTATTCGTTGTTCGGTTGGAGAGTTGAGCCCCTCACAACCATGGGCATCAAGTTGGGCTTTCAAGTATTTGGATACCGTATTGACTATTATTTAGATTTTATCTCATAAAAAATTAATTTCAAAGTGTCCGAAATGTTTTTAAATTGATTAAAAATATATATACAAAAAATTGATTTTAAATAGATTATTTTAAAAATAGAATTTAAAACGGCGAATTTGAGTGAGAGTATGGTAGAGGTTACGATGCTTCCACCGCCTAGGGGAGCATAAAACGGGTGGGTCCCATGGAAGAGCAAAGAGTCCAAGCCAGTGGCTGGAGCTTGAGCTTGAGCTTGACTTGACTTCTCCTCGCCTGTAAAAATTCAGTCTTCTTAGGTGACTCATTTGTTCTCCAAAGAGTTCCTCTCTAGTCTACTGCCCCAACTGCCCTTTAGAAAACTGCCCCGGATTCTCTGTCGTACCTCCATAGGTGGATTTTGTTTTTTCTAGACTGTTTAGAGTCTCGGAAGGGGAAGAGTCCAATCCATGTCAAAGTCATAGATCATTCCACGTATGACCTCTGCTCATGGCAAGTGGTCCATATAGCGTCCGTCATGCTGTCAATCAAGTCCGCCATGTTTGACTTCAAAAAAATTATTTTAAAAATCCGCTTCAAACTCAATTTTATAAAATTAAATTCAATTAAATTTTTTTAATCGTCAAAAAGCGTTTTCCTTGATTTTTAAAATATCAAATTCAAAATCAATTTTCAAACAATTCAATAAAAATCATAATATTTAAATAAATTAAAGTTCAAATTTTAATTTTTTAAAAAATAACCCAAAATAAGTATCATGATCCTAGTTTAATTTTTATACTAAATAATAGATTGTAAATGAATTTAAATTAATTAAAAAGAATAGAGCACAAATTTCATAAACAATTTACTTATTTTAATATTTTTATTTTTAATTAGAATTAAATAAAATTTTAATATATTTTATATTTTTAAATTATAATAATTACTAACTTGTGGTTCCCTGAGAAGAATTTCTTTCTCCACCTATATTTATTATGATCGAAATAAATTTACTTTAGTTTTTCAACTTGATCTAACATTTTTTTTTTATTAATTATCATGAAAAATGAATTATTTCATTAACGGGTGAGCCCATTAACACTCCAATTTGCCTGCCCACACTTCTATTTTTCAATTTTAATGGCCTATTTTAATTTTATCCTAATCTAAATTATTGAAAAAGTCACTTTTTTCTTAATAAAAGTCTGATTTGAGTCTTGTTTATAATAGTCTATTTTTGAATTAATTATCTTTTAAAAATATGGATATCATATTTATGAATTTTATATTTTACTATGTAATGATAACGTAAAAAAAAAAACAAATTTAATTATCACCAACTTATTATGTTTTTTGCCATTTTACAAGTAATAACAACTATTATTAACTAAATAACCAAATACTAATATCAATTACTAATAACTAAATGAATTTTATTATTTATATCAAACATTTGGAAGGATTGGTCCCTCTATCAAATTTTCTATTAAAACTAACTTCGTACACTTTAATTTTTTAAAATTTTCTTTGTTAAATTTTACATTTTAGCAAATTATTTTTTTTCTCCACCACTTTGTAATAAAACATTTATATTTGTACACAACGCAACCTATTACAACAGAAATAATATAAAAATTACAAATATGATAAAAGAAAAAATAAAATAAAATAAAATAATTTTTAAATAAAGCAAAAAATAAAAACAAAAAATTGAAATTTTTCTCTACAATTAATCAATATTGAGAAGAAAATTATCGAGAGGGTAAAACTTGAAATCGAGCCATAATTTTGTTTTTAGATTTATTTTTAAATGCCAAGAAGATTTCTTTCCATTTTTTTTTTTTTTACATTTCTTCTCTCAACTTATTTCTTTATTATTTGTGACTAATCAAAATACATAAATAACATTTAGCACGCTTTCCACTTTAAAATTTAAATCCACTCTTTATATTCTATGGGTTGCAAATTAGGAATATTAATAGGAAGAAAATTACTAGCATCGGTTAGTTGTCAAAAAGTGGTATCAATAAGGCGCTGAAAAATGGTTATTTCTTCCCTGAGATTTTTAAAACCTATATGATCTTAATTCCTAAATCTAGGACCCCGAAGGAAGTTTTGGATTTCAGAGCCATTAGTTTGCTTAACACTTCCTATAAAATCTTGAGTAAATGTTTGGTGGCCAGACTGAGACCTTTACTTAGAGGTTAATAAGTCCCCACCAAAACAGTTTCTTGCCAGGGAGAGGTACGATTGAAAACATTATTGCCCTCCAAGAAGTGGTCCACTCCATCAGGCAATCCAAAAGTTCGAGGTTCTCCATGATTATCAACATTGATCTGAGGAAAGCGTATGATAATGTCAATTGGGAGTATCTTGCAAAGGTTCTGATGGAAGTTGGTATCCCCCTTCAGTGGATGAAGTTGATTATGTTTGCATTATTTAGCGGGGACATATCCATCATTTGGAACGGGGAGGTCCTGGAGCCTTTTAAGCCGGGGCAGGGTTTGAGACAAGGTGATCCTCTCTCCCCCTACCTTTTCTTGTTGGTCATGGAAATACTCTCAAGCATGATCCATGAAAAGGTTAGAAAAGGAGTGTGGAAAGTGGTGAAGGTTTCCAAGGGTGGTCATAGTATCTCTCACATTTTCTTTGCTGATAATCTTATTTTGTTTGCGGAGGCTGATCATTTGAAGCTTGAGTAACATTCGCAGTTGCCTGAAGGATTTCTCTGAGGAGAGTGGTCTTTAGGTCAACCCTCTTAAGTCCAAATTGTGGATTGCTCTGAAGGCTCTAGGACATCTCAAGGATTCCCTAGCTACCTGCAGTAGGTTTTCCCTCACGGATGACCTGGGAAAGTAATTGAGAGTTCCAGTAATTTATGGTAGAGTTGGTAGAAATTTTTACCACCAAGTGGTTGAAAAGGTTCAGAATAAGTTGTGCAGTTAAAAGGCTAACCTCCTGAGCACAGCTGGCAGAAAAACCTTGATCCAATCTGAAACGACAACCATCCCCGTGTACACTATGCAATCGTCTTGGTTATCTGAATTTGTTTGTAAGAAGTTGGATAAACTCAATAGAGATTTCCTTCTGGGCTGTTGGGAGGGTAAGGGAAGAGTGCACATAATCAAATGGCAGAAAGTTTGTGACTCAAAAAACTTTGGTGGTCTTGGAATTAGAAGCATGAGAGAGTGCAATATGGTTTTCATGGCTAAGATTGAGTGGAGGGTGATGAAGGGGGATAATGCTATTTGGTGTGAGATTCTACATATAAAATACCTTAGAGGAGACAGCTTCTTGGAGCACAGAAGGAAGAGAAACTCTTCTGCTATTTGGAGAGGTATTTGTTTTAGTAGGGATTGTCTCAGCAAAAGTCTGAAATGGAGATTGGAGATGGAAGTTCTATAAGGTTTTGGTATGGCAAATGGCTAGGCAATGAGTTGCTATTGAAGTAGGCCTCTATTCCTAAGGACTGTTGTGATGTAAATACGACAGTGAGGCATTTCTGGATAGAAGAGAATAGTTGGAAGATCAATGATCTGCTTTTGGTCCTCCCCAGAAGAAATGTTGAGGAAATTAAAGCCATTTTCATCCCCAAGGACAGGGATTCGAAAGATTTGCTATTATGGCCAGAGAGGTCTGATGGCGAATTCTCAGTCGCAATAGCTTATTGGCTTCAAAAGGGGAATTGGGCACAGGCCATGGAGGCTTCCATGGATTGGGAATGGGTGTGGAAGAAGAAATGTCCAGAAAGAGCTAAGATGTTTATGTAGCTTGCGGCTAGAGGCTAGAGGTAAAATCTTATCAAATTTGGAGATGAAAAGAAGGAATATTGTGGAGGTTGGCCTCTGCTCCATCTGCAGTTTAGAGGAGGAGACTATTTTCTAGGCCTTGAGAGACTGTCAGCATGCGAGAGCCATTTGGAGCAAGCCGGTGCCTGATGTGGACTCCATTGCAAACTTCTAGAGTGATAACTTAACGGAATGGTTAAGAGATAGAGTGGCTAATAAGTTTAAGCTGCATCTAAGCAATGCGGATCTAATATTTAAGCTTACGATTTGGTTTATATGGAAGTCTAGATGCTGCGCTGTGTTTCAAAAGATTTTGGAGCCCTCGGCTTTGGTGGTTAATAGAATCATGGCCATGAGTAAGGACATTATGGAAAACACTCCTTTCTAGTAGCAGGCTCCAGAAAGTGTCGGTTGGGTGGAAAAGTCCTGTTGAAGGAGTGGTCAAACTAAATGTTGATAGAGTAGCTAAACTAGGTGGGGGTCAAGCCAGCGTCGGTAGCCTTTTCAGAGACTGCAATGGCAATTGGTTGCACGGATTTTGGCTTAACATTGGTATGGCAGAAGCCCCCTTGGCAGAGTTGTGGGCATTGAGAGAAGGGCTCCTGATTGCCAAAAGACTGAAGTTCAATGCTTTGGAAGTTGAAAGTTACTCCCTTCTTATGGTTAATGCTATTAACAAGGGAGTGAGTGAGTTGTATCCTTGTAAATTCTTGGTTCAAGAGTGCAGAGAGATCATGAAAGCCATCAGAGTCCCTCAAATCTGTCACGTCTTTAGAGAAGCTAACCGGTGTGCTCCCAAGCTTGCTACTCTGGGTCAAGCCAATGATTCAAAGCTGCAAGAGTCCAGCTCCCCCCCAGAGTCCCTGTGGTTTCTTTTAGTGCAGGATTCATCTGGTACCACTTGGTCTAGACATATGGTTATTGATTGTATGGTGTAGGCCTGGGGAGTTCCTCGGCTCCCTCTGTTTTTTTTTCTTGTGTTTCTTGTCTCTCTTCACAAAAAAAAAAAAAAAAAGAAGTGGTAGTTTTGTTTTATTTTTCATATTTCTACATTTCTATATTTTATTTCTTATTTAATATTATAAATTTGTATATCATTGCTATGATGGTACATATAAGTTTGTTTTATTATTATTTAAGTTGGAGTTTGACTCCCTTCTTTTGTACGTTGATCAAGAGATATCAATGGTAATGCATTCCATATAATTTCCTTTTTCAATTGTCCTTGTCCTCCCCCTAATGTTGGAAAATTTGTTTCATCAAAATGACAATCTGTAAATTTTGCAGTAAAAATGTCACCTGTCAAAGGTTCAAGATATTGAATAATAGAGGGTGACTCATACCTAATGTATATTCCAATCTTCTATGGGTCCCATGGTGTCGCTATAGGGACATAAACTGCACATCCGAAAATTCTTAAATGAGAAATATTGGGTTCATAACCAAAAGTTAATTGTAGATGGGAGTACTTATAGTAGTGTGTTGGTTTTAAAAGTATAAGTTCTGCTGCATGTAAAATAGCATGTTCCCAAATTGATGTTGGGAGTTTAATTTTCATCAATAATGGTCTAGCAATCAATTGCAATCTTTTGATAAACGATTTAGTTAAACCATTTTGTGTATGAACATGAGGTATAGGATGTTCAACTTTAATACCAATAGACATACAGTGGTCATCAAAAGTATGAGACGAGTATTCACCAGTATGGATGTATTAATTAGTACCATAAAATATTTAAATGGTCCACATGGTGGGTGAATTGATCTACATATATCACTATGAATTCTTTCCATAAATCCAGGAGATTTAGTTTCTACTTTGACTAATTAAGGTCTCGTAATAAATTTTTCTTGAGAATAAGCAGTACATGTGAATTCATTTGATTTCAACAACTTTTGATTTTTCAAGGTATAACCATGAGAATTTTCAATTATTATTCTCATCATAATTGATTCAGAATGCCCTAGTCGATCATGCCAAAAAATAAAGTCCTTATGATTAGTAAACTTCTGGTTTACTAAATGGTGTATTTCGATTGTATTAATTTTAGTATAATATAAATCATAGGAAAGAGATAGTGTTTTTATAACACCGACACTACGGTGTTCGTAATTCTGTTTTTGAATTTAATAAAATGATCCTCAATTTATATATATATATATATAAAATATTTAATTTTATTGATTTTCTATTTTGGGGTTTTAAAATTTAATTTTTGGTATATTTTAAATACTGTTTCTGGGATTTGTAAAATAAAGTTAGTATAAAAATATGTATATATATATATATATGTAAATAATTATTTATTTATTAATTTAATTATTTACTCAATTAGCCATTTATAAAATCTATTTATATAAAAATATATATATAAATAATAATAATAATAACAATAATAATAATAAAAAAAGGTCGAATTAGGGTATGAAACCCTAATTCCTCTCTTTTCCCATTCTCTCTCCCTCTCTCTCTTTCTCCCGCCGCCGCTCCCTCTCCCTCCGCCTCTCTCTCCTCAGCCGCAGACGGCCAGCCACTCCGCCACCTACGGCCACTAGCAACCACCGATCACTTCTCTCTACCTCCCCCTCGGTCTCACTCTCTATCGCTCTCTTTCCCTCTCTATCCCTCGCGGTCTCGCGATTCACTCTCCTTCACCCTCGATTTCACACCGCCCCGCCGCCATCCGCCCTCCTTTCCGCCGCATCACAACCACCGCCACCCGCAGCCACCGCGACCCACCACGGGTCGCCACCTATCTCTCTACCTCCCGCTGTCTGCCTCTCGCTCGATCTCTCATCTCCTCCACCGCGACCGCCGCAGTCGCCACCCCTCAACCTCGCACAGTCTCTCTCGGCCTCTCTCACTCACTATCTCTTAGTCCAGTCTCCCTCAGTCTCTCTCGCTCTATTCCTCCCTCACCTACGCTCGCGCTACTACGTGCAACAGCGCGCGCGACTGCACGCAGCAGTCTCTGCTTCAGCGCGCGACTACTCGCGCGCTGACTGCCCCTGCGCTCGATTGCTCGCACGCTGACAGCCCTCCTGCGCATGCTCCAGCGCGCGATAGCTCCTTCCTGCTCGCGTTGCTATGCCGCCTCCCTGCTCGCGCGCCTTCTGCCACCTGCGGAAGCCCCAGCTGAAAGCCCTAAGTCAACCGTGCTGTGTTCACTGCATAGGTAAGATCAAACCCTAACCCTAATTCTAAGGTTTCAAACTTTCTTAGAAAATTTGGTTTAGATTACTAAAATTACCTTAAATTGGGAGTTTTGCAGGTCTGAAAATGTATTGAGGAGACGATTTGGCGAAGGTTACGAACTACGAGAACAACCTTTGGTGAGGGATCTTCAATCCCTTAAATAATTTAAATCGATTTGGTTGAATTTAGGTAGAAATTATATAGACATATATCCTGAAATGTATTGGACGCGAAAGAAATGTGTTTTCCCTAAGGGTTTGTATAAAATTGTTGGAGTTAGGTCTTGGATTTGATGTAAACTAGACTGCGAAGCATATTAGAAATGTCGTAGGTAGCATTAGAGTTTTATTTGATTGATTTGTGTATTTGTCTTTGGGGTATGAATTGGAATTGATGGGAATTAAATTAAAATTATGTAATTTGGGAGAAAATTGATAAAATCGAGGAATATTATAAATTTAAAGTCGTTGGTGATTGAAATGATCTTAGGTTGAAGAAATGAAAGTTTAGGGAAATAATTATGCAAATTTAAGCTCTTTTAAATAGAAGGGAAATTTGAAAACCCTTTAATAGGGCTTTAATTGATGATTATCCGTATTGATTGGTCTAGGTTGACCTTTGGAGACTCGAGGGGGGTCCTTTTGATTGATTTCAGAAACAGGGAGTGGATACCCTCCCTAGAGATTAGTGGGACCCTAATCTCTTGCATGAAATAGTGAAACCTGATTTTACATTGTTTTTAAACAAAATATGCTTTGATATGCCTTGATTTGATGTGTGATATTTAATCTAAAATCTGTTTTGTGACTATTGGAGTGTCGTGCTTATGTTTTCTACGATTATGCATCCATGTTTGAAAAGAAATGAAATTGTGCCATGATTTGAGAAATGGAATGTTTTCTATACTACCATTGCATCAGTTGTTGATTTGAAATGATTTTGATGAAATGTATTTGGCACACGGATTTGAAATGTTTTGGATAAACTTGAGGGCACTGGGATGCCCACTTGTGATGTGATACTATGATGATGATATTGATGATTCCATAGCTACGAAGGGCGTTTGTAGAGGCACGAGTTGCCCGGATACGCTTTGGCCAGAGGTATCCGCAAACATCGTGATTGCGATATGTATGGACCCGGTTGAACCGAAAGGGGAGGTCCGTCAGAATAGGCGGTCTAGCACCGGGAGTTGCTTGTATATGATTGTGATATTCCGTATGGGCCCGGTTGAACCATGTATTGGGGAGGTCCGTCAGCATAGGCGGTCTAGCACCGGGAGTTGCTTGTACGTGGTTGTGATGTTCCGTATGGGCCCAGTTGAAACGAAAGGGGAGGTCCGTCAGAATAGGCGGTCTAGCACTGGGAGTTGCTTGTACGTGCCAACGTCGGGGTAGAGAGCTACTTTGAAACACTTTGCATATTAAAACCCCCGATGCGCCTGTCCTTCGTCATGGTTGACCCTTGTCAGGATTCTTTCGGTTAGCTCTATGTTATACTTGATTTTTAAATGGATGCATATATGTGTGATATCGTGTGACTGCATAAATGAGTTTATTGTATCGAACATATCATGATTTATTGCGAAACTTGAGTTATTGTTACGAATGATATTGTTTGACACTCCAATTTTTACCAACACTATTAGTACTTAAGATTTTCCCCTCACTCACTGAGTATTCTTCCCCGAATACTCACCCTCCCTCTTTTCCTCCCCAGACAGGATTTTTAGTGCTAGAGCGACGCTTCAGATTTTGGAGATTTTGGTGAATTTGGGTGATTCAGAACGGTGAGATCTTAAGTTTAACTTGAAAGATGGATTAAGTATTATAATTCGACCCTGCGAGGTCTTGTTGAGATCCGTAGTTTGCCGTGTACTTATTTTGGGATGACTGTGTAATTTATGTATGTTTATTTGCGAAACTCTCGTAATTCATTTGCGTTGAGGCGATTGTACATATTTGAATGTTACTTGAGAAATTTGTAATATATTTGTATAAATTTAGGCCCGCTCAGTGTGGCGGCTGTTCATGCTCTAGTTGGGCATGACAGTAGAGTTCTGTGGCTAGGACTATTGGTGATTTGTTAGCCTTGCGTTGTCTGGATGTCGGTTGTGAGATTGGTGGATTGTTTTGGAGAGGCCGGGATGGCCATTTGATTTACTTTTAGAATGATTTTGAATTATACAGGTTTATATAGGTTAGTGTATATTGGAAGACCTCCGATTTATGGGGAGGTTCTGCCCGATTTTCTGTAGAAATACAGCCGGTATCCAGGGCAACGGGCGACTATTCACGATTCTCGGATCGGGGCGTGACAGTTTTCTCTGCTATATGTTTCTTTCCAGAAACAACAATTGTAATGCATAAATACTCAATATTATTGTCATTCATTGTCTCAATATAATATTCATTTTGTGGATATCTCTAAAACTTAGCAAATTTCTACGAGATTTAATAAAGTATGGTGCATTATGTATAATTAATTTTGTTCCTCCAGGGAGACATATATTTGCTTTGCTGAAGCCCTCAATCAATTTTGCAGTACCACTTATGATATTGATATTTGTTTCTCCCAACTTCAGGTTGAAAAAATAATTTTTATTTCTAAGTATCGTATGAGTTGTAACGCTATCAATTAGACATATATGTTCTTCGTTTCTCATACATTCTAAGTTATCAACAATATCCATATCTTATTTATGAAGAAAATAAAAGAGATGATTAATTTGCTTATGTAAAATTATAAACAAATAAATCAATCAGAAATAAAGTGTATCATATTGCAAAAACATTAAAATTAACTTATTTATATATAACATACATCTAGATATTTCCATCATTGATCAAATGATCAATTTTTTCTTCAGGGTGTTCAAAGAAATCAACCATATCAAGATGAGTTATATCTATATCAGCATCATTACATGAGTTGGCAAAATTTGTTTCCACATATTTATTTTTCTTCATTAAAGAGGCTTGATATAGTTGAACAAGATATTTTGGAGTTCGGCATACACATGACATCGGTAGCACACATTATCAGAATCTCTTGAGAGTTTCTCTTTTTCTCTTGCATCACTATCGTCCCACTTCTGGTGGTGATTTTTTCCCTTTTGATTTGATTGACCATTGATACGATCATCATTATTGTAATGGACATTTCATTCATGACCATATTTGCGTCCACAACCACGGCCACGACCATGACTTTAATCTCGACTTTTTCCAAATTCATATTTAGTTGCATTCGCTTCAGGGAATAGACTACTACTAGTTGGTCGAGTCTCGTGATTCTTCATCAATAATTCATTATTTTGCTCGGCCACAAGAAGACATGAAATCAATTTAAAATATTTCCTGAATCCATTTTCTCGATATTGCTGTTGCAGGAGTAAGTTCGAGGCATGAAAGGTGGAGAAAGTTTTTTCTAATATATCTTTTTCAGTTATGTTATCTCCACACAATTTCAATTGAGATGTGATTTTGAATATTGCAGAATTATAGTCACCAATGGACTTGAAATCTTGTAGTCTCAGATGTATCCAATCATATCGTACCTTAAAAAGAACAACCATCTTCAGGTGATCATATCTTTCCTTCAAATTTTTTCATAACTCAAGAGGATTTTTAAATTTCTACTATAAAGTAGCACAATTGTTCCTAGACAACATATTCAGACTACATGGTCTTCCTGACTCCATCATCTTAGATAGAGATAAGGTTTTTACAAGCTTATTCTAACAAGAATTGTTCAAATTGATGGGGACTCAACTTAAACTCAGCACTACGTATCACCCTCAGACTAATGGACAAAGTGAAAAGCTGAACCAGTGTTTGGAATACTACCTTAGATGTATGACTTTTGATAGGCCTGCATTATGGCTCCAATGGCTAAGTCTTGCTGAATGGTGGTACAATACTAACTACCATCACAGCATTAAAATGACACCATTTAAAGCCTTATATGGCTATCAACCTTGTCAGATACCTATGGGACCCTATGTTGATTCAGTCACTCTTGTGGTTGGGGAGTTCATTAGAAATAAGTAGGCTATGGTTCAGATATTGCGTGACCATTTGTCTAAGGCTCAAAATAGAACGAAACTCCATGCAGATCGGAACAGGTCAGAGAGAGAATTCCAGGTTGGAGATATGGTTTACCTAAAGTTACAACCATATAGACAACAGTTAGTAGAGTTACGAAGACAGCTGAAATTGTCATCAAAGTTCTATGGACCCTTCAAGGTTATTGCAAAGATTGGGACAAGTTACAACTACCTGCTAGATCCAAGATCCACCCAATATTTTATGTGTCTCTGTTAAAGAAAGAATAAGCCCTTAGAATTCCACAATGTCCAGTCTTCCATTATTGGGTTCAGATAATCAAATCTTAGTTGAACCAGAAGGGGTACTAAAAAGAAGGGTCATTTGGAGAAATAATAAGTCAGTCACTCAAGTATTAATCAAATGGGTTAATTTGAGTATGGAGGAATCAACTTGGGAGGACATTGTTTTTATCAGAGTACAGTTTCCCAACTTCCATTCTTGACAATGACAGTTTTAAAAATGAGAGAAAATTGTAATAACTATAATTGAAATTTAAAGTAACGACTAGGAGCTGTTATATTTAAGATTCAGTTGGTAGGTAAAGAAGGATAACTGAAGTGGTTAGTATAGTTAGGAAAGTTAGAATCAGTTAGAGAGCTGTGTAGAAATAACTACAGAGTAATAGAGGAAAGGAACCAAGAAATGAAATAAACTCTTACTTCTGTTGCTGATATTCTTTATCGTTCTCTCTCTCTCTCTGTCTCTCTCTCTCTCTCTCTCTCTCTCGTTTTCCCTCAACCTTACCTTGAATTTTGTATCTCTCTTTACCTACGACTGAACCGCCTAAAGCTCCCAGTCGACCGTTCCCTCACAGTTTGTGATAGGAAACTTCGCTTTGACTAATTTAGACCAAGTCACAGTCGGGTTCTCATTTGAAGGGGGCTCTTCCAACGTCATTTTTGTCACTACCAAGATTCAAATCCGAACACTTGGTATGGGGTTTTAGTGCCCTTGCCACTAGACCAATGAGAGTTAGTTTAAATTTGTGTCAATTATATGAAAAGATGTAGTACAGGTTTTTCTTCTTTGTATTGAACTCCATATATTCAAAATGATTTTGACGACATAATGGATTAAAGTATAAGCCTTTTTATTTTTATTTTTTAATTTTAATGCATTCTGATTTCTATTAATTGTAATATTTATTTCAAATATTAGATTTTTTAATTGTATTTCTTGCTATCATGAAGTTTTCATTTTGGAGGAAAGTTGAGGGAAGCTAGAACCATAGTTAAAGGGTCAATCTTTCCTCATTTTTATAATTGTATTTACACATTTTTAGGTTGTAATTTTGTAGTCTTACCATTCAAAAATAGTGCTTAATGCACCAAAATAGCATGCACTGGCACTGTTGTATGTAGTAGTAACTCTTACTCTACCATACATATAGAAAAACACCAACGATCAGTTGGTATGGTGAGAAAGTCATCGCATCCCTTAAGTAGAGAGTTTAAATTCGAGTTCTAAGAGTAGAGCAAACTACGTTGAAAGTGTCCTACCCCCAAAAAAGGACCTTAATCAGCTCGACCTAGATTAATCGGATGAGTGGTGGGCTAAGTCCGAGGGCAAAAAAAAAAAAACATATAGAAAAGACCCTTTAGATAATATATAATATTGATTTTTTTTATTATGGACTAAATTCAAGACCAATACTTTGAAAGATTTTGGAGCCAAAAAGTTCATTAAAATGGCATAGACTATTCGCTCTATGATCCCAAGGATATGTATAAAAATAAAATATTTTTTTCCACATAAATTATTTTTCTTTTGTGGTTGAATTACAAAATAAAGTGTTTTGGGAAGTAAACATAAATTATTATAGGAGTAACGAGTTAGCTCGAATTAATTATAGAAATAGAGGAAATAAGAATACATTGGGCTGAGTAGGACTGGGTGATCGGTAGAACGTAATTGCATTTGGTTATATAAAAAGAAATTAAATTAAAACAAAATTTTAACACTCATTTTCAATTCGTTGGCATATTTAGATTGGTAAAATTTATTTATTTTTTTTAATTCTGAACCAAACCAATATAAAAATTTAATAAAGAATTCAAATGAAACTATACTTCTGGCTTATTAGTTTTGTTCAATTTAATTGGTTCAATCAATTTGATTTGATTTTTGGACATCCCCAAAATGTTAATTGCTAACAAAGCATCATCCTCATTTATTTATTCATGTATTCATTTATTTTGTTCGTTCAAGCTTGATGGAAGTGGTTTTTTTTAATAGATACCTGCCTTGTTTGCCTGCGTGGGAGTTTCGGAATCGAGTGCAATCTAAAACTTGTATCTTATAAAAAAACCACCAGATGGTACTCTGGCGAAAGATGTTTTGGCGTTTAAGTTAAAAAGAATAGATTTTGAATATGGTAAATAAACAAAAAAGAGTCCCAGATTCGAGATAATAGTATGTGTGTTTTCTGTATAGAGTTCCCGAGAACTTACTTATGCCGTGGTTATCCTTCTACTTATATGTCTGATGGAGGTGGCTTAAAGCTTACAGAGCTTCCTAACCCTACTTTCCTATTGGGAGATTTGGAAGAATTCCCAAAATTACGGGAGGTATTATTTGAAATTTCATGGAGATTGGATGCTTTTAGTATTTGAGGGGAGTCCATAATCATGGGAACTTCTTTTTTTAGTCGATATAATCATTACGGTAAGTCTTTGTATTTTGGGAATTACTTAGAGAGTAGTGAAGATTCTTACCCTCAAGAGAAGTTTGAATTTATTTGAAAATTCGTTTCTTTTGCGAGGTTACCTTGAGTTGTGCTTATTCCTTTAATTGTTTATCTTACGAGCTTAAGGCTATCCTACCGAGGAGTAAAGTGACCAAGAAATAAAAGTATCAAGAAAAGAAATAATCGAGGAGTTGTAAGAGGCCTCAAGTAAATGCCTCTAGTTATGGGGGCTCAAGGAGTGAAGTTATGGTTTGATTGTTTTTTGGGCCGATAGTTAGACTTTTGATCAGATATCATCATTTGCCCCTCACTTTCAATTGGGGATTCGAAGAAATGACACTTAAGATAGAAAAAGGATCGACAGGGTTTTGGAAACTAAGTGTTTTATTCATTAAACGAAATAGGCACGAAGGTGGTGCATTAATGCAGGACGTGTCTTTCGGTTTTCCCGAATCTTTTTTTATATGCTTCCTCTTTGCCTTCGACTTTGTTATTGGCTATTAGTTACAAAAAGAGAGATTTCTAGGGTTTCTAAAAAGAGAGATTTCTTAATTTCATACTTGCTTGATCATGGTTCAAGGTTCAAATCATACAGGCATCCAAAGATAGGGGAAATTAGCAATATAATGTCGATGAGGGAGTTGGAGTCCATAGAAAAAAGTATGAATCTAGGGGAAAAATTTCGGTTAAGGTTGTCTCTGAATTCAGAGAGGGCTAACGAATTGACTATAGGTTGTGTTCCCATGAATCAGGAGTACGTTAGGTATGGGTTAAGGGTTCCCCACTTGGAGCCCCAGTCTACTATCTTAAGAGAGTAGAGTATATTTTCTACTCTTCTTATCCCTAATGCCTGGTGAATGGCACAAGCGGTTGTTAGTTTGCTAAATTTTTGCCGCTTGATGTTTGATTTTACGATTTTGTCCTCAATTTTTTGTTTAAGGAAATGTGGAGGTGAAGGTCCCATAAATGGATGGTATTGTGTGTAGACCTGCTATTAGTCAAAGTGGAAATTTTTCTATAAGGAAACTTTGAATAAGGTCTGGAGGAGTAAATTTTTCTTTGTGAAGTTTTTGGATAGGGAATCGTTACCATTCTTGTTGATGCTAGATGCGAAGCCCTTAGTTAGGTCAAGGGCTCCCTCTTTCTCTCGTTATTTAGGCTTCGTTAAGTCTATTGATAGTTTTTGTCAGGTATTTGGTAAGGCAGTGTGGGTGGATGACTTAGTAGAAGATGAAATGCTTAAATTGGCAGGTCTTTTATTGGATGAGACAGTATGGATTAAGAGGCCCTTTATGCAGGAGAAAAGGTCAAAGGGTCTAATCAATGTTGTTGATTTTGCCAAGGTGAATGACTTGGATCTGGTAACCACCCTGAAGGCTATAAGGGCATAGATCAAGGCCGCCCAAGCCAGGAAGAACGAAGAAAGGAGCACGTTCGAAAGTAGATTTCCTAGTTCTTTGGCTCCTAGGAGAAGAAAGCTCGTATGGATATTGAATAGTGACGAAGAAGAGGGTACTGAATCAAGTTTGGAAGCGGCAGCGGCTCTAGATGTTGAGATTCTATTGTTATTCTGGATTCAAAAGATTCTGAGGAATGGGGTCTTTGTAAGTGAACCCGAAAGGAGGAAGAGGAGGAGGAAAAAAGCTCTGCTAATGAGGGGTTGAGCGATGAGCATCCAATCGCGGCACTCATTCCTCGAGGAAAGGGGACTAGGTTATTAGGACCTACGATGAATGCCGAGAAGGCCCCCACTACTGAAAGTATTCAAGGACTACAAGTCCCCGCCAAGAAGTTACAAATTGTCAGGGCTACTGAGGAGGTACATCTTACTGAGAGGCCTCTTGAAGAGTCCCCATTGGCTATTGGGGTGCCATTCTGTTGCCTGATCCTTTGCTGTTGGAGGGACTAAGCTCACCTAGCTCCTTACCCTTGCACCTATATGTTAGGAAGGGTAAGGGAAAAGTTCATTAGCAGACGATTCCCCTTCCCCCTATTCTGGTTCGGTCGTTTGATCGATCAAAACAATTAGAAGAGAGGGGTATCATTTCGGTAAACTATGGTGATAATTATTTCTGCTATATAGATGTTACGGAGGCGAGGAGGCTCGCAAATAGATTAGACTTCCACTAGGTGGAGTTTGAATTGTACCGCCTATCGGTCGAGCAGGGAGATAAATCTGTCATTGCTCATTTGATTCAGGTACATGTTCTATAATGATTTTCCTTTGGGAAATTTCTATTGTTGGTGGATTAACTTATTCACACCCCCTTCTTTTTAATAGGCTATCGCTATAACAGAGTTCCAAAGGATCAAGAAGGATCAGTTGATCGGCCATCTAAAGGGCCAGTTGGATAATCTTGGAGTAATGGAGGTCCGCCTTCGGGCCAAGGAGGGAAAGAGAGAGGCTAAGGAGAAACAAGTAGTTTCTATTGCTTTTAACAAGAAAGAGAAGTCAATAAAGATATTAAAGATTGACCTGGAGTACTCGTATGAGATAACTGATGCTGCCCTTAGGGAAGGTGAACGGTTAAGGGATCGTTTTGCTGAAAGTAAAGTAGGCTACTTGGCTGTCAAAGAGCTGGCTCGAGAACAGGAGGAGGCTCTCGCGGGGTTGACAGAAACTTATGAATGGGAGTGCCAGGAGCTTACTGGGAGGCTGCAGCAGGCAGAGGAAACTATCTGTCATTTGTGAAGTGGTTCAGCAGAAGGAGTGGACGTTTGCATTTCCATCATCATGGGCTTCAATTCAGTTAGGCCTCCTAGTGGTGGTTTGTCCGCTAGGGTGCACCTATTTCTGTCCTCCGGGCTAACTTTGACAAATTTCAGTGGAGGCCTAGACTTCCCTCCTCTCCTTAATATATCTCTATGTTTTGTGTCTTCTATTTCTCCTTGTCTCTTAATGCTTTTCTAATGATAATTGACAATGATATTGGCCCCTCAGTTCTGTATCTTCAGATAGTTTAGTTGTCTTGCTTTTTTGATATGTTGTGTGAATTTCCTTTAACCACATAGTAATTAGGCACCCCGCCAGTCTAGGGTACTATAGTAATAACATTGGAGTGTTCTAAGATCTTGTGAGATGTGTAACGTAGTGTAGTGCGATAAGCGGTAGGCACAATCTCTAGGGATGTTCAAGAATGTCATGTCTTAGAGTGGCTTTGCGGGCCGGGTCATAAAATATTGTGTCCTGCAAAACATTTAGCGTACTCGACATATGTCGAGGGTATTCGAAGGCATTGAGCCTTGAGGGAGTTTTAGCATGCCTGGCATTGTGTTGAGAGTACTCGGAAGCGTTGTGCTTTAGGAGAGTTTAGCGTACCTGGCATTGCGCTAAGGGTATTCGGAAGCTTTGCATCTTAAGAGAGTTTTAGTGTACTTGGCATTACGCCGAGAGTACTTGGAGGCATTGCGTCTTAGGAGAGTTTAGTGTACCTAGCATTATGTCAAGAGTACTCGGAGGCATTATGCCTTAAGAGAGTTCTAGCATACCGGACATTGCACCAAGGATTCTCAAAGGCGTTGCACCTTAGGAGAGTTTTAGCGTACTGGAATTGCACCGGGAGTACTTGAAGGCATTGTGCCTTTGGCATCCATTGTGGGGGTTTTACAATAACTGGTTGTAAATGATACAAGTTAGTACACTCGATCAATGTAGGCGATTGTGTAGGAAATCAGAACATTGTTATTATTGAAGTGCGAGAGATAAAAAACCAAAATAAGAAAAAGGGATATGAAAATTCTTTGCGGGCCATATAGTGCCATCAGCAGAACAGTAAAAATCATTAAGTTGTCTGAGCGAGAGGAGTAGCAGTATCCTGATCACAACTTATTGTCCCAATACCGAGGGGCATTTTGAACTTAATCTTCATGTGCCTCGTGGTCAGGAGTGCTTCCATAGCATTTAGAATAGCTCTTCCTAAGATTATGTTATAGGAAAAGGGGAACTTTACTATATTAACGGTAGTGGTAGCGGTAGTACTTTTTGGAGAAGTCCCCAATGTGATTGGTAAGGAGATAACCCCTTTTGGGTATAGCCATTCATATAAGAGTCCTTTAATAGGTCCACCGTGGGGCTGCAGATTTGATCGGTCAAAACTTATTTGCGTGAAGGCATTCCAATACAGGAGGTTGCATCTAGCTCCTTGGTCGACAAAAACGCTTTTGACCGTAAATTGACCGAGAGTAACTATGATAATCATAGGGTCATTGCATCCTAGTTGAACCCCCACAAGATCCTCATCGTCGAGCCCTATTACGGGCCTTTTAGGCACTTTGCCTTTTCCGACACGAGCTGAGAGAATCTCATTGAAAGTGGGTTGCTTATTCAATTGAAAGATTGACGCAAAGAGTGTATTGTAAAACAGTGTCGTGGCCAGACTAACTTTGGGTGGAGGAATTATGAAGGGCGAGTCCTCGACTCCTACATGTAGGATGACTCTGGTAGCTTGATTTATTGTAGTCTTTAGATCGTCATATTCATGTGTTGTATCTTGATAGCGATATTTTTATATATTTGAATTGTTTTATTTAGTTTTATTTTAGACTTTATTTATGACTTTTAGAACTGCTTTTAGGTTTTATTTCATAATTTTACATTAATTATTTTCGTGGATTTTATTTTAGGATTATTGGGGTTGTTTAAGCATATTGGACTGCATAGACAGTTATTAGTATTTTAGACATAACTTTCAACTCCAATGTCCGATTAATTTGATTCTTATTGGGTTGGAAAGAAGACTTCAAGGCCTACAAATCTTATGAAGACCTCAGAGATTTGTTCAGACCAAAAGATATCTGAAATTTGAGTCAAATTTACTACATTGCTGGAAATCAAAACCCATGAGTTATACAAGTCCAAATCTAAGCGAAATATCAAACTGTTATGAAAACTCATGAATTTTTAGTCATTTAGGACTCTTAGGATTTAAATTATAAGAAAGAAATATCCTTTACACTAAAGGGAGAGGAGAGAAACCCTAGCAGCCGCCTCCTTAGACAGATTCTTCTATCTATGGATGTTTTTTTTACGTTTCTTACTTTTCTTTATCAAGTCTACTTAGATTTTTTGTTTTTAGAACTCGATAGATTCTATTCTTTGATTAATAACATGGTTTTTTTTCCTTAAATCTTATTGGCATGTTCTTTCTTTGATGAGATTTCATTGTTAGACTTAATATTTCATTCGTAAAGGGTCCTACGATTTGATGATTTGCAATTACATGCATGAGATCGAGAGAAAATTGCATGAAATATGACCAATACAATAAAATCCATATAGGTTTATGAGATCGACGGATGATTAATTCTGTGTGTGTGGTGTTACACGATTTAAGTGTATTATGATTTTGAGCAAGTATACCGTAATTGAGTGTTGTGTATAATGCAGAATAATTGTCGATCCCACGAGAATATTATATATTATCCAAATATAAAATACCCTATCTAAGTTGGACAGAATGAATCAAAATAGCAAAAATATTAAAATTACGAAAATATTAAAAATAGAAATATTGATAGACAAAAACTCTAGTTTTATAAAACTCTAGGATATCGATTTCATTTGTTTTTAATTTTTTCACATGGTCAAGATCTTTCAAATCCCTTAAAGTTTATTGACTAAAAATTCATTCTTGATGATGACATATTTTCCTAAATTAGATTTACTCAATGGTCATACAATGAAACCCTAATTTGACTAATCAAAACACAATGGTCATGCAATCTTAATTAGGTCGAACTGTATTAAGATCTATGGAATATCTGTAATTTAGGATTTCCCCTAAGATCCACATATACTAAGTTAATCATCCGTCGATCTCATCATCTTATATGGATTTCATTATATTGGTCAGATTTCAAACAATCTTTTCTCGATCTCTTGCATGTAATCACAAATCATTAAATCATAGGTATCTATACGAGCGAAGCATTAAGTTCAATAATAAAATCTCATCAAATAAAGAACGTGTCAATAAAGATTTAAGGAAAAGAAATAAATCAAACCATACTATTAATCAAAGAACAAAATCCATTGAGTTTTAGGAACAAGAAATCTAAGTAGACATGATAAAGAAAAGTAAGAAATATAATGAAAAATCCCCTTTGCACCCAAAGGAGGTGATTGCTAGGGTTTCTCCTCTCTCCTCTTTGGTGTAAAAGATGTCTCATCCTTATAATCTAAATCTTAAGAGTTCTAAAGGTGGTTGTTAGGGATTCTCCTCTCTTCTCTTTAGTGTAAAGGATATCTCTTCCTTATAATCTAAGTTTTAAGAGTTCTAAATAATTAAAAATTCGTGGGTCTTCATAACAATTTGATATTTCACTTGGAGTTGGGCTTTTGGAACTCATGGGTCTTAATTTTTAGCACTATAGTAACTTCAACTTAAATTTTGGATATCTTCTGTTCTAACCCAACCTCTGAGGTCTTCATGAGATTTGTAGGTCTTGAAGTCTTCTTTCCAACCCAACAAGAATCAGATTAATCGGATATCGGAATAGAAAGTTATGCCCAAAATACTAACAGCTCTCTATGTAATCCAATATCCTTAAACAAGCCTAATAATCCTAAAATAAAATCTAGGAAAATAATCATTATAAAATCATGAAATAAAACCTAAAAATAGTTCTAAAAATCATAAAATAAAGACTAAAATAAAATTAAATAAAACAATTTAAGTGTATAAAAATATTGTTATCATGGGGATCTTAGGGGAAACCCTAAATTACAGATATTTTATAGATCTTAATGCAATTCAGTCTAATCAAGATTGCATGACCACTGGATTTTGAATAGTCGAATTAGAGTTTTATTGCATGACCATTTGGTGAATCTAATTTAGGAAAATCTGTCATCATTCAGAATAAATCTTTAGTCAATAAATTTTAAGAAATTTGAAAGATTTCAATCATGTGAAAAAATTAGAGACAGATGAAATTGATATCCTATGGTTTTATAAAACTGGAGTTTTTGTCTATCAATATTTCTATTTTTAATATTTTCACAGTTTTAATATTTTTGCTACATTAATTCGTTCTGTCCAACTTAGATAGGGCATTTTATATTTGGTAATACATAATATTTTTGTGGAATCGACACTTGTTCTGCACTATACACAAATTCAACTAGGGTATACTTACCCGAAATCGTGATACATCTAAATCGCGTAACAAGTTTTTGGTGCCGTTATCAGGAATATTCATATATATCAATAAAAATCATCTTGTTTGAGATTGGACATTATTTTTTTATTTCTTGTCTCTTTCTTGTTCTTGGTAAATAAGATATACAAATTTTATGGTTTTTCATATATTTATTGCTTCTTCCATAAAGAATTCAGTTTTTTAGGTTTTTTTTATTGGCTGTTTGAAAACAAATTAAGGAATTAGGGCAAGTGATCACTTATTTCGAAGGATTTTGGCCTGCTGAACAAAATCCATAGCTTAAGTTACATGCACGGCCTTATTTTTGTCAAATTCTGTCATTTTTATAGGATTTTCTACTTTTTATTTTTTTGTGATTTTTAGAATTTTCTAATTGTTTTCTTGGATTTTTTTTTTGTATAATTTTGCTGTATTTTTGTGATTTCTACATTTATCTAGATATTATAGATTTTCTTGAGTGGTTATTATAATTGGTTTTGAATTTTGAAATTTGTATTCTTTTGTTGTGTTCGTACAATACATACTGCGATTCAAGAGTCTTAATCTAACTGATTTTGATCCTAAGATTGAGAGAATTTTATGAACCATTTGTTGACAAATTAGGGAAGTCAAGGAAGAAGAAGCAAGGAGTCATGAAAATAGAGCAATTGGGGAGTATTCGATGTCTGGACTTCAAGACAGTTAAACTTGTAATATCGGACAAATCCGGATTTTTGATATGTACTATGAGCGGCTTATTTAAAATTTTTATATTTTGTAAAATGGTGAAAAAATAAATAAATAAATAAAATAGTTAAAGTTAATATAAGTGTAAATTTCTACTCTTGGAGCCATCCGAGAAACCCTTATAGATACTTGACCGATAGTTTTTAAATTTTTAAAACTTCTGATCGGTAAAACTATCGGTTGGTTAAGTATTCGGTGATCAGTATTTGATGAGATTTGACTCTTGTAAGACAATTTACCCATTCGGTGAGGTTTTAGTTTGTAGTGAACAAATTTTTCAAATTTTAATTTTTCTAATCGGTAGCCGATAGTGACCGTTCCTTAGTGGTTAACTATCTCTCTGTGTAAAGTGAAGTTACAGATTTGTTTGTATATTGTAAAGTTGAGTTGACAAGTCATTTTTATAATTTTTATAATTTTATATACTCATCGATACACTCAATTTTCTTATACCGTTCGGTATATTACTATTCACTTACATTTTCGATAGTAAATATTTGCTCCGATAGGTGTTTTGAAAATCCCTTCGGTAGTCATTTTTAAGATAGTTGTTCAGTATTGTATCAAGTTATCAATAGACTTTTAATTTTATCTCTCGGTATGTTTACCGTTCACTTGTCTCAGACTGTCCGTAATTGTCTATCGATAATTATCTTTCTACATTTTCTACCGACAAAGGTTCCATTGCTGTTGGTCAATACTTTATTGAAATACTATCAGTACCCATATCTAACATTCATTCTAATATCCGTTCGGTTAACTTTCCAAATTATATGTTCGGTTGAACTTCAACAAGTGAATGCTTTGTTTTCAATTTTTATTATATTCTATTTCATTTTATTTAATATTATATTATTTTATTTTTATTTTATTTTATTTTATTTTCCATGTCAATCTTGGTTAACAATGTCCTTCGATATTGATTTTGAAATAACCGATTGGTAACAATATTGTGAGACTCTCTAATTGAATATTTAAACTTTCCCATCGGTATACACACAAATTATTCTATTCTCCATTTGAATATTTAAACTTTCCCATCGGCATACACACAAATTATTCTATCGGTTATTTGCATCTTGCATTTAACTCTCATTTTATTCATCGGTAATACCCATCGGTTGCATCCTTCAATTTTTCAAACTTGTGAGAATTTCCATCAGCTCCCATGATCCAACGGTTAAGCTCCAATTTCTTGCCATCGGTCATGACCATTCTTCAAATTTCATGACCATTCTTCAAATTTCATCAAATTGTTTTCAACTTCCATCGGTTAAGCTCCAATTTCTTGCCATCGGTCATGACCATTCTTCAAATTTCATCAAATTGTTTTCAACTTCCGTAACATGCCTTGCTTGGGATTTGAACCTTGAACTTGGCACAACAAATGTCCAAAAAATTATTTTGCCGCCAAGCTATCCAACATCTTCAATTATATTGTGTAAAACTTATATTTTATTTCATATTTTGAAAATGCTCAAAAAGTTAGCTTACTTCCTATGAACTTATTTTATCATCCGGACAGAACTATGGGCACTTAAACTTATTGGGTTGACTTTTCTCAATAACCCAAGAAAACATATTGGGCAATTATGTAATTTAGAAATAAACAAGGACTATTTAGCAAATGTGGAAAAAATGGGTTGAAAATAAGAGAACAGAAGTGGGGTGAGATTCCAGAAGGTTCACGTGACCCAACTTCACTTTTCTCTCTAAACCAATTTCTTATCTTTCTTCAAACTCCTTCAATCCACTAACAAACCCAAGATTTAAGATTTCAAATTTCTGATCTAGCCCTTCAAAGTTAGATTCTAGTTTTGATTTTGGAAGAATCTAAGCATGTAGAGTTGTCACAAAGAAGAGCCAAAATCTAGGACTTGGGGTAATATGAACGGAAGAGGGTTTCTTGGAGATAGAAACTAAGATATTTTATTTTCATATTCCATTCTTTAGTTTATTTATCTAAGTGTTCACATGGTTTTGGAGAATATTTAGTCACCGAAAGTGTGAGAAAAACTAAGGTTTGAATGATTGGGGACTCTGGGTTTCACTAGGAAATAAATATTGATGATTTTATTTCTTGACAAATGTCCTTTAGGAGCCGAGCGGATTGATCGTGGCAAGACCATTACTGTTGAGGAATCTGGGAGTGACTACCCTCCCAAACACAGTGAGTGGACGGACTATTGTGCTTTGAATGAGAAAAATGATTTTTATAAATTCTTTTATAAATGATTTTTAAATGATTTTCTGAAATTATTTGTGTTTGTGGGATGTCCTAAATGTGAGTTTGAATACACCTGCATCTACTGTATTTGTGATTAAATATGTGCCACTATTGCTGGAAATCACATTTATGAATATTGTGTTATGGTTTGATAACCATTTGCTGAGTTTGTAGCATACTGGAAATATTTGGATGTCTATGAAATGGAGGTGCTGGTGATGGTAAATGGCTATAGTCATTCCTCCCACGAAGCGACCCGACCGGGTGACGTGGTTGAGAGTTTGATTGGCAAGGGAGGTAGACGCGGCCTCCTGCATCCCCGTCGTATTATCCGGATAGCACCCCTGTGAGGTACGAGTCAACGCCAAGGAAGGAGGAATTAGTGTTTTGAAAGAAAATGATTGAAAACCCCTTGGCGGGTTTTCATCCATGTTCAGCCAAACGTTGGGCACGAGTGTTTTCTTTAGGGAGACGCCATGATTTTGGAAAGTATGAAATTATGAATGCATTTCTTTTATAATGATCTGAATTGTTTGATGCTATCTATGAGTTGATTTGTAAGAAATTGTGACTTTGACATTTCCACACTCACCACTCATTTACTATCACGACATGCTATTGCACTCCACTCACTGGGTATCTCAATACTCACCCCTCCTTTCCTTTATTCTTTCCAGAGGAAGCGTAGAAATAAGAGCCGATTGGTAGTTAGGCCCAATCGATCGGTAACTAGATCTAGCCGAAGAGAATAGCTATTCGGGACCATAAGTGTCATTCGGGATTGTCCATCGATAATGGTCCATTTTAGTTGTGAAATTTTTGAAGCCATGTAGGTAGACCCATCAGATGGCGTTTTCTAAAAACTCTCTTTGTATGATATTTTATATACATATTTCTTTAAAAATCTAGATTTATAGTTTAAGTGTTAAACTTTGGAATGTTAAATGTTCACATGTTTTATATTTGCAAGTTCTATTTTGATTTCTTGAGAACTGTTGTGACGACCGGGTTGACCGATAGATAATTCGGAATTACTTTGAAATATTTGGGATGATGAAAACTGCCTTGCGGTACTTCGGGACAATGAGTGGGGTTCACTCGTGTCTCGGGGTAACGCGACGGTTGTCGTGTGTTTGGACCAGCAGGTCGGGGCGTGACAAAACTAGCATTACACGACCCACTGCAGAGACAAACAATTTTGAACTGAAACTGAGTCTCATTGAGATAGTACAAGCAAATCAATTTGGTGGTGAAGCATTCGAGGATCCAAATAACCACCTGAAAAATTTTCTGGAGATCAGTGACACCATTAAGCTAAATGGAGTCAACCCCGATGCCATCAAGTTAAGATTATTTCCTTTCTCTCTTAAGGGAAAGGTGAATGTATGGCTAAATTCTTTTCCTCCTAATTATTTCACAAGTTGGGAAATTCTTTCTCAGACATTTTTGGCTAAATATTTTCTACCTGGTAAGACAGCTAAACTACGTAATGACATTACTAATTTTAGACAATCTGAGGGTGAGTCTATGTGTAATGCTTGGGAACGGTTTAAGAATTTGATTAGAAGGTGCCCACATCGTAGTATTCTCGATTGGTTGATTTTACAAACATTTTATGGTGGTTTTTAAATTCTGTAAAAATTGCCAATGATGCTTCGGCAAGGGATGCATTCATGAGTAAATCATATGATGAGATATGTACATTATTTGATGATACGGCATCTAATCAATACGACCGGTCTAGTGAGCGTAAAATTCCTAGGCAGAGGGCTGGTGTATATGAGGTTGACACTTTTAACATGCTTAATGCCAAGATAGATTCTATATTACATGCTTTGAAAACTAATCAAACAAATTTTGTGGCTAGTCAAGTTTTATATTATGATTCGTGTGATGATTCTACTCATATGTCTTCTAAGAGTTCACAGGTGCAGCAAGCGAATTATATGTCTAACTTTGACAAACTTCAGAACAACCGGTACTCCAACACATATAATCCCGGGTGGAGGAACCATCCGAATTTTTCATGGAGTCAAGGGGCACCACCACGACCAAGTAATCCATAGAATTTTGCTTCCGGAAATCAAAAGCCAAGGGAGAACAAGCCATCTTAGGAAATGGCAATCGCATGCTTGGCAACTGTGATAAGTGAAAAAATTATGAGTTTGGCAGCAACGACTAATGAAAGAATTAAACACTTGGCAATAGCAACAAGTAAAAGGTTTGAGAAGCTTGAAATTAAGATTGATCAATTAACAAAGGCCTTTTATTCTCATGTTAGGTAGACTACCGAGTGATACAGAAAAGAATCCCAGAGAGTAAGCGAAGGCAATTACATTGAGGAGTGGGAAGCGACTGCAGGAGGAACCGATTCAGTCAAAGGAAGAGAACGAACAAGAGGCCGAGAACAAGCAACCTACTAAAGAGAAGACCAAAGCTTCTGAAACAATATAAGGAAGTTTCTTTCCTTTAAGAGAGTATCGACCTCATGTTCCTTTTTTTGGTCATTTGTTGAGTGATAATGAAGAAAAACAATTTGAAAAATTTTTTAAAAATTTTAAAAGACTGCATATTAACATTTCTCTTTTGGATGATATCAGACAGATGCTGAGCTATGGAAAGTTCTTGAAGGACGTGATCACAAATAAGAGGAAGTTGGACAAGATTTCAATGGTTAAACTTACAGAGAAGTGTTTTGTAATTCTATAAAGAAAGTTGCAACTGAAACTTAAGGATCCAAGGAGTTTTTCTATCCCTTGAACAACAGGATCTTTTGAGTTTTCTATGTTTTATGTGACTTGGGTGTCGGTGTCAATCTCATGTCATAGTTCGTGTTTTTAAAGTTAGGATTAAGGGATTGTCGACCTATTAATATTTCTTTACAATTAGCTGATAGGAGTGTCAAGTATCCTAGAGGCATTGTTGAAGATATTTTGATAAAAGTTGATAAATTCATCTTTCCTCTTAACTTTGTTGTTCTATACATGGATGATGATGAGGGTACTTTTTTTATTTTGGGTAAACCATTTTTGAACACTGCATGTGTATTGATTGATATTTTTGTGGAAAACTGACTTTGAGATTGAATGATGAGAAAATTGAGTTTGATATTTTAATTCCACGAGAAATTTTTATAGACAAGAAGTTTTTAAAGTTGATTGCATTGATAGGATTGTTGAGCATGATTTAAATGTCTTTTATTCTAAAAATTCTCTTGAAAATTACATTGTTAGTTCATTACATGTGAATCTCGAGTTTCTAGATAATGAACACATTAATGCATGTGCTATTTTGAATGCAAATTTAATTCAAGTTCGGACACAATTTGAGCCAGGTTGAAGTAAAAAGTTTATGTCTGGCCAAAAACAATAAAGAAAGGCGCTTATTGGAAGATAATCCAAGATTTTTATGATTTTATGATTTTTTTTTAATTTTTGCTTTTATTGATTTAATTTAGATTTAAGTTTTTATGATATTTTATAGGTTAATAAGCAACCATTTGCATAAGAGGAGAGATGTTACTGAAGAGAAGGTTGAGAGTTCACCGACTTAATCAGGAGAGTATTTCTGTTATCTTCTCTTGATTTTAGATTGATTTGCATTGCGGACAATATTTGAATTAAGTGTGGGGAGGATACATTGCATTTTGATTTTTAAGTGTTTTATTTATTTCATTCTGATTTTTAAGATATTTGTTTTTTAAAGAATTAGGACATTTTTATTTAGAAATCTTGATTTTTGCTGAATTTCTTGAACTTTGAAAAATTTTTTTATGTCAACTAGATTTTCTCGAGTTTTCTAGTACTTGTGTGTTATTTGTTTTGAATTAAGTTGTATGACAGATGATTGGTATTAGTAGTTATTTAGTATATGAGTGACTATTCATCTTTTTATGGATGATTTGAATGATAGACATGCAACATTTAACACCATATTTATCTTAGTGAGGATTTGAGCCTATAGAGCAATTTTTTGTTTTCATCATTTTTCTTGTTGAGCGTATATCACATATGATTTTATCATTCTAAAACTTATTTTGTTATACATTTTGAGACCACATTCATGATTTTTATACATCAAAATGATTAAGACACTTAGGTTACACACTTTTGGTTTTCGAAAAATACAATTTCAATCATTTTTTGCCCATTAGTTAACCAATTTGAGTATAAACATTTTCTTTCATATGTTACACATATAATTTACCCTATGACCCATTTTTTTAATCCCAGATTTTGTACTCTAATTCACTAATATATTTATAGTTGATAGTATGGTATTATCTTTTTAGATATTATTGTTTTGTTTGAATTTTGTATATATTTTTAATCATTATCATGTTGATTGAGTTATGAAAAGAAAAAGAAACCAGCAGAAAAAAAAAATGATGAAAAAATAAAAAAAAAGGTGTTGATTGAAAAAAAAAACAGAAAAAATATTTTTCATTCTTGATATTGTTCACTTTTATAATAAAATGTATTTAGCTTGTTCTTTGTTTTGAATAAGTAATTTATCACATTGTTTAGAGTTAGTATTTTCTTTGTCTTAATGTAATAATATCATACCTTGATATTTTGGTATACTTAGGGGGTGTTTGGTTAAAGGGTATGGATTTCAAGAAACAAAATAAAATCCATATAACTTGTTTAGATTAATGGAACGAGAATGAAATTATGGAAATGAAACCCTTAAAATATGAGTTTTGTAAAATTCAAATAAATTTGTGGGTTTCAAGTGACACCCATGGATGAGATCCAAGAAAAAAATTAAATATTTTTATTTTTCCTTACAAAAGGTTGTTTAAAATAAAAAAATAATTTAAAAATATTATAAATTAAATTATTTTTTCAAAAATAATTTTTTAATTAAAATATTTGTAAAATTAAAAAATATTATTTTTATCAAAAAATTTAATAAAAATAATTTTAAAATATTATAAATTAAATTTTTTAATCAAAAACAATTTTTTTAATAAAATAACTTTTTTCATCAAAAATAATTTAAAAAACAATTTTTTAATTTAATAATTTAAAAAATTTTGATAAATTAAATATTATAAATTAAATTTTCTGATAAATTAAAAATACAATTTAAAAATATAATAAATTGAATTATTTAAAAATATTATAAATTAAAAAAATTAAAAGTAATCTAAAAAATTGACAATTATATTTCTAAAAATTATGACGAAATTTCTTTTTCATTGTTTTCTCCAAGAAAAAAAGATTTAAAATTGAAAATTGTCTAAAAATTATAAATAAAATTTTTTCTCGTTAAAAATTTTACAATTTTTATTTTTTAAAATTTTATTAAAACTATAATTTTAATTTTAATTTTAGAAATTAAAACAAAATTTTAAAAATATTAATTTTAAAATATTTTTATTAAGAACAAAATTGACAATCAAATGATTTTTATTTTGAAAGATATACAAACCAAACATCAATAATGGTAATTAAATTCATTCCAGAATTTAAACCAAACAATTAATATCGAAATTCGATTCTGATTCGTGAGATTTTTTATTCCGATTCCGATTCTTGAGTGTGAACTTAATGCCATCTTAGTGAATCATTTTAACCCTACATCTTACCCATTATCGTATCCTTTACCTTAACCCTATTACAACCAAATAAAAGATCTTTTGATGGGTGTTTGGATTTCATATTTAAGTGGTGGAGATTTGATATATGAACAAATTTATGGAAATACTATATCATTGTGTTGATTTGAATAATACACGCACCCTTACATAAAATGAGTGCCCTGAGTAGTTGATTAGTATCTTCTTTCATTCTATTGAATGAACCAATTGTGATGGGTAATTGAATCTTGTATTGTTCTTGATTTTAATGAGAGTAAATGTGATGCAATAATTATTTTAGTACTGGATACTACGATATATTGATTGTTTTGATTGCAATTCCGATTTGAATTTGTTATATGCATGGTAAAAAACTTAGGAGGTTGAATTGGTTTTGGAGAAAATTTATTCTTGCTTGAGAACAAACAAACATTCAAGTGTGGGGTATTTGATAGCGATATTTTTATACACTTGAATTGTTTTATTTAATTTTATTTTAAGCTTTATTTATAACTTTTAGAACTGTTTTTAACTTTTATTTCATAATTTTTTATTAATTATTTTTATGGGTTTTATTTTAGGATTATTGGGTTTGTTTAAAAATATTGGATTGCATAAATAGTTGTTAGTATTTTGGATATAACTTTTTATTTTGATATCCGATTAACCTGATTCTTGTTGAATTGGAAAGAAAACTTAAGGCCTACAAATCTTACGAAGATCTCAAAGGCTGGGTCAGACAAGAAAATATCCAAAATTTGAGTCGCAATTACTACAGTACTAGAAATCGAGACTTATGAGTTCTAAAAGCCTAAATCTAAGTGAAATATCAAACTGTTATGAAGATCCATAAATTTTTAGTTATTTATGACTTTTAGGATTTAGATTATAAGAATGAGACATCTTTTACACTAAAGGGAGAGATGAGAAACCCTAACAACCGCCTCCTTAGACAGATTCTTTTATTTAGAGATGTTTTCTTTACCTTTTTTTCTTTTCTTTATCATGTCTACTTAGATTTTTTGTTTCTAGAACTTGATGGATTTTGTTCATTGATTAATAACATGGTTTGATTTTTTTTTCTTAAATCTTTATTGGCATGTTTTTTTTATGAGATTTCACTATTAGATTTAATATTTCATTCGTAAAGGGTCCTACGATTTGATGATTTATGATTACATGCATGAGATCAAGAGAAAATTGCATAAAATTTGACCAATACAATAAAATTCATATAGGATTATGAGATCAACAGATGATTAATTCTGTGTGTGGAGATCTTAGGGAAAATCCTAAATTATAGATATTCCATTGATCTTATTATAGTTCGGCCTAATCAAGATTGCATAACCATTGAATTCTGGTTAGTCAAATTAGGGTTTTATTACATAATTATTGGGTGAATCTAATTTAGGGAAATATGTCATCATCAAAAATGAATCTTTAGTCAATAAACTTTAAGAGAACTGAAATATTTTGACCATGTGAAAAAATTAAAGATAGATGAAATCGATATTTTAGAGTTTTATAAAATTAGGGTTTTTGTCTATCGATATTTCAATTTTTAATATTTTCCTAATTTTAATATTTTTGTTATCTTGATTTGTTCTTTACAATTTAGATAGAATATTTTATTTTTGGTAATACATAATATTCTCGTGGGATCGAACCTTGTTCTGTACTATACACAACACTCGACTAAAGTATACTTGTCCAAAATCGTGATACACTTAAGTCGCATAATATATCTCCTCACTTTTCTTCATGTGGTGCTGGGCGAGGATTATTGTCGTGGTTATCATGGATGAACCTTTGAAGCTTACCATCATGAACCAATATCTCAAGTTTGTCCTTTAACTTTTGGCATTCATTGGTTCAATGACCGTAATCTCGGCGAAAATGATAATATTTGGTCTTGTCTTTCTTGGTATCATCGCCTGAGGAACATCTAGGCCATCGTACATAAGGTTTATCCTTTATCTACAGTAGAATCTGACTAGGAGTCTTGTTTAGTGGGGTGTAATGTTTGAACTTGCGATGAGACGATTGGGCTGAAAAACTTTTCTTTGGAGAGGGTGCTTGAGAAGGATGATGGTGTTCATTTTTGCTCGATTTAGATCGACGCTTGTCAAAGGCTTATACTTCTTTGATAGCTATATACTTCTTGGCTCTCGAATAAAATTCTTGTATGATGTTTGGTGGATTCTTGGTGACTGAGGTTTTCATGCCTGAGGGTCTCAACCATGTTAATAAAGCTGCTAAGGTTATAAAATGATTCAAGTTTGAAACCTTCATCATTTTTGTCTTGAACTTCTCTAAGAAATCTTTTGAGGGTTCATCTTCTGCTTGTCGTAGGGAGAGGAGGGAGGTGGTGGTCTTCTTGACTCCTCGCCTGATTACAAAATGAGTTTCGAATTATTCCCTGAACAGGGAGAAACTCCGGATTATAAGTGGTGGCAAAGAATTGAACTATATCAGTGTATTGCCCTTGAGTGTTGTGGTGAAATGCTTGTACATGGCTATATCATATATATCTCTTGAAACCATTATGATCATAAAGTGTGTTGCATGATCTTAGGGGTCAGTCGTTCTATCATATCTCTTCATGTGAGGGAGTAGTATATCCCACGACATGGGCTCAGCGCAAAACTTCGAGTCAAAGGGTGATGTGTAGGTCACATGGTGGGCAGTTTCATCCGGCCTAATGTTGGCGCGCCTGAGCTCAGTGGCCACAAGATCTTCCACTTACTTTCTCATACCCTCAAGGTCGTGTTGAGATGTAACCGAGAGTTCTTGTTCTTCTTAAGGAAGAAACCTATTTTGGCATGAGTACTTTGACCTCTGGGGGGCGAGCGACCTAGCCATTGGGCTCGACTAAGATCCTCCAACTGTTTACTCATGTCTTGCAATCTTAAGGCCAGTCTCTCCATTTATGAATGAGGAGGTTCGTTAGGAGGAGCAGGGGCAGTCGCTTGAACTTGCTGAGTTGGTTGTGGGGCTATCTGAGATTGAATTTGCACTATGGTTGGGTCTTCGGGATTAACAGAAACCGATGGTTGAATAGAATTTGTAGGAGTAATAGGGCATCCCTCTACCTTAGACATAGCTTTGAAAGATGTTATCTTTTTTTCTCAGAAGCATGGTTTTCGAAATGAATGAAGTATAAAGCGCAATCTTTTTCGATCTATTTTTCCACCGATGGTGCCAATCTGATAGAGGTGGGTTTTTTCCACAGATACCTGCCTGCGTGGGAGTTCCAAAATCGAGTACAATCTAAAGCTCGTATCCTGCAAAAAGCTATCGGAAAGCGCACCGGCGGAGGAGGATCCAACTCTCAAGTCAAAAAGACTACGTTTTGAATATGGTAAACAGATAAAGAAGAGTCCTAATTTCGGAATAGTAGTATGTGTGTTTTCTGTATAGAGTTCTAGAGAACTTACTTGCGATGCGACTATCCTTCTACTTGTATATCTGATGGAGGTGGCTTAGGGCTTAGGGAGCTTCCTAACTCTAGTTTCCTATTAGGAGATTTGGAAGAATCTCCAAAATTACGAGAGGTATTATTTGAAATTTCATGCAGACGGGATGCTTTTGGTGTTTGAGGGGAGTCCGTAATCATGAAGACTTATTTGTTTAGTCGATAGGATCATTGGAGTAAGTATTTGTATTTTGATAATTACTTAGAAAGTAGTGGAGATTTTTATCCTTATAAGGGAAATTTGAATTTATTTGAAGATTCGTTTCCTTTACGGGTTATTCTGAACTATACTTTTCTCTTTGATTGTTTATCTTTCAAGTCTAAGGCTATCCTATCAAGGAGTAGAGTGACTGAAAAACAAGAGTACCGATAAAAGAAATAACCAAGGAGCTGTAAGTGGTCTCGAGTGAATATCCCTAGTTATGGGGCCCAATGAGTAAAACTATGATTTGATTGGTTTTTTGGGCCGATAGTTAGGCTTTTGATCAGGTATCAACTAAAATCCCACGATCTATAGTATACTAGATATTATAGCACATAAAATTCTAGACTTTAGTGATTTACATATAATATATATATATATATGAACAAACTCTTATCATGTTTGAATTCTTCCATAAAATTAGGTTAAAATAATACACCAAGATAGGATTACAATTCTCTGTTAGAATAATAATTTATCGAGTTTTTTATGATTGTTTGTAATATAAAAGTATTTAAATTTTTTTCTTTTTGGGTCGAAGAAGGGTGATGAGTTGTGGGGATTTGAATTCTTTCTCGCCGGCAAGGATGATTAGCCCCCTTATATCACTAGGAGGCACATAGGGCAACACATTATGGAAATGATGGAAACTTTTATGGTTTGGGAGAAAAATTATGAAATTCCATTTTAGCTTAAAATTGATTTTTCTTATTCTGTAAATACATCATGGAAGAAATACTGCAATGCAGTTTATATATCTCATGTAAAAGGGTAGAGCCCACTCATTGAGATAAGAATATATCATTATCCCAAAAGTCTCCAAAAAAGCTCCAAATATACCTAATCAAATGGGGGCAAATCTACCATCTCCCTCATGAGCACTATTTGTAATTACAAAATTCAAAGTGTGGTCGTTCATTCTCACCCCTTTTCAACCTCATCAGAAAATCAGTAGTAGATAAAGTGGCACCCATCAAAACCTATCAAAGAGTGGACAATTGCCAAAAAGAAGGGGGATTAGCATAATTTTTCAAAATTCAATAATTATCATAAAAAATGTTATTTTGTACATGGGTCTTACTTGGATCTACAGTGACCAGAATAGCAGTGCCCCCAAACTCGCATGTGCCACTGGCAACCTTTGTTCTTTGCCAGTAAGTATTGAAAGCATATGAAGCGTGCGCAAACAATGTATTGGGCTCGAAGCATGACCCATCGGGCTGGATTGAGGTGCAATCCGCTCCCGATCCACACGCATAGTTCATGGCTTCCTGAATGATTGGGTCCGGCACAGATGGCTTGGCCACGCACCAAAGGGCTAGCCCTTGGCTTGTGGGCGGAGGTGGTGGCACAGTAGGTGGAGGGTACACAATCGGTGGCTGAAATATGGTTGGGCTTGGGACATAAGAAGGTGGGCTTGGGACGTAAGAGGGCGGGCTTGGGATGTTGCTTGGTGGGCTGGGCTCAAAATAAGGCGGGGTCATCCCTGTTTCAGGTGTACGAGGAGTGGGGTTAGGGTTGCAAATGGGTGGGCTAGGTACCGATTCCGGTGGGCTTGGGCTTGGAACAGTCTCAGGTGGGTTTAGTGTTGGGCTAGACTCTGATGGGCTTGGAGGTGGGCTTTGGAAAGGAAAAGGAGTGAGGAAATAGTAAGGTGGTGGTGGAGATGCAGTAGGGAAAGATCCTCCACCACCACCGCCACCAGAGGGAGTTGGAATGGTAGTTGGAGCTGGAGGGTTTTGAGGTGTAAATGGGGGATACACACAAAATGGAGGGGTATTTTCGGGTAACGGAATTGGAGCAAATGAATCATAAGGTGCTAAAGAGAAAGGTGAACCCACACCATACGGTTCAGTGTTGGTTGAGTCTGACATTGGATCATTGTCAAAATGCTTCAAAGCTTTGAAGTTCTTGCTTGATCTCAAAAGTGTGTTTCTTGAGTGTCTCTGACCTCTGTATAACGAAATTGATTTTCTTGCATCTAATGAAACAAAAAGCAACATGGAACAGTCAACTTACTTGTCAAAATTTTACTTCCATTTAAAATTATTTTGTGAACATGATCATTTTGTTATCTCTAGTGGAAGAAAACCTTCATAGTAATCTTCAAAAGGGGTAGTATCCTAAACCCTGGTAGAGTCTCTCTGCTTTGTTTCCAAAACCAAAATAAAAAAGAAAAACTTGAGAAAGCATTCTTGTTTAAGAACAAGGCATTTGCTAAAACATAATGTAAATGGGGTTCACATCAAATTTTAGTACTAGTAAAGCAAGTTAATGGTAAATTAGCAAGCAGGGCAATTGCATTGAGAGTGAATTTTACCAAAATGAGAAAATCTTACCACAAGTGGTGAAGGAAATTGCAGCAAAACACAAATGCAGGACTAAAATGCAAATACTAATAGTTCTTTTCATGATTTCTGCTGCACCTTGATGGCAGTTGGCTCCAAACGCTACTCAGAAAGCTAAAGCTAGTGGTGGGGGTTTATATATATTACCATATATATAGAGAGGAAGAGAGAGGGGGGGAGGACAGAGAGAGAAAGAGAGGGGGCGGGAAAGGGAAACAAGTGTAACACTGGAAGCAGGGAAAGTAATTAAGTGGAGAACAAAACGATGATTCTTTGGCTACTCACTTTGAACTGTCACCATATTGTTGCAGATGTGTGAGTGAAGAAATGTTAAAGATGGTACAGAAGGGTCACAATCGGGATCTTTTTGTGTCTAGGACCAGTAGCCGTTTTTCCCTTTTCCCATATATTTTTGTCTTCAACTTGGCATATATGCTTGCTTGACATCAGAGAAATATGAAAGTTAGACTTTTTTGCCCTTTTGTTTTGCTTGCTTTCCACTCAAAACAGCTCTCCTTTTCTCTGTCTCTAAGCTCAATAACAATTTCTTCCCCAACTTTCGGTCCCCAGAGAGAGAGAGAGTGAGAAGTGTTGTTACATATGGGCGCTTGCAATGAATGCATGAGTAGTCGAGAGGAAAAAATTTGGACTTCTTACATTGTTGTGTTGAATATGGTTATCAAACTCTATTAGCTATGTTAGCTCACTCATACTTAGTTTTACTTGGTTTGAAAAAATTTTATTTTTTTTTTCCTAAAAAAAATTCTGTGATATGTATAAAAGCCAATATAAAACATGGGTCTAGCCTGCTAGTCTTGCATTGTCCATTAAACAGTCCTCCAGTCTTAATGGATGAGCATGTGTGTCCTTTTGCCCCTCTGAGGACGACCTATTGATTTTTTTTCCCTTCTGATCATCATCGATAATCAAAATTATATCAATTAATTTAATTTAAATATTTACGAAAATTTTATTTAAAAAATAATTCTCTCAATATAATTTTTTTCATTTTAAAATTTTAAACCTTAAATTTAATTAAGAAATTTAACATACTATATTATACTGTTTATTTATTAATCTATTAACTTTATCCGTAGGCAATTGGATTCAATTCAATAATGCTATTGTGACTTATGCATACAACTCATTTTTAATGGTTTTATTTGATCTACAGATTTAATTCAACTTTTTGGCACCATGGTACTCAAGTCAATAGTTGAGCCCTAGCCATGAAACTGGGTGTCACAGCTTGTTCATCGAATTTTGATGGCCAATGTTGGGGCTAGTTCAATGTTTCCTGCAATGAGTGTACGACCTTAATCCAATGTACCTGAAATAATCATTTTATTGGGGCTCGTGCTCCTTGTAAAATCGACCACCTTGATTAATGATGCATGATGCATGAATGATATAGAGATTATATTAAAGAAATTTTTTTTAAATTAGGTTTGATAATTTTTAAATTGATGTAATTTTGAATATTGATTTGTTAAATATATATATAAACTATAAATTCTGATAATCCTTTTCTCAATTTTAAAAGAATATATTTATTTATTTAAGGCTAAAACTACAGAAATATTTTTAAATTTTTAAGTTGCTTACAAAATCCCCCCTCCCAAAAATATAATTGAAGTTAAGTAGCCCCCTAAACTTTTGAAATTACTTTCTCCAACATTCTCTCCCATTTTTGTTTCCAAATTGTCCCCGACGAGAGAGAAAAGAGAGGAGATAAAACTCTCGTATAAAATTCTCCTTTCTCATTAACTAATTATATAATATTTTATTTTAGTTCAAATATAATATTTCTGTTTGAAATAAAATTTTTTATATAAAATTATATTATTTCCATATTATATTAAAATTCTTTTAAAAATATTTTAAAATTATAATTAATTTAAAATTATTTTAATTTAGCAAAATTCAAATTAAAATAACCAATAAATACTTTTCATAAATATATCCAAACATAACCTGATTAAACTTTTAAGATCCTAACTTTCATCATTTGTTTTTCAGATGACATTTTCATTCATATGTTCCCACATTTCTATTTCCTTTTTTTTTTCTCAACAAATTGTCATGCCTTCAATTAATTTTTTTTTTTTTTTTTTTTTTGAGATTTTGATTGACAGCCTCTATGGATGGAGATTGGAGGCACTTACCATATTAATGAAGATTAAAGGCTATCGAGCGTAACTTTAAAATTGGGTGTAATTTGCGGAAAACAAAATTATCAAGATTTGATGGATTGAAAATGAAATGAAGAATTATTTTTTTTAATTAAAATTAATTTCAAATTTTGATTAAATTAATAAAATATGCCCCAAAATTGATTATAGAGTTTTCCTTTTTCTAAGTTTTCAAATTCGAGGGCGATTTGATACGGTAACACTTACACTTGCTAAGTTTTTAAATTACAAGTACCTAGTAGCAAATCATAAAACCAACAACTAATATAATATTTTTTAAAATGTTCATTTTCTTAATTAAAATAATTTTAAATTAATTATAATTTTAGAATATTTTCCTAAGAATTTTAATCTAAAATGAATATATTATAAAAAAGAAAAATTACTTTTGAGCATGAACTAAAATAAAATGATTTATAATTAGTTAAACAAAAAAGGAGAACTTTTTTTCTCGCTCTTCTGTTTCATCAAGACGATTGGGGGGAAAAGTAAGGAAGGGAGTTATGTAAAAGTAGTAAGGAAGGGAGTTATGTAAAAGTAATTTAAAAAATTCAGGGGGCTATTTTTCTGTAATTAAATTTTAAAGGGATACTTGTGAATGTTCCTAAAGTTTAATGGAAGTTTTGTTTTGTTTTGTTTTTTTTTTTTATTTTTTTGGTTATACAAGGATTTGAAATTGGGATTTTCAAGTTGAAGGAGAGAGTTGTGACCACTAACTTGATCCCTCGGGGAAAAAAATTTTGTGACTTTGGCCTTTACCTAACCAATTAATTGTTAGTTTTGTGTTCTATTGTATTTATATGATTATCAATGACATTAATAAAATTCACTTTTGATTAAAATATATTTATTTCAATTAGTATTTTATTATCTTAAGTGATTTGGAGTATATTTCATTCTCAAGGGATTGAGAATGTGAGTGATGAAACACTCTAATTTAAATATTTACAAGTCTTTGCAATCATAGGAACTATGAGTAACACCATGATTCCAAAGATTTTATGCGTATTATATTTATGCATATTTTCTCATATTTCTGTATAAAATTAATTATATTTTCACATTATTTTTCTTTAATTTATGTGCATACCTTCTTTTTCTTTTTCTTATCTTTTTTTTTTCGCAGATTTGTTGGGATAATTTATGAAGATTTAGAGCAATTTAGAGTAAAAGAAAATTGTCTCCACGATGGTGAAGGCCTAAAGAGATAAAAGAGTAATGAAGAGAAATAAACAAAAATAACAGCAGTACTCCGACTATGATATCCTAATCATAGTCACAACCCTAAGTTTCAACATAAAAATACTACATTGTAACTATGATATGTTTATTGTAGTCATGATATTCACAAAATAATGACATCCACATTTTAGTATCGTAACTACAATACGACATAATTGGAATAGCATATGCACCTTCAGTGTAAAATGTCATGGTTATGACAATTCTGTTTCGTATTTTCTTCATTTTGGGCATTTTAAGCAATCTTTTCATCCTAAAACTTATATTTTTCATTCTTGACTTAGAAAGCTACATAGAGAGAGAGAGAGAGAGAGGGAGTAAGATTAGGGTTAAATCTAGGTTTTAAGTGTAGAAAACAAGGGATTTTTAGGAAAGAGAGAAGATATAAACTTCATGATTTAGAAAATTAATATCAAGATGGGATTTCAAAATTTGTGATTTTTAAAACTCTCTCTTGATTCTTATATTATTTTTTATATTTTGTTTTTGAAAATATATATATTAGTTTCATATTTTCATATAAAAATTTAAAAATGAAATCAATGAAACAGAAAAATAAAATATATGAGATGAAATGTAAACATATTTAAAAATTTTTAAAATTTTAAACTAAATATATAAAATATTTTAATAATAATTATTTTCAAATATGTGGTTTGTAACAAGGAGGAAAAAAAAAAGAATCAATGTACAATTACTTTAGGGACGACAACGAAACAAGAAAAAAAAGAAGAAAGAAATCATACCCGACGATGTAACAGTAAAAGAAGAGACACAGTGGAAGATTCCAACTTCAATTAATCAATCGGTTTGAGAGATTGAGATAGCATGGGGAAGAGATGAGAAAAGAGAGGTAAATTTGAGGGAATTTTTAGGGATTTTGATTTATAAATTTTTTTTAAATATTTTATATTTTAAAAGACTTAAATGGCCGCTATCTAAAATTTAATGAAGTTTTAGTGGATTTTGTTTTTGTACTCTAGCAATTCATCTAGTCCATTACAATACAACCGGTCATACTGTTTAATAAAAAATTACGATTGAATCGTATTGACTCGTGACTCAATTAATTAGGCAATATTTTTTCAAACCAACCTTTTTTTTCCCTTCCAACAATGGTTCAACTATAATCCAATCGCAGTATGATATGGCTCTGATAACACTACTTAAATGTACGTTTTTTTGAGTTGATTAACGTGGTGATTATATAAATCCATTATTATTTTGAATTTTATGATTATTCAAATACTTTTATTCTTTGCTCATTTTATAAAGGAGAGCTATTTGATATAGACATTATACTCGATTGTTATATTCGTAAGCATGAGGTCCTTCTGATTATATTTTTGAATTATTAATTACGTGGTTTGAATACTTTATACTTTGAATTCGAATAAATTATGTTTAGTTTATATTAAATTGTGATTCATTCTAGTAACGGATAATTTCTATCATTCACTAGAAGTAACACATGACTTGTGAATGTTATTAATCATTCATTCCATACTATGTTAAACGATTATGTCAGGATAAGTAGTCCATGTCATATTAGGTGGTTTATGATTTTTTACTACCTTCACGGAGACTACGAGCTATATTTAGTGATGGTTACATAAACCATATTGGATTCATGTTTTGATTACACAAGCATATGATAAATTTGATATCACATGATAAATAGTCCAGGCTAGATTAGGTGGTTTATGAATTTTACTACCTTCACAAGACACATAAGTTGTATTTAGTCATTGTACCCTAAATCGCTACATAAACCATGTCGAAGTCATACTTTAATTACGCTCTATGATTGAATCATATGAAAAATTTGATATTATATTGAACTATTCCAATAGGTTTGTTATGTCTTTAGGTAGTTTATATTTCCTCTACTTTTTGTCCATTTTATCCTTAAAATCCTTTTTAATCAAAATCGAATTAGTATGACTCAATAAATTAGAAGTAATGAAAACCATTGCCTATGGAGATAATATCTGAATACTGAATTTTCTAAATTGATCTTGTATGCGGGTGAGTTTAAAATTATATTTTCGAACCGATTAAAAAAAAAAAAAAATTGATCAATGGGTTGGTATTGTGTTTGAAATGTGAAAAACGTACTCCCGCAAGTGCATGAAGTGCAGTGTAGACTTGGCGTATGAGGGTTGTAGTCCAACGAGGATCGTATTTATTAGAGTAATTCAAGAATATTTTTTCAAACGTGAAGCGCGGTGAATGTGTCTAACCAATCAAATAAAGGCTAGGAACCATATGAATTTAAGGATCTAATTCATGCTAATTGCACCAGATGATATGGATTTTTTTTTTTTTTTTTTGTATTTATCATCCGGTATTTGAAATTTTACCCTGACTAATTTAGATCGATCTACTGTTGGTCCCGTTAAGGGGGAGATCTTTCAATGATATTTTTTTCATTTCTATGGAGGCTCGAATCCAAATATATGGTTAAGGAATGAGACACCCTTCTCACCACACAAATACCATTTTGATCTAGATGATATGGATGACACATATAAAATGCGTGGAAGATAGGGGTATTGATTTCTCCATTTGATACCCACGTATTAGTTCACTCATATGAGGTACTCTTTGTTAGAGAACTTGGTATTAGTTTTGGTTACCTTTGAATGTAATCCAATGAATATAATTCATAGAAGATAGGAAATAGTCAAATGAGCATTAGTCACCCATATATCTCATGATCTATTATAAGTATCAATTCAACCCCCTAATAATATTCTATTCACTTAGATATTATAGGTATCTATCTTAGCATGATCTATATCCTATTTCTAGACACGAAACATCCAATTTAAGCATAAATCATACAATTCACATCACACGAGTATCTAAATACTATTATGTGATTATCATCATAATAATTATAAGAAATAAAGATATATAGTAAAAAGAATATTAAGCCATACACGCTTTTACTCAAAAATAAATAATTTCTCTGATATTATCTGCTTACAATATGAATCAAGATCACATAATTGCACAAGGTATAAGAAAACCCTACATTTAATTAACTAAACATATGTTACGATTCCATCAAATCCTAACCCTAAATCCAACCAAATGTGCTATCAAGGGAAAGTGCAAGAATTTAAAAAAAAAAGAAAGTTTTAGTAAACTCAAGAGTTAACCCTAATTCAAAATACTTGTACCAAGTGATGGCACCAGTCCTACTAGTTTAATAAAACATCCATATTCTCATGTTCAAAAATTAATAAAATTACATTTAGAAGAAAATTATGTTCCTTTGGTAACCATATTTAATTTAGAGTTATTGGTCTTGCTTAAAAAAAAAAAGTTTAAAACTAAGAATATTTTATTGACTTTTAACCATTATTTCACATATCAAAATACTGGCCTTTCTCTCTCTCTCTTTGGTGTTCTTTCTGTGTCTTCGCAGTCATCTCTTCTCGCCCGTCTTTTTCTCACCGGATCATCTCTTCTCTCTCCTCAGCTAGGATACAGGTAATTTTGTCATCAAAATAGTGCTTGAAATGTCAAACATCCTAATGGTAAAAACACTTTGATTTCATAATTTTTTTTAATTATGATCATTATTTTAAATTAAATATAATTGTAAAACACCTAAACAATAATCCTGCCTTTGTGTTCTTTGAATGTTAAATTAATTTTTTATCATATATATATATATATATATGTATGTATGTATGTATATTTGGTGCCCATTTGGTAACACTTATTTTTTACTTCTCTTCTTCTTATAAAGAGAAATAAAAATTAAGAGTTTTTTTAAAAAAAAATAAAAGTTATTTGATAATTTTAATTTTAAAAACAAATTTATTTTAAAACTTTTAAATAAACTTAAAATTAAAAAAATAAAAATTAAAAGTAAAAAATAAAAATAAAAATTAAAGAAAATGGAGGATATGATGAAAAATGAATTTATGATATGGACATATTTGATATTTTATATTTTTTAAGTAAAACTATAAAATGAATTAAAAAAAATAAAAAGTTGGATTTTTTTTTTTAAAACAAAGAAGAAGTAAAAGGTCCTTCCACAAACTTTTATTTAAAAGTAATTTTTAAAATTTTTATTTATAAAAAATAAGTTATTTTTAAGAAGAAAAGAAATGTTTGACAAAATTTTTTTGAAGAAAAATAAAAAAAAATAAAAAGCCCTGACACTTAATTTTAAGTTTCTTATATAGAAATTATGCTACATACAATAACAACAACCTGTGTCTTAATCTCAAAATTTAGAATCGGTCGTTTAAGAGACAAATATAAAATGATTAAAAAAAAACACATACACACACGCACACAAAAATCAAATACATTTTACAATACTAAAAGTGATGATTTAAATTAGTTTAATTCTTCTACGTCATTCATTCCTATCCGAAATCAACTCTATAGTTAACTCCTTAACTATCATATCCTTACGAATACATTGCATCCAGATTTTTAATGGTCTACCTCGTCATTTTACTAAATCTACTATATTTAAACTCTCAATTCTCCTAACTAGTACATTTTTAAGTATTCGTTGTATATGACTAAACAACCTCAAATGATATTCTTGTATTTTATCCACAATTGAATTCACTCATAATTTATTGCGTATCTCTTCATTTCTAATTCTATTTTTCTTAATTTTATCACACATCTACTTTAACATTTTCATCTCAGTTACAACCATTTTCTACTCTTGTTTTTGTTTAATGACCCAACATTCAGTGCTATATAATAATACAGGTCTTACTATCATTCTATAAAATTTTCTTTTAAATAGAGTGGCATTATGCGATCGTAAAGAATTTCAAATGCTCTTCTCTATCTTATCCACTCCGTTTGGATTCTATGATTTACATCATCATCTATATTGCCGTTATTTTGGATAATTGACCCAATATATCTAAAACATTCGTTTTTTGGTACATCCTGTCCTTTCTAATCTAATTGTTTATTTATCATTCCGATGACTATCACTGAATGTGCATTTCATATACTCTGTTTTAGATTTGCTTAATTTAAATTCTTTGGACTCTAGTGTGTCCCTCCATAACTTCAATTTAATACTAATACCTTCTTTAATCTTATTTACCAACACTATATCATCTGTAAAGAGTATACACTATGGTATTTCATCTTGGATATTTTTTGTGACTTCATCTATCACTATTGCAAACAAGATTGGATTTAATGCCGATCCCTGGTGAAATTAAATATTTATTGAAAAAGTTATCACTTACCCCCCGCAAGTTCTTACATTGGTAACAACTCCATATCTTTAGTAAGATTGATATATCTGATGGAAATCCGTTTTTTCATCAACGCCCACCATAATATATCTCTTGGTACCCTATCATACTTTTTTTCTAGGTCAATGAACACCATATGTAAGTTTCTCTTCTTTGTCCTAAATATTTCCATCAGATTTCTTAGTAAGTGGATTGTTTCGATAGTGGATCTTCCTGGTATAAATCCAAATTGATTCTGAGACACGTTTATCTCCAATCTTAATCTATACTCAATTACTCTTTCTCACAACTTCATAATATGACTCATAAGCTTAATTCCCTTATAATTAGAACAGTCTTGTATATATCATTTATTCTTATATAATGGTACAAGTGTACTTCTTTCCATACTTTGGATATCTTTTTGATTTGTCAAATTTTATTAAAAAGATCTGTTAACATGGCTATCCCGACCTCCCCCAAACATTTCTACACTTCAATAAGAATACCAAGATCCTAAAGATTTATTATTCTTCATTTTCTTTAAAGTTTCATCTACTTTATGAGAACAAATCTTATATTTGAAATTCCTATTAATCTCTTGCACAGACATAATAATATTATCAATACCTTTTGTACCTTCCACATTAAACAAATTATTAAAATAATTCCTTCAACATTTCGTTATATTTTCGTCCCACACAAATACACTATTAATTTAACAATTCTACAAATCTCCTTTCCAACATTTTCGATTTCTAACATTTTATATAATATTTTTAAGAGGCGTTCGTGGGGGCACTCGTCAAAAAGAAAAATTAGCACACATGCACAATTAAACTCTCTCTCTCTCTCGAAGAGACTCCAACGAGCCGTATATCCCTTCTCACCTTTCTCTCCTTTTCCCTTCGACTAACTCAGATCTGCGACTCCTCAACGAAATCACTCCGTTCAGGCGAGTTCACCTCTCAGATCTAGATTTTCTTTCTTCATGATGTTTCATTATGTGAATTTAAGATTCGAAACCTTAGATCTGATTCCAATCGCTATCGCCATCTCCTAATTTTCTCTCTCCTGATTCGGTTTGGGTTCATCTGGATCTATTATCTTACATGATTTTTGTTTGCCTCGTGTTCGAATGGATTGCAAAACGTGATCGAATTATTTTGCATTGCATTTCATCAATCTTCTTCGGTTTCTGATCAGATCACATTGAATTGCTCCGGTCTCCGATTAGGTTTTTTCATTTGCTTATTGAAATTCAATCACTGAATCGAACAATTTGAGTGTTTGTTTCATTGAAGTTGTCCGCCTGCCCTAATTGATTTATTTGTCTAATAGTTGCCTAACATTCAATTCTGTGAGTTACAATTGCGCAGGTGATCAGCGCATCTCTCAGCTACATTGCTGTTCGTGGCTCTTGTGCATCGGTTTACTCAAGATGGTAAATCTCGACCCCTACATTTTTTTTTCTTTTTTTGATTTAGTGCTTAGAGATGAGTGATTTTATTTATTGATTTGGAAACAGTGAATGAAAAAGAGTTGAATGTTAAAGAGTAGCTTTCACTTATTGATTGGATGCATCAATTATGCTGAATGTTGTTGGTGCTTGTATATAGAAACAGCATTCTTTTGACTTGATACAGGAGCTCTGTTGGATACATTGGTGCTGTTGAAGCAGAAAATCTTCATTGCTATTTTGCAGTTGAGATGTGTCCCATCTATGCTAGGGGTTCTTGAAAGTGCTAGAATTGTGATCCCTTTCTTTTTCAGATTTTGTTTTCCATGCTTCTCCTGCTCTAAGCGTTTTAACTTTTTCTAATTCCAAAACTTGATTCTGTGGCACAGAGAATCATGATCTCACTTAGGCAGAAGAGGTGCATTTTTTTTTTTTGAATCAGTTATGGAATGGAATTTCTAATGGCGGAGATGGATGAGAAAAATCCTAAAAAGAAGCTATCTAATTATTTAAATCTAGGTTTAGAGGGCATATAGAATAGGGGTTGAACTTGGAATGAGCCTAGACTAGGTAAGTAATTGGATTCAAGAGTCAAATCCGAGCCAAGAATGTACCAAAACCAGGTGACTCAATCTGAAGTAGATCGGTTTAGTTCATGGTTCTGAGCGATGAAGAAAATTGGATATTGCAAACGTGATGTGACCCGATAATTTTTTCCCCACCAATGTTAACCTGATAAAAACACAAAAAATAAAAATAAAAATAAAACCAAATATTGGCAACTAAAGTCTCAGATGTGTTGCTTTCAATGCCTCTCCTCATCGCAATCAACATCTCAGGTCAGAATTTGAAGCTTTTTTGATTGCTGAAACACGGCATTATTTGGAGCTTGCAATTTGCAGACAGTCTGACAGGGGAACCTCTAAAATGTTGTGTTTGGAGAGAGCCAAAACTGGGAAGTATGACTGGATGATTGAAGAGAAGGAGAGGAAGTTTGTTCCTTTGAATGACGAAAATCTTATTGTTTTTCCTGTGGTGAGATACTTTTGGTAAAAAAAGAGAAGTCAGTTAAATTTAATTGAATTTTATTTTTGGTTTCCCCTATTTTGTTCAGCTGGACTTCTGATTTTTGGGCGAAGAAGATTGGTAGGACTTCTTTTAGAGAATTTAGAGGCAGTACACTTTTGAACTATAGAACAATAAGAGTCCCAAATTTTAACTGATTCTAGGGTTCATTTTCTGTTGGGGCCAAGATTCTTTCAGTTAGTGTACTTAATTGTTGCTGCATTTTATTCAATATGGAGCAAAATGTTGGCTATGACTGGGAAATTCAATGATCTATGTAAGGTTCATTTCTGTAGGGGATGAGAGGTTATCTTATCAGATTAGTATGTCCATATTTTTGTTCTTTATATGCAAATATAAGGCCAAATGTTGGTTGATTAACTTATCCCAGAAAAATTGATAGCTAACAATCTATCAGCATATGATACAACTGCCTTGCTATATATCCAATCATATTGCTCTTAGTTCCATTGATAAATGTTTTCTTTTCCCTTACAATATAGTTTGTCAATCTTAAATACTTCTATTTACATTAAAGGATGGCAGAAAACTGATTCTATGAAATTTGTATCCAATTTAGTCTCAGACAATGCTCTTAAACTCTTTTTGCAATAATATTTTATCAGAAATTAGTTACAGTGTTTCATTGCCTTGTATTTCTTACTTTCCTCTTTTTTTTCTCTCTCTCTGAATGTTTTCTTTTCACTTTGTTTTACAAAGTGACTAATTGGAATTACCCGTGATGTAGGTTGTTCTCGCAGCTTCTATCATAACTAAATCTGGCAAAGGTGAGCATTTTTCTTTTACTGAACTCCACATATTCTACTGAGGGGTTGAGACCTTCCACAGTTAATGAATCTATGGAGGTGACAGCATCCATATCTTCTCAAAGGACCTAGAAGAAACACAAAATGGAGAATAAACCATATAGTGTGGGAGCATTCTTCAATTCACTGGCTTCTTTTTCTTCCTGAAAAAGTCAAAAAGGATTGAAAGTTGGCCTTCTTTTTTTTCCAATGTCCAAACCGTTCTACAGTCTAAATATATTCTGAAGCTGCCTGAAGAATGTGAATGTGAAATTAGGAATAAACAAGATTGCAATATTTCATGCTTTAAGGATAGTGCATCAAGAAGTGGTTAGTGGCCTCATAATCTTTCTTGCATATCATACATCTTTTAGGAAAACCATCCCAGTCATCTACAAGTTCTTGTGTAAAAATTTTCCTTTAAGCCGTGCGTCAAGGGAGGAAAGCCTCCTTAAAAGGGGCTAAAGTGAATCATCGATTTAAGTCTTTCAATGTATTTGTGAAATAGTGTTCAAAATCATCTTTTTGTTCATAATGTGATTCATGATGAATTTTTGTTGAGAACTGAACTTTCTAATCCTTTCCTTTCATGACAATTGTTTGTGTGATAGTATAATATAAGATTTTGTTGCTCTTTCCCTTTCTCATTTCTTCTATTGATGGATTGCAAGTTGTGTTGTGTCTGGAGTTATATATCATAAGTCTAGTATGACTTTTCTTGTGTGCTCAATACTGGTACACTTGAAGGTTTATTTCGTTTTGCATTTGTGAAATTTGTTTGATTACACTTTTCGATGATTTATATTGCAGCACTCGTGTCGAGACAGTTTGTAGATATGTCCCGTATCAGAATTGAGGGGCTTCTTGCAGCTTTTCCCAAATTAGTGGGCACCGGTAAACAACATACTTATGTTGAGACTGAGAATGTGCGGTATGTTTACCAGCCTATAGAACTTTTATACTTGCTGGTTGTGACAAACAAGCAAAGCAATATTCTTGAAGACTTGGAAACTCTGAGGCTGCTCTCAAAACTTGTATCCTTTTGGGTCTGCTATTTACTATAATGCTATTCTCAATTAGTTATGTTCTGTTGATATGTTTAATTTCTGTCCAAACTGATAAGCTGGAGTGACTTGTTGATTCAATCCAAATTCAATTGAACTTGAAGGACTAGAATGTTGGCATCAATCTTTTTAAGCCAAATTTACTTGGTGTGCTCAGGCTGTTTCCTTAAGCTTGCATAGGTACCTGAATATGCGCTTTCTCTAGATGAAGAGGGCATCTGCAAGTCTGCTTTTGAACTGATATTTGCTTTCGATGAGGTCATCTCCCTTGGACACAAGGAGAATGTTACAGTTGCACAGGTTAAACAGTACTGTGAGATGGAAAGTCATGAGGAGAGATTGCACAAGCTTGTGATGCAAAGCAAGATTAATGAAACAAAAGATGTCATGAAGCGCAAAGCTAGTGAGATTGACAAGAGCAAGGTATTCTTTGGGCTTCTACTCTTTTCCCTGTTTTTGTCATTGAACATTTCTTTTTTATTTTTCCAAGCTTTGATAAATTGTTTGTCTCCTTTAGATTGAAAAGGGTAGAGCGGACAAAGGAGGGTTTATGTCCCTGCAGTCTATGGGATCTGGAAGAATCGAAAGTAGCTTTAGTGATATGAGCATTTCTAGTGGTGGTGGTGGTGGTGGTACTGGTGGTTTCGGAAGTGGTTCTGGATTTGGATTGTCCTCCGATATAGATTCATTTTCAAGCAAGCCCAAAGGTTTGTTCTCACCATTTGTATCTTCTCCAGATTGGTTGATGTCTGATCAAGTGTTAGTAACATGTGCCCATGCAAAACGTAAAATAAATACGATTTATTCTATGCTCTATATATCTTTAGTTTTCCGCAAAATATTTCCATAGGCTCTGTTTGTAAAAATCGTAAGAAAATATTTTCTTATAATTTTATTTTTCTAAAAAAATTTATTTTCCATGTGTTTGGATGTATCTATATTTTTCTTAGAACTTTATTATTTAAATATGTAGGAACTTTTCATAGAAAACACTTCCAATTGTTTGTAAAGTGTTTTTCTTATGTGTTGAAAAAGTACAAGGAAAATAAGACAAAAATTATACAGAAAATAGTAGTAAATTATGATAACTATATCATTAAAATAAATCATGTGTGTCAAAATCAAAATAACATACTATTTTTCATTTAGTAATAAAACCCCTGAATTTTCTAGTCAAACTAGAATAATTGAGTCATTTAAAATGTAATAAACATTAGATTAAACATAATTAATAGTTAATTTAGCATTTGACTTAAAATAGTTCTTATAAATCTGTTAAAAATAAAATTTCTTTTATTTGTTGTAACAAATATACAAGAAAAGAGATCGGAACGTGAAATTTTGTTGTCTTCCTAAGACGAGGAATCTCAAGAAGACTATTAACTGAGGCTTCCAAACCGGCCTAAAAGTCAAATATCAAGTTTTCTTTTATCACCAATTTTGACTATTATTTTATTAATAATTTTCTTCTTCACTCTTTTTTCTACCTGGAAGATATTGTTGGGAAAATGCTCCAGTTGCTATTTTCTATTATTTTCTTTTTATTGTCGAAAATGTTGCCCTAAATTTTGCAAAATTCCCATTAGAAAAACATCGAGAAATCTCATTTTCTAGGAATTTATTTTTCTTTTTGCAATTGTCCGGGAAACAAACATAACCAAAGTGAGTTGCGGGCATGGAACATATAGAGTGTTGTACATTGAAGTGACAGAAATGATCCCTCTTGCTATTTTTTTTTTTTTGTTAGTTTGAAGGGAATGTAACTGTAAAATTTTTGAGGGTATACAAAGGCCCTTTGGCCTTTACTTTTGGCTCTTAGCAAAGTTTTCAAATTGTAATTTTGATGTTGCAAACCTCGTCCATTTCATGGTAGATCTGTACATTGTACAGGTGCAGCCCCCTAGTGCTCTCTTAATGAAGTTTTCCTTCCTGTTCTCCACATGAAACAACAAGATAAATGATAATGAGACACATGGATATATGGTAAATCGTGGAAATAGCCTCTTTGCAGAATGCAAGGGGAAGGCTGCATACATATACACTCACCCTTCCCCTACCCCCACATTAAGCCGGGGAGCATTTTGTGTATTGGGTGAGCCATTTTTTATGGCTATATGGTAAACATGCGCTTGCAGGATAAAATGATGAGAAGCCTGGCATAAAAACAATAGATAAACAACATTGGCTATTATTATTGTTAGACCCAGCAACAACAGACACTATAATTACAAATCTATAGTGTAAACTTCCTTTAGATGAAATTGCATTTCTGTGTGGAACTTAATGATTTAATGAGCCTGAGGAACATGCCTAGTTAGTGTTGAATCAGAACAGGGAAGTGAAAAAGCTAAACAAGTTATCAAGCCCTTGATTAGCAAAGATGTCCTAAATAAATTCTGTGTTATACTTCTATATTGCAGCATCAGCTCCATCCCATTAGAAAGTAGACCCTTTTGCAGCTTCATACAGACATTTTTCTTTTTCTTTTTTTGTTTCTTTTGCTGAGTTATGGGATCTGTTGAGCCTTGCTCTACTCTTCACTTGAGTAAGAGTCTAAATTATTGGATAAATGCTTCAAAAATAAAATCTTTGATTTCTAGTGATGATGCTGTCCGATGCATCTTTCTTCCTTGGACGGAAAAATAGGATGCCCCTTTCTTCGTTCTTATATCCCGTAGTATAATAATAATCACAATTTTATTTTATTTTATTTTATTTTATTTTTTTTTTGGTGTGCTATGAAACCTTGTCCTCATAATTCACTAAACAGGGAAAAAAAAGGACTTATTCTTGTTTGCTTACCAGGTCGCCCTACCGCATCTGCTACTGCTCCTCCAAAAGGTCTGGGTATGAAGCTTGGAAAAACTCAAAGAACTAATCAGTTCTTGGAATCTCTGAAAGCAGAAGGTGAAGTGATTCTTGAGGATGTACAGCCAACCGTTGGTCAGTCAAGATCCGCTGCTCCACCACCCACTGATCCTATCACACTGACTATTGAAGAGAAGCTGAATGTGACACTGAAGCGAGATGGAGGTGTCAACAACTTTGATGTTCAAGGGATTTTGTCACTTCAAATACTTAACAAGGAAGATGGACACATCCAAGTTCAGGTATTTCCTTTTTATGCTTTCTGTTTTACGTGCAAATATGTACATTTCTTCCAGATGCAACAACAGTGTGTGATACATTGTGAATCTTTTGAGTTCCGCTGGCATTACTACTCTCGTCTCTCTTATGCATGCCTACGTGCCCTTGTGCTATATATTTTGTTATACAAGGATCTGGTAGCAAAGATGCATTTGCTGCAAATAGGTGGATTTTAGGAGAAACTGTAGTGCCTTAAGATGAGAAAATAACATTGGACCTGCTGCATTCATTGGATACCTGTTACACATGCTTACCTACATAAATAGAGTATGCTTGTATTTATGGAGATATATGGTTTATGTTCTTTCCTATATAGATATTGAATACTTTCTAACAGCATTTTTCTTTCCTTCTGACAAATCCACCAGGATTTTTCTACTAACTGTTGCTTCATGCATTCTTATTTTTCTTTTAGTACACTAAGATTGTGTCCAAGCTTAAAAAGGTGGCTTATAAAGTTTCTTATTTTTAGGTTAAGAATTTTTGCTTCTGACAAAAAAATTGTAGGCATGCATCTGTGATACTATGTACAGTTTTTACCTCGAGGCCATGTTGGAACACCACTTTGCCCCTTTCCTCTTTGAGTTCATAATTTTTTTCCCATTATTATGATTATAATATGTAATTGGAAATAATTATGGCTAGTAAATGAGAAAGACGTTTAGAGCCTGTTCAAACCCTGGAATGAAAATGTTCTATGGATTTTGTATTTTGTAAGTAAGTAGAAGTTTTTGTGAAAGAATGATACCACTGTGCTCAGAAATGAAAACATTTAAAATATTGAATTTGATCAAATAATTCACCATATGAAACAAATTAAAAAAAAAAAAAAGAAACAACTAGAATTCCATCATCATGTGTATTGTTGACATTTGCTTTTAAATGAAACCATGTTAGAGTAACTGTTTTACATTCTAAATTTAGTGATTAACCAAATAAGCAATCTGATATAATAATTAGCTCTCATTCTCCTCTTATTCAAAAAGAAGAAACTAAAAAAATCTCATGCACTTACCATTTAGGGAAGCTGATTTTGTGCAGGTATACTGCTAAATTAGTTGTCACTAAAATCAAGGAGTGCATGAAAAGTATTAATGTTCCAATTGGAAACCCTGAACTATTGTATTTTTTGTTTACTATAGGTAAATAGTACGGTGGGCTTGTTTTTTGAAGTTATATCTGTTGTTTATTTCTAGACATAATGTTACTTGGTTCTTCACTTTGCATATTCATGTCACTCACTGTGCACAGGGGTGTTTCTGTTGAATGGCTCATTATATAATGAATGGTCAAGGATGAGGAATGTCTATCAATTGGCCATGATCTTGGACCTGATACCTATACCAGAATTCATTTGACATTTTGAAGTTTATGATAATAATTATGCTTTCTTACATCTTACCAGATTGAATCGGGAGGAAACCCAGGCATTCTTTTCAAAACCCATCCCAATATCAACAAGGAACTATTTTCCAATGAAAACATTTTGGGCATGAAAGATCCTGAGAGGCCTTTTCCCTCTGGTCAGACCGGTGATGCAGCAGGTGTTGGTCTGTTGAGGTGGAGGATGCAGACTGTTGACGAGTCAGTTGTGCCACTGACAAGTGGGTTTGCAATTTTTTGCAAGCATGTTTGGAAATATTAATTGCTGTTTACACTGATTATTCACTCCTGCTTTTGTGTTCCAGTAAACTGCTGGCCTTCTGTTTCTGGCAATGAAACATATGTCAGCATTGAGTATGAAGCGTCATCAATGTTTGATCTCCGAAATGTTGTGATTTCAGTACCTCTCCCAGCACTTCGAGATGCCCCAAATGTAAGGCAGATTGATGGGGAATGGAGGTGAGCACTTCTTGCTTCTTGTGCTAAAATCTTTCTGCAATTCTTTTTAATTATGATTGAGTTTAAATTATTTGCATTACTAACCGAATTTCATCTTGGGATGGTTTTCATTGGTTGATGCACATTTAGAGCTTAATAATTTCTGTCATCTCTAATTCACTTTTACTGAAGCATACTACACGGTATATGGGATATATATTCTTCTCACAATGAAATGGGAACTGTAAAAGTTGAGGAAATTCTGGCAATATTCTGTCACTCTGTCAATCTCCTTGTAGATATTGTCCCCTTTCCTTTCTTCTGGCTCAAAGTGTGCCCAATTTAACCCCTGGATTCCTTTATGCCCACTACACTCTGTACTGATGATTAAATGCATTTCAAATGGCAGGTATGATTCTAGGAATTCCATTTTGGAGTGGTCAATACTTCTCATCGACAATTCTAATAGAAGGTTGGTGATGAACTGTTTCTAGCAATAGTTTATGACATGTCCTTTAGTGCTTGTAAGATTCTGATCTTTCAAATAATTGGCAGTGGATCAATGGAGTTTGTTGTTCCTCCAGCGGATTCATCTGCCTTCTTTCCCATTTCTGTGCAGTTTACTGCTGCCAGTACCTTCAGTGACGTAAAGGTTTGGCTTGCCATCTTGATCTTATTGTTGGTATTGGAGTTTTTTGAGTTAGTAGATTTGCACACAATTCTCCCAAGCTAGTCGTACTACTAGCAACAATGGTTGAGGTGGTAACTAATTTGTCACATTTACTTCAAAACATGTCAGATTTTAAAAATTCAGTACTTTTACTGAAGAAATATAGTGCTGAGTTCATCATATCCAATAAATCATTGCTGAAGCAATTAGTTTTTGTTATGTTCATTGCACAAATCTTCTAATGTTGTAATCTATAATGCATGGAAACTTCTCACCGCTAAAGTTTTCCCGTTTCAGAGATGCTTCTCGTTTCTTACACATTTCCAAAGCATTTTAACATACTAAATTAATTAATATTTACATAAAAGTTTTTATATTTTCTATATTTACACATTTTTCATATTTAATGAATTATTTATTTATTTAGTTATAATTTTTATTTTTTTATATTATTTATCTTATGATTAATAATTACATATTTGATAATTTTATATTTTTATTATAAAATATAGCTATTTTATTATTTTCATAAAATAATTAATATTTATATAAAAATATTTATATTTTTTATAATTTTGCATTTACCCACGTTTCTGTTTATTGTATTTTTACAAATTGTTGTTTCTCCATATCGTTTCGTATCCGTTTTCATTTCCCTATTTCCGTTTCTGTGCAACCTAGGTTGTAATTGCTTCTGTCCTAGTCATTTGCAATTTTCTCAATTTATTTCAAATGATGCATGTCACATGATTGCATCATATGTTGTAATCATAGGTTAGCAGTATGATGCACTCGCTGTTTGCAAAGAAATGAGAAAGATTTGATTTAAAAAATCAGGAGGAAAAAAAAAAAAAAAAAAAGAAGTTGCTGAAAAGATGAATTTGATATGGTAAAGTGGAGTTATGGGTGGTTAATATGAAGTTATTGGGTTTTAGAGTGATGCTCAATTAAATAAACTTGAGTTCATTTCTCTTTTAATTTTATTGATTCTTTGTAACATCAATTTTTCATGTTCCTTTGTAGGTTGTTAATGTTTTGCCATCGAGTGGCGGTCCACCTCCCAAATTTTCACAAAGGACACAACTAATCACAGAGAACTACCAAGTTGTATAATGAAGTGATCCCAAACTCTTGCTGAAATTGGTACTACTTGCTACAGACTCCACATTTTAATTTGAGAGCATGTGCTTATGGTATGATTTTATTATATGTGTTGTGCAATTGTTTGGTTAGTTGTGACCTTCCTTTTAAATCACCTCGCCATCTAGCACCAACACCCATTTCTCCATGACAAGCAAGAAGAGATCCCAATAATCAGTGTCACAATGTGCTTCTCATATTATCTGGACATTGCAAGTAGAATTTTCAATGCCTTGTAATTTTGAGGGCTGAAAGATCAAAAGTACTCTTTCTCAGTTTGTGAAAATGTGTTTAAACAAGTCCCTTTAAAGGGAACCAGTGTCTTGGTACATCCAATTGTTGTGATCTTGTGCTGAGAATTTCAGGGGCCTACAACTTCTTATTTCTCTAGGTGAATACATGAACAAGCGCATTCCAACCATCTGGTAACTCATTAATATTTGGAAAATGCCGGCATTATTGAGTGACACTTGCTTGTCAACAAAATTACAAGAGGATTTTTTCTTCACTTGTACTTATAGTAATTAGATGGATCATTCACTTTCGTTACTATGTGATTAGAATTCAAAATTCTATCTTGAAAATTATAAAATTTGTTGCATACCTGTAATTCGCCACGCCTACAAAGGAGCACTTGATTGAATGAAGTTGAACTCTAATGTCTTTTTTTTTTCTTTTTTCCTATTCTATTTTGTTCCTGGCTAATTTATGCTTTTGCATAGGTTCTTTATTTTGCCGCGGATTGGTGGGCCATCTCCCAAGTTTTCCCATTAAACTGTCATACAGAATCTCCAACTTTATGTAACTAGATGATGATTAACACTTTCGGAGATTGGTACTTGCTACAACTTGTAGGATTGCAATTTGAGGATGTGAGATTATACCTTAATTGAGGTATCTGTTGGATGCACAATTGTTTGGTCTGTAAACTGGTTCACTTTTTTGTTAGGGTTTATGCTTTATTATTATTTAGATTTGGACAGGACATTGGAATTTGTATTACCTCAAAATCTCTTAGATAACCTAGGTGCATGGAGAGTAAGGAAAAGATTGGAGGAAAAAAAGAAGAGAAAAGATGTGTAGATAAATTTTCTCTGGCCCGATTGAGTTACCAATATAATTGATGGTATTCAAAATTTATAATTAAATAGCTATCTTGTTTTTATTTCGTAATAAAACACAAAAAATTATGAATAAATATAAATTTTACCATTTTCTGAGCATATATGTATCTTGGCGCGTATGACCTCACTTCTCACAGCTTCACAAAAACATACTCCTCTCGTCTCTTTTCCTTCCTCTCTGCTATACAGATCTCAAAACCTAGGTGATCAAACACCTTCTCACTTGCGAGTTAAGAAACAGAGGTGACCTAAGGCTGTGCCAGGCTGAGGACGGCGAAGTGATTGATGTAGATGCTGATGGGGAGGCAGTCTTGAAGGGGAGGATGTAGGAGCATGTGGAGGCGGTCCGAAGGGGAAGATGTTGGAGCACCTGGAGAGTGAACTAATGTTGACTATCTGAATGTTGACCTGTGATTCTGGATGAAATAAGCATGCTTGAGATTTGCAATCTTACCTGGGTGTGGAGTGGGGGAATCTGATTTACCTTGATTGGTATAATTACAGCTTTTCAAAAACCCTAGATCTCAACTTTACATTTCAAATAATGGAAAAACGGATAAGAGCTTAGTTACCTTTAAAAACCCTTTTAACCCTAAGAGTGCACCCTACATTAGGGTGTTTTGTTTTGCTTGTTGGAAGCGTGATAAAAGATGCAACCCGGGATACTCATTATATTTATCAACAAAGTTGATCATTATATTTATCAACAAAGTTGATGTTGAAGGTGTTTTTGGAAAAGTAAGGGATTAGAGAGTCTGCCACTCATAGTCCCTGTACGAAAGTAAAGCGATGGAGGGAGGACCATTGGAGGGAGAGTGCAGGAGTCTAGGGAAGATGAAGACTTGCTGTAGAGGAGTAATAAGAAAGTAAAACAAGCATTGAGTATAGAAGAGATGCTACCAAGACCGACATTTAAAGAGATGCTATTGGGCCAAGAGAGTAAAGAGGATTGCAAGGAAATGGAAGAAGGGGGTGATTCAGATTCAGATTCAAAATATGAGGAGTTTTTGGAAGAAAAATCATTTGAGGAGTATCCACTCCAAATATCCAGTGTTCCGGTGTCAAACACTAAACTGAAGGAGCTGTGGAGGCCGTGGAGGAGTTCCCTAATAGTCAAACTCCTAGGAAAGGACATTGGGTATCAATTGATGAATGTAAAATTGCAAACAATGTGGAGAACAGAGGGTGCTCTAGAATTGTTGGACTTAGGAGGTGGCTTCGTCCTAGCAAAATTTTTCCAAAAACATGACCTCTACCATGCCTTAACCGGAGGCCCTTGGATGATACTCGACCATTACTTAACAGTGAGAAAATGGCATCCTTGGTTTGATGCCCAGACAACGCAAATTTCAGCTACGACAGTTTGGATTAGGCTACCACAGTTACCAATCGAAATTTTCGAGGAGGAAATCTTATTCGAAATTGGTAAGGTTATTGGAAAACCCATAAAAATTGATGGTAACACGACAAATGCTCTAAGGGGCAAATTCACCCGTGTTTGCGTTGAAATAGATCTAAACAAGCCGCTAGTCTCTAGAGTTCGCATTAGGGACAGAATCCAAAGAGTTGAATATGAGGGTTTACATACCCTGTGCTTCATATGTGGGAGATTCAGTCATAATTGTGAGTAGTGCGAGGTGAGCAATGATAGAGAAACTCACCAGAAGCAGAGACTACAGGGAAAAGACCCAATTGGCAACGGCTTTTCGGCAAAACCAGGAGAGTACAGAGACGATGGGTTAGGCCCTTGGATGCTTGTGACCAGGCAACAGAGACAACCCAGATTTGGTAACCTGAAGGACACAGGGGGAAAGGCAAGCCATCAAACAAACAGATTTGCGAGTTTAGGGGAAGTCAATGGCACCTTAGAGATTGCAACTACTGATTCGAGGGATTTGAATGTTGGGTCTGATTCGGGAATTGTGATAGGACAAACAAGGAAAGAGAGTCATGGAAAGGGAAAGAAAGTATGTGGGGACAGCTGTAGCTGGCCAAAACAGCGATAGGTTGTAGAGATTTTCAAGAGAGAGAAGGAAGGCGAATTCTTACAACAGAGGCGGATGGCAGATGGGTCAAGTGGGGTATAAAGAGGGCGGAGAAGAAAGAGGAAATGGGCCTATGGGCTTGCAAGTGACAAGTGGATGGGATAATGGGCCTTTGGGAATTAAAGGAGGCTTGGTAGAATTTGAACTGCAGGAGGCCTCAGAGTTGAACTATTTACAAATTGGGCCCCAAAATTCAAACAGGATAGTTAATGTAACGGAGGAGGACCCAAATGAAGAAGACAATTTCAAAGGAAATGGGGCCTTCAATCATGATCCAGGTGAAGGAGGATTAGGCGGAGGTTGGGAAAATTCAAATCCAATGGTAAGCAGGACTTCTTTTACACAGCAATTGGAGACTGCTGTTGAGGAAGGAAATATGGGCGGGAAGAAGAGATGCAAAGAGAAGAGGGCGAGGTTAAGATGAGGGATGATGCGATGGAATTCGATGGGTATTAAGGAGGGTATGGCCTTTCTCCTTCTGATTTTTTTTTTAATGAATTGTCGGATAATCACTTGGAATTGTAGAGGTGCTAGTAATAGCAAGTTCCGTAGAGTTTGTAGGGATTTGGTGCGGAATCAAAACCCGGAGATTATTTGCCTTCTAGAAATGAAGATTAGCATTGGTAGACTCCCAGATTTTTTGTCTAAGCGGGGGCTGGAGGGGACCTTTGCTGTTGATACAGAGGGCTTCAGAGGAGGTCTTTAGATCAACTGGAACAAGAATAAGGTGGATCTCCAGGTTTTTAAGTATTCTTATCAATGGGCGCATATGAAAATTCAGGATATGGACTCTCATTGGTGGTTGACTTACGTTTATGTTCAACCCCATCAGAGAGAAAAATATTTTTTGGGAAAAGATACATCAGATTGCTAATGAGGTGAGTGGTCCTTGATTTATGATGGGGGATTTCAATGAGATTGCTGGAGTCAGAGAGACCACAAATGGAGGGCATAGGACAGAGTAGAGGGGAAAAAATTCAGGGAAAGATGGGCAGAATGTAATCTCCTAGACTGCAGGTTGACTGGTGCCAGGTTCACATGGACAAGGAAGCATGAGGGGAGAGTGGTTCTTCAGTAGAAACCGGATCGTGTTTTAGGGAATTTGGAGGCTAAATTAGCTTTCCCAGAAATGAAAGTGATGAATCTGACTTATCTTCATGGGGATCACCATCCTGTGATGCTGCATACAAGACTCTCAAAGCCCCCTAGACCTGATAATAAACCCTTTCGTTGCGAAGCAGCGTGGCTTTCACATCCTGAGTTTAGTGAGGTGTTAAAAAATGCCTGGGTAGTTGGTGATGGTCTCCTTCAAGTGATAAAGAGCATAGTTCGGGAATTGAAAGATTGGAATAAAATGGTTTTCGGGAACATTTTTGTAAGGAAAAGAAAGCTGGATGCAAGACTGAAAAGAATTCAAAATTCTAGAAATTATAATAGCCCGACAGCTTTGCAAAATTTGGAAAATGATCTCCTGATGGAGTATGAGAGAGTTTTGGATCAAGAAGAAACTTTCTGATTTCAGAAATCTAGAGTCGACTGGATTAAGAAGGGGGACAGGAGCATTAGATTCTTTCATATAACAACAAAAATCAGGAGACAAGGGAACAGAATTACGGCTCTGCAAATTGATGGCGTTTGGTGCATTGATCAGGAAAAGTTGAGGGAGCACATACGGAACCACTTTGTCGATTTGTTCAGAAGCAAAGAGGTCATGCAGCCTAGTGTAAGGTTCGAGAGATATGTGAGGAAGTTTAAAGCAAGATACCATGATAGGCTGACCAAAGCAGCTGGCGAAGATGAGGTCAAACAGGCTATTTTTTCCTTGAAGGGTCTGAAGGCGTCGGGTCCAGACGGCCTCCAACCCATTTTTTATCAAAATCAGTGGTCTGTTGTCAAAGAATCCTTATGTAAGTTCGTTAATGATGCTCTAAAGGAAGGTTATTTCTACCCTGAATTAGCAAATGCTCATATGATTTTGATTCCTAAGTGTGAAAACCCCAGAAATGTTAATGAGTTTAGACCCATCAGCCTTCTAAATACAGCCTTTAAAGTCTTGGCTAAAGTTCTTGTTTAAAGACTGAGAGCTCTGCTCAATGAGGTCATTGGGCCTCATCAAAGTAGATTTCTCCTGGAGAGAGGAACTGTTGGGAATATTATCATTGTCCAGGAGATCATTCACTCTCTTTGCCCGACCAAAAATCGAAAGCATGGCATGATCCTAAAGATAGATCTCAGTGAAGCCTATGACAATGTAAGCTGGAATTACTTGAGGAAAGTGCTTATGGACTGCAATCTCTCTCTTCCTCTGATTAGAATAATAATGTTTATGGTTACTTGTGGGGATGTTTCTCTTATTTGGAATGGGGAGACATTGCCTCCTATGTCGACAGGTAAGAGGTTGAGGCAAGGCGATCCTCTATCTCCATACCTATTTATTCTTGTTATGGAGAGATTGTTCTACATGATTCAAGAAAAGGTGAGGAATGGTAGATGGAATCCTCTAAAAGCAAATAGAATCGGGCTTAATATCTCACATCTCTTATTTGCCGATGACTTGTTGCTATTTGCTGAAGCGGAGCAATTGAACTTGAGTGCAATTCTGGAGTGCTTACGGGATTTCTCTAAAGAGAGCGGGTTAAAAGTCAACCCATCCAAATCCAGGATTTGGTTCTCCCCAAGGACCCCTTGGACTACCAAGAACACTTTGACGACAACTAGCAAGTTCATGCCGTCAATGGAGTTGGGTAGGTATCTTGGAGTCCCAATTATTCATAAAAAAGTTAAGAAAGATTTCTACAACCATTTGGTAGAAAGAGTTCAGCACAAGCTCTGTGATTGGAAGTCCAAAGTGCTAAGTACAGCAGGAAGAACAACTCTCATCAAAGCTGTAGCCTCGGCCATACCAATGTATACTATGCTGACAACCTGGGTTCCGAGTGCTATTTGTAACAAGTTGGACAAAATCAATAGGGATTTTCTATGGGGAAGTAAGGAGGGGGGTCGAAAGGTCCATCTTGTCAATTGGAAAATGGTTTGCAAACACAAAAGGATGGGGGGTTTGGGGATCCAAAAAATGAGGGATAGCAATGCAGCAATGTTTGCTAAACTTGGGTGGAGGATGGCCAAAGAGGAGGAGACCCTTTGGTGTCAAATGTTAAGAGCTAAATATCTAAGGAAAGATAAGTTTCTCAACTGTAGAAAAGGGGCCAACATCTCAAATCTGTGGAAGGGCATTATTTATAGCAGGAATTACCTTGAAGAGGGCATCATTTGGAGAGTTGGGAATGGAAGTGAGATTGATTTTTGGAAGGATAAATGGGCATGTGATTTTTGTCTATAGCATTATGCTTTATCTCCGCAGCCCTGAAAGCTCCCTCAGTTCAAGGTTAAGGACTTTCTGAACACTGAAGGGGATTGGAAAGAGAGAGAGCTTAAGGATTGGGTGGTTGGTGACAAGGTGGAGGAAATCAAAGGAGTAATGATTCCCAAAAATGTAGAAAAGATCCTTTCTTCTGGAAGCTGTCTAGTAATGGCCTCTTCTGAGTTGCGAGTGCCTACTGGCTCATACAACAGGAGCTGAAGATGGGAATGAGGCTGATGGGGACTGGCGGTGGGTCTGGAGAATTAAATGTCCGGAAAGAGTGAAACTTTTGTGTAGACAGTAGCCTTAGGAAAATGCATGACAAATGTGGAGAGAAGAAGGAGGGGCTTTACTGATGATGATACATGTAATCGGTGTAGAGGCGAGACCGAGTCCATTACTCACGTGCTCAGGGACTGCGTTGAAGCAAAGGCGGTGTGGAGGCGGATGAATGCAAACATTGAGCAAAAAGAGGACTTTTGGAGAGATGATATTCTACCTTGGATTATAAAAGGAGTGGAAAAGAAATTTGAGGGGATCAAAATCCAATATCAATGTTACTTCGTAGTAGCCCTCTGGATTCTTTGGAAGAATAGATGTAGAGTAGTCATGGAAGGTAAGAAGGAAGATAATCAAATTGCAGCCAGAAGGATCTCTAGTTTATGCAGGGAATGGAGGTACGCTATGAAGGCTAACCAAAGTGAAGGCAGAGAGCAAATCATATGGGTCAAGTGGAATCCTCCCAATGAAGGCTGGATGAAGCTCAATTCAGATGGAGTTGTCTTGCTGCCCTCGGGGAAGGCCAGTGCAGGTGGTCTTTTGAGAGGGGAGAACGGTAGATGGTTGAAAGGGTATACCATAAACATTGGCAAAACTAATGCGATAACAATTGAACTCTATGGGCTGCAGGAGGGATTGAGATTAGCAAAGAACATGAATATTATCTGTCTGCAAGTGGAGGTAGACTGCAGGTCTCTAGTCAATTTGTTCAAAGAAGAGGAGAAACAATACCACCCTCTGTATCTCATTATATTGGAGTGCAAAGAGTTGATGATGGATTTGGGGGTTTCGAAAGTATCCTAAGTATGGGGGGAAGGCACCTCTTGAAGTCACTATTCTCGATGACCCTCCTCATTTTCTGAAAGAGTTGCTGAATGAAGACATAGACGGTTTGGGGTCCGCTAGACAGGTAGGGGGATATTCTCTCAGGGCTAGCTTGTGAGTGTTTTCCTGTTTTCTTCGTTTGTTTTGTTTTCTCTGTTTCTTACCAAAAAAATATATATATATTTATCAATAAAAGACTGTTTTGCAACCGTTGATTTTGGTTAGAATCAAATCTTAAAGGTGTGATTTTGATTTTGGTTTTCAAATTGTCAGTGGTTTTGATTCTAATTCTTAATAGTTTTAGTTTCAAATATTTTAATGTCGAGTCTAAATGATTTTGGTTTCATTTTTAAAATCGCAATGGTAAAAAAAATTTTTTAAAGAAATGAAGCTGATTGTATTTTTTGTTGATGAAATCCTTTAAACGAAACGCATTATTCCGTAATCCACGAGGTTATATGTAATAATTTTTCATGAAAAATATTTGTTGTCCTTATTAAATTTATAAAATAATTTATTTAAATTAGTTTTTCTAATAACTAAATTTAATTTCCTATATTAAATTTAGTATTAACTAAAATAGAAAATTTTTTACTTCTGTTTTCAAACTAATAATAAGAGTTTTTAAAAATTTTTAATTTTGAATGTGACTTATTTTATATGCAACAAATTAAAAAATATATTTTAAAAAATCGCCTATTTAAATCAAAAATCACTTTCACTCGATTTTTCAAAATGAGAAATGAGAATTAAAACTTTAAATATGGTTTCTGGTTCGGTTCAATCATTGACCATTATTTGGTTCCTTCTTATTCCATGATTTGGGTTGAATAGTAGTCGTGTGTCTAGATATATGGTAAATTTATGAGCAATATTATTCCGAATTTTTCATAATTTTTACAATTTTTGAATTTTAAATTTTGTGGTTACCTCTCTTAAAACTTTTACTAATGCCAAAATTGGTTTTTATCCGAGAATCGTTTAATCCTACAACTAAAATAATTAAAAAATATTTCAAAAATATTTTTATTAAAAATATAAAATATAAGGAGGTAGACACATACATGTTACTTCCTTCTTCCGACAAACCCTGTCTCTCTAACCTCTCAAAAATCCTCCCAAAATTATTGTGAGTTCCTTCAAATTAAAATATTATTACCTAAATCTGTCATGTGAACCGAGTAGAGTTTGAACTACTTGCGAACTGCTCGTTCAACGATTCGACTCAACAAAATCGAACTCAAATCAAGTTCAAATAACAAAATTTTAGACTCAAAAACTCATCGAGTGATTCGATAACATTTATTAATATATATTATATATGATTATAATATAAACATAAAATAAAATAAAATATATTAATATATTATATAATAATCAAGTTTTTGAATTGAGTTCAAATAGTTTCTATTAGTTTAGAATGCCCATGAGGGGCATTTTAGACATTTACAATAGGGTTAGTGGGGTAACTCCCACTAACCCCACCTTAACTCCAACTTCCCATGATTCTCTCCAAAAAATGAGCATAACATTTGTGGAAGGAAAAAGACTACTCCTTTATGATTGTACGTGAAAATTTTTTGCAGCCATGGATGAATGCTTGAGAGAGAAAAATATTCTCTAAAGAGAGAATATAGAGGGTTGAGAAGAATTTCGAGTAGGGAATTTTTCTCGTCACAACGAATCGTCGGACTGAGGGTTGCGGCGTTATGATATCACGGTGGTGGTTCGATTAACATCGTGATCACCATCCTGACCGCGAGATCCGATTGAGTGACGCACGGTCGATTTTTGGAGACTGCATATTCGAGGTATTTATCCTATACCCAATTTATATTTATTTTTTTCGAAAATTATTTATGAATGCTTCCGCTGCATGTGACTCAATTAATTCCAACATTGGTATCAGAGCGATACGTTGGATTAAAAATAATTTTCGGGTTAATTTTTGAGTATAAAAAATATTGGGTTTAAAATTTGGGGTTCGGATTACGGATGAGTTTCGTGAATCCGAGAACACCACTGCGTTCCCCATGATCCCTAGAACACGAAAATAATTTTTTCGTAATTTTCTGAGCACGTTTAGGCGAAGAAAACTCCGGTTGAAAGTTTCGGCCGTGAATAGTGACCAACCCCTTCAACCTTAGATTTGTCGAGTTTTAGGGCAAATAAATGCATGAAATTTATAGATCTGTAATCCTTGTTTCATGCTCTTCAATTTGGTATATATATATTGCATATGATTGTGGCCGGAAAATTGGGTTTCAAATTTGATCGCGGATGGTTAGATTTTTGAATCCAAAATACACCGAGTTTAGGGTGCAATTATTCCAAAAATCGAGTCAATGATGCTTGGAATAAATGGAATTAGAGATTTCATAAAAAATCCAGTCAAAATGGTGCCGGAAATTGGCTTTTCCGGCAACCGGGTCGAGAGACCTGGTTACAGAAACCATCGGGCGAAGAAGAAGAGCTCCAGACCCGCGGGCGCGTGAGATACACGAGCGAGGCAGGCGCGTGAAGTAGAAGGGGAAGGGCGCATGTCTTCCACGCGCAAAACAGGGGCGTGAACGACTGGGTCGTCCGGGTCGGGTTACGACCCGGAAACGTGTCACTAACCCTCGACCCACGGATCCGGACCGGATTCGGGTTCCGACCCGTATCCGGGTTCGGAAACCGACCCGCGCCCATGGGTCTCGCGTGTGCTGGCGCGTGTGAGCGCGTGCCAGACGCGCTGCGCGTCTGGCACTCGCCATAAGCAGTTCCCGACCCATGGAGGCGCGTGGGGACGCACCGCCGATGCGTAGCGGCGCGTCAGGTCGTCCGGAATTGAAATTTTTTCAATTTTTGAGGGTCCCACATCCATAAAAGTGACTTTTTGTGGGTTTTTGTGCATCGAATCCTAGTCCAAACGGTGAGATGCTATCCCGGATTGTGGTGTATGGTGTCTGTTGATTCATACGCTCGTCTTGGGGTATGTATTCGAATTATTTGGGTATTGTTGATTCGTAGGGTGCACAAAATGTGAGAATAAGCATCACAAGTCACGATTATCTCACTGACTGCTTCTAAAATTGTCGTATTTGATTTTTGCAAGGGGATAAAATTGAATGGTGATAAATACGAGATTTTTCACTAGTAGATTCAATTTATCCTAGAGGAGCAAGATCTAATTAAAATACTGAGGCATGAGATGGTGGACTCCAGGGAAGGTTCCACACCTCAGCGAGACGGGATTATGAGACATTACGTGCATGAAAGAGGAATGATAGCCGAGTCATGGCAATCCTCCTGAGTAGCATGAACGATGATGTGATCCCAGTCTATGAGCAATATCCTACGGTTTTATCGGTTTGGCTCACCCTATAAAGAGTATTGTGGTGCTCTTATAGATCCTGAGATGAGGATACTGACTTATAAGTGTAACAACTTATAAGAAAAAGGTTGATCATATGATGATGCAATATTTGATAAAAATGTCAAGTATGATCGCCGAGTTGGGGAATGTGACCAAGCCATTTCAGATATATTTTCTTGTACTGGATATGATCCAGTTTTTTACCTGATTCATGAGAAATCATGAAAGTCTATTTCACATACGACGAAAGTATTTGCACTTTCACTAATGTGAATAGGCACAGTGAGCTCGAGTAGGAGTATCTAGAGGCGAGTAGGCCATATTCGGGTCATGCTTATGCGATGGAGTCGAGCAAGGACTCCTGTGTGACTCGAGCCTCAGGTAAGAAGAAAACTATCCGAGAAAACTGATAATACTACGCAGCTCGAGATAGGAGCGCGCTTATAAAGTTCTGTCCAGTGAGTCCTCAAGTAGGAGAATTTACATACTGAAACAGAGTGTTTTGTTGACATCAGAGGGAGTAGCACTTGCAAGTTGGAGTTGCAAAGTTGCTAGACTCTGTATGCCCTTTACGCTCCAAAAGTTCGACGGAACTTGATTTCAGTTTAGGATATGCTCTGTTAATTTAGAAATTTAAAATTTCTATTTGTTACGACAATTCTATGATTGGTTCTATTTTGGTCCGTGAGGGACTGAATGCACTGGAAATGATTTCTTTTCAATGGTATTTCTTGTTGTCCTCTTAGTGTGAGAGAGGATGAACCGGTTAGCAGTGAGTGGTTTTGTAGAACCCGCTAACCAGTCTTGCCTAGACGGCAAACTTACAAGAAAATCATTCGACAATGCAATGAGGGCTGGGACTCCATTGCAGTCGGTTCACTCTAATATCTGTGGCCTTATGAACGTGAGAACTTGAAATGGTGTTGGGTACTCTATTACGTTCATAGACAATTACACGTGTTTTGGTTAAATCTATCTGATCTCGCGCAAGTCTGAGGCATTGAGATGCTTCAGGAGGTTACTAGCGAGGTTGAAAATCAGTTAAACTTGAGAGTAGAGACTCTCAGAACCGAACGAGAGCGCGAGTATTTGTCTAAAGAGCTCTATTTCAAGAAGGGCATTACGAGAAACTGACTATTCCTCGCTACTCAGTGGAGTAGAGTAGCCGCGAGAGAGGAATAGGACTTTGTTTGAGACGGTGAGGCCGATGATGGCGCAAACCAATTTACTCGTTTCCCATTGGGGAGATACGTTATTGGTTACAACCTATGTTCTCAATCGTATTCTATTAAAGTCTGCAGTTAGTACTCCATATGAGCTTTGGACAGGGAGGCAGTCTGACCTTAGCCATTCGAGATTATGGGGTTATGCAACGTATGTTCACTATTTCTCGCATTTACACAGCGAGTTAGGCTTGCGAGAAAAGAGATGTATTTCTAATGAGCATACAGATGGCACTCTCACTGAGATTGAGTCTCATGATGCCGAGATTCTTGAAAGTAATTTCCCTATGAGAGGTGAAATCAATTGGGACTTTACCTTTCATGAGATGGATGAGCATAGTGGTTGGCTAATCCCAGTGGCAGGATCCAAGAATCCATTACGGATCTGGGTTCTAGTGGGAGCGATCTATCTAGAGGTAAAAAGGTTTCCCATCCTCTTAAGAGTAGTCGAGGATGCGTACCTAACCGTCGCTTCCCGATTGAGGGAGAGACTCTCAGTATGACTCTTGAGGATTACGAGAAACCTTTAACTGTCCTAGAGTTTCTTGAGGGTTCCATGGAGAACCATTGATTATAGGCCATGGGTGAAAGGAGTTGATGAGAATCAACGGAATCTGGGATCTAGTTGATTTACCTGAGGGTAATAGGGCCGTTGAGAATATGTGAGTTCTCAACATCAAGAAAAAGGCCGACGGATCGGTGTAGAGATATAAGGCCTATCTGATAACCAGAGGTTATTCAGACTGAGGACAAGATTGCCTCGATCCGTTTACTTTTAGCGATTGTTGTGGACATGGTATGGATCTGGAGTGAGATCAGATGAACGTTGAGACTGTTCTCCTGAGTGGGAGTTCGGATGAGGATCTATAAGGAATTGTCATCTGGCTTTATTCTTATAGATCTGGATGATAAGGTCTGTCAACTTCGGAAGTTTACATATGACCTTAATCATCAATCCAGGCAGTGACGTTTCAGATTTCACGAGAAGGTGATATCTTACGGTTTCGTGATGATCGAAGAGGATCATCGCGTATACCTTTTACGTTCTTTTGATCATGTCCTCATGTGAATGACATTCTGTTGACTGGGAACAACAGAAAATATCTGATGACCACGAAAACGTGGATATTGTCGAGTCTTGATGTGAAGAACATGGGTGAGATTCAGTTCTTCCTCGAAGTTAAGATCCAGAGGGATCGCTCGAGACAGGTGTTGACCATTCCACAGGAGTCAAACATCAAGAGAGTTCTCGAGTACTTTGAGAAGATCGACTACGACCTTAAAGATACTCTTATCGCTAAAAGGTTAAAGCCTAATTCTTGACATATGCCCTAAGACTCAGAAAAGGACAAGGGAAATGAGTAGATTCCCTTGTTCCAGTGCACTGAGTGATCTGATGTACGCAGTGTCGCGTACACGTTCAGACGTTTGATTTGCAGTCACTATGGTAATTAGGTATCGATCGAATCCTAGAGGGGATCACTGGAGAGCAGTGAAAGGATTTCGAGATATCTTGAGAGAACTGCGGACCTCTTCTAGTGTTACGGATGAGGTGATTTGCATCTTATTAGGTATTCAGATACCAACTGGGTTGGTGATCTGAACGTATGCAAATTGATATTAGGTTTTACTGTTTTGGAGTAGCAAGAAGTAAACCTGTATATCTCTATCTACGATAGAGACTGAGCTTATGAGATGCTCAGCGGCAGTTCAGGAGAGTGTTTGGCTCCGGAGATTTCCGGATCACTTAGGGGTTGTGTTAGATAGTGGGAGGCCAGTGATGATTTATTGAGAAAATCAGGCCGCCTTTGACCACACTTAAGACCCTAAGTATCAGTAAGTCCAAACACATTGATACCTAATACTATGTTATGAGAGACATCACCGAGAAGGATGAAGTGACAAATTAAGTACATTACTATACAACATGTTAGCTGATCCCTTCAATAAATTCATTGTGATAGATTCCTGTATGAGATATTGGAATCATTGGGTTTGCATGTATATTGTCATTTCTCATTTTGTACTGATGCTTATTGTGTTATATATATGACATGTGTGCATGATTGGGTCACTTATTTATTGCACTATTTTAATTGTCATATATTTTGTGATATGTTGTGATAAATGATATGTCAGGCAGGCGTGGTCGACTCTCTTACACGAGTGACCACCTCCATCTCTGAGCGAGCGGAGATGAGACGGTTTCTAGTTATAAGAGGCTTTGAGAGTGGCCATACTAGAACATAAGTCGCCCTGATATGTGTTCAGGATGAGGTCATATGTGATATGACCGGCATGGACGTACCCACATCTATGTTGCCTGTAAGTAGCCAGGTTTGAGATCTCAGATATCACCTGCGACTAGTGATATTGTCTCTGAGATACTCTCTCTGAGATCTCTGGGTAAAGTCTTATGTGTAGACTGAGTCCCATACCTGCACAGTGTTAGAGAAATCTGACATATGCCCTTTGAGAGATGGGGGAATAACACTGTGGTACGCGTTTCATACCGCGTGTGATATGTCGATCAGGGATAGTGGGAGCATTATTTGAGACACTGATATGATTTTGATCCCCGTTCCCACTGTGTGAGACCCGAGATCCATTGGGTGGGATCTCTTGTACCCTTATCACTTTCGGCTATTTCTAGAAGTCTTGGCTCAGTGTTGCTACTTTAGTCTGTTTACCGATGACCCGGAAGATAAATTGAGGTCTGAGGGACAGGTCTAGGAAAGCAGCTGAATTGAGGCCAATAGATTCAAGTTTGGGAAAAGGAAGACCAACTGACATTACATCATTATGTTGTATTCACTGGCTAACCTATTATGTCTATCCATGTTGGGATGTAAGCATAATAGTGGATACACAGTCGAACATTTATTGGGGATTACTTTCGCTGAGGAAACTAGCTCGATGGATGTAATTAGTCTTGGATCTGGGGTGCAGCGAGTTCTTTTGATACTAACGATAGCTTCTTGATCATCCTAACAGGTGCATCGAGAGGTCTTTGCTTGCAGGTGTACTCGCAGGTCGCACGACGCCCAATCCTGTATGAAAGTCCAGCAGGGTGATCTGATCGCATGAGTTGTGATCTTGTGACGAATATTAAAATGCCCTCGCGTGCAAGTGAGAGATATTAGTTTAGAATGCCCATGAGGGGCATTTTAGACATTTGCAATAGGGTTAGTGGGGTAACTCCCACTAACCCCACCTTAACTCCAACTTCCCATGATTCTCTCCAAAAAATGAGCATAACATTTGTGGAAGGAAAAAGACTACTCCTTTATGATTGTACGTGAAAATTTTTTGCAGCCATGGATGAATGCTTGAGAGAGAAAAATATTCTCTAGAGAGAGAATATAGAGGGTTGAGAAGAATTTCGAGTAGGGAATTTTTCTCGTCACAACGAATCGCCGGACTGAGGGTTGCGGCGTTGTGATATCGTGGTGGTGGTTCGATTAACATCGTGATCACCATCCTGACCGCGAGATCCGATTGAGGGACGCACGGTCGATTTTTGGAGACTGCATATTCGAGGTATTTATCCTATACCCAATTTATATTTATTTTTTTCGAAAATTATTTATGAATGCTTGCGCTGTATGTGACTCAATTAATTCCAACAGTTTCATTATACAATCAAGTTGAGTTTAAGTCTTATTATTTACCACTCATCGAGTTTGAGTTTGAGTTCGAATTCAACTTGGGTTAAAAAAATCGAGTTTAAGTTCAAAAACAGAGATATTCGGAATTGATTCAACTCGAATACACCTCTATTATCACTATTAGTTTCCAAATAAAGGACTTAGTCATCTTTAAAACTCTTTAACCCTTCTACCACACCATACCTTTTGCTTGTTGAAAATGTGAGCTTGCAACCCAAAAGCCTTTATATTTCTAGAGAAAAGTCTCCACATGTGAGTTGTTGTATTGGAATAAATTTTATTATGAGTTTCTAGTTTTAGCCTCTTTTCATCACTTGTACTTTCTTATTAATCAAATTCGAACCATAATTAGCTTCCAACTTTATTTTCAAAACCAACCCCCAAAAATTTACAATGGAGAAGCCTAGCCTCTACAACCCTGTATCCAAAATTTTCATTTGGGGTTAGAAGGAAAGGGTGTTAGGCCCATTTGGCCAAGAAAGACATACAACCAGCTCCTAAAAGAAGGGATACATTAGCCCCTAATTGAAGTCTGTCATTGCTTTGCATTCTTGGATTCATAAAATCAGCAGCTAAAATGTCCACCAAAGCCATGTAAATCAAAATCCCAGCAGATGCAGAATTGAAAATCCCTTCAACAATTAGAGCTGTTGGGCTATTCTCACTATAAATTCTTGACACTCCAATGCCAACTAAAATCCCAATTGGGGTAGTGAGAGAGAAGAACAGTGCCATAACCACCGTCGATTTGACCCTGAATTCTGCCTGCACAAGCAACGACACAATTATCTCACTTTTCTTTCAATCCTTTTTTTTCCTTTTTTTACTTTAGGTTGCATTTGATAACTTGAATGCATAGATTTCAATTGCTATAATAAATAAATAAATAATTATTATATTAATATACCATATACTAAACATGGCTTGCTCGATGCTTCAACTTCACTTGTGTGTCCATCCAAGCTCTTTTGATTTTTTTTTTCCCAATAAAAAAGGATGTGATTGGACTCCTTGAAATTCTCAAAGAATTTACTACTCATTATCATTTTCAAAATAAATATTATATTTTGTTTCTCTTCTTTAATAATTTATTTTATCAGTAAATTATAATTAACCTATATAAACTCTTTAGAGATTTTAAGTTTGAATCTCTTATGCAGATCAAAAAATACTAATTTATTCTTTTTTATTTATAAAATATATATATATTTTTTAAATTAACCATTTTCGTGTTGACTCTTTATAAAACAGATTTGGTACTATCAAAGCCCACTCTAGCTCTAACATGTTCTCAGACTTCCAAACCCTAATTGGGGAAGATGGAAGATAGTATAAAAGTAGTTTACTTCCTGATCCTGTCGTCATCAATTTAGAACTATCTAAATCCTTCATTAAAAAAATTTAGTTACCCATGTACCTAATTTACTCACTTAAAAAAAAATCCAAAAGTTTTATGTATAAAAAAATATAAAAAATTGGGGTATTGTTATTGAGATTATTTATAATAGAAAAGAGATTTTTTTAATAAATTATCAATATCCAATAATCACGTTAAATCCGATAAAATTTGATTTAAATTAGATTGATTTTTTAAAAAACAAAACTATATATATGTCTGTTTTTAGCGTACACAATAATAGAAAGAGATTATTTGTTGTTATGATAACATCCAAAAGAGGTAATTAAGATGGTATTTTTTTCTCCATCTTTATACTAAACAAAAATAAATAAATAAATATATAAATAAAAAGGAAAAAGGAAACCCTTTTTAAACAACTGCTAATCTATCTCCTCACCAAAAAGAGAGAATCGATTCAATTTGCTATGTGCTCTTTAACTGTACCTTATTAATTAGTTAATCAAGGAGAAGAAGGATATCTCTCCAATAATCAAAAAATTAAAAAAAAAAAAAGTTTTTCTCAACTAAAAAAAAAATTATTCATCAAATTTTATGAGTTTATGCAATTATTAAACAATTCAAATTATATAAAATTGTGGGAAAAATTAAGAAAATGAAAAATGGGAGTGTGAGATACCTGAGAGATGCATCCGCCAAGTCCCATTCCTTCGAAAAACTGATGGAAGGATAAAGCGGCCAGCAATGGCCTTATTGTATCTGCCCTCTGAGAAGCGCCTAGTGATACTCCAATTATTACCGAATGAACCACTATTCCCAACTCCAATACCTACCATTATAACATACCACCTTATTCATAATTCCCAAAATATATGTTTGCGGAAATCATTAAAAGGCATATACTAAACATATCTAGATTTCTTTAAAATTGCATTCAAAACCTAGAATAAACAATCCGGTAAGAAATAATTAAAAAAGGAAAAGATTTCGTGAAAATCTTGCTTGAGAAATGATCCGATGGCGGATGAGATCCAGGGAGGCGGCATCATCATGAGAGGGGATGGCAGAGCCGTGAGCATGACCATGTGTGGCATGAGTGTGGACATGCACATGACCAGCATGTCCACTAGTCTTCTCTTCGTCATCCTCAACATTAACCTGAGGACCCTTACGAAAATGCACCCTTTTGTAATACCCAGTTGCGAATGAGTCGATCATTAGAGTCCCAATTGCAGACATCATTGCAACGAACCCAGAAAATGGGAAATTCCCCCATGGATTTTGGCCAAGGCATGGGGATGTTAGGCTATTGAAAGCATCCGGCAATATGTGAATGAAGCCTGTGGCTAGAATTACTCCGGCAGCGAAAGCTTTGATCATGAAGAAGAGATCGTTTTCAGGCCTCAAAGCTGGAATTTTCTTGCTCGCTAACGGCAAGCTCACTCCAATTGCTCCTGCTATCAGAATGGATGCTATTGCGCCTAGTTTGTACTTGAGCGCCTCTCTTTTGCTCTGTTTTGATGACTCTATTTCACATGTGCATGCGGCCGAGACGACTGTGGGGAGAAGAAGCATGAGAAAGGATATGATCTTTGAGGTGTTTGTTGAAATGGGTTTTGAGCTTTTCATGGTGTATAGAGAGAGAGAGCTATTCTGTTAATGATGAATAAGTATGTGATCCTTTCTTATATAGATGAAGGGAGTAAACCATGCAGCGCTGGCTGTTGCTGCACTCTCGTTGGCTTGGCTTTACTTTATGAAGAGCATCTGAAGGTTTGCAAATATGTTTAAGAGGGAGAAAAAGAGTGGCTGCAAAATGTGATATGCCTTTTGGTTTATTGGTTGTCACCTGTCAATTGGGTGGCTTAATTATTTTAAGGTATCTGAAGACAACAATTGGATTTTAAAAGGGACAGCGACTAGGATGCTTTAGAGAAATTTCCATATCTTCACTTTCATCAAAAAGAATTTTTATTCAAGAGAAATTAAGAGTAAGATCTTTTTTCTATACAAAAATCAATAAGGAATGAATTATCACTTGCAGCAGCATCAATTTAGTGTTCTTTTATCCATTGAGTTATTGAAACCATTCCTATACATTAAACCTCATCAGAAACAAGATCAATCTTAAGAATTTATTATGAAATCAAACAAAAATTTCACAATATACTTACTCTAAGGATAGATATACTTATAAGAAAAGTACAAATATAGTAAATACGTCATAAGAGGTTTCCATAATTGGAAGAAAAATTAAGTACATACATCTATAATTTTAAAAAAGAAAGGTAACATGATAAATGAAAAACCAAGAAAAAGAAAACACGAAAACAATTGGGGAATAGAAGCAGAAGAGAAAGGAATAGGAAATTGAAAAAGTGATGAAGATTTAAGAAGCGAGGGCCATTTAATAAGGGAGTGGAGGTGCACATTCATGGCCTCATGGGTGACTAGAGGGCCCCATAATTACAGTCTTTAGGTACAGTTGCCATAGCTTTTTGTGTTTCCTAGATGCTCAAGCTAATTGAGATCTCATTCTCATGTTGACATCCTACTTTATAAAACTAAATTTAAGATCTTTAGATGCACACTCTTTAGGGTGATATGACCTATCAGTCCTCGGAAACTTAAACCCTTGTTTCAAAAAAAAAAAAAAATCCTGTATAATTTTATCTAATTAGTTATTGAAAAAAAAGGAGATATTCATTCTTCTAATATAATACGTAGTAAAATTAAAGTATATTATTATTTTATTGAGTGTCTTAAAAGAGTTTGTAGCATAAAACTAAACTTTAATACCACCGTCTAGTTGGTTGAGTGGCCATACACTCATACCTTGTATGGAAAAAAAAACAGATATTGAAAGAGTTTTATCAGTGAAACATATTTAGTCAAATTTAAAATAATTACCAGATAATGATGATTTATTTAGAAAAAAAAAGCTAAACTTGAATGTGATGTGTTTAATTAATTTAATAAGATTAATATGAAATTTTATTTTTTTACTTTTTGAGATACAAAGTTACAAATTAAATTTATTAGGTATTTTGAGAAAGATTAAGTTTTTTTTTGGGATAAACCACCACTTGTTTTCTCCGCATAGGAAACTCAAATCTGAGATTTTGTTAAAATAGTATCAATGTCTAGTTACTAGTAAATTATATATGGATAATTAATACGAATAAGAAAGAATGATAATTATTAGACATTAAGTTAGAAAAGTTAAGGGCCTTAATCTAATATTAATAGATATAAAAATGATATAAATTGTATATGTAACATTATTAAATCAAATGTCTAAAATTAAATGTAGCCTCAAGTAAAGATTTTAATGGCTTTATGATTGAACCGTTCTTATACCATTATATATTTTGTTGTAAATATTATTACAAAATACAGATGAGAAAAAAAAATTTTGCCACATGTACTCAATGCTTTTCTTTTTTTTTTTTTTTTTTTTACAAATATAATGTAAACCCAACTTGTTAGGGGTGCAATTTTCATGGTGACATTTGGGGGTAATTTAGTCATTTGGTAATTAGGATTATTGAGGCAATGAGGACATTGAATGAAATGATTAAGAAAGAAGATTTTAAAGAAAGAAAGGAACCTTTTTTTTTTCTTCTTCTTAAATAAAAAATGAGGGGAGGGGGATGCTTCCAGAGATGGCTTTAAATGTGCCCAAAGAGGGGTGGTGAAGACAAAATGTTGTCATGCAAACACCATCCACGAGGGACTTTAGCTTTGAAACCATCCGAATGAGGCTCACAGTAAATAAAGTCCACTCCAATATGTCGATATTATGACCCTTTTGTTACGGCTTCGTTCCCCCACCCCACTCCACCGCACCCCACCTTCTCTATTCATTTTTCAATGACTTCTCACCTAAATTTATATATATAAATATATATATATATATATATATATATATATATATATATATATATATTCTGGTTAACTCTTAACTCAAATTGTGTTGGGTCATTTAACTTGGTATGTGATGTTTAATCTAATGGAAACAAAAGCAATTCAAATCAATGGAGCAAGTGAAGAAAAAATTTTGAAGGACAATGTAAAATGCACCACCAAAAGAAGGAGAATGATAGAGCAAATCCAGGAAGATGCACTGGTGCCCATCAGAGTGGGGTGTTGTGTTGGTTGAGTTTGTGTATATGCACAAGAAAGTGATCGCTGCCCAATGATGGAAAACACCTTATAGAGAGCAGTTACATGAATTATCATTCTGAGCCTTCCCTGGCATCATTGCCATTGTCTGCGCATCATCATCATCTTCTTCTTCTTCTTTTTCTTCTCTGGAAAACACCTTATACAAGAAAGTGATCGCCCCTGTACCAATTAATGGGAAGACAAAGAAGCACGATTGCACAAGGAAGAGCAAGGATATTTCTGCACGTGTAAGGACCCAAGTTCAAAATTCCAAGGGTTCATACATGCATATCATATCATGTCATGTTTATAGTTTCTGCATGGGTATATTTATGCTGTATGCGCCTGTGGCATGATATCATGTGCGCTCCTTACTTATGCCCAATTTGTTAGCTTTTGAGCCAAGGAATGGAATTAATTCCTGAACCTACTAAGCTTGAGTTAATGTTAGGAAGAGAAGAGTAATGTCGATCAATGGACTCAACATGTTGGATTTTTATTCGAATTTTGAAAATAAAAAAGTTACATTTAAAGAACTCTTTTTAAAAAAGACTCAACACCCGTTCGGATTAGATTAATTGAAATATAATTTTAGATATCAATTGTTTGACGGGTTGTTAAATCCCTCAAAATTAATACTGATTTCACTCTATCGATAAATTTATAGCACTAATGGTATTAGGCCAAATCCCAAAAAAACCAAATTGAATTAATTTCTTAGTTAAAACAATTAAAATCAAATAGGGATTTTAGCAATTAAATTCTTAAATTAAAATTAACAACCTAAAAAAAAGAAACAAATTAACAATACAAAATAGTAAAAATTTGAAAGAAAATCAATCTATCAAACTCTGATTCAATGGTTCATCACATTCAATTATTTCACTGATCACAAGTTAAAAATAATTATCTTTCAATTCAATCATTTAATCTTAAATTTATTAGGATAGACATAATAAATCTTATATTTTTCTAAATTAATTGATCAAATTCAGCATTTAGTCAAAACTTATCATTAATCGATTTGACACAATAACGTTCCATATCAATATAATGAAAATATTAAGTTTTGTGAAAACAGTTAAATCATAATCCAAATAAGTGGGATAATCACAATTATTTAACTTTGTTCTATTGACTCCTTTAAATTAAATATGAATATTGGTTAAAGACCCATAAATATAAATAACTTAATTGTTATTTGTACTAATTATTCATGACAATTATAAATCACTGAAATCATTAATATTAATAGAAAGAATAATATTGAATTAAATTGTTAGATTAATCAATATCAATATTTAATATAAAATAAAAACAAAAATCAATTAATTATTGAATTAAAGAGTAATAAATTAAATGAAACACATAACCTTTCAAATAAAATCTCCATGAATTAGAAAATAAAACTTACCTATTCATGGCGGAAGACATTATATCTTGAAAAATTAAAAAAAAAAATTGTTTCTTGAAGAGGAGAAAGGAAAATGCACCACCAGTTGCAGGTAGCCGTCCCTTTTCTTGTTGGAATGATAATATGGTAATATTGGATGTGCATGTTGCTTTTCTTATTTTTTGTCCTAAAAATCTCGAAAAGAAATAACCAATATAAATAAAATTCTAAAAAAAAATAAAGATTTTCAAAATTTAACTAGTTACTAATGGTAAATGTACTAACTAAGTTAGAAAAATAAAAAGAAATCCTAAAATTAGGGTGATACAAGAGATGATAAGATAAATTAATAATATGTGAAAATTTTCAAATATCAATACTTCAAAACTTTCTTCTTGTGAAAAATCCATCTTCAACACTTCTCAATTTTGTCTCTCAACTTGCTGTAGGTTTCCTCCATTTTTCATTGTATTTTCTTAATCGACCCTTCCAACAATTTAATTAAATAATTTATTATAAAATATCTAATTAGTATAATATTCAATTAAAAATATAATAAAAGTGATCGTAAAAAAAAGTATTAATTTAAATCTCATCATTATTCTTGAATATGTGTGTGTGTGTGTGTTAAGAGAAAAAAGTTTTGTGGCCTTAGGATACCCACTTTTGAGAAAATGTTTTCCATATCTTCACAAAAGTCAAGCATGTCATGAGTGATCCCACCAAGCCTTAAAATGAACCACAAAATCCTTATATTTGTTCTTCTCTCTCTTCTATCGTTCTTGCTCTTTGTTAACCCCAAACTCTCTCTCTTCTTCATTTGTGCATCTATCCACCAAAATCCAACCAGGAGCATTCAATTCCAAGCATTGATGGCCTCCAAAGAAGGGTCTTGATCCACTGATTCGAGCTAAAACTCAAAAAGAACATTTGCACGTGTTTACAAGCCAAGATGAGGTTTCTCCTCAACTTTTCAACCAAATCCTCAATCCATTCCTGAAATTTTTGAAGGTCAATATTTCTCCATTATTAGGGGCTCTTTTCTATGCATTTTCTACTCTTGAATTACTTCTAAACCCCTCCAAACTAAGGCGCGCTTTTGGGACCCAGACTAAGGTTTTAGCGGTAATTTTTGGAATTTCCTACTTAATTTGAGTTAACCTCTTTATTTAAATGCATAGACTAGGAATTCCTTACTTAACATTGGCTTCTAAACCTTAAATGGGTCTTGAAAAACTTCCTAGTCTAAACGAGAAGAACAGGTGATGCAGGCGCACACTAATGTTAGACCCTTTTGACTATCAAGGTTTCTCAAGGTTTTCATTCAAACTAATAAAATATTTTTGATGCGAAAATTTTCAAAATTCGATTTGAATTAGAATCACTTATCTCTTTTGACGGATAGGTATTCTAGACAGAGAATGTGTCATGAATTCAAATCAATTTCTATATTCCAAAATCCAAATGCCACGGTAGTGAAATGAATGATCCATACTCCTCAAGCCCCTTTTATTTCTCTTAAATAAATGCCTTCTCTTGTGCACAAGATATATCTCTCTCCCATTCTCTTCTTTTTCACGTATGTTGTAAAAATGAGCCCAACCAAAATATGGGAAGTTCTAGACATTCAACCAAAGGAGGAGAGAGTAAGTTGAGGGTTAGAGGGAGAGAGGTAGTTGAGGGGTGGTTTCAATAACCACCCCTTCATTCAAATTCAAAAATATTTGAATGGGTTTGGAAAGGGTCTACCCTCATGGGTGAATCCGGATTTATTTTCTAATATCTCTCACTCATATATGAGAGATAAAACCGTACACAGCGTAATCGTTACAATCGAATACCAATTTCATACTGACAAGTGGATCGTCTGACCACGAGAATATCAAGAGCTTCAGAACTATACACCGGTTAAATATATATAATAATTCATCGTCAATGTGGTGATGAGAATATCGTATCTCGCTATACTTCAAACTTTTTTTACTTAACACAGTTAACGTATCTTTCATTTCTCAAAACAACGTAAAAGTATATTTGACTCTAATTCAATTATGTATCGACAATTACGTCTCAAAACACTAAATTATAAACATAACTGGCTAGCTTGCGAATATAAAATAACGTGTCAGTCAAAGACAATTTTCCTTTCATACTACTAATTTTCAATTTTATCTTAACCATTTTTCTATGCATGCACCGTTAAACCGAATCATCAATGGTTTCTTGATGACATGTTAAAATAGCAATATTAAAATAAAATTTCAAGAGATAGACGAAATTCTTAAAGGTATAAATTGAGATTAAGTATAAACTTCCGAATCTCACACAATGAGATGGACACAATGAGATTAAGAATGATGCATCATCTCATTACTCATATAGTCACATATACATACATGGTATAAAATACGTGCTACGATACTTTCCTTTTCATTTGGAATTCCTTTTCATTTGGAAGCATACGTTTTCTTTCTTTAAAATAACATATCGTACAAGTTTTAATCCAAATATATACAACACTTGATCTGAGTTTTCTTTCTTACAAGTCCTTTAATATCTCACAATATCAAGGAAAAAACTCACACATGACTATTTGGCAAGTTCAATGGATTGTGAGAAATCCATTTCGATTACCATATGTTAAGTATATTTAACCGATAATATCATCTTAATACTTAATTAAGGCGGCTTATATGTCTGTTAATACATCACAAATTAACATGTCTCATCTCTACATATCACACAGACATTAGAGGCGATTGATCGTGTGTGAGAATCAATCTCAAAACTTGCCCGAGTACTTTAATTCTAGACACAAGAATTTTGGATACAAAAACAAAATTCAAATGCAATTGAATATAAGTATTACTCGGTATATAATTACAATTACAACCACAATAACAAATACTATCACGACCTATGCAAACCTATGTTATCTAACATCTCTCACAAACATGTCTTTAGGTATTGATTTCCTGAAAGGACCAGTCACCATCAAACGCGTAGTCATATACCTTATTGTCATTTCTCTCTTTTCAATCATATTCCAAACAAAATTGATTTTTGTGTCTATATTTAGTTTTGACATTATATTTGGAGTCTTTCGTGTAAGCAATAGCTGACCGATTTTCATAATGAATCGTCAAACTCCCACTGAATTACTTACTACTCCCAAATATTACAAAATCTATTCAACCAAACTCTTTCTTGAACTACAGAAGTACATGCCAGAATTCTGTTTCCATCATAGAAAATGATACACTAGTTTGTTTCTTATTTCTCCATGAGATAATACTATCATTGAGCAAACAATATAACTAGAGGTAAATTTTCTTTCATTTAAATCACCTCTTCGATCAACATCTGTGTATCATTTCAATAAATATCTTTTCCTTAACAACGAAGGAAATAATCTACAATTTTGGTCAAATATCCTAATATCACATTCACAGCAATTCAATCACTCTTCCTTAAATTGAACAGATACCTGCCAACCAAACCCCATAACATAACAAATGTCAAAACAAGTACACATCATAACGTATTTCAAGTTCCAACTGTACTAAAATACGGTATTTTGAATATTTCATCTATTTATTAGGAGTTTTAGGGCATATGTCTTCTCTTGAACTATCACCTACAACCATAAGAGTATCAATAGGTTTGCAGTTTTCCACTTGTATCTTTCTAGAGCCTTTATAATATAAAACTCTTAAGATAATTCCCGTAATCTCTTGAAATGATCTCTATGGGATTCAATTTCCAATCTGTCTCACTCATATCCTTCATCTTAAAATTGGAGAACAACTATTTCAAGATCTGAAAGACATACTCATTATTCACGGCTAACAATATGTTCTCGATATATAGGGATATAATTATAAATTTGTCATTAGATTTCTCAACATAAACATAATGGTCTTCATCTATTATAACGAAATCATAAGAGATTACATTTCTGTGAAATCTCAAATACTATTGTCTTGATGACTGTTTAAGGTCATAAATTAATCTACTCAATTTATATACTCTGTCTTCCAGGCCTTTAAAGACAAAATCCTCTGGTGATGTCATATAAACTTCTTCCTCAAGTTCTCTATTGAGAAAGCTGGTTTTCATGTCCATCTGATATAATTGTAAATCTAAATTGATGACTACTGCCAACTGTATGTGAATGGAGGTAAATCTCATTATTGGAAAAAAGTTTCCTCATAATCAACACTTTTTTACTAAGTGTAACCTTTTGTTACCAATTGAGTTTTTTGTCTCTCAATAGTTCTATCTGCTCTATATCTAATTTTGAGAATCCACTTTTTCTCAATGACCTTGCACCCTGGTAGAAGTTCAACCAATTCATAAAAATGGTTAGATCTCATTGATTTCAATTATTTCAATTATTACCTTTTCCATTCACCTTTGGTGGAACAAGGTAGAGTCTTATCAATATTTTGAGACTTTTTTTCATCTTCTGGAAAAACAATAAATGCGTGCCCATCAGTCTTTTAAATGACGTTTGGGCACCATTCCCTAACACTTTTTTGATTTTGTAACTTAGAAGGATTGCTAAAATTTGAATCCCTCCCACTGAGATCAACATCATTACAACAATCTGCAATGGACAGAGTCATCTTCTGAATTAACTAATTCAGATAAAAGACTCTATGTCCTTGAAGTCACCTCGACTAGAAAGTTCAATATTCAGAAATATGACATTTCTTGATTTAATTTCTGCTACAATACCATTATCTTGTTCACCGATAAACACTTAAATTTCAGAATACTCGGAGTATCTTATAAAGATACTCTTATTTCTATATGAATCCAATTTTCCAAACTTATTGGAAAATTTTCAAATGTAAACTACTGATCCCCAAGATCTAAGATCACTCAGAAATGACCTTCTACCATTTTAAAGTTCATATAATGTCATTAGTACTGACCTTGAAGGCACTTTACGCAAAAAATTAAGCCGCAATCAATGAGACATATCCCCAGAAGAAAACCATCTATTTGACCTGCACCATCATAGATCTTATCATTTCTAACAATGACCTATTCCTTCTCATTAAGACACCACTCCGCTAAAATGTATAAGGAATGGACAAATATCAAATTATGTTTTTTTTTTATTATCCAAATACTTAAACTAATCTGATAGATATTTATATCATCTATCTGTTCCTAAGGCCTTCATTGTCTCATCAATTTGATTCTTTGCCTCGTTCGTATAACATCTGAAAAACTCAAATACTTCATATTTGTGAAGAATCAAATAGACATGGCCTAATGGTGTTAAAGCATATATAAATGTATTGAAACACAAAGATCCATATGTAGCCTTCATAATTATTAGACCACAAATGTCACAATAGATTAAATGCAATGAAAATTTATACCGTATGACTTTTCCAAACAGTTTTCTCATCATTTTGCTGGCAAAACAACATTCACACGTTAGTGAATCAAATTTTGTGAGTGAATCCAATGGTTTTACTCTCACTAGTTGATTCATCCTGTCTTGCATTAATGTGACCAAGTTTATTATGTTATATCACATTATCAGCATTTGCAAAATAATGAAACCATATATAAACTGTCCAGAACCAATACACTGTCATTCAAATACAAATTGACCTTGTATGTCTGAAAGTTCAAAATATAGCCAAATTTCAAAAAAAAAAAAATAAGAACAGATAAGGTTCTGTCGTATTTTTGGCACGTAATGAATATCATGTAGAATGAGAGTTCGACCACTTTATAACTGCAGTTTACAAGTGTCAACTTTTCTAACATTCATTCTTGCATCATTCTTCACATGAAACCATTTATTACTAGAAGACAATCAATAAAAGATCGCAAATATCTCTCAGTCTATTCTTATATCCAGGGTTGTTCTTTGTGATTGGTCTCCAATCTCTTTTCATTTTTTTTACTTTTATTTCAGTTTCTCTCATACTTAGAGTCCAAAATTCTCTTGAAACTTTAAATTTTACAACAAAGCATCGGTTACGGATTTTGCAGCACAAAACTGCTCGTCCTAAGCTTGACGTGACAAGTAACGTCCGAGAAAGTCTTCACACTATTGTTGTGAATCAAATTGACTTTCAGGTGCTCCCACTTGGATAAGAAGAGATCAGATCAAGGTTTGAACTTTTTGTTCATCGGAGAGGATATGACCAGCTGACTTTCACTCTTTAATCATATTAGACATGATTCTTAAAAATCGTTTGATATTGTAACCACTTCACCTTTTATAGGTATCAAACTTTATGGCCAACTGTCTAAGATGAGTCATTGGTACCTCTATATTTCTCTTTGAGATACACCCAAATGTCATGAACAGTCATATATTACTTACATTCGGGTATCATGTCATCAATCACAAATCTAACTAGTGTCGCTTGAGCAGTAGAATCTATTCTTTTCCACACCTAGTAAGCATCTTGTTCTCTTCTCTACTGGGCAGCTTTACCCACTTCAAGATCTTACATGACATGCTTGATGCTTTCCAAAATATTTTATTCTTTCAACACATTTCACATTTTATGGTATCATAACTCATGATCGTCATCATTTAATTTGTTACCCCTATTTAAACCCGTAATAATAGACTTCAATACTATGATTTGGTTTTCTAAGAGTGTGGATACATGTACCAATACTCATATCATACACATAATTTTGTACTTCAAGATTAATATCCATGACAAGTCAATATCAGGTATAAAATCGAAAGTTCTCTAGGTTTTCAATCATCGTCTATAGTCATAATGTATCACCATCACAAATTTAATTTAAAATTACAAAAGTTTATAAGTTTTAGGTGAGAATTACTCAATTTTTTTTAATCTAAAACCTCTCACTTAAATACACTAAGTATTTAAATTATGTGATTCAAGAATATATCTTTTCACATATACTCATGATCATATAAGCATGCATTTATAGAATATTCAAATCACACATATAGGAAAACATTCTCAATTCATACTTAAAATCGAAACTTTGCATGCCATATCTACAAGGTTTCATAAAATATGATCATGATGCATGCTTAGTTATCTTTCACAGGAGATAATGCTAATAAAAAAATATTTATCCTCAAAGCATATACATGTGAGATAACATATTGATTATTCCTACTGAAAGTTTATCGGTAAAAGTGAACATCTTTATGACACATGAGATAAAATTGTTTATCCTAAGAGATAATCATATTATCATCATGATCTTTGTATTTTTAGCCCTCCACATTTTAATTAATGTGGTTCTCAAGTCAGTGATTCTCTAATCACATCAATCTCAGTTGCATCATCTCCAAACCAATGACTCACATGCTAAACTCCAAACGTTTTTCTTAATCTTTAAAAAAAAAAAGGTGGCAAAATGATACATAGGATCCATTGTATCATCCATTATTGTATCTGATTTTACTAAACATTTTGGAGTTCTCAAGACTCCAACTCTCCCTTGGAGAACTCTTAAAATATGTCTGATTATTATCATTTTCCTAAAATGGAAATAATATTAGGTTAGGAAAGCAGTGAACCATATACAAGAAATTCAAAAATATCAATTTTAAATAATATGCTCAAATTTTAATTAATTTTATGTTGAAAAAATAAATTTTTCATACATAAAAAATGAGCATAAAATCAAAAATATGTAAAAAATTTACACTTGGATAGCCAAAATTAAGAAAAATAATTTTCTTAACATATAGAAAAAATTTTAGAATTTTCTAGACTGAAAATTGATTTTTCTGTAATTTTCTAACAATTTATTAATTATAAATCAATAAATAATAATTTTCAAATCTGAAAAATAAATTAAAATTCACAGAAAAAATTCAAAATAATTTTTAGATGCATATAAATTTTTTTTAATTTTTTTGGACTGAAAAATGATTTTTTTTTTTTGTAATTTTCTAACAGTTTATTGATTTAAAATCAATAAAAAATATTTTTCAATTCCGAAAAATAAATTAAAAATTATAAAAAAATCATAAATAATTTATAATTTATTTTGGTGACAATTGAGATTGAAAAGTGTCCTGCACATGCTACCATACACTGTCAGACTTGGCTATCATAAAATAAAGTCAGAAAATGACTGTTCACGTACCAACGGTAGCGTGTGAATTTCACAAACTGTCTTCCCGGCGAATAATGGTCACCAAAATTTGGCTACCCCCTATTTTGAATATCTCTGAGTTCAATAATGGTTTCGGATTTTTGATATAATATCTAGAGCCTACCGCACCTAAGAGTGGGATTGACTTAAAACATTGTTCATCTTCTTTCTAATTTTTCAAAATTCGAATGAATTTTCGACAGGTCATTTCTCTCTCAATTCTTAATCATTTTTACAATCTTTATATGGTTGAAAAATATTTTTTTAAAAACATCTAACCATATAAATTTTATATCATGAAATATAGTATTTTGAAAATTATGAGTACATTAAGTTTTAGATAGGGTTTGTAATATCTCTAAATGTACTCATCTGATATATGTGAAATTTCACAGATTAGATTCTCATATCATAAGCATGCTACTGTATTAAATTTAGAGCATTTCGTTAACCAATATCAAGTTTCCATTAATGAACTTGTAATATTATTCACGACAATTTTATTTTATTTTTTTAAATATCCAAACGATGCAGGAAATAACTCATGCATGATTTGATACCAATGAAGATTTTCATACAAACCAGCAAAATTTTTTTCATGTGAAAATTCCCAAGATTCGATTTGAGTTAGAATCACTTATCTCTTTTGACGGATAAGTATTCTAAGCCGATAAAGTGTCACAAATTCAAATCATTTTCTATATTCCATAATCCAAATACCACAGTGATGAAATGAATGATCAATGCTCCTCAAGCCGCTTTTATTTCTCTCAAATAAATGCCTTCTCTTGTGTACAAGATTTATCTCTCTCTCCCATTCTCTCCTTTTTCATGTATGTTGTAACAAAGAGCCCAACCAAAACAGGGGAAGTTCTAGATGTTCAACCAAAGGAGGAGCGAGTAAGTTGAGGGTTAGAGGGAGAAAGGTAGTTGACGGGTGGTTTCCATAATCACCCCCTTCATTTAAATTCAAAAATATTTGAATGGGTTTGGAACGGTTTACCCTCATGGGTGGACCTGGATCCATTTTCTAATAGTTTCTAATTGCAGCCATCCTACGTCAAGACCCATTAACATTGGTTGAGTGATGGAGTCTTTATTTGAGTCGACCTCTTTGTTTCATTTATGCCCTTATACGTGTCTTGCATCACGACTATCATGTCCTTGCATCTTTATTTGCCCCTTATTGTCGTGTTTATGTTATGGTAAATACATGAGGGTATTTGTTTATGCAAAGGGGTGCTTTTGCAACCTATGGTTTGGTTAACCTCTCTCTCTCTCTCTCTCTCTCTCCCTTCTAGTGTTTCGAGAGCTGATGGGGTGTGCAGGGTAACGGCCCTTAGCCGAGGGATTAGTGTTAATTTTGACCCATTCTTGTATTGTTGTCATGATATATGTGTTTCGTATATGACTTGAATATGTATTTTTTTTGTTGGTTACACTTGAATATGTATTTTATTGATGATGTGATGTATTTTGTGAGGGTTCACTTCTTGACACGGTTAGCCATCTTTGTGACTACTCAATGCTTAAGCTAGTTGATGCCGGATTAAGGCTCTAGTGATGATATCATGCATATGCTTTATAATGAGACCTAATGTTGTTGCCACCTGATGGAGGTGGGTTTTGACTTCTCAGATACCAGCTCCTTGTTGACTCGAGCGGTTACCGTTGATGGTGGATATACCTGTAAAAACCACTGGAGGGTGTTCCGACGGGGAGACTCCGACGCTCAAGTCAGTAAAGAGAGATTTTCGTTTGAAAGAAACAGACTCAGAGTTGAGGGAAAGTGATTCTCTGTGATCAATATGCCCCCTATGTTAGACTTAAAGAGTATACCTAATGTCTAGGGGTTTGAGATCTCTTATACCTGGGAGATTTGTGCGCCGCTGAGAGACTTCCATCATACTTTCCTTATCGAACTGATCTCAGGAATCTCGAAAGTCAGTATTACGAATTGATTACTATCATCATATATCAGGAAACCTTCCTCTTTGGGACGAATACTTTCTTTATCTGAAAGATTTCAGAATTACTGTTACGAAATAAAAAGCTGAAATCAAGGAAGTTCTGACCTTCATTTTTTAATTGATAGAGGTGCTGCCCCTCATTCGGTTGCTTGACCGATAAAAGGTCTTTTGAGACTTGCCCGATTATAGGACTGACATTTGCTTGACTGATCGATGTGACTATCTTCGCTTGATGAGTTACGATCGGTTAATCGAGACGGCTAAGGCCCTATCGTCCGGTAGATCCGGGCTACTAAGACCCTTCGGTGGATCGATCGGGGTGGTTACGACACTTTGTTAGATTGTTGTTATGGATGTTAGATACTGATCGGCAGGCCTCCTTTTTGTGGGCGTTTTGGGAATTGACTATTTTGGACTGGGTCTTGAAATACGTCCCATCATTTGCCCCCGACTCATGGTCTTCTCGGAAGAAGAAACACCATGAGTGATAATCCTCCGGGAAAATGCCGACATTCGTCTCTTCATCACGTAGTATAAATAACATTCAAAGTATTATGACCGAAGAGGATCAGATGGAAGTCAGAAAGGAAATGTTGCTCGGAAGTAACTTCAAGTTTGTGTTGCCTGGCAAGGAGGATAGAGCGAGTTTTGCCCCCGAAGGTTGTGTCCCTATGTATAAACAGTGCGTGAAATATAGTTTGAGGATTCTCTATACGGGCCCACTGACGGAGATCCTGAAGTATTGGAACATTCACCCTTCGCTGCTCATCCCAAGCGCTTGACGATTTGTGATTGCCCTAATTTCCTTATTAGGGTTTTTTCGTATTCGCTTCGACCTGGAGATTTTTGGGGCTCTATTTTCCTTGGGACGATGTAACTCCAAAGGATCTATTCACGGTTGGTACAAACTCCAGACTCGTCGAGAGTCTCGTTGGAAATTTTTCTATAGTGAGTCTCAGGACAAACACTGGATGCAGAGGTTCTTCTTCATCAGATTTTTGAACAATGATCTCTTTCCCGCATTTCCAAATGCGAACCACGCACCTTTCTTGAACGAGAAAATTCCATCCCTCCTTCGACACTCCTGTTTTTTGTGCGTAGTGGCCCGTTATTGTGAGGCCAGTTACAGGAGCTTGTGGGTGGACAGCTTGGTGAGAGATGACATGTTGATACTATCCAGTCTCCTTATGGATGAGTCAATCCAAATCACCAAGCCCCTCCTGCCAGAACAACGGGGAAAAGACTCGGTCGATACTATGCTGGACATTGATGCCCGTCTTCTTGATGAAATTTCTACTAAACGGGAAATGCGGTCCCATGCAAAGAGGAAGGCGGTTGATACTTCTCCTGAGTCCCGGTGAAAAAAGTCTAAGACTAGGGGTGTCTATTCTACCTATTGGGGAAGGAGAGCAAACCGAATTCGGAGGGCATGTGCTGTCCCAGGAACATTTTGAAACCGGAGGGGACCATTTAGTTGGCGAAACCTTTGGTGAAGCCTTTAGTGAAGCTTTTGGTGCGTCGACTGGGGTTGGAGAAGGAGGTGACTCCGGCGAGGGATTCTTCGAGAGGACTGAGGGCATTCCGGTTCGAGAGCAAAGGTCAAAAGAATCTCCTGTGACACAACCTTCCGCCTCCATTCCTGACAACACTTCGGGACAGTCCCATCGGAGGTCTCAGTGTATTTTAGTCGATGTACCAGATAATTATTGCACTCCTTCACCTATTTTGATTGGAGAAGGACGGAGTGCCAAATAAGGGTCAGTGGCGGTTTTCATGGGGGGCCACAATTTTAATCTTGTTGATCCGCAGGAAGGGTCACAGTTGGCTGAGCATTTTTAACTCCTTTCGAGGTCCGCCCTTCAGAAGATGCCTCTTGAGTGTACCAATAGGGTTATCCAATCTCTTTGTCTTACAGTAAATATTTTCTTTGTGTGGGTCGAACTTGAATCTTTTCTATCTCGTGATTCTGACCATTGTGTCTCTTTTTTAGACTTCTGTCCTAACTGAGTTTCAAAGAAAGTTGAGGGCTAAGCGGGATGAACAATTTTTCCGCATGAGCGATCAAGTGTTGGCACTGAAGGATGCCTTGGAGAACCAAGAGAAGGCCATTGGAGAGGCCAAAGACAGGCAGATCAGACATCTTCAGGAAGACCTTGTTTCCATTCAAGTTCGTTGTAAGGAATTGGAAGCAGAGGCATGTACTCAGAAAGCGCGGTTAACAGCCACTGAAACGCTAGCCCATTTGCGAGAAGAATCCCTTCGAAGGGCTGAGCAAGAAATAGTTGACCTCAAAACTTCTGCTGCCAGAGAAGCTGTTGTCCTACAACTTTCTCAGCATAAGTTGTATGAGCGTCTGAAATGTGCCGAAGAGATTCTTCAAGAGGTTGGTCGATATGAGACTCTGCCCCCGCTTTAAGGATCAGCGGATTCGAATTCTGCTCCTATTGTTTCTTGTGCCCCTTCTGTCCTTTTGTAGTTTTGTGCCATGAGGATTTTTCATCCCCTAATTCATTGAATGTAATAATCTTCAAAGAATTTCTGATATCTTTATTGATCGAGTGAGGTCGGGGGGAATCTCCTCTGATGATGTATTCATTCTAGTGTGTTATTGAAAACTCTTGGAATCAAGAATGCTTCAGCATTCTCTTAGGAGGTCGAGTCGGAGGTGTTTCTTTGGAAGGCCTAGGCGACTGAGGTCGTCCAACCAATTAAAAACTTTAGAAATCATGGTCGTGTCCACTCGTTTGGGGAGTTCCACCCTATATTCGTTTGGAAGATCTGGGCGGTTGAGGCCCTACGGTAGGTTAGAGACTTTAGGAGTCAGGGCCGTGTCCGCCCGCTCGGAAAGTTTTATCCCATATGAGCGACACATTCGTTTGGAAGATCTGGGCGGCTGAGGCTTTACGGTCGGTTAGAGACTTTAAGAGCCAGGGTCGTGTCTGCCCGTTCGGGGAGTTTCATCCTATATTAGCAACACATTCGTTCGAAAGATCTAAGTGGCTGAGACCCTACGGTCGGTTATAGACTTTAGGAGTCAGAGCCGTGTCCGCCCGTTTGGGGAGTTTCATCCCATATTAGCGACACATTCGTTTGGAAGATCTGGGTGACTGAGACCCTACGGTTGGTTAGAGAATTTAGGAGTCAGGATCATGTCCGCCCGTTCGGGGAATTTTCTCCCATATTAGTGACACATTCGTTCTGAAGATTTGAGCGGCTGAGACCCTACGGTCGGTTAGAGACTTTATGAGTCAGGGCCGTGTTCGCCCGTTCGGAGAGTTTCATCTCATATTAACGACACATTCGTTCGGAAGATCTGGACGATTGAGACCTTACGGTCGGTTAGAGACTTTAGGAGTCAGAGTCGTATCCACCCGTTTAGGGAGTTTTCATCCCATATTAGCGACACATTCGTTCGGAAGATTTGAGTGGCTGAGACCCTACGGTCGTTAGAGACTTTAGGAGTTAGGGTCGTGTCCGCCCGTTTGGAGAGTTTCATCCCATATGAGCGACACATTCGTTCGAAAGGTCTGGGCGGCTAAGACCCTACGGTCGATTAGAGACTTTAGGAGTCAGGGCCGTGTCCGCCCGTTTGGGGAGTTTCATCCCATATTAGCGACACATTCGTTCGGAAGATCTGGACGGCTGAGACCCTACGGTCGGTTAGAGACCTTAGGAGTTAGGGTCGTGTCTGCCTATTCGGAAAGTTTCTCATTTGAAGGTAATTTGAAGCCCCGAGCTTATGCATAGTCAATGAGTAGTAATAAATATCGAAATCTTTATTAAAGGAAGAGTGCCGGGAAGTCCGGATCATACGCTGGACAGACGCTAACGGGAACATAAGGCTCGTGCCAGCCATCTCCATGGTGGATTTGGAGGATCACCTCTCCTGGTTCCTCGCGTGGTGGTCTGGGATCTGGCCTATAAAGTGGTTCATTCTCCCTTGGTGCGTCACGCCTATTTGGGGAAGGCAGATCTCTTCCTTCTAAGCTGATGAATTTCTGTAGTTTTCCACTGCGGACCAAGAATTCCAGTTCGTCCTTGAGTCTTTTACATTCATCAGTCATATGGCCGTAGTCCCTATGGAAATGGTAATATTTAGATTTGTCTTTTTTAGGATCTTCCTCCGCCGAACGAGGGGGGCCATTTGACATATGACTTGTTTTTTATTTGATACAAAACCCGGCTTGGGGATTCGCTCAGTGGGGTGTAGATGCTAAACCTTTGCGAATGTGAAGTTTTTGGTCTGCCTCTTTTCGGAGAACGTGGACGTGGCGACCGGCTGCGTTCTTTTCTACTATGGTGGCCTTTTTGTCGATCGAAGCCTCTGCTTTTTCTGCAGCAATATATTTCTCCGCTCGAGAGTAGAATTCTTGGATGGATACTGGAGGCTTCTTTATGATAGAGACCTTCATATCAGAGGAGCGCAGGCCCATTAAGAGCACAGCTAAGGCGATATTGTGGTCCAGATCAGGGACTTTCAACATTTCTGACTTGAATCTCTCCATGAAATTCCTGAGAGATTCCTCTTTCCGTTGGTGTAATTATAAGAGTGATGTCGATTTCCGTTAAGCCCCTCGGCTGATTACAAAGTGGGTCTCTAATTGTTGTCGGAGTTGTGCGAAACTCTTGATACTGAGCGAAGGGAGAGAATTAAACCAGGTTAGGGTATTACCCTTAAGGGTGGTAGGGAAGTGCTTACATATTGCGGCGTCCGAAAGATCTCTAGAGACCATCATCGTTATGAAATGAGTGGAATGATCGCGGGGGTCGCTTGTTTTGTCATACCGCTCCATGGAAGGCAGAAGGATATCTCTCGATGTCGGTTCTGACAAGATTTTTGCATCGAATGGCGATTCGCCTAAGGAGCGTTGGGGATCTTCCCTATCCTTTACTCCTGCTCATTTTAGCTCAGTAGCCACGAACTGTTCAATCTGCTTTTTTAGGCCCTGGGGGTCGTATTGGAAGGCCGCCAATGGTTCCGGGAATTCTCGTCCAGGGGGTTGTTTGTATTCAGATTCTGCGGCAGATGAGTGGTTGTCCGGTCCAAGGGCTCGACTGAGTCCTTCCAACTGTTTGCTCATTCTTTGAATTCCAGATACCAATCTTTCCATTTGGGGCTGTTCTACCTGTTCTGATTCTGGGGTCATGATTTGCTGTCCCTGATTTACATGTCGCAGAATTTGCTCCGGATGCGACAGTCGGGGAGAAAATACAGGATTGTGGATTGGAGGATTCGTTATCGGGGGAACGGCAGGTTCGGCGGGCATAGGGATGTTCCCCCTACAGCGGGGGCGGCTCTAGAAGACGCTCTAGTTCTTGGAGGCATGGTTATATAGACTTCTCTAGTCTGTTCCCACAGACGGCACCAATCTGATGGAGGTGAGTTTTGGCTCCTCAGATACCAGCTCTTTGTTGACTCGAGCGGTTACCATCGATGGTGGATACACCTGCAAAAACCGTCCAAGGGTACTCTAGCGGAGAGATTTTGACGCTCAAGTTAGTAAAGAGTTGTTTTCGTTTGAAAGAAACAAACTCAGAGTTGAGGGAAAGTGATTCTCTATGATCAATGTGCCCCTGTGTTAGGCTTAGAGAGCGTACCTGATGTCAGGGGTTTGAGATCTCTTATACCTGGGAGAGTTGTGCGCCACTGATGGACTTCCACCCTACTTTCCTTATCGAACTGATATCGAGAATCTCGAAAATCAGTATTACGAATTGATTACGATCCTCATATATCGGGAAACTTTTCTCTTTGGGAGGGATGCTTTCTTTATCTGAAAGATTTCGGAATTACTGTTACGAAATAAGAAACTGAAATCAAGGAAATTCTGACATTCATTTTTTAATTGATAGGGATGATGCCCCTCGTTCGGTTGCTTGACCGATAAAGGGTCTTTTGAGACTTGTCCGGTTAGAGGACTGACATTTGCTTGACTGATCGAGGTGACTATTTTTGCTTGATGAGTCACGATCGGTTAATCGGGACGGCTAAGACCATATCGTTCAGTAGACCTGGACGACTAAAACCCTTTGATAGATCGATCGGGGTGGTTATGACCCTTTGTTAGATTGTTATTGTGGACGTTAGATATTGATCGGCAGACCTCCTTTTTGTGAATCTTTTAAAAATTGATTATTTTGGATTGAGTCTTAAAGTACGTCCCATTACCACCAATGATGCCACCTTTATGATTAATGTTTGAAAGCCACAGTAGGCTCCATCGATATGGTACGATGAGTTCTTGTTGATGCTTGGCTGGTCACAAGGCCGATTGATGTGAGTATGTTGTGATGATGACATAAAAGTGCTTAGATGGGTTATTTATTAGATTTTTTGTGCCCTGAAAGGCTTGGATAGCTACAAAAATTCGGGTGCCTCTCTTAGATTTTTGGAAAATCATGAGAAATTTTTAAATTGTTTTACCTTTCATTCCTTGTTTACAAGCACCTGGATGATGACAAAATAGTCATCTTTTCTCAAGTAATAAATATTCGGTCTATGAATAAGGGTGTTAGATAGTTTAACCAAATCTTCTGTTTAAAATTTGAAAATGAAAAAGATTGCATTAGAAAAAATCCTCCTAAATTGGATTCGACAACTCTCAGATTAGAGTAGTGTTCCGAATATTGTTTGGTTGTATTAAAAAAATGGAATCATGTTTTGTCAAGTGTTGTTTGTTATATCATGTTTAAATTTGCTTCCATGCATACCATAATGTTCTTTATACAATGCTTGGATAACGGTTCACCTTAGCACCTGTGCAAGGGACAAGTGTAGCTACTGCAACATTGATTTAAAAATGACTCTCTCAGCATATAAAATGCTCTTATCTTAACTTAGTGTGAAGGTAAGAGAAAAGTGGACGTATATATTTTTTTTTGTACAATGCTTGGCTTAGTGTGGGGGCTCACCCGCAACATTGATTTAATATATATATTATTATTTTTTCTTTCTTCTACTTCTTTTATAAGGGTATTTGGGAACATTGCTTAAGATTGTGGTTTTAGTACTTATGTTGGTAGGGCAATTAGGAAAATTGTGCATTACTTTAACCGGCGGTTGCTTATTCTTGAGAGAAAAAGTATAAATACAAGGAGAAAGATTTAGAAAATTATCTTGAGATTCTTGGAAAAAGATATACACAGATCCTAGAGGACAGAAGAAAAGCCTCAACATAGGTTTTTCTCATCTTTTCTGTGCACTTATGTTTTCTTATATGATTGTGACTTGTAATTTCTCAATCATGAGTGACTAAAGTAATTTGTCACTAATTCAATGCATACATGTAGAATTGAATGGTTTAATGCAAGTGATGATGTTTAATTTTTAATGATCCTTTAATTATCATTGTACTTAATGCATTTGTATGTGGTGACAACAAATGTAAATCGAAATTTTTATTTCGCCAATTACAAAGTTTTCACCATATGACTTACGAAAATTAGAAAAAACATATAAAACTCTATGAATTAAGGGAAGCGCTAACACTTGAAACGACTCACAGAAAAGAATTATTTTGTTTGTTGCAGTCCAACACACAAATCCTAAGCAAGAGAGAGTGAGGCCAACACCACCAAAATGCAGGGGATAAAGGAAAAAACATAATATTACCAAATTGTTGAGATACTGTTTTTAAGAAAATTACTTTCTTTTAAATATATAAAATATTAACGTAAATATAAATATAAATTTTATCATATATAATCCTCAAATGAGTATAGGTGTTTGATAAGTTTATACCATAAACTAAAAAAGTAAGGGCGAATGATCCATTCCCATAAGGAAAATGAAAACCTTTATTTTTTTTTAAATATTTCATTATTTTATTTTGTTGGTTCAAATTAGTGCAGAAGGACACTGTGGATTTACCCCGGATTAATCCAAAAAAAAAAAAAAAAAAAACTGGATATAAAAAAGATATGGTGGACTTGGGCTAAATCTTTTTTCTAGGCCCAACTTTCCGGCCCAATCCTAGTCAATCCATCCGGTGCTGTTGATGTTGCAGGGCAAACCCATCGTCTTCCTCAGCCTCCACAAAGCAGTTCTAGCTGCTCAAAAGATTCAACCTTTTACTGATGTCTTCATTTGAAATGGAGAAGGAGATAGATCGGTAGGATCCAACACTCATTTGTTTTTCTCCGATTTTCTTGGGTACACTCTCACTCATTCTCTCTCTAGATCTCGAATATCAAATGCTTCCTCATTATTCACCCGTCAAATGCTTAATTATTTTTTGGAAATGTGGGTTGAATTGGTAGGTTAATTAAGAGATCTGGATTTCAAGCAGCAGTTGCAGCAAATTCCTTTTTCTCGCAACAAAAATGGATTCATCAGCGGTTCTATTCAATCAGCTAAAGGTTTGTAACATCAACAATTTTGGTATGGAAATATATATGTGTGTGATTAAAATAAATGTGATTGAAAATTATGAAGCAGGGAGCAGAGCCGTTTTTCTTGTTAGCGGGTCCTAATGTGATCGAATCTGAGGAGCACATCTTAAGGATGGCCAATCACATTAAGGGTATCACCTCCAAGTATGGATCTTTCCTTTCCTTGTAGCCTTAAATTTTTAATTTGCACGTTTTATTAAAACAAAAAAAAAAAATGCTTAATAGAAATAAAATATGTGATGCAATTACTGTGTCTACACTTCTAGATTGGGATTGCCACTGGTTTTCAAGTCAAGCTTCGACAAAGCTAACCGAACATCCTCTAAGTCTTTTCGTGGTCCTGGCTTGGAGCAAGGCCTGAAGGTACAGTTTCCCTTTTTTTCCCCCTCCCTGAATAAGTCTTACCCAAATCCCAGAAAAACTAATTATTTGTGTATCTTCTTCGTAGATTCTTGAAAAGGTTAAAATTGCATATGACATTCCTATAGTGACCGATGTTCACGAGTCTATCCAGGTGAGTTTCTTCTGTATTCTTCTGGACATTGCCATGTTAAATCTTTTCTAACACCATGCAATTTGAATTGGGTCCTAGTGCCCTTGGACGTCTTCTCAATGTGCTAGCTGCTTGTGTCTTTTGTGTACTCTGTGCTTCGGCGTCTTTGTGGGGAATCCTAATTTCAGTAGAATGAAATTGAACGAACTGCAAGCTAGCTATGAGTGATGATGATGCCTAATCTTTCTCAAGTCTTATTTATTCTGTGGACGGCTACATGGTTATTGAAATTTGTAACTCATTTAAATGCAAATGCCACCTCCATCTCTCTGCCATTTAATTGACAATGAGAACCATATTTCTGTCTAAAGCTAACACAAAACACCAAAGACAGCTAAGAAGGCTATCCAACTGCATACAAATGCAAGTTCTTCAATCATGTCTGCTACTTTCGTGGTATATTATAAATGATGGCTTATCTCTCTTTTCATGCATTTTATGTGAGTTTTTTGACTGAATTTAGGAAAGACAAAAGGCTGAAGTAACTCGTGGATTTGGGATGTACAGAACCGTCTGAATCCTAATAAAAGTTGGCTGTTGGGGGGCCAACATTTTTATTGTGTGTGTGCTCTTACTTTGATGGCTGTATTAAAGTAGAATAGTTTTTATTTACATTATTATAGAATTCACATTACATTATTGGAAATGATCTGCCTGCTTGAGATGGGGCTGTGAACCTGGATCACCTTCTTCAGTCAATAGGGTTCCTTTTTTTAAGGGAGATGATGTGGAGATTAGTAGCTTTCATATTCATGTGGATTACAAGAACAAAGTAAATCGTTTTCCACACCCATGTTCCAAAGCTAAGGTTTTAGTTGGTCTTTGTCGAACAAGATCAACACAAGTGGTTTGTTACAAAAAGAAACCTTTCAAAGATATTCCACCATAGATATTTGTTTTTCTCCATAAGTATTCTAAAACTAGAAACAGTTTTTCCTACATTGTTCTGTGGTTTGGGAGATGTGGAACCACCCCTTGCTATTTGTGATAACCAATGTATTTGTCTGATAATCTCGCTGATTTGTTTTGACACCTTTGGTGGTTTTGATGCATGGGAAAATGCTTCTTTCTTTGGAAATGTGCTCTTTTTACCTAGTCATTGGTGTATTTGGAGGGAAGACAATGCCCGAAATTTTGGAAATCAGAGCATTGGTCTCTCCCTCTCTCCCTTGGGACAATGTTGTATTTTATGCATCTCTTTGGGCTTATGCTTTAAGAGTCTTTAAAGATTATAGTTCAAAGAATTTGAATTGGGAGGCGGTCCTTTATTAGCTGTTGTTCTCGTTCTCTACTTCTTTTGACTTTGTGGTGTTGTCAACTTTAGGCCTTTTGTATATTCTCTTGTCTGTGTAATACAATTCATTTTCTATCAAAAAATTAAAAAAAAAAAAAAAAAACAAAACAAAAATCATGTTCCTCGCTCATGAATATCTGATGAATTCAATCTTCCATAGTGTGAAGCTGTTGGAAGAGTTGCAGATATTATTCAAATTCCAGCCTTTCTTTGCCGTCAGGTTAGCTCTATTTTTCCTTTTTCATTCTGAAGGAGTGCTTTCATGATAAAGAATCATGCAAAATAGTCAGATCATTTAAGGATGTCTTATTTTGGTTCAAACTTTTTTACATGACAGACAGATCTCTTGGTTGCAGCTGCAAGGACTGGAAAAATAATTAATATCAAGAAAGGCCAATTTTGTGCATCTTCTGTAAGTAGATGAGTAAGTCAGAGACATGAACCTTTCTTCTGTTGCCTCCCCGTTAACTATAATAGTTTGTTTTTGTAGGTCATGGTGAATTCTGCTGAGAAGATTAGATTAGCTGGAAATCCTCATGTCATGGTCTGTGAAAGGGGAACAATGTTTGGCTATGGTAAGTCATGGATTCTTCAAGTCTCTTTTGAATAGTAATCTTTAAGGATCTGACTGGTGTAACATCCTGGGGGTTTTCTTACATCATCATCATCATTATCATCATCATATGATAAATCTATGTGCACTACACTAATTTCAAATGCTGACCTTTTGTCATCATATGATAGGTAAGCAATAGAAATAGATATCTGTCCATGCCCATAAATTCATATTGATGAGGAAGAGACCTTAGCCAAATGCAAATCTCATTTCTCTTCCTAAGTTTAAGAGAATTGCTCTTCTTTTTCCTTTAGTTCCCAGAAACCTTGTTCAATATTTACAAATTTCAGCTTTCTTAAACATCCAAAAAGCCTTAAGGCCTTCACCCTAAAATCCTCAAAAAGTCATCCTATATTGGGGCCTGTGCTTAGAGGAAACATTGCTTAATCATCATCTTCAAATACTTGCTGATTCTGCGGATTTTTATTCTTTTGGTATCTGAAGTCCACTTTTGGCCATGAGTTTACTACTTCTGTCCAATACATCAAAGTTTATATTAACACTTGTTAATGTCATGCAATTTCTAACTGTTTTCCTTGTTATGCTTATTGTTTAGATGATTTAATTGTTGATCCGCGCAATCTGGAGTGGATGAGGGACGCTAATTGTCCTGTTGTAAGTGAAAAAGAAACTAATGCTTTTCTGCAGCATCTTATTTATAGGCAAGCAATCATGCTGTTACGGTCTACTTAGTCTAAAGTCTATATCCAAGCTTTTCATTTTATTACGTATATTTTGCTTACAACCCTTCACTTCATTTATGTTGTCAACCATCCTCAATACTATATATAGCTAATTGGTCATTCATAACAGCTAGAAATGAACTTCTCAAAAGAAATAAGCAAAATGAGAAATAAAAGTATGCAGACAACAATATACTAGCATAGAGTTCTCGTCGAATTTATATGATTTTATCCTAGTTGTGGAGGTACCACCATTCCTATAATGGCTTCTATCCTAAAATGAGCACATTTTAAGAAAATGTTGTGCTTAGTGATGAAATTATATATTTCAAAAAATTTATAGTATGTTGGACAAAATTGGGATGAAGAGGCTTTGAAAGATCTTCGGGGTATTGCTTACAACATCTGTTTCCTCACCGGACCGGACAGACCATTTCAATACATAAGCGATTAAGAGTGCAGTTTCAGATGGAAAAGTTTGCTAGTCTGTTGCATAGGCATTAGTTATAGGGTGTTCAACCTGGCCTCATGTGAGTGAAATTCTTCGAAGGAAATCAAGTTGAGTCATTTATAAAATCACGATTTTCCACTTTCTCACTACTGCTCCCAAAGAAGATCCATCTCAGTATGGAAAATTCTAGAACCATAACCTTACCATGTGGGTTCACAAAATTCTCACTATTTCAAAAGTTAAGTCATGTTTCTCCATTTTTAAGCAATGCTTCAATTCAGGCTAAACAAATCTTAGGCACGTTGCTAATAGTTGAGGAGGTGGTAAACAAAGGTAGAAGAAAATATAACTGGTAGTACATTGGAAGGACATATAATAGATTAGTTTGGCATCCTTCTAGTACGGATTCTTAGTTCTTACGACGACCCGCTATTCGAGTGTAGGTCCTTTGAAAAAGAAGGATATTTTCTAATATGGAAGGAAAAAAAAAACGTTACATAACAAATAGCACACGACATTGCGGTCTTTGGATCATCATCCACGTGTAAAAACACGAAGGAAAAAATGTGAAAAATTTTGAAACTTTTACTCTACATTTTTTCAGAAAATCGGACTGAGTTTCGCATTAAAAATGGCAATCCGGCCACTCAAGGCTTATAACAATATCAAAGAAAATATGCTAACACTTATACAATAAAAAAAAGCTGGCACACAATGGTATTCCTGACCTGCCCAGCGTCGACAAACATAAATCATAACAGGTATCCTAGCATAATGATGAACATCATAACATAAACAAGTGGCTCTTCTAGGTCACCAACATAACTCCAATCATGATACATTAGATACAATACTTTTTAAATTAAAAAACAAAGTTCATGCCCATCGAAAAGCAAAAAACGTCTAAAAAGAAACATGCAGTGGAGGATGTTTCGTATTCTCAAGCTTGTGTTACTTTAATGCTACCCTGTGTCCTGCGCTGCTCAGTATACCTACAGAAAGGAGGGAGAAGGGTTAGCCAACCACTAGGCTGAGCAAGCATCCCAAAAAAACCTAAAATAAACAAGTATGCTTTCAAGATAAGATAGACATATATAACATGAACATATATCGATATCATGATAAATCTATAAGCATAACTCAAACATACTTCCATGCTTCTTACACCTAACATCACCCTTTGCATATTGTAAAAACATATGCATTTCATGTATCATGCTACATAAGCTGGGAAAGCAAAACTGCTCAAACATGTAAATGAGAAGGCCTTACCAAGCATGGATAGACTTACAGCATGTAACAACCATAGCATCGAGTCTTTTCTAGATAGCAACATGATATCAAGCCATTCATACATGAATCCTGTAGTTTCCTGATCAAGCTAAGCTAATTTTCATGACACTGCTTCATTCCTTATTATGCTACAATAGTTTCATAGCATTCCATTCACTTTCTACCATGTTGAACATATTTTATGACCAATTTATGAATTCTTTAATGTACTAACTAAAGAACAATTCTCATAATCTTTTACTTTTCCTTCATTTGATTATCTTTATGTCAAAAAGGGAATAGGTCTCCAGAAGTAAGTTCGTAGTGGAGGGTCCAACTCGACATCAAGGCTTAGGGATACATTTCTAGATTCTAGATTTGTTTTGAGAAAAGGGTTATACATCTCCAACACATGCTTATCCCCTAACCCCATCCTCCCAAGGGTATGTTGACTTGGCTTCGGTTGTGGTCTTTTCTTTCATTTTTGCATTCTAAATATTTTCATTCTTCCTCTTATTTTTCTTTCTTTCTTTCTTTCTTTCTTTCTTTCTTTCTTTCTTTGTACACCTTACGTTCCTTTTGCATGAGAGTGCACATGATTATTTTCATTTATTTCTTTTCCTTTGCGTGAGAGAGCGCGCCTAACCGTTCCTTTTGAAAAAGTCCATAGGTGGAAAGGAGAAAATGCAACTAGATAGTACCACTACCTCGCTATGTGGAGGTGTTGCATTACCCCTTCTTGGCCTGCCAAGGACAATGCAATATGCATGCATCATGCCATGTCGTGCTATGCCATGAAATGTTGTGCATCATATACATAGAGCAAATGAAAATGTTCACATTCATGTTACGCGACTTGTCACAGGCCAATAGAGATGCCACATTCTCAACCGAGGGTGATAGAGATGCCACAATTTTATCTTAGGGCCATAGAGATGCCCACTTTCTCATTTTAGGACCATGGAGCTGCCCACTTTCTTGCCATGCACTATGTCATGGGGTCTTAGTGATGCCACCACATACAATGCTTTGTAGAGCCATACAGATGCTCACAACATGCTATACATCATACTTTTGAGTCATGAAATGTTTTACATGTTTTGAAAGAAATGTCAACCATTCATATATAACATGGGAGCATGCTTTTCTTAAACCTTAACGTCACAAGTAGGACTCAGAATCTTACCCATTCCTTTGCCATAGAAAATTGGTTAGTCTCAATTGCCAATAAAAGAGTATAATCATTTGTGGAAAGTCTTAAGCATGGAAGCATCAATTGCATGTCCTTAGGCATGAGAATAATATGAACATCATGAAGTTTCTAGTTAAAGCATATTCTTCATACAAAATGTCTGTCAAGGAAAAGAGCATAACACCGAGACAAATTCGTGGTTATTTTCATATGCACATGCTCATTTCCTCATTATCCAGATAAACATAATATGCCAAGCATAAAAACAAAGGCAACATTATCACACATACATGTGAGTTCATTTGAGTGCAACTTCATGTAAGAGCATAGTTTATTTAAATTACATAGGCCTTTTCATAAAAGAAAGGAAATTTACAAGAGAATCATAACCAAACTTATCTTCTGCACATATTTGCTTGTATGCTTATGAACACCCATTCCTTTTTTCTTTAAGCTCTTGAGACACAAATCCTTTCATTTATTTTTTGAGATGAGAGTGTATAGACATGCACACACATTAATGGCCACCACTCAAATTCTATCAAACAATAAAAACACTTAAGACATTTTGAACACCATGAAGACTAAAGGATTAGCTACGTCTCACTTAACATAGCATTTTCTAAGCTTAACCTGCATGTCCTAAAGCATGAACAAGCATTGAGTCTAACCTAGAAACCATGGTCAAGGTAAGGATACAAGCATGGCATACATACAACTGATCATTTGCATACCAAGCAAGAGACCAAAACTACATATTTTATCTTGAAAATGGCAAGGTGAACACATAATTTCAGCTTTAGTTACCATTTTACATTGCCAAACTCTAGCCTAGAGCCATAGAATTTGACATTATATACATCATGCTCTTATTTATTTATCACAATTTAACAACCAATTATGGAATTTATATTTAATATGCAAGCTAAAAGGAATACTTGTCTCAACACTTAGAAAGCTTGCTCCTTACGCAGAACCCCAAATTTGTGATCAAATCTAGAGAGACGATCCCAACTTTAACATGTCAAACACCATACCCAAAATCTAATATGCGTTTGATCTCTATCATGTTTTAATAGCATTTCTATATCAGTAGACTATGTCAAGATGAAAAGAGAATCAACCCTACCTCACAACACTTGCCACGCCCTCCTAGAAAGAGAGAGATTGTGTTCTTGTGTTTTTGAAGGAATTGATCTAGAATAAAAACATTTAAAAACATCTTTACATGCTAGGAAAAATTGGGCATTTATCAATTTTTAAAAAGATTGATAATTCTAGGTCATTATCTCTAATGAACATGAAAAACCCATACTCGAAATTTGGGAAAAAAATGTGATTTTGGTGTCTTTTGTGCTTCCTTTGCTCCTTGATTTGTATGGATTCAAAGTGAACTCAAGGCTTGATGTTGGATTTATGTGGGAGCAAGAGCTAGAGAGGGAAAGATAAGGGTTTCGCTTGTGGTTCAAGTTTGGGAGAGGAGGAGAGAGTGTTCCATGCAATTAAATACATTTTTGCTCACTTATTCCAAAATGCCCTTACCTTTAAATGTTTGCTTGGGTATTTGGTAATTTGCCTTTGCTTTGGATTTTCTTTGGATAAATGGGGTCCACTTGAGACTTGTGCTAGAAGTATAGAGAACACAATTAGGTTTGAACTAGTTGGGATCAGTTGGACTAAAAATTGGGGTTTTTCTCAAAATGTGATAGAACAGTTTGCAACCAAACTTCTCTTTGTCCGGGCATGCTTGTACTTCAAATATCTTAACTTTATTCTTATCAACTGAATACACCGGTTTACTAGCTCAATTCGCTAGACCACTCATAAGCTCAACTCTAGGCTTACGAAACCCCATGGTCAAGAACAAATCTAGCATGCACAACGAGCAATACACAGGCATATACATAAGCTAACCATGCATTTTATGTCATGTTTATGTAAATTAAAAATGCAAATGAAGATGCAATGCATGAACGCGCTCCTTGAGACCCTAATCTAGATCTAGGGTCTCACAGTTCTAAGAGCTTTGCACTTTTTTGAGGAGATGGATTTTATGTTGCAGATCTTCTGTTATTCAGGAGATTAAACTCTGTGTGAGGTGATTGTTGTCCCTCTTTTGCTGAGGGTTTTCGGTGGATGCTCTCAGTGGGTTGGTTAAGAAGGAAATAGAAAAAGGTTCCACTCATAGTATTAACATTGGCTTAAGCAAGATCTTGTTTGTGATTCTCAATGATACTAATTTCCTCCTTTTTAGATGATGGTGATAACTTCATTATCCAATCATCTATACAAATCATGGAGAAAACATCTAGCCACTAAATTAGTATGGCTGAAAGTAGTTGAATCTGTTTTAAATTTGATTGGAGCAGGTTGTCTAACTTGTCCTCCTCATTATGTTGTGAGCTTTATATGCTATCATCGTAATCTACATTGGGAGCTCCTCTGAGAGCAGGACCCTTTGAGCTTATATAAGGCAGGTTTTGCAATTTTTTCACAAAGGGAGGGAAAAAAAATGAGAGGTTTGGCAGGCTGTATCAACTGCATTTCTCTTGGTTTTAGAAGTATCTATCCAACCCAGTTATTCCTTAATGTTTTAGACAAATATTGTTTGTCTGCACCTTTATCATCTTGAAATCGCTGTTTGTAATGTTCTTGCGATTGTTACAGTGACATATATGTCCTCAATTCCTGATTCTTTTGTTCAATTCTAAATACAGGTGGCTGATGTTACACATTCATTACAACAGCCTGCTGGAAGAAAGGTGGGGATTTTATTAATTTTGTAATTACAGTTCTGGCTACAATGTGCTTTTGCAACAGGCATTTTGCTGATTTGGCAATTGTGTATTTCCTAACCAATTAAATATAATAACTCAAGACCTTGTCTTAAGGACTGGGCAGAACTTATTTTTGGATCCTTCGTCATATTCTGGTTCTTGTGAGGATGCGTGTAACTAATGACATTTCTTAGCATTTCATGTATTTTTTTTTTTTTTTTTTTTTTTTTTTTTTTTTTTTTTTAATTTTTTGGGTTGACATTGCTGCACATGTATGTATGTAGAAGGGCTACACACCAATGGTTCAATTTGCATGTGGTTGGTACCCTGAATCCATCTATGTATCTATTTTTGACAATGTCTACAATGTTCTAGGTCCTCACCCTGGAAGCTTGGCCAAAATATGACCTTCCTTACTACATAATGTATCAATCTCCAATCCTATAGAAGATTAGCAAAGTACAGTCTTGACATTTCTGGATTCCTTGTCATGGAAAAAGATTATTTTTATGTCTGTATGGTAAAAGTGATTTTTTTTTTGCTAATGTGGATGATAATATTTGTGCTCTTTATTTAGACTACTAATTCTAATTTCATCCTTGAGTTTCCTTGTGCATTTTGTTTTTTATTTTCCAAGAACTGCTTTTACTACTCATGGAATTTTTGGCATTTAAGATTTATTTTTGCCTAGAGGTGCGAACTTTGGTGCAACGGTTGAGTTGCTCCTTTGTGATCTTGAAGTAACGGGTTCGAGGCGTGGAAACAACCTCTTTGCAAAAAAATATAAGGGGAAGACTGCGTACATATACGCACACCCTCCCCCTACCCCGCAAGGCGGGGAGCACTTTGTGTACGGGGTGAACTATAACTAGAAGATTTATTTCTGCCTCCAATGTCTCTCTTCTCTCTCTTAAGATTTTAGTTGTTCTCATATAAAATGTCACCTTGCTCATTCTACCATGCAGTTTCCTCGATCTATTACTTCTTGTACCTAAAATTGCAGGTCTACGTTTTGTTGTCAAGTTGCTTGTCCAGATCACTTTTGCCTTTTAATCTTTCATGTGATTATATTATTTTCTTGCTACAGTATCAGATGACACTCTGAGTAGCTGTCCTTCTCCCGCTTTATCAAAGTATCTCTTTGTTATAGTGACATATGCCATCACAAAATCTAGATGTCATGCCATCTTTCTCTGCCCACGTCCATATCTAATTCATCAGAGCTTTTAGTAATTTATGATTAAAACATCGCTATTAAAAAGATAATTTCTCTTGATGAAATAACTTGGGAGATTTTGTTCCCCTGGTACCTTAAGAACATCATCTGATCCTGCTAAGATTTATGTCTAGAAATAATGCTTGAAATAATATCCTATATAATTATTTTCATGATTGTTCCTTTTATATTCATATCACCTTTTCTAGTGCAAGAAGTTCAAATACACTGTCTATGTTTCAATGATCTTTCTCTTGGTATTTTTCTTTTCTTTTTGCTAGTCAATTACTAAATTTCTTCTACATAAGATACACCTCCACTTTTAAAATCACTCCTCTCAATTCGGTTGGTTTCCCTTGTTGTACCTACACCTTGAGTTGGAAATTGTATCTGATTACCTTATTTAGTAGGAAGTACATTCCAACCTATTCGGAACAATAGGTTTTGTCAAGAGTTGGGGGAATTTCTTCAAAATTCCCGATTAGATGTATCTTGCTTGTCCTATGAGTTTTCTTCATCCTTAATTGTCAACAATCTCAATTAGGGGTGGCAATGATTTGAACCAATTCACGAGCAGCTCACAATTCGATTTAATAATTTGTCAAGTCTTTGATGGTCTTATTCTTTGAGCTAATAATGTGGAATGTATACAAAATTATGTACTAAAAGGTTAATGTAAAACAGCTGGAAGGTGGGGGTGTTGCCAGTGGAGGCCTTCGAGAATTAATACCCTGCATTGCAAGGACATGTGTCGCTGTAGGAGTGGATGGAATCTTTATGGAGGTACCAAATATTCATCTTGCTAATAATGTTTTCCTTTCTTCTTCTTTTTCCTCTTCTTAGTGTTCTGGACCCAGCTTTACCTTTAATGGGATGTGGAACTGTTATTGTGTTAATAAAATTAAGAAAACATTATTGTAGCCCATGATGCTAAGTGCTGGTGGATGAAAATATTCAATCTGGAGATGTCACTGTCCTCGGGGCAACAGTTCTATGCATCTTCCCTCCCTCTCCCTGGCTCCGATCACAAAATAAATAAATAAAATAGAGAAAGCCAACAAAATAAATATGAAAGAAGATTGAACTGCTCCATATAATTTCTCATATAGACTTTATTTTTTGTTTCTGCACTTCTGGCAATTGACTGGCACATATTAGCTAATTAGTCAATGTTCTTCTAGCCACTTCGTGTAGGGCTGCAAATAAATGGATTTGTTCACAAACAAGTTGCAACTTGGCTTCTTAAGAATTAATTCAAACACGGCTGTGGTGACCATGTAAAACAATGATCTTGAGCAAATTTCCTGGGCTCGTTTAGAAAACAGCCCAATCTTGAGCAAGGGGAAGCTCAGGCTGTGAACCCTGTGCACTAATATGAACTCTATGAATTAATATATTGTATATGTCTACATATGTGTGTATGTGTACAACTTTAGCTTTTCTAGTGCATTTTTCCCTTTTTGTGTTAAATTAATTAGTCTTTTAGTTGCTAATCTTTTCCTGTTAAATTTCATGTATACAATAATAAAATTTCGACATAAAGTCAACCAAAGTAAGAAATTTTATGAAATGTCAAGGAGTCGAGCTGAGCCTGATCTACCTGTTTCACGTGACATGAGCCGAGACGAGCTAAGCCCAAGCCTTGCTCATCTTCACATGAGCTGAGCTCAAACATAGTTAAACAAACTTGTCACGAGCTCGAGCCGAGCCTAGACATGCCTTGTGAATAAGCCACCCCCAGCCCAAACATGTCCTGACTCTTCTCAACTCCATGCATTTGCGTCCATAACTCTGAGTGCAAGCATATCACAATGTTTCTGCTGGTCATGCTCAAACATTAGCAAATTCCTTGAAAGCCCTTGATTCCACCATTAGCCGCCATTATCATGCTATTCATTCTTTTCTTTTTTACATAGTGAAGCTTGCATATTTCAAATATTTTCTTTCCTGGTGCTTAGGTGCATGATGATCCTTTAAATGCTCCAGTTGATGGCCCAACACAGTGGGTAAGTCTCATCTGCCTGTTACTCTCAAAAGCCTGTGGCAAATATTTTTCCATATATTTGGTTCACTTTAAGTTTGCTATTGGTAACTGCATTAGTATTTTGTTTTGTGGTAAATTAATTTTGAGCATCCTGCTTACGATTGTAGCCTCTGCGGCATTTGGAGGAACTCCTGGAGGAGCTCATTGCAATTGCTGTAAGTACTATAACTCATCTATACACTTTCCTGAAATTGAGATTTAGATAGGGAAGGTTTTATGCATGGACATGCTTTTTCCAACTTTTCCAATAAAAGTTTATGACTACTTGGTAGATGGAAAAGTGAAAAAGTGAAACAAAGTCATTTTGACAGGATTTTTTTTTTCTTTTATTTTATGGATGCACGGTGAGGAGATTCAAGGTGGACACATTTAAGATCGTGTTAATTTGCAATTGAATGATTCAATACTATTGGATTTCCTTAACCTGATTCCTTTTTTTTTTTTTCTATGAGACATTCTTCTATAGGTGGACACATTTTATTTATTTATTTATTTATTTATTTCTATGAGGCATTCTTTGAGGGCAAATCTTAGGGCAACCGTTAAGTTGCTCCTTTGATAATCTCGAGGTCATAGGTTCAGGGCGTGGACACAATCTCTTTGCAAAATGTAAGGGGAAGGCTGCGTACATGTATGCCCAACCTCCCCCTACCCCCACACTAAGCTGGGAAGCATTTTGTGCACCGGGTGAGCCCTTTATGGGGCATTCTTCCTGTTTTTCCCCTTTCCCTTTTGGAGAGGTTAGAGACAAATCACTCTTTTTTCGGCCAATGCTGGACCTCTAATGTGCTAACACTATCCACTCTTTCAAATGCATATTATTTTAACAGATCAATCTTTCATCTGTTTAGATTGCAATTTTGATATTCTCTTTTTTTGGTTCTTTTGGTTGCGGCTGTTTCAAAGCGGGTGAGCAAAGGCCGGAAACAATTCAAAATTGACCTCACACCATTTCGTGATTAAGGATCATCTATGGCTTCTTTGAAGGATAAGCAATTATATGAATGAAATGGTAAGTACCTTTTCCACTGCAACCAAGTACACTCAAAATCAAGTGATAACATTTTCCCAAAAAAGGAAATAAAAAACTGAAAAAGCAAAAGTTTAATGCCTTCTTCTACATAACGTAGTTAAGTTAATTCTTCTTGTTTCTGTTTTGCATGGGCTACCTTCTAAAGATGGGATTTTTTACAATCTCGATGTATATTGATATTTATCGGGTTGATGACCAAGTTGGATCTTATCCAACCATCACCATTTTTCATGGGATGAGATGAATAAAATGATTGGCCTGTTGGAGGGTGATTCAATGCCCATCAACCCCATGGGTATCAACATGTATGGAGATTGTAGAAAATCCCTCGAAAGATTATGAGGAACTTCTTTGGTTTCCATTTTTTCACTCCTTCATCCGTGCAGGTGAGAGTGTCTGCCTTCTTAGTGTATGATTTCCCAACGTGTTTTTTGTTGCCCCCTTTCTTTGTTGCTTCTGTATTATGCTCCACCAAGCCTCTAATTTCGATGTTTTCTCATTTGCTTCTGTTCATTTTGACTTTCTAAGGTTTCTGAGTGAAGATTTCTATGTGAATTTCAAATGGCTTTTGTTTATTTATCTATTTATTTTACTTCTTGAAGTCTTGAGTGAAAATGTATTAAAAATCAAAAGTATTTCTACTTGTGCATTTCAATCGGCACCATTATTATTTTAACATAAAAAATCTTCTTAAAACATTTCATTGAACTTTTGTATTAATTGACTAAAAATTTATGATTTATTGAAATTGCATATTACTGTCAAATTCTAATATTTTCTTATTTTCTCTCACGTGAAAATGTCAGGAAACAACAAAATCACAACAGAAAGGCCGGGTTTAAAATTATTTGTATTTTCGTGTATTGCTGGCAACTGGGTTCCTTACTTTTCTGCACAACAGAGAGATATTGCTGATGATCAAGTACCTGATGTAATACAGAGAATCCTTTAGTGGTTCATTTGATAAGAATGGTTTATAATCAGCATGTCGGTGCATCTTACACTGGTGTCCGTGATGTAGAGAACTAGCTCAGTTGCTCTAGAGCTTTGTGAAGGGCTACTGAGGCACGTGTTTCTTCTCTCCAGCCCTAATCATATTGATTCAAATTGTCCAATCACACACACACCAAAAGTTGGATCCTCAGAAATGTGGTGTGACTTATTTCAAGGGCCAACAGTGTCATTTGATTAAGGCATGCAATGGAAGGCAAATGGGCCAAATGATTATGATTGTACTAGTTAGACATTGCATTATGGGAATAGATGGCAACAGGTAACCAACCTGGTCCTTCACATAAAAAATGGGTATCGAACAATTTTTCCCATATTGAAGAAGACTAAGAAAGCGATTTAAGGTGTTATCCAATGGAGTAAACGCCATAAAGCCAAGTCACCGTGGGCAATTTTTCCAGCTAAGCTCGTAAAGTAATTATTACCACTCCACCGAGACTTGATAAGCTGTCGCAATAAGGTTGAAAGATTACAACCCCAAGGCAGTGAACAAAATCCTCATAAAATAGACCATGATGGTGAATCACAATCAGATGCATTCTATGGCATTAGCATGGAGAAACAAACTCAATTACCCAAAAAAAAAAAAAAAGGAGAAACAAGCTCCCTGTAACGTCTCTCATAACTTGTTCTGCGCTCTACAAAGCAATTGGATAATCATGGAGGCTTGCATACTTATAGCAATAAATTAAGGAGAGAGGGATTGGTATCCTATACTCTTTTTTTTGGGTTGAAAGTATCCCATACTCTAATCCTATTTAGATTAACTTCAAGTTCAATCCTTGTTTAAATTAGTGTTTTGAAATCTAAACCAAACTGGTCAGTATGAGTTAGAAATCGGATTATGAAACAATCAACCAAAACTCGGGTTGGACAAGAAACCGAATTAAACTGGCCAACTCGCATTTTTTTTTCTTTTTTGTTGAAAAAATGAAAAATCTACACGGCTTGAACTCAGAAACAAACCGCGTGCATGAGAGACCACAACCACCAAGCCACTACTCTTTATTGTCATTTCTTTTTCTTCATTTTTTCATGTTGAGAAAATACAAAACCACGCCTTTTCCTAAACCCTTCCTTAATTTATTTTATTAATAGTATGTATTTTGAATATAACTTTATAAAATTTATGATTAGATATATAAATTTTTTATATTATTAATATATTATAAATTAAATTTATTTATGATATCATGATGATGTCATTCGAGTTTTTTGTCCGATCCGGTCGATTTGACCCAGTGACCCATCGACCTCTTGACACAATTGGCTCGTACTCCGATCCAAATTTCAAAACACTGATTTATATCGTTAAATTTGTTTCATTGTTTTAAAGCCTTTATATCATTTATTATATTCTTATGGGTCTAAATTCCAACTATACACGTATAGATGTTAAAAAATAAAAAGTTTAGCCCAGTTGGTAGTTTTTGAAGGAAAATTAAATGTTAGAACCCCCCATTTCTTTAACAATATATATATAAACGTGAATGACCCATGCCAACTCGAATTCGTCATCCTCTATTTGGTTGAAGATCATTGGTCGCTGTTGGTGAGTTGGATGAGTGATTTATTGATTGATTTTGTTTTTTTTTTTTTGTTTTAAATGTCATTTGGGTTATTATTATGCTTTCTTATTGTTGGTGATTTTTTTTGGGTATTGTGATTTTTTTATTAACAATAGTGAATGTGCATTTGTGTTGACATGGATTTGTTGAGGAGGATTATTCAGGGTGTGGTGTGCCATGATTCTAATAATGACAGTGCGTGTCAACCATACCTGTGTGCTCCCGTTGTCTTTCTCTCTCTATTACAATCGTGTGTATGCAAGCTTTTTCGCTCGTTTGGTGGTGAGAAATTTTTTCCAAGTTCATTATCTTATTCATGTTCATGTTCTCCCTTTCAATTTCTATATCGAAACTACTTTCGTTACCTGTTTATTTATTGTTTGATTGATCTTTTTTGGCAGGAACTGTTGTGAAGCGTAAACGAGGAAATCTCTTAGCTGACTTGACTCGCCGTGGTGATGAAGTTCTTGTTGCGAGGGGAGGTCAAGGAGGGGTGAGATATTCTTTCTTCTCTTTCTTCTCAGTGTACGATGATAATCGTTTATGGTAGTCTCCCTTAAACACTCTCTTAACAATGTATATATAAGCGTGAATGACCCTGTCAACTCGGATTCGTCATCCTCTATTTGGCTAAAGATCATTGGTCGTTGTTGGTGAGTTGGATGAGTGATTTATTGATTGATTTTGTTTTGTTTTGTTTTAAATGTCATTTGGGTTATTGTTGTGCTTTCTTATTGTTGGTGGTGTTTTTTTAGGTATTGTGATTTTTTTATTAACAATAGTGAATGTTCATTTGTGTTGACGTGGATTTGTTGAGGAGGATTATTCAAGGTGTGGTGTGCCATGATGCTAATAATGGCAGTGCGCGTCAACTATACCTATGTGTTCCCTTTGTCTTTCTCTCTCTATTACGATCGTGTATATGCAAGTTTTTTCGCTCCTTTGGTGGTGAGAAATTTTTTCCAAGTTCATTATCTTATTCATGTTCATGTTCTCTCTTCCAAATCCTATATCGAAACTACTTTCGTTACCTATTTATTTATTGTTTGATCTCTTTTGGCAGGAACTGTTGTGAAAGCGTAAACGAGGAAATCTCTTAGCTGACTTAACTCAACGTGGTGATGAAGTTCTTATTGCAAGGGGAGTTCAAGGCTTCTCTTTCTTCTCAGTGTGCGATGATAATCTTTTATTGTAGTTTTCCTTAAATACTCTTTTATTTCTCACTGTAGCAAGAGAAGTAGTCTCTAGATGCATCATGAGCTTCCTTTATTTGCTAATTTGCTCTCCCTTTTGATGTAGTAGATTAACTTGCTGGAAATGCCATAACACAAAAAGAAGAAACTGATGGCTTTGACCACAAATTTAATGAGAGATGAGAATGATAAGGTAAGATGGACTAAGCTCTTTCTCATGAGCACTACGACTCATGCAAATATTTTTTATGACAGCATTTGAAAGTGAGGTGTGTGAAGGCAATGTAAAAATTGGGAAGAATTAGGACATGTTATGAGTCAGTTACAAAAAATTGATGCCAATGCTCATGTCAAGAAACACATTTTACTCGGTTGAAAATTTTCTTATATTCTACAAGTGAGTCCTTTCATTGCTCTTTTGTGCAGGTTTTAGTTCTAGGTCAACCTAGAGAGGAGGTCAGTTTGGAAATGATCCTACGGGTATTGTTGATATTGGTCTTGTTGTAAGCATTATTTGCCTTAGTGGCGGAGCCACATTGAAAAGTGTGGGGGCAGTTGCCCCCACTAAAAAAAAATTATTAAATTTTATATATTAAATAAATATTTGCCCCCACAAAAAAAAAAAAAAAAATTGCCTCCACACTTAAAAAAAATTGCCCCCATAAGAAAAAAAAATTATGTTTGTAGCTTAAAAATAAAATATTTTGACCTATGAAAATATTTTGCCCCCACTACCTTCGGGTCCTGGATCCGCTACTGATTTGCTTTCTTGATTCATGTTTGATTTATCATAACCAAAACAACACAGTGAGATACATTGAGATTTATGGTGTCAATCTTGTATTTTCATTTATTTCTTTATGTTGTTAATCCCTTATTTGTTGTTGGTTACGTCAAAATTTAACATTCTTTGCCTGATAGAGAGCAATAAAACTCCTGGATGGATTACCTAAATAAATTTAAGCTAGACCTATTTAATAAAGGTCTTTATAAGTAGAATGGATTGAGCTTGTGAAACGTTATCAAGACCAAACATGGTCTTTTGTTAGACCGTCTTACTTTTTTTGGCTAGATATTGTTCTCTTGATCTGTCTAGATCATAATTATTTCAGTAGGCTTGGTTATAGTTATGCCTTCTCTTATGTTTGTGATGTTGGACCTGTTCTGTTGTAAATTTTAGACCTGACTAGTTATCGCCAAGTTCAAACTACCAAGCTCTTAGTTATAACTTTTAGTAGCAAGAAATAACTTAGAATAGTCCACTTGATAGATCAGAGCTTAAGCCTATAATATTCTCATCACAGGAAATCCAAACTTCATTTTATGTAGATTGATTCATTTATTTATTTATTTTTCGACGTTGAATTTTTCTCGACTCATATTTCATTCACCATTTGGTTTGTTGATACTGATTCTTTGTGAGTAGATAAAGTAGAGATATTCAAGTATTGGAAATTGTAGAACGGGTTCTGTAGTTCTGCCCAGTCCTGTAGAACTACAGTTCTGCAGTCCTGTAGAACTACAATTTTGCAACCCATTCTGCAATTCCATAAAACCGCAGTCCTGTTGAACCCATTCTACAGTCATGCAGAATCAGTTCTGTGGTACTACAGAACTGCAGTTCTGTCAAGTTGTTCTGCAAAACCGGTTCTGTAATTATGCAAAGCTGTAGTTCTATATAACAGAACTGTAGTTTTTCAATCATGCAAAATAGGTTTCGATTATTCAGTTGTACCTTTGTTCTCTTTTTTTTGTCTCTGTAAAAGTTGTTGATGCCTTTTAATAATGGAGGAGAGATTTTTATGGTCCAGACAGACGCGTCATGTTCGAATTCCTCTCTCTTCTTCTTCTTTCTTTCTTTCTCCTCTGCCGCGACTGCTCCTCTCTCTTCCTCCGAGGCGATCTCTGTCTTCCTTCGCCGCAACAGCTCCAGCATAGATCTGCTGCGTGCATCTTTCTCTCTTCCTCTCGCGGCCTCCTTTCTTGCTTACGAGCCACGAAGGTACATTACGAGCGACGAAGGTACTGCGTTGGCTTATTTGTCGTCGACGTGAGGTTGTTTTACGGCGTTGGCAGGGTGGTCAGCTTGACGAGCGAGTACTTCCTTTTCTGGAGTAGTCAGGTTTTTTAGGACTAGGTAGGTTACATTTTATTCAGTTAGATTGACACTTGATTACAGCTTTAGTAGAGCGTTGGAGGCCGGAGACGCACACTTTTCATATATCCCACGGTGAGCTCACTATCACCCTACAGGACGTAGAGCTACTTTTTGGTTTATGCATAGATGACCTTCCTGTACTAGGTAGTACGACGGGTGTTATTAGGGGTGATGTCTACGAGAGATTATTGGGAGTTAGGCCTCCACGCTCAACTTTTAGGAGTTACAGTTTGAGTATGCCATGATTATCCGATTTTGTTGTTCAGTTGCCCATTGGTGACGATGTTGTTCATATTATTTAGTGGACACGACCATTTATTTTATTGCTGTTAGGGGTATGATATTTGTTGATAAAACAACATGTTATGTATATTTACAGTACTTACTGTTGTTAGAGCATTTAAGTGTCTCAGGTACACGTAGTTGGGGTTCAGCGTGCCTGGCATACTTATATAAACAGATTTGCATAGCATCGCATGTTGAGTCTCGTGAGATAGGGGGAATGAGAGAGATTTCCTTACTTAGCTCCTGTTAGACAGGATGTACAGATGGCGGATGGTCCACTCGCTGTGCAGTGAAAGACAGATTTTGATGTTACTAGTCTCTTTACACATGTGGTGTCAGTGTATATGGAGGCACTTGATAGGCAGACTATAGATCACGTCGTATGGGTGTCGTATACTGAGGAGGTACTGTCTACCCTCCCCGACTACTGTCATAGGGGGAAGGATATTTGGTATACACGTGTACCACTGATCTGTTTTAGTATCGTGGAGTGACACTTTTTAGATAGAGTGATCCAACAGTATGAAGGGTTCCAGCATATTCATATTCCTTGTGATACTGAGGATCGACTCCACGACACTACTATGAGGGGTGGACATGATATCGATTGGTCGATGGAGCATGCACGATATGTAGATATTTGGATTGAGCGACATGACCATTTAGTTGAGCTAGACACAACGTATGGTCCCTCCGTTTCACATGCCTATTTTAGTTGGTATCAGAGCATCTCCCGTCGATTTATTGGTCGTCGAGGTGCTTGTTTGGGTTACGTGATAAGTGTATAATTTCTTAATTTTCATTTTATATCATTGATTTATATTTCTATTTTAACTAACATATATATCTTGTTTGTGGTGGAATATATTGCACTAGATTAGAGACAATGAGAGTGCAGACGTGCATACGTTGGCGGACTCAACCATCTCAGTTATCACTGAGGACATGAGTTATCTTTTGAGACCTAAACCGTCCAGAGATGCTGACGAGGGACATTACGAGGGATGTGACGAGGACCGAGCACACGGATGACGACGAGGGAGAGCACGTTCGAGGAGACCACGACCGTCGTCAACTCATGCGTCACCACCACTGTCTACGCATCCAGACGTCACAGATCCTTCTCCCGTATACGATGAGTCCTCGTCATTTTACACGCCTGTGTTCGATGATATCCCTCAGATTTTCACTCTCGGTGCTCCACAGAGGGGTCCTCGGATCGGTATTCATATAGATGAGGGATTCATATAGGTTGAGAGAGGCGATGCACCCTCCGCGTATCGTGTATCCCCACCTGTTTTTTCTGAGTCTCACCACGAGGATGTAGGACCCTCTCAGATTACGCATATAGATGATCTGAGCTTAGTTTCTCGTGATGATAGTACAGATGTTAGACCTGATTTAGGAGTTAGGCAATATACTAGGTGTAGCCGACGGCGTTGAGATTTATGTATTCCGTACTCTGTAGATTTTTTTATTATTAATAAAATTTATACCAAAATATATATTCATGTTGATATTTATATTTGCTATGTTCATTTGCTCGTTTGTTGAATGGAGAATGGTTCATTGAATGGATGAATGACTATTGTTTGAAGATTGGATAAGTTGATGACTTGGATGATTGTGTATGATTTTATTTGTTTATTGAATGGATTGTTTTATTGATGAGTGAATGAATCGATATTGTTTGGAGTTTGGATGAGTTGATGAGTTGGATGATTTTATATTAGTTACAGCAGGTTTTTTGAACAGGTATTTTCAAATTTTGGCAGCAGCAGTAGTGGAGGGGTTGTAGCGAGCATGACGTGTTTTGAAGACGATTGCACTGTGCATGACGCGTCTTAAAAACGTGACTTGTGGGTACCAGAAATTTTTTTTTTAGAAGAATTGTTTTAATTTTTTTTTTAATGCTATTTACGTACATATCTCAATTCGCAGACCGGTTATCAATAAACAAAGAAAGAAGATAGAACATCTTGGTAAATTGATCGCGTGACGAGGGTATTCCTGTAAAACCATAGCACCTTTTAAATTATTCAAATGCCGCTCAAATGTCTCAGGCTCATGTTCCGCCCTCACATCACAACAGTCGAAAGCCTTCGCCTCTCTCTCCCCAGAGTAATTTCATTTTGCCATGGTGGCAGTCAAGGTACACAGAAACCTTAATTCTTCCATCGTGATCTTCTTTTTCTTGTTACCTTTCTTGAACAATTATTTTAACCAATCTTGCCATTTTTTCTAGGGCAAATCAAAAGCAAGCAGCAATCGAATTGCAGAACATCACAACATCGGAACAAGTACATTTTGATCTCTTTTTTGGGGGATTTTTCATTCTCAATTAGTTTTCTAGGGTTTCTGAGTCTTGATCTGCACAAATTGATTTAGATTCTCCGCTTTTTGTTGATTTCAGAAATGAGTAAAAGTGAGTTTGACGTCTACTGTGATGCAGATACCGGGTAGGTTTAATATTGACAGTCAATTTCTTGTTTCTGTAATGGATTTTGTCTGATGTTTGTTCTTTTTCTTGATTTTCAGTAAGTCATCGACCAGAGCCCCAAACCCTCGCTTGTATGTTATGCTTATATTTAAAAACAAGAACTAAGGTTTTATTTTGATTTATTTGATTTTTGGTTTCTGGGAGTTAATACAATGTTGTTTGTTGTACACATTCCAGTAAGAAGACTTTAGTTAATGAAAAAGGGACCATGCGAAAAAATACAAATGATATGGAGGTGATTTCTTATGTCTCGAGTTCTTTTGTTGAAGTGCATGTCAGTATTATGCTAAGTCAAGAATTAATACCCTTGTTTGCTTACTTCTTTAAAGGTCCACAGCATTAAATATCTGGACAAAATCAAGAGCAAGGCACAAAACCCTGGTGAGATTCAATTCTTTTATGGGATTAGAATGGTCTTATTAAGCTTATTTTCTAACAGCTTGTGCAAGATTTTTGAGATTTCGATCCTCACTAACTTTTGTAGCCCAAGTAAGTTTTGGGAGAAAACCACTGTCTGATGTAAGCAATACTCGGGGCTCAATTTCAACTCGCCAGCGGTTCAATGACTCCAAAACAGGGTGGGTAATGCCAATATGTCAATATTCTCTAAACTATACATGTTTACATTGATATGACAAATATATAATATAACCTAATAGAGTTGGGCATAGCAACACACATTCATGGAGTATGAGTAGCGAATAGTTTCCGGGTTTCCCTCTTTGGCTCAAGCGCTTCTTAGACATAAAATTGCTAATATTAAGAAAGAATTGGAAAATATATATGGGCTACCAAAACACTGTTTGCTACTTCGTGCTAGTTATAGAAGGAAATTTGAATTTGCTCGCATTTTTGTTTAATTACTAGCCTTTGAGAAAATTTTATTTATTTTGGATAGCAATTTGTTTTCCTAATCATTAAGTTAAGCATATAGTTTGCAGTTTCTACCACAATTTTTGGGACTAAGGCTTTGGTTGTTATTGTTGTTATAGTTTGCAGTTTCTACAAAACACCCTCCACACCACCTTTTTCACCGTGTTTCTTCCTGAAATGATTAAAAATGAAATTGTTATCATTCGAGTAGCCTTTACAACTGATGTTGGTGAGGTTTCCTTAATTTTTTTTTTTTTCATTTTGCTAATATCATCTTTGTATTTATAATTAGCGGAATACTGTAATGCATTTTCAAAGCACAACATTTATTGGGATTTTTCCTGTATGATCTATGAGAAACATTTCTTTTCATAAATCTTTTTATATTTTTATATTAATAAAATGCCACCTGCACTTGTTTTCTTTTTATGTTTCTCTTTGTTCTATATCTATTTGGCATATGCAGACGTAAGGCCTCAACACTTTCCAGCACAATGGCAGCGAGTCATATCTCAGGCAAAGCTTTTGTGGTATGGAAAAGAATCACCTAATATTCTGTTACCTTTTTCTCCTTCCTTTGGTCCTACAAATTGTTCTGATTTATATATTCCTGTTTTCTGTATTTCTTTTGTCATTCTTTTGGGAATGGGGCTGTACTAATTTTTTGAACTTGTCCAAGCTAACCTATGTAGCTAGTTTGCCAATATTTTAGCACTGAATTAGAGCTGTTAATGTTTGGCTTTGAGTCATGCAATGCCTTATGTAGCAATTGGTGGAATTGATATTTGTGCATCTGATTCTTATTGTGGTGGTGGATCTTTCTTTTTTTTTTTTGGTGAAAATTATCAGGCATAAGACAAAGGCTGGCTTAGAACTTTCTGCTGTTGGACAATGCTTTTATGCTTTCTTCAACTTGAACTTGACATGTTGCTAAAATTAATTTTATAAGAATCTTTATTAAAAATATCATGAAGCAACACTTTTGACAAGTCAAGTTTTGTGGAGGGTTGGCCTAAGATATTGTGATGGAAATGGTTGACATTAAGTATCTAGCTTGAAGCATCAAATATTCTGAAACATAAATTGACATAACCAAGTGTTAAGGAATGAAAATAAAAGCTAAAAACATGTGTAATCTTCTAAATTTTTGCCTCACTTTCAAATAATCCCTGAACTTTCTGCAGTTAATTACCCCAGAATTTCAGAATTAAGCCAAGGAATTAGGATCCTGTCTAATTAAAAGTCTCGTGCAAGGCATCTAACCTGTGTCTTTGTCTTGTTCCTCTCTCCGGTGAAAATAACATACTCTAGAGAGGAGAGAAGAAATGAGAGAGAGAGAGAGAGAGAGAGAGAGAGAGAGAGAGATAATAGGGAAGGATTTACTTGTAGACCAAATATTCAATGGGACTTGTAGCCTTTGTTTAGTAAAATTTTAGCTAAGCCTTTCTTTCATGGTTGTTTTTCCCACATAAGCATATTTTGAGCAATATAAAGTGTTTAAGTAAAGTTCATTGTGAAAATGGAACTGCTCCTTTGCACAAAAACAACAAAGGTACAAAATTTTCCAGGTTAAGCTCCTATTTTTCTCATTAGAGATCACATTGTGTATCTATGAAATGATTTCTTTTATTTCACATTTCCAATCTAGTTCTTTGATAAATTGCTAGTTGCTAGCCCTTTCTCATTTTCTGGACCCATGGTCTATTCTTGGCCCATTTCTTTAGTTGTTCTAACTTCAAATACCCACTTTAGTACAATAAGCTTTAAACTTTCCGGTATTGGACCAAGCTTTCCTTGAAGATAGTTGCCAACTTCTTCTGATTGATGGCACCTTTAGTTTAACTTCTATTTTTAGATTTTTATTTTGTGCTTTCTTTCAATATTTTATTGGTTGCCAACTGTTTCGCAAGGAAATCGGGTAATAGTCTCTTTTATTCTAGTTTTTGTTTCTCTTACCTCCTAGTTCTGACATATTTTCTTTTTCTCTTGATTTAATTTAGGGAACACAAGCTTTTTGCACGCGGGGTATTGGTAAAAGTTATTCCTTAAAGACTGGTGTGTTGCCATTCTTTGTCATTTTTGTGATATTTCTATAGTTGAGAAATGTGTCATCATTTCTTGCATTGTTGGATGAATAGAAAGCATCAGAGGATCCAAGGCCTCATCTAGTGAACATAATAACAAGGGCCGACTGAGTGAATCTTTGAGTACTGACAGCAGGCAAGTGCTGGTGCAAATCTGTTTGGCTTTTGCCTTATACATGCATAAATGGTTCTTTTGTGATATCTTTAAATTATATTGCCTTATTTCTCAGGAAAACTGTGAGTGAACATGCGATGCAGACAAGGTTAGAGACGTTCATAAGCTTTGCTGGATTATGCATCAAAATTGATATATTTGTGAGGTTGATTTTTATTTTGTTGGTTTTGCATGAAAGAAAGTCATTGCCGATTTTAAGGAAGGTCAACCTGGGTTATGTTGTTGGTGAGGATTGGAAGGTACCAATGCCTGGATATTTCATGTTCACTTGTTTGCTTTCTTGCTTAACCTGATGAATATTTTTTTTCTTATTTTTCTTTAATGGATTTATATATCAACAACATTATTTTGTTTGCAGAATTCACTTTTCACCATACACTTTTCTGCCACATCTGGGTTCCTACTTTTTAGAGGATTGTTTATACTCAGAAGTTTAAGGAAATATTTTGTCACCTTTTGCAGGCAAACAGCGGAAAAAAGGGAGGAAAGTGTGGTCTTCCTAGTAAGATTCTGTACTTTATTCTTGCAATTCTATCTCAATTACTGACCAATTTCTTTTGCTAATTGATGATTTTTGAGCTTGTCATTTTTCTTGTGTTGGCAAATATAAAGTTGGTAGGAAAGGATTATCCTCAGTGAAATGTGGTGGAAGAAGTCTTTTGAGGAATCCAGCAACTGATGGTTTTTCAACATTGTGAGTGACACTATAGCCCTGGATCCTTATTAATTAGCCATACAATCAATTTATTTGCTTTTCTTCCCCCCTCCCCCCGGTTTTTCTTGGTTTTAATTATATATTATGGCTTTGGTGTTATCAAGTTGAAATCATATGTTATGTGATGAATTTTGCATGGTATTGTAGTTTCTTTTGTCTATTTTGTGTTTTGTTCAACATATTTCATCAAGTAGTTTTCACATCTGTAGTTGGCTGAAGTTATCGAACTTGATTTCAGAGAACATAGATAAACCTGGTACCATCCTCTTGCTTTCCAAACTTTAATCTCTGCTTTTGGTGTAATCTCAAGAATTTGTAGCTAGACTGATGTATGTCACAAGAGAGAAGAGAAATGGAAGAGGAGAGAAGAAGCAGGAAGGAAAAGATAGAGAAATCATAATAGAGAAAGAAAAAGAACTTTTGGGAAAGATTAATCGTATCATTTCCAATCAAAACATGTGTTACAATTAGGGTTTACCCCTTCTACGGAAAGGTGATTCCTAGAAAAATAGCTAAAATATTTATTCCTCTAGAGATTTCTAAATTATAAAATATAGATCACAGGTTTCTTAAAAAAATAAAACATAACTCCAATAACTAAACTAATACCACTAACTAATAAATTACTCTAGCATAAATATCGAATTCTATATCTATGCCTGGCATAAATGCAAAGATCTTTGGATTGTCTATCATATCTCCCTAACTTAAGTGCATTCACCTTCCGAGAGTGACGATCCTAATAAGAATCTGAAAGATCTGGAACCAACTTGTGAAGCTCCTTCTTGGAAAGCCATGTATTATCAGAGGCAAGCCAAATTATAATATGATATATTGAAATTGGACGACCACACCAATGTAGCACTGAATCGGATGGGTCAATGATGCAACATTGAATATTGTCCTCAACATGATCACAGCAGAGGACTTGGCTCAATCAGTACAATGGACCTATCAATGAAAATGCATGAGGCAATAAGCTGATGTAATCCAGAAAACTGAAAGTGGTATTTAAGGATAACAAACTTTGTATCCAAGAGTGAAACAACCAAATTTCATATATTATAAGTAGAACATCAACAGGAAGTAAATTTACACAAAAAAACCAAAATAAAAGGGTGATCATGCAGCAATAGGCTGGCCTCTGTTGAAAGTGTAGAAATTAAAACTTTTAGAGTAAAATTAATAATTAAAGACACAAAATGTTTTTCATATCTCTCTGTTGAAACAACGAGGCGAAAGAGGGAGAGAAACCTAGAAGCTTTCAATTCTTAAAATCTGTAGTCTTTAAGCATCTTAATGGAAGATGAATCAAGAGAAGAAAGATTGGGATGAATATCTAGCTAGAAACTTTCTTTGAATTCTGACTAAACAAGACAGGAAAAAGGGAGAAAGAGAAAAACTTTCAATCATGGCTAAAGATGAAAAAGGAAAAAGCTTAACTTCTTGTGTGCACTTCATTTCTCTTCTTATCTACTTATCTATTCTTCTCTACCTCTCTCTATTTAGGGATAAGAGAAACAACATTTTTTTTTTCTTTTTTCTTATTATATATGGCTTTTAGTTGTACTCTTCTCTGTGTCTTTATCCTCTCCACTCGCCTAGCCTCAAGCTTTAACAAAAATTTTAAGCAAAAATTTAAATAAAAAATATTATTTTGTATAATATTATAAATTATATATAGTAATTTACATATAGTGTGTGTTGTATTCCTATATTCTAGGTTTTGAATTTTTTCATATCCTTGTAGGTGCACCACTATATTTGTATTTATGCTTCCTAATTTATTATCTTAGGTCAAAACAAATTAACAAAATATTCACCCTTTTGGGCCTTTACGTACCTCCCAACTTGTGTGTTTGGAATTTTATTTCTAAGAACATGTTAGAAAAATTCAAAACGTTATACTCAAAAGTTTTATATATGTAAGTGAAGGTAGTTTCCTCAAAGCATAAGCTTGAGTTGTTAACTACATAAATACAATGCAGGAAAATGTCTAATACATTTTTATAAGAGAAAAATTTTACCTCTTTTTTTCTTTAGAAAAGGAGAAAATTATGCCTCAGGTTCTCTATTTTTGGCTTCTGTTTCACAACTGTCCTTAATGTTCGTAAAGATAACAAAATCATTATATGATCTCATAACAAATCCAGGGTTATAGTTCTCTTTCGTTACTTCTCCATCGTTTATGGGTGCATGGTGAGATGGAACTAATACGATGTGGATAAAAAACATATCAAATTTGTAGCTTAACCATACATTAGTTTGAATTTGTAAATAAGTATCAATTATGAAGTGGGATATAATTCATATCATATGTGACTTTGATTTCAAATTCAATATTTGTTGTATTAGTTCTATTAGAGTATACGTGCTATAAAATAGTTTAAATATATAAATAGAAAATCTTATATTATAATATATAAATAGAAAATATATATCTTAAAAATTAAGATTGGATAATTAGAAAGAAATTCAAAATACTAAATACAATACATAATCATCTAAAGTCATATTTTGCACCCTTAAAACAAAATAGGATTGTTCAAAATAACAAATACCGAGTAGATTAAAAAGTAAAACATCAACATCATTACTCATTAATCTTCAAAAACATATTGTGGATGCTTTCCTCTCCTTCACTTTACCCAAAAAAAGGTGATATTATTAACTAAAGAACAAAATCAAAAGGGAAGAATGCAACAATTTCAGTTGAATTTTAAGGGAAAATTACAAAATAAAGTGAACAACCCTGAAAAAAAAAATGAATTTTGGCAGACAGAAGAAGAAGATGAAAAACAGAGAAGAACATAACTAAACTCCCCCCCCCCCCCAAAAAAAAAAGGATAGGAGAAGGAAGAAGAATTTTGGTAGCAACAAATAAAAGAAGACAAAAAAGAGAACATAAATTTTCTATTAGAGCATAAAATAACTATAATTTGACGAAGAACACAAGAAGACATAAAAGATGGCCAGAAAAAAAATGAAAAACACCGGAACCAAAAAAAAAAAAAAAATCAAAGAGTGGTTAGATGGATTATTTGAAAAAAAAAAAGAAAAATAAAAAATTTCAGTAGTTTATCGCTATGAAAATGGACATTTGAAAAGAGAGAAAGAAGGAATAAGATGGAGAAAGCAAAAAAGGGAAAAAATAAAAAAGAAGATGAATTAAATAGTGTAGATATATATGAATAAATACCTGTCTTTCCACCGATATCTGACTCTCATGCACCGGTCTGCCTCTATTAGAACATCCTCTGTCTTGCACTTCAACTCCAAGAGTGGCTTTATTTATTTTTTTTTTATTTTTTATTTTTTATTTTTTTAAGAAATTCTTTGTTCTAATAGTTATTTTTCATAACTCCCTTCGGTTGTTTCTTGTGGTAGATTTAAAAAGGGAAACGTGTTAAAAGTACAAAATCAATTATAAAAGAAAAAGACAAACTTGGAGCTTCAATGGGACGCTCTAAGTGCTTGGAGCATGAACACTAGGTACTAACCTAGGGAGCACGGATTGAAGAGCATGGATTGAAACTGAACACCTGAGGCAAAGGCTTGAGTTCTCACCTAGCCTGGGCAAGCTAGCGCCCGGTGGATGGCAGTGGATGGGAAAATCTTCAAAAGGCTTATTTATAAGAAGGCATTCCTTCTATCATGGCATTTATGCTTGATATTGGGGGAAGACGTTTTAGGTTCACAACTCATATGCTATATTTTAAAAAGCGAACACTTAGTGGTATCTGTATGTTTTGCATTCACTTTTATACATTCATAAATTTGTTGTTCACATGTATTTGTCAAAGTTTATAACTAAAAGTTTCCATATGAGTGGTTTCCTAGACCATGGTATTTTGTATCATCACATTCAAATGATCAACGATAAATATATATAACATCAATAAAGCATGAAGCTTGGTGAACAACTAATTTTTTCTCTCTTTTTGTAATGTTAAATTGTGTAGTTTAAAGGGTGGAGCATTTTTCAACTACATTTTGTCTTCCTACTCTCTGTTACTTTGCTTGTTTATTTGGTTTATTTGTTGTACTTGTAGTCGCATTGTACATATAGCATGTCTATTTTCTGTGTTTGGTACCAAACATCACTACCTTTGTCTCTATAGGGCTCAAAGGATTCCTCCAAAATCTGATTCTGCAGAATCTTCAATTAAACTTGTGGAGGTACATCACACACTCCATTTAGCTTATGCTTTTTCTTTTTCTCCTGCCTTCAGTTTGCTACCTCTGTGGCGGTGGGTGCTCCTTCACATTGACTTTTTCTTTGTTAGTTTCTATGTTCATTTATACTGGATATAGATATATATAGATATACATATATATACATATATATACATATACATACATATATATATATATATATACATATACATACATATATATATATCTATATATGTTTAAAGTAACATTCCAGGGGCAGAGTGGGATTTTCTTGTGGGTGCCTAATCCCACAAAAAAAAAAAAAAAAACCCAAAAATTTTATAATAAAAAATATGAAATATAAATTAAACATAACTATAAAAATTTTATTTAAATTAAACTCTTAGTTCTTTTCTATTACTAAAATTGTTTATTATTGAATCAATTCCTTAAAATTGCACATAAATAAATTCATAAATTAAAAAATAGGGTTAATTAATGTGTGAATACTGTTTTTTTTTTTTTTGTCCTTCTTTCTCGTTGGCTTTTTTCTTTTTCTTTCTTTTCCCCCCAGTATGGAGCTTTTGTGTTATTGCTTTTTTGCCTTTCTACTGCTGTATTTTTACAACCAAAAAAAAAAGAGAAAGATGCGTCCTCACCAATAAATTAGAAAGGGAGAGCTAGAAAGTGAGAAAGGAAAGACTAAAGAAAGGAAAGGTTGGGGGGAAGCAAATATAATCTAAATAGCATATAGGATTTCTATCTCATAAAAAAATTTTAAAAATATTTGGAGGGGACCATGGCCCCGCTTCCCCCCCCCCCCCAAAAAAAAAAATCTGCCAATTTAATATATCATGAAAGACAAGGAATTTGAACAAGGACCTAAGCTAAAGGACGCAAGCAAATTTTAGCTTGGGCTTAGGCTCACAAATGTTGTCAATGATTAGAAAGGAAGTTTCATATAGATCCCAATCGCATGAGTAGAAGCTATCACTAAGGAGCTTAGTTTTAATTTGGTGCTTGAACCATTATCATGCAAATTTATTTAATTGTTAATGAAGTCATAATTTGGCAAACTGTAACAATATTTGATTTTGTTCAGGATTATGGATGTTAGGATTGGTTTTTTAATGACCTTCTATTTATTCCTTATCTTGTTATATTGCAATTTTTACTCCATGAACTTCTATTATGTTGAACAGGGGAAATTAATTACAAAGCCATGTCAAGATGCTAGTAACATCCCTACACTGAAGAAAGGTCTCTACATTTTTCTTGTTCTTTTTTTTTTTCTCTCCCCTCCTGTTGGTGCCTTTCTTTGATCTGAAAGTGACCTAACTTTTCTGTTTGGAATAACTAGTAGTTGCAGACCAGCGATATGCAGAGGGCATGATTGCCAAGCAGCAGAGACGTGAAACCAGTCAAACTGATCATGTGCAAGTGAGGTGTGACCTAGTTACTAATATTTTCATCTTAGTCATGGTTCAGCATTGAAGGTACCCTAAAGAATTGATCCCTCTCTGTCAGGATTAAGTCAAGGAAGCCCATTGAAGCAACAAGGTTTGTAAGGAGAGCAAAATTTCTGCCATATTATAAAAAGACGGAATTATATATCAAGGCACCACAGATAAGCCGTTTTCCTTTTTACTGCTTTTAGGAAGTCTTTACCAGTTCTGAAGCAGGTGAACCTCATGGGAGCCAGTCAGCTGAAGGTTGTTTCGTTTACACTCCCCTTGTTTATTTTTGAATGTTATAGATATGATACAAATCTTTTAAAATCATAATATAATAGATCACAAAATCATAGGGTATATTTGCTTTCTTTCAGTCATAATCAAGAACTTTGGCCTCATTGTATCTTCTTCAATCTATTAAACTTTTATTATATTGTTTTTTCTTGTAGGAAACTGCTGAAAAATCTGGAAATGGTAAGGGAGTTGGTTTTCTGTTGAGGTGTAACTGTCCTAAGAAATTCCAATTCTATGCAAGCATTGGCAACTGTTGTCATGTTATAGATAACATTCTTCTTTATTATTTTACTTTTTGTTTCAGTTAATACTAAAATTTATAAAAAGATGTGTCCTCCTATAAGCAATGCTAGAAGCCATCTGTGGAGGAAAAGGGCCAGTGATGGCTTTGTGTCAATGTGAGTACCAAAACTCCCATACTTTTCTATTAAAATAGTTATGGCAGTTGCAGGAACTAGTTTCTGGTCCAGACACTTACCAAGTGCTCTTCTAAGTTCATGTTGGTTTATCCTTGAACTAATCTTTGCACTCTTTCTTTGTTTTGTTATTAAATAATAGGCTGGAAATGGGGCCTTATTTGGTAATACTAAGTTGACATTTGGTCACTACATAAAGATCTTATTGTCCACATGCAAGAAAATGTTAGAACTAGTAGAATTATTTCTTATTTTAAGTTAATTTTTATTGTCTTTCTTTATTTAATGGCATTTTCACTTTGCACTTGCACCTAATTCGAATATACATTGAATTGAAGGATTTAGTATCAAAATCATATATGTTTTAGTCTTCTCAACCTCATTTGAGCACAAAAAATGGGCCCCTTTCTACAAAAGCAGTTGGTACGTGGGGATGAAAACAAAAAACCCCTATTATGATTGTTAGAAGAAAAGGGGAGTGCTCAAGTTACAAAGGGGATCCCAAATTGGAGTTGATAAGCATTTGATTTTGTGGAAAGGGCTGCAGATGATATGATGAATCAATGAATGACAAAGAGAAATTTGTTGGATCGGGATGAAGCGACTGAGCATGGAATTTAGGGGTTTCAGGACGATGGATTGGATAGTCATTAGAAGAATGAAGTTTGCAAGTTTATGGGTTTGAAGGATGGAATGTAAGTGAAAGAAAATAGGGAGCATGGGGATAAATGTGCAAATGATTTAGATATCGAGGTTTTGAATAAGGTCAGATTAGTTGATTCAGTTTGGGGAAGGAGTTTTAGAATGATAATGTTGAATGTGGGGGAGTTAGCTTTAGAGAGTTGAGTTCTCTGGGTAACCCTCCCATAGTTATTGCACAGGCAATTGAAAAGGAAAGTTGAGATTTGTATTTGTCTGTTCTTAACAAATTAAAATTGAGATTGTCCAAACCTAGCATTGCTCGCCTAGAAGCAAATCCCACTCTTCTCATTTATCTAACAAGAGGCAAAAGAATAAAAAAGGTACGTAGGGGTGAGAAGATTTTAGAGTCTCCAATGGGGTAGCACTAGTGAATAGTGGTGTTGTATTGGAGAAGGATGGGGAATTGAAAGAATGCCAAATGTTTTATTATCCACTTTCTAGGAGCCCTTATTTTTCTCTTCTAAGTTTTATTTATGCTTTATTTTATTTTTTATTTTTTTGGATTGGAGACTTAGGGATTAATGATATTCTGTTTTTCTCTTATGAGAATCTCTTATCCTTTGTACGTTCATTTCTCATATAATAACAACAAGTTAGGCCTTTTATCCCAAAAATTTGGGGTCGGCCTTGTACGTTCCTTTCTCATCTAATATATATATATATATATTTTACGAAAAGAAAAAAATCATATAGAGAGATTGATAAAAATTAGACATAGCATCAGAATTGTTGCTTCTATTTATTTTCACTTAACAGAAGAATTTGATTAAAATTCACTTTAATGGTAATACTAATGCTCTTATTAATATTATTAATATTATTATTATTCACATTTTTTCTCCTGAAAATTTGAGTTGATACATGCTTGTTGTTGTGACCAAACTTGTCTACCTCTTTCCAATTTGGAGAAATCCAGTTGAATATAAAGTATAAACTTGTTTTGTGGTGAAGAAAAATGTATCTGATAACAATCTATCATAATTTTTTTTTATCATACTGGTCAAGATAAATTAATTGAAATTTGGTCTACCATGATTGATAAATTTGAACAAGCATGTGTTTATTGGATTTCAAACTTCATTTTATGAAGTTATGGCTCCGTCTTTTGAACATTTCAAATTTTTGGACTTTCTTCACTTGGGTGATTATGTTTGCCATTAATTTGTGGGTCATGTTCTTTCAAATTTGACCATTCCGTAGTACCTATATTGTTCTAGTGTTCATGAAAGTGCACTACCAATCATTTAAAAAAAGGTCCTAAAATCCAGGATAAAAGGCCTTCCTCTCTCCATGTCTTCACTCTCTCTCAGTATCATTCTGCATAAGAGTGTGTTCATTGTTATACTGATCCGATTTTAATCTTTTTGAGTTACTTTTGGTTGTAAGAATATTGTGGATCGCATTCATAATTATTCTTGCTGGGTGTGGAATTTTCAAAAAGTCATTTTGCAACATATTATGGAAAATTACTGCCTGAAGGTAGATTATTTAAATAGCCTTGCCCAACTTTCTCTTCCTTTCATATTCAGTAAAATCCTTTTCTTCTATATTTTCAAATCTAATCTTGAAGTAGAACATAAAACAATAGAATAATCTTTATTTGGCTGTGCATGGGCATCTTTTAAATCTGAACCAGGTCAGAAAGTTGATGCATTAACTGTTGTTAAAGCTCTCTCTCTCTCTCTCTGTTCTAATTTTTGCTGCTACCAAATTGGAACGAAAGTATATTTTTATTAAAGATATGTTGAGGTTGATGTGACAGTAGAGTTGGAAAATTGAGGGTCTGCAAAAACCATGTTACTGCACAAGTTGCATAAATTATTTTTATTTGATTGTGCATGGACATCTTTTAAATCTGAACCGGGTGAGAAAGTTGGTGCAGTAACTGTTGTTAAAGCGCTCTCTCTCTCTTTCTTATAATTTTTGTTCCTACCAAATTGGCACAAAATTATTTTTTTGCTGAAGATACGAAGCTGATGAGACAGAAGAGTTGGAAAATTGACGGTCTGCAGAAATCATATTGAGACTGCACAGGTTGCATCAACTTAGTCTGCCATTATATATATATATATATATATTTGCGAAAATTTAGCATGTGGTGCAATATTGTGAACCGTTGGGTTTGTAACCTATATTTGTTATATTTCATGTCTGTTTAGGAACTCATTGGCAAGTCATTTAATTTTGGATGTTGTGGTAACGAGCTTAGGCATAAGGCCTTTGATGTGATGAGAAGCTAGATGATGTGACACCTGAAAGGCCATTTCCTCTATCATGTGATGCATCAGCTAACGAGAGGAAAATCGTTTTTTTATCATTTCCTTACTTTACGATTAATGACAATGATGTGTCTGATCTTTAGTGTGGTGTGAGGAGCTTAGACATGAAGCCTCTGATATGGTATTGAAAGTTCATGCTGTTGCCATTTAATCTAGTGAAATGATGTAACTGACTTGACAAACTAGTTTATGTGTTGGATTGTACAAAATAAAGGTGTGTATCCATTGCATTGTCCACTGTTTGTGCAATGATTGTAGTTGTTGTTTGTTTGCTTTAACAATCACATTGAATCCTGCTCTCAGTTGCACAATTGTTGTGGTTCCGGCCACTGTTTGGGAACTTGCTTGAATTGTCAAGTGCGGTTGAGCAAGAAAAATATATTGCTGGGAGAAATTTTTAAATCAAACTCTCTGTTTTTTTTTTTTTTTTTTATTCCTCTCCTTAATGCTCATTGCATATATTTATGGTTTCTTGGAACAATAATAAAGTTTTTCCACACAGAATAGCTTTTTGTTTCTCATTTGCACATACACATGTAATGCATGTAAGGGGGTTTACCATTTTCCTGTAATTTTCCAGGGCTTCAAGGAGTCAAGTTAAAGTGGATGCTCGCTATCTAATGCGGAAATCTGTAAAGGTATATAAATCATTTGATTCAGCTTAGATTTTTCATTACAAACCTCATAAACTAATCCTTTATTTTAATGTTTTTGCTTATTTTTTTGTTCAAGTAACCTCCATTAGCAAGCATAGGACTATTGTAAAAGATATACCCCAGAAAGGAGTCCAATAATCTAGGCAGAAGTTCTGATTGACACAACGACCTTTGTTGGAAAAGTTTTAGTAGTACCCTTGATAGGTTGGTATATGTTTTAGTCTCTGTTCAAGTTGGCCACAGTACTTGCAAGCATAAAGAAGTATTTTGGGCACAGAACAAATTTCCTTGACAGTTCTTACTTGTATCCTCATTATATTCTTCTTTAGTCTTGTATGAAAATTTATATTTACATTTTCCTATTCTCATAGGTTCTGCATTATCTTCTTTTATGCTATCTAATAGCCTCTCGTCTTTATCTCAGCCAATTATGAAAGCCGAGGTCAAAATTTCCAATAGGCCAGACACTTCCAGCTCAAACAAACCTATATCAGTTGTTGCAATATCGAAGAATGAGGAAGCCAATACATCATCTCTTTCTCAGACTACTGCTTGTGAACATAGTGAAAAAGGTTTTCCTTATGAGAAGTGCAACTTGGACACTAGGTCATCCCATAGCAGTTCGAGGAGAAAATCTAATCGCAGGAGATCGTATACATCTCTACTAATGGCAAGTTCAAAGGTAGAGAGACACATTTTTTCATTCCCCCCTATTTCCAGTGAATCTCAGCCGATATGAAATTCTTCCCAGATACTAGAGGAACAAGGTGAACCAATGAAGCTGGAAAGGCTACCAAGCATTGATGACAAGTGCAACCACCTTGAAGTTGCTGAATATGTTGATGAGATCTATTTCTACTATTGGGTTACAGAGGTGCTTTTCATATATCTGTTTAACATTTTGGTACCATTTTTGATTTTTGAAGTGCTCTAGGATATCTGCTGGACTGTATCTGGAATAGAAACCCAAGATAACCAGTTATAATGTGGTAAACTGATTGGAGGATAGACAAATAGCCTGCTCCTGTCTTTAGGAGATTTTGCTCATGCCTGGACTTCCACTCTGTCATTTTAATAAAGTAAAACGAATTGGTGTGGAGTTGAAATTTTTACTTGATTATTGTGATTATGCTAAAATCTCATAGCTGCAGGCACAAAATCCATCTTTGGAGAATTATATGGTGATTCAGACAGATATCACACCTCAGATGCGTGGCATATTGATCAACTGGCTAATTGAAGTAATTTGCATTAGTCTTTAAGCTGATTTGTTCTGTCTCTTGTTTCTGGCTAATTTACTTGTGAGGCATGAACCATGGTTTCTATTTTGAATGTAGGTACACTTCAAATTTGATTTGATGCAAGAAACACTGTATCTGTTGGTTACATTGTTAGATCAGTATCTCTCTATGGTTGCTGTTAAGAAGAATGAACTGCAACTAGTAGGTCTAACTACCCTTTTGTTGGCATCTAAATATGAGGATGGTTGGCCCCCAAAGGTGAGTGGCGAGTTCATATATTCAATAGATTGCCCAAACACACTATTTATTTTTATTTCTTTGCTGTGCCAAAAATTGTTTATTTGATATTAAGCTCTATTGAAACAGGTTATGGATTTAATTAGCATCTCTGCAGAGTCATACACTAGAAATCAAATGCTTAAAATGGTAATGTGCAATTTCTTGGATGCACTGGATTGATATTTGATATTTGAACTTTCAATTTTTCAATTTTTGTGTCACACTTATGGGTGCAGATGTCATGTCGGAGAAGATTGGTTTATGAGGGTTTTGAAAATTAGCACATCTGGAAACTGATGGCACAATAAAACTATTTCCATTTATCCAAATTCATGCATGTCTAAATGGCTATATTGAATCATAATCGTGAATCAATTTTTAAATGTAGGCATGACTCTATTAAGTTGTGAATTGTGACTTTCAATTAGAACATTAATAAGTTAATTTTGAATAGGTTCTTTAGTGCTTGGTGTGATGATGTTGGGTTTATAAAACGGTAGGCTTTGAGATTTTAGAATGTAAATATATCAACCAGGACTCTTTGAACTTGTAGTTCAATTTGAATTAATACCATATTATATATCAATTTCTTTGGATTTTATATGTGATTAGGTAACATTAAATGTCAAGAAAGATATCTCTGAAATTGGAGGGGGAAAAAAAGTCTTTGTAGTGAATTTTACAACGCGGAAATGTCATTAGATGGAAAAATAGCTAAAAGTAATGTACTTTTATTGCAAGTGTTGATTGTATCATTAATTTTATGTGGCAACACTTGAAGATTCCAGTGCATCACCTGTGGCTTATGATCACCAAGTTGGCTTTCACAATTGATGGTTTCTTCAGAATTATAGCTTTTCTGTTGCAACAAACCTTTCCTTCCTGCTGGGTTCTAAAAATGTTTTACATGGCTTCATTCAGGAGAATGTTATTCTTAAGAGGTTGAAGTTTCGTCTCAATACTCCTACACCTTATGTCTTCATGTTGAGGTTTCTGAAGGCTGCTCAGTTGGATACAAAGGTTAACTTTTATGTTTGACCATTGTTCAGCATAAGATTATGACATACAACAATATAGATTGATTTGACCATGGGTCTTATGTTGCTGATCATGGCAATTTGATCAGTGAATCCCAGCTGAAAATTAGTTGTTTCTTGTTTAGATTTTTAGTTTATCTGTTCATTTGATCCCCCATTTTGCTAATTTCTTTCTGTCATCATTGATTTTCTGGCAGCACAAACATCTTGCCCTCTACTTGCTTGAGCTGTGCTTGGTTGAATATGAAGCTTTGAAGTTCAAGCCATCCTTGCTAAGTGCTTGTGCAATTTATGTTGCTCGCTGCACCCTGCAATTGGCTCCAGCATGGACCTCATTGCTTAGCAGACACACACACTATGAAGAACCCAAACTCAGGTATACCTTTTTTTTTTTTCTATTACAATGAGGCATACCCATTTTCATGCCCCAAACTTCTCAGTACATGTAGTTGATAAGATATCTAGTAACTGCAGGGAGGGTGCAGAGATGATTTTAGGATTTCAAAGAGTTGCCGGCACTGGACTACTAAATGTAACGTATGAGAAATATTTGAATGCCGATCTCAGTTGTGTTGCAAAGATACGACCTTTGGATAGGCTGCCACTTTGATATAGCAAGAGTGGACCTTTATTAATTTCATTTGCCTTCCTGATAGAGCATCGTAAGAGGAAAGAAGGGTAAGGGTTCATTATCTAGGTAGAAGAACATGCCTTTGGACGTTCTCAATCTTATTTTTGTTTTCATGTTTAGAAGCTTTTTTGTTTGCAGGAACTAGATGTTTCCTATTGTCATAATCTATATGGTGTTGCTAGTACATAGTTTCTACGTTAAGAAAATCTCCGAGGAATACAGGGCCACAAGCTATAACTACATGCAAGATGATGAATCCTGTTTCTGCCTAGTTTGCGTAGTGTTTTGTGCAGTTCAATGCACGTTGCTTCTAGTTACATATGAACAAGTGATGGTTGGTGTAAGAACTTGTTACCGTATATATTGTATGTGATGTATTTCTTTACCCTTGATGATTTGAAGATATATGATAATGAATATTAGTGTGGAATCACTTATAGTTTTAATTGAATAAACTCTTGAGGTATATATCCAAATTACTCTTTGCTTGGTACTTTGTTCTCTCAACTCTTTGGTGCATGTGCATCAGGATTGACTATGACATTTATAGCATGTAAACAAAAGGAAAGAATGTATTGGTTTGGTGTTGCCCAAAAGAATCAATTGATGAGAGTTTCACTAAGGTAGAACAATGGTTGCAATATATGAAACTTGGAATTCCCAACTTTCTCCTAAACGAGACTACATGTTCAATGCCTTTTCAAGTCCCTCACCATATTCAAGTACTAACTTCAATGTTTTCACAATATTAACTATTGTAAGTCTGCTTGGTCCTACACCCTTGCATCAAGAGAGAGAAAGATGATATGAATGCAACACAGACAAATTTCCTTGAGGCAATTCTACATCTTTAATGAGTTGAGTACTCATGTCTGTTTCGAACTTCGATTTTAGAATTTTTTTTTTAATAAAAAAAAAACCCAAAGAAAAGAAAAGGTGGGTAGAAAACTGGAAACAAAATCAAGTTAATGATCCCCAGGGTAAGAACATTATACAACTGCAGTTTCTCATGCACATGACCTGCAATTGATCCGTCTTAATAACAACTTAGCATCAAAATTAGCTGCACTTATGTGCACGTGAATCCCATCCTAATCTTCATCTCTGTAGCTTTAAAACTGTTGCAAGCATACACTAAATATATTCTAGCAAAGTTTTATCTAAGCTTTTTTCTTAATAAAATAATAAATTGGATCTCTAAAATAAAGTTTTAATGCTAAGAACTTATCTAACGTTACAAATAGCAAATGTTATTATCATAAAATTTCACCTTTCTTGGTTATGGCAAAATCCCTTAACAAAAATAAGAAATTTTAATCATCAAATTTGTAATCATGTTTGGTATAACAAAACAAAAAATTAATATAAAATTTTAAGGTGGATTATAGGATACGATCTCTCTCTCTAATTTAATTACAAATTCTGTAGTTTAATTGTTAGTTTAATTGTAGATTTTCTGATGAAAATAATGAAATCATCAATGATGCAAGCGATGATCTCATCCATGATGTAAACGATAACATGACACATTTGAATAAATGAGACACTGCACATAATCCTAATATACTCCTGTTTTCAATAATCAAAACTAAAAGAATAGGCTATCGAAATGAAGGCTTACTTGAGAGCAAATGATCTCTGATAAGTTGTTCAAAATGGGGAGAGATCCTCCTCCTTTGAAAGCTACCTGGGCTCAAATCAAAAGAGTGTGCAAGAAAAATGACAACAATAAAAATTCAAAGATCTCACTTGCATTCATAGTGCAATAATAGAAACCGTTTTTAGGGGGATTATGGCATGCGAAATTACGTAAGAAGCTTGAGACAAACTCAAGGAGGAGTTCCGAGGTTCTAAAAGCACTAAACAAATGTAAGTCATGAATTTAAGAAGAGAGTTTGAAGCTCTCAAAATGAGGAGACTGAGAGTGTAGAAGAATATACCAACAAAGATTATGAAGCTAGACAACCAAATTAAGTTTATAGGATACGATCTTCTACGTTCAAGAGTCATGGAGAAAGTTCTAGTGACTTTTCCAAAAAAAAAAAAAAAATTGAAGCAGAGGTTTCCCTCTCCGATGAAATCTATTGATTCATCAAAACTCTGTAAAACAGAACTCATTAATGCTCTCTAAGCCACGAAGCGAAGATAACTTATAAAACACGAAAAAGTTTTACAGAAGGAGCCTTTCTGTTCGAAAACAAAAAGAAAAGTTGAACAAATTGAAGCAATAAGATGCAAGTTAGTGAAGAGAAGAGCATACATAAAAAGAATTCGAAAGTTTGGTCATATAGACGAAGTATACAAAAACAAACCTTTGCAAGCAGAAGCCCAACAGACACAAGTTGCAGATGAAGGGGCAGGAAGAGAAGCTGCTTGTGGCAACTTGCTATGTAGCTAAAGGTGAAGGACGCACCAACCACATGACTTCAAAAGTCGTGATATTCAAGGTCTTACACCTCAAAGGTCAGAATTGACAATGCAGAGCTTGCTGAAGTAAATGGAAAAGGAGTTATTCAAGTTTAAACTCAATCAAGTACAAAATTTATCTCTAATGTTATATATGTAACTCATTTAACTCAGGCCTTTTGAGTGTCAAACAAATACCTGAAAAGGATTATGCTTTAGAATTCAAGAATAAAAGATGTAAAGTATATGATCGTGTTGGCTATGAACTAATGACAAAGAAAATAAAACAAGAAAAAATATTTCCTTCAGAATTGAATCAAACAAAGAAGGTGTATTCAATCCTAAACCATAAAAATTCGAAAAGTGGAGAGTATGTTGAGCACCACACCAACTGTCCCCATCGATCCCATCTAACAAGCTGCCATATGTGTATACTACCAAACCTGGAGTTGAAAATTTTATACGATGAACAGGGAAAGAACACAAAGTTTCTTTCTACCAAGGATTTTGATCATCCAATCATCCGATAATAAGCATGATGATTACAATACGAATGTACCCATGGAAATTGAGGCTTGAGGAAATTTATGAACCTGATTCTAATGAACCAACTAATCATGGCGCATATGCTAAAGGCTTCAAGGATGGGCACAAGTGTCGAAAGTGTTAACAAAATTACAAAGAATAAGAGTTACAACTCAACTCAAGAGGTACTAGGCTCGACAAAAGGGCCACTAAAAAGGTCAAAGGATCCATAAGTATAATAGGACTTCACTACATGTCCCCTCCAACCTTTAGGCACATAAGTGCCACCTGTTTGCTCTATCCCCTTGTGTCTTGCAAGACCTGGAATAAAAAGGAAGAGGTTAGCTTTGTGTACCAGTTAAAAGAAGGGATATAAAACATAGTAGCACACAAGATTAACAAAGTAGACTTAAAATTATTTTAATGCAGCATACGTGATCATAAATACAAAATTAAGGGTACATGTATCTCAAAATTAAATGGATCAAACCCCAATGATCATTAGTTGACCCTTGTGTGGGGCAATAATGTTTAATCAAGGCTGCAGATCACACTGGATCCAATCGACTATGAATCACCCCAGTCCTAGTCAAGGGGCTCTCTAAACGGAATTGAAATCAACAACTAATATATGACATACAATAGATATGCAAAGATTATACGAGCATGCCCCACTGACAAAGTATACATATATGGGAAATATCATATCAAAGTATCATAACAGGAAGAGAGGAAGAAAATCTGATCACATGTCATGCCATCCTTTATCTTGTAGGAAAGAAGCACAACACAACAAATTCATAGGACAGAGTTATTTATCATCATCATACACAAATTAGCAAACACAATGCCAAGAAGACAACTAACACTTGTTTTAATGCAGCCCTATTGGATTCACTAGGCTAAACAGGCCAAATGAGGTCAAGAAGGCCAAACTGGACCTAACAAAGTCAAACGGGTCATCCTGGATTAAACAATGTCAAACCAAGTCAAATTACTGAACTCTAGTTGGATAGGTCAACCTTAGTCAAATTAGGTCGAACTAAACCAAACTAGGTCAAATCAAGCTACCTAGGATCTAAATATCAACAAACCAGGTTTCTCAAAAGCTGGTCACCATCGTAAATATGATAGCTCCATCGTAGTTATGATGGAAGGCAAACGAGTGCAAGGACTCTATTTTAAAAATGATGGCCCATTGTAGTTACAATACGACATATAGAACATTGAGAACATCATCATAACTACAATAAGGCTATCGCAAGTACGATAACCTCAATCTAACCGTTACAGTAAGCTTAGTCTATATACTCTTAACCATCACCGTAGCTACAATAAGACTATTGTGGCTACGATGTGAGTCAGTTCAAAAGTCTATTGTCTCCAACACCCCTAAACATAAAGATCTGAACCCTATGGCAAACTGCACTCTAGTAGACATGGTAGACAAGGTCTAAAATCACAAAAGAGCATGGCAACACACTAAGATCATGCTTGAACTCACAAAGGAGAAAGGAGAAGAGAGGGAAGCTTACCGGATGCATGGGATAGGAAGAGGACTTGCGAAAAGAAAATAATTAAAGTGGTTTTTATTTTTGCATACTAATTTTTATATAATTTTAGCCTAATATATATATAAGAGTTATATAAGATGCCAACTAAGAAATGAAAAACCTAGATACTAAAAATTTTTTACCTTCTCTAATTATTTATATATTCTTTTCCCTAATTATATTACATCAATTAGGACAGCACAAAATCCAAAAACCTTCCCTAATTATATTATATAAATTAGGTAAAAATAAAATCCAAAAATCTTTTCTAATTATATTATATAAATTAGGAAAGAATAAAACATATTGAACGTATATATTTAAACCATATCTCAACAACCCCTCAAGCTGGGGGATGGATATCATTCATTTCAAATTTACTGATGATACATTGAAAATCAATGCTCGGTTGTCCCTTTGTAAATATATCGACCAATTGGTATTTAGTTAAGATGAATGGTGTGCAAATTAGGCCACTATCCAACTTTTCCTTTATAAAGTATCTGTCCACTTCAATATGATCCATTCGATCATGTTGAACCGAATTATGGGCGATACTGATGGTTGACTTGTTATCACAATACAACTTCATAGGATCTTTCCACTTAATGTGCAAGTCTTTTAGAACTAGTTTCAGCTGCAATTGCTCATATATCCCAATTGCCATTGACTTGAACTCAGACTCTACACTTGACGTTGCCACCACACTTTGTTTTTTACTCTTGCACATCACAAGATTGCCTCCTAGAAACGTGCAACAACCCAAGATTGACCTTCTGTCGACTAGAAAACCTACATAGTCAGCATCAATATAGGCCTCCAACATCATGCTTCCTCCCTTTTTAAATAAGATTCCTCTCCCAGTAATTCCCTTTAGATACTATAGTATCGTGTGCATAGCCTTGACAGGCAATATTAGGTCTCGTACATGCCAAGTAAATTAACCTTCCTACAAGTCTTTGATAGGAATTTCTGTCCAAAACCGTGTCTTCTAGAGCTTCACATAACCCGTGATTGGTCTCAATTGGTATATCAACTGGCTTACACCCTAACTTTCTAGTTTCTTTCAACAAATTGAACACATATTTCTCTTGTGATATATAAATTCCTTTGCTTCGAATAAGCCACTTCAGTCCCTAGAAAATATTTCAATTTTCTAAATTCTTTAATATCAAACTCTTTCTCCAAGCACTGCTTCAAGTAAAGATGGGATTGGGCCGATTCCAACCTGGAAACCAACCCAGCCGACCCTGAAAAGCTCAGACCGAAAACCGGCCTGGTGAACAATAACCTGGAATAGGACCGGCCTAACACAGTAGCGGGCTGATCTGGTTCCATGCTTTTTGGAATCGGGAGTCGGCCCGGCATGGGCCCGGAACCAAAATGGAACCAGCCCGGGTGCGGAACCAACATGCCAATTCCAATGTTCCATTGGAATCGGCTCGGCCTGATCGGTTCTAATGGCTATGGGTCTGGCCCAATCGGGCCGGTTCCAATAACCATTTCATTTTTTTTTTGAATTTTTTTTTCAATTTTAGTCATCCCAAAAGATATAAAACAGTTACTTTAAGGGGTATTTTGATCCATAATATCAAAAAATTTTCATACAAATAGGTCACACCTCATTTTCAAATCTCACACAACAAAATCTCATACTATCTCTCTCAATTTTATTCTCTGTACTCTATTATATTATCTCAAAATCACTATACAATAACTCTATTTCAATTTCTTACAACTCTCTCTCACTTTAAACACATTTTTATTTCGTACTAATCACACAATTTCCAATCACACCATCATTTCCATTTTCAACTCATTGCCAATCTTCTTAATCACACCACCTACAAGATCCATCAAGATTGACAAATTTCAAGATTGGAAGTTCAAATTTTCAAGATTTAATAAAAAAATCGGGATCTCCGTCAAATCGGTAACATTTAATTTTTTGCAACTTTCCTTTTTTTGCATAATTAATTCATTTGCATTAATTGTTTTACATATTTAAACTTAATTTTTTTTTTAAAAAAAATGATCGAAACACATTATTCAAACTAGACAAACATAAATCGTTACCAAGAGGAAAATGTCATGGATATATTTAGATATAATGCATAGACCGAAAAAATTATGACAAATAGAATGGATAGTACATAAAGAGTTACAACTTAATATAGTTGAATGTAAAGTTTTTGAAAAATATGTTCAAAAATATTTACAATCGGATTACAAAAAGAATAGTAGAAAATCCGGTAGGAAGAGATTACTAGATTGATTTAAAACTTTAAAAGATGGTTTAATTACAAATTTTATGAACACTAATTATAAATTTTCGTTAATTTCGAATATGTGAAAAAATGAATCTAAAAAAGAACATTTTATTGTAATAACTTGTTATTGGATTAACGATTCTTGGGACTTAGAAAAAAAAAGAATATTAGTTTTTTAACGTTGGGAATACTCACATACCAGTTCTCACATAACTAAAGTAATTATGAATGTTATTCATGAATATGACATTAGTGATAAAATTTTTTCTTTATTTTTGATAATGTATCGGCTAATACTATTATCGTTAATATTTTAAAAAATACTTTAAAATAATATTAGATGACACATTTTTTCATAATAAGTGTACATGTCATATTTTATATTTATGTGTTAAAGATGGTTTAGACGCGGCATAAATAGTTTTACGACCCATTCGTGATTTAATTTATCAAATTAAAAATTTTATGATAAAAACATAAGAAATGAGACAATTATGTAATTTATATAATATAAAATTTAAAAAATTTAAAAAAGAATATGACAATAAGTTAAACTCAATTTATGATATGTTATAATATGTAATTTCTTTTAGAAATGTTTAATTGAATTTACTAATTCTAATTATAAATATGGTTTTATTAATAATTTCGTTTTTTATTTTGCAATTACACTAACTCAATTATTAGAAATTTTTTATACATGTACAAATTTATTTTCTGGAGTTTACTATCTGACAACTCATTTAATATCACTTAATCTTTATAAAATTTGTTTGGTATTTAGTCAATTTGAAAATGAAAATAGATTTAATGACATTATTCAACTAATGAAAATAAAATTTTTAAAATATTATGAAAAAATTCCTATTTTGTACTTAGTAGCAAATACTTTAGATCCACGTATAAAAGTTGAAAGTGTTGAAATGCTAATAGATTATTTTATAGATAGTTTTCTAACGGAAATATATATTAGTCGATAACTTTTAAAACAACAAATATTTCATAATTTATAAACCATGTTTGAATTATATGGAAAGAAATATAATAATATAAGTGGTAGTGACGTAGGTGCTAGTAGTAGTGCAACGACTCGTTTTTTTTTCTTTTAATCATTTACATATATTAGGAAAAAAAATAAAGAATTTCTTCATTTTCATTAAATGAATTAATTTTATACTAATAAATATATAGTTTTGAAGGTTGTGACGATAATGATTATTTTAATATACTAAGTTGGTGAAAAAATCATATATCTTACTATTTAATTTTGGCCAAAATAGCCAAAGATATACTAGCTCCTCCATTATACACAGTGCCATCGGAAAGTGCTTTTAGTGCAGGTGGTCGAGTTTTAATAAAAATGCATGCAAATTTAGCGACAACATTTTGGAAATCTTGATTTGCATCAAAGATTGGAAGGATGTGAAAAAAAGAAGACAAGACATGGACAAAAACTCGGATACGGAAGATGAAGAAGAAGAAGAATAATAAATTTTTAGTATATAGAAAAATTATGTAAATATGTAAAAAAAAAATCATCCTTGTAAAAATCCAAAAAAATGTAATCATAGAAAATTAGTGGATTTGAAAATTAAAGTGAAGAGATTAGTAGTGGATGTACACCGAATTCGATGGAACTACTCTAAAAATTTTTTGTGTCTCTAATTTCTTTCTTGATCTATTTATTAATTGATTTAAAAAAATAACTTTAAAAAAATTGAGAGTTAAAAAAAAAACAAAGAGAGTTAAAAAAAAGAGTAATCAAGAATTAAAAAAAAGGAGATTAAAAAAAAAACCAAAGGGAGTTTTAAAAAACCAAAAAAAAAAAGAGAGTCAAAAAAAGAAGTGAGTTAAAAAAAAAAAAGTAAAAAAAAAAAAAAAACAACAAAGAGAGTTAAAAAAAAAAAAAGAGATAAAAAACAAGAAGTAAGATTAAAAAAACAAAGAGAGTTTAAAAAAAAAAGGGAAAGAAAACTGTATGAACCAGCTCGACTAGGCCTGGCACGGCGAGTTTGGTTCATTGGGCAAGGTTGGGCCGATTCTAGGAAAATTTTTTAAGGCCTCGGAATCATGGTTGAGCCGGCCCTCGGTTCCTAGGCCTATCCAGGAATCAAAATGAAACCAACCCAATCCGATCAGATCTTATCTCTAGCTTCACCCTTTGCATCCCTTCAATATCATTACTTGTGACTATGATATCATTAACATACACTAATAATGTAGTTGCTCTCCTTGAATTTAAGTGTTTCACAAATAGAGTAAGATTGTCTTGACTTTGCTTGTAACCCAATGTAGTCATCACCTTTGTAAATCTTCCAAACCAGGTCCTCGGGTATTGTTTGAGTCCATATAGAGTATTCTTTTTAACTTACACACCAACCTGTCTTTGGATTCAAATCATAAATTTCCTTTTTAAGATCACCATGTAAGAAGGTATTTTCACATCGAACTGCTGTAAGTTCCATCCAAAATTAGCTGTTAATGACAAGAGGACCCAAACTGTATTTATTTTTGCTACTAGAGCAAATATCTCGAGATAGTCTATACCATAAGTTTGAGTATAGGTTTTTGCAATCAATCGTGCCTTGTATCTCTCCACGAAACCATTTGACTTGTATTTTACTGTAAACACCCATCTCCACTTTCATAGCATTTTCTTGTTTCTCATTTCCTAATGCTTCAGATAAGTTTCTGGGAATTGGAATTGAATGTAGATTGCTAAGGAAGGCTCTATGACTTTGGGATAAGTTTTGGTAGAGCATGAATAAGTATAATGGATATTTGGTGCATGCTCTTATTTCTTTTCTAAGTGCAATCGGTGCCAGAATCATTTGGCTCAATGGTTTTATTTGTTTGGTTCCTTAGAGGTAGGTGACTATGTGGTGGTCTCGATAGGTTTTAGGGTTATCTTAGGTGTTTGAACTACAGTTCGAACAGGTAATTGAAAAAGCTCTAGCCTACAGCTTGGTATTTACCTCCTAGAATAGACTTGTAGTGGCTGTGTAGTGTCTTGATTTCCCTTTTCCCTTATCATTCCATGTGACCTGGGTGAACGAACATAAGAATTGACCATTGATGTTGACTTAATAGAGTTGGAATTGGGTTGAATAGTTGGTGTTAACCTGATAGAGTTGGAACCGAGCTAAACAAATGACCAAACAAGTGTTGATGTTGACTTAATATTTGTAGACTTAGACTGACTAGGAAACTCAAGGAGAAACTGATCTTTTCCTTATCTTCACTCAAATTTTCCCCCTAAAGATATGAATTTTGAAAATATGACTCTATTTCATTTAAAGTAACATCAGCAAAGATGAAAAACTTCCTTATTGGTGGATGTAAACATTTGTACCCTTTCTAGGTGGAAGAATAGCCAACAAATACATACTTAAGAGTATGTTGATCAAAGTTTTCCCCTATTTTGTGAATGAACATGAACAAAAGCAATGCTACCAAAAACTCTTGGAGTAAGATTGTTTGAGGCATTAAAGGTCGGGAAAAATTTTATGAGAGTCTCCATTGGGCTTTTGAATCAAGGACTCTTGTCGGTAGTCCATTTATGAGATGGGCAACAGTTAGGATGACTTCTCTCCAAAAATGTTTAGGATCATTCTTGTGAAACAAGGATGCTCTTGTGGTAGTAAGGAGATGACCGATCTTTCGTTCAGCCACCCCATTCTGTTGAGGTATGCTAACACAAGAGAATTCATGAATGATCCCTTGTTTTTGGAAAAAATGAGAGGGGAGTTGATTGAAGTAGTCTCTAGCATTATCGAATCAAATCTTAATTCCAACATCAAATTGAGTTTTGATCATGTTGTAAAAATTGGAAAAAAAAAAAATGCTAACAATAGATTTATTTTTCATGAGATATATCCATGCCATACAGGTACAATCATCAATAAATGACACAAACCATTTAGTGCCTGAAACATCAGGAACTATAAATGGACTCCAAATGTCACTATGAAAAAGAGAAAAAGGAATAAAAGTTTTTGTATTACTCATTAGAAAAGAAGAATGCTTGTGTTTAACAAGTTCACAACCACTACAATGAAAACTTTTAACTAGGGACCCTTTGAACAACGAAGAAAACATAAACTTAAGAACACGGAATGAAATGACGAATGACTTAAACGATGATGATAAAGCAGATTTTGTCTTTATTTTAAATGGCTAACTTGGATAGAAATAATAAAGAACTAGAACTCACAACTCTAGCATTTCCACTTCGTTCTTCTAAATGGTGAAGACCATCTCTTTCACTAACATATCCAATCATCCTGTTTGTGCTCAATTCTTGAAACGCACAATAAGATGGGTAAAAAGTCATATTGCAATTAGAATTCTGAGTTTTTTAATTGAAGCTAGGTTTGTAAAGAGTTTAGGAACATGAAGGACATTTTTGAGAGTTAGGGTGTTATTCATATAAACATCTCCTTGTCCTACATCAGTAATGGTGGGTCCATTGGAAGCTGTTATTTTTCTATGGCTATAGTATGGGTTATATATAATGAATTTTTTAGAAGAACATGTCATGTGGTCGGTTGCTCCAGAATCAATTACCCATGTGTTTGAAGAAACTTTATCCAAAACATTAGAAATACAAGAAGAAAAAGAAAATCTTGAAAAGGCCAATGAGCATGTACTTGCCATGGGGGGTTTTGCAAGTTATCCCAAAAAATTCTTCAACTCTCAATATCCTCTCTACTTAATTTAGAAATTGAATTTTATGGATTTTCTTCGCTGCTTGGATGCATATTAGCCATATGTGCTTTTCCTCATTCACTTTAAGTCCTATTAAAGAAATTCTTATTCATATTTGGAGGTTGTCCATTGAGTTTCCAGCATGTCTTTCTTGTATGATGGTGTCTTTTGCAATAGCACACCAAAGAGAGTCATTTGACTGCTTAATGAGAGACTTTGATGAGTTAGTCTGCTTGTTGAATCCTCCAGTGGGATGTAATGTGATCGAGTCTTTATTTTTAGCAGATTTTGTCACTAGGGTAGATCCTTGTAGCTTGAGCCTTGAGTATAACACTCCTTCTTCCTTCTTCAGCACAGACTATTGAAATAGTATCGTTTAGAGATGACAGATCCTCTTTTCCTAAGATCTATACTCTCATATCATCAAACTCAATATTAAGACCAACAAGAAAATTCTAAATACGATCTTTTTTAACAAAACTCTTGAGAATTGCTACATTTGAACTGCACTTCATCTTGATACACTGGTAATGATCCAACTCCTACCATAAGCCCTGCAAGAGGTTGGAATATTCTGTGACTATACAAGTTCCTTGCTTGGTCGCTGAGATTCTTATCTTGATCTCATAAATTTGGGCAACATCATGAACTTTGGAATAGCTTTGTTTGAACGTATCCCAAATCTCCTTAGCTGTACCAAGGAACAAATATGTGTTGCTTATTTCTTGTTAGTGAGTTAAGAGGGGGTGAATTAACTCTCTTGACTCTTTTTCTATTAGAAACTAGTTGTTTTGAATATTTGATACAACTAAAGGAAGAAAGAAAGGAACGAGAGACGCAAGGAATTTTCAGAGTGGTTCCACCAAATCCAGTGTACGTCCACTACCAAGTTTCTCACTTTGATTTTCAACTCTACTAACTCCATGTGGTTACACTCTCTTGATTTTTATAGGAAACTCAAGAAACCCAACCCAATCTTGTTTTCTCTCAGATACAAGATCAAACATATACAAGTGTTCACTCAACACTTGATTTTTCTCAGACTCAAGATCAAGATACCTCTTGTTCTATTACAATTAGACTTACAAGAAATTTACAATGAGTAATAAAGTGAAGACTTGAAGACTTAAATTTTAAAGCACAGTAAGAGAGAAATTTTTAATCACATGTTAAAATAAAAAATCTCCTGTTATCTCTCTTTTCAACAATGGTTTACATATGTCTTCAAAACTCTTACTTGATTGGTTGAGAATAGAGATATTGGAGCTCATTAAATTCTTTTAAATGCTTCAACTACCCACTTGCTTTTAGTAGATTTAAACGTTGTGGCTTGATAGGTCGACATTTCCTTTTGATTGGTTGATAAACATTTGAATTTTCTTCATAGCTTTGTTGTTGAGGGTTGATACATAGTAGACTCAGGTTGATATAAAATTTATACTCTGCTTTCGAACATGTATTGTTCATCCATAGGTTGCTACACAAAACATGTGAGTTGATATAATACATAGAGATGTATCGATACATTTTGAGGTTGGGTTGATACAGTGTATCGACAATGGTATTTCTATGAAGTTCAATCATTGTGTATCGATATATTTGTGTGCTTGGATTGATACAGGCAAATACTGATTTAGATATTTGATGTTCAGAGTACTACGAGTTGATGCAAACTATATGCTGGGTCGATTCAATTTTCTGAGAAGTGAGAACTATACTTAAAAAATTTAAAATTCTAACCGTTATATTCATATAGACTTGCTTTGACTCATATATCTCTATAACACACTTCATGGATCGATATAGTGAATACATTAGGTTGATATAATTAGGCTCTATAGTACACTTCTGAGAGTAAGTTCTTGTATATCTATATATTCAACATCATGAATCGCTATACATGTTACTCTTGGTTGACATATTGAATCATTGAATTGATATATTTTAACTCTGTAGTAAACTTCTAAGAGCATGTTTTTGTATATCGATATGTTCAATATTATAAATCACTATACATACTACTCTTAGTCGATATATTGAATTATTGGGTTGATATATTTTAACTTTGCAGTAAACTTGTAAGAGCATGTTTTTATATATCAATATATCGACTCAATGGGTTGATATAATTTTAACTCTGTAGTAAACTTCTAAAAGCATGTTTTTGTATATCGATATATCGAATATTGTCACGCCCCGAACCGGGATCATGAACAGCCGCACGTTGCCCTGGATGCCGGCTGTATTTTTACAAAAAATCAAACAGAACCTCCCCATAAATCGGAGGTCTCCTATGTACAAATAAACCTGTACATTTACATTATCCTGTAAAATAAACAAATGACCAGACCATCCCCGCCTCTCCGAAACCAGCAAATTCTACAACCGATATCCAGACAATGCAAGGCTAAATAAATCCCCAACAGTCCTAACCACAGACCTCTACTGTCATACCCACTAGAGCATGGACAACCGCCACACTGAGCGGACCTAGAATTTTATATAATATACAATAATTTCCTAAGTAGGGAGTTTAAATGTTTACAAACGCCTCAATGCAAGTATAATAGGAGAGTTTCACAACAATATCCATAATTATTACAGTCATCCCATAAAAATGTACACGGCCAACTACGGATCTCAATATCAAGACCACGCATGGTCGACATAAAGTACGAAATTCATATTTTCAATTAAAACTTAAATCTCACCGTCAGAAATACAAAATCCACCAACAAGCTATCAAACCCTCTAGAGCCAAATGCGTCGCCCTAGCACCATAATCCTGTCTGGGGAGGGAAAGAAGAGGGGTGAGTATCTATGGGAGGATACTCAGCAAGTGAGGGGAAGGACATCGTGCTATCAATATCAAGTGTGAACTTGGAGTGTCAAAGCATGTAATACAATATCAGGTATACGAAAACAGCGTGCAGTTTTAACATATCTCAAAGCACACATCACAAAATAACATATGCATCCATTTATGTATCAAATCACATGAGAAGAGCGGCCGAATAAACAATCCCTACAATGGTCTACCTCGACCAAGAACGGGCGCATTGGGGGTTTTCACAATACAAATATTAAATAATGGCTCTCTACCCCAATGTTGGCCACAGACTACTCCGACTAGCCTGTAAATAATAATAATAATAATAATATATATATAAATAGTCAACCGTGTATGGTGGCCCCGCCCAGTGCTAGACAAAGGTACAACTCACGTCCTCCCCCGATGAGGGTTCAACCTTGGACAACCATACACACGACAATCTGGCGGATACCTCCGGCCGAAGAGTATCCGGGCACAAGGGGTGCCGCTACCAAACGTCTTTCGTAGCTACGGAACAATATCAAATCAGCCGGGCACGTGGCCCCATACATCCCAACACCATATCAGCCGGGCATATAGCCCCATGCATCGTATCATAATATCAGCCGGGCATACAACCCAAATGGTACATATAAATCCATTCAAAACCATGTGCCAATGCAAGTGGAAGCATTAAAACATGTCAATATATCAAAAGGGTGGCACAATATCCGGTTATCAAACTCATGGATGCATATCAATAAAATCAGCAGTTGAGACACTCTAATGGTCACAAAAATATGTACATATACTTATCAAAATCCAAAAATTCAATTTTCACACGTATAGAAATCATGTCGTTTGAAAATCGGTAAAACATGATTTGTCAATCAATAGTAGATGTCGTAGTCCCACTCACAGTATGAGGGAGGGTAGTGCACTCCCCAATACATGGTTCAACCGGACCCATACGGAATATCACAATCATGTATAAGCAACTCCCGGTGCTAAACCGCCTATACTGACGGACCTCCCAAATACATGGTTCAGCCGGGTCCATACATATCACAATCATGACGTTTGCAGATACCTCTGGCCAAAGCGTATCCGGACAACCCGTGCATCTACAAACGCCCTTCGTAGCTACGGAATCAATCAAGTCATCATCATAGTATCACAAGGGCACAACGTCCCACAGGTAAGAATCATATTATCACAAGTGGGCATCCCAGTGCCCTCACAGATCTTAAAACATTTCAAATCCGTGTGCCAATACATTCATCAAATCATTTCAAATCAGTATATCAATGCAACGGTAGAAAAGGAAACTTATCCAATTTTCAAGTAATGACACAATTTTGTTTCATTTCAAACATGGATGCATAGTCATGGAAAACATAAGTTTAAGACACTTCAATAATCACAAAACAGATTTTGAATTTCAATTCCATACGTCGAGACAATGCATATCAAAAGCATGTTTTATTAAAAACACGATAAAATCAGGTTTCACTATTTCATGCAAGAGATTAGGGTCTCACTCACATGCCAGGAAAGGTAATCACTCCCTATTTTCAAAATAAATCCGAATTTGACTTCTCGAGTCTCCAACAAGATCAACCTAATCAAATTATCACAATTGTCATCAAATCTCTAACTATTTTCAGGGTATATCATTTTCCTTAAGTTCGTACAAACCCTAAATTCTTCAATTTATAAACATACTCCAATATCATCGATTGCATTTCATTTAGAAATAATTAATCAAATCCAAATCAAATCTGATTCAATCCTAAAATCAATCAAAGCCGGAAATACGCTTAAAATAAATAAATTTCGTACAAATTATAAAAATCTTTAAAAAATCATACACTTTTTAATTCTCATCCGATTTCTTCAAACCATATCTCATTTTAAAGGTATTGAAACCTATTTTCATATTACGGAAATTGTATTTTGATTTCCTATATGCAGGACAACTTAAAATGAAAAATACTGCATATATCCTTAAACTTAAATCCCAATTTCCAACTGTTTTCATGCATACGTCGAATTAAACTCTAAGAGAAATCATTCAAATCAATTTAACATAATTCTATCATTCGGAACAGCCCAATTCATGTAAAATCCTATATTTAACCTCACTAATTACATATAAACACTTCAGAAAATGCATTCTCCTTAAATTCAACATATTTGCAAGACATATACAAGAATCCCATCTTAAATTTAACCTCAACTCATTCAATTATCGAAGGAACTAGGATCTTACCTTACTTAGGGTTTCCACAGCTCAGTACCCTAATGTCCGTGCGCAAACCAATTCGAAATCCTGCAATATGTCCAAATTGAAGCACGTCTGAGTAATAAAACCCAATTACCAAGGAAATTCGAAGTCCTAAAGCAAAATTGAGACTCAGCCCTTACCTATGCAGTGGAAGGATCGCAGGAAACCATCGCGACCTAGGGTTCTTTTTCTGAAGATTGCTGGGGGCTCTTGAAGGAGAGAGCAGAGCACTCGAGCGTGCGAGCAAGGAGGAGAAGGTGCTTGCAGCCACGTGCGCTGGGAGCTGTCGCACGCTGGAAAGGAGAGTCACGTTGCAATCGCGTGCGCAAAGGGGTAGTCTCGCGCGGGGTCAAGCGCGCGTAGGGGCTGTCTCGCGAGCAGTCGCGCGCTGTTGCGCGCGCAGGGAGTAAGGCAGGGAGAGTAGACCATGAGAGAGCCGAGGGTAGAGGGAGAAATAGAGAGAGAGAGAGAAAACGACAGTGAGGGATAGAGAGGGAGAGAGAGAGAAGGAGAGAGATAGAGAGGAGACTGAGAGAGAGAGAACCGAGGGTGGAAACAGAGATAGAGGTGAAGAGAGAGTGGGTGGTGGCCGACTGTGGCGGATGGCGGAGTCGAGTGGGTGGCGGAGAGTGAGAGTGCAGAGAGGTTGGGAGAGAGAGAGACGGAGTAAAGGGAGAAGAAAGGAGCGACGACTATGGGTGGCAATCGGTGGCGGCTAGTGGTGGTAGAGGTGGTTGATGGCGGTTGCGGTTGCAGGGACGGCGGCGGCGGAGGAAGTCGCGGAAGTCGAAGGGTGAGGGAAGGTGAAGAGGCGGGTGAGGGAGAGAGAGTAGAGAGAGAGAGAGGAGAGGAATTAAGGCTATTAGCCCTAATTCGAAATTTTTATTATTATTATTATTATTATTATTATTATTATTATTATTATTATTATTATTATTATTATCATCATCATCATTATTATTATTTATTAATATATATATATTTTTATAAAAATAGATTTATAAATAAATAAATGAGTAAATAAGTAATTTAATTAATAAAGGAAATATATATATTTTTATACTCACTTTACTTTACGAATCACAGGAACGACATTGTAAATATACCAAAAATTTAAATTAAAAACCCCAAAATTAAAAATCAATAAAATTAAATATTATTCTATATATATATAAACTGGAGAATATTTTATTAAATTCAAGAATGAGAGTACAAAAGTACTGCACCGCTGAGTCGGCGTTACAAATATCATGTATCAATATATGCAGTCTCTGTTACCAATCTTCTGAGAGTATGATTTTATATATTGATATATTCTATGCTATAGATCGATACAGTATAACTCTAAAAACAAAAATTCTAACTTTAAAAAAAATCATTTTACTCAATAGTCGTCATTAGAACATCATCAAGGTTTTCACTCCTAATTATTATTAAAACATGAACTTTGAATATCATTAGAACCTATTTAAGTTAAAAATCTCTAAATATCGTCAAGATTTTAAACCACTCTTAATTATCATGAAGAACTTTAAACATCATCAAAGTTTTAAACTTCTTTTTTAATTATCATCAAAATATATTTCATTTAACAATCTCTCCATTTTTTATGATGACAAAACTTTGATGAATTAAAAAAAAAAAGGTAGAGTTACTCTTCTTTAACAAATGACCTACTATCCCTTAATGAGTGACCTAGAGCAATGGAGCTTTGTGGAGTTTTCATAACTCCCCCTTTCTCTCCCTCTTTTATGGAGTTTTATGGAGAGTTTTATTATTTCTTCCCCCTTTTGACATCATCAAATAAAGAAAGAAGATGGGAATTGACCCACTAATAAACCCGGGCAAAAAAGGCCCTGTGATTTAGGTCATTAACCTTTTTTTAGAAGGACAAAACATCCCTTAAACTGAAACTCCCCCTAAATATGTACCCACAAATGTGAGACATTACCAACAATAAAAATTTTTCATAAAAAATTGTTCAGAGCTCTATTTGAGACATTACCAACAACTCATGCAGAGGGAACCAATTAACGTATCATGAGACTTAGCCCTATTTGAGACATAAAAAATTGTTCATCAATAAAGATTGATAACTAGGCATGCATTACATGTCATACATAACCAGCAAACATGCCAAACATTCCTACAGAAGAAACATTTGTTTGTCAAGAAAATACGAAAGAGACATATGAGTCAAAATACATTAGCTGATTCAAAAAAATGTAGGTCTACATTGGTAGAGAATTCAGTCATCAAAGTCAGAGGAGTTTGTTTGTTCACGATATTACTGAGTGATATCTTAGATGAGTGCAGATGATGAAGAAGATGGAGCAAGAGATGTAGAATCAATTGCAGGAGCTATAGGAGCATCTATAGGAGCTGGAGAGGTGTGTGCTATAGGAGGGTTTGTAGGTACAATTGTAAGACTGAGAGAACCTTCATGTGGAGGAGAGATGATAGATTTACATTGAGGAGAGGTTCTAGGACTATGATATAGTGGAGATGGAGATGGAGATCGAGAAATATTTGAGGTATTTGCCTTGTCTCCGACCAATGTCACCAATAAACTCTCTATTTTCTCTATCTTATTCATCATAGCTATTTTGGTCTCCTTCATAGTCATACATAATTCTTTGAGTTCCAATTTTTCATCTTTCAAGTTCAAAACCTCTCTTTCAATCTTTAAGAAATGAGATATCAATTGTGCCATTTCTCTTTAAACATATCTTCACTACCTTTGTTAATACCTTCATGAAATATCTTTATTCTTTTCTTCCTAGAAGACTCAGGGATCTCAACTATGTTTCTTTCATCATTTCTTCTTTCTTCCCTTTCTTCTTCTCCTTCTTCAATATCTTGAAGTGCACCATCACCCTTTTTTATCTTGATCCATCCCTCTTCATCTGTAAATGCCCAACCAAATTTCTTTAGAGATGATTTGTTGATTCCCCTAAAAGTGTCTAAAGTGGTTCTTGGTTCCTTGGCTAGCTTTATGTTATTTTTCATAAGAATGCTAGCGATCAATGAACCATATCGATGTTTAGTCTTATTTTTCTTTTTATCTGTCATCTTAGATGCTTTAATCATAAAAGCGGGAATCAAGAAGTGCAATCCAGGATTTTTCTTTCTCATAATACAAGCCATGATCCAAAAATCAACTTTGTAATTAGTTGATGATTGCCTCCTTAAGGTTGGATGATATGAGATACAATCAGATGATGGATCCATTTAAATATTCCTAGAGCATTAATGCTTTGATCTACATGAGTGAGATTCTGATTATCCAGCACAGTTTTGGCACACTCAAGAATATTCTTATCCTTATATTTCTCATATTGTGCTTGTAACACCCATTCCATTCCACACTGATTACTTAAGACTCAAGGGTTCACAATTATTTCGTCCCTTGACAAAGGTTGAGAAGCTTACTGGTTCCATTTCAGTTTCAAAGTGATAGTGAGTCTCTAAAATATTCCCATGTTTATCATCATCATCATTCACTTCCAATTATTATAAAATTTTCTAACTAGGTTATCATGGATATTAGGGTTTTGGTGCATCAACCATTTCGGCACCACTTTCTCCAGGGTTTTATAATATGGAAACCCAATTTTCTTCAAATAGTCCCAACAACTAATCTATCATAATTTAATCTTTTATTGACAAAGTAATTTGCAATAGACTTACTTTTTTCCAAGGATGCAAACTCATTGTCGTCGAATTTGGGAGCTTTCTTCGACCTTGAACCCATTAGAGCTTGTTGCTTTTGCTTGGGCCTCATAGATAATTGAGTTGATTCTTGTAATTTAGGGTTTGTTGGTGGAGAAATTTCACCGCATAAGGAGATTTGTAGGTGAACTAGGGTTTTTATGAATGAGGGAAGAGGAGAACACTATCGTGAGAGAGAGAGGAAAAATGAAAGTTTGAAGTGTAATTTTTTGATTTATTATTCGCATTATATCGAATAGTGCTAATGGGCCAGACCATTTGAGTGTTTGATTGAATCCTCATGTATCGATTCATTTCTCAAATTCGATATATCCTTTAAGACCTTATTCTGAATAAGCATTAGGGTCGACTCATTTCTTGAATGGGTTGATATATGCCTGTCAAAATACATTTTCTATGTCTGTTTGATTGTGTATCAACCCACATGGGAAGTGGGTCGATATGGAGTTTTTCAGAACTTGAAGATAAATCAATTCATTGCAAAAAATGTATCAACCTTAATGATCATACATGCACATATATATTCACAGAAATATGCATCCATAGGTACACAACATCAGATGGACCCAAAAATGAAATGAATTGATATGTAAACCCGTATATATCGATATATATACCTATATGGGTTGATATACAATGTGTCAGAAACAGGGTTTTTGATTTATTTACTCTATGTATCGATCCAACCTTATAATTAGATCGACCCAATCAGTGTCAGATTGTAAATATTGGTTTTGCAATATGTCAAGTGCTAAGCACTTGTTCTGATTTCATCCAAAAGCATATTTTACTCATATTATCACCTCATTTTTGCTCCATCATACATACTTCTCATCTTAGTTTACAAAACCTTTCTTTGTTCAAGGGTTTGATGAAAATATCCACTATTTGCTTCTTAGTTTCCGCATATTCCAATTTAATTTCACCCTTCATCACATAATCCCGAATGAAATGATATCTAAGTTCAATATGTTTAGTTCTAGAATGATGAATGTGATTCTTTGTTAAATTTATTGTAGTAGTATTGTCCACTTTAATATATGTACACTTTGGATTCATCCCATAATCCTCTGATTGATGCCTAATCCATAGTATTTATGCACAACACTGTCCAACTACTATATATTTGGTTTCGATGGTAGATGTATTGCTTCTTTGATGACCAAGCTACCAACATGTGTCCAAAGAATTGATAAGTTCCACTAGTGCTCTTTTAATCTATTCTACAACCAGCATAATTCGTGTCCGAATAACCATGCAACTCAAATGATGAATTCTTGTTATACTATAATCATAATTCGCATGTATCTTTGAGATATCTAAATATTTTTTTCACCGCTATCAAATAAGATTCTTTAGGATGGGATTCTTTAGGATTTGCTTGAAAACTAGCACATAGGCACACATTGAATAGGACGTCGGGTCTATAAACTATTAAATAAAGTAATAAACCTATCATATTTCTATATAGATTTTGGCATATTTACTTGTCATTTTCATCTTGATCAAGCTTAACATTTGTGCCCATAGGAGTTGCATAGGATTTGGTCTCATCAAATCCAAAGTTTTTCGATAACTCCTTTGTAAACTTAGATTGGTTTATGAAAATCCTTTTGTCATTTAGCTTAATTTGCAATTCTAGGAAATAGTTTAATTCTCCCATCATACTCATCTCAAATTCGGATTGCATGGACTTAACAAAATCCTCACATAATGATTCCTTAGTTGCACCAAAGACTATGTCATCTACATAAATTTGTACAATTAGAATTTCTTTTCCTTCCTTCTTAATAAATAAAGTAGTATTAGTCTTTCCTCTACAAAATCCATTCTTAATTAGGAATGTGCTAAGCCTCTCATACCAAACTCTTGAAGTTTGTTTTAAACCATACAAAATTTTGTTCAATTTGCATACAAGTTCTGAAAATTTTGGATCTTCAAATCCGGGATGTTGTTTTACATAAACCAACTTATTTATAATTCCATTTAGGAAGTCACTCTTTACATCCATTTGATATAACTTAAAATTCATACAACAAACAAAAGCCAAAAGTATCCTAATGGCTTCTAATCTAGCTACCGGTGCATAAGTCCCCTTATAATCTATTCCTTCTTCTTGACTATATCCTTGAGTTACTAGTCTTACTTTATTCCAAGTGATTGTGCCATGTTCATTCAATTTATTCGTAAATACCCATTTGGTGTCTATAACTGATTGATCCATAGGTCTGGGAATTAACTTCCATATGCTGTTTATTGTAAATTGGATTAACTCTTCTTGCATAACTAATATCAAATTTTCATCCTCAAGAGCTTCTTCAACATTTTTAGACTCTACTTGGGAGATAAATGTTACAAATTCACATTGATTTTATAACCCGAATCTAGTCCTAATTGCTTTACCTAAGTCTCCAATCACATTTTCAATATCTACACTCTTTCTTAAACTAAAGTATTTAGGTTCTCCTTTAATATGTGATTCATCTTCTTTCACTACTTTCTCATCCTTAGAATCATTTTCTTTCTTAGCTTCTTTTTGATTCTCTTCATATTCTAATTTTTGTGATGATTTGTCAAATAAATTTGCATCATCATCTTCTCTATCTATAACATCTTTCCTAGGTTTATTGTATTCATCAAATTCAACATGAATTGATTCTTCAACCATCATCGTTTTTTTGTTGTACACTCTATAAGCCTTACTAGTGGCTGAGTATCTTAGAAAAATTCTTTCATCACTATTTGCATCAAAATTTTCTAGGTTATCCTTACCCTTATTAAGGATAAAACATTTACATCCAAAGATATGAAAATAGTTAATCTTAGGTCTTTTGCCCTTGAACAACTCATATGGATTTTTCTTAAGAATTGGTTTAATAGAAATTCTATTTAATATGTAACAAGCTGTATTAGTGGTTTTGACCCAAAAATATTTTGGTAGACTATGTCACACAATATAATCCTAACTATCTCCTCAAGTGTTCTATTTTTCCTTTCTATAGCTCCATTTTGTTGTGGAGTCCTAGGTACTAAAAAGTTGTGCTCTATTCCATATTCTTCACAAAACTCCTGCTTGGTCCTATTTTTAATCTCTTTATTATGATCACTTTTAATTCTCAAGACATGACAATCTTTCTCATTTTATACTTTTTTATAAAATTTTATAAATAGACTACTAATGTCTTCCTTCTTTGCCAAAAACATTACCTAAGTAAATCTAGAATATTCATCTACAATTATAAAACCATAGTACTTTCCACCTAGACTTTGAATTCAAGTTAAACCAAGCAAGTCCATGTGAAGAAGCTCTAAGGGTCTTGAGGTAGACACTTTATTCTTAGACTTGAATGAAGTTCTAACATACTTGCTTTTCATGCAAACATCACACAACTTATCTTTTTCAAACTTGAGATTAGGTAGGGCTCTAACTAGATCCTTTTCTTTTAGCCTAGATATTTAGTTCACACTAGCTTGTTCTAATCTTTTATGCCACAACCAAGAATTATGCATATCTAGAGCCATCAAACAAGCTTCCTTATTTCCTATGTCATCTAAATATATCACATAAATGTTTCATTCCCCAGAGCCTTTAAATCTAATCCTATTGGATTACTTATCTATAACTAAGCATGCAATGGAATCAAATACAACAATATATCTCTTATCATATAATTGACTAATGCTAAACAAATTATACTTTAAACATTTGACAAGTAAAACATGTTCAATTTTAGTTGAGGAGTTACCTATGTTGCCAACACCAATGATCGTGTCCTTAGAGTTGTCTTCAAAGACAACCCTATCTCCTTGCTTCTTTTCCAATGAGCAAAAGTGTGTGGCCTCTTCCGTCATGTGCCGAGAACAACCACTATCTAGAAACCACTGGCTCTTGGAATTTTTGGATTGAAAGCATATCTACACAATAATTTTTTTTTATAGATGAGATGGACTTACATAATAATGAACGTTCACAATGTGGCCTTTGGTACCCATACCTTTTTGGGTCCGCCAATATTAGTGCTCAAAAGATTTTTTGATACCCAAAGTAATGTGCTTTATGTTTGTGATTATGTCTTCCTTTTATACTCAATTTTAGTTATACCATTATAAGATTTAGTCACATGCTTTTATAACTTTGATGTGTGAATTTGGGTTTTTTCTTCAATTTACAAGATTGAGCTACATGCCTAATTTTCATGCAAATATGATATCTATTTTTGGTCTTACTATTTTTGATGCTAGAAACAAAGAAACTATATAGTTTTTTTTTGTGTGTTTAATGGATCATAGCCAAGATCGGCTTTATCATAGACAGCCCGTTGTGCTCCTAGCAAAAGGTCTAATTTCTCTTACCCTTGAATAAATTTATGCAGTATAGAGTTAACTCTTTTGTTTTTCTCTTTTTCTTCCTCAAGTTCTTTTGACAATTTTTGACCATTCTGAGGAGCATTTGTATTTATCCTAGAGGTCTTATCTAATTGGTCATATAATATCTTGTTCTCACTTTTGAGAGTAATATTCTCATTTCTAAAGTCTTCATTTTCCTTTTGAATTTTATTGATCTTCTTTTCAAGATCACTAAAAGTTTTTCTAAGTTCAAGATTGCACTTTTTAGTCTTTTCTAAGTCTTCTAGTGCTTCAATTAGACCCTCAGCTAAATCACTATCGAAGTCGGAATTAGAAAAATATATCTCATTGCCTTTCTCATCCTCCAATGGCATGAAGCATATGTTAGCTAGCTCCTCCATAGCATCCTCCTCACACAAACTTGTTTCCGAATCACTCCAAACTGTCAATGCCTTCTTTTTTCTTTTCCTTCTTCTCATGTTTCTTTTCATACTTCCTTTTTTTCTTTAATTGAGGACACTCTGTCTTGATGTGTTCTAATTTTTTGCATTCAAAACGTCTTAATTATCTTCCTTCCTGTTTTTCTTAAAATCTTTCATTCCTCTATACTTCTTATTTATCTTAGTTTTCTCAATTTTAGTGAGAGCATTGAGATTTTTTCATCATCATTATCCTCACTCTCTATACCGCTTGAGATCTCATTTTCAACTTTCAATGCAATTATTCTTCCTTTAGCTTCCGTTGAGATTGATTGAGATTGAATATTCATTTTCATCTCGTAAGTAATGAGAGTTCCCACCAATTAATCCATAGAAAGTGTTTCCAAATTTTTTTATTCTTTGATGGTAGTAACTTTAAGTTCCCATACTTTTGGCATGCATTGGAGAATCTTGACCAACATATCTTCTTCAGGAACTCCTTTTCCAAGCAGCCTTAACTCAATGGTGATGGTGTTGAAACGGGATACCATTTCTCTCACTGTTTCACATTCTTTTATTTTGAATTCTTCGTATTATTGCTTGAGCATCCGAATTTTGCTTTTAATTACTTGGTCAGTCTCTTCATATGTTGCTTCTAACCTTTCCCAAATCTCTTTGGCTGTAATACATGAAAAGACCCTGCTGTATTCGGAGATGCTTAAGGCCAAATGAAGCAAGTTCATAGCTCTACAATTTGCTTGGAATGCCAACTGCTGCTTAGCACTCATATCCTTTAACTTTGCTGGGATTTTGACTCCATCCACAACAATCGTAGGAAATTCAATCCCTTCCTATATCATTCTCCAGACCATAAGATCTTGAGCAATTATGAAATTCTTCATTCTCTATTTTTAGTATGTATAATTACTTTCGTTGAAGAATGGTGCTCTATTTGTTAGGCAAACTTCAGCCAGAATGCCATCTGTGTTATTGTGAGAAAGACACAATAAATTTTTAGAGTGGTTTCACCAAATCCGGTGAACGTACCAAACTTTTCACTTGGATTTTCAACTCCACTAACTCAATATGGTTACACTTTCTTGATTTTTATAGGAAACTCAAGAAACCCAACCCAATCTTGTTTTCTCTCAGGCACAAGATCAAACCTGCATAAGTGTTCACTCAACACTTGATTTTTCCTAGCACAGACTCAAAATCAAGATACCTCTTGATCTGTTACAATTAGACTTACAAGAAATTTACAATGAAGTAGCAAAGTGAAGACTTGAAGACTTAAAATTTAAAGCATAGCAAGAGAGAAATTTTCAATCAGACGTTAAAACCAAAAATCCTTTGTTATCTCTCTTTTTAGCAATAGTTTACATATATCTTCAAAACTCTTACTTGATTGGTTGAGAATGGAGATGTTGGAGCTCATTAATTTTTTCATTAAATGCTTTAACTACCCACTTGCTTTTTGTAGATTTGAACATTGTGGCTTGATAGGTCGACCTCTCCTTTTGATTGGTTAATACACATATGAATTTTCTTCATAGTTTTGCTACTGAGGGTTGATACATAGTAGACTCAAGTTGATATAAAATTTATGCTTTGTTTTTCGAACATATACTGTTTATCCATAGGTTGCTATACAAAACATGTGAGTTGATATAATACATAGAGATGTATTGATATATTTTGACATTGGGTTGATACAGTGTATCGGCAACGTTATTTCTCTGAAGTTCAATCATTGTGTATTGATATATTTATGTGCTTGCGTAAATACAAGCAAACACTGATTCAGATATTTGATATTTAAGGCACTATAAGTTGATACCAAACTACATACAAGGTCGATTCATTTTTCTGAGAAATGAGAACTATACTTAAAAAATTTAAAATTCTAACCGTTATATTCATATTGACCTGCTTTGACTCATGTATCTCTATAACACACTTCATGGGTCGATATAGTGAATATATTGGATTGATACATTTAGGCTCTGTAGTACACTTTTATGAGTAAGTTCTTGTATATCGATATGTTCAACATCATGAATCACTATACATACTACTCTTGGTCGATATATTGAATCATTGAATTGATCTGCAGTAAACTTCTGAGAGCATGTTTTTGTATATCGATATATTCAATATCATGAATCGCTATACATACTACTCTTGGTCGATATATTGAATCATTGAATTGATCTGCAGTAAACTTCTGAGAGCATGTTTTTGTATATCGATATATTCAATATCATGAATCGCTATACATACTACTCTTGGTCGATATATTGAATTATGGGGTTGATATATTTTAACTCTATAGTAAACTTTTGAGAGCATGTTTTTGTATAGTGATAAATCAAATTATTGGGTTGATCTAGTTTAACTAGGAAACTTCTGAGAGTATGTTTTTGTATATCGATATATTGAATATCATGTATCGATATATGCAGTCTCTATGGCCAATCTTCTGAGAGTATGATTTTATATATCGATATATCCTATGCTATAAATCGATACATTATAACTCTAAAAACAAAAATTCTTTCTTAAAAAGAAAATCATTTTACATGACAGTCATCATTAGAACATCATCAAGGTTTTCACTCCTGATCATTATTAAAGCAAGAACTCTGAACATCATCAGAACCTATTTAACTCAACAATCTCTAAACATCATCAAGATTTTAAACCACCTTTAATCATCATTAAAGCAACTTTAAACATCATCCAAGTTTTAAACTTCCTTTTTAATTATCATCAAAACATATTTTACTTAACATTTCTGAAATCATTGAATTCCACAGCCAAGACATCACTAGCGAATCCTATTCATTCCAAGCGACAAACTTCGGATCCTCTTTTCCAGTTCCTGTTCCAAGCAAATCACTCAGTTTGGCTCTTCCTTTAAAAAACATACAAAACAGCTATAACCACTTCAAATAATTCCTTCCATTCAGTCGAAACGTTGCTGATATATTTTGCAAATCACCCGTTGAAATTACTGTAGAATTCTCAATTGAAGGCACATCCTAGACAAAACTAGTTTCAGTGGTTTCCAACATAATTGATCGGTTGAAAGGTCTTTTGCTAGAAAGAGAAATCTGGAGGAATTGGATGAACAAAGAGATTTAGAATTTTTTTTTTTTTTTTTTTTAGGGAACAAGCGATGGCAAATCTTAGCACAACAGTGAAGTTGCTTTTTTAGAGATCTCGAGGTTACGAGTTCAATGCGTGAAACAGTTTCTTTGCAAAAATATAAAGGGAAAACTACATACATATACGATCACTCTCCCCCTACTCTTGCACTAAGTCAGGAAGCACTTTGTGCACTAAGCGATTTTTTATTTTTATTTTTTTAAAGGAACGAGTCTAGGGCTATGATATCTTGTGAAAAGAAAATAATGAAAGTGATTTTTATTTTTACACACTTATTTTTTACATAGTTTCAGTTAAATATATATACAAGAGTTGCATGAAACGATAGCTGAGAAATGAAAAATCTAAATACTAAATATCTTTGACCTTCTCTAATTTTATACATATTTTATTCCTTAATTATATTATATAAATTAGGAAAAAATAAAATATACTAAATACATATCTTTAAACCATATCTCGACATGACTTAACTCATAATATTTGAAAATAGAATTATTATACAATCAACAACACAAACATCAAAATTATAAGAACATAATAAATCTAGAATTATAGAATATGGAGAGAAAAAGAACTCACACCGATCGACGTGAGAGAGGGAGAGGGATTTTGGGAAAAAGATAAAAGCAAGGATTTAGGAGGGGAAAGAGAAACAAAGAAGGAACTAAGAAAGTGAAAGGTAGAGAGGGGGTGTTAATCGTACAAATGAAAAGGGGAAATTTTTTCAAGGTTACATCTAGCTAATTACATAAGATAATTTATGTAATTATCCAAACTTTGGATTTCTCACAAAGAACACAATAAGACCTTATAGTTGGGTCCTCCCAACCTGAAAGAGGTTTGAGGGAGTCTCTAAAGAGAAAAGATGCCTTAATGTTGGAAATTGGGTGCAGGTCCGCCCATTAGGGTAGACCGACACAGAGGGAGTGGTTTTTTGGACACCACCCTTAACCTCCCATCTATCTCTCGACTCCCTTCTTTCCCTCACTAAGGAACTTCCCTTGTTTTGGATACATGAACAAAACAAAATGAAAAAGAGAGGCATTCACTAATAAACCCATTTTTTTTTAGAAAGATAAAGAAAAGAGAATTTCTCACATTCAAAAGAATGAGAGAAAAGGCTTGAAGAAAGATTGATAATCTATTCACCAAAGACATTTGGATTGTAGAGCAAAGAAGGTGATCTAAATTTTTGTCATACTCTTCTAGATCTAGAATACCCAATCATCGGAAGAGATAAGTGATTCTAACCCATCAAAGATTCTGGAATTTTTATGCAAGTGAAAATTGAATTTATTGGTATGTTTAAATCAACACTTAACATTCCAAGTAAGGGTTGACACACCATAACAACACAAAGAGCGACAAAAAGGACAAAACCATGACTCCATTTAAGACTCTCAACAAAAGGAAGATTTCAAACTTTGAAAACCTTCCAAAATGAGTAGAATGACGTCCCTAATTATCATATAAGCCCCTTATGTTAGAATTTTGAATTCAAGATTAAAGAATAAATTGAATTCAATACCAAAAATATAAGAGAATCCAATTAAATGAAAAAAAAAAATATAACTGAAGGGGAGTAAAAGTTGATCAAAATGGAAGATTTTTGAATTGGAAATGCATGTAATCGGAATCTTGTGGTCCATGCAAACCTTGACCACATTCACACATTTTTCTATTTTGGATTGATTTAAATTCTTTCATAATTTGTCTAGCATTAATTCCCGATGACAATTAAGTGGTTTGAATGTTGTGTGATAGTCCACAACTTTAAAAACCCCTTTTCGGAGCATAGGATCCCAAAATTCAAAATTCAAGACTCTCGGTTTAGAAGAGTTTCTATACTCTCAAAGATCATTTTAGTGCTTTTATAGTCGTCGAAAGTGAAGGGGGGGAAAAAGAGCATGGCTAGAGGTGAGCCAAAACCCTTTTTTTTTGTTTATGTTTTATTTTGACTCAATTTTTGCATTAGAAATGTGTATTAAGACCTCCATGCATTCAGACATTTAGTATCAGAGTCAATTTTACCTTTATCTGTGAATTTTTTGATGAATTTTCAAAATTTTCGCCCTCATTTTTTCCAAAATTGGTCCAAAATAATCATTTTTTTTTTTCAAAAAATGGAAACTGGAAACAGATTGGGAATGAACTTTCGCACAATTCGGTGTTTTCAAAACTCAATTTTGGTTACTTCTTGAGTTTCCGATGAGTCTCCGGTGTCAAAGACCCGTTGGGTCAAATCAAAACCCTCAAGGGTCTTTTTGGGCGAAGAAGACCCGAGTTGGGAACTATTTTTTCTTTAAAAAAACATTAATGGTCCACGATAATAAAGTCTTGTCCACGTGTGAACAGAGCAAGGGAAATGCTCATTAAGAGTTGTATCTTAAAATTTTGATAATTTCATAAATTTTCAAAGTTTTTAACTTGTTATAATCCAGTCCTTGTAACATTTTTAAAAGACCTGATAAATTTTAAAATGTTGCATATTGGTCTTTTAGACTTCAAAAAAATTGTATATAGAGAAAAGTATAAAATATGAAAAATACATTTTTTTTTTGTGCATAAAAACAAATACAAAATTTATTAAAATATTTTTAAATGCATGAAAAATATTTTAAAATAAAATTTTGTATATAAAGCCAAGTACAAAATTGACAAAATATGTAAAAGATAATTATTGTATTTAAAGTAAAATTTTATACATTTTATATGGTATAAGCATATTGTAAAATATTTTAGTAGTCAATATAATTTCTAATTAATTGAGATATAGTTATAGGAGCCATAATTATAATAAAAATTATATATTGGGATATAAATGATGCAATGCTGACTCTGCGGTACCGTACTTTTGTACTCCCATTCTTGAATTTAATGAAATATTCCTCAGTTTATTTATATAGGGAGAAAATTTTTATTTTATATTGATTTTCGATTTTGGGGTTTTTAATTCAAATTTTTAGTATATTCAAAAGTTTTCGTATTTCCGATTCGAACTGTGAAGCAAGTATAAAAATAAAATAAAATATATGTATATGTATATGAACATATTTTTCATTTATTAAATTAATTATTTACTCATGCATTTATTTATAAACCATTTTTATAAAAAAAAAATACATATATAATAATAATAATAATAATAATAATAATAATAATAATAATAATAATAATAATAATAACAATAATAATAAAAAAAAAAATGAAAAAAATCGAAATTAGGGCTGAGCCCTAATTTCCTTCCCACTTCCCCTCTCCTATCTCCCTCTCCCGCAACCTTTCCTCTTCCCGCGCCGCAGCCACCGTTCTCCCCTCTCCCTCCGCCTCTTCCACCGTGTTCCGCCGCCTCCGACACCATCAACCACCCACGACCATCGATCTTTCACTCCCACTCTCTTTTGGTTATCTCTCTAACACTCTGTCTCTCCTTCTCCTTCGCATTCTCTCTCTGCCTATCGCGAATCACTCTCAGCCTCTCGTCTCTTTCATCGTTGTGAGCGGCCGCCACCGCCACCGTTCGTCTTCCACCCCCTATTCCCTCTCTTTCCCTTCGATTCTCTCTATTCTTCTCACAGTCGTACTCTTCCTCTCTTTCCCGCGAGTCTCTTTCTCTCTTCGCTTCCTCCGCCACACAGCCACCACCACCACCACCACCCATCTTCCACTCTCTACCTCCCTCTCTGTCTCTCAGTCTCCCTTCTCTCTCTCTCTCCTTCCCCACGCACGATAAACCCTCAGCTCTCTATTTCTCCCTATCTCTCTCTCCTTGCGCATCGCAATCGGCCGCGCGATGGGCCCCCTGCCCCGGCGGCTCGCGAGACAGCCTACCCCGCGCGTGACCCCGCGCAAACGTCCCCTCGCGCGCGGCAGCGCCTCGCACGCTGACCGCAGCGCGCGACGCCCCGCGGCGCGACCGGGCAGGCCGCTTTCCTTGCTCGCTCGCTCAAGCAATCTACACTCTCCTTCGAGAGCCCACTGCAAGCAACAAGAAGCCTCAGAAACCCTAGGCCGCGACGGTTTCCTGCGATCCTTTCACTGCATAGGTAAAGGCCAATTTCTGATTTTATTACTAGAGTTAATACTCTTAAGTGATTTAGTCTAACTGCTAGAATCTGTTTTGAATTGGGAATACTACAGGTCTTGGATTGAACGAAGTGCATTCGGAAGTTAGGTCTGTGATTCGAGAAAACCCTAGGTGAGGGATTTCGAACCTATTCGATTTATTTGGACGAATTTAGGGTAAATTAGAGTAAGAGTGTATTGCATATGTTAGGATGATTGTTAGAAGAGAGTTGAAATGCGCGTTTGATGTTATATGTAATTAATAAGGTTAAATATAGAATGTTATACAAATTGGGTTGTTCTAGATAATAGAATTGTATTGACTTGATTTGAATAGCTTCTCTTAGAGTTTAACTTGACAAATATATGAAAACAGTTGGGATTTGAGATTTAAGTTTGAGGATTGGTACAATCTTTTTTTTTTTATTTTAAGTTGTCTTGCATATAGGAAATCAAAATACAATTTTTGTATTATGAAAATAGGATTCAATACCTTGGAAATGACATATGGGTTGAAGAAATCAGATGAGAATTGAAAAGTGTATGATTTTTCAAATATTTTTTCATCTTGTAGGAAATTTATTTATTTTAGATTGGTTTTCGATTTTGAACAGTTTTAGGTTTGAATTTAGATTGGTTTGGATTTCGTTATTTATTTATAAATGGAATAAAATTGATTATATTGGAGTACATTTATAAATTAAAGAGTTTGGGCTTTGTTCGAAATTAAGGAAAATAATAAACCCTGAAAATAGTCAAAAAATTGATGAAATTCGTGATTTGATTAGGTTGACTTTCTTAAAGACTCGAGGAGTCGAGTTTGGTTCGATTCGTGGTATTATTGGGGAGTGCACTACCCTCCTCCATACTGTGAGTGGGACTACGACATCTACTATTGATTGATAAATCTTGTTTTACCAATTTTTCAAATGACATGATTTCTATACGTGTGAAAATTGAACTTTTGGATTTTGATAAGTATTTATATATATTTTTGTGACCATTGTAATGTCCCAATTACTGATTTTATTGATATGCATCTATGAGTTTGATAACTGAATATTGTGCCACTTTTTTAATATATTGACGTGTTTTAATGCTTCCACTTACATTGGCACATGATTTGAATGGATTTATACGTACCTTTTGGGCTGTATGCCCGGCTGATATTATGATACGATGCATGGGGCTATATGCCCGGCTGATATGGTGTTGGAATGCATGGGGCCACGTGCCTGACTGATTTGATATTGTTCCGTAGCTACGAAGGACGTTTGGTAGCGGCACCCCTTGTGCCCAGATACTTTTTGGCCGGAGGTATCCGCCAGATTGTCGTGTGTATGGTTGTCCCAGATTGAATCGGGGGAGGACGTTATCTCTGTCTAGCACTGGGCGGGGGCATCATACACGGCCGACTATTTATATGTGTATTATTATTATTATTATTATTATTATTATTATTATTATTATTTATAGGCTAGTTGGAGTAGCCTGTGGCCAACATTAGGGTAGAGAGCTATTATTTGATAATTGTATTATGAAAACCCCCAATGCGCCCGTTCTTGGTCGAGGTAGACCATTGCCTGGGTTGTTTATTCAGCCGCTCTTCTCATGTGATTTGATACATAGATCGATGCATATGTTTTTTTGTGATGTGTGCTTTGAGATATGTTAAAACTGCATGTTGTTTTCGTATACCTGATATTGTATTACATGCTTTGACACTCCAAGTTCACACTTGATATTGATAGCATGATGTCATTCCCCTCACTTGCTGAGTATCCTCCCATAGATACTCACCCCTCTTCTTTCCCTCCCCAGACAGGATTATGGTGCTAAGGCGACGCATTTGGCTCTAAAGGGCTTGATAGCTTGTTGTGGATTTGGTATTTACGACGGTAAGGTTTAAGTTTAATTTAAAATACGAATTTCGCACTTTATTTTGACCCTGCGTGGACTGGATATTTAGGTCTGTAGTTGTCCATGTACATTTTTATGAGATGCTGTAATATTTATGGACATTGTTGTGAAACTCTCTTATTATACTTGCATTGAGGCATTTGTAAATATTTAAACTCTTTACTTGGGAAATTATTGTATATTATATAAAATTTAGGTCCGCTCGGTGTGGTTGCTACTCATGCTCTAGTTGGGCATGACAGTAGAGGTCTGTGGTTAGGACTGTTAGTGATTTACTTAGCCTGGCGTTGTTCTAGATGTCTGCTGTGGTTGATGGGTTTTGGAGAGGTCGGGATGACAATTTGTTTTATTTTCAGGATGATTTTGAATTATACAGGTTTAAACAGGTTGAATTGTACATGGGAGACCTTCGATTTATGGGGAGGTTCTGCTTGATTTTCTGTAGAAATACAGTCGACATCCAGGGCAACGGGCCACTGTTCACGATCCCAGTTCGGGGCGTGACAGTTCTCTTGGTATCAGATCTCTAAGTTGAGAGCTTTGTTTTATAGAATAGTTTTGAAAATATTCCCAAGTATGATTTAAAAGTTCTCAATGCATATGAGAGTTTCATTACAGTCATGAGATCCCAGTACATGGTTTTAGGCATATGAGTTATTATTTTAGAGGGTTAGATACGGTGCGTATCTAACCTAGCATATTAGTTCTATCAGTTCTTAAACTTATAAGTTTATTCATTTTAGGGGGTTAGTTACGATCTTAACATTTCTGCTTAACTAGTACCTTTTTCCTTGTAGTAGTATGACGACCAGGCAAGGTACCGGTCCGCTCCATCGAACCCTCTGGAGCACCAGAGGACATGTCTTCTTCGCACGCACCTCCTCCAGTACCTATTCCACCAGCTGCTACAGTCGCAGTGCCACCACCACCACTGGACGCCTATAGACAGGTGTTCGAGTGGTATAGTTCACATGGCATACAGATGCCACCTCCACCAGTATCGATGGCCGCGCCGATTCCTACGGCCGTGCCACCTCCAGTTGTACCAGCTCAGCCATCATTTGTTGATCCTTCCACTGTTTCAGGACCTAGTGACACTACCTCCTCCACCTTGAGACGTATTCACGAGCTCACCCAGTTGGTGAAGGAGGCGAGACAGTTAGGCTGCACGGATTTCGCGGGGACGGGTGATTCCACCGTAGCGAAGTACTGGATCAACCGCACCCGTAGAATTTTAACTGATCTGGGGTTGAGCGAGGACTACCAGTTACGGGTAGTAGAGAGACTCTTAGATGGTGACCCTCACTTGGTGGGAGGCGATTCGTGACGATGCTATCGGGCCTCTGCGATTGGAGGACTTCCTACGGGAGTTCGATCGCAGGTATTTCTCTGGGTTCCAGCAGGACCGCAAGAGGGCAAAGTTTTTGCACTTGCGGCAGGGAACCAGGACAGTGACAAAGTACGAGGCGGAGTTGAGGAGACTAGCTGCTTTTGTTCCAGACTTGGCGACGCCAAGGCAGCTACGGTTCAAGTTTGAGGACGGCCTCAACTTGAACATCAGGAGATATATGACGGTGATTCCTAGTCTCTCCTTTGCGGAGATCGTAGACTCAGCACTTAGGGCGGAGGAGATCGTTTGTGCTGAAGGCAGACAATGGGAAAATAGAGAGCAAAGGAAGAGATCTGAGGCTACTTCGAGCCAGGGCTTGAAGAGGGGTAGGACTTCAGGATATCAGGGAGGCCCTTCTCAGCTGAGACAGGCACATTCTGAGCAGGGATCACAATCCCAGGGGTTCAGAGCACCGGCCTCTAGTGCCACTACTCAGACTTCAGCTCAGTGGTACCCCTCTTGCCGCCGATGTGGTAGACACCACTCTCTTGGAGAATGTAGGGCGCCTGTTACATGCTTCCAGTATGGGAAGCCAGGGCACATCAGAAGTGCTTGTCCCGAGTTGGGATTGAGGGGTCAGACAGCTACGGACTACTCGAGTGTTCCACGAGGAGGACAGCAGGCAGCACCTGCGCACTCGAGTCACACCGCTCCACGGACAGCAATTGGGAGCAACACGGTGCCAGGATCATCCCGACAGCAGCAGAGAACGCAGGCCCGTGTGTACGCCATGACGCAGGAGGACGATCAGGCAGATCTTGACGTAGTTATTGGTACTCCTCCCACTGGTCCCCATGTTTAGAGAGCTTCCATGTACTTTCTTTTAGGTTCCATGTACTTCCTTTTGAGAACCATCACTAGTTAAAGCCTTAGAGGCTTAACTATGTAGTTAAAGCCTTAGAGGCTTAACTATGTTGGTTTGTACATACATTTTGATATATATATGTGTGTGTGAGTATATGTTTTCTTCCATGTTTATTAACAAATCCCTTTATTTTCTCACATTGGGAGTTATGAAAATATCGGGGGTCGGCGCCCGTGTCTTTATTGACATCGGGTCGAACTATTCTTATGCGAGAGCTTTAGTGGATCGCTTCACCAAAGAAGTGGAGTTTTGGAGATTTGAGAGACCGTGGTTAAGATTTGCAGGCGAGAGGCGAGCGTTACCTCGCTACGTTGTATTGGTGATGGAGGTCATGCAACAGATACACTGAAGGTGCACGACGTACCTAACTCATGATAGACACCACCGTGGAGGGATCAAGGATCGATGAGGTCCCAGTGGTGCAGAAGGTTACAGATGTATACACGCGGAGTCATATGGAACTCCAAGGCATTCTTGATAGATCTGTAGAAATGATGACATAGAGTTTCCAAGCCTGTGATAATGGACTAGTAGTATATCGACAGCGGGTTTGCATTTCCACCAACAGAGATCTTCGAAGCGATTTTTGAGGAAACTCATTCCTCCTTTTACGTTATGCATCCGGGCGGTACAAAAATGTACCTAACTATCCTAGATAGATATCAGTGGTTTGGTATAAGGAGAGAGTTCGTCACTTGATCCCTTGTTTGTCAGCAGATGATGGCCAAGTATCAGTGACCCATAGGTGCTTCGCAGCCTTTTCCCATTTGTTTCGGTAAGGCCTTCTTTTAGTTTCGAGGACGAAACTTATTTTTAGGGGGTTAGAAAATGTAACGCCGACTCTGCGGTGCCGTACTTTTGTACTCCCGTTCTTGAATTTAATGAAATATTTATTAGTTTATTTATATAGAGAAAAAATTTTTATTCTATACTGATTTTTGATTTTGGGGTTTTTAATTCAAATTTTTAGTATATTCAAAAGTTTTCGTATTTCCGATTCGAAATGTGAAGCAAGTATAAAAATAAAATAAAATATATGTATATGTATATAAACATATTTTTCATTTATTAAATTAATTATTTCCTCATGTATTTATTTATAAACCATTTTTATAAAAAAAATAAATATATAATAATAATAATAATAACAATAATAATAAAAAAATGAAAAAAATCGAAATTAGGGCTTAGCCCTAATTTCCTTCCCTCTTCCCCTCTCCTCTCTCCCTCTCCCGCAACCTTTCCTCTTCCCGCGCCGCAGCCACCGTTCTCCCCTCTCCTTCCGCCTCTTCCACCGTGTTCCGCCGCCTCCGACACCATCAACCACCCACGACCACCGATCTTTCACTCCCACTCTCTTTTGGTTCTCTCTTTAACACTTTGTCTCTCTTTCTCCTTCGCATTCTCTCTCTACCTCTCGCGAATCACTCTCGGCCTCTCGTCTCTTTCACCGCTGCGAGCGGCCGCCACCGCCACCATTCGTCTTCCACCCCCTATTCTCTCTCTTTCCCTTCGATTCTCTCTCTATTCATCTCACAGTCGTACTCTTCCTCTCTCTCCCGCGAGTCTCTCTCTCTCTTTGTTTCCTCCGCCACACAGCCACCACCACTACCACCCGTCTTCCACTCTCTACCTCCCTCTCTGTCTCTCAGTCTCCCTTCTCTCTCTCTCTCTTTCCCCATGCACGATAGACCCTCGGCTCTCTATTTCTCCCTATCTCTCTCTCCCTGCGCGCGCAACAGCGTGCGACTGCTCGCGCGACAGCCCCTGCCCCAGCGCTCGCGAGACAGCCCCTACGCGCGCGTGACCCCGCGCGAGACTATCCCCTGCGCGCGCGATAGCTCTGCACGCTCGACTGCAGCGCGCGACAACTCCCGCGTGCGCGGCTGCAGTGCTGCTTTCCTTGCTCGCTCGCTCGAGCAGTCTACACTCTCCTTCGAGAGCCCACTGCAAGCAACAAGAAGCCTCAAAAACCCTAGGCCGCGACAGTTTCCTGCGATCCTTTCACTGCATAGGTAAAGGCCAATTTCTGATTTTATTTCTAAAGTTAATACTCTTAAGTGGTTTAGTCTAACTGCTAGAATCTGTTTTGAATTGGGAATACTACAGGTCTTGGATTGAACGAAGTGCATTCGGAAGTTAGGTCTACGATTCGAGAAAACCCTAGGTGAGGGATTTCGAACCTATTCGATTTATTTGGACGAATTTAGGGTAAATTAGAGTAAGAGTGTATTGCATATATTAGGATGATTGTTAGAAGAGAGTTGAAATGCGCGTTTGATGTTATATGTAATTAATAAGGTTAAATATAGAATGTTATACAAATTGGGTTGTTCTAGATAATAGAATTGTATTGACTTGATTTGAATAGCTTCTCTTAGAGTTTAACTTGACAAATATATGAAAACAGTTGGGATTTGGGATTTAAGTTTAAGGATTGATACAATCTTTTTTTTATTTTAAGTTGTCTTGTATATAGGAAATCAAAATACAATTTTTGTATTATGAAAATAGAATTCAATACCTTGGAAATGACATATGGGTTGAAGAAATCGGATGAGAATTGAAAAGTGCATGATTTTTCAAATATTTTTTCATCTTGTAGGAAATTTATTTATTTTAGATTGGTTTTCGATTTTGAACGGCTTTAGATTTGAATTTAGATTGGTTTGGATTTCGTTATTTATTTATAAATGGAATGAAATTGATTATATTGGAGTACATTTATAAATTAAAAAGTTTAGGTTTTGTACGAAATTAAGGAAAATAATAAACCCTGAAAATAGTCAGAAAATTGATGAAATTCGTGATTTGATTAGGTTGACTTTCTTAGAGACTCAAGGAGTCGAGTTTGGTTCGATTCGTGGTATTATTGGGGAGTGCACTACCCTCCCCCATACTGTGAGTGGGACTACGACATCTACTATTGATTGATAAATCAAGTTTTATCGATTTTTCAAATGACATGATTTCTATACGTGTGAAAATTGAACTTTTGGATTTTGATAAGTATTTATATACATATTTTTGTGACCATTGGAGTGTCCCAATTATTGATTTTATTGATATGCATCCATGAGTTTGATAACTGAATATTGTGCCACCTTTTTGATATATTGACGTGTTTTAATGCTTCCACTTACATTGGCACAAGATTTGAATGGATTTATACGTACCTTTTGGGTTATATGCCCGACTGATATTATGATACGATGCATGGGGCTATATGCCCGGCTGATATGGTGTTGGGATGCATGGGGCCACGTGCTCGACTGATTTGATATTGTTCTGTAGCTACGAATGACGTTTGGTAGCGGCACCCCTTGTGCCCGAATACTCTTCGGCCGGAGGTATCTGCCAGATTGTCGTGTGTATGGTTGTCCCAGGTTGAACCCTCATCGGGGGAGGACGTTATCTCTGTCTAGCACTGGGCAGGGACATCATACACGGCCGACGATTTATATGTATATTATTATTATTATTATTATTATTATTATTATTATTATTATTATTTACAGGCTAGTTGGAGTAGCCTGTGGCCAACATTGGGGTAGAGAGCTATTATTTGATAATTGTATTGTGAAAACCCCCAATACGCCCGTTCTTGGTCGAGGTAGACCATTGCCGAGGTTGTTTATTCGGCCGCTCTTCTCATGTGATTTGATACATAGATGGATACATATGTTATTTTGTGATGTGTGCTTTGAGATATGTTAAAACTGCATGCTGTTTTCGTATACCTGATATTGTATTACATGCTTTGACACTCCAAGTTCACACTTGATATTGATAGCACGATATCCTTCCCCTCACTTGCTGAGTATCCTCCTATAGATACTCACCCCTCTTCTTTCCTTCCCCAGACAGGATTATGGTACTAGGGCGACGCATTTGGCTCTAAAGGGCTTGATAGCTTGTTGTGGATTTGGTATTTACGACGGTAAGGTTTAAGTTTAATTTAAAATACGAATTTCGCACTTTATTTCGACCCTGCGTGGTTTGGATATTTAGGTCCGTAGTTTTCCGTGTACATTTTTATGGGATGACTATAATATTTATGGACATTGTTGTGAAACTCTCCTATTATACTTGCATTGAGGCATTTGTAAACATTTAAACTCTTTACTTGGGAAATTATTGTATATTATATAAAATTTAGGTCCGCTCGGTGTAGCGGCTGCTCATGCTCTAGTTGAGCATGACAGTAGAGGTCTGTGGTTAGGACTGTTGGTGATTTACTTAGTCTGGCGTTGTTCTGGATGTCTGCTGTGGTTGATGGGTTTTGGAGAGGCCGAGATGGCCATTTGTTTTATTTTCAGGATGATTTTGAATTATACAGATTTAAACAGGTTGAATTGTATATAGGGGAGCTCCGATTTATGGGGAGGTTCTGCCCGATTTTCTGTAGAAATACTGTCGACATCCAAGGCAAAGGGCGACTGTTTATGATCCCGGTTCGGGGCATGACAAATGATCACATTAAGAAGGGATATTTGGCCATGATAGCTATTTTTGTGTAATAAATTTCGTTCCACAAAAATTTTTATTGCATAAAAATAATAAAATTAGCAATATGACTACAAGATAGCTATTTTCATATGTTAATCTGTCTGATATTAAATCCCATTTTCTATGAATACTATAAGTACGGTTGATTTAATAGATGTCTAGGAAAGTTCTATCAAAAAAACAGGGAGAAATCTAAGATTGGCTGATTCTTAAGCGGTTATATGTGATCCGCCACCTACTTGGAAACCTGCCTGGTGCATTAGTGAGCTCTGTCAAAACCTACTTGGTGCATTAACCCATATGAATTACGGAATGAGTTAATCTTGAAAATATTATATGTGAATGACATATAGCGTATGCAATGAATCAATGTATATTCCTTAAGGTTAGTGGAAACAAATTTTGTTTCCTTGTCCGATATGTGAATGGTATATTATTTGTTACCAATGATAAAAAGATATTGTACAAGGTAAAACAATTCTTATATAAGAACTTTGAAATGAAAGATTTAGATGATATATCTTATGTCATTGGTCTAAAGATATATCGAGATAGATCCCATAAAGTTTTGAGAGTATTTCAAGAAACCTATATAAAAAAAGTTCTTAAGAGATACAGAATGGAGAATTGTTCACTAAATTTAGTTCCAATTGTCAAAGGAGATAAGTTCAGTGTAGAGCAATACCCAAAATAGATCTGAAAAGGGAAAGATGGTTAGCATCTCATATGCTTCCGTGTTTGGAAGTTCTATGTATGCACAGATCTGTACAAGATCTGATACAGCACATGCAGTGGATATGTTAGGGAGATATCAAAATAACCCTGATTTAGAATACTGGAAGGCTACAAAGAAGGTGTTTAGATATCTACAAGGCGTTAAGAATTACATGCTTACATTAAAAAAAAATTGATAATTTGGAAGTGATCAGATACTCAGATTTGGACTTTGCCGATTGCGTTGACTCTCAGAAATCAACATCGGGTTACATCTTTATGATGGTCGGGGAGCTGTGTCACAGAGAAGTGCTAAGCAGATATTGACTGCGATCTCCACAATAGAAGCTGAGTTTGTAATGTGTTTTGAGGTTATATCACAAGCAGTGTGGTTAAAAAGTTTCATATCTGAGTTTAGGATTTTGACATCTGTACCTAAACCATTATATGTATATTATGACAATTCAACTGTTGTATATTTGACTAAGAATAATAAGAGTGATAGTCGAAATAAATACATTGACATAAAGTACTTAACCATTAAGGAGTGTGTATTGGAAAACAAGGTTATAATCCAATATATTAACACTGATTGTATGTTGACCGATTTCTTGACTAAAGGTAAGCCTCCAAGTAAATTCAGAAATCATATTGTAAATATGGGTTTAAAACTCTATACGAATGAAACTCTTATTTGAATTTTTCTTAATAAGATTATGCGCATATTTAATTTTGAGATAAATTCATATGAATGGATTCTGAATAAACATAAGATTTATTTACAAAGTAAATATCACCATAAACTTAGGATATATAATATATTATGGAAGATAATACTCAATTCTAAGGGACCCTATCATTGTAACTTGTGTGTTTTATTTTCATAAAGTTATAACTTAGGAATATTTTCAAATTATTTGCTGGACTAAATGGGAAAATGTAAGAATTTTGAATTCAAAATTAAAGAAAAATTAAATTTAATGCCAAAAATCATAAGGGAATCTAATTAAATGGAAAAAAATAACTACAGGGGAGTAAATGTGGATCAAAATGGAAGATTTTTAAATTGGGAATGCATGTAATTGGAATATATTATTGAAGATTTTTCCGTTTTAGATTGATTAAATTCTTCCCTAATATATCTAGCATTAATTTTCCATGACAATTAAGTGGTTTGAATGTTGCTTAATGGTTCACAGTTATAAAAATGCCTTCCCAGAGCAAAGCATCCTTAAATCCAAAATTCAAGACTCTTCGCTATCTATTAAGTGAATTTGAAGATTTAGAAGAGTTTCTGCACGTCCAAGAATTAGTTTGATGCTTTTATAGTTGCTGGAGGTGAAGAAAAAGAATATGGTCAGATGCAACTCAAAATCTCTTTTTTGCTTCTGCTTTATTTTGATTCATTTTTAACATGTATTAAAAACGTCACGCATTTTAACACCTTAACCCGGACAACACGAGGTTATGAAAATTTTGAGATGTTACCTCGGTACATCAAAACTAGAAATTGGGATGCCTATAAAAATGGTGAACTGGAGGCATGATGACACCTACTTGTGGTGAATACAAGAACCCAATTAAAAAGAATCCAGAAACTTTAGAAATCATATGGCACCCAAATTGCCAAGTTGAGGAGGAGAAACATAAAGCTAAAAATTGCAACTTCTAGGCTGACTGATGGTGACTCTTGTTAAAATAGGAATTTGAGTGACCTTACAAAGTGACTAACCAAGGTTTTACCTAAAACAATGTTTGACTTATAGAAAATGCAAATTGGTATTTGCAAACATGTAAGCGATAACATTAAGAATGATGCAAACAGTGACATCCATGATGTAAGCAATCACATAACATGCTTGAATAAGAAGATACCGCACATTTGGATGATATGGACACCATAAGCTTGAATGCTTTTGACACCAGACACTTGGACAGGTTCCTTGTTTTAGGCAATAGATGTGATCTCCTAAATCTAGGAATATCTAATATTTGAGTCCTAAAGATTGCTTTATAACTCTATAAATACCTTTTTTTTTTTATTATTACAATAGGAATCGAACCTTAGATCTTGAGGTCAGGAGAGGATGGGTGTTGCCAGTGGAGGGACCACAAATACCTATATCGCGAATGAGAAAAAAACACAGTTTTTATCTTCTTCTCCATCTTGTGATTGCATTCTCCTTGCTTTCTCACCTTTTTATGCTTTGAATATCCAACATTTTGTCATGAGAAACTAAAATGAGTAATAAAGACCAAAATCCTGACAGTCAGTTGATCCTAGTTGCTTGAAATAATTTTGAGAAAGGGTTGATTAAGACGTGGAATTGTTAACTTTGTATTAGTGATTTTGGAAGATCAGACATGGCAGCTGTGCCGCTGAGCCGTTACTGTCTTGACAACATTTTTACAGCTACCAGAGAAAATTGTTTTTATAAAATAATTCAACTTTTAGATAGAACTCTGAAAGTAAAGAAGAATAAGTAGAAATAAGTTTGCTTGCATGAAAACAAAAGAATCCATCCAAATAAAGTAGCAATGAGAGAAGTTTTTGATCCACCAGGTGACGTAATTGGAAGCGGATTTCAGTCACTTAATCTTGATCGGGGATTCGAACCGCCATGGGAACGTAAAAATCAACATTAGAAGACGTCCCCCATAAAAGACCCGACAACGGGTCAATCCGAATTAGTTGGGACAAAACCTCGGATATCGGGTGATAGCCAAGCCAGGGAACAAAAAAAAAAAAAAAAAAAAAAAAAAAAAAAAAAAAAGAAGTTTTGATCCATTTCCATACAAATAACACATTTTAAAAACTCACCAGGGAGCATGTTTGATACACTTTAGAAAACTGCATGCGGTTTTTGCAGCAACCAAGTTTGGTGCACTATTTTAAATGTTTTAAATCTTTTGTTCCCCTCTTCGATAGCGCTAAGGAAGGTTATGCATGTGCAATTGACTTGTCATACATTATACAAAGTTTGTAAATGGAATAAAGGATAGACAGTTCCCATACTGAGAATCGCTTGAAACATTAACTTTCTGGCGAAGACCTATTATGTATATGCGGGGAAATTTAGATTAGTATGAACTGACTTAATGAATATGTTGAGAAAGCACGGTGGTAATTGCACTCTGTTCAACATTTACAATGTTGGCTGATAACTATTACAATGTTGCTCCAGTCCTTAGTATTATTCTGTCATTTCATGTACTCAAACATCAACAGCTAAAAATAAGACATGCCCTCAACGATACCAAACCATCAAAATCAATTGTCATCTTTTCTTAGTTCATGTTTGGGGGAAGATCAGGAACTCTTCGGAGGATCATAACATGTTAGAAAGTCCAGTGGTTTGATTTGGTCAATCATTCTAGTTGACAATATTCTCTACAAGCCATAACTCCAAATTTTAAGAAACGACGAGAATAGGTATTGCATATACAAAGATATTTACAAATAATACTGAAGACTAATTCAACTAGAATGACCAAATCTGATCTTGCCCCAAACATGAAGGTCGTAACGAACTAAAAACTTTCTAAATAAAAAAGCAAGAGACAAAGCCATTAGCATTTAGCATGCTTGTTTGATATGTTATCGGAACCAAGCCCATGGATATCAACATTTCAAGACAGAATGTTATACAATGCACCTAATAAATACCATTGATCTTTTTCTTGAAGATGAATTTATATACAATGAAGTTCTTGAAGATGAATTTATATACAATGAAGCAGATGGGACAGAGTAGACATTAAGCTAACTAGATGCAGAGATCTTCTCCTGGATAAAATACTTGCAAGTATGTTGGTATACCTCTAAACAGTTGATCTCTTGCCAGTGAAATTTCCTGACTCCAACATACCCAAAAAATGCACAAAGATCATTAATTTTTGCAAGAGCAAAGTTCTATCAACAATGTCCTGCACCAGTACAAGAATAGTGAGGCTTGAACCCGAATGAATCAATGCAAACTTATCTACAAGTACTTATTTGGAGAGAAACAAGAAAAATAAACTACCATCAAAGCAATTCTTAAAACAGGTTGGATTTTTCTTCAGCACAAGCTGGATTGATGAATAATTGAGGCTGCCTAATTATCTTTGTAGTAGAAGTGCAATGTCATGATTATATTTCACTGACACCCAGAAGAAATTTTTATTATTAAAAAAGAAAAACTCTACTTTAAAAATGCAAAAATCCCATCTGGGATCTCAACAAGGATTTACGCAAAAGCCTAAGAGAACTACAGAGCAAGAAATGCCCAAACCTGGAACCATGAAAGCAGATAGCGTTCACTTGGTTTCATATTCAAGAACATGATCAAGCAAGACAAAACCGACCTATGTTCATGCAGGTGAAAGTTGCTGCAAGTCATTTCGCAATACCTACACTCCATATCCATGCTTTTAAATTTGAAAAATTAACAGCTTCTGTAGTCTCCTTTCAGTATTTGTTTAAAGTATCCAAGTTTAAAGCATCGTAAAAGCAATAGCTGGCAGCATGCTGCACATCAACTAGAAGGCAGAAACAAGAAACATTTTCAACCATTTGATCTTGCTTACAGTAAAGCTTGGTTTTGGCTTATAGATCATATTGACAGCATGCATATACTTGCACAAAAGCGCTCAGATGCCATTTACAAGAATATCCAAATTATCCAAATTTTCACCAAAATAAACAAAATCAGAGAAATCAAATGAACTAATCATCATATATATTCTTCTAGCTACAACAAACTACAAAATGAATTCATCTCCAACTACAAAAGAGATATGAAACTAAAAATAAAATTTAAAAAAAAAAAAATCAGAAGAGAAACTCATGTATCTGCCACAAAGAGCATACCTCACAAATCCAAAATAATTGCAGTACAAACCCAGTGAAGAGCTCCCCAAGACAGTTGATCTAGGGCTTGAATAATTTGTTTTAGTTGAAGTGGTACGGACAAGAGGTGCCAAAACACAATGAAGAGGGAAAATTAGAGATTAGAAAGCAAAAAGAAAAGAATAGAGAAGAGACTGGCATTCTCTCAGCTTTTTCGACTAGCCCCTTCTTCCATAGGCTTTAGAGAGAAAATTCAAACTTGCAATTAAAGAATCTATCTGCAGCTTTGGAAAGGCAAAGAGAGATGCTGTAAGACTTGTAGTCTTTGTTCACTAGAGTCTACGGTTTGATCTATCTGTTTGGTTGGATTCTAATTGAGGGAAAGAGAGAGAGAGAGAGAGAGAGAGAGAGAGAGGGAGAGGGGGAGAGAGAGAGAGGGAGAGAGTTGATTACAACTGCTTCAATGGAATTTTAGGGTTTTAAATTCATCTAGGAGAGAAGGGGGGAGAGAGAGAGAGAGAGTTGAAACAAGGGATCTAATGAAAGAATTGGGATTGGGAAATTAAAATCCTGTTAATTTTTAAAGGACCCAAAATATTTTCCTTTTCTCCCACTTTTACTCCCTCTAGGATGACATTTATCCTCACTTTGAAGGTAATGCTACTCTCATGAAAAATTAGATGAGGAAAAGTTTCTTTAACAAACACTATTAAAAGGGAGGTGAAATTCTAATGGGATGACATTTTACCCCCTTTCCCGTGCTACTACGCGTCCTAAAGGATGAACTCTGAATAGGAGGGAATTAATGAAGGCAAATGTGGACATGAGACACCAAATAACAAAAGCTCCAGGTACTAGCCAAGCAAAGTGAACTAAAAATAAGAAATGGTCAAATTAAAGAAATAAAATATCTTGCTAATTCTAATTTTAAACTGGTGAGGAAGATTTCCAAATATCCTGAGAAGGATGCAAATCTAAGATAAGAGAAACATAATAGCCAAAGTACATGCATGTTACCACTGAGGAGCTCATGAGTTTGCCAAGAGTTACAAGATAAAATTTTAGTGACATAACGCGGACAGCTTTAGATTCCCCCAAGTTACAAGTGATGATGATGGTAATAATGAGGATGATGATCAGCAAATTAGTTAAAGTAACATTTTGCTTTTCAACAAAATCTGCAGATGCCATTATTCTCTCCTTTTAAAAGATAAATAATAACTCATTCAAGAGAGTACTAATTTACAGGGTCATCATTGACAAAACAAAACAACAGAGAACCTAGAAAAAGACAAACATGCACTCCAATAGCAAAAGAACGAATAAAACTTTGAAATGGGGAAAAACAAACTGCCAAAATTAGATAATTCCATCCATAAAAAATGTCAACAAGAATTCAGAAGAGATATAAAAGAGGATGATATCATCCATGTCACATGATCACAGACTATCAGCTGCAGTACATGAAAGTTTTTTGGTAAAAGAAGGCTCAAAAGTTGCCATTTGTATTTTTAGCAATTATGTTGAAAAAGGAAAAAATCGATAGTATCAACAAAAAGGTTTGGATTCTCGAAGTATCAAACCTTCATGCTCAAGTAAGCAAGCAATATATTATATGAGCCAATAGAGTTGACAGACACTAAATCCAGCAGAGGAATACTTGGTTTTCTAGATTAAAGCAGAGACTGACTGGAGCTCCAATGGCCAGGGCCTATGGTTTAGTGGACATTCAATAGAGTTTCTTGCGTCTATGTTGATCATGTTATTTTTGCAAAGATAATAGGATTATGGAGCATCTGAAGCAATTCTGATTGTATCAACAACGGAACTTAAACACAAGCAATCATCTAGAACCATGACCCACCCTCAGACATTGTGATCACCATGCACATTAAATTTCCTTATCTAACTCTGATAATCCCATGATGTTCAAATAGAACATGTGATTGAATAACAACTTCTTCTGGTGATTCCTTGAAGAAGCAAATAATATATGCACCTTAAGACTAGATGTAATGGGACAAACATGGATACCCAATCTATTTTATTGCATAAAAAATATAAATAAATAAAGGACCTACAACTAAAATAGAAAATCACAACCTGAAAATAAAAAGTTACTTATTGGCCATAATCAAGAACTAGTCTTCCTTTATCGTCAAAGTCATTTCCTCTTAAAAACCGTACTCTTTCTTCTTCGAAACCATGCCTCTTCACAAATGAAAATACTTGAGGGCTTAAAATCTATGAAACATGAATACAGGTACATGGCATGGAGTACAACATAACATAGATACAGCAACAAGTTGAAATTAAATATTATAGAACATTACATGACAGAAACACGAACTAAAAAAAAAATGTATATCTTTAAAAGATAGGGTCATGTAAATAAAAATAAAAAGAACTGAAATGCTCAAATAAATTAAAACTACATTATGGAATGTGTTTGACTTACTATCATCTCTAAATACCTTATTATCCCTTTATTTTATGTGGTGGAAACTGAAATGGGAGTTACGTACTACTCAAAATTAACTTTTTCAATTTCTAATGGCACAAATTTACGAATTATTATGTCCTGTCTATTCACTACTTTTAAATGAAGGAGAAATGTCCTAGCAGTGTCTGGTTGAAAATAAAATGTTAAAACAGTGAAGGGGCTAAAATGTGCCCAAACAAGTCTTTTACAAGCATCATGCCATGTCAACAAACACAAACCCAACTCATTTTTAGAAGTCATGATGCATAAGAGTTCATAATTCATTCTAAGATGCAATTGCAAGAATAAAAGATTTTAATACCTAAGCCAGTCAAAGTGCCATACAAGAAGAGAAACTCAACATTAAGACTAAGAAAGAATTCACACACAAACATACACAAACACATTTAAGTAACCAAAGTGATAATGTCAATAAAGAACAACATGCGAAGTCTTTCCTCTTATAGAAACCAATAATGTAGAATCGGCAAGACTCATACACAAATGATAGTAAAATGTATTTTTGAGTGTAAATGTTGTCAATATGACATTTCTTTGCAGGAAAAAGGTAAATTATGGTAAGACCAAGGTTGCAATGCCCAGTAATAATATGAAAAAACCACATCAAGGAAAAGGTAAATTGCAATAAGCATAAGGAATCAGACTAATCATAAAAAATGCAGGATTGTTATCAAATCATGTTAAATATATGCATGAATATATGGCAAGCAACATTTTTTACATGGTAATGCCATTGCCGGAATGTTATTTTCATAACATGGGTATGATATACTTCCTAGTCCAACTATGCCAGCAAATGATTGTGGACTGAATTTCTAGAAATGACAAGGCAAAATTACCGAAAATGACCTTTATTGCAAGCAAGTAACATGAGAATTCGTATACATACGTTTTCATTGTGTGAGCTCACCAAACCAACGTATGGCCAAGTTTTCTCAACCGCAACCATCACAAGAAGCACATGACTCTTTGTCATCCCGTTTATGTACAGTACATAAATCCCGTATCCCTCTACCTTAACCAATATCAGCTATCAACAATTATATGATACAAAATGTAATCACAGTAAGCTGCATCAAAACTACGAACAAGTGACCAGACCATCTTGGGGAAGCAGGTATCCTTCCCGATCTAGGGTTTCCATAACTGCCCTATAAAACTTAATCCAAGATGAAGTGTACTCCTCCACAGGCCCCCACAAGAAAGTAGGATTGGGACTTGCAGAACAGGCAGCCACCAAGTCTAACACTGTAGCTGCAGGTCTAAGTGGTTGTGGGAAATTGAAAGCCAAATTATCAACCTTATGCTCATAAATTTTCCCATTTCTATCGAATTTATAGCGAGAAGTCCCTTGGAACTGCCCTGTGGCCTCCCAAGGGACCCTTGGAACACCTCTCAAGTTCCATCTAATCAATATAACATTTTCTGATGGCTGCCAAACCCTAAGAACCTCTAATGATATCTCGCGGAACAAAATTTTACCATGAAATCTCAACGCCCAGAAGATCAATTTATAGTTTTCAATACCAGTGAACGTGTTCAGTGGGTCTATAAATGTTATATCATCCCTGCAACAATTAAAAAGAAAACCCTAATTTTTTTTTTCAGAAATTGAACACTAGCCCAGAAAATTAAAGAGTGAATTAGGGGATAAAATGAAGCAAAGACAAAAGGGGAACCTATAAATATCGTAGTTGAGGTCTTTGTTGAAAAGTAAAGGAAGGTCTTCTCTAAGCGTCCGTACAGCCAGACCCAAATTGACAAAGAAGTCGTTCTTCTGGTGGTTATCCTGCGGACTCGGGAGGATGTTAGCCTGCGCCACAGAGGCTGGAGTTGAAGGGCTTTCAAGTTGTTTTGTGGACGGAGAAATAGTGAGAGAGGTGGAGGTGGTGTTGGGGTTGGGCTTCGTGGATTGAAGGAGCTTCGTATTGGGTTCTTTTGATTTGGACTGAATGAGAAGAAGCGAAGGAGAGAGACTAGGGAGAAGAAATGCCATCTTCATTTACTGGGTTTTGCAGCTTCTCATGAGTAATGAATATGGACACACAAAGAGAGAAAGAGAGAGAGAGATTTTGTGATTTTGAGTGGTTTTAAGCATGTCGATTGCTCTTGTTTTTGTTTTGAATGGAGACTCATTTTAGTTGTTCTTTTCCTTCCACCTCCCTGCACATTGCACCTGCATCATCTGCAAGTTTTATTTTTGGAGTTTTTTTTACCTAAATAATATTTTTTTATTCAAAATTATTTAAATAATATATATATATATTTTTCTCAACTCTAATGATATCGCATCACGGTAACAAATTGCGACATCTGTACTGTACGCTTCACTGCGGGATTTTATAAAAATAATATTTTTTTATTTAAAATTAAATAAATAATTTTTTTTTCTTTTCTAAACTAATAATGTCGCGATCTCAGATCGCGACATCTACTGTATATTTAAATTTTAAAAAAAATAAAAAACTACTTTTTTAAAAAAAAATTGATGTCACGATTGAAAATCACTACACAAGTATCGCGATCAAATCCCTGATCGCGACATCCATACTACCGGTGAAATTCTGTCTTTTTGACTACTTTTTTCCTTCTCATTTAATGTGGTAGATGGTATTCAATGAGCGTAGAATACTTTTGACCACTTAATGGAGTAAGTGACATTTACTTCACTGGAGCAACTGGACTGTTGTTGGGACAAGAAACATTCATTTCACTGGAATAACTGGATTGTTTTTGAGACAATGTCAAAATTTTATCTTTTTGTTATGGTGTTGTGATCTCGCAAGTGAGAAAGCGATTCGAACTAGACGAGATAATGGATGTCGTGTCGACATTGGTGTCGTGGTATCCAGCCGCGACATCAAGTTTTTCTTTTTTTTTAAAAATAGTTTTTTATTTTTTTAACTCGATAATATACAATAAATATCACGGACTGAGATCGCGATTTCACTAGTTAAAAAAAAAATAACTCTATTTATTTAATTTTAAATAAAAAACACATTATTTCTATAAAAAAAAAACACCCATTACATAGCTCAGCCGAGCCGATTATTGATGGTGCGCTGGGACATTGTTGGGCTTGGGCACATTTTTTGGAGTTTTAGACAATCAATTCAAACCATAAAAATATTTTTAATTCAAAACAACTTCAACCAAATTTAACAAATTCAATTAATTTAATTAACCCTACTTCAATCTATTAATTCTATGAAATAACTTCAACCAAACTTGAAAATATTAATTCTCTATACCACAAAATAAATATAATCCAAAGACAAAATAGGCAACCAAAACACTATAAAATAGTTTCAACCATTGACACTACCAAATAATCATACTCCACACTACAAAATAATTTCAATCTAAAATAAATATGACCAATTAAAATACAAAAACACAAATAACCATGATCAATCAATACACCACACCAATAACTAACAAAATACTAAAATACTAACAATCAAACAATTTCAACCATGATCATAACCAAAAAACCATCAATCATGGCCTATCAACATACCAAAATACCAAAACATCAATAACCAACAAAACACTAAAATATCAATACAAGCAAATAACCCTATTCCAAACAATAGATATCAGCTTCAAAATCGTTAATATCAAATCAACATACACCAAAACAATTTATATACATCGAAATGAAATAAAGAAAAAAATTACAAAAATTATAATTAACAAATAATTATGAATAAAAATTGAAATTATAATTTGCAAAATTTAAATATAGTTTGTCTAATACAAAGTCTCGCAAGAAGGTCGTCTAGCATTTCATTGCAGCTGATATCTGATGGGAACATAAGTCGGCCTATTCTCATCACTCTTGGAAAATTCAACTACAACCATCCCAATATCCTCTGAATATCGACGACGACGCTGTCGGTAAACATTAAGTCGTACAGGTTCACTCGATGCAACATCATCAATATCGTTAGTTGCAGAAGTAAATGCCGAAGAAGGAGTAGGAGTCGGATACAAAGAACAGATGGAGGCGTAAGGAACCAGAGAATTTGAGAACAAGAAAATCATAAAAAATATAGCGAAAAGATGGAGGCGGAAGGAACATATTCGAAGAAGGCAGAAAAAAATTAGAAAAGAAGAACCCTAGTATCTTTCATAGGAAAAAGAAAAAAAGAAAAAAAAACTAATGAATATCTTACTTGATCGATACTTTGAAACAAAATGGTTGCGAAATTAAAGCCAAATAATCTCGATCGACGCTCATAACACTTACGGTTCCATTGCTTAAATGAGAGAATGAACTTTTTTTTTCCTCTTCTGGGTTCTGTCGGTATAAAGAGAATGAGAGGTAGGCAAAAGGAGAAAATGAGAACAGAGTTAGGGTTTTCTAACTCTAACTCGATGATTGTGCAACTAATGTCGTGCTCTCATAGCGCAACTGAGCGCAACATCAATTTGTTTTTAATTGACACTATAAACAGTAAATATTATGTTTTGTAATTGCGGCATCGTTAGATTTAGAACAAAAAAATTACACTATTTAAACAATTTTGAATAAAAAACATTATTATGGTAAGAAACCTTTCTTTTTAAATATTTATTTGAATTGACTAAAATATATTTATAATTCAATAAAAATTAACAAAGATATATTAATATTAATTGGCACATAAAATTTTATTTATTTAATCCATAATTTGTTGTTTCTCTCTAATATTATTAAAAAATAATATTAAATGAACCAATTTATAATATAAATTGATTTTATTGATTTGATGTTAATTTTATAAATTTATCAAAATATATCTATATGAATTGTAATACATGTATCAAATTTATTTAATTTAAAATTTATTTAATCTATATAATATCACTCGAGTTATAAAGCATAATAACTTTATTTATATCATAAATTATATAATTTATACAACAAATTACTATTCTATCGAAATGCTAGCAATTTAAAATCCATCTACAAGATATATATTTCATGTACGCTTTTTTAAAAATAAAAATAGATATTCTTTGAAATATTTAACCAGATATTTTATGTCAAGAGCAAAGTGAAAAATCTTGAATTTAGTGATTCAGTTTATTTAGAAACAAAATTTATTTCTTAGAACAAAATAAAAGTAAATTTTTGGGGCAGAAAAATGAAAATTATATTAAAATCTCCGGAATGTTTGGTTGAAAGGTATAAAAATCAAAAATTGAAATGATACTATATTTGAATTAATAGACTAGAAATGAAAGTTTAGGAATGAAACTCCCAAAATATATGTCTTGTGAAAGCTAAATAAAATGACGAGTTTTAACCAAAATCCATGTTTGAAACTTAAGAAAAATAACTGATACCTTTTGCCTTTCTATTCAATAGACGAGGATGAATATGAGTTAAATATATTGTTGGAGAGGTTGATGTAGGTTTGGTGTGATGGAGGTTTTAGAGAGACAGAGAGAAGGAGGAAAGAGATAGAGATGGAGAGAGTGAGTGAAGAGAGAGGGAACTACGACAATTTGAAGCGATGGAAGGTTGAAGATGATAGATGAAAACTTGAATGGATGCAATAAAAAAGCAAAGAAAATAATTTTTTTGAATTAATAATATTATTTTTAATAATAAAATTATCTTGAATGCAATGAACAGCTAATAAAAGATATTTTAAATTATAAAAACATTTTTTATCAAGAGTAGAATTGAAAATTATATATTTTTTATTTCGAAAAATATACAAACCAAATATCAATATTAACAATCATATTTATTTTAAAATTTTAACTAAACAGTTGATATCGAAATCAATTTATTCATTCTATTCATAAGATCTTTGATTCCGAAACCAAACATCACCTCAATATTTCATCGGTTCAAAAACTTGTGAATTATGATTTGAGATACAATTATTCTTTCTAAATAAATTTATAATAAAAAATTCAATATTTTATCAATATTTTATTCTTGGACTAATTGAAATTAATTATGGTTCATTAATTTTTTTTGGTAATTTTTAATATAATAGAAATCAAGATTTCTTAAAAAGGAAACAAATTTTCTTGTTATTTCAACTAAGCTATGCTTTTATAGCTCTTTAACACCGCAAATGATATATATTTCAAATTTACATAATGAACTCTTGATTAATGCTCGCTTTTTTCTTTTTAAATCCAATAATACACATGTTTTCTTTTTTAAAAAAAATTATATATTACACTCGGCCGAAAGAGTTTAGTAGTAGATGGCGCCAATATATATACATATCGTGGATAATTTTTATTTTACTATATACAATAAATGAGTTTATTAATGCATATCTACTAAATAATAGTTGCAAGTTTTTATTGATATCAAACAAAGAAAAAAAATTTATATTTTTGTAAATAAAAAACAATTGTTATGCTTTGTTTCTTACAAGGAATTTGACATTGGCAGTCTAAGGCTCCACATTTAGGATAAGGAACATACAATTGAGGGGCAAAGTGGGACGAAGGCATTGACAATTGGGCAAGACCAAAAAAATGAAAAAGGAGACCAATAAGGATATTCTTTTGGGAATTTTGCAAGAGACCAAATCTAAGAGCCACATTCTTCAAAGGATCCTTCTTTTGAAGTTTGAACTCTTTCCTTCCTTCCCCTTTCAATACATTTGATAGAAATTAAACTACAAAACAAAATATGCAAATTAATTTTTTTCCTTAAAAAAAAGGTGGTCAAAATGTGATATTAAAAATATGTGCTAACATGTTAAGATTATATAGGAAAAGGGTAAGTCAACTTTAATTAGTATGGTGTCATTAAGTTAAATTAGCCATGTGATAATTTATTATTATTATTTTGGAATAAAATATGAAATTGGAACAAAACTAATGTAATTAAAATTTTTATCTTTATCTTACCCCAAAAAATCATCATATTTATATGGTTTTGAAAGCTCTTAAACTGTATGATAAAGTACATCTTTTTATGACATAACTTTGTCTTTTGAATTTGTACGATGCACTCTCTCAAAATTAAGTTGGTAGCAATCAAAATTTTCGTCCTCACAAATCAAATATGTAATGGTAGAATTACTATTGCCATTGGGTATTCAAAATCACATCCACTCCGCTCTTTGAAGACATTCTGTAAATCTTTTCGAAATCTAAATTTTGTGATTGGGGCAACAGTTTTTTCGATCACATCAATTATAATTTAGATATAATTTTTTTTTTTAAATTTTTTATGACTTCTTAATAAACTCGTTGAATTAGAAAATAATTTTATGATGGTGCAACAAATATAGATTTATAATTAAAAGTTAATTATTTTTAATAAAATAGATTTAAACAATTATTATATATTAGATAATTTTTATGTCTTGAAAAGTCATGCTTAACTTCAATTAAATTAAGCTCAACCTTTTCAAAGTTTCATTTTATTTATTTATTTATTTTGAATTGACCCTTCGCGCAAATTATCGGTTTTAACATAAGGATATTGGTTTAATAGGTTAATACTGTAACAACTATCTAATAGTTAGTAGTTTTGATAGTTTTGTAGTTTTAGTAGTTAAGAAATTAGGAATTTAGTAGTTGATTGGTTAAGTGGTTAAAGAAATTAGTTAGTACTTAGGGAGTGATTAAAAAAGACAATATAAATAAATAATATAAGAAATGAATTTGACATGGAAAATAGTTGAATTGATTTCGAGTTGCTCTCTCCCTCTTTCTATCTCTCTAGTCTCTCTCTCTCTCTCTCTAATTTCCTTCTCTATCTCTTTCTCTCTCCCTTTCTATCGTTTTCTCTCTAGTCATTCTCTCTCTATCTCTCTTTATCTCTCTATCACTTTTTCTCTCTATATTTTACCACATTCTATAGTTGAATTGTTACAAATTGGTATCAAAATTTACGTTTCTTAGTAAATCTTTGACATCAAAGAATGAATACAAGAATTGATCATGGAAATCCAAGAAAGTTATCTTTGGTTGGTATGAAGCTGGGATAAATTTGATCAAAAATTGGAAACTCTTATGGAAATTTTTGATAATAGATTCAACACTATCATGAAAATATTGGATAAAGACAATCACGAAGATCATGAAAGAATGTAGTATGATAGATCTTCATTTCTGGCTTCTTTTTCAATTAGTCCCCCTCTAGATGAAGGTCCACCAACGACACAAATAAAGAATCCACAAAAAGGGACTCCATAGTCAGCACCATATCCACCAGAATCAGTTGCTAGGGCACCAAATACACAGTAGAAACATCCATCGGATACTATTGTCCACAATTACGATCGTCTAATATACCTGATATTGCTGTTCCAGTTGCTTCACCACCAAGACTAAGAAAAATGCTATCAAATTCTCCATTCGTCCACCAAATCAAGCATGGAGAGTCACCGAATGTTTTAGGAGCTCCCGGTGCCTCTCCTCTTTTAGCTCCTCCTCCACTTATTCACGGGAAAAGTAGTGGAATACTAGTTGTTGTACTTGCAAGTGGAACACCTAGCCCATTGGCTCCAATAAACCATTCTACCATGGAAGGTTCATTTTTTGTTGTAGCTCCTCCAGTGCACAAAGCCAGGAAAGCAATTGGTAATGCATCTCTACCTTCTTTGTTAGCTTTTAAAAATCCTCTACGAAAGACTAATTCAACAAAACTCTCTCTCAAGCGTTCTCATCTCCAATTTCCTCTCACTAATTTCCCTGCAACTCAATTTATGTCTATTGTTCATCTCTATCACCTTATTTTTCAACACGAATGCAAGTTTTGGTTCAAAATTTGTGGATGCAAGGTCTCAATTCTTAATTTTTCATCTTTAGAGAACAAAGATGTCTTCAAGCGGGAGAAAATTGCAACAACTATCTAATAGTTAGTTGTTTTGATAGTTTTTAGTAGTAAAGAAGTTAAGAAATTAGTAGTTAAGTGGTTAAATAGTTAGAGAAATTAGTTAGTATTTAATGAGTAGTTAAGGAAGACAATATAAATAAATGGTGTACGAAATAAATTTGATATGAAAAGTAGTTGAATTGATTTCTAGTTGCTCTCTCCTCTCTCTCTAGTCTCCCTCTCTCTCTCTCTCTAATTTCCTTCTCTATCTCTTTTTCTCTCCCTTTCTAACGTTTTCTCTCTAGTCATTCTCTCTCTATATTTTACCACTATCTATAGTTTACCACTATCTATAGTTGATTGTTACAAATACATCTTAACGGATTGAAATGAATAATTCAATGGTTAGAATCGAACCGGTTTAGAATTGAAATGAATAGTTCAATTTTTAAGTTGAACCGGCTGATGCTGTCCGATTCTTCCTATATTCCAAAACGCTACCTTGTGCTTGTGATGTATAAGGAGGCCTAGGTTTGGTATTGCATCTTCCGGTAGATGGAATCATGATGGATGATTATATGGTATTGGCTCCTGGGCTAAGCCAGTAGCGCTCGCAAAGGGTGGCTAGACCATGGTCTACTCTTGCCTGTTGGATATTATTTTGCCTAATGGACTTCTTGGGCTGAAGCTGTTTGGGATTTCTCCTGGTAATCCCGAAGCTCTTGAGCCAATTTCTTGTATATCCTGTAACAACAGTGCGTCTCGAGAAGACACACAATGATTCCCAACCAGAAAATGCTGAGACAGTTGCCAAATAATTTTGAAAATAGAGAAGAATGAAAGTCATCGAATTGCCCCTTCCTCTGTTATATTTTTTCAAATCAAAATTCACTCTCAAGTTGTTCTCAACATCCTGTAAGCGGCGCCTGTCAAAGCCCCCTTATAAAACAAGCTGTACCTCCCCTGTATCTAACAAAACCAGAAACATTGATAAATTCACGATATTTTGCAACACCAAGATAACCAAATATGGAAGAAACGGTCAAATCCAAGAAGCTGAATCCATCTTTCACCGCATGCCCTTCAGAAACACCATTTCCTACACAGCGATGCTCACTGCGTTTGCAGACAATGGTTACATTAAGAAGGCTAGGAAGGTGTTTGACGAAATGCCCCATAGAAGTACTGCAACGTGGAATGCCATGATTACAGCATACGTTCGTAATGGCTGTGATATAGAGGCAGCTTCCGAGTTGTTCACACAGATGCCCGAGAAGAATTCGATCTCTTACGCCTCCATGATCACGGGTTTTGTTCGGGCTGGAATGATGGATGACGCTGAGAAGCTTTTTAGTGTAATGCCTGTGTTTTGGCGGGAACCTATTTGTTCAAATACATTGATTAATGGGTATTTGAAGATGGACATGTTGGAGGAAGCTGCAAAAATTTTTGATGGTATGGCAGAGAGAGACCTGGTTTCATGGAGTTCTATGGTTGATGGATACTGCAAGAAGGGAAGCACTGATAAGGCAAGGGAGTTGTTTGAGAAGATGCCGCAGAGAAATGTGATTACTTGGACTGCTATGATTGATGGGTATATGAAGACAGGGTGCTTTGAAGATGGCTTCCTGTTATTTGTGGCAATGAGGCAGGAAGTAGTGCTAGAAGTTAATTCTACAACACTTTCTGTGCTATTTGAAGCCTGTGGTAGTCATAATAGATACTGGGAAGGGTATCAGATTCACGGTTTAGTTTTATGTATGGGACTTGAGTGCGATGTGTTCTTAGGTAATTCTATTTTAATGATGTACTGTAAATTTGGTCGTATAGATGCGGCAAATAAAGTGTTTCAAATGATGAGCAAGAAGGATATTGTTTCCTGGAATTCCTTGATTGCGGGCTATGTTCAAAATGGTGAAGTTGAGGAAGCTTATGAATTTTTTGAGAAGATGATGGTAAAAGATGTCATTTCGTGGACTACAATGATTAGTGGGTTTTCTAGCAAAGGGATCATGGACAAGTCTGTGGAGTTGTTCAACATGATGCCCAGTAAAGATGATGTTGCTTGGACTGCAATCATATCAGGGTTTGTAAATAATGATGAATATGAGGATGCTATACACTGGTACATTCAGATGGTCCAGCAGGGAGTAAAGCCTAATTCTGTTACTTTAAGTAGTGTACTAAGTGCCTCAGCTGGTATGGCAGCACTAATTCAGGGATTGCAGTTCCATGCTCATGCTGTTAAGATGCATATGGACTATGATTTGCACATCCAAAATTCACTAGTTTCAATGTATGCTAAATGCGGAAACTTAAGTGATGCCTGTCAGATCTTTGCAAATATCCAAGCACCTAATGTCGTGTCTTATAACTCAATGATTACGGGTTTTGCTCAACATGGGGATGGGGGTAAAGTGCTTCAGTTATTTAAGAAAATGCAGAATGAAGGGTTGGAAATTAACCATGTTACTTTTCTTGGTGTACTTTCAGCCTGCGCCCACCTTGGACTATTAGAAGAAGGACGGAATTATTTTCATTCAATGAAAGCTTTGTATCAGATTGAACCAGGGCCTGATCACTATGCTTGTATGGTTGATCTCCTTAGCCGAGCTGGATTGCTTGATGAAGCAATTGAACTAGTTAATCTAATGCCAGTGGAGCCCCTTTCTGGTGTGTGGGGAGCACTTTTGGGTGCAAGTATGATGCATTCAAACCTTGATCTTGCAAAACTTGCAGCTTTACAACTATTTAAGTTGGAGCCCTTTAATGCAACGCCTTATGTGGTCTTGTCTAACATGTACTCTTCTGTTTGTAAAAAGAAGGATGAGGCACAAATAAGAGGATTGAAAAAAATTAAAGGGGTGAAAAAAAGTCCTGGATGCAGTTGGATTATAGATAAAGGTGTGCTTCATATGTTCTGCGCCAGCGATCAATCTCATGCAATGTATGAACAGATACGAGCGACATTGTGTATACTTGCCCTAGATTTGAGACATTGGGATTGTTATCATATATGAATTCTTGTTCTGGAAGTATCATCACATCTTTAGAGGTCATTTCTCCAGACTAGGCGCTTTTTTCCATTGTACATGCAAACAAAAAGCGAAAAAAAGGGACTTAAACCACATCTAAAATATTCAATATGGCCAGAATGCTCCCCAAGGAATATAGTTTTCATGATGCAGAGCATGTTTTCCTTTAAGAGCAATAGCTCTATGAATTGAATTTTTGGAAGAAGTTCAGCCTTTGGAAAGCATTTTCAAGTGCAACATTTAAAGATATCAGGACTTCTTACACTTCTCAACATTCAGAGTTTTGAGGCTATTACAAGTTTCCGCCTCCTGTGGAGCTGGAGTATGACCCTGATCTTGTCTCTAACTTTTATTATACAGCAAAACACATGTGATCAGTACTGATTTTTTTAAATGCCTTCTTTGCAGCTAAAATTTGCTTGGAAACTTAGTGTGCGGCGCCTGCTGCTTGAATAAATTACACTATCCAACCGAATTGATTGAAAGGTCCATTTTCCTTCCTTGCTGCTCTCTCTCTCTTCTCATATTCGGGTATTACAGCACTCAATATTTCTTTTTCCTGTATTGGATAATTATATCTGTGAGATATCCATTGAGGTATATCATCATCTGCCCTAAAGTTCCTTTCCCTTTGGATACGTTTCTTGTATTTGAGGAGGCATTTACATAGTCGGATTGTAAATTAGAAGAGAAGCAAGAGGTGTGTTCCAGGAGCTAGTCATTGGCTCTATCTTTTGGATCAAGTTTGAAATAGGATCGATGAACTTTGTATCCAACTCGGATGGCATCTTCTAGAAAACTAAAACAGCACACATATTAATCTATTGAGAACTCCCCTATACTCAATCTTCATAGGAACATAAAGTTAATTAGTGGGAACCAGGTTTGTGATAAATTGGGCTTCAGTAAATTGTATGCTGTTGATGGCAATTTCTTATAATTCATTCTTTGGTGTAGCAAACATAATTGGCGTTAGTAGTCATGATAAAAGTTATTTCAAATTTTAGCTATAAATCTTACATATCATAACAGTGAGCAATTGAACAAGTACACAATTAACAGGAAACAATGTCATTAGCGTCTATTTTCTGCTACTATTTATGTGGCATGGAGTGATTCAAGTTGATCGCTGATGGCCGGTTGAGAGGGAATTTTGGTATTGGTGGTGCCAAGCTAATGGCCTGGAGAGATTGGATCAAGGCACTCGGTTGGGAGCCCATTCCGTTTTCTTTTGAGTACATGTAGGAGTTGGTGACCTAGGTCTAATCCCGCAATACAAGTAGAATAGGGAGTTTCTTAAGAGTGTGAGAGTGATGCCTTTGCAACACAAGTAGAACAGGCTCCTTGAGAGGGAATTTTGGTATTGGTGGTGCAGAGCTAATGGCCGGGTGAGACTGGATCAAGGCATTTGGTTGGGAGCCTATTCCGTTTTCTTGTGCATGTAGTGGTTGTCATAGCTTAGTGATGACAATCCCTTCTCTAATTCCGTGATCTGGAGTTCAAATCTTGTGGTAACAAAAAAAAAAAAAAAGCATGTAGTGGTTGGTGACCCAAGTCTAAACCTGCAATACAAGTAGAACAGGGAGTCTTAGAGTGTGAGAGTGATGCCTCTGCAGTTTGAGTTGACCCAACTGAACTCCATTTGAGAGCCATACTTTTTATGGTTTCATCAAAATCCACCCCAAAATATATGGGGTAAAATCGGGTTGGGTATGGGTTTAGAGTTCAATCCATATAAAAAATTTGAATATCACAGTTTTTTCAATACAATACAAATACATTCCTTTGAAGTTTTCTTTCAGTAGAAGGTAATTTAGATTGTTTTCCTCTAAGACAATTCAATTTTGATTTTTTCTGTCTCTACAATTAATCATACAAGTTTTCTCTCTAAAAATAAATTTCTGTATTATTTTCTCACTAAAACTAAACATAAAACTAAACATAATGTTTAAACAGCTTAATCTTCTTTCTCTAAAAACAATAATTTAAAATTCATCTCTTTAATTACCTTAGTTTTTTGGTTTTCTGTCTAAAAAAACAAATTTAATTTTTTTAGAACTGATGTGTGAGGCTGGCGTTAAGCTGAGGTGAGGGAGAGAACTATCAAGGACTTGCTTTCTGCTGGCCAGACGTTAACGGTGGAGAACATCCGTTTACTTTCTGCTGGCCAGTCTCCCTTCTTTCTTTTAATTACTGAGGATCATTGTTATGGATATGCATTCATTCTTCAACATTCCCTGCTCTTCCCATCCCTGTTCTTATTTTCTAATTTTTTTTTCCTGCTTACCTCAGGTTCTTTAATTTACTGGATCACGTGCAACTAAGATCCATAGTTCTCATTAAGCACAAACTTCTAGCGCTTAGCCTTATCCAGGCTTTTAATATTCTGTGTAACCATTCTGATTTGGTTAATACAACCCATCGGAATCAAGCATCACAGAGAGCAAGATAAAGCAGCGGAACCAAAGAGCCAACTGAAAAACAAGCATGAGTTATTAGCCTAGTATCAGATCAGCCTCAGCAATAAAGGAAAATGGCACCCATGCGACTGGGGAAAAGAGGACTGAACATAAATCATGACTCCAAATGCTTGAATTAACAACTAAGCTTCCAATTTGTTTTTCTGCCTAGCAAAGCATTAGTTAAAGTATATAAAAGTCCAAGCAGTGGCACTACATGAACAAAAAGGTAGTCAGCAAAGTTTCTCAAGAGGCCTTGCACCACATAAGCAGATTAAGCACTTCCTTCCTAGCCGTTTATTAATCATACTTTGGTTTTGTGCTCTGGCCTATGAGTGAACTCAAAATCAATATGCACAAAAGCTCGCTCCACTTCGGGAAGCTGCTCGAGCTTCTCTTGTAAAGTCTCACCAATATTATGTGCCTGGTTCAAAAGCATGTCCTCTGGAAGCACAATGTCCACCTCAACAAAGTAACATGAACCAAAAGTATATGCTCTTACAGTGTCAATGTGCTTGATCTCTTCATGGTGATTCCATATGAGGTATGTGAGTTTTGCAAGGTACTCTGGTGGGGCAGTTCTTCCAATCAGGGACCAGACATTCTCAATAACAGTTTTCGACCATGTACAGATTGTATACAAAGCAATCTGCATTTGAAACCCAAGAATCACGATTAAAGAAATGGAAACAAAAAATTAAGAAAAGGAAAAAGTAACTTGTATTTTCATTCATTCTTTCATGGTCATTTATTTTTTCTGGGTTTGTCAGATTGTGTGACAAAAATGCTATCATATTTCACCAGTTTAACATGTCCTATAACATCAACATCTTCACTTCATTATGAAAGTATACAAATTACCATGACATGACGGAAAAAACTTCAATTTGGCTGAGTTAGTTGTATCAAAAAGAGCTAGAATATGAGTCATAAGTCTTTAAACTTACTATTATAGCTCCAGTTGGATCTATCCACCAGTGAAACTGGATGGCCAGAACTGCAGTTGCTAGACCAACTGAGTTTGTAATGACATCAAAGAAATGATCTTGAGCATAGGTTCTGACAATTTCATTTTTGAATCTCCGACAATAAACCATAAGCAGGAACTTCACTGCCGTGACAGAAACCATTATACCAATCATCCACTTTTCCTTCACAGGATCTGTGTCTGGGCGAGACTGTATGCAAAGCAGTTAGAACCAAAACAGCACTCTCAAGCATTGAATTTGACAATAATATTACAAACAAGAAGTTCAAACATTCATTTTACACATACTGTTTTACATAATAATTAGCTTAGCTAAGTGTTTCTTTCTATTTCTCTACTCATGCTGGCCTTCATGAAGTAAAAACAACTCTAGTTATGCAACCATTTGATGCTTCAAGGAAAAATCTTTTGAAATAATTTGGCATGTGCCCTCCCAGAGCATAAACCAGCTGAACCAATCTTAGTAAAAGAAGGCATGCATAAATAATAATTAGCTTGGCTAGTTGTTCAATACTTAACTTGCTCTGTTGTTACTAGACTTTGGCCATAAACTGTATTTATGCCAATTAACCCTTAAAAAACATAAATAAACTGAAAATAATAGCAAAAATTATTTTGGAAGCTATTGCTCAAACCCTTTAGAGGATTAAAAGGTAGTGCTGCTCTTTTTGAATATCGTTTCACCCTTTGTATATTCATTGCATCACAAGGATGATGACACTTGAATGGGGATATTTTCATCACCGAAATTGCTACGTAGATTTAGGACACCAAAAGGTGTTGCTTCGACTCAAATGCACGGTAAGAAGATTCAGCTAGTTCTCATAAAGCTGCATAAAATTCCAAACTTATTTTGTATAAGATCACTTGAGATAATAGTTCCCTTTATTATAATATACCAATGATCAAGTTTGCTAGAATCTAGATCTAGCTAGCATTAGTACTATGTTGTTTTAAGTTTACAGCAATGCTGAACCCCGACAGTGTTCAACTCTTCTTCCTCCGGGTAACGGAGGTCCTTGACACTATCTAGCATGATTTTGGAATAGGAAACTTACACCCGAAGAAAATTCTGACCTTGACTCAATTAAAGAATTGATTTGATCATAGTATGCAGTCCAACTTAGACACTTGCCCTAAAAGCATTGTGCTGCATAAAGACTGGTCACTTTGACTCAGTGATATAAACTCTTGCCCCAAGACCACTCTTCAGTTCGAGCAGTCCCCCCTTCCCGAAATGCACTTTGACCTCCTAAAACCAAAAAGGAAAAAGCATCAGAACATACCTTTGTCACAAGCTGTCTTCCCGACTCAAATATTACTTGCAATCCGAGAGTTGCCATTACCGATGCAAACACAATGATACCCTGCACAAGCAAACCCAACTAGTTGAAATCAGTTTTTAAAAGGGATTAATACATGTGCAAATTGTTAGTAATCTAGTCCACGTCCATCGACTCTAGCAGCCTCTCTCTGAAAGAAAATAAAAGATATATTTCTTTCCTTTACAAAGTCAATTCTGGAGGTGCATTAGCATGAATAAGCAGATATTTCTATCAATAATAAATTGTCTCTGGTATATCTTTCTCATAGCTTGATTCACTTGAAGTAGTGTGCTTGTGCCACTTATCAGTTATTTTTACAAATTGATGATATATGAATTGCCCCTTAAATCCTCAAGACAAGAATTCAAATTCAAAATGCATTGCATCCTGGAGAATGGAACAAACAAAATCCTTAGATCGCTTGAGGTTGTAGGACTTACCACAGGTTGCATTCGCTTCTTTCCGATGGGATAGTGATACTGGTTTGGGTTTTTCATAGCATAGGAAGTAAACCATAAAATAAACCCTGACAAGAGATCCAACAAGGAATCCAAAGTAGATGCAATTACTGCCATAGACCTGCTCTCAACTGAAGCATAAACTTTCGCCACAAAAAGCACAATGTTAGCCACATTGGACATATGAATAGCTAGCCTCTCGCTCCTTGCAAGCTGCTTTACTTCATCCTAGAAATAGAAATTGCCATAAATTTGTCTGTTAAAAGAAATTGTCTCTAAAGAGTTACGAAAATTACTCTCTAGGAATCATGGTATGGAATACGAAACAAATGCCACCATGGAAGAGACAGTAGAAATATAGTTGTCAATTGTTGAGGTCAAAAAGAAATGTTGAAAAATAATGTCAAATATTTCATATTTTCCACTTCAAATGATGAATCTATCAGGTACAAGTCATGCAATTTTTTTTTATAAAATTTTTATTTTATAAATCGAGCTATGGTCAAATAAATGAAAAATCCAACATATAAGCAGCAAACTGTTAAAACTAGGAGATGTTAACAAACAAGAACCTTAAAAAGGTACAATATAAATTAAAGGGCGGTAAAGAACAGACCTCTGTGATGATTCCTGGCAAACAGCCCGACTCTGTCATGGTCTGCATCTCATTGTACCCTTCAAGAAGCCTTTCCTGTTTCTTGTAATATTCAGCAATTTTGCCTTGTTTCCCTATGATAGGTATTAGTATTAGCAAACATCACATGAGTTGTATATAAATAAAGACAAAGCAACTCAAGAAGTCAGGCCAACATTGTGTCAAACAAGCATGGAGTAGAGTATCATAACAACAAACACAATTTGGAGAGAAAAAAAGGAAAAAGAAAAAGAAAAATACATACAAAGCAAAGCATAAAACAGGAAAATAATTCATTTTGCGGTGCGGGAACCAACAACAAACTCCAACATATCTATTGGCTCTTTTAAAAGATTTTTCCTCTTCTCTTGGACAGTCACCATGCTAGGGATTTTCTTTCCTTTTTTTTTGAGGGGGGGTTGGAATATATAATAGCTGCAACAACCGCATCAGGAGGCCAAGAGCATTCTCGAGGATTGTAACAGAAGAATTTGGAGGTTTTCCCTCTAAGAGCTTCTCATCATATCTTTCACCACCTTAACATCGAAGTTTTTGTCAAAACAGAAGCCTGTTGCTGGCTGTTTATACTTAAATATTAACCTCAGAGAATGCCTTAAGTTTAAACTTGAAGAGAGTATTCCATACTGACAGGAAGGGGATTAAATTTATCAAAAGTAAATAAAAGATTCCAGGTAGAATAATATCTGAAATCTTTATCACCGGAAAACATGAGAAATTACAAGTTAGTTCATTAAAGCCTTCTATTCATTTGATTCTAGATCCTCAACATCCATGTTGAAGAGAGCTACTGGAAAAACCAGAGAGATATCTAACCCTAAGAATTCATGAAATAAACACATTTGTCACTAAAGCTGTACTGGCACAAGGCATATGTCTACCCAAGGTAGTAACATTTTCAAACCACAAAATCTAACACAACCTGAGTTAGTCATGACTAATGGGAATGCATCCTACCATGAACCTGCTTTTGTCCTCACGAACAAGAAAAAGCTTTTCAGAGAAGCAAATTGGGCGAGAACAAGAAGAAAGAAAGCTTGGCAAAAGCATGGAATTATAAGGGGAAAAAGATTCTTTTTTTTTTTTTTGCTAATTTAAACCAAAATAAAAATCTAGTAAAGGATTGCCAACTTAATGTTTTGGGCGATAACAGTCTATTTAGCCCCGATCTCCTCACAGAATGAGCTCAGGACCTTGTTGTTGCCAACTTAATGTTTAATGCCACACGCATTGCCGTATGGAACATAAACGTTTATACTAGTTTATTATTCATCCCCTCATCAAGAAGCGCCTTCGTGCATTTTGCATGGGGTTACTACCTCAAGACTTGAATTTCATAAAAAAAAAAAAAAAAAAAAAAAAAAAAAAAGAAAGAAGAAAGAAAGACAGAAAGAAAGAAAAAAGAAAAAAGAAAAGAGCATGGCCACTCAATCAATGCACGCAGCAACAGGATTTAGTAATATTCCATCTTTAACTTTTTTCTTTCCCCTTTCAAGGACACTTTTAGCGACCATCCAAAGTTTCAAATTTTTGATACAAAGCATATTGAACTAAGCAAGGATGAAAAATTTACATAACAAAAAAAGGACGAAAAATATTAGAACTGATCTCATAAAACAGATGATAAATTCCAAATCAGAGATAAAACTGAAAAGGACTATGTTCACTTGACCCCACCCGCCTCCACCAAAAAAAAAAGGACAAAAGAAAAGGCAATTGACATTGACATTGAAAAAGGGAAATAAATGAGATGCACCATTTTCTCCTTTTGGAAATAAATTAAGGTTACGGAAACGTAACCCTTCTTCCTTAAGGAAAGTAGATATACTGACATGGACGTTTCCTGGAAAAGACACATGAGAGAACATCCCTCGAAGTTTCCTACACTTTTTTTTTTTTGGGGGGGGGGGGGGGTTATTCCCAAATAATAAACTGAAAACCTCCCAAATTAAAAACTGCATCAAAATTGAGAGGGCTTGTTTACTATAACCCCATATTAAAAACTACAAGTATTTTTTTTTTTTTAAATGTTTTCAGACTTCAAACCGTGAAGTCAAGATTAACAACTCTGCTGTTCGCCAAAATTCACCCTCAAATTAAAATTAAATAGTTCTCAGTTTAATACATATAAAATGCTAATGGGTCCATCACCGTATCATCAATCGAGCAAGTAACACGATGATTTGTAAAATCATCGACAGCAATTGAATCCCTAAGACTTGCAAGTTCAAAAAAAAAAGAAAAGAGAAAACACATCACAACACAGATTGATTGATCACTGGAGAGAGAGAGAGAGAGATTACTAGGAGTGCGAAGACATGCAGTGAAACGAAGAGGGGAATCTGACGGCCGTTCAGGCAAGCGAAACTCACTGAAGTTGATACGCCATGAGTTGTCGCCGCCCGCGGACTCGTCGGCGGCATCCACAGGAGTCTCAGTTACCAATCGACGTGATGCGCCCTCCATTCTCTCTCTCTCTCTCTCTCTCTCTACCCAACAGAACCACCTCTCCCCACTTTATAGGAATTCACTGGGCGGGGGGATACCCTTCGCGGTGGATCACGGGAACTCAAATTTTGACCGCTTACACGTGATATATACAGTTGTAGAAAATATGGAAATTCTTTTGGGGGTAAAAAACGGAAAAAAGGGAAAACCTAAGGCCATAAATAAATATATATTATTATAAAACAAGGATTAGAATTACAATTACAATTCGAATGTCTTTAATTTTAATTTTTTTTTTTTAGAATTTTACTAACCAAAAACATATGATCCTTTCTAAAACCGCAAAAGTATTACAAGGAAAACCTATTTATGGTGTTCCACTTTGAGTATATTATAAAAAAGTTAAAGAGTTATATTTACAATTTTTTATTTTATTTTTGTGTTATAATATATTATTTATAATATTTTTAAGGGAAAATTAAATGAATATTAAATTTAAAGTTGTAAAGTTTTTAATATCTTTTTTTTTTCTAGTTTTAGGACTCTTTTAAGTAGTGTTAATGTATTAATATTTTTATACCAATTAACAATTCTTCTAAATTAAGGACAATATAGTTACGTAAATTTTAAAAAATAAGGATATATTACACTTTATCCTCCCCAAAATCATATACTATCCATATATTTAAAAAATATCCACATATTCATTGTCGTTTTCAAAAAGGTCAAAAGTAAAGGAAAATGTGTAAAGTTATGAAAATTGAAAAATAGAGTGGGTGCACAATATTAAATTTTTCTTTCAAAAATACCCAGTTCAACCTTAACGTTTAGCCCAAATGCAAAGTTGATTCACATATGAGACAAAAATACTGACATGGCATATTCACGTAAGTCTAGGTCAAAACTTACATTCTCTCCCTTCTCTCTCTCTCTCTCTCTCTCTCTCTCCCCTATCTCTTGCCAACAGTAGCTATGACCGCCGTGGAGAAACTCTACAGATGCAGCTGGGTCGTCTTCTTTCCTCTCTTCTCTTCTCTCTCTTTTCTCTCTCCTTCTCTCATTTTCTCTCCTTACGATTATCATAAAAAACATTGATTACCCAATAAATTAAACAACATTGTCAACACGATCACACCCCAAACCTAAACCCGAGCCAAATTGAGAAGACGACCATCTAGATTTGGGAACATTCTACACATACTGTGTTAGTGAGTTTTTCTAGATTGAGGTTATTTTGTGGTGATGTCAAGAGAAATTTGGTGTTTTGATCTTGAAAATCAGTAACTGAAAAAAAAAAAATCTGATTTGATGAATAAGTAATAAATTTGGAGAAACTGAAATCAGGGCTCATGGGTTTAGGGGTTTTAATAAAAGTTACAGACGTAGTTTAAAGCCAAATTTATGAAGTGGGAGGGTGAGTTTGTTGATCATAATATTTTGGAATTTTGAATCAGAAATTCATTACCCCAGCGAGAAAAATTAAAACCTTAAACTCTGAGACTCAGAGATTGGGAGGGATGGAGGGGGGAGAGACAGAGAGAGGAGAGAAAAGAGAAGAAAATCCATCTACATCTATAGAGTTTCTCCATGGTAGCGATGGCTGCCGTTGTCAAGAGAGGAGAGGAGAGAGAGAAAGATAGAGAAAAGAGGAGAGAAAATGACCCCGCATAGCATCTCCATGACAGACACTGCTGCCGCTGGTGAGAGAGGAGAGGAGAAGAGAGAAGAAAGAATGTGAATGTTAACCTAGGGTATGCCACGTCAGCATTTCTATCTCATATGTGCGCCATTTCAATATTTTTATGTGTTTTAACAAGTAGATGTTAATTTTTTAGGGTCAAGACTAACAATTTAAGGGGGTATAATGGGTATTTTACGTGTTTCTGTTATGTTTGTAAATTTCCGTCCAATTTTTACTTTTTTAAAAATCACAGGAGATATATAGATATTTTTGAAATATAGGGGGTAATATGAGATTTTACGTGAAATTACAGGAGAACAAATCATAATTTACCCTAAAAATAATTATGTCACATGAAGTTCATATGGTAGCCTCATTAATGTCACGTATGATATCATATAACCTATTTAAGAGTAGAGTGTACAATTTATTTATAATTCCATCGTAAGATTAGAATTGTAATAAATCTAAAAGTTAAGAACTCCATAGAAAATTTTTAAAGATTTATAACTAAATTGAAAAATGGATAAAACGTTTAAAAATTCCATATGTATTATCCCCATTTTTAAATTAATATAAAATTTTTTATCACAATATGGAGTTTTGAAAGCAAAAAATCTTTTGAAAAATTAAATTAGCATTGTATGGATAACTTTTAGTACTAAAAATTTTATCTAAAGTTTTAACTTTTCTAAATGGTGTTGAAACATGATATGATATAATGGTATAATGATATTAGTTGAAAAAGGAATTATATTAGGACAAAAAATACGTTAAGAAAATTCCGTGATTTTTTTATTACTCTCCCAAAATTTTTTCTTTTTTTTTTGTGCATTTTACACGGGGTTACTACCATCAAGACTTGAATTTTTTTTTTTAAAAAAATGGAGCATGGCCTCTTAATCAATGCACCCAGCAACAGGATTTAGTAATAAAACAGATGATAAATTCCAGTTTCAAATTTATGATTCAAAACATTTTGAACCAAGCAAGGATGAAAATTTACACAACAACAAAAAAAAAGGATGAAAAATTTTAGAACTGATCTCATAAAACAGACGATAAATTCCAGATCAGAGATAAAACGGAGAAGGAATATGTTCACTTGACTTGACCCCCACCCACCTCCACCTAAAAAGAAAGCAAGACAAAAAGAAAAGGAAATTGACATTGACATTGAAAAAGATGCACCATTATTTCCTTTTGGAAATAAATTTAGTATACGGAAACGTAAGGAAAGTAGATACGCTAACATGGAGGTTTCCTGGAAAAGACACATGAGAGAAGATCCCTCGAAGTTTCCTCCACCTTTTTTTTGGTATTCCCTAATAATATACTCAAACCCTCCCAAATTAAAAACCCCATCAAAATCAATAGTTTTCAACCCCCCCAAACAAAAATTCAAAATCAACAGTTAAACTAAACTCTCTCTTTCTCACTCTGTGCAGAGTTGCTAATGGGCATTGACTAACACAACAAATTAAAATTAAATAGTTCCTAGTTTACCAACATATAAAATGCTAATGGGTCCATCACCGTATCATCAATTGAGCAAGTAGCACGATAACTTGTAAAATCATCGACAGCAATTGAATCACTAAGACTTGCAGGTTCAAAAAAAAAAAAGGCAACAACAAAACGAAACAAAACACATCACAACGCAGATTGATTGATCACTAGAGAGAGAGGGAGAGAGATTGTTAGGAGTGCGAAGACATGCGGTGAAACGAAGAGGGGAATCTGTGGGTCGTTCGGGCAAGCGAAACTCATTGAAGTTGATACGCCATGAGTTGTTGTCGCCGCCAGCGGACTCGTCGGCGGCATCCACAGGAGTTTCAGGTTCCTAAGAATTTCTTTTAAAAAAAATAAAAACAATCCCCGGAGAATTTCTTTCTTTTTTTTTTTTTTGAATTTTACAATTAAATGATATAGCTAAAAACAGGGGTGTCAACTTGTCTCAGCAACAAAGAGCAGCATTTTCAGCAGACAAACAAAATATTTTGATACCTAAACAAACAACACATATACTAATTAACACCCATTTCTCCTCCAAACCCCTTTATCTCCGAGATATATTAAAAGGAGAAACAATATCAAAATTAACCCCACAATGACAATTGTCAAGAGATGATGACAAAGTGGGAGATCAGTAAATCCAAGCAAATATGTTAGCCTCACTTCCCCTCAACCACACCCTCTACTTCACTCTCAATATAATCGCATCATAAAATTTACAGAGACACAGAGAGAGAGAGAGAGAGAGAGAGAGAGAGAGAGAGAGAGAGAGAGAGAGAGAGAGAATTACTTCTGGTGCGAAGGAAGGCGCAGAACTGGCGGGGCGGATGATTGGAGGACTGAGGTTGGGGCAAGCGGAACTCGTCGATATTGAGGCGCCATGATTCCTCGCGGGTGACTCCCACGAAGTCGTCGGCGTCAGCCACAGGCGACAGAAGCTCACGGCGGGACTCACCTATCGTGCCGGTCGCGTTCTCCATTTTCACGGGAAAAAACCATAAATACAGTATACAACCTTACCTCCCTCTATGTTGGTTTAATTAATTTTCTTTCGCCATCATTTGTCAACCACTCCCACACACTACCACGGCCATGCTGCACACCTGCCAATTGCTTATATGTCAACTCTTTAGGGGGTGTAAATTGCTTAAACTATGGGGATTCCATGCCCGACCGCTGTTATTAATTATTGTATCCGGTATCCGGTATCACAAGAAATGATAGCCGATCCACTCGCATAATATAATTAGTGATTTATAACTTAACTAATATTATTAACATCCCGAATTAGATTTTATCCTATGTACTAAAAAAAAAATTGGTGATATGTAGTAAGTCATTTTATTAACACGATTAAAATACTTTAAAATATTATTTGTTTTCAATAATTATAATTTTACTCGATCTTTGTCCCTATATTGTATTTTTTTCACCTTAATATTGATGGTATCCAGCTCAAACCATGTGGGGCCAGTAGTCAGTTAAGCCCAAGAGCTTTGACACAGGCTATTCTAGCATACATCGATCACCTCTTCTCCCTTATAGTCACTCGCTTGGTATTTCAATTGATCGGTGTTCAACGATCGTTATTTAATCTATCGATTTAATATTCACTCATCTTAAATCACGGAGGTAATCTTACAAAAACAGAAAGATAATATATAATCGTAGTTGACAAGGGAAGAATTCTCCACGACGATTTGGATTGTCCATATCGATAAGATTTTACATTCTTTGAGTATCTTACGCCATAATTACTTAAAATTTTGGAATATTTTCATAAGGAAACTAGAGTTTTATTACTCCGTGAACACATGGCTCTCACGCCCGAAAGATATATAATCTCTATATACCTACCGCCCATATAAACTGTCTTGACCGCATACAGAGCACACCACTAAAACAAAGCTTTCTTTCCCTCTGCAATCAGTCTATTCTTTCCTTTTGAAAACTGCTCTCTGATTTGAGTGTCGGTGCCTCTCTCTCTAGAGTATCCTCTAGCGGTGTTTTGTAGGTCTCATCCTTCAATGTTGACAAAAAGCTAAGTTCTTTTGTTCGAGTTAACAGAGTTATCATTTATGGAGTCAGATCCACCTCCAATAGATTGACGTTATCTATGGGAACAGATTGATTTTCAACCGAAACAGCTCTCACTTTCCCCCCTTTTTTGAGCATGGCCTCAGCTAAGAGAATGAGACCTACAATAATTTTTGATGATCATGATTTGGTGGAAGTTGACACCAACCGAAACAATCCGCTGGTCATGACAGCCAGAATTGGCTCTTATCTCATTAAGAGGATCTTTGTGGGCCAATGAGCAGATTGCGACATTCTCTTTTGGGATACCTTTTAGCATATGGGTCTTGCCCCCATTCCATCTCCAACCCTTCGATCGTCTTATCAAAGGGCTTGCTGGTGAATGTATATATCTAGAAGGCGTTATTTGACTCGCTGTGTTTCTGGGAACACCTCCTTATCTTGCCACCATCAAAACCACTTTTTATGTGGTAAAACTTCCATGTCCTTACAATGCCGTCCTAGGACATCCTAGCCTAGATGGCCTTGAGGCACTACTGATCACTATTCACATGATAATCAAATTCATAACACCTTTGGGGATCGTAACTCTCCGTAGCGACCCAGATCCATCGACTATCCCCTTGGTGGAAGAGAGAGGAAATCCTAACAGTTGACACTATGAAACTCAAGGATGATATTGAGTAACAATCCAAGCCCCAATTCGAAAAGGAGGTAATCGAAGTGCCTATCACAGATACAACAAGCCAAACCATCAAGATCGGTACCCACTTACTAGCATTTCTTCAGAAAGCAGTCATGGACTACCTATGACATCATTTTGAAGTCTTTGCATAGTCTCCCAAGGATATGCTTGGTATTCACCCCTCGATCATAGTTTACAAGTTGATTATAGACGTTAGCCGCAAACTTGTCAAGCAAAAAAAATAAGTGTTTGCATTAGAACGTCAACGTGCGAGACAAGAAGAAGTTTGAAAGCTCTTGGCAGCAGGGTTCATCCGGGAAGTCAAATACCCTAAGTGGTTTGCCAATGTGATCATGATAAAAAAAGCAAATGGGAAGTGGAGGATGTGTGTGAATTTCACTGACCTCAATAAGGTGTGTCCAAAAGATAGCTATTTGCTCTCCAATATCAACAAGTTGGTTGATAACTCATCTTGCCATTTGTTCTTAAGTTTTATGGATGCATACTTCGGATACAACCAAATATATATAGCTCCTGAAGACGAGAAAAAAACTAGCTTTATTATGGAGTTCGGTACTTACTGCTATAGGTTCATACTGTTAGGCTTCAAGAATGCCTGGGCAACCTTCCAATGACTAGTCAACAAGGTCTTCAGTGAGCAATTTGACATAAATGTGGAGGTCTATGTCGACAATATGCTTGTTAAAAGTACTGATACTAACGATCACGTTACCGATCTAGAAGAAACGATTTAGACACTGGAACAATATAGCATGAGGTTAAATCCCACGAAATGTACCTTTGGAATCACGTCTGGAATGTTGGTAGACTTTCTGATCACCAATCGAGAGATTGAGACAAATTTAGAGAAAATCCAAACCATACTCGACATGGCGCTACCCAAGATAGTGAAGATATGTAGCGTCATTGGTAGAATCGTTACCCTCAATCAATTCATGTCAAAAATGGGGGAGAAGTATAAACCTTTCTATGATGCTCTAAAGAAGTCACAGAAGTTCGTGTGGACGCCTGAATGTCAGGCTGTGTTCAAAAAGCTCAAGAAGTATTTCATGTCACCTCCACTTCTCTCCTGACCGGTTCCAGATGAAAAACTCTATCTCTACCTCTTTGTTTTTGAATAAGCACTTTGCTCAATCCTTGTGAGATAGGAACCCACTACACAAAAGTTGATGTACTATATCAGCTGAATATTTCATGAGTCAGAGTTTAACTACTGACGCATCGAGAAGATAGCCTTCGCGCTGGTCATTACTGCCAGACACCTCCGACAGTGCTTCCAGACCTATACTATCATAGTGCTAACCAACCAGTTGCTAAAACAAATTTCACAAAAGAGGGACACTTCAAGTTGACTCACCAAGTGGAGCATTGAACTAGGAGAGTTTGACATTGAATACCAATCAAGACTAGCCATTAAGGGCCTAGCCCTCGTTAACTTTATCCTTCGAGGCACATTCCCAACGACCACTAATCAATCCCGTGTCAATGACCAAAAGGAGTGCCTATTGCCCGAATGGACTCTTCATGTGGACGGGTTATCTAATTCGTTAGGCAGTGGAGTTGGACTCATCTTGGTTAGGCCTAACGACTTCAAGGCTGAATATGCTCTTCATTTTGACTTTCAAGTGACCAACAACCATGTCAAGTATGAAGCCCTTCTAACGGAACTGTGGATCGCAGTATCATTAGGAGCTCGAACATTTGAGTCTTTACTGACAGTCAATTGATTGTCAAACAGATCAAGGGAGTCTATGAGACCAAGGAACTGACAATGGCGAAGTATCTCTCCAAGATACGCCAAGCCATAAACAATTTGACAAGCTAGACATACAACAAATCCCTCGATTTGAGAGCGCATGAGTCGACACACTTTCGAAGATAGGTAGCTCTGCCTCAGTAGTGACTAGTTGTACTGTTTATATAGAAAGCCTTCCATAACCCAGTATCAAAGAGTCCAAACAAATCCTGATGATGGACAACTTATCAAGTTGAAAAAATCCCATTAAGACCTACCTAAAGTACTAACAACTACCGAGCTCTCCTACCAAAGCTGCTAAGATGAGGTGTAAGGCCGCCCATTATGCTATTATCAACGATGATCTCTACAAGAAGTTCTATACATACTTGTATCTAAAGTGCTTAATGCTCGAAGAAGGGGACTACGTCCTTTGAGAAATCCATGAGGGGATATGCAGTAATCACTTAGACACTCGTAATCTGGCAAATAAAGCCCTTCAATAAGGATACTACTGGCCAACTATGAAGTTGATGCGAATGACTATATCAAAAGATGCGACAAGTGTCAGCGCTTTTCGTCAATACCACACTTACCCACTATTGAGCTCAACATGATAGGCAGTCCATGGCTATTCACTCAAGGGAGAATAGACATCCTGGGACCATTCTGCCAGTAACTGGATAGCATAAGTTCTTGGTCATAGCCATCGACTATTTTACCAAGTGGGTGGAAGCTGAATTACTAGCTCAAATCACTACTAGCAAAGTACAACACTTTGTGTGGGTATCCATCATCACTAGATTCGGTATACTCCGCATCCTAATCACAGACAATAGCAAACAATTTAATAACAGAAGTTTTTGAGACTTCTACGACAGGCTGAAAATTCAACATCACTTTACTTCCGTTGTCTAGCCGCAAGCCAACAACCTTGCTGAGGTGACCAACCGAACGATCGTACAAGAGCTGAAGGCCATACTGGATGAAGTCAAGAATCATTGGGTAGACAAGCTCTATAATATTCTCTAGGCTTACCGAACAACACCCCAAAGGGCTATAGGAGAGACACTATTCAATCTCACATATGGTTGCGAGGTAGTCATACCAGTCGAAATCGGGATTCACTCACCAAGGATGGACTAATACGCAGAAGGGCAGAATGAATCTGCACTATGTAAGCAATGAGACTTACTCACCGAGCTAAGGGAAATTGCATTCTTTCAAATGGTAGCCTACCAACAATAGATAGCCAGGTATTACAATAGACGGGTCAGAACCAAAATGTTCAAACTGGGGAGTCTAGTGCTCAGGAAAGTGGAAGCCACTGACCAACCCCAACTGGAGGGCAAACTAGTGCCTAATTGGAAAGGCCCCTATAGGATACGATTAGAAGTTCGCCTAGATACTTATCAGCTTGATCACCTAAACAGCTCATCCATACCCAAAACATGGAACTCCAAAAACCTGCCCGTCTATTACCGATGAGGGAGGGCCAGTACCTTACCAAACGAGGATGCATTGTCCCACACAAAATTTGACGATCATGTAAAATCCCTACGATCCTCTATGCTACTATGCTAACCTATTAATTTGCTCTCGTGCCTTTTAGAACCTACCGATGGGGATTTATCTCCTCGAATGACCTAATATCGTCCTATTCTATCATTGGGATCTATCTCCCTGAATGGGTCTATGTCATCCCGTTCTATTGTTGTGATCTATCTTTCTGAATGGGTCAACATTGTCTTATCTTATTGTTGGGATCTATCTCCTGAACGGGCCTATGCTATCTTATCTTATCGTTAACATCTATCTCTCCAAATGGGTCTATGCCACCCTATTCTACTATTAGGAATCTATCTCCTCAAATAGGTCTATGTCGCTCTATCCAACCATTAGGGATCTATCTTTCTGAAAATGGGCAAGTGTCACCTCGTTTATTCAACGAACCCACTTTCTTAGTCCTAGACTACAAGGACAACATCATCTCGTACCTAGCAGGAGGAAAGCCATTTGTTTACAAAATTCTTCATCGACCTGACCCTATCGATTGCATCGATCACTCAACAGATCAACATTCGATACTCACAATGATAAGGTGCTAACACGACAAGATGGCTATTCAAAAGTGAGATTGACCAGTGAGTAACAAAAGATCTTTTATTTCTAAATGACAAATAAACGTCAGAGTACACAGTTAGCTACAATACAAAAAGAAATTACAAAAGTCCCTAGGATGGATAGAACTATGTTGAAAGTATGATATAAAGACTCCATGTTGGAAAGCCAATTGGATGTAAGACGAAGTCCGAAAAGAAACTCCATGGCTCATCAGCGCCAACTGACTGAGACAAGAAGACTATAGAAATGCCCCAAAACAATGGAATTGGGGAGGGTAAAAACTGCGAACCCTTTTCGGCAAAAGTAGGAAAGGACTTGGAGAAGGTGTGAGATGGCCAAAAAGAAAATGTGAGAATGCATTGGGTTTCAAACCCTTTGCCATGTCTAGTCTCTCACCACTTCCCGACTCCTCTTATCGCCCGACTGACTGGTGGGGCAAATACGAAGGAAATAACCTGATCAAGGAGTCGGACAATGGTTCCAACCTCGAACAAGGACCCGTCCGATGGATCCTTCTTCAAGGTTGAGAACTCTAATGAAAGCCCTGACAAACTCCATCCTGACATCCAGACACCAGATGACATGATGAGACCTCACATCAGTAACCCCTCTTTGATGAAACCTCACAGTGGTAGAAGCCTTCTAAACTACTGAATGTTGTGGCTCAAAGTCCATCACCCAGCAACCTTATAGAAGAATAGACTCTCGACAGAAGGGTTTTGTAGAATTGAAAATACAAAGTCCCTTGAGGCTCTACCAAGCTACACGACCCTCATTTATAGCCACAGGAGCGAGATCTTCACAAATATTGAGCAGACGAAACAACTCAATGAGAAGCATGTATAGAAGAGCTTTGACTCCTTCAACTTCCCCCTTGACATTCAATTTTGGGCCATTTACTCGGGAGTTAAATGTATTTTTGCCTTCACGACCTTTTAGGTAACCACTCTTTCGATTTATTCCTTGCGTTTCTCCTTTAAAAGTAATATAAAGAGTGGGGGCAAATGATGATATTTAGCCCAAATTATGTGGAGCTCACAGTTAATTAAGCCCAAAAGCCCACACACGGGCCATTTCAGCGCACACAGATCACCTCTTCTCCCTAATAGTCACCCGCTCAGTATCTCAACTGATCGATGCTTGATGATCATTACTTAATCAATCGATGTAATGTTCACTCCTCTTGAATCACAGAGACAATCTTGTGAAAACAGAAATAGAATATACAATCATAGCCGATAAGGAAAGAAATGTCTACAATGATCTGGACTTTCCATATCGAGAGGATTTTACGATCTTTGAGTATTTTACGCCATGATTTCTCGAAATCTCAGAACATTTTCAGAAAAAACTAGGGTTTTATCATCCTGCGAACACATAATTCTTACGCTTGAAAGATATATAATCTCTATATGTCTATTGTCCAGGTAAGTTCTTTTGGCTTTACACAGAGCACACCACTAGAACAGAACTTTCTTTCTCTCTGCAATTAGTCTATTCTTTTCTTTTGAAAACTGCTCTCTGACTTAAGTATCGGAACCTCTCCCACCGGAATACCCTCCAGTGATCTTTTATAGGTTTCATCCCTCAACGTTGACAGAAGGTCAAGTCCCTTTGTTCGAGTTAGTAGAGCCATCATTTGTGAAGTCAGACCCACCTCCAACAATTATAAATTTCTAATTTCACTCACTTATGCGGCTATTTCTATTTGGACCACTAAATCACTAATTCTTTTATTCTTTTTAGCACCATGTAGATGACTTTGTGTTAAATAAAATAAGATGGAAGAGTGCGAGGGAAAAAGTAAGGTGAAAGAGTTATTAATGACCAAAAAAAGAAAAAATTAATTACTATCTCTTTGTAAATTTGAAAGTGTATGCACATTTATTATGTATAATAGTTTACATATATCTTATGTTAAATACAATGCATAAATTAAGTTTAATCTTCAATTTTAGTTAAAAGAGAGGTAAATTAGAAAAAATCCTAATTATTATGCTAAAATTATTAAAAATCTATATTTTTGGATCATTTTCAAATTATTTTTTTATTAAAACAGTTTAATCGACTATATCAACGATATATAAAACAGTCAAACCGCCATGAAGAATACATTAGAAGTTCGTTGATGTCGTGCTATTGTAATATAAATGTGATACTGATGTGGTATTTGAGTGACTAATCAATCTCTTTGTCTAAAAATAATTTTAAAATGGATTACTTAGAATTTTAACATCCGATCAACATTTTTTGGGTAAATTATTTTAACCTATTTTTGCAATCGCAAAGACTTCTCAGATTATCTTTTTTTGGTTATAATAAGATTTGAATGTTGGATCATGAGTTTGAGAAGAGAGTTGTGACAATTAAACTGTCCTCTTGGGACAGACTTCTTGGGTTATCAAATGAAAGCATTAATAGATAGTTAGTTTAATAGGTAAAAGTACTAAATAATTTAATTAAATCTTATGTTTAAAACTTAGGAATGGAAAATATTATGTTAGAAGATCTCTCCATAATTTGATTTTGATAACTTTTAAACCGGATTAGTTAGATTATGGTTCTGGATATTAGTTGATTATTAAAAAAAATGAAAGCAAAGTCCTAACTTTTGTGGAGTAGGAAGGAAAATACCAGATAAAGAACACATAGGAAAAATGTGGGCAACTTTTTGGGCAGTTCAAAGGATATATTAGAAATTAGTTTTTATGATATTTTAATTCCTATGCTCCACATTTAAGGGGTTGTCTTGAGATTACTCCTCTCTCTCTCTCTCTCTCTTATTTAGTGAATATATTCTCATCTCTATTATTAAAGAAAAAGTAATTAAAAATTGCATCAAAAGTGAGCTAACCGTAAGGAAGAAAAAGAAAGTGCTAGGAGGACAACTTTGGAAATGTCATGTGAAAAGAATAATTGGTGACACATTAGACCAGCTCATGAAGACATGGAGGCCCATCCCATAAGATGACCCAAGTGGTGGTGGCATCCTTGTCATGGGGTGGTGAACTTTGCCTCTTGGGTATGAGAAAAGATGGGAATATTAGTATTTGACGTCACCATTTTGGATATATTCGGATCTTCAGGGTTCAACCTATTGCCTTTTTCTTGGGTTTGGTTACATTACAACCCCTCGAAGATGGAGTAGTTGGAAGGAGATTTGTCTCTTTGAGCTTTTTTTAATCAAGCGTGTTATAATTGTCACCCCCTGCAGTCTTCCTCCACACTGACCTTTCCTTTTATTGTTGATGGAGGTGATTTTCCTCTTTTATATTCGGTAATAATTAGACAAAGATCTTTAGTACAAATATTTATTGGAATTACTCAAAACTTTTTTTTTTTTTTTTTAAAATTAAAATTCTAGTTCAATTAGTGTTTCCACCTAAGAAAACAAAAAGAGTCGTCAATAAAGGAGTTGTTTCGAGGGAAATTGGTTTGATTTAGTTACCGGGGGCGGGGGGATTAAAACGATGTTTATACACTCTTTAGGTATATAGAGGTAATTATTAATACTAATAAATTTTGTTATCAAAAGTTAGAAAATGCGTGGGGATAGCATCAAATGGGCAAGATTGTGGTTAATCATCTGTCCTGTCTCCGTCTCAATCCAACAGGGAACACGGGTCTGAACCCACCCACAGCTTAAGTGACACGAATCATGCCATACCATGCCATGCTGCACAAAGGCATTACCTTAAGTAATTTGTGATTTGAATTGTGTATCGCTTTTTGACGTTCAAAATTTAAATTTAAAGAGCTTTCCAACTGTAAAGTAGTGGACTTGTTTCTTAAGAACCAACCTTGCGTTGGAAGCAATTCCACCTGCTCCTATCCAAATGACTTAAGAGGTCCCACACACTCGCACTAAATTTACGATGGACAGCATGAGAAATACCTAGTCCAGGGAATATGGATGTTTCCACTTGCTTGTGGATTCGTTAAATTTTGTGACAGGATACATGGATATATTAATAAATTCTTAATCCAAGATTTTAGCATTGATAAAATCAGTCCCCATTATCCCAAGCTTCTCATCTCAGCAGCATCATGAGTGTGTCAACTTCTACTGCTGAACATCATTTGCTCAGTAGTTTGGAGGAATATACATTAATCAGTGCCAACTTAGAAGTAAGCTTATAGAGAATAAAATATGGCAAATGGTTTTGGAGATTTGTGTCTGAAACCTATAAGTTTTGACTTGTGTTTTTGGCAACTAAAGATGGAATGAATGGGTAGATGACTAATATTGTTATAGAGACAACTTTAGGATGGCCGTGTGGAAAGATATGATGAAGTATTGAGAGGATTTGTCTGGCAGGATCTCTTTCGAGGTGGGTGATGGTTTGAGTGTATCTTTTCCTTACATGAGGGACCCTAGACCATAACAAAGATTGCTTTCTTAAACTTTCTGAGATAGCATTAAATAAAGAGGCCTGGTCTTGCTCAACGATGTATCAGCAGTTCAAAGTGATAGTCATTGGTTAGAGCGGCAAACGATTGGGAGCTAAAGAACATCGACTGTTTTGAGTGGTTTGAGTGGCTGAACCCTGGAGGATGTCAAGCTGAGGAGGATCAGTGAGGATAAGGTACTGTGAAAGGACTGCCCTTTGGGAAGCTTTTCAGAAATGTTTCATTTATTCACATGCAGCTGAAAGCATAATAATTTTCATAAAAATTAAATAGATCAGAACTTTTCGGGGTGTGTACCTTAATGTGTAGGTTTACAAAAAATCAACCGAATTGCAATCAATGAAATCCCACGATCAAAACTCTTAGTTGAGATGATGATCACATAAGACAAATCACCACCACAAATTCATGACACCTCAATTCAAAATCCGATAAATCAAAATGACGGAGAAAATTTCCTACTCAAAATTTTCTCATAACCCTCAATATTTTCACACTCAAGAGAAATAGATCTTTCTCTCAGGACTATTCTCAATTGCTCTTGGTTCACACACTCATCAATAATGTGTAGACATTTGAATTACTTTCAAACTCTCTTTCTCCAAAGTTAACTCAGGTATGAGAGATTAGAGAGATCTTAGAGAGAGCATGGGATTATGGAATAACTTCCTATATTAAAAATTTAAATCATTATTATTTTTACTTTATAGTGAAATGTTTATACGTGGGCATATCTATCAATATCTCCCACTTATACATAAAAACATTTTATGTTTATTACAAGATCAAATCTCATGTGATTTATCACATTACCCTATTGAACTTTCATATATAATTGGGTATTGTGCGACCGGCGAATACACTTGTAAACAAAGATTTTTTGATACACTTGTTAAGATAATCAATGAACCACCATTAGTATAAAAAAGAACTTGTTATATCCCAGACTCAACGTAATACATTCATCGAGCCACTTTCCTCATCAAAAGTGATCCACAATTAGTGCTCGACTATATATTTACTATTATGTTTGAATCCCAACATGGATAAACATAACGGACCGGCCGATAAATACTAAATAATGATATAATGTTGATTGCTCTTCCTTTTTATAAACTCAAATCTATTAGTCTCAATTCAGTTGTTTTTCTAGTCCTGTCTCTTAAATCTTAATTTATTTTTCAAACTATAGGTAAACAGACTAAAATAGCAAATATTGAACCAAAACTTCTAAAAACAACCGAAAGTAATAAGGGTATAAGAGATCTCAACTAATGGATCTCGGGTCTCATACAGTGGGATACGAGGATAAAGACCAAATTATTGTCTCATGTAATATAACTCCCACTATCCCTAGTAGTCTTATCACATGCCGTATGAAACAGGTATTATAATGTTATTTCTCCATCTCTAAAAAAAACATATATCAAATTTCTCTAATATTATGCAAGTATGAGATTCAGTTTACACATTAGACTTTATCCGCAGATCTCAGAAAGAGTAACTCAGAGATAATACCACTAAACGCATGTGATATTTGATATTTCAAATCTGGCTACTTATAGGCAACATGAATATGAGTATGTTCATATCAGTCATATCGCATATGACCATATCTTGAACACGTATCAGGGCAACTCATGTTCTAGTGGGGCCAATCTCAGAACCTCTTATAACTAGAAACCATCTCATCTCCGCTCACTCAGAGCTGGAGATGGTCACTCGTGTGAGAGAGTCGACCATATCTGCCTAACATATCTTTTATCACAACACATTACAGAATATATGATAATAAATAAGTGCAACTAATAAGTGATTGAATAATGCACATACATCATATATATATATAACAATAAACATTATAATCAATACATAGTGAGAAGTATCAAAATATACGTAAACCTAATGATTCCATATATCTCATAAAGGAATCTCTCGTAATGAGTTTGGTAAAAAGATCAGCCACCATGTTGTGTGTATAAGCGTACTTAATTGTCACTTCACCCTTCTCGATGATATCTCTCACAAAGTGGTATCAAATATCAATGTGTTTGATCTTACTGTGATAGTTAGGATCTCGGATATAGGCAATGACGGCTTGATTTTATAATTACAGCTTGATTTTATAATTTTTTGAAAAATCATGGGATTGTTAAAATCTTTCCACCAAAGACTTGACCCTAACTAATGGTAGAACCGCCAAACGATTTTTATTACTATCATCACAAACATTTACCCTAACCTTGGTTTTAGCTCGGGCTTCCCCTAGGGTGCAACCATGCTAGTCCGAAGGTAGGGCTTCCGAGGCACCTCTAGAGCGCAACTACTTCCTTATCCAAATAAACACCCAACCATGTCACCCCGTCGGGTCGCTCCGTATAGGAAATGACTATAGCTATTTGTAATGCATAAGGCACCACTTCACAAGCATCACAACAATTAATCAATGTGCCAAAACCATCCAAGCCATTTCTCTATCCATGAGTTAAATCAAATAATATTCAACATAAATTTTATAATTTCGCACATCATTTTCCATTCAAAACATTCAGATGCATATTTCAATCCAAATCCACTGTGAGATATTCTACAATCATAAAACAATTTAAAAACTAGTTCCAAAAATATTTATAAAATCAATATAAATCAATTTTCTCATTTAAAATCATAAACATACATCTATTCACCTCTTGGAAGGGTGTTCACTCCTAATTTCACAATTAATTCTAATATAATTCCTCATTGGATTCCAATTGCTTATCCTATGACAATATTAACAATTTTATTGTTAAATCATATCAATTTCTAGGGTTTATGAATTTTTCCTAATTTAGCACAACCCTAATTTTCTTCAATCCAAAAATTTATGTTCAAAATTTATCATTTATATGTCATTTCCATCTAGATATCATTTTCATTCCATTTTTCTCCAAATTTTAAAATTCATAATTTCTAGAGATTTGATCTCGAAAGAAAATTCCTCAAATCTCAATAAAAAAAATTTCAATCTAATTATGAGAAAGCTAAATCTAAGATTAGAGAGGAGAAATTACTTTATTTTGGGATTGGATTGAGATTTTGAAAATTGGGTTTAAAAACCCTAATTTTCCTTCACATAGAGCAACCCTAGGTTTTTTCCTTCAATCCTCCTCCTCACATTTTTTTTAAAATTTTTGGGGTGTTTTGGGTGGATTTAAATGGATGATTAATTTCTAGAGAGAGAAATCAAAAAAAAAAGGGAAAGAAAGTGTGAGAGTGTAGGGAGAGGAGAGAGTGTCAAGAGAGATGGGAGAAGAGCAATTGAATGTATGTAGAGTGTTTGTTCAATCCCATTTATTGTGGAGTTAAAGTTACCATTTTGCCCTTTGTGAATTTTAAGTTATATTCAAATTTAGAGGGCATTATCGTCATTTTGTAGCTCCAATTGGTGAAAAGTCAATTGGGCAAGCCGGCTTGTATAGGGGCAAGGCGACTTGCAACCTCAAAGTTCAATTGGACAAGGCGGCTTGCTTGGAAACAAGGTGCCTTGTGGCTGTTGTTTTGGTAGGGGCAAGGTGACTCATTTGAGGAGTGAAGCGACTAAACATTCAAGATTTTCAAGTTTTGGGTCGTCTCAAGCTCAGGGGTAAGGCACCTCGCCAATTGCATGTCTCAGAACTCCTTTCTAAATCCCTTCAAGTTGCCTCCTCCATAGCTCAAGGTGACTTGTTCCTCCCTATCCATATGTATAAGGCATCTCATTGATACGTGCAAGGCGACTCATCAACATCAATCCTCAGAATTCTTGGTCTGCACACATTTGGAGTTGCTTTCCCAACTCCTAAGGCGCCTTGCTCATTCACCAACACTTACGCAAGACGTCTCACCTAACTCCTAAGGCACCTTGCTCTCACACTTCTCCTACCCAAGTCTCCTCTCTCTTCACATGTCTCACAATTTCATGTCCCACCATGTATTAAGGCCCCTCAAGCAAGGCAAGAGGCGACTTGTCCTCTACATTTTTTTTAGCCTTCTACATACATATCTACAAACGTTGTTCTTGCATTAGGCGACTTCTCTCATTGCATGAGGCACTTACTCACCACAAACCATAAATGCCAAGAATTCATCTCATGTTGAGCTCACAAGGTGGTTTAAACCTAAAACTTTCCCATTCTCCAAAAAGATTTATCACTACCAAGCCAATCTATACCTTGTGATTAATATGGTAAATCTAATTGAACATCCAACATTGGCAATTATATAGGAAAATAAAAACTGAAATATTTAAATATTAAATTTTTCAACGTTATGTCCAAAACTCAAGGTCAATTACAATCTGATTTCTCTTGATATTTTATAAGAAAAATTTAATAATTAAATAAAAATTCCTAATATCGAATTTTCAGTGTTACAATACTTAACCCCTTAAAAAGAAATTTTATTCTCAAAATTTAAATAAAACTCATACTTCAAACAACTGGGCGTACTATCTCTACATAATACTTTTGGGTTCCCAAGTCTCTTCTTTGACTTAATGACTTCTCCATAGTACTTTGACCATGGGAATTTGTTTGCTCCTCAATTACTTGATTTTTTGATTAATGACCTTTATTGGTTATACTTTGAAACTCAAATCATGATTCAATTCTACCGGAGAAGTCTCTAATACGTGTGAAGGATCCGACAAGTATTTTTTTAACATTGACACGTGAACAATATTATGAATCCTTTGCAACTCTGATGACAATTCAAGTCGGTAGGCCACATTTTCAATCCTTTCAAGGATCTTGAAGGGACCTATATCACGAGGGTTTAACTTTCCTCATTTCCGAAACTGGATTATGCCCTTCCAAGGAGATATTTTCAAAAACACTATATCTCATATTTCAAATTTCAAGGGCATTTTCCTCTTGTCAGCGTAGTTTTTTTGTCGATCTTAAGCCATTTTCATTCTTTCCTGGATTATTTTCACCTTTTTCTTGGCGGCTTCAATCAACTCTACACTTTCGATTTTTCTCTCTCCAACTTCATCCCAATATAACGGGGTTTGGCATTTCCTTCCGTAAAGAGCTTCATAGGGTGACATCCCAATACTAGTTTGATAGCTATTGTTGTATGCAAATTCAAGCAACAAGAGATGCCTATCCCAACTCCCCTGGAAGTCCATCACACATGCCCTAAGCATGTCTTCTAATGTCTGAATAGAATGTTATGATTATCCATCAGTCTGAGGATGGAAAGCTATGCTGAACTTCAACTTAGTACCCAAAGCCTCTTGCAACTTAAGCCAAAATCGAGAAGTGAATCGGGGATCACGATCTGATACAATGGATAACGAAACTACGTGAAGTCTCATGATCTCGTCAATGTATAGTTTGGCCAGCCTTTTTAATGAATAGGTGCTCTGAATCATGAGAAAGTGTATTAATTTAGTGAGCCGATCTACTATCACCCAAATAGTATCATGATGGCCACAAACTCCATAGTGATGTACTCTCATTTCCACTCGGGTATAGGTAATGGTTGAAATGCTCCGGTTGACTTCTGATGTTCGACCTTGATTTGTTGGCACACAAGGTATCTTGCCACAAACTCAGTTATCTCCCACTTCAATCCCAACCACCAATAGGTTTCTTTGATGGTTCGGTACATCTTTGTACTTTCAGGATGCATTGCATAGGTCGAAAAGTGTGTCTCTTCAAATATGGCTATGCAAAGCTTATCACTCTTGGGAGCATAAATCCGTTTCCCATATACTATCATACCATCCTCCCGGATATGGAAATCATTGCCTTCACTCTTGTGAACCTTTTCTACTATACCTTTCAGCTCCTTATCAGTTGATTGGAGCTCCTTAATGCGGTCTACTAAGGTTGGTCATATCTCGAATTTGGCCAATAGCGCACTATGCTCATCATTGGTCAACTTGACTCCAGGTGTACGAAATCCTACCAAACATGAGAGATAAGAGCGACCATAAGATGAAGAAGAAGAAGATTTGAGGCTTAATGCATCAGCGACCATATTCGCTTTGCCTGGGTGATAGTCGATCACCAAGTCATAGTCTTTAATCAGCTCTAGCCACCTCTGCAGCCTCAAATTGAGCTCTTTTTAAGTGAGAAAATACTTAAGACTTTTGTGGTCAGTAAAGATTCTGCATGTGGCTCAATATAAGTAATGTTGCCAAATTTTTAAGGTAAAAACAATATCGGCTAGCTCTAAGTCTTGGGTGGGGTAATTCAGCTCATACTTCTTCAACTGACGAGAAGTATAGGCGATCACTCTATCACCTTACATTAAAATCCACCCCAACCCTTGTTTGCTAGCGTCACTATAAACCACATAGTTGCTACCGCTAATAGGAAGAGCAAGTATTGGAGCCGACGTGAGTCATCTTGAGTTCTTGGAAACTCTACTAATATTTATTATCCCACACAAATTTAACCCCCTTCCGAGTCAAACTAGACAACGGAGCTGCTATCTTGGAGAACACTTATATAAATCTCCGGTAATACTCTGCCAACCCAAGAAAACTTCTCACCTTGGTGACATTCTTGGGTTGTTCTCATCTTAGAATGGCCTTTCCCTTCTTCGAGTCAACAAATATACCATCCCTAGATATGATGTGCCCTAAGAATCCAATCTCTGTTAGTCAAAACTCACACTTAGAGAACTTGGCATACAGTCACTTCTCGCGGAAGGTTTGTAGCACAATCTGAAAATGATCGGAATGCTCTTCATCATTTTTGGAGTATACTAGGATGTCATCAATGAATACTATGACGAACTTGTTGAAGTAGGGATGAAAGACTCGGTTCATGAGGTCCATAAAGGCTACAGGAGCATTCGTTAAACTAAAGGGCATAACAAAAAATTCAGAGCAATCATGCCGCATCTTAAACGCAGTCTTATGGATATCACTATCCTTTATCCTCAATTAGTGGTAGCCCGACCTTAAATCAATCATTGAAAAGACGCTGGCTCCTTGGAGTTGATTGAACAAGTCATCAATCGTTGGTAATGGTCACTTATTCTTAATGGTCACCTTATTTAGTTACCGGTAGTCGATATATAACCAGAGGGTGCCATCTTTCTTCTTTACAAATAGAACCGGAGTGCCCCAATGTGAGGTACTCGGTTAGATAAAGCCCTTGTCCAACAACTCTTGAAATTGGACCTTTAATTTTTTCAACTCTGCAGGTGTCATCCTATATGGAGGGATATTAATAGGTGTAGTGTAGGGAGCCAAGTCAATAGTGAAATCAAACTGCCTTACCGGAGGCAAACCGGGCAACTTGTCTGGGAAGACGTACGGGAACTTGTTCATCACTGGAACATTCATCAATTCTGGACTCCCCATTGTGGTGTTGATGATGTGAGCTAAATAAGCCACACAACCATTGTGCACTAATCTCCGTGTCTCCATTGCCGAGATTACACAACTCGATAAGATTTGTCGCTCACCAGCGAATATAAGCAAAGGATACCCTGCTCTATGGAATTCTACTTCTTTGATGAAGCAGTCCACAGAAGCTTGGTGGAGATGTAACCAATCCATACCTAGAATGACATCGAAGTCCACCACACCTAACAGAATCAAGTTTGCCTCAAGGATTACGTCACCCACCTTCACTTCACATCCCCCATACATAGTACTTTTAACCACTTGCTCTCCTAAAGGAGTGATAACCAATAATTCTTCCTCAAGCGAAATCAAAAGTCTATCGGAATGCCTAGCGAACACTGTGCTTACAAATGAATTGTTTGAATCCGTATCAATCAATACATGGATATCAATCCCAAAGATTTTTATAGTACCTAATTATATAATACCATTAGTAATCATAAAGTAAAACATTAAAAGTCATCTCCCTAACTCATTATCATGCAATATCTTCAAAATAACTTTAAATCAAAATCATAATTTCGCAATCATATAATATTTGTATTCAAAATTTCTAAATCATCCAATTTAAATCTAAAAAAAGTTACCTATGATTACGTCAAGATTGTTCTGAGCTTTCTCATTTGTCATTACATAATTCCTTGTTTGATTTCTAGGTTGGGATATTTGAGGAGGTGCAACAATAATGTTGCTCCCAGTACTAGTTCGGGGAGCGGTACTAGCCGATGGCGTCGGGACATTTGATGGGCATGGTCACTTGAATGATCTCGACTTATCAGACCTCTGTCCACTTGAATGATCTCGACTTATCTGACCTCTATGTCCACTTGAACCTAACTCGGGGTTAGTATTTTGAAAATTCCCCACTTTCCCACATTGGAAACATTTGCGAGGCTTGGGACAAGGTTTGGGATGATATCTTTTACAATTCTGGTAGGGTTCTTTCTTTGACCCAGCTGTCCTGCTCCCGGACATCGCACTAGAGGTGGGAGCACCAAACCTTGATGATAGTTGGGCATATGGAGAGCCAACAAACCTGGTAGTGGAGACATTACTATAGGAGTCCGTGCTCCTACTCTTCTTAGAACCTTGACTCGGAGTGAACCTAGGCTTCCTAATCTTACCCTAACTCTCTCTAACTCTTCTCCTTTCATTCACTATCTTCTCGGCCCTCAAGGCCAATTCTAACACATCTTGAAACGTATGTCCCTTTGTTGTCAACATCTTCTCTCTGATACTTAATTCAGTCCTGATTCAAATTTTGCATGAATAGACTCCTCGAAGTTCATAAATTAAGAAACATATGTGGCTAACTCTTTAAGTTTTGTCTCATACTCCACCACTATCCTATTCCCTTGAGCTAGTTTGAAAAATTCATCTCTCTTCTAATCCCTATAGAACCGTGTGTAGTATTTCTCCTCGAAGACTCTAAGAAATTCTCCCCAAATGGGAGGGGTGGATGTTCTACTCTTCACAATCTCCCACTACGTTCGTGCACCCTTATTCAATAGTTTTACCGTTACCTACAATTTCATCTCATCATCCAACTTCATGTCGGTGACGGTCTCCTGAACTCGGTCAATCCATTCCTTAGCTACTGAGGTATCACAAGTGCTCGAAAATGTCTCACATCCAAGCTTCTTCGCCTCCTTGATTAACTTTGATAATTCAATAGTTGGGCTGTCAATTGATGGAACAACCAGAGGAGGAGATGCATTAGAGGACTTAGTGTAACTACCGGTATTAGAGAAGGAACCGACGGAGGAGCTGAAGTTTGTTGTGGAGTTTGAAACTGTGCTACATAGGTGCTTTATCACTCCATCATTTGCTTGGGGGCAACTATCAGAGGAGTAGAAATCCCGGTTAAAGGAGTCAAGTGTGCTGACATCGAAGGAGGTGGATGTGAAGATGATGTAGTCTCTGGTTCGGAAAATGGAGTCGGAGGAATTTCATTTGGGTTCCTCGTTCTTCTTCACAGAGGTATAGTTCTACAAAAGAGAACTATGTTCAGGAAATAAGGTTAAGTGAAAAACTAATTACTTAACCCTCTAAAAAGAATGTTCCAAATTCCCTAGGACCTATAGGAGGCAATTGAAATCATTTGGGATATTTCAAATATCGAGTTTTCTCAAAACAGTTTCAAAAACAATTCAGGACCTGTTTCGATACTTGGGAAACAATTCTAAAATTCTAAAACATTTTGATATCGTGAGCCTAAACTCTAATATCAATAAAGTTGTCATGCCCCGACCTGTAGTCCTGGTACGCAACAACTACCGCGTTACCCTAAAACACGTGTAAATCCCATCCCATGTTCCAAAGCACCGCAAGGCATTCACAATTCCAGTAAAATTCATAGGCCAATCCGGCCATTCCAGTTCCATCTAATCCAAAAAGCAAAATAAAATATCCACTCAAGGGATTAAAATCAAAACCTTTCCCAACAATTCTTAGAAGAAAACCATAAAGGAGAAAAATGAGGATTCTTAATGAAATTGAAAGAAAATAAGTTCAACTCAAATAAAATACAAGTTTAAATGGTTCCCAAATATGTTTTCATACAAATTACCTTCTCGGGTCTAACTATCAATACCTCAAAAGAATGAGACCAGATCTATACCAAGAACTAGTCTCCGACAGTGGTCTTCTCAAATCTGGCTTTAAACGATCAAGGGCATCCACTAAACTTCCTCTATGAAAAATGGAATAAGGAGTGGTGAGTATAATTTATACCCGATAAGTGTATACTATGCTATGAAAATATATTAGGGATGATAGTGGATATGTCAAATACATTCCTCGAAATCATACAATCGTATCAATAAAAATCAATTGAAGTAAGATTTCAACAACATCATGTTATACAATTCATATGCATCCGGTCATCACAAACTTTTTTTTCCCAAAAAATCACGGGGTTGTTAAAATCTTTTCACCGAAAGTTTGGCTCTGACCAATGGTAGAACCACCAAGAAGTTTTTATTAATATCATTACAAACATTTACCCCAACTATGGTTTTAACTCGGACCTCCCATTGGGTGCAACCAGGCTAGTCTGAAGGGAGGGCTTCTGAGGCACCTCTTGAATACAGCTACCTCCTTAGCCAAATAAATGTCCAACCACATTACCCCATTGGGTCATTTCGTAGAGGGAATGACTATAACCATTTGCCATGCACAAGGCACCATTTCACAAGCAGCACAATAATTAATCAATGTGCCACAACCATCTAAACCATTTCTCAATCCATGAGTTAAATCAAATAATATTCAACATAAATTTTATAATTTAGCACATCATTTTCCATCCAAAATATTCGGATGCATATTTCAATCTAAATCCACTATGGGACATTCTACAATCATAAAACAATTTAAAAACTAGTTTCAAAAACATTTACAAAATCAATATAAATCAATTTTCTCACTTAAAATCATAAACATGCATCTACTCACCTCTTGGGAGGGTGTTCACTTCCGATTCTATAATCAATTCCAATATAATCCCTCCTTAGATTCCAATTGCTTATCCTACGATAATATTAACAATTTTATTGTTAAATCATATCAATTTCTAGAGTTTATGAATTTTTCCTAATTTAAGACAACCCTAATTTTCTTTAATCCAAAAATCTATGTTCAAAATTCACCATTTATATGTTATTTCCATCTAGATACCATTTTCATTCCATTTTTCTCTAGATTTTAAAATTCATTATTTTTAGGGTTTTGATCTCCAAAGGAAATTCCTCAAATCTCAATGGAAAAAATTTCAATCTAGTTATGAGAAAGCTAAATCCAAAATTGGGGAGGAGAAATTATCTTTATTTTGGATTGGATTGAGTTTTTGAAGATTGGGTTTAAAAATCCTAATTTTCTTCACATAGAGCAACTCTAGGTTTTTCCTTCAATCCTCCTCCTCACATGTTGATTGAAGATTTTGGAGGTTGATTGAGTGATTTAAATGGAGGAGTAATTGATTTCTAGAGAGAGAAATCAAAAAAAATGAGGGAGAGAGAGAGTGTGAGAGTCTATGGAGAGGAGAGAGTGTCGAGAGAGATGGGAGAAGAGTAATTGAACGAATATAGTGTGTTTGTTCAATCCCATTTATTGTGGAGTTAAAGCTATCATTTTGCTCTTTGTGAATTTTAAGTTGTATTCAAATTTGGAGGGCACTATGGTCATTTTGCAACTCCAATTGATGAAAAGTCAACTGGGCAAGGTGGCTTGTATAGGGGCATGGCAACTTGGAACCTCAAAGCTCAATTGGACAAGGTGGATTGCTTAGAAACAAGGTGCCTTGTGGGTGTTGTTTTGATAGGGATAAGGCGACTCATTTGAGGAGTGAGGCGACTCAACATTCAAGATTTCCTAGATTTGGGTCATCTCAAGCTTAGCGATAAGGCACCTTGCCAATTCATCTCTCAGAAATCCTTTCTAAAATCCCTTCAATCGCATCCTCCATAGCTCAAGGCGACCTGTTCCTCCCTATCCATATGTACAAGGCACCTCATTGATACGTGCAAGGCGACTCATCAACATCAATCCTCAGTATTCTTGGTCTGCATACATATGGAGTCGCCTTCCCAACTCCTAAGGCATCTTGCTCACTCACTATCACTTACCCAAGTCGTTTCACCTAACTCCTAAGGCGCCTTGCTCTCACACTTCTCCTACCCAAGTTGTCCTTTCTCTTCACATGTCTCACAATTCCATGTCCCACCATGCATTAAGGTGCCTCAAGCAAGGCAAGAGGCAACTTGTCCTCTACATTTTTTTTAGCCTTCTACATACATATCTACAAACCTTGTTCTTGCATTAGGCGACTTCTCTTATTGCATGAGGCACTTACTCACCACAAACCATAAATGCCAAGAATTCATCTCACGTTGAGCTTATATGGTGGTTTGAACCCAAGACTTTCCCATTCTCAAAAAAAATTTATCACCACCAAGCCAATCTATACCTTATGATTAATATGGTAAATCTAATTGAAAATCCAACCTTGGTAATTTAAATGGAAAAATAAAAACTGAAAAGTTCAAATATTAAATTTTTCGGCGTTACGTCCAAAACTCAAGGTCGATTACAATATGATTTCTCTTGATATTTTACAAGAAAAATTTAATAATTAAACAAAAATTCCTAACACCGAATTTTCGGTATTACATAAAGGATTCTAATCATATTCTTTATTTCTTCTTGAGTTTTAGGGTATATATCAAGATTTAGATCTTCACCTTTAGCGATAGGGGTATCTTTGGGGTTGTAATCATTCATTCCGAAACACTCGAGAACCTTCCTGATGTAGGACTCTTATAAAAGTGCCAACACCTATCTCGAGTAATCCATCTGGATCTTAACTTTGAGGAAGAACTGAGTTTCACCCATGTCCTTCATATCAAAACTTGACGATAACCATATTTTAATGGTCATCAGATACTGTCTATCGTTTCCAGTCAATAGAATGTTATCCATATAGAAAGACATGATCACAAGGAAGTCAGAAAAATATATAGAATAGACGTAATGATCCTCTTCGATCATCAAGAAATCGTAAGATATCACATTTTCATGAAATCTCAGTTACCAATGCTTGGTTGATTGCTTAAGTTCATATATCAACTTTTGAAGTTAACAGACCTTATCTTCTTAATCTATAGGAATAAAGCCAGATGACTGTTCCATGTAGATCTCCTCATCTAAACTTTCGTTCAATAAGATAGTCTTAATGTCTATCTGGTGTAACTCCAAATTCATATTCGTGACAATCGTTAAAAGTAAACGGATCGAAATAATCTCACCCTTAGTTTGAGTATAACCCTTGGCTACCAGACGGGTCTTATACCTCTCCACTGATTCGTTGGTTTTTCTCTTGATCTTGAGAACCCACTTGTTTTTAATGGTCTTTCTCCCCTCAGACAAATCAACTAGGTCCCAAACTTCGTTGATTCTCATTGATTCCATTTCTTCATCCATGGCCTTTAACCAAAAGTCTGTTGTAGAACCCTCAAGAGCCTCTGGCTATTTTGGGTTCCTCATCATTCTTAAGAGTCATAATGAGGGACTCATCTTTAATCGGAAAACGACGTTTAGGTTCGTGTTTTCGACTACTTCCATGTCTTCACCTCTAGATCGATCACTCCCACTAGACCAAGATCCATAATGGGTTCTTGGATCCTGCCGTTGGGCTTAGTTGAACTACTAGGCCCATCCATCTCATAGAAGGAAAAGTCCTGATTGATTTAACCTCTTTTAGGGAAATTATTCTCAAGGAAAGTAATATCATGAGACTCAATCTCAATAACAGTGCTATCCGTATGCTTACCTAAGAACACAATCTTTTTGGAGTGTTCTGAATATCTTATAAAGATGTACCTTTTTTCTCGCAGGCGTAACTGGCCGTATGGGTGCAAGGAATCGTGAACATACATGGCACAACCTTATGGCCTCAAGTAGCTAAGGTCAGATTGCCTTCCTATCCAAAACTCATATGGCGTACTAATTATAGACTTTGATAGAACACGATTAAGGACGTAGGTTGTAACCAATAATACATCTCCGCAATAGGAGATAGACAAATTGACCTATGTCATCATAGACCTCACTATCTCTAACAAAGTCCTATTCCTCCTCTTGGCTACTTCATTCTACTGAAGTATAGCAAGAATAGTCAGTTATCTCGTAATGTCTTTCTCGAAACAGAACTCTTTAAACTACTCAGACGGATGCTCGCGTCCCCGATCGATTATGAGAGTCTTCCCTCTCAAGTCTAACTGATTCTCAATCTCGCTAATAATCCTTCTGAAACATTCCAATGCTTCAGACTTGTTCAAGATTAGATAGACTCAACCAAAACGTGTGCAATCATCTATGAACGTAATAAGGTATACTACTCCATTTTAGACTCTTATATACATAGGCCCATAGATGTTAGAGTAGATCAACTGCAATGGAGTCCCAACTCTTATTGTCTTGTCAAATGGTTTTCTTATAGTTTTTTCGGTTAGGCAAAATCACATACGGACAACTTGACTCTGGTCAGCGGGCCTAATAGATCACTCGCTGTTAACCAGTTCATCCTCTCTCGCCCTATGTGTCTAAATCTACTATACCCTACATTCATATCATCATCTACACAATCAGATGTAAAGTTAATAGAAGAATAATAAGAAATACTATCAAAAGAAATCATATATGATGCATATAGTCCATCATGGACAAAACCAGAACAAATAAAAAAACTGTCGTAATGAATAGAAACTGATGAGTTTCCAAAAGATAAAACATATCTTGAATAGTCTAAACAAAGTACGGAAATCAAGTTTCGTTAAATATCCAGAGCGTAAAGAACGTCATATATATTTAGAGTCTGGCCACTTTGCAACTCCAACTTGTAAGTGCTAATATCTCTAATGACAACAAATGCTCCTTTCTCCACATAAATCCTCTTAGCCTGAGGACTGGCACGGTGTCTCCTAGGTTTACAATCCATAAAGGAGAGAGCTCAGTGAGTATCATAGTAGATGAGATAAAGCTCAAAAGACGTAGAAAAGAAGGACATGCATTTCGCTCGTTACATTTACGAGCGAAATGACCAAATCTACTATAGATGCAACACTTCACCTTGGTCTTATCCAGCTCTTTCTCCTATGCTTTAGTACTCTGATGTTGGATTTCTCAGATGGTTTCTTCTTGCCTGGACTTCGGGTCTTTTTTTCATACTTTTTCCATTTGCATTTGGTGTCATAGGAGCCTTTGCTCAACTTTGTTGCATAGGCATGATGAAAGTGCAGCTTACTCATCTCCAGATGCTCCTCCTCAAGCGTATAGTGCCTATTCACATCAGTGGAAGTACGAATGCTCTCATCGTGAGTGAGATAGGTCTTCATGGTCTCCCGTAAATCACGTAAAAACTGGATCACATCCGGTACCTGAAACTTATCCGATAATGGCTCTTTCATATTCTTCAAAAAGGCGATTATACTCGACATGTGCATGAGAAACCATTTCATGCTATGATCTTGTCTCTTCTTATAGGTGACAAACCTATAGGTCATTATCTTCGGCTTAGGAGCAGGCTGGGAGCAAAAATGCTCTTTGAGAGCATACCAGACCGATACCGCAGTAGGATACTGCTCATAGACTGAGATCATATTATTGTGCATGTTACTCAGAAGGATTGCCCTAGTCTAGCCATCCTTCATCTTCCATGCATTAAACGCCTCCTGATTTCATCTCACCTGAGGTGTGATACCCTCCCTGGGGTCCACAATCTCATGTTTCAAAATCTCAGACAGATTCTATTTCTTGAGAATAAACTGAATCTTTCAGTGTCAAATGTCGTAATCATCACCATTCAGTTTATCTCCCTTGCAAAGATCTAGTACGACAGTCTTTGAAGCAATCATAGTAACATTAGTTACTCATTGATACTTATTCTCATATTTTGTGTACCCTACGAAACAAGAAATCCTAAATGATTCAAGTATAGACCTAAGTCAACGGATACCATACACTATAATCTGGGATTGCATCTTATTATCCAGACTTGGATTCGGCACACAAAAATACACAAAAGTCACTTTTAATGGCATGAGACTCTCAGAAAATGAGAAAAAATCAATTCAAAACGACCTAACATACCGTTGGAGGTCCTACGCGCTACCGTGCACCTGTACATGCCACCTCTGCGTTGGCACACGTGCCAAAAGCACAGCGCATGGACCACGCGCCCAGGTCAAGACGTGGGTCAGACATGGATCTGGGTCGAAACCGATGCGGATCGCCTCATCGTTTGTGAGCTTCATGTGCTCATTCCCGTGGGCATCACGCTCCTCAGTGCGTGTGTACACCACGTACTTGCGGGTTGGGGTCGGGTTAAGTGTTCTTCACCCGACTCCCTGCAACTGGGTTTGCATGACTCGGCTGCTGGAAAACCCATTTCTAGCCTATTTTCGATGGCGATTTTGGCCAGAAAATGAAATTGAATATCTCCAAATCATCCTCAACTCAATTTTTGGGAGATTTATGCCATAAACTTAGCCGAATCTAGTGTTTGAATTTTCGGCCCTCCACGACTATTTTTGAAACTCAATTTCCAGCATACAAATCACATAATAGAACAAGGTGAACAAATTTATACTATTTTTATAGATCAAATCATCCTAAATCTTGACAGATCTAAGATCTAAGGTCTCGGGGTCATTATTCATGGCCGGAAAATTCGACCTAAGATTTCATGCACTAAATATGTGCCAAAAATTCAATAAAAAAACATATTCGTGATCTACGAGTGATGGGTAATATCGTGACATAATCAGATTTATAAAATTCATCCGTGATCTGAATTCTAAAGTTTTACCCTATACATTTTATGCCCGATAATTTTAAAAAATATTTTAATAAATCTAACTATATTCTGATACCAGTGTTAGATTTATTCACATACAGTAGAAGCATGGTAATTTTCACAGAAATTAAAGAGATCGGAATTTTTTGGGGTGTGTACCTTAATATGTAGATCTACCAAAAATCAATCGAACTAGGAACAAAGAAATCCCTCGATCAAGACTCTCGGTCAGGATGGTGATCACGTGAGACAAATTACTACCACAAATCCACGACATCTCAACTCAAAGTCCGATGAATCAAAGTGACGGAGAAAATTTTCTACTCAAAATTTTTTTGAAACCCTCAATATTTTGTCACTCAAGAAAAATTGGTCTCTCTCTCTAGGCTATTTTCAAGTACTCTTGGTTCACACACTCATCAATAATAATGTGTGGAAAGTTTAATCAGTTTCAAACTCTCTTTCTCCAAAGTTAACTCAGGTATGAGAGATCAGAGAGATCTTAGGGAGATCATGGGATCATGGGATAACTTCTCATATTTAAAACTTAAATTATTATTATTTTTATTTTGCGATAAAATACCTACGCGGACATATTAACCAGCAAGGAAAAAATTAGTAATCCCATGTGGAACAAGATGAGCATGCGTAGAAGAAACTCATTTCCCTGGAAGATGGCTTGGAAGATGACTGGGTCCCATGATATCTTGATTTCATCTTTTGCACAAAAGATCAACCACCATTAACAGAGCAAATTTTCTCACAACTGCGGTTCAGCAACACATCCCAAATTGTTTAATTTGGAATTAAAAGAAAATAAACTACGGTTAGAAAGCTGCAATCCAACCTGGCCATCTACTTCGCTACTCTGGCTGGCTGATTGGGTATAGCCTCAATGCCCAACCGTTCAAGTGTGTACAGAACCAGGTCTTTCTATGCCAAGTGTGACCCGAAGAGTATGAAGAGCAATACATGAACAGCGCCGAAAAACTTCTTGGCCCATTAGGCCTCTATACGGGGCCAAGGCCCAGCGGACGGCACCCGTCCGCAACCACACCGAGCAGAAGCCTTAGTTTAGCTTCAAACAACACCATCTGCCCTGGCCATCGTGTAGTTGGAGCTCAAGCCATGCCACAATCTCAGGGAACAACTAGGTACTTGGAAAACACTATAGGTGTAGGATGTGCCAATTATTGACAGACTACTTCAACACCCAAACTTTTTTGAAGCAGTAGGTAATAGAAAATATTTCATTAAGAAAGTTTTTTCTCAAATTGGGGACAATAATATTCGGACAGAGTCGATCCGGTTGATTATTAAAGAAAAAAAAAAAAAGGGCAGTAGCTAAGGGTAAGTGTTTCTCCATGGCCCCTTTGACTTTAACTATTTCAACATCCAATCCAATTAACCAGATGAAAAGTAGGAAATCGTTACAGCCAACTGATCACAATGGTTAGTACAAGATTGGTCATTCTACAAATACGCTCCCACTATGACCAACCAAGAGCATAGTTTGACACATCAAGCAGTTGCTGCAAGGAGAATTAACTTTTTGTAGTCTTCTATTCCAAAGGGCTTACCCGCTGCTTCCCGGCCTGGTGCATGCTCCTCCATTACTCTCTTTTAATCACTTTGATTTAGAAGGTTGGAAACCAAACACTAAGAGTATGAAAACCACATTTTCTGTAGAGGTCCATCATCGTCTTTGGCTCCAGTCTGTAGAATTACCTGTTTGGATGATACCATTCTCCCTCAAGTATTCGACACATTCATCAATGAGATTGGCCAAGCGCCTTTTGCATCATAGTTTGAGAGAGTAGGGTCTACGGTCTGCACAGGCCAAACATAATAATGAACACCTAACAGCTGGATGGATGACAAAGTAAGCCAGTTAACATAAGCCAGTTTGAAATTATTCATCTTTTAAGTTTGAATGAAATGAAAATTGTTCCACAGTCAAGGATCAGTGTAGGGCAAGAAATTAGAAAAACTATAGGCTGGAATGACATCCAAGCATGATTTTGCCATTGCAATGTTCATTTATCTATCATCTCACCCGTGCAAACTCTAAAAGTTGAGACCAGGTGTCCCTAGAGATTGCTTTGTCGTGTCGGGCCTAATCCAGTAACCATGAAACAAGAAGAATTAAACATCAAAACAAGGATTAAACAAATACAACAACGATCAGAGCCTTAATCCTAATAATTGGAGTCGGTTTTGGAGTATGCAGTTTTCCCTTTGCATTTTTGCAAAGAGACTGCTTCCATACCTCAATTCCGGATTAAACAAATCTAAAACATAAAAATATAAAGCAAAAGACCAAGACAACTCCAAGATACTAATTTATCTGAAGAATGTTAACTCATCAAAAAAGATGGACCATCTTCTGAATGTGTTGGAAGAGTGTCTTTGCGAATTATCAAGGTTTGGTATCTCATAGCACTAAAACCTACTTTACATCTATGCTTGAATACTGAAAAACATGTGGATTTAATTTCCTCAAAGCATGCCTTTTTAACATAAGTAAACTCCACCATCACAGCCATGTTATTATTATTATTATTATTATTATTATTATTATTATTATTTTACTTTCTTCCGGCAAATCATATGCATCTCAGTTAGCTAAATAAGTCGGTCCAAATCCAAAGTGTAACATATTTTTTCGACTTGGTTCATGGCCTGATTAAAGCTTACAATTTAGCCCAAGAGTTGGTGACATGGCCCATCTAATTCAAAGCAAATCTTGATCTCTGATTTCTGGAAGGCTTTCAGTCTCTTAGGTAGTTTCCTAGCTTGAATATTTGAGGGGCTGCTGAAATTAGGCCTCCAGCACTAGAAATATTTGCAGTCAATTAATGGGCAAGAAAATAAGATTGTGATTGGCACATTAACTGTTGGTTTTAACGATTAGGCTACATAATCTCCAGCTCTTTAACTCTCTCAAGCAATGAAATGGATACAGGATAGAAAGGGAAATTATTTTGTTGACTGCAGTGAGCCAATTCAATTAATCAGCCACATGTGATACAAGAAGAACCCCCAAAGAGATTTAGAGCAACCATACATGAAGAAGTTAAGCAATAAGTGCAATTTAAGCCCTTGAACAAGAGCAAACATATATTTCCGCATGAGTATGGAGTTAACCTGCAAAACTGGCACCAATGATCAACAAGTGGCCACTGCTTCTCCGCAAATAGCAACAGCCACATTCCAATTGCTGTATCTAATGCCAACGATTTCTGACCCTAAAATTCATAAATTAACCGGCTCATGTTAAACATCCAGGCATAAAATCAATTTGATCAGAATAAGCTGGGGAAGGTTAATAATGAACAAATTCAATTAGAGAATTCTAAAGCCCTTGTAAGTATTTTTCTGCATTTTCATAGCAAATAAAATGAAATTAAACATTGATGCCCCAAAGATTTAGAGTTGAATCATTAACCCTTTTTGATGTACGGATTTGAAGAATTATCACAAACGGATCAATCTTCCTTTTTCACAATCCGAGAGTTCTTCGATTGTATGGTATATGTTGTAGATCTTTGAAGAATACACTTTACGTATTCTTTCTTTTCTCTCTATTGTTCAACGTTGGTTTCATTAGGGAGAGCTTTTTTTTTTTTTTTTTTTTTTTTTTTTTTTTTTTTCTTTTCTTAATTCAATTTTAGAAATTCAAATTAGGGTAGTTTAAATTTGGGAGTTGGAGTTGGTTCTTACTTGAAAACCACTTACTCCTTTCTCTCTTTTGAATTTCAAAAATTAAGAGATTTGGGTTAGGGTTAAACCCACATGGGCGATCTGGGTACCCACCCATCTCTTACATCTCCCACTCGCACATGAGCATTAGACCTACCTTTAACTCAGTCGCTTTCATATACCATCAAATTCATAGAGACAAATGGATCGTGTGACCAGCGAGTACATCGAAAGCTCATAGCTATACACCAGTTTGGGATATATAGCAGCTCAAAATCTAATACAATGAGAACATCAAGTCTCGCTATACCCCAAAACTCTTTTACTACACACAGAGTCAATGTACCTCTTATCCCTCTATCAATATAAATAAGAGTATATTTGACACATCTCAATTATGCATTCACAATTATGTTTTAAAACACTAAGTTAAAACATAACTGACCACTCTGTGAGTACAAAATAACGTGTTAGATTTAAGACAATCTTCCTTTTACACTACTATCTATCTGCTTTATCTTAACTGTTTTTCTAGACATGAACCTCAAAACCAAATCAACCATAGTTTCTTGATGACATGCTAAAGTAGTATCACTAAAATAAAATCTCAAGAAATAAGTAAAAGTACTAAGGGTATTTAATGAGGTTCAACATAAACCTCTGGATCTCACACAATAAAATATATAAGGATTCTTCAAACTCATTACCCATATGGTCACAAAAGTACACGTGGTATGAAAACACGTGTTACGATGCATTTTCTATTCAATCAGAAACGTATGTCTTATTCCAAAATTAATGTATCGTACATGTGTTAGTTTAAGTGTGCCACGACACTCGACTTGATTTTCTCTTCTTATAAGTCCTCCAAAAGTCACTCTTACAAGAGAAAAATCATACCTGACTTCTAGACAAGTGTAATGGATTGTGGGAAATCCATTTTGATTATCAAGAAAATAAATATAAACGATAATCTCATCTTAGTTCTGTACTAAGGCGGCCAATTTATGTTAATTATCCAAAAAATTAATATTGCATCATCTCTACATATCACATAGATTTTAGCCTAAAAACCAATCTTCTAAACTTGTCCGACATACTTTTCAATCAAGACATAAGAATTCGCAAATGCAAAACAAATTCAAATGTGTCATATAATAATGACCATTATATTATATTCATTGTACATACAAATACAATTACATCCTACACAATCCAAGAGATTTTACGTGTTTCAAAAATACATCTCTAGATATGGGTTTCGTGAACGGATCAGTCACCATTAAGTGCGTAAGTAAATACTTCAATGTCATTTCTCTCTTTTCAATAATGTCTCGAATAAAGTTGAATTTCGTATCAATATGTTTGGTTTTCCTATGATATTTGGGATCTTTCGTGTAAGCGATAGCTGATTAACTATCACAATAAATTGTCATATCTCCCACTATGTCGCTTACGATCCCCAAATATTGTAAAAACCTTCTTAACCAAACACACTCCTAAACTGCGGAAGCACAAGCCACAAATTTTGCTTTTATTGTAGACAGTGATACACACGTTTGTTTCTTACTTCTCCAAGAGACGGCGCCATTATTTAGCAAGAAAATATAACTTGAGGTGGCTTACGTTCATCTAAATCGTCACCCCAATTAACATCTGTATATTTACTCAATAACAAGTTATTTCCTTGATAACAAAGGAAATAATTCACAATTCCTTTCAGATATCTTAAAATCCTCTTTATAGCTATTCAGTGACTTGTTCCTGGATTGGATTGATACCTACTGACCAAACCCACGGCATAGCAGATGTCAGGACGTGTACACATCATAGCGTATATTGGACTCGCAATAGCGCTGGAATAAGGTACTTTTGACATATCTTGTTTCTCTTTGATAGATTTAGGGCACATTTCTAAGTTTAAACTTTCGCTTTTTGTCACGGGAGTATCAATGGATTTGCAGTTATCAATTGTAAATCGTTCTAGAATCTTTTTAATATAAGATTCTTGAAACAATGCTAACAATCTCTTAGAATGATCTCTATGGATCTTAACACTCAGTATATAGTTTGTTTCACCTATGTCCTTCATCTCAAAATTTGATGACAACCAATTCTTGATGCTTAGGACATACTCCATATTGTTTCCGACCAACAATATGTCATCGACATATAGAGATAGAATTACAAATTTGTTATCAGACTTCTTCACATAAACGCAATGGTCTTCGTATAGCATTATGAAGTTGTTAGAGATTACAACTCTATGAAATCTCAAATACCATTGTCTCGAAAATTGTTTGATGCCATAAATTGATCTTTTCAATTTACGAACTTTGTTTCTTGGTCTTTGACTATGAAACCTACAGGTTGTTCCATGTAGATTTCTTCCTTAAGTTCCCTATTGAGGAAAGCAGTCTTTACGTCCATTTGGTGTAATTCTAAATCTAAATTGGCAACTATAGCTAACAACAGATGAATAGAAACAAATCTTACTACTGACGAAAAGGTTTCCTCATAGTCAATACCCTCCTGTTGGGTATAACCTTTTGCCACCAATCGAGCTTTATACCTCTTAATTGATCCATTAACCCTTCGTTTAATTTTGAGAATCCACTTATTCACAATAGCTTTGCGCCCATATGGAAGATCAATCAATTCCTAAATATGGTTGGATTCCATCGAATCCATTTCTTCCTTTATTGCTTTCATCCACTCTTCCTTTGTAGGACAAGACAAAGCCTCATTTAGGTTTTTAGGCTCATCCACATACAGTGGAGAAATGATAAAGGCATGCCCTTTAATCTCGTAATAACATTTCGGCATACATTTCCTAGTACTTTTCTGAACCGATGATTCAGGTAGATCATTTGAACTTGAATCCCTCCCATTGGGATCAGCTTGGGATTCAATTTCTTGCGGTTCCAATGACCTATCAGGCATAGTTCCATCGTTTGAATTATTTAATTCAAACAAAGGTTCTCCTTTTGTTATGTCTCATCTACTAGGAAATCATTTTCCAAAAATGTTATATTTTGTGATTCAATTTCGGTCATAGTACCATCTTCGCGCTCATCGATGAATACATAACCTTTTGATTAATCAGAATATCTAATAAATATACATTTCTTTTCCCGGGGATTAAGCTTTCTAAACTTATTGGAGAAGTCATGAATATATGCTGTTAATCCCCAAGGTCTGAGACCAATCAGACTTGGTTTTCTACTAATTCAAAGTTCATACGGTGTTGTAGGTACTGATTTTGAAGGCACCCTATTCAAGATATAGGTCGCAGTTAACAATGCATCTCCCCAAAAGAAAATTGGCAAGTTAGCCTTCACCATCATAGATCTCGTTATATCCAGTAATGTTTTATTCCTCCTCTCAGCAATACCATTCTATTGAGGTGTATAGGGAATAGTCAATTGTCTAATTATTCCTTTCTCATTACATAGATCCTTGAACTGATCTAATAGATATTCACACCCTCGATTTGTCCTTAAGGTTTTAATCGTTCTATCCATTTGATTCTCCACTTCATTCATATAACGTCAAAAGCACTCAAGTGCTTCAGACTTGTGAGCAATCAAATAAACATGACCAAAACGCGTGAAATCATCAATAAAAGTAATGAAATATGACGCTCCATGTCTACCCTCACATTCAATGAACCATAAATGTCAAAGTGAACCAATTACAATGGAAACACAGTCCTCACGGCCTTTCCAAATGGTTTCCGAGTCATCTTCCCGGCAAGACGATGCTCACAATTTGGTAAATCAACTTTAGTAAGTGAACCCAATAGTCCTACTTTTATAAGTCGATTCATCCTGTCTTGCCCAATGTGACCAAATCTAGCATGCCATACTTTCTCATCAACATTAGCATCACTAGAAGAACAAACATTTAACGATGCATAATAATTAATATAACAGTTAAACATTTGTTTGTCACAATCCAAGATTAGAAAGTCATTAAAGAGATATCCAGATCCATAGTACATACCATTATAATAGATACAAACACCATTTCTAGAAAATTTCAAATCATAACCTAGCCTAAGAAGAACAATAACAGAAACTAAGTTTCGTCGAATTTCTGGTGTAAAAAGAACATTGTGCAAGATTAGGGTTCGGCCATTTCGTAGCTCAAATTCACAAGTGCCAATCCCTTTAACCTCGACTCTCATATTGTTCCCCACATATATCTATCTTGTACCAAGAGGAACTCGACGAAAATCCACGAACGCTTCCCGATCTTTTGTCATATGGTTTGCTATTCCTGAGTTTATAATCCGCATAGGATAAGATTCAGAAAGTAAAATAGTACTAGAGACATTTACAATACACACAGAAGCGTCATGAGGTGCTACCTTTTTCGGCTCGGGGTATTCTCGAGAGAAATGACCAAGAGTTTTGCAATTGTAGCACTTCATCTTACTCTTATCCTTTTTCTTCCAAATCGTTTACGCTTGTTCTTGCGGTTAGAGTTGTTCTTCTTAGACCCTCCATCATCATCTTTCCCTTTCTTACCTTTATTCTTGTTCCTCTTTCGCTTAAAACTCGAAAATTTCTGGGAACTACACTCAGGTACAAAGGCATTAGAAATCGATCTCGAGGCACCAAGCCGCTCATCCTCGAGTTCTACATAGTGAGCAGCATTAGAGAAAGTTTTGCTGTTGTCGTTGTGAGTCAGATTCACTTTCAGATGCTCCCACTGGTCTGGAAGGGATCGGATTAAGGCCTAAACCTACTGTTCATCAAAGAGAATGTGACCAGCCATTTTCAATTCCCTTATCATGTTTGACATAGTTCTCAGAAGCTGTTTGATGCTATCATTAGCTTTCTTTTTGTACGGGTCAAACTTAATCATCAACTGTCTCAGATGGGTCACATTGGTACCTCCATACTTCTCTCTGAGGTACACCCATATGTCATGAGTAGTAGGGAATTGCTCACATTTGTATATAAGATCATCAATCACAGAACTAACCAGGATGCCATGTGCAGTGGAATTTTTCTTTTTTCACACCTGGTAAGCTTCTTGATCTCCTCTGCTGAGCAGTGTTTTCAATTCCAGGGTCCTGCATGATACGGTTGATGCCCTCTAAGGCATCTTGCTCTTTCGGTACATACCATATCTTATGGCGCCAAATGTCATAATTGTCACCAAAATGTTATAATTGTCGCCATTAAACTTATCACCTTTATTTAGATCTGCTATTATTGATTTCAAAGCCATGGTTTGGGTTTTCAAAGAGAGGTAATTGTAAGTATTCATGCTCACATGATGCATACAATTTTATACTTAAAATCAAAATTTATGATAAACGAGCACATGGTATAGACTCGAAAGTTCACAAATTTTCTAATCATCGTTCATGATCCAAATGCTTGATTACCATAAATTTAATTTCAAAGTAACAAAATCCTTTTAGGTTTTAGGTGAGAATTACTTAAATTCTACCAATCTAAAACCTCCCACTAATGTCATGCGAATTTAGAACATATCTTTTCAAATGCTTGCATAAATACACAAATATGCACATTCTAGATATATTTACAAAGAGAGAAATATTACATCACATGTTCATGGTATTGTTCTCAACAACATCATAGTACATAACTATGCATCATGGAAAGAAGCCAAAAAAAAAAAAAAAAATACAATCATTTTTCCTTTTTCTTTTATTTCTTATCCTCCATATATATGAGAGTAACTATTTTAATCATCCCAACTGAAAGCCTATCTCTCGGAGTAAATCTCTTAACAGCTTGTGGTGCAGAGCCATTAATCCTTAGAGTTAACAACTTCTTTAATTTAATCTCTATTTACCTAACACTCCACATTCTAAGCAATTTTAATCTGAAGTTCTTGAGATTGATCCGTTTGTTCTCTTCTATTATTTTATCAGCCATTCCAACCAAATTGTCACGGAGAGAATTCCTTATTATATTAATCTCAGCTTCATCACCTCCGAATCCGTGACCCAAATGCCGAAGTTCATAGCGTTTTCGACTCATAATCCACAAATATTGCGGCAAAGTATGCGTTTCTTTCATCTTATAATGCAACATTAAATTTAACTTTGTCAAACGTTTTGGGGTCCTCTCGTCTCTGCATCTCTCCCGGAGAGGTACAAGAGTACGTCTGGTTCTCACCATATCCCTAAAAATAGGGTAAACATTAGATTAGGTGTGAAGCCAATCAAAGAATTTTAAAACACCATCTACCATTATTATACTCTATATTTAAATGATTTATATCGAAAAAATGAATTTTCATACGAACGAGTATAAAATCAAATATGTATTATAAAATTTAATTTAGGTAACCAAAAATTAGAAAATAACTTTCCAAACATGTGAGAAAATTTCAAAAATTTTTTCTCAACTGATAATTGATTTTTCTATAATTTTCAAACATTTTACAAACTTTAAATAAATAAAAAATCTTTTTCATCTCAGAAAAATTAATTTAAAATTCCAGAAAAATCAAACTGAAAATTACAAAATTTTGGAAAAAATTTCGGGCCAGGGAGGGTGCTTCACATGCCCTCACGCGCCACTTGTAGTGGCGGGGCACGTGGGTGGCTTGCCCACGCGCCGCCTTCCCGGCAGAATCCGACGACCGGATTTTGGCCACCCCCCATTTTTGGCATCTTTGATTCCAATGGTGATCTTGGTTTTCGGATCAGAGGTCTAGGTCATGGTGTTTGGGCTTCATAGCCCACGGCCCGAGAGTAAGATTCATTTTCTGACTATTCATCTTCTTCCTTATACCCAGAAAATTCTACACTTCGACCGTTTTTTTCAGAAGTGATTTCTCCTTCATTTCTAAACCATTTTTTTTGTTCTTTATATGGTTGGAAAGGGTTTTCAATAAGAAATTGAACTATGCAATTTTTTCTTCATGAAACACATGATCTAGGAAGATATAACATATTTATGTCTTGGCTAGGGTTTCATTATTCTCCAAAAATACATGGCAGACATGTATGAAATTTTGTAGATCAATTCCTAACATCACGGGTATTCTACCTTCCAAATTTTAGAGCATCTCGTGGTCTACATACGAAGCTACCATTTACAATTTTTTTTCAAGAAAAATTGCACTCGAATGGATATTATTCTAGTCACCCACATACATGATTTACATAAAAAAGTAGGAAATATCCTAAACATGCTCTGATATCATTGTAAGTATTTTTTTGCATTTTCGTACCAAATAAAATGAAATTAAACATTGATGTCCCAAGATCTAGGGTTGAATCATTAACCCTTTTTGATGTACGGATCTGAAGAATTGTTATGAACGGATCAATCTTCCTTTTTCACAATCCCATAGTTCTTTGATTGTATGGTATATATTGTAGATCTTTGAAGAATACACTTTAAGTATTCTCTCTTCTCTCTCTATTGTTCAATGTTGGTTTCATTAGGGAGAGGTTTTTTTTGTTTTTTTTTTTCTTAATTCAATTTTAGAAATTCAAATTAGGGTGGTTTAGATTTGGGAGTTGGAGTTGGTTTTCACTTGAAAACCACTCACTCCTTTCTCTCTTTTGAATTTCAAAAATTAAGAGATTTGGGTTAGGGTCAAACCCATATGGGCGACCCGGGTACCCACCCATCTCTTACACCCCTTTATTACTGGGTGAAGTTATGAGGAGTAGTAGTAGGAGTTGAACCCTTAACCTAAACAAGTTGAGAATTCTAAACCCCGTTGATGGGATATGATCCAAATACCAACCAATACAGCATTCGGGTGCCCAATACCCAACAGAGCATTCATGGTCCTGACGAGCTTAGTCTCTTCAATCATAAAACACATTGACTTAGGTAGCACGACCGACAAGCGGATGCATTCGATGAAGACCGAACACCTGTCCTCGCTATTCAACTGATGGCAGCCCAACACTAGAGGAACCGAATACTCCTACTCCCAACAGGTAATATTCAAATTGAATGTCACCCTGATTGAGTTTCCTATTGCAATATGAAGCGTATTTCTCGTATAAGGAAGGAAATCTAGGAGATCTAATCGATAAGAGAAAGAATCTCATCGTATAACTTAATTACCAAAATGATAACAACCTCAAATGTTTGACACTCACAGATCCGAAATCCCCAGATCACTCCATAAGGAAACTAGGGTTGCAACACCTCATGACGGCTTGGCTTTGAGAGGGACGCTATATAAAAGCTATCGAGACATCAAGCCAAATAAGTCCTCTAATTCAACACAAGACACACAAAGATTACAAGGAGATCCGTCCTCCCTTCTTCTCAGTTTGTTTATCCTTTCAAAAATCGCTCTTTCTGACTTGAGTGTTAGAACCTCCCCCGCCCGGAGCACCCTTCGGAGGTCTTTTACAGGTTTTAATCTTCCTCATCAAGTACCCGTTCGAGTCATGAGGTGCCAGATCTATGGAGTCGAAACTTACCTTCAACAAATTGGTGCCGTCTTTGGGAAACTAGGCTGGTCATCAATCTTTCTCACCAACCACCTATCACCAAACAAAAATGGCTACAGTCAAGAGAAAATGGCCAATTATCGGATTTGACGATGATGATTTGATCGGGGTTGACCCTAATTGCAACGATCCCATAGTTGTTACTATTAAAATAGAGTCTCATATGGTGAAAAGGGTTCTCGTCAACCAATGCACGGATTACAACATCCTTACTTGGGACTAGCTCTATTGAATGGGTCTCAGCTTTTTACACCTTCAACTATTCTCACCCCCTAACCATGCAACTGTTAAGGCCACATTTCATATGGTTTAACTATTCTCACCGTAAATGCAATCCTTAGTCAACTAAATCTGGATGAACTGGAGGCCTTACCTAGCATTCGGCACATGAAGATGAAGTTCAAAACAATGGAAGGGATCACAACTATTCGTAACGATCCCGATCCCTACACCTCCTTTGCTGATCGCGATAGGCGAGAGAACTTTCCTATCGACACTTTAGAACTTATGGGCGATATCGAACCGATGAGCAAACTAGAACCAAGAGAAGAGGTGATCGAGATTCCTCTGATGGAAGATCCTAATCAGACTGTTCGGATCGGAGCTACTCTGTCTGTGCCCCTACGAGATGCTATTGTTAGCTACCTACAATGACACTCCAAGGTTTTCGCTTGGTCCCCCGAGGACATGCCTAACATCGATCTGTCTGTCATTACTCACAATTTGACAGTAAACCCAACTACAAGCCAGTTAAATAGAAGAAAAGGGTATTCGTCCTTGAACGCCAATGAGCTATTCAAGAAGAGGTCTAAAAGTTACTAACTACCAAGTTTATCCGTGAAGTCAAGTATCCCGAATGGTTAGCCAACGTAGTCCTGGTGAAAAAGGCCAATGGTAAATGGAGATTGTGTATAGATTTCACGGATCTCAACAAAGCATGCTCAAAGGACAACTACCCTCTCCTGAATATCGATAAGTTGGTGGACAACTTCTCAGGCCACCAACTTTTGAGTTTCATGGATGCCTGCTCGGATACAATCAGATACGAATGGTGCCTGAGGACGAAGAGAAAATGAGTTTCTTCACTGAGTTCAGTACATACTGTTACCAAGTAATGCCCTTTGGTCTAAAAATGTGGGAGCGACCTTCCAACAATTAGTTAACGAAGTCTTCAAAGATCAGCTCAGTCGCAACATAGAAGTGTACGTGGATGACATGCTTGTAAAAAGCACCAATACCAAAACTCGCACTGTCGATCTTGAGGAAACCTTTTAGACGCTCGAACGTTATAACATGCGATTGAACCAAGCCAAGTTTACTTTCAAAATCTCGTCGGGCAAATTCTTGGGTTTCATGATCACCAACTGCGGGATTGAGGCAAACCCCAAAAAGATACAAGCTATCTTGGATATGTTACCGCCCGAAACATTAAAGGAGGTGCAGCGTCTCACCTGTCAGATAGTGGCTCTAAACCGAATTATGTCAAAAGTTAGAGAGAAATACAAACCTATTTTTGATGCTCTAAAGAGGTCCCAATGATTCGCATGGACGCCTAAGTGCTAAATGGCCTTCGAATGGCTCAAAGAGTATCTTATGACCCCTCCGTTGCTCTCTCGACCGATTCTTGGTGAGAAACTCTAACTTTATCTCTCTATTTCCGATCAAGCACTTTACTCTGTCCTTATAAGGCAGGATTCAACTATTTAGAAGCCCATCTATTACATTAGTTGGATACTTAAGGAAGTCGAGGTTAATTATTGACCAATCAAAAGGATAACATATGCGCTGGTCATTTTGACCAGACGACTTCGACCATACTTCTAAGCCCACACCGTTATGGTATTTACCAATCAACCGTTGAAGTAAATCTTTCAGAAGAGAGACACGTTCAGTTGTTTAATCAAATGGAGTGTTGAATTGAGTGAATTTGACATCTAATACTAGTTTCGACTAGCGATCAAAGGCCAGCCTTGGCTAATTTCATCCTCGAGTGTACTCTTCTAGTTATGATTACGTCTAAGCCTACCAGAGGTCCTAACAAATGGTCGTTACCAACTGGACCAAACATGTCGATGGGTTTTCGAATTCTTCGGGCGGTGGTGTCGGGCTCATACTGATGGGTTCGGACAACTTTAAAGCAAAATATGCACTCCGTTTTGACTTTAGGACCACCAACAATCAGGTAGAATATAATAGCCTTGCTAACAGGACTCCGGATCGCAGCCGATATGGGAACCTAAAGCAGATCGAAGGGGTCTATATACAAAAGACCTAACTATAGCCAGTAAACTACACGAAATGATGGTAAGGTTAGAAAGGATCGACATCCAACAAATCCCTTGTCACACCCCGACTCTCAAGTCAAGCATGTAACAATTGTTGTGTTATCTCGGCTTACGGGCATGACCTCCCCATATATCGGGATAGCGCAAGGCGTTAAACTCATTCAACCTATTTTAAAAACAACTTAACAATATTCAAAGGATTATCCCGTCCCATTCCTGTCTTAACACATGTAATTAGTCAACTCGACTATTCGGAAAATCACCTCTAAATTTTTCCACAACTCATGGGAAGGAAAATAAAAATTTAATTACAATTATAAGTTAGAAATTCCCATTAGGCTAACCAAATGAAATTTTAATTACAATTCAAATCAAAAGAATGCCCTTCGTATGGGTCTAATCTAATTTTCTCAAAAATCTTAACTAGAGAAAGACTAGTACCAATATCGAGAAACTTCACAAAACTAGAACTTGGTGAAATCTGGTACTAGAGATAGCTATACCTCCAACACTTAAGCTTCTTTTAAAAAATGATAAGAAGAGGGATGAGTATGAGAATACTTAGTGAGTGAAGTGCAATGGTATGGTTGTGTAATAAATTAGAGGTAAGTGTGGGGGAGTCAATGCATATGTCATAAACAGTTCATTTGATATAAAGTAGTTTTAGCAAATCATAGTAATTCAAAAGACATGCATCCACAATTTCAGTCTTTCTGAAAATCCTGGGGTTTTCCTAAACAAACCACTTCCGTCCAAGGTTTGGCCGAATTCGGGTGGAAACCCATCAAGGGGTTTTTAATTTATTCATTTCACAACACTACATTCCCCTTCCTTGGCATTGATTCGTACCTCATCAGGGTGCAACCTGATAGTACGAAATGGTAGAGAAAAGACAGCATCTACCTCCCTCGCAAATAAACCCCAACCACGCCATCCCATCGGGTTGCTCCGTGAAGGGAATGACTATAGCTACTTACACACATGCACCATTCTTCCATAAACATCCAAATCACATTTCATGTGCCATGATTTCAACAAACAATTTTCAAATCATTCCATGGCATTCATGAATCAAATATCAATTAACATGTGGCACACATTCATTTGTAAATACTATGGATGCATATGTAATTCAAGTTTTCGTTTCAGACATTCCACAATCACAAATATTTATATAAAACATATAAATTCATTCAAAATCATTTATAAAAGAATTTAAAATGATTTTGCTCATTTACGACATAACGAACCATTCACTCACCTTTTGGGAGGGTATTCACTCCTAATTGCTCAATTTGATACAATGTAAATCTTTTCAAGTCTCTAATTGGCTTATCTTAAACCAATAATCACAATTTATGTTTAAATTGTGTTCAATTCGAAGGTTTACAAATTTTTCCTAATTTAGTACAAATCCTAATTTCGCACATTCACTAATCTTTGTTCTCATTCCGTCAATTAAATGTTATTTGCACCGCAATAAAACTTTCATTCACAATTTTCCTCAATTTTCCTCAATTTCAAACAATTTACCAACCCTAGGGTTTTGATTTCTAACCAATTTCTGCATAAGAGTCTCTTAATTCAAAAACAAGAGTATCAAGAGTCAATTTTGAATCTTTTCCATATTTCCCCAATATTTCTTCTTTTCCAACCCTAGGTTACAATTCTCAAATAAACCTTCTCAAATCTCAAGAATAAAATGCAATATAGTAATAAAAAAAAACTAAATCCAAGATTAAGGAGTGAAAATTACCTTAATTACGAGGTTGGATTGAGCCATGGGTATCGGATTTCAAAATCCCTAGATTTCTCCCCTTTTATGTAAACCTTAGATTTTTTTCCCCAAAATTCCTTGCATCACAAGTATGCTTGAAACATTTGGGAGTTTGTTGAAGTAATTTAATGAGGGTATAATAAATTTCTAGAGAGAGAAATCATGAGTGAGGGAGAGAGAGTGAGAATGCAGAAGGTGGGAGAAGAAAGTGCTCGAGAGAGAAGTGAGAAAATGAAGAGAAATAAATAAAATGGGCTTCCTTCGATGTTTATTAATTGTGGAAGTGAATTTACCATTTTACACCTCAATTATTTTAGGTGTCAATTGAGCTTAGAGGGCATTTCGGTCATTTCACCTCATTTCCATTGGCATGAGTCGATTCGTGGCTTCTCAAGTCAATTTGTGAGTGTATGTGGAAGGAACAAGTCGATTTACATGGCTCATGAGTCGATTCATGTGTGTGTGGGCATGAAGAGCCAAGTCGATTTGCAACAGGAGTAAATCGACTTACAAAAGCTAAGTGAATCGATTTGTGCAAGCCATAAGTTGATTTGCGTGTGACAAGCCTCAGACCTTTCCTCTGTAACCTCATAAATTGATTCCTAATATGGTGAATCGACTCACCATTCCAAAACCAAATCAATTCAAGCAAGGCATTAGTTAATTTGCTGCCTCCAACTCTAAGAATCTCTCTCTGAAAACTCACAAATCGATTTGCAATTGGGTGCAAATCGATTTGTCAATCCAAACATCACTAAGCCATAAGTTGATTTACAGGGGAGGCCGATCGATTTGTCTCTTTGTATCGCTCCACCAAATTGATTTCCCACCTTGATGTCTCAGAACCTTTCTCTGAACATCATCTGAATCGACTTACTTCATTTTGCAAGTCAATTTCCACATTTTTTTTCCAAATCGATTTTTCTCTCCTTTTTCTCACACAAGTGGATTTTGTCACTCCTCTCACATAAATTGATTCATCCATTTGTGAATCAATTCATATCTCACATTATCACTTCAACTTCTAACTCCACCATTCAATTTGCTCCTTGAATCGATTTGGTTCCTTCTCAAATTGCATTGGCTTGGATTTGATCTCATGACCCATTGTTTGTCCAAAAAATCTAATACCACTAAGCCACTTCATTCTTTGTTAATTATATGGACTATAATATATTTACTCACTTACCAATTATTTTGGAATTACACGAAAGATCAAAATTTGACAATCTCAAACACTTGGCACTTAAGTGAGATGGAAAAATCAAAACATTAAATTTTTCAGTATTATAATCCAAAAATCCAAATTCAATTGAAATCGATTTCTTCTGGGAAATTTACAAAGAAAGTTAATAATTAATTAAAAATTCTCTAATACCAAATTTTCAGTGTTACATCCCTCTTTCGAAAAACACGAGAGCCGATACGCTCTCCAAGTTGGCCAGCTCAGATTTGGTTACTTCTAGTCAAACAATCTATATTGAAAGTTTACTGTACCCCAATATCAATGAACCTGAAAGGGTCCTGACAGCGGACCACTTCTTAGTTGGAAAGACCTGATCGAAGCATACTTGATAGACAATCGATTGCCTGACTTGCCACTAGAAGCAGCTAAACTAAAGCGAAAGGCCGCTCACTATGCAATCATCGACAGAAAGCTATACCGAAAGTCTTTTACTCATCCTTACTTGAGATGTCTAACCCCAGAAGAGAGGAGCTATGTTCTGCGGGAGATCCACAAACGGATATGCGGCAGCTACCTAGGGGCTTACAACTTGGTACATAAAGCTTTGCGAGAAGGATACTACTGGCCGACCATGAAAAACAATTCGAATGATTATGTCAAAAAATACGATAAGTGCCAATGATTCACCTCAGTTCCCAAAACACATTCTACTGACCTTAGCCCCCTTACCGGACAATGGCCGTTTGCTTAGTGGGGAATGAACATTCTCAGACCATTCCCACCGACTACTGGACAGAGAAAGTTCCTTATAGTAGCCATCGACTACTTTACTAAATAGGTAGAGGCCGAACTTTTGGCCCAGATAATAGCAGCTAAGGCCCAGCAATTCATATGGAGTCACATAATGACTTGATTCGGTATGCTTCATATCCTTATCATGAACAATGAAAAACAATTTGATAATGCAAACTTTCGAGAGTTCTGCACAAAGTTAGAGATTGATCATCGGTTCTCATTAGTTACCCATCCACAAACCAACGGACTCATGGAAAACTAACAGGACAATCCTCTAAAGACTAAAAACGGTGCTAGATGAAGCCAAAGGACGGTGGGTAGATGAACTGTATAACATCCTCTGGTCGTACTGCACCATACCTCGAAGGGCAATCGGAGAGACTCCATTCAGCCTGATATACGAAAGCGAAGTTGTTATACCAGTGTAGATCGGGATCCACTCCCTCTGGGTTACCCAGTATAATTTCGAAAAGAATGAATCAACCTTACATGAACATCTAAACTTGCTCTTTGAACTACAAAAGTTTGTATCTGCCCGAATGACTGCATATCAACAACAGATGGCATGGTACTACGACTGACAAGTCAGAAGCTGAACGTTCAACCCAGGTAATCTGGTACTAAGGAAAGTGAAAACTACCAGTCAACCCTAGTCTAGGTGTAAACTAGCTCCCAATTGGAAAGACCCTTATCAAATATGCTCTATAATTTGCCCGAGGGATTATCGCCTCAATAACCTTGACGGATCAACCATAACTAGAACTTAGAACATAGAGAACCTGCGAATCTATTAGAAATGAGTTACGTTATTTCTCTTTCGGCAGAGGTATCTCTTATCGGGTAAGTCCCTCATGGTTCTCCTTTCGATAGTTTTATCCATTCGACTCCTAACATTCCATCCCAGTTAGTGATTGCCAATCGAAGGGATCTAACTCCCCGAAGGGCCTCAGTCGCCACGTCCTTTCAAAGGGATCTATCTCCCTGAAGGGTTTCAGTCCCCTTATCCTGTTGAAGGGATCTATCTCCCGGAAGGGTCTTAGTCAGTTTGTCCTATTGAAGGGATCTATCTCCTCGAAGGGACTCAGTCGTCTCGACTTATCGAAAGGATCTATCTTCCAAAAATGGCCTCAGTCGCTCCAATCTATCGAAAGGATCTATCTTCCTAAAAGGTTTCAGTCGCCCCGTCCTATTGAAGGGATCAATCTCCCCGAACGGGCCTTAGTCGCCCTATCCTACCGAAAGCACCTACACCCTTGAAGGGCCTTAGTCGCCCCACCCTAGTGAGATGATTCAATCTCTAGGGTGAACTTCAATCGAAAGAGCCCACGTTGCTAGCTACGTTCGTGGGTAGACGCCACACACTTCTAGTAACCTACCAAGTATGAGTATGACACCCTGTATTATTTGTACAAGCAGTCGGTTACATAAGCACTTTGACAAATGAAAACAATTCCGCCAGACACAATCAATGACAAGTAAGTGGAGTTAGTCCTTTTTTATTACGACAAATACATGTTCGATTACATGAGCAATTACACTTTCCGAGTCCCTCGATCGGACCGATTACTCTAAGGAATGACTACATCATCTCTATTGTTTAACAATGCTAGAGAGTACAAAAATAGTAAAGAGAAGAACAGCGAAAAACAAAAAGGCAACCCTAAGCACCGAAGACCGCAGAAGTCGCAGAAGAAGCTTATGCATGGCAATCTATAGCCTAACCAACACAAAAGAACTACCAAAAAGGGGATGAGCCAATCGGGAAGGGAGTCTGAAGATGCAATAGGATATCATCAAACTCTCTAACTCCCTACACATAACCGGTACTCTCTATTACCCAACTCAAAAGGAGACTCTTTTCTTAAATCTGAGTCAAGGGCCCCCAACGGGAATGTCGATAAGGCCCATTGCGACATTCGAATAATGAATGACATGATGAGCCCTCATACCAATAGTCCCTATTCATGATGAGACCTCATACCAATAGATGCAACTTATGCTATGAAGCTCAGCAAAGCTGGAGCATTCTTTTGAAAACCTCTCATGGAAGACAACTCTCACAAGAAGAAAGCTCTTAGGCATGGGCAAGAATTCATTAAAGTAACACGAAGTCTTGCAGTCTCTATTTATAGACACAAAGAGATCTCTTCGAAATCTTGGGGTAGTTGAAATACATCTATAAAAAGCGTGCGAATTAAAAAAAGGAGTATATGCTGCCATACCTTCCTGTGCCACATTAATTTTGAATTGAATCAAGTGGAAGGTAAAACGTCTTAATGCTGAAGGAGGATGAAACGGTTGAGTCAAAAGAGGGATTTGTATCCCGTCCACTTTAATTTCGTATCAATTACAGGTGATTTGAATGACCTCGGAGACACGTGTCGCCAGCTTTCATGCCTTTCCAACTTCTAAGAAGTGATCTTCACTCATGGCGCCTCTCCCACAAATCGACACCATGCGTCGAGGACAAATAATGACACATGATCCAAATACCAACCAGTACAACATTTGGGTGCCCAATACCCAACAGAGCATTCATGGTCCTGATGGGCTTAGTCCATTCGATCATAAAACATATTGACTTAGGTAGCACGACCGATGAGCAGATGCATTCAGGGAAGACCGAACACCTATCTTCGCTATTCAACCGATGGCAACCGAATACTAAAAGAACCAAATACTCCTACTCCCAACCGGTAATACTCGAACTGAATCTCACCCTGATTGAGTTTCTACTACAATACGAAGCGTATTTTCTGCATAAGGAAAGAAACCTAGGGGATCTAATCGATAAGGGAAAGAATCTCCTCATATAACTTAATTTTCTAAATGATAACAATCTCAAATCCTTGACACCCGTGGATCCGGAATCTCCAGATCACTCCATAAGGAAACTAGAGTTGCAACGTCCTGCAACGACACGGCTCTGAGAGGGACGCTATATAAAAGCTCTTGAGACATCAAGCTAGATAAGTTCTCTAATTCAATATAAGACATACAAAGATCACAGGGAGAGCTATCATCTATTGTTGTCAGTCTATTTATCATTTCGAAAATCACTTTTTTTAACTTGAGCATCGAATCCTTCCCTGTAGAAGCACCCTTGGGCAGTCTTTTGTAGGTTTCAAGCTTTGTCATTGAGCACCCATTTGAGTCATGAGAAACCGGATCTATGGAGCTGAAACCCACCTCCAACACCCGTGATATGACCACTTGGGCCAGAGCCCTTGGTCATACATGAACACAACAAGAAACAATCAAGTGAGATAGCAAATAGCGCAAGACTACATGAAACAAATCAAACAATCAAGAGAGCACGATCTTTTTATCAGGCAAAAGGACAAGATTTCTTTTTCTTCTTCTTCTTCTTCTTCTTAAATCCAGGACAGAATATTATGTCTATCTCCACAATGATGGAGTGACCAGAGATCACAAGATGCAGGTTTAAACTTGTGGTTAAAGTCCTGTCACCATATTTCAGCAATTAATCCTTCTTATTAGCCACTTAATATTTTTTTACAACATGATGTGTTCTAAATGTAAATAAGCCTCTGCGAAGCCACTGAAATTAAATGAGCTTTTCATTCTTTCACATTTAACTTAACCGAACCTCTATATAAATGTTTTTTTTTAATGACAAAATAAATAAATAAATAAACAAACCTGGGTGAGACTGGAAATCTTGATAAATATAGAGTAATGCAGAAGCAACATCAAATTAGGACGTATGCAAGGAGGTATAAGTTTTTCAGTCAGTAGAATCTAGTTGAAATAGCATGTAACATCAGTGATCCAAATGCAATTATTCATACGTTTATCTCAGGGACTTTCAACAGAGGAAATGACTTGAACTACATCTCTGGTTTGATATATATTATGCTCGGTCGAAGGAGTTTAATAGTAAATAGCACCGATATATACAAATAGCGTGCATAATTTTTGTGTAACTATATACAATGAATGAGTCTATTAATGCATATCTACTAATAATAGTTGTAAATTTTTAATGATATGAAACAAAGAAAAGAGATGTAAATCAACTTAAACAAATTAAAAAATATATATATTATAATTTTTATAAATAAAAAACATTTTTTATGCTTTGTTCGTTACAAGGAGATTGGCATTGGCAGTCTAAGGCTCCACATTTAGGGTAAGGAGCCCACAATAGAGGGCCAAAGTCGGATGAAGGTATTGAAAATTGGGCAAGACCAAAAAGATGAAAAAGTAGACCAATAAGGATATTCTTTTGGGAATAAGAAGCACATTCTTCAAAGGATCCTTTGTTTTGAAGTTTAAATTGAACTCTTTATTTCGATATTTTTAAAATTGAATCGGATTGGCCTGTTCTGTTGGTTCAATCGCGAATCATTCTATAGTTTGGCTTGATTTTCATTATTAAACTGGACAAAGTTAAACCCGATTAAGTCCATTTAAAACCGATCGATACCAGTGAACCGTTCAAATCTGTCCAACCACAAATTAATGTAGTTTAACCATAAATTATGACACTTTATTATGAAAGCATGTTTTTCACTTCTGTTTCCTCTTCATTTATACATCTCTTTTTCTTTATTGTAACATCGAAAATTCGGTATTAAAAAATTTTTATTTTTAATTCAATTGTAAAACACCGGAAGAAATTGGATTGTAAAGTGATTTTTGGACTTGAATGACCATAAAAAAATTCAATATTGGAATTTTCAGTTTTTGTATTTTTCTCATGAGATTAAGAAAAAGTTTTATAATTAAATTGCTATTAATACATTAAAGATTTGAATGACTTGGTGGTATATAGCTTTTTGGAGAAACTTAAAGTCTTGGGATCAAATCTACTTGGGTGCTCTTAAGTTGATTTGTGGAATTGTAAGTTGAAATGAGATATGTGAGAGGTAAGTTGATTTGTGTGAGTGTAGAGGGAGAGTGGAATTGACTCGGACAAGAAATGGAAAGAGGTGAATCGATTTGCAAGAGGAAATTAGGGAGACCAAATCGACTTGCAAAAAGGAAATACAAGTCGATTTACATGAAGAAATGAAAGGGACAAATCCATTTGTGTATGTGTGCAGGCAAGGTTTTTGAGCTTAAGCTTGACAAGCCAATTTGAGCAAGGGGACAAGTCGATTCAGTTTTGAGGTTTGGGCTTGACAAGTTGATTTATGTATATAGACAAATCGATTTGCCAAGTGTGCAAAAGGAAATTTTGAGGCTTGATAGGAATAAATCAATTTGGCATTGCAATGGAAATGTTCAAGTCAATTTGCTTCCGCAATTGTGAGTCAGATTCCGCCATATTGCAAGCCGATTTAACTTTTCAACCTCTAAACGCACAAGTCGATTTGGGAAACATGCAAATCGACTTGTGCAAACAGAAAGGTTGAGAAATGACTGAAATGCCCTCCAGACACAAATGTAACCAACCATTTATGAGGGGAAAATAGTAATTTCTCATTTCCACTATTGCTTAAATCCCAATTTTCGATTCTTTTTTCTTCATTTTCTCTCGATCTCTCTCTTTCGACCCTCCCTCTTCTTTGTCTCGTCCTTGCTCATTTCTCTTTCAATCTCTCGTGAAATCAATTTCATTTCCATTAAACTCACTCCATAAAGTTTTCAAACTCTCAATTAAATCCTTAGATCAAGATAAATGTGAAGAGAAAAACCTAGGGTTTGTGCAAAAAGAGGAAAATTTTAGGGTTTTGAAATCTAATACCCAAAACTTAATCTAACCAAGGAATCAAGGTAATTTTCTAGTCACCTTCAAGTGTTTAGTGCCATTACTTATGAATTTAATTTTCATTCTTGAAATTTTGGGGATTTTTGTAGAGAGAGAAAGTTAGGGTTTGGATAACGATTGATCTTGGGTAAAATTTATGAATTCTTTAGAGATAATTTTTCCCTTTCAACATAGATTTATATTTCCCTAGTATGAATTTGGAATATTAAATTTTAATCATGAGATTTGATTTGGGAATTTAGGCCTAGAGTTTATATGTGATGTAATTGGAGAAAATAATGAATAAAAATTTTATGTAGGTGCACATGACGTATAAATGATAGAGTAAGAACATAGATTCATGAAATTGAAAAATTAGGATTCTGTTATAATGGGAAAAAATATTTAAACCCTAAAAATAGAGGTGATTTAATATTGAATTCATATTTATTGCTTTAGGGAAAAATAATTAAAACCCGAAAAAGGATTATTTCTGGATTAATTGTGAATTGAGAGTGTTCACCCTCCCAAAAATTGAATGATTTCATACTTGTATTTAAATAATAAAAATTGCTTTTATCAATAATGCTTTTATTGAATTTTCTAAATGATTTGGATTTATATGTTTTAGTGTGTGTGGAATATTTCAAATATAGAATTTGAAATTTCCTATACATCCTGTATGATTTGAACGAATGAATGTGCTATGTGAACTTATGGATGATAAATACATTGGTGTGTTGTTATGATTGAGAAATTATTAAAGTTAATGACATATGATATGGATTTATGGTGCATGTGAGTTGGCTTGGGGTGAGGGCTTGAACTCCTAAAAATGACTTGTCACTTTTTGCTACGATGTAACTCGATGAGGTGAAATGGTAGGGCTAATGTTAATAGACACGGTGTGTAGCCAAGCACGACGATACAACCATGATCGATTAACATGCCGTCTAAATTGCATGGAACAGTTGGTTGCACCACCAACGAAAACTTTAACCAACACTAAGGATGGAGACATTTTTAAAACATTAATCACTAAAACTCTTGGCGGTCTCACCCTAGGTAGTGGTAGACCTTTGTTAAGAAAATTGATTTAGGTTACCCTGTGTTTGAAAATTCAAAGTAGTGGATACATATGAAATCGAATTATGATGATTGTAAATTGTGGTGGTTAAGAAACAATGATTTGAAATTATTTACATTGAATGAATTTGAGAACGCTTTGATAATTTGAAACAACTATGCATTTGATATATCCACCATATAAATTCTTGTTTTTGTACAATTTGTATATCATTCATTAGATATATTTTATACCACCCCTCCCCTTCTATTTTATAGAGAAAGCCTAGTTGAGTTTTGTAAATGCATAAAGTGACTTGAAAAGACTTATATTATTAGACGTCATCAACTAATGAGGCATCTTTTGATTTAAGGTACTTAGTAGACCCAAATGAGAGACAATTTTTGTAATATTTTTGAAGACAAATTTTGTATTATATTTAATTATTCTACAAATTTAATATGGTTTTATAAATTTAAAATGAGGAACTCCCCTTTTATTTTTCTTGAATTTTCTTTGAAAATTGTTTTGATGGAAAATTTGATAAGGATCCCTTAAGTAGAGACTCGTTTTAAAAATTTTGTGGATTATTTGGATTAGAATGGCTGGTTTGACCAAATCACATGCGTACTTGAATATGGATAGACCGAGTTGGTCCTTTGATTGTGAAATGTATACATGCTAGTTTTTTTGGATGATTAAATTATTTTGCAAAATTGTTGGTTATTGATAAATGTATTGCGCTATCTTGTTGTACGAGTAGGGGTTACACATATCCGGGGTAACGCGACGGTTGTCGCGTGCTCGATTCGAGGGTCAAAGCGTGATACTTATTCTCTCTATATTCATTCGATATGGGATAAAAATATAACATCTCTGTCCTTATTATCTCTATAATTTATATCTATCTAATGTAAGATAAAAATGTTTTGACATTTCATTTAACAATTGAGCTAGGGTTCAAAAATTTTTCAAAAATTATATTATTCAACCTATATTATACTAAAAATGTAATACATGTACTTATTTCATGAAAAAAATTTCCTTTTGTTTTTGCTAGCCATAATTTTGATTTTTTTATTTTTAATTTATCACTTACTAAATAAATTAATACAAATGCACTTAGTTTATACATAATTTCTCTATATTTCAGAAATATTATACTATTTTTTTTTATTACAGATATAATTTAATTATCTTATTTTCATTTTTTAATATGAATTTTATGAGTGGTTGTTGTAATTAATAAAGGTGATATTATTTTGTTTATTTAAATATTTTTTTTATAGAGATATATGAATTTTATTTTATTTTAAAATATATAATTTACAAATTATATAATATCATCGTGATACCATTCGGTTCATAAAACAGTCTAATTAGTTCGACTAATGAACCGATGATCCAATAGGTTGACTGAGTCACTTATTGGTTCGGTTTTAAAAACATTGGTTTATTTCTTTTCCTCTTCGATACATTTGATAAAAATTAAACTACAAAACAAAATATGCAAATTGCAAATTTTTAATTTTTAATTTTTTCCTGTCACGCCCCGGCCCACCCCGGGGCTGAGCACGTGAGCAACCGCCATGATACCTCGATGCACGGGTATAACCCTCCGAGACATCAAGGCACCGTAAGGCCAAAAACACATATATTCAAATCAGTTTACAAAATCACATGAATTCCTAAGTGATAAAAGTAAAATATCTCATTGTGCCTTAAATGCATGAATATGTAATCACAAGATGAGAGTTACCATTTACATGTGCCAATAGTGATATGCAGTCATCCCAAGAAAAATAAGTACAATGGTCATACTAAATACTCCAAAATAATACGATGACCTCAAATTGAATATAACGGAAGAAACGGGTAACCATACCCCAACCCAGTCTCCAATATAAGTCCAACGAAATCAAGTCTCTACCATTCCTTCGATCCAAGACTATACCTATGAAAGGAAAAGTGAGGGGTGAGTATCTATGGGAGGATACTCAGTAAGTAAGGGGATTGACATCGTGCTATCAATATCAAGTGTGAACTTGGAGTGTCAAATCATGTAATACAATATCAAGTGTGCGAAAACAGCATGCAGTTTTACATAACTCAAGACACACATCAGAAAATAATAAATATGTATCCATCCACTTATCAAGTCACATATGTAGAGCCGGCCGAACAAATAACCCCGACAATGGTCTACCTCGACCAAGGATGGGCGTATTGGGGGTTTTCACAATACAAATATCAAATAATGGCTCTCTACCCCAATATTGGCCACTTGCTACTCCAACTGGCCCGTAAATATCATATATATATAAATAGTCGGCCGTGTATGGCGCTCCGCCCAGTGCTAGACAAAGACAACCCTCACGTCCTCCCCGATGAGACTCAACCGGCTGAGTTCATACACAAGACGATTTGGCGAATACCTTCGGCCGAAGCGTATCCAGGCACAAGGGGGTGCCTCTATCAAATTTCCTTCGTAGCTACGGAATGTTATAGAAAGCATATCACAATATTATCAAGTCGGCCGGGCACATAGCCCCATGCATCACATTATCACATCTGCCGGGCATACAGCCCCATGTAGTACATGTAAATCCATTCAAAACCATGTGCCAATGCAACTGGAAGCATATAGATAATCATGGGTTATAAAAATGACACAATAATGATTGATTTTTTTTTTTCAAATCATGGATGCATATAAATCAATCCAGTATGTGGGACACTCCAATGGTCACAAAAATAGGTACACATACATATATAAAATCCGGAAATCTAGTTTCCACACAATTAGAATTCATGTCATTTACAAAGCATTTAAAACATAGTTTTCAATTAATAGTAGATGTCAAAATCTCACTCACTGTATGGGGGAGAGTAGAACACTACCCAAAGTACCACTATAACCAGCAAAAGGAATCCCCTCGAATCGATCACCAATCACGCCACTACAATGATCATATATGCACACATATGTCACTATAGGAAAATATATATAATAAATTGTACTTCAACAATTTCTTAGTCTAGGGCCAAGTTCTAGGGCATTTTAAATAAATCTCTAAGTACATTTGTACAAAATATCCAATTTTCCAAAGTTTGGCCTGGTCAAAATCACTGCACGGACATCGTGCTCATGCCGTGCCCATGCCGGCCCATTGCTCGGTGCCCATGCGCCCAGCGCTCGCACTCGGCGCTCATGTGTCCACACTCCCTGCGCACAGCTCCCATGCTTAGTGCCCCTGTGCAGCGCGCAGCGCCCATGCGCATAGCGCACTGTGCCCATGCGCACAGCGCTTGACACCTGCACACAAAGCCTATGTCCCTACCCAGTACTCCGCCCACATGCTCATACTCCTTACCAAATTTCAGTACACATGCTCACACAATGCAGGGTACATTTCAACACAAAATAGTATTTCTCCCAACTCTAATTCCTTGGCCAAACATCACTAAAATTTCCATATACTAACCTAAAATTCTCCCCATTCTGTCATGTCTTATAAATAATGCAATAACTTTTTATACACAACTCCAATTCAAGTGAAATTTTGATATGTTGTAGGTAACTTCATGACCTACAACTTTCATGTTATGCACTTTCTTCAAATCTCATCACAAAATTTCCAGAAAAGCTCACTTTGTTCCAGTTGTTTTCTATATTCAGATTTGTCTCTCTTTTGTGCAGAAATCATAACTTTCACCATACTCATCCAAACTTAATGAAATTTAAACATGTTATACCCAAGGCATAGATCTACAATTTACTTAACTAGAGCATCTTCAATTTCAGATTGTTAGACACCTTAAAACAAAGGCCAAGTCACGGACAGAACTAAGAACAGAATCTACAACAGGACAGAAATCTCTTAACCTAAAGCTTGGAATTTTAAGTCCACAAATCTTCATCTCAAAGGCCCTTTCTTCCTTCTTTGCAACTTGATTCGGCCTTCCTTAAAATCATGAGATAAGGCTTAGCTTGGCTTAAATCGACATGTGCTAAAGAAAATAAAGAAAGAATATGTTCTTACCTAAGGAAGCTTGAAGAAGGGTTGCTGAAATTCCAAGATCTCCTCTCTTTGAGGCTCTCGTTTTTTTTTTTTTTTGCTCTTGTTCTCACTAACAAGTATTCTCCTTTGGTCCTAGACTTGTGGTATGTTGTTCTAGGATGATAATAGGTGGGATTTATGTAAAAATATGGGTGGGCTTTTGTGAAAAAATGAAGGCTTTTCTCCCATGGGTTGGACAAGGAACAACAAAGCACTTGTTGGCTTTAATCCCAATTGCACTCAACCATGATCCAAGGTCCATAATTTTTGAACCTCTCCATGCAAAATCCCTACCCTTGATTTGCTTCCACACTTTAATCATTGAAAAGGTCTTATCATCCACTATCTAAATCTAAGGGCTTACATTTGCATGCAACTTCAAGCAAATTTCCTACTCTTGGATCAAGCTTCAACAATTTCTCCTTTCTCAATTTCGGCCAACACTTGTCCTCCTCACTCTCACACTTGTTTAATTTATTGTTTTAAAAAAATACACTTGTCACATTTCCTTTTAAGTTTTTTTTTTGCTAACCAGTCCTTTGACTTATAAAAAGTCTAATTTGACCCCCAATTTTTTTTTTCAAAATTACACACTAGACCCAAAATCTCATTTTAGACCTAATTAAATTTATTTAATGTGAAATTAAGGTTATTGAGTCTCTTTGAGTCATACTGACCCAATTTGCATTTTACCGGCAAATTTCTGGGGTCGTTTTATCGAAAAATTTCTTATTAAAAATTCATGAACGTAGTCGTGAAAACATCATATATATATATATATATATGAACTGGAATACACCATAGGATATACCGAGGGTCGGTGTTACATTTCCCTTAAAAAAAGTGGTCAAAATGTGAAATTAAAAAAATGTGCTAACATGTTAATGTTATATAGGAAAAGGATAAGTCAAATTTAATTAGTACAGTGTCATTATGTTAAATTAGCCATGTGGTAATTTATTATTATTTTTGGAATAAAATATGAAATTGGAAGGTTAGTAAATATGAAATTGGAACGTAACTAACGTAATTAAAATTTTTATCTCTATCTTAACCCCAAAAAATCCTTATATTTAAATGGTTTTAAAAGTTCTTAAAATATGTGATAGGTGATAAAGATTTTAAGTACATCTTTTATACCGTAACTTTGTGTTTTGAATTTGTTCTATGCAATCTCCTAAAATTAGGTGGGTAGCAATCAAAATTTTTGTCCTCAAAAATCAAATTTGTAATGGTTTATTTTTTTGTACATATTGGGTCTTAAACCTGAATCTATTATAAAGGGAAGGGAGATATGTCATGTGAACTGAAACTTATTGGCTCAAATTTGTAATGGTAGAATGGATATTCAAAATTGGATCCACTCTACTCTTTGGGAGACATCCGAGAAATCTTTTCGAAATCTAAATTTTGTTATTGGGGCAGCAACAATTTAGATCACATCAATTATAATTTAGATATAACTCTTTTTCTTTTATCTTTTTATTTTAATAACTTCCTAATAAACTCGCTGAATTAGAGAATAGTTTTATAATGGTGTAACAAATATATATTTATAATTAAAATTTAATTATTTTTAATAAAATAGATTTAAACTATTATTACATTAGATAATTTTTATTTCTTGAAAAGTCGTGCTTAACTTCATAAAATAAGCTCAAGCTTTTCATTTTATCTATTTATTTATTTATTTATTTTTGGATTGACCCTTGGGCTAGTTTTGGCGCAACGGTGAAATTGTTCTTTTGGTGACCTCGAGGTCACGGATTCGAGACATAGAAACAGTTTCTTTGTAAAAATGTAAGGAAAAAACTACGTATATATATACCTACCATCCCGTACCCCCACACTAATTGTAAGGGAAAGACTGCATACATATATACCTACCTTCCCTACCCTCACACTAAACTGAGGAGTAATTTGTGTATCGGATGAACCCTTTTTATTGATCTTTCACATAGATTTTCGGTTTTAACATAGAGGGGTTGGTTTAATAGGTCAATACATTTTAAATGCATGAATAATTTGTAATTCGATGGTTAGAATCAGACCGGTTTAGAGATTGATTCATCAATTTTTAAGTTGAACCAGCTGATGGGATCTGGTCACTCCTATATTCCAAACGCTACCTTTTGTGATAAATAAGGAGGTATTGCATCTTAGCCTTAGGGTAGATGAAGTCATGTGTTACAATGCCAATCGACTGGATGATAAATGCAATCGCTTGGGGAAGATGACAGTCGACTGATGGAGCGTGGCAGTTGACTGATGAAGCTCAAAGGCCAACTGGTTGCCTCAATCAGTCGATTATGGAGCAAAAAATGTATAACCCAAAAGAAGGGTTGAGAGAAGATAGATAGGAGGAAGAAGCTAGAGGGAGAGAGGAAGAAAGAGAGGGAGAGAAGATAGATACAGAGAAGAAGCTAAAGAGAGAAAGGATGGTGAGAGAGAAAATGGGGGGGAGAGAGAGAGAGCAACTAGAAATCAATTCATCTATTCCATATCCAATTCATTTTACACCATTTATTCATATTGTCTTCCCTAACCACTTACTAACTACTAACTAATTTCCCTAACTATGTAACCACTCAACTACTAATTTCTTAACTACTAACTACTTAACTACTAAAATTACGTAGTATTATATCACTACTAGTAGTTGTTACAATTTTTCCCCGCTTGAAAGTATTCTTGTCCTCGAGGATAGAAAAATCAAAAATTGAAATTTTATAAAATCCATGAATTTTGCACCAAATTTTGCATTTGTATTGAGAGATAAAGTAATAAATTCAAATAATGGATTTGACTTGAGTTATAGGAAGAGTAGTGGAAGGAAAATGGAGATGAGGATGCTTGATAGAAATTTTTTTTTGAACTTTTTTTAGTGAACGATTTGCTCGATAAATACTGGAAGTTGAATCTTTGAAGGGTTTGGCAAGAATCCTCCATTAGCAATTTCTTTTTTGGACAATTGAAATCCTGACAGGGAATTTTTCTCCGTGAATCCTGTAAGTTCAACCCTTGAAGGTTTTTCCAAGAAATCATCATTAATAGATTTTTTCTTGGATATATGTGAATCTCCATCTACTATTAACTATTGTTCACTAGGAGTAGACAGAATGGAAGATTCAGAAATTATTTCAATATCTTACTTTTCATGCTTGTCTTTATCAATCATCTTCAAGGTGTCAATTCTTGCTTCTATTTCAATGATAAGAGCTTTTAATCTCTGGTCTTGTTTATCCATTTTTCATTCCCACCAGAGACAATTTTCTTAGATTTCTATAACCCATTCTTGCAACTGTTCTTCGATGGTTTCATGTAAGATTTCTCTTGCCATTTTCTCAAGATTCACAGAGGAACTTAGACTCTAATACCAATTTGTTACAACTCTAGTCGATTGGATGATGAAGATCGTCAGCTGGGGAAGATGACAATCGACTGATGGAGGATGGTAGTCAACTGATGAAGCTTAAAGGTTGATTCGTTGCCTTAACCGGTTGACAGTAGAGCAGAAAATGTATAACTCAAAGGAAGGGTTATAAAGAAGATAGAGAGGAGGAGAAAGCTAGAGAGAGATAGGAAGAGAGGCACTAAGAAGAAGCTACAGAGAGAAAGGATAGTGAGAGAGAAAAGGAGGGAGAGAGTAACTAGAAATCTATTCATTTATTCCATATCTAATTCATTTCTTACACCACTTATTTATATTAACTTCTTTAACTACTCACTAATCAATAAGCAATTTTATTAATCATTTAACCCCCGAACTACTAATTTCCTAAATACTAATTTTTTAACTACTAAAACTACTAATTATTATATCACTACTAGTAATTGATGTCCCAAGAAAATAATTTAATAATCACAATTTTCTTCCCAAATCCCATGATACAGATTCTGTAACATCGATACCTCAGTGTACTCACTCTTGTACTATTCTTCATTTCATATATGAGATCACACATGTTTCCATATAGAAAATCCATTAAGAAATTTTTTCGCTAAAACCGCCTTATAAAAGATTTCGGTCTAAATAGTCAGAAACTAAAAATTTTCAAAATGATTACCGATGGTCCAAAACTAATCAAAATGACTCTAGAGTGTATAAGAACTTCAAATTAGAGTAAATCAAACTTCGTAGAGCTAAATTCGCCAATTTTCGAAAAATGACTCAAAAACCCAAATTTTGGGACAGAGAGCGTCCGGAAAGATTAAATGACTGCATTTCGATGTGAAATGGACTTAGTTAGACCTAATATGAGGTAAGGGGCCGAGTGTGCAACTATGAAAATTTTGGGGTCAAAATAGAATTTTCAAAGTTTAAGGGACTTGTTTGCAATTTACAAAAACTTAGAATTAATCTACTAATTTTATTCTCCTAAAACCCTAATTAAACAAGTGTAGAGAGAGGGAGGAATGTGATTAGCCCAATCGAAAAACAAGTGCGAACAAGTGTGAACACAAGTTAGTTGAAATATTTGACTTTGAGACATTTTAATCCAAAGGCGGAGAGGTGCTTGTGGTGTGTCGAACTAATAGAAACCTTAGGATTAAAATGGTGGGACCCACATATTAATTAAGGTAATAAGTTTTAGAGAGTGAGAGAGGCTTTGTAGAGTAAGAAAGAGAAGAAACCCTAATTCTAATATAGGAATTTAAAGGCTAGGAATCAATCTTGGGACAACCAATGGCTATGATTAATTTAAGCAATCAACAAAAGCTAAAATACCTCATTTCCTTCTTCCAAATTCGTGGCCTACCATAAGAGAAAGAAAACAAGAAGCCCCTCCATTGTTTCTCTCAGACCATGAACTCCACATTGAAGAAAAAGATGATTTCTCCACATAACCTCTAAATATTTTTACATAGATCTTCTCATTTCAAGCCCCAAAAGGAGAACTCTACCTTGGTGGATCTAGATTGGACAAGAGTCCAAGAAAGAGAGGAAATCTGGTTTCTTCAAAACTTCAACCGGACTGCATAAGATAAAAACATTTCATCTCATTCTATGTCACAACATATCTTAATTTGGGGTCAAAAGGAGAAGCCTAGCTATGTGAATCAACCATGGCTGAAAGTTAGGAGGAATGAAAGAAGAAGGATCCTTGAAGGAAAGTTTAGATTTGGGCTTGAAACATCAAGTTTTGTAGTAAGGAAAAATTCTACACTTGTTGAAAGTTATGGATCTTGTGATTTGGTTATGAACTTGTAATGATTTGGTTAGTTGTTTTGAAGGATCCTTGAGTCTACTCCAAAGTATGTTCTAAGTCCATGTTTTTAAGCTTAATCATCATAGAAATCATGTTGAACATGAGGTTTGGTGGTCTGAAATTGAATGAGGCAGGAAAGAATTGATGTAAACACTGAAACTTTAAATTTCTGCAAAACAGGGGAAACTGACCAGGCTATAATCTTTCTAAAATAACTTTCTTTGTACAAATGCAAATTGAGTGAAGTTTTCTGAATATGGAACTAAACTTCCATAGCTTTAAAATGAGATATGATGCGTTGAATTCTGAATAGAATTAGATTTTTAGTGATTTTTCAAATTTAAATGTTCTGTAGTGAAATACCCTGTTCTGTCCTGTTTTGGCCGTGGAGTTGATTTCAATTTTGAGGTGTCTTCTGGTCTGAAACAACCTGAGCTCCAGTTATGAAATTTGTAGATCTATGTCTTGTATTTAATTTGAGATAAGAATCATCTGATTTGGATATGTTTAGTGAAAGTTACAGCCTATTTTCTATGACTGCGCAGATTTGAAATATTGCAGTCCAGATTTCTTAGAATGAATCTTCATGCCTTTGTGTATCTGAAGTAATTTTAGGCTGAAAATGTTAAGAATTATTGTTTTATAGTTAGTATAGGTGTATTAAGTAAGGTAATAAGTTGTGTTAGTTTGCTAGTTGGTTTGGGATATAAAGAATGGAAATGTTTTGCATGCAGACTGTTTTGTGTATACAAGAGTTATAATGTGAGGGTGATGAGTTGAGTGGTTTATATGTAGCATTGTAGTGTCTTGCTTGGTGATCGAACGATGGCAGCCCTTTTTCTGCTCATTGTGGAGCATTCTAGGGAGTGTCATACCCTCCCATATACTGAGTGGGACTGTAGACACTGTGTTATTGATTGAACAAATCCATATTTTTATAGCTTTTCAAATGACATTATTTATGATGTGTGTGAAAGCATGCGATTGATATATTTTTACAAATGTTTCTTTTGTGATCATTGGAGTGTCTCAATGAATTGTTTAAATGATACGCATCCGTGAAATTTGTAATGAAATGACTTTGTGCCACTTTTGTGAACTTGACGTGATTTACATACTTCCATTTGTATTGGCACATTTATTTGACTTGGTTTAATGAATTGTTATGGGCCAAATAGCTTGTGATGCGTGGGTCGGATGCCCACTTGTAATATGATGATGTGATGATGTCCATGATGGACTTCCGTAGCTATGAAGGGCTTTGGTAGTGGTACCCATTGTGTCTAGATATGCTTCAGCCGGAGGTATCCCCCAAACGCCATATGTATAGTTGCGACCGGATGAACCATATAAAGGAGGACGTGTGTAACGTCACTGTCTAGTTTCGGACGGGATTCTATACATGATTGATTATGTGTGCTTGATACTATTGAGGCCTGTGGCCAATATTGGGGAAGAGAGCTTGATATTTTCTTTATACTTGTATATGAAACACCCCCAATGCACCCGTCATTGGTCACGGTAGACCATCATCGGGGATATTTTATTAGCCAGCTCTATATGATTTGGAAACATTGACGGATGCGTGTGTGGATACCATGATGTGTGTCATATAATTTATGATTTGTGAAAATATTATGATTGTTTTATAATGCCATCGCATTTTAAAATTTTGCTTTGACACTCCGTGCTCACACATATGATTGATAACATATTGTTGATCCTCTCACTCACTGAATATTTCCCATAATACTCACCCCTCATTTTCCATGATTCCAGATATAATTGGCAGGGAGACGTGTCGAGAGTCTTTCGACACATTTAGCATTCATTTGGAGAGTACGAGCTTTGGGTATGGTTCCGATTATGCTTCCGTGATGAAGTTTGATGATAATATATATATTTATCTGAGATCTATAGCATGACCATTGTATATTTATTTGGGATGACTGTATTTATATTATGTAAATGTATTTGAAACTTTCAAATCGTTGTTTATTCATGCATTGAGGCAAAGTGTCATATTTCAAGTTTACTTTTACTTGGGAACATATTTTTGAGGAAAACAGGTTTTTGGACAGAATTACAAGTTGATTTTGATAGATTTGTAATGTCCTGGTATATGGGGAGGTTTTACCCGTATATCTAGATATCACGGCGGTTGTCACATGCTCGATCCGTGGGTCGGGACATGATAATTCAGTTGGTATCAGAGTTCTAGATTGAGAGCTATGTTTTACAACGGAGTTTTGAAAACATTCTCAAGTATATTTTAAAAAGTTCTCAATGCATATGAGAGTTTCTTTACAGTCATGAGATCCCAATACATGGTCTTGGGCATATAAGTCATTTAATTTTAGGGGGTTAGATACGGGTCGTATCTAACCTAACATATTAGTTCCATCGGCTCTTAAACCTATAACTCCATTCATTTTAGGGGGTTAGTTACTTCACAACTAACCCTAATCCTTAAATTATATTTAATTCAAATTCTTCCTTTGCAGAATTATGACTACTAGGAAGGGCATTAGATTTGCACCTGAGACACCTACAGTACCTGAGGAAGTTTCCTCATCATGTGTACCCCCTCCAGCGCCTTCTCAGCCGGCTACTATTGTTGTAGTTCCACTACCTCCACTCGAGACACTTAGGCAGATCTATGAGTGGTACTACTCATACGGGATTCAGATGCCACCCCAACAATCACCGATTGTCTGTACTGAGAGTAGACAGAGGAAGAGCAGAAGTCTGAAGAGGAAGAGGACTGGGTCACACTTAGGGCAGAGTTCGAAGAGGAGTATGAGCTTCAGTTCCCATAGAGGTCGCTTTGATTTTAGGCTAGTCGGAATTGGATAGGGACTACATCCCCAGGGGTTTAGAGCACCGGCCCCTAATGTTTCCAATCATCCCACAGCACAGCACTATTCTACCTATCACAACTAAGGCCGAATTCATGATAAAAATTGCGCAACTCCTATGAAATGCTTCCAGTGTGGGAATCAAGGACACATTTTGAGTTCTTGTCTTGATCTAGGTTTTAGAGGTCAGGCGACACAGACACACACAGGTAGGCCACGGGAAGGTTAGTAGGGAGCACCTGCACATTCAGTATACACTGCTCCACGGACTGCAACCGGGAGCAACACTGTACTAGACCCTTTATGACAGCAGCCGAGGGCATAGGCTATTGTATATGTGATGACGCAGGAGGACGCTCAGGCGAACCCAGATGTGATCATGGGTAATCCTCCCACAGATCCCTCTGTTTAGGAGTTTTATGTACCCTTCTTTCTTATTGCAATCATGTAGATCATGATAATTACATACCATTATGACTAGTTAAAGCTCTAGAAGCTTAACTGTTTCGATCCTCTTTTGAAAACATGTATTCCATGATGATATGTATGGTCATGACTAGTTAAAGCCCTAGAGGCTTAACTATTTGATATATATATATCTACATATATCTTTCGCGCACCTTAAATTGATTCTTTTTCAATTTCTTGCATCTACGTACTATGAAAATATACGGTGTCAATAACCGCGTTCGTATTAACATCGGGTCGAATTATTCTTACGTGAGAGCTTCTTTCGCCCAGCAGTCGGGTAGGCTGCTGTCGCCACTAGACGAGGAGCTAGTGGTTATCACTCCTCTTGGCGAGCAGTTGATCAGGGATTTTTTATATAGAGGGCGCGATGTCATACCCCGACCCGTAGATCCGAGCACATGACAACCATCGCGCTACCCTGAATACACGTGAATCTCACCTCGGGCCCCAAAGCATCGCAAGGCATTTGGAAAGTACCAAACAAGATCGTAGCCCATCCCGGCCATCGACTACCATTCACCAAATAGAACACAATTTCCTCATTAGGGATAGAAAACAAAACTAGTAATGATTCCCAAGTAAATTTCGTAAGAAAAGAGAATTAAGGGTCCTCATCAAACGTTTACATATAACTAAATCTATCCGATATCACAATGCAAGGTTACATAAGTGACAATAAAAATTTTTACACAAAATGCCCTCCTTGGGTCATCTATCAATACCTCCAAAACAAAAGTAGGTCTATACCCCGAGAAAGTCTCAGATAGGAGTCCTCCCAAAAGTCTGGCTCTAGATAACCACACAGAATGACTAAACTTCCTCTGTAAAATAAGGAGGGAGGGGTGAGTATAGAAATACCCAGTAAGTGCATAACATGGTATGATAATAAATGAGTTGTGATTGTGAATATATCAAATGTTTTCCTCAAAATCATAAGATCGCATCAATAAATCTCAATGTAAACAAGATTCCAATGATTCATAGTAGATAATTCATATGCATCGAATCGTCACAACTAGTTTTCCAAAACCATGGGGTTATCAAAATCTTTCCACCAAAGGCTTGGCCCTGACCAATGGTGGAATCCCCAAGGGATTCTTATCGACGTCAATCAATCATTCACAATACCCCCTTCTTTGGCTTTGGCTGGGCCTCCCCTGGAGTGCAACCAGGCTAGTCCGAAGGGAAGGATTCAGAGGCACCTCTCGAGCAAAGCTACCTCTTTATCTAAATAATTGCCCAACCACGTCGCCCCGTCGGACTCCACACCATGGAGGGAATGACTATAACCATTAACCATGCACACAGCACCATTTCACAATCATCAAATCATATACCAAAATATGCCAACAGTTATATAAATGAATTCTCAATGCATGAGTTCTATTAGTCGCATTTAATATAAGTCAATAAAATATGGCACATTATTTTTTGAATAACACATGGATGCATTCGGTATTTCAAATCCCCTTTTGGGATATTCCACAATCATAAAACAATTTTAAAACAATTTTAGAAATATTTATAAAATCAGTATAAAATATTTTCTCACTCAAAACCATAAACATGTATCCATTCACAGTGTAAAGGAGAGTAGTCACTCCCAATTTGTCTGACAGCAAGAGTCTGGCCTTGATCAGTTTGTCCAGCTCCTACGAAATATCATTACATGACCAGCCATTAATATTTATCATCTCATAACAACCCACAAGTCTAACATTCAAACCCAAACTTTCTCTCACTATCGGTGACACAGATCTTTCTCTACACAAATCTCTCTAATTTCAGCATATACTTTAAAGTCATGGGAATTTTAAATTAAACCCAAATTAGAAAAAGGAAGATTACCTAATTTGTTGTCACCATCTTGGCTTCAACCCAAACCACCGTCAAACCCTAGATTTTCTTTCACTAGAATACTTTAAATCTCCTATCAAGGTGAACCTTTTAGAGGTTTGGTTATGAGTTTTGGAACCTGTAGAGTGTGGGTTTTAGTGATATTTGATTGATCTTTGGAAGAAACTAGAAGAGAGAGAGAGAATGTGTGAACCAAGAAAGAAAATGAAGAACAAGAAAAATGGCGTTTGGCCTTCGTGAGTTCTAATGTCCCACCACTGCTCTTCATTTATAACTCATTTTCCTGAATTTATTTAATTGTCCTCATTCACTTCCAATATACACAAGTGCCCAATATGCCCTGGTGGGTAATTTTGAGTCTTTTCTAAATGGGTTCAAGCACTTAAGATTTTATTTGTAGAGACAGGAGTGATTAGTGATGTGAGAAAAAAAGGGGTTAGAAATAGGAAGTGTCAATTTATAGAAATAAATTGGAAATTATGATTAAAAAAAATCTCTTTGAAAACACAATGGTCTTGGGTTCAACTCCATCGGTTACCGAACAGGGAGCAGGCAATTGTTCTAACATAATATGGAGGAAAGGGCTCTCTGCCGAAAGGTCAAAATCTCACATAGAGATATATTAGTGAAAATAGCAAAATATGAGATATACAATAAATTTTACATAAAATGATTAAGATATTTACATGGCATGTTAGATAAAGCCTTTTTGGATGTTTAACAAGTCATGGATTCCAATCTCCACAAGAACAAGTGACGTGAGGCAATTTCCAAGATTCAATAGTGTAACTTATGGAAGCTGTTCGGTTAATGAAATTTCAAGACTCATTGGTGCCATACATGGAAGCTGTTCGGTCAACACAAGATGATACAAGAGGGTGTTCGATCAATACATGGGTGTGATGGAAGCTGTTCGGTCTTGGGTGCTACCGAAGAGGTAAGAAAACTATATGCTGTTCAATGGCGAGTGTTGTTTGGTCAACCTATTGCATTTAATTGTAGAAGCAAAATGCCAATGAGCAGTCCATCGTTGAAGAAAAATGAAGAAGGGATGGGCTATTCGGTAAATTCTCATGAAATACAAGATAGTGCTCTTCGGTCAAATCTCAAGGAATGGATGTTCGGTTAAATGAAAGATAACCGAACGAACTTAAAAATATCCATAGGAAAATAAAATAGACTGTTCGGTTAATACCAAACGGAGGAGTATTGGAGAGAGTTTGTGACCGAATGGATTTAAAATATCCGTAAGGAAATATAATAGGCATCATTAGGTCAATACCGAATGAAGGAATATTAGAAAGAATTTATGACCGAATGGATTAGCAAATACCCGAAGGGAAATGAAATGGGTTGTTCGGTCCAATATAAAACTACCCACAGCCGAACACATAGCATGAGGCAACGTGCTATCCGGTCAATACACCGATGATAATAATTATGTATATATATATATACATATGACAATACCGATAGGTCTATAAAAGTGCTCAATATCAAGAATATTGAGAAACATGTGAGAGTCACTGGCAGGTGGGTAATGATAGGGAGTTCAATTATGACCGACAGTAATATACCGAATGGTAGAAATAAAAAAATGGACTAGAGATAATAATCTCCTAGCAGTGTCTCTACCGAAAGAGCCAACACTTTACTAACCGATCACTTAAAATTTAGATATCTACCGATCGAGAACCTAAGGAATATTCCGAATGACCCAAGGGATAGAGTTTCACATTTATAGTCAAATTAATCATTTCTCCCACATATTCATAAAATATAAAAATTTAAAATCTTTCCATTTTAGAATGAAGATAAAAAATTCAGACTTGTCCGGTATTACAATTCTTAACCCCCTAAAAATAAATTTTGTTCTCAAAATTTCATTACCTTATTATTCCTCAAACAGCTGGGGATATTGCCTTCTCATTGTCTCCTCAGGCTCCCAAGTCATCTCTTCAATGTGCTTGTTCTTCCACAGCACCTTCACGATTGGAATCTATTTATTTCTCAAATTTTTAACTTGTTTCTCCAGAATAGCCACTGGTTGAACTTCAAAATTCAAATCTTCTCTTAACTCAATAGGAGGAGCTTTCAGAACATGGGAAGGATCTGGCAAATATTTTTTCAACAGGAAAACATGGAAGACATTATGAATTTTCTCCAACTCTGAAGGTAGTTCTAACCGATAAGCTACTTATCCAACCCTTCCTATGATCTTGAAGGGACCGATGTATCGAGGATTTAGCTTCCATCGTTTTCGAAATCGAATTACACCATTCCAAGGAGAGATTTTCAAAAATATTGTCACTGATCTCAAATTCTAATGGCCTTCTCCTCTTATCAGCGTAACTCTTCTGTCGGTCCTGAGCTATTTTCATTCTTTCTCGAATCAACTTAACTTTTTTGGTAGTGGTTTCGATCAAATCTATACTCTCAATTTTCCTTTCTCCAACTTCATCCCAACACACAGGAGTTCTACACTTCCGCCCATACAGGGCCTGATAAGGTGGCATACCAATACTAGTTTGGTAGCTATTATTATAAGCAAATTCTATCAAGGAAAGGTGTCTATCCCAGCTACCTTGAAGATCCAATACACAAATTCTAAGCATATCTTCTAGTGTTTGGATAGTGTGTTCCGACTATCTATCGGTTTGGGGGTGAAAAGCGATACTGAATTTTAATTGAGTGCCTAGAGACTCTTGAAATTTTGGACAAAACCAAGAGGTAAAGCGAGGCTCACGATCAGACACGATCGATACCGGAACCCCATGAAGTCTAATAATCTCATCAATGTATAACTTAGCTAACTTCTCTAAAGAATATGTGTTTTAAATTGACAAGAAGTGGACTGACTTGAGCCCATATATTGTGAGTGGGACTGTAGACACTGTGTTATTGATTGAACAAATCCATATTTTTATAGCTTTTCAAATGACATGGTTTATGGTGTGTGTGAAAAGATGCGATTGATATATTTTTACAAATGTTTCTTTTGTGATCATTTGAGTGTCTTAATGAATTGTTTAAATGATATACATTCGTGAAACTTGTGATGAAATGATTTTGTGCCACTTTTGTGAACTTGATATGATTTACATATTTCCATTTGTATTAGCACATTTATTTGACTTGGTTTAATGAATTGTTATGGGCCAAATCGCTTGTGATGTGCGGGTCAGATGCCCACTTGTGATATGAGATGTAATGATGTCCATGATGGATTTTCGTAGCTACGAAAGGCTTTGGCAGTGGTATCCATTGTGTCAGGATATACTTCGATAGGAGGTATCCCCCAAACGCCATATGTATAGTTGCGGCCGGATGAACCATATAGGGGAGGACATGTGTAACACCACTGTCAAGCTTTGGACGGGATTCTATACATGATTGATTATGTGTGCTTGATACTATTGAGACCCGTCATTGGTCGCAATAGACCATCGCCAGAGATATTTTATTGGCCAACTCTATATGATTTGGAAACGTTGACGGATGCGCGTGTGGATACCAATATGTGTGTCATATGATTTATGATTTATGGAAATATCATGATTGTTCAATAATACTATTACATTTTAAAATTTTGCTTTGACACTCTGTACTCACATATATAATTGATAACATATTGTCGATCCCCTCACTCACTGAATATTTCTCATAATACTCACCCCTCATTTTTCATGATTCCAGATATAATTGATAGGGAGACGTGTCGAGAGCCTTTCGACACATTTAGCATTCATTTGGAGAATACGAACATTGGGTATGGCTCTGATTATGCTTTTGCGATAATGTTTGATGATAATATATATATTTATATGAGATCTATAGCATAATCATTGTATATTTATTTGGGATGACTGTATTTATATTATGTAAATGTATTTGAATGTCTCGAATCGTTGTTTATTCATGCATTAAGGTAAAGTATTGTATTTCAAGTTTACTTTTACTTGGAAACATGTTTTTGAGAAAAATAGGTTTTTAGACAGGATTACAGGTTGTTTTTGATAGCATTATGGTGTTTCGATATATGAGATTTTGATATATGGGGAGGTTTTACTCGTATATCAAGATATTATGACAATTGTCGCGTGCTCGATTTGTGGATCGAGGCATGACAGGTTCAAATCGTATATAACCAAACTCGGTAGTTGTTTCATCATGATGATGATTATATGGTATTGGCTCCATGGTCCACTCCTGCCTGTTGGATATTCATTTGCCCAACGGATTCAGGCTATTAGGGTTTTCTCCTAGGAATCCCGAAGCACTTGAGCCAATTTCTTGTATATTCCGTAACAGTTCGCCTCATGAAAACCCACGATGATCCCCAACCAGATAATGATGAGACAGTTTCGTCATGTTTTGCCAAATAATTTTGAAAATAGAGAAGAATGAAAACTCACTTTCAAGTTATATTTCTTCCTCTATTATATTTCTCTAAATCAAAACTCACTCTCAAGTTGTTCTCAACATCCTGTAAGTGGCGCCTGTCAAAGCCCCCTTATAAAACAAGCAGTACCTCCCGTGTATCTGACAAAACCAAAAACTTTGATAAATTCATGATATTTTGTAACACCCTGAAAACCAAAAATGGAAGAAACTATCAAATCCAAGAAGATGAATCCATCTTTCACCGCATGCCCTTCAGAAACACCATTTTCTACGCAGCGTATGCGGACAATGGCTACATTCAGAGGACCAGGAAGGTGTTTGACAAAATGACCCATAGAAGTACTGCAATGTGGAATGCAATGATTACAGCATACGTTCGTAATGGCCGTGATATAGAGGCAGCTCTGAGTTGTTTACACAGATGTCTGAGAAGAATTCGGTCTCTTACGCCTCCATGATCACGGGTTTTTTTCGAGCTGGAATGATGGATGAGGCTGAAAAGCTTTTTAGTGTAATGCCTGTGTTTTGAAGGGAACCTATTTGTTCAAATACATTGATTAATGGGTATTTGAAGATGGACATATTTGGAGGAAGCTGCCACGATTTTTGACGGCATGACAGAGAGAGACCTGGTTTCATGGAGTTCTAGTTGATGGATATTACAAGAAGAGAAGCACTAATAAGGCAAGGGAGTTGTTTAAGAAGATGCCGGAGAGAAATGTGATCACTTAGACTGCTATGATTGATGGGTACATGAAGATGGGGTGCTTTGAAGATGGCTACCTATTATTTGTGGCTACGAGGCAGGAAAGAGTGCTACAAGTTAATTATATAGCACTTTCATGCTATTTGAAGGTTGTGGTAGTCATAATAGATGCTGCAAAGGGTTTCAGATTCACAAGTTAGTTTTATGTATGGGACTTGGCTGCGATGTGTTCTTAGGTAATTCTATTTTAATGATGTATTGTAAATTTGGTCGCACAGATGCAGAAAATAAAGTGTTTCAAATGATGAGCAATAAGGATGTTGTTTCCTGGAATTCCTTGATTGCTGGCTGTGTTCAAAATGGTGAAGTTGAGGAAGCTTATGAATTTTTTGAGAAGATGATGGTAAAAGATGACATTTTGTGGACTACAATGATTAATGGGTTTTCTGGCAAAGGGATCACTAACAAGTCTGTGGAGTTGCTCAACATGATGTCCAGTAAAGATGAAGTCACTGGGCTGCAACGATATCAGGGTTTATAAATAATAAAGAATATGAGGATGCCATACACTAGTACATTCAAATAGTCCAGCAGGGAGTCAAGCCTAATTCTGTTACTTTAAGTAGTGTATTAAGTGCCTCAGCTGGTATGGCAGCACTAATTCAAGGATTGCAGGTCCATGCTCATGCTGTTATGATACACGTCTCTACGAATACTTCCAAATATAAATGAGAGGAAGGTGTAATACAACGAACCACGATCAATCTAGGGGTTTAATACATTGGAGTCAATGAAAGTGAAGACACTACAACGGTAGTGGCAACCCATTGATACTGTCAAAAAGCATTCTAGGATAAAAGCTAACCTGCTCTAGGTAGCTCACTAAGGTGAACTACATAAAAAACAAAAACCTCACCATAATATTATTCAAACTTGTTTCTACATGAGTGACAATGAGGATACATTTATACCCATACATACCTAAAGTCTTAGTAGTAAATCTAGAAAGTTATAACTAATTAACCACAAGTTATTCCTAAAATCAAGAAACCTAATTGGCAGATTTGGGGATTGTGAAAATTTGACATTGTTTTTCCCTAATCAGCCACAATTATTTCTAAGAATTACATGCCTAATTCCCAGATTTGAGGGCTGAAAATTAGACACTATTCTCCCCTAAAAGTCTACAAAATCTTCCATAAAATTGCTCTGCATGCTGGTCGAGAAAAGGAAACAAAAACAAATGATTGCTTATTACTTCATTTGAGACAGTTGATCTTAAATTAATTCTATGAGTTTGTGCTCTTCATTGGGTTTCTTGAAAGTAGGTCTTTCATGCTCCCAATTATAAATGATTTTAGCTGTCTTTTAAATCTCTTGACTCTTGATTTTGTGATTGGGCCCACAAGAAGACTTGGGGGGTTCTACCAACTTGATTTGATCTTGATCTTCATGGTAGGTGACATCGGGGTCAAAATGTGTAGATAAAATAGAGTGGATATCCTCATCATCTCCTCCCCCTTGAGAAGGATTTGCCCTCAAATCTTCATCACCTACATCATGAAGGAGTCAAATCAGTAACATTGAAAGTAAGCGAAATTTTATACTTATCTTTTAGGTTCAACGTGTATGCATTGTTATTGATGTATTCGGTCACTTGGAAGGGGCCATCTCTATGGGGATCCAACTTGCCCTTTCGTTGTTTGGGAAATCACTCAGGTCTCAAGTGAAGCTATACCCAATCTCTAGGTTGAAAAACAATCTTGCGTCTCCCCTTGTTAGCCTTATTTGCAACTTGCTCATTCTCTTGCTCAATATTAGCACAATCCTTTTCATGAACTATTTTGACAAAATTAACTTCTCTTGGCCATCTAAATTCATCAATTCTGTAGTACCAATATCCGGTGACTGTATTATATCTCACCCCTCATGATTCTATATATATATATTAGCATCCTTTTGAGACATCTAAAATGAAATTTTAGTTATTTGTTTTTATTTTTTTTTTTGTTTCATCTCAGAATCGCTAAAAACCGAAAATTTTATCGGTAAGCTGAAAACTTTCTCGACAAGCACCGGCAAGACTTAAAGAAATCAAAAGTGACTAAGAAAAGACATACACACTTAAATAAAGATATTTAAATGAAATTTCACATTTTAAAGAAATTTCGAACAAAAATTTCAAAGGGACCAAGAATGATATTGTTAAAAGTTAGGGGACTAAATGCAATTGAGGAAAGTTGAGGGACTAAATTGTAAACTACTTAATGATGGACAATTGGAGTCAAATAATTTGTTAAGAGGATAACAAAATTGGTTAGTGGCCACATGGGATAGTTCCACATTCAAGGAAGCTCATAGGATAGAAATTATTCATGGAAGCTAAATGGATTAACTTGTGCACTTTTCCTTTGACATGGCCAGCCAACAAGATATCTAGTGAAGTGCATGGAGTTTGCTTGAATCAACAATTGCATGGTTTGAGTGCTAGGATAAGTGGATGGTTGAGATGATGCATGAGGTGATTCAATGATCAAAGATATTTTGCTAGGTTTATAAAAGAACCTGTTTAAGAAAAACTTGACTCATTTTCTTCATTCAATTTCCCATGGCTGAATATGTAGACTCCTCATCCAAATTTGAGTTCAACCATGAAGCCAAAGAGGTAAGACCATTGTGGGAAATTTTTGAATTTCAAGTTGGAAGTATAGAAGTGTTATATAGGAATTCATGTTTATTGTGATTTAATTTTGTTAAGTTGATTAAAAAAATTCAAGGATTCAAATGGAGTGTTGGTATGTATTGTTAGCAAGAGATTTTACAAAGAAAGTAACATATCTTAACTCATGCAAGGATTAAATTATTTGATAAATAGTTACATTGGTGTCCATACTAGTATGTTAGATATAGATTTCCAGATTTGAGTCTTGTGTAATCTTGTTAAGATATCTCATTCTACAGGAATCAAAAATCTAAACCATTTATTTATGTTAAACTAGACTTCCTAAGATTTAAAATGGTATATTATATGAAACATTTCATAAAGGAATCGATTTTTAGTAATTTTTGGAAATTTATCATTTTTCACCTATTCTGTTTCATACTCTGTGTATGACTCGTATCTTGAATTAATTTTTAAGGTATCTTCTATATGGATGTTGGAGAAACCTAAATCATAAAAGTTTTAGGTTTTTGTCTTATCTTTAATTTGAGTTAAAGATCACTTGAATTGGAGTAGTATGCAGAAAGTTATGGTATTTTTTCTGAAACTGCACAGATATAGTTTTAAAGCTAAAACTAAGATTAAAATAGAATTTTATAAAATTATACACTTAAAATCTGAGGATGGTCTAAACTAGAAGATTTTAGATCAATGTCTCATATTTGACTAGATATGAGAATCACTTAAATTGGAGTACACAGAGAAATATGAAATTTCTCCCAAAACTACGCAGTGTTGATTTTGAAAACTTTGATTGGGATAATTATAAAATTTTCTCTAAGTATGGAATTTGAGGTTTAACCTTATGAAAGAAAATATTTTCCATATGCATCTTGTAATCTGACGATATGATCTTAACAAAATAATTGATGAATTGTACATATTGTTAACTTAAGCTTCGTGTTACGTTTTCATACGAGGGGTGACTCGTTCAAGAAACGAGGACAGTTAGGGGGAGTGGCGTATCCTCCCCAGTGGAGTTGAGTGGGACGAACTATTTCTGACTTTAAATGAAAAAATAGTTTTCGATCATGATTTTTATAAATAAATTTTGAAATATGATTTAGAAATACTTTTGTATTTGTGACATGTCTTGAAATAATGTTCTAAAAATTGCATCCTGATAAAATAATGACATATGTGTATGATTTATGGGATGGTGTATAGTGGCTATAGCGCACTCCCTACCATGGTATTGAGCATTTACCTGAGGGGTGACGTGGTGGGATAATACAGGAGTAGGGGTTTGAGTCCCCTGTCTCTAACCAACGGATCCAATAGACAAGCACCACGTGAGGACCGTGTCAACATCAAGGGAATGAGGTTAAAAGAAACATATATATATGTGTGTGTGTGTGTGTGTTCATTTTTAAATACTATGGTGACCCCTTGGTGGATTTTATCTTAATTAGCCCAAACTATGGGTAGAATGCAGTTTATTACTGACTGAAAACCCATAATACATGACTTATGATAAGGATGCATATTATTTTAAATTACACGATATGTTTGCAAATGAATGAAATATAATTTGAAAACGATGGTTTGACTTGCCACTCTTACAAATTCATTTATTGTCATTATATAGTCTTTTCACCTCACTCATTGAGTATATGGGTTATACTTATCCCTCATATTTACATTTTCAACTTATATTATACTTGATTTTCATTGAGATACTGTTCCATGAGTTTTACTGAGAGATGCTACCAGGTATGTGTTCATACCTATCATTGTTTACGATTGGACCACGCATATTATATTATGTAAATTGAAGACAAATGTTTTAAAGAAATATTATATTACGTACTTAGCCTTGTGTTACCTCAATATGCGAGTAGGGCATACCCGTGCCTCGAGGAGTCACGGCGGTCTGATTCACGTGCTCGACCTAGGGTAAGGGAATGACAGATTTCAGTGGTATCATAGCGCTAGGTTCTATATCTACTCTATTTCGCTTCCAATGTTTGTAAAATGATTCTTTTCAAAGAGTTTATAATTTGTCTCCTATGGTCCTATAACGTTAATTCTTATTAGGGGGTTAGGTTGGCACCTAACTTTTTACTTTCCCACTCTTAAGCACTAAGCGTGATCTTTTATGTAGAACTATGCATCCCCGAGAATAATCGAGGCATACCACTGAGGTCCTGCTCTAGGCCGCATCATCGTCTTAAGCACCTCAAGCCCCTCCTACTGGAGAAGCACCCCCACCGCACCCCATACTCTAGGTGATGATGGGGTGGTGGATGGCCCACCGAGACCAAATGAGAGCACCACCTACACCAGCAGTTGAGAATCCGCCTGTACCCGCAGCGGCACCAGCGCCCTCTCCTACACTGACGACTACGCCAACTACCCGACAAATAACAGAGATCTCCACCTTGCTGAGAGAGGCCAGGAGTCTAGGGTGTGAGTCCTTCTCTGGGACCCATGACCCTATTATGGCTAAGAAGTGGCTTAAACGGATCAGAGAGGCTGTGGAGGACATGTGAGTTGAGGATAGACTCAAACTAGTGATAGCAGTTAGGCTACTAGAGGATAACACCTTTGACTGGTGGGACGGTGTCAAGGATAGAGCGGATGAGCTGCTGACTTGGGATAACTTTCTGAGGGAGTTTGATTCTCAGTATTACATGATGTTCGTCCGCAATATGAAACGATGAGAGTTACTGGAGTTAAAACAAGGGCAGAAGTCTGTGTTAGAGTACGAGACTGAGTTTCGTAAACTGGTAGCATTTTTCTTAGAGATAGCGGTGACTGAGGAGACTAGGAGATTCAAGTTTGAATATGGACTAAATCTCATCATTAGAGACTAGATGACAGTCTACGAAGAGGATACATATGCTAGAGTTTTGTAATGGATACTGAGAGCAGAGCAGAACATCAAAGAGCGGAACAGACTCCCCGAGCAACAAGACCAAAGGAAAAGGCTTGGATTAGGCAAGGATAGAGCTCCAAAAGGAGTAGAGGTCGAGATTCATATAACAACGGCCCTAGGCAGGGGCCCGGAACTACACCCATGGGTAATATGGGCAGTCATCAGCCCCGATGAGTACACCGGGAGGTAGCTTGGGCACTGCGCCATGGTCTGGAGGAGGGCAAAGAAGGTCCTGCACGATTTGTAAAAAGGCACATCCAAGCCCATGTTGATTTTTGGCAGATGTTGTCATTGTGGAAAGGAGTGACATTTTAGAAACTGTTGTCCCAATCTGTGACTTGAGGGGTACAGTCATGCCCCAAATCAGAGCTTTCATTATGGCCCCAACAGCAGCTCAGCACCTTCTACGACACCTCCTCGTAGTACCACTGCCTGCTCTACCTCCTCATCAGTAGCCCAGAACACAGACTAGACTATATGATATGACCGACGAGGAGGCACAGGCCAGTCCAGACATAGTAACAGGTGCTACCCCCAGTCCTCATGCTGATGATGTACAAGAACTCAAGATTATGATGTATTTGATGAACTTTGAAAGATGATATATATATATCCACTTTGAGGTTTTATCCTTATGGAATTTTCCAAATTATTTCGATAATATTGGGCTAATGGATGTTATAAATTCGAGTGATAGGCATTATAATTATCTTCAGAAGAAACGCCTGTGTGTTGGTTGACACCAGGGTGAATAGTTCTTTTGTGAGCATGGACTTCACTCGCTATGCTGACAAAGCTCTAGTACCGCTGGATAAAACACTGTTAGTCATTACTCCCTTAGGGGAGCCGATTGTCAGGAAAGAGATGTACCAAGATTGTGGAGTCAAGGTAGAGAGCACATTGTTAAAGGCAGATCTGATTCCACTAGACATACGGGACTTCAACGCCATCTTGGGTATGGATTAGCTACACCAACACAGTTTCAGTGGACTATTTTGCTAAGATAATCGAATTTTGTAGACCAGGGTAATATTAGTTTTCCACAGAATTAGACAGATTCTCTCGAATTGTGTGATATCAGCTTTGGAGGCCCATAGATTGATAAGTAAGGGCTGTACAGAGTATTTGGCGTATATTGTGGACACCATAGTAGAAAGACCAAGAATAAATGATGTCCCAGTGGTGTAGGAATTTCTTGATGTATTCCCTGAGGAGCTACACGGATTACCTCTAGTCCGGGAGTTCGATTTTGCAATTGATTTGGCACCAGGCACTGCACCTATCTCCATTCTGCTATACAGGATGGCCCTGGTGGAGTTAAAAGGGCTAAAAGTTTAGTTGTAAGAATTATTGGATAAGGGCTTCATCAGACTGAGCACTTCCCCTTGGGGTGCTTCGGTATTATTTATCCGAAAGAAGGATGACACTCTCAAATTATGCATCAATTATCAACAGTTGAATCGGGTAACCATAAAAAATCAATACCCGTTACCTTGGATTGATAATCTATTCGATCAGTTATAAGGGGCTTGGGTTTTCTCTAAGATCGACTTGAGATCTGGATATCATCAGCTACGGATCGGAGAAGGTGATATTCCCAAGACAGCCTTCAGGACCCGATACGGCCACTTTGAGTTCTTGGTGATGCCGTTTGGACTGACTAATACCCTAGCAGCTTTTATGGAGTTGATGAATCTGGTATTCTACTCCTTGCTGGATAAATTTGTCATCGTCTTTATCGATGATATTCTTGTGTATTCAAAAAGTGATGAGGAGTATTCCTAGCACCTACGGGCTATATTACAGACACTCCGTGAGAAGAAGCTATATGCCAAATACTCCAAGTGCGAGTTTTGGCTAAGGGAGATTGACTTTCTGGGTCATGTGGTTTCTGCTAATGGGATTTTTGTGAACCTGAAAAAAGTTAAAGCTATTCTGAAATGGGAGCAACCACGGAGCATTACGGAGGTGCGAAGTTTCCTTAGATTGACGAGATATTATCGGAGGTTTGTAAAGGGATTCTCTAAGATTTCCGCTCTACTCTCAACTTGAAACAGAAAAAGGTCAAGTTTGTTTGGGATGACCACTATGAGATAAGCTTTCAAGAGCTCAAACTGGATGTCAGCACCCATCCTCGTTCTCCCTACTAGCAATTGTGAGTACGAGGTATACTACGATGCCAGCCGACAAGGACTAGGTTGTGTCCTCATACAGAAGGATCGAGTCATCGCTTATACCTCCCGACAGCTAAAGAGGTATGAACTGAATTATGCTACCCACGACCTAGAGCTTGCTGCTATTGTGTTCACCTACATTATCTATATGGGGTTATTTGCGTGGTGTATATAGACCACAAAAGCTTGAAGTATCTACCCACTTAGAGGGAGCTCAATCTCAGGCAGAGAAGATGGTTGGAGCTTCTCAAAGACTATGATCTGATTATTGACTATCACCTGGGGAAAGCAAATGTCATTGTGGATGCACTAAGCCGCAAGTCATCATCATTAGCACCCACCAAGAGCTTTTATCTCTCGTGCCTTATTGGACTCCTCTCACTAGGAGTCAAACTAACCATAGATGATTTTGGAGTACTTTTGGCCAAATTTGAGGTGAGACCGACACTGTTTGACCGTATTCGGGAACTTCAGTCTACAAATGAGGAGTTTTAGGGGATTGTTGAGAGGATCAACAGAAAGGAAGGCGGAAACTTCAAAGTCAGGGATGATGACTTAGTAGTTTTTGGGACACGTATCAGTATTCCCAATGATGATGACCTTGGACGTGCTATATTGGAGGAGGTTCACTCTTCAATTTATGCTATGCATCCTGGTACCACAAAGACGTACCGGACGATTCGAGAAAGTTACTGATAAGCGGGTATGAAGCGTGAGATAACCAGTTTTGTTACTTGGTGTTTGGTATGCCAATAGGTGAATGTTGAGCATCAGTAGCCCGTCGGCACACTACAGCCTCTTCCCATTTCTGAGTGGAAGTGGGAACATATCACCATGTATTTTGTAATAGGTCTTCTGTGAACTTCGGCACGACACGACACTATTTAGGTGATCGTAGACAGACTCACCAAGTCCACACACTTCCTTCCCATCCGCAATAGCTATCACTAGAGGGTTTGGCTCGCCTATATATCAGTAAAATAGTTCAACTACAGGGAGTTCCAGTGTCCTTGTACGGGAGAAAGTGCCAAACGCCCTTGTGTTAGGACGAGATCGGGGAGAGATGGCTCAGTTGTGTAAATTTGATTGAGGAGACCCAGGAGAAGGTGAAGGTTATCCATGCTTGGATGAAAGCCGTCCAGGATAGGCAAAAAAGTTATTCAGATAGATGGCAACGACCTTTGGAGTTCAGAGAGGGAGACATGGGGTTTTTGAGGGTATCCCCTTGGAAGGGGATGATCTGATTTAGACAGTGAAAAAAGCTTAATCCCAGGTACATCGGACCTTTTCAAGCCGTTGAGAGGATTGGAGAAGTGGCATATAGATTGGACCTACCCCTTGAGCTAGCACGGATTCACGATGTATTCCATGTCTCGATGCTAAGGAAGTACCTTCCTGATCCTTCCCATGTACTGGAACCTCCACTGGTAGAGTTGAGTGATGATTTGAGCTTCCCCGTCCAGCCCATAGCCATCTTAGATAGACAAACCAAGAAGCTACGGAGCAAGGAGTTCCCTCTGGTAAGAGTACTTTGGAGGAAAGACTAGGTCGAGGAGTAAACTTGGGAGTCCGAGGATGCTATGAGGAGACAGTATCCTCAACTATTTGATGTATAGTTTCAATTTAGTTTCGATGACGAAACTTTTTATTAAGGGGTTAGAAATTATAACACCGATCTCTGGTAACTGTGTGTCAAGCATCATCCCTCATGATTCTATATATATATTACTATCCTTTTGAGATATCTAAAATGAAATTTTAGTTATTTGTTTTTTTTTTTTTTTTTTTTGCCTCAAAATCGTTAAAAACCGAAAATTTTATTAGTAAACTGAAAACCTTCTCGACAAGCGTTGGCAAGACCTAAAAAAATTGAAAATGGCTAAGAAAATGCCTACACACTTAAATAAATGTATTTAAATGAAATTTCACATTTTTAAGAAATTTCAAACAAAAATTTCATTAGGACCAAGAATGCAATTGTTAAAAGTTAGGGGACTAAATTCAACAAAGGAAAGTTGAGGGATTAAGTTATAAACCACTCAAGGATGGACAATTGGAGCCAAATGATTGGTTAAGAGGGCAGCAAGATTAGTTAGTGGCCACATGGGATAGTTCTACATTCAAGGAAGCTCATAGGATGGAAATTATGCATGGAAGCTAAATGGATTAACTTGTGCACTTTTCCTTTGACATGACCAGCCAACAAGACATCTAGTGAAGTGCATGGAGTTTTCTTGAATCTACAATTGCATAGTTTGAGTGTTAGGACAAGTGGGTGGTTGAGATTATGCATGAGGTGATCTAATGGTCAAGGATATTTTGCTAGGTTTATAAAAGAAACTGTTTAAAAAAAACTTGACTCATTTTCTTCATTCAATTTTCCTTGGCCGAATATGTAGATTCTCCATCAAAATTTGATTTCAACCATGAAGCTAAAGTGGTAAAAGCATTAAGGGAAATTTTTGAATTTCAAGTTAGAAGTATAGAAGTGTTGTATAGGAATTCATATTTATTGTGATTTGATTGTGTTACGGTGATTAAAAAAATTCAAGGATTCAAAATGAGTGCTGGTACATATTGTTAGCAAGAGATCTTACAAAGAAGATAACATATCTTAACTCATGTAAGGATTAAATTATTTGATGAATAGTTACATTGGTGTCCATACTAGCATGCTAGATATAGATTTCTAGATTTAAGTCTTGTATAATCTCATAGATATCTCGTTCTATAGGAATAAAAATCTAAACCGTTTATTCTCATGTAAACTAGACTTCCTAAACTTTAAAATGATATATTATATGAAGCATTTCATGAAAGAATCGATTTTTAGTGTTTTTTGGAAATTTAGATTTTTCACCTACTTTATTTCATACTCTGTGTATGAATAGTATGTTTTATTAATTTTTAATTATCTTTTGTAAGGATTTTGGAGAAACATAAAACATGAAAATTTTAGGTCTTTATCTTATCTTTAATTTGAGCTAAAGATCACTTGAATTGGAGTAGTATGTAGAAAGTTATGGAATTTTTACTAAAACTGCGCAGATGTAGTTTTAAAGCTGAAAGTGAGATTAAAATGGAATTTTATAAAATTATACACTTAAAATCTGAGGATGGTCTAACTAGAGGATTTTAGATCGATGTCTCATCTTTGATTAGAGACAAGAATCACTTAAATTGGAGGAGTACATAGGGTAATATGGAATTTCTCCCAAAACTGCACAGTATTGATTTTGGAAACTTAGATTGAGATAGTTATAAAATTTTCTCTAAGTATGGAATTTGAGGTTTAACCTTATGAAAGAAAATATTTTCCATATGCATCTTGTAGTCCAACAATATGATCTTATTGAAGTAATTGATGAATTGTATATATTGTTAACTTAGGCATAGGGTTACGTTTTCGTATGAGAAATGACTCGTTCGAGAAACGAGGACAGTTAGGGGAAGTGGCGTACCCTCCCCAATCGAGATGAGTGAGACGAACTATTTCTGACTTTAAAGGAAAAAATAGTTTTCGATCATGATTTTTATAAATAAATTTTGAAAATGTGATTTAGAAATGTTTTAATATTTGTGGTATGTTTTAAAATGATATTCTTAAAATTGCATCCTGATACTATGATGAGTTGATAGTGTCATGTTTTTACGAGTAAAAATTTATGAATGATGACATATGTGTATGATTTATGGGATGGTGTATAGTGGTTATAGCGCACTCCTGAGCATTTACCCGACGGGGTGACATGGTGAGGTAATACGGGAGCAGGGGTTTGAGTCCCCTGTCTCTGACCAACGGATCCAATAGACAAACACCACGTGAGAACCGTGTCATACCAAGGGAAGGGGGTTAAAAGAAATATATATATATATATATGTGTGTGTGTGTATGTGTTCATTTTTATGATATTGTGGTGATCCCTTGGTGGATTTTACCCTAATTAGGTCAAACTACGGGTAGAATGCGTTTTATTACTGACTGACACCCCATGATATATGATTTATGATAAGGATGCATATTATTTTGAATTACACGATATGTTTGCAAATGAATGAAATATAATTTGAAAACAATGGTTTGACTTGTCACTCTCACAAATTCATTTATTGTCATTATATAATTTTTGCACCTCACTCACTGAATATGTGGATTATACCCACCCCTCATATTTATACTTTCAGTTTATACTGTACTTGACTTACATTGAGGTACCATTTCATGAGTTTTACTGAGAGACACTAACCGGTATGCATTTATACACATCCTTATTTACGATTGGACCACGCATATAAATATTATATGTAAATTAGAGACAAATATTTTAAAGAAATATTATATTACGTACTTAGCCTTGCATCATCTCGATGTGCGAGTAGGGTGTACTCGTGACTTGAGGAGTTGTGCCGGTCTGATTTGCATGCTCGACCTACGGGTCGGGGCGTGACAAATTCAGAAGAGGGGAATATGGATTACTCGAGAGGGTTTAAGGGGTTAAATCCATACACGATTTCAAATGGCAAAAATTTAGTAATAACATACATAACCTGATTGTATGCAAATTCGATATGAGGGATGCATTCTTCCCAAGTCTTTAAGTTCCTCCCCATTATGGTTCTTAGTGAGTTACCCAAACTACGATTCACCATTTCGGTTTGCCCATCTATTTGTGGATAACAAGTGGTAGAAAATAAGAGTTTATTCCCTAATTTACTCCACAAGCCTTTCCAAAAATATCTAAGTAACTTGGCATCACGATCGAATATAATGGTTCTTGACATGCCATGCAACCTAACTATTTTTTGAAAGAACAATTTGGCTATATGAGCCGTATTATTAGTTTTTGCACAAGGAATAAAATGAGTCATTTTTGAAAATGGGGTCTACAACGACAAAAATTAAATCTTTATCATTCTTAGACCTAAGAAAACTCAATAAAAAGTCCATAGAAATATCAATCCAAGGGCCCTCAGGAATGGGAAGGGGAGTGTACAAGCCATGGGGTTGAGTTCAAGACTTGGTTATCTACATGTAATACACTGCACACATACCCTTTCAACATCTTTTCTCATTTTTTGCCAATAAAAATGTTCATGTAAAGTGGATAAAGTTTTATCTTGACAAAAATGTCTCATTAGTCCTCCTCTCTATGAGCTTCCCTAACAAGTAAGTCCCTTACTGAACTACAAAAAATGCACATCCTATTCTCCTTAAACAAAAAGCCATCTAACACATGAAATTTCCCAAAGGCACCTTTCTCACACACATGAAACACGTCATTAAAATCTGAATCTTGAAAATAAAGCTCCTTTAAATGTTTAAATCCAAGAATTTTAGCATTCATGGAAGTCAAGAGATTATACCTCCAAGAAAGGGCGTCAACACTGACATTCTCCTTACCGATTTTGTACTAGATCACGTGAAAGGATTCAATGAATTCTAGCCACTTATCATATCGTTTATCTAGTTTGGTTTGCCCCTTCAAATGCTTTAATGTTTCATGGTCAAAGTGAATTACAAACTCCTTGACACGTAGATAGTGCTGCCATGTCTCAAGGGCTCTCACCAACGCATCAATCTCTTTATCATATGTTAAGTAGTTCAGAGTGGCATCGTGAAGCTTCTCACTAAAATAGGCAACTGGTTGTCCTCCTTACATTAAAATAGCTCCAATCCTTGTACTTGATACATCACATTGAATTTCAAAGGTGTTAGAAAAATTGGAAAGAGCTAAAATTGGAGCATTAGTTAACTTGTCCTTGCGTGTTTGAAATGCTCGTTCTTGAGCTTCTCCCCATTCAAAAACCTTATCCTTTTTGCTTATTTCATTGAGCGACGCTACAATAGTTCTAAAGTCCTTTATGAAACGCCGATAGAAACTAGCTAATCCATGGAAACTTCGTACTTAGCTAGCATTTCAAGGTGTAGTCCATTCTTGGATTGCTTGTATCTTTTCCTCATCTACTTGTATGCCCCGCGAGCTAATCACAAATTCAAGATTCAAAAGCTTATCCTGATAAAACACACATTCCTTAAAATTTGCATATAAACACTTTTTCCGAAGAATTTGAAAATTTTCTTTTAAATGCTGAATGTGGTCTTACATATTGTAGCTATATACAAGTATATCATCAAAATATATAACCACAAATTTTCTTCTGAAGGTCTCAAAATATGATTCATTAAGCACATGAAAGAGGTTGGGGCATTTGTGAGTCCAAATGACATAACTAGCAACTCATGAAGACCTTGCATGCTTTTAAATGCTATTTTCTATTCATCACTTTCTTTCATTCTTATTTGGGGGTACCCACTTTAAAGATCAATTTTAGAGAACACAATGACACCACTAAGTTCATCAAGTATGTCATGAAGATAGGGTATAGGGTGACGGTACTTTACTGTGATATTGTTGATGGCACAACAATCTATACGCATGCGCCACGATCCATCCTTCTTTGGTTCTAAAAGTACTAGCATGGCATATGGACTCAAATTTTTACGCACATCACTTGGCTAAGAGCTCCTCATCTTGTCTTTGAAGCTCTTTAATCTCCTTGGGATTGGTTCTATAGGCTGGGTGATTTGGTAGCAGTGCGCCAGGAACCAAGCCAATATGATACTCAATCCCATGAAATGGTGGCAAGCCAGAAGGAATTTCTTCTGGAAACACATCTTGGTACTCCTATAAAAGAAAAACAACACAAGCGGTAAAGAATTATTTGACTTAATAGTGAAAACAATATTTCACTATACTTCAAAAGAAAAACTTCCTTCTTATCCATCAGGGCCTTTTGCACTTCTCAGGCTTTCACAAAGAAGTTGGTTTTGTCATACCCCGACCCATAGGTCCTGGCACATGACAACTACTGTGTTACCCTAAAACACATGTGAGTCCCACTCTGTGTTCCAAGGTACCACAAGACATTCAAAATTTCAATTCAAACCATAGGCCATCCTAACCACTCAAAACCATCAACTAGCTAGGCACAGTCCCCTCTTAAGGACAGTTCCCTCTCAAGGGATAAAATGCAAATCCAATAGAAAATTTCGAATAAAGTTCATAAAAAGAGAAAATTAAGTATCCTCAATGGGTTTATACATAATCAAGTCCAACAAAATCAAAATACAAGGAGAAATAAGTTTCCAAATAAGTTTTATATAGAATACCCTCCTCAAGTCCATCTACCAATGTCTCAAAAAAAATAGAAGAAAGTCTACACCCAAAAGAAGTTTGTGCAAGCGGTCACCCCAAATCCAACACTAACCAACCAAGAGTATCAACTATACTCCCTCTACGAAAATAGGATTAGGAGGGGTGAGTATAATTTATACTCAGTGAATGAATAAGATATTATGAAAATAAATCAGGAATGATTTGTGGACATGTCAATATATTTATCTCAAAATCATATCGTCATATCCATAGGAGTCAAGGTTCATGATCAAACATCAAATTTCAATCAAGGTTTGATAGATCATAATAAACTAGTCATATGTATCCATTCACATCTATACATTTTCCAAAACCATGGGGTTGTCAAAATTTTTCCACCAAAAGTTTGGCCCTGACCAATGGTGGAACCGTCAAAAGGTTTTCATTATTTCAACCACAAATATCACCCCCAATCTTGGTTTTAGTTCGGGCCTCTCCTGGGGTGCAACCAGGCTAGTCCAAAGAGAGGGTTTCAGAGGCACCTCTTGAACCCAACTACCTCCTTAACCAAATAAACGCCTAACTACGTTACCCCATCGGGTCGCTCCGTGGAGGAAATGATTATAACCATTTATCAAGTGCAGGCACCATTTCACAATCATCACAACATATACTCAATGTACCATCAATCATCCAAACAATTTCTCAAGTTATGAGTTCAATTTCAACCATGTTCAACATAAATTGATAAATATGGCACATTATTTTCAATTTAAACTTATGGATGTATATTTCAATCCAAATCTACTTCGAGACATTCCATAATCATAAAACAATTTAAAAACCATTTTTAAAAATATTTATAAAATCAATACAAATTTTTTTCTCACTTAAAATCATAAACATGCATCCACTCACCTTTTCGAGAGAGTAAACACTCTCAATCTCAATCCATAATGAGTTTTCTAAAGTGAAAATCCTTCTTTGGTTTCCAATTGCCTTAAACCTTAGTCAACAATGGCAATTTATCATTCAATCATTTATAGAATTAGGTTTAATTGTTTTCCCCTACACATAGCACAAACCCTAATTCCTAAAATTCTCAAATCTATATTCTAATTGCATTATTCTCACACCAATTGTAATTAGGGTTAAACCCTAAATTCACACTGTTCAAATTAGAGATGGCAATATCCGATCCGATGAATCAGGTTTTTTTCCTCAAAAATCTTGTTAGAATCGGGTTAGGGTTAGGTTATAATATTAAAGTTATCGGGTCGTTTCGGGTTCGAATTTATATTATAAATAATCTGATCCGATCCGATAATAATTTATAATAAAATAAAATTTTATTTTAATATAATATTATTAAATAAAATAAAAAGATTTTTATAGTTTGTTATAATTTATAAATTTCATTTTTATTTTTGAAAAAATATTATTAAATTAAAAAATGCATTAGACTATAATTTAGATCGGGTAATGGTCAGGTATGAGTTGGGTACAAGTCGGTTTAAGATCGGATTGTATCGATTTTTTAAAAAATATATAGTAAATCAGGTCGGATCGGATCTTTTGAAAAATCCGTAAGGTCAGATATGGCTTTTGATTTTTTAATCCGAATCAGGTTAGGGTCGAATATGAATATTATAATTAAGATTTAGGATCGGATATAGTATTAGCATGACCCGAACCATAACCGATCTATTGTCATCCCTACTTCAAATAACAACCCATATATCAAGAACAAGTAAAACAAACTCAAATTCATGATAAGATTGAAGTATTGCCTTTGTTTGTATTACCAATTTCATCCCCAACTTGAAATTTTATCAAACCTTAGGTTTTCTATCTCTAGAAAATCTTGTTCTCTTTTTAGGTTTGATCTTCCAAATGTTTGCTTGAGGGTTTGGGAAGCTTAAATCTATAGGTATTTATGTATTTGATTGTTTGTAAGAAGGGATGGAGAGGGGGAGAGAGAGAGAGAAAGGGACGAATGGAAGGGAGAAAGAGAGGTAAAGAGTGTTGGATGGGAAATGGGAAAGAAACAAGAGAAAAAAGTGTGTTTAAGTGTTAATAATAGTGGAGTAGGATTTTACCAAAATGCCCCTTATTAATCAAAGACTTTAAATGGGTTTATTGTCTTTTCTACTATCGCGTATCAATACGTAAATTGGAATATATCGATATGGTAAATCATAGTCTTAGGAAGTTGCAGCAAAGATCTCCTATATCGATACATTCCATTAGGATATATCAATATGGTAAATCATGCTCTTAGGAAGTTGCAACAGAGATCTCCTATATCAATACATTCCATTGGAATATATCGATATAGTAAATCATACTATCAGGACATCCATTACAGAGATTAATATATCAACCCACACCTCTAGGACATATCGATATACCAAATCACCTTTTCAATAATTCTATAACAGGGGTCCAATATATTAACCGGTGCACTTAAACATATCAATATACAAAATTACATTTTCTAAAACCTATTACAAGGATTTAACATATCGACCCAAATGGCTCAATATATCATCCACAACATCAAAATTGTATGATTTTCCTTTACACATCATAGTAACTTATCAAAATGAGATTCATAGACCTTCTTTCGTTTCCTCAAATGACTTAATATATCATCCACAACATCAAAATTGTATCATTTTCCTCTACACATCATAGCAACTTATCAAAATGAGGTTCATAGACTTTCTTTCATTTCCTCATGACCAATACAATCTCAAATTGTTTCGGAATTACAATAAACAATTTATTAAAAAAATTTAATATCGAATTTTCGGTGCTACAGGTTTTCTTATTTTCCTCCTTTAGCTCCTTGGGCTTTGATTTAGGCTTGTCCTTGCCTTTTAGGGCCTTTTTCAAATCATTACGAATTTGACATGGCGTCAAAAGAGCAAGAGTGTAGATCTTATGATTATGCAAAACTATGTACTTGTTTGTGCACCCATTAAAATTTACTTCTCTATCAAATTGTCACGGCCTCCCTAGAAGTAGGTGTTTGGCCTCCATAGGCACTACATCGCACAAAATCTCATCTTCATACCTCCCAATCTCAAATGGTATACAAACTTGCTTAGAGATGCCTATCCTTTCATCATGATTCAACCATTAAGGTTTGTAGGGTTATGAGTGCTTTGTAGTTGGAAGCTCCAATTTTTATACCATGTAAGAGCTAGCAACATTTGTAAATGATCCAATATCAATAATAACAAGACATACCTTATCCTTAACACGATAACGGGTGTAAAAATTGTTCTCTCGTTGCTACTCTTCTTCACTCTTGGATTGCATGTTAAGGGCTTTTTGGATGACTAGTATTTCTCCTGTTTCGACCTCCTCATCTTGCTCATTTTTGGATGAGCTATTGGAGATCACATCTTTCACCTTTTCATTAGATTCATAACAACCATCTTCCTTCATAAGGATGTTTCTAGTGTTTGGACAATCACAAGCAACATGTCCTCTCCCACGACACTAGAAGCATTCAATGTCTCGAGATCTTGGTGGCACCTTTCCTGCATCTTTCTTAGATACCTCTACCGATTTTGGGGTGCTGGGCTTAGGTGTGTTGAACTTGATCTCCATCTTACTCTTACCCCTGTCTTTATATCTAGAAGAGGAGCCTCTCCATGAGGAATGTGAGGTGGTACGCCTACTCTTTTTTCTCTTGATATGCTCTTCCACCTTAACCGCAAAATGTACCAATTCTTACAAAGTGTTATATTGATAAAATTCAACTTTGCAAAAAATATCAAAATTCAAACCTCCGAAGAATCGAGCCTTGGTGGATCTCCATCCTCTACCATATCGATGTGCATCATAAGGCGCTCAATCTCTATATGGTACTCCTCCACGGTTCTACTTTCTTGCTTGAGATTTTGCAGTTGGTTATGGAGTTGTTGAGTGTGGTAAGGTGGCACAAGCTTGCTTCTCAGGATGTTCTTCATCTCAATCCAAGATCGGATTGTGGCAAGCGTGTTCTTTCTCAAGAAACGGCAATTTGGTCCCAACACATCATAAAAAAATCTTGAAGTTGGGTAACTGCAATTCTCATTCTTCTTTCATCATGATAGTCGTAACAAGCAAAGGTGGAATCCATGCATGACTCCCAATCTAAATAGGCCTCAGGGTCTGATTTTCTTGTAAAAGTAGGAAATTTGAGTTTCAGATCTCCTATTTGCGTGTTTCGGGACAATTCTCAACTAGGACTCTTTGGGTGCTGGAAATTTGAGTTTCAGATTTCCTAATCAAAGATCAAACTCTTTGTTCTTGCTCTTAAATCACCGTTTCTACAGAACCAAAAATAAGGCTTCTCTGTTTCTATAAAATCAAAAAAAAAACAAAAAAAAACAAATTGCAAAGGTTATTGGTGTGTAATTTTGTCAATTGCTCTTTGTAAGTGGAGAAAATTTTGACATTATTCTTTCCCTAATCAACCACAATTATTCCTAAGAATTATATGCCTAATTGCCAGATTTAGCGGTTGAAAATTAGGCAATATTCTCCTCCAAAAGTCTACAAAATCTTCCCTAAAATAGTTCTATATGCTGGCCGAGAAAAAGAAACAAATATAAATGATTGCTTGTTACTTCATTTGAGACAGTTGATTTTGAATTAATTGTTTGGGCTTATACTCTTCATTGGTTTTCTTGAAAGTAGGCTACATGTCCTTCATACTCCTAATTATAAATGATTCCAACTGCATTTTAAATTTCTTGACTCTTGATTTTGTGATTGGGCTCATAGGAAAACTTGGGGGCTTTGCTTACTTGATTTGATATTGATCTTCATGGGAGGTGGTATCGAAGTAGATATATGTAGATGGAATAGAGTGGTTCTCCTCATCATGTTAAGATGCAAATGGACTATGATTTGCACATCCAAAATTCACTAGTTTCAATGTATGCTAAATGCGGAAACTTAAACCGATGCCTATCAGATCTTTGCAAATATCCAAGCACCTAATATCGTGTCTTATCACTTAATGATTACGAGTTTTGCTCACATGGGCATGGGGATCAAGCGCTTCAGTTATTTAAGAAAATGTAGAATGAAGGGTCAAAAATTATCCATGTTACTTTTCTTGGTGTACTTTCAGCCTGCGCCCACCTTGGACTGGTAGAAGGATAGAATTATTTTCAATTAATGAAAACTTTGTATCAGATTGAACCAGGGCTTGATCACTATGCTTGTATGGTTGATCTCCTTAGCCGAGCTAGATTGCTTGATGAAGCAATTGAGCTAGTTAATCTAATGCTAGTGGAGCCCCATTTTGGCTTGTGGGGAGCGCCTTTCGGCGCAAATATGATGCATGCAAACCTTGATCTTGCAAAACTTGCAACTCTACAACTATTTAAGTTAGAGCCATATAATACAACGCCTTATGTGAACTTGTCAACATGTACTCTTCTGTTTTGTAAAAAGAAGGATGAAGCACAAATAAGAGGATTGAAAAAAAATTAAAGGGGTGAAAAAAGGTCCTAGATGCAGTTGGTGTTAGATCATTAATCCAACATTTGACTTATATATTAAAATAATTATGTATTGCATACTGTCAAATCTATAAGTTAAGCCCATATGAAAGTGATCTGGTAAATTTAGAAATTCGGTAATTTGGGTTTAAGTATCTCAGAAGATATAGAAACAAATTAATGTGTAGATACCAATGGACATTTACTATTTATGATGGATTAAATAAGGAATGTATAAGGATGATTTAAGGACAACTGTTATAAGCTGAACAGACAGATTTGAAAGATAAAAGTCACCCTACAACTATGAATAGGGTTATCACTACTAGAAAACTCACTTTCAGCGACGAAAATTAACGACGGATTATATAGAGAGAATTTGTGAGGATACATATGACCTAGAAGGCCGTACCTAAAATTTTGCTTATACAAAGGTCAAGTCGAGAATTCACTATTCAGTCTCTGGCTATGAAATCAGGCATACTTCTATCTGATCCGAATTTCAATTTCAGTTTATTAAGTTATTAAGTTTTAATTCCGATGATTTAACACAAATTTTGGCATGTTTTGCATAAAGTTATTTTTTCCAACAAGTGGTACCAGAGCCTCTCGTGATTAAATCATCGAGATTTTTCTACATATTTTAAGATTTAATATGATTTAGTATTTTATGATTTTTTTTTTAAATATGTGTGAAAGTTTTTTTCATGGATATTTTGGAATCAGCAAATATATAAATATATATATATATATATTCAAGATTTTTTTTCTTTTGGGTGTGAATTTCAATAATCGAAAAGATTATGGAAAATTTTTATTTGAAATCGACCTTCAGTTTTTATTAAAAGTCCACATCCAGTGTCTTAAAAAAAATAATTGGAAAGATTTTTTTTATTAAATTCGACATTAAGTATTTTATTAAAGTTGACATTCGGTATTTAAATATATATATTGGTGTTTAAAAATATATATATTTGGGTAAAACAGTAGAAAATAACAAGTTTTTAAATGATTTAAGACTCTTAATATTTTGGAATATTTTCTTTCCTTCTCTTTTGAGCATTTTTTTTTTTAAAAAAGTTGATTTTTGGGATCTTTTAAACTTTCAAACAAAAAAAAAGGAAATGAAAGAAAGTTGACATTTTGTGCAAATATATGAAAGTTGATATTTTTTTTTTCTTTGGAAAGGAATCTTTAAAATTTTTTCCAAACAAAAAAGAAAATTACAAGTTTTTTTTTATGGCAAGTAATAAAATTTACCTTTTTTTATCAAAGGAATATTTCGAATCTTATTTTCTCATGATATATTTTTGGAAAAAAATTCTAATTTTAAAGATTCTTTTAGAATTTGAATTCTTTTAAGGAATTTTCAGATTCAAGTATTTTTGGAAAACTTACAGTTTTAAAGAATATTTAGCAATTTAGTTTATTTTAAGAAACTTTCAGAATTTTGGAAAACAGAAAAAAAAATTTTCATATTTCAATTTTTTCTTTTTTTTAAGGCTTGACTTCCCAATTTTAAAATAAAGTCTTCCAATAAAAAAAATTAAAGAAACTTTTTGTTTAGGGAAACAGAAAAAAGGGAAAATTTTAGATTTTAATTTTCTTTTTAAAGAATGATATCTCAGTTTCAGAAAAGAAATTATAATTAAGAAAATTTTTAATTTTGGAAAAAAAAAATTCATATTTCAATTTCCTTTTTTTTATTAAGGGTTGACTTCCCAATTTCAGAAAATAAAACTTTCCTTTTATTGCAAATTCACATCACAATAGGATCAATATTTTAAATAAAAAAAAGGATATGGGTCATTTTAAGTTCAAATAGACTCAATCTTGGGTATAAAGGTATTGGAACTCATTGGACTCAATTAAACCCATTTTTTATCCTTATCATTTTACAATTTCTCTTTTATATTCAAAATTGGTCATTCTTTTAGTATGTGATGGCATGGTATGTTTAGAAAAGTTCTATCAGTAAGACGGGGTTAGGTCTAAGACTGGCTAGTTCTTAAGCGGTTATAAATGAACTCACCATCTACCTGGGAACTTTCTAGTGCCCTATGTTACAAAACGAGGATTGACTAAATTTTGGATCAGTTGTCGGCAAATGGTGGAGACTTTGGTTTTATGCCGACAACAAAAGTATAGGGACAGAAAATTAAGATGAATGAGATAGATATGATAAAATTGGGTTTTTATAAGCCTAATTTAAAGTTAATAAGATTGGACTTTAAATAGTCTAATTTTTAAGAAATTGAGTCCATCATGATGAAATTAAAATTTTTTAATAACAGATATGATTCAAATATGAGTATAGTTTCGTATATATCTTAAGATAAATTAATTAAAGCAATATGTCACTAAAGTGACCTCTATTATGGAAATTAATTTATTTTGGGATATAAAAAGTTATACACATAATTCATGTGAGTACCGATCAGCCCAAATGAAGGTCCTTACTTGACAGAATTACATGTACACCATGTCGTAATAAATACGTGACAATTATTCAGTTTCACATATGATCAATTTATCGGCCCAAAGGAAGATAATTGGTTGACATGCTTTTATTGTCAACGTTTGATTACTACACCTATAGTTTTGTATATATCTTAAGATAAATTAATTGATACAACATGTCACCAAAGTGACCTCTCTTGTGGAAATTAATTTGTTTAAAGATATAAAAAGACTATGTGTACGAAACTCATTTGAATATTGATTGGCCCAAAGGAAGATCAGTATTTAACGGAGTTGCATATACACCTTATGGTAATAAATGTGTGACAATTTTTCGGTTTTACATATGACCAATTTATCGGCCCAAAAGAATATAATTTGTTGATATGTTATTATTGTCAGTATTTGATTACTGCACCAAGATACACTTACAAGTTAATTATTTTGTCCAAAGATAAAATGTTAATGGAGTAACCGGTATCTTGTGATGGGAATTATACATATTTGAATTTATTTGGTTTTAAAGTTCCATGTGAGTATATATCGATTTTCGTTCTATGTTTGACGGATATTAATGTTCAACTCAGTTTGATTTTTAAATTGAATGACTCAAATTTCAAATTTAGATTTAAACGTTGCGTTAAGAACCGATTCTCCCCACCACTTATCGATAAGAGTACCTTTGAAAAGAGGGAGAAAGAAAGATGGGAGATATTGAATCGCATGTGTTTAAAGTGGACCATCTCAGAAACATTTAGAGATACTATATGTAAGTCAGTTATGATGACTAAATCTTTTCTTACGAATATTAAGAAATGATCTGTTAAGACTGAAATGATTACTGGTACACTCTTGACAAATCATATCTCTATATGGTATAATGGTTAAAAGCTCTTGACTACTAAGAACAGAAAGAAAGAAAAGAAAAGAAAACTGGATAAAGATACTGTAGGTATAGCATCACAAAAGAAGTAACGAAAGACACCGATTAAATCGAGAAAGAATGGTTGCTTCTTCTGTGGTGCTAAGGGTACAAGAAAAAGAAAATGTACCAACTATCACATTTGAAGTGATAAGAAAGGTGTATTCCTTAGTTTGATTTGTTCAGAAGTTAACTTAACTTCGGTATCAGGACATACTCGGTGGTCAGATTCTACTGCGATTATTCATGTCAGTGTGTGTATGTAGGGTTTTCTAAATTGTCAATCGTCAATTAATGGTGAAAGATACATCTACGTGGAAGATGACAATAAAGTTTCAATTATAATAATAGAAAGGTTTAGATTATCATTGAAAATCGATTTATATTTTGATCTTATTGAAACGTTTGTTGTTCCATCTTTTAGATGGAATTTGATTTCCAATTTTGTTAGACAGATCAGGTTTTACCTGTTTTTTCAGAAATGGAAAAGTTAGTTTCTTAAGTCCAAATAGTTTGGTTCTGACTTTCTATTAAGATTTGATAAGCTATATTAGGTTGATACTATTATTTCATTTAAATCCCTACAATATAATACTCACAATATACAGTTTAAGTTAACTAGTAAGAATTTCTTTCCATTTTGGCACAAGAGATTGGGTAATATCTCCAAACGGAGAATAAGGAGACTTGTGTCAGAAGAAAATTTCACAGATTTCGGTATCTGTGTAAATTATAAAGTGAAAACAAACCAATAAAAGGAGATTAAAGCTAATAGAATCTCAGACATCTTAGAACTGATACATACAGATATCTATGGGTCATTCTTTTTGGTTCTTGGAATGGTCAAAGATATTTTATTACATTCATAGACAATTATTCATGATATGACTCAATCAAGATTGCAGCATACATTCTGAATAGGGTTTTCTACTAAGACAACTATTGAAACCCAATAAGAACTTTGGACTAGTATACGTCCTAATCTAAAGTATCAACACGGTTGGGGTTGTCCAACTAAGATTAGGTCTATTAGATCTAATAAAAGAAAATTGGACATTAAGATGGTTAATTGATTAGTAGTGAAATCTGAAAAGATTTAAGGAGTATTAATTTTATACTCAATTCTTTGAAGATGCTGAGTTTGTGGGGGGAGATATGGTTACAAACTTTGTCTTCTAAGAGAAATATATTAGATGTTATTAGACAATGTTAGAGAACCTTCTATTATGGAAGAACAAACTCAACGACCTCCAGGAGAGATAAATTTCAGACATCCCGACAGTGATATTACAAATTTCATCAAATCTTTATCTCATTAGGTTTTAAAATAAAATTTGATTGATAACTATAGATATCACGAGTTCTATGGGAGCAAGTACTCAGGAAATGCCCCTATGGTAAGGGAGACAAGTTTAGTCTCTATCAGTGTCTTAAGAATGACCTTAAATATAGGAAAACACAGAAGATTCCTTACGCATCTGTAGTATGGAGTCTGATGTATGTTTTGATCTGTACGCATTTGGATATTGCACACATTACGGAAATATTGGACAGAAATTTAAACAAATCGGGAATAAAGTATTAAAAAATAACCAAATGGGTTTTGCAATACTTGCAGAGAGAAAAAAGGCATATGCTCACGTATCGAAAGTCAGATTAATTTGAGATCATTTGGTATACTGACTCTAATTTTATGGAATGCCAAGTCAGCATAAAGGTAACAACATGCAAGTAGGAAGAGCCAGTTTTGGAAGTGTGTTAAACAGTCTTATATAGCATCTTCCATCATGGCGGTAGAATTGATAGTATGTTATGAGATATCCAATTATGGAATATGACTATGAAACTTTGTCACAGATGGTATTAACAGACCACTTAGATTATTGTGTGACATAATTCAATAGTCTTATATTTTATTTAAGAAAATGATTCAGAGTGGACAGTTGTTCATAAAGCACATTAGTACAAACCTCAAAATTACGGATACATTTATTAAGGGATTGTCACCCAAAAGGTTCATGTGCACACTATTCGTATGAGTATCATATAATTTCAAGATATTCAGTTTCAGTGTGAGTTTGTGATTTTAGATGCTCATCTAATATAGACATTATCAATTATTTCAGTTTAAGGTATTTTGAGATTATTTTCCACGAAAATAAAGTTCAGTTTTAAATTACACTCTGATATTGAGCATAGTTGATCTCATTAAAGGGACCAGTTGGAAATAGGCATGTTAAAGATCACATTGCATGACATTTCCATGCTACGCATCCATATCATGATCTATATCATTCGGTTATATCAATTTACGTGACTATTGAGGATTAAGTTATGAAAGAAATATAACAGAAACCGCATTGATCCTAAGTTGGTATGATTGATGGACGAGATTGTTTGTAGATACATTTTAGTATTGACAGAAAAGTTGAGTTCATTCGGTTATTTCGCAAGTACATAATTATAAAGTTTTATATATAGCCCAAGTGGGAGATTGTTGGATCATTAATCAAATATTGAGCTTATATATTAAAATAATTATGTATTGCATGCTGTCAAACCCATAAGTTAAGTCCATATGAAAGTGATATGGCAAATTTGGAAATTCGGTAATTTGGGTTTAAGTATCTCAAAAGATATGGAAACAAATTAATGTGTAGATACCAATGGATATTTACTATTTATGATGAGTTAAATAGGGAATATCTAAGGGTGATTTAAGGACAACTGCTATAAACTGAACAGACAGATTTGGAAGGTAAAAATCACCCTATAACTATAAATAGGGTTATGGTCCCCGGGTCAGTGTATCACTCTTCTCCCTAATACACCCATCATATAGAGAGAATTTGTGAGAATACATATGACCTGGAAGGCAGTACCTAGAATTCTGCTTATACAAAGGTCAAGTCAAGAATTCACTATTCAGTCTCTGGCTATGAAATCAGGTACACTTCTATCCGATCCGAATTTCGGTTTCAGTTTATTAAGTTATTAAGTTTTAATTCCAATGATTTAACACGATGTTTAGCATGTTTTGCATAAAGTTATTTTTTCCCAACAATTGGATTATAGATAAAGATGTGCTTCATATGTTCCATGCCAGCTACCAATCTCATGCAATATATGAACAGATTCGAGCTACATTGTATATATTTGCCAAGATTCGAGACATTGGGATTGTTATCAGATATGAACTCTTGTTCTGGAAGTATCATCACATTTGTAGAGGTCGTTTTTCCAGACTTAGTGCTTTTTTCCATTGTACGTGCAAGCAAAAAGAAAAAAAAAAAAAAAAAAACAGAGAGAGACTCAGACCATATCTAAAATACTCAATATGTCTAGAATGCTCCTCAAGGTACAAAGGTCTTCATGATGCAGAGCATGGTTTTCTTTAGGAGCAATAGCTCTAGAAATTGAATTTTTGGAAGAAGTTCAGTCTTTTGGAAGCATTTTCAAGTGCAACATTTGAAGATATCAAGATTTCTTACACTACTCATCACTCAAAGTTTTGAGGCTATTACAAGTTTCCACCTCGTTTGAAGCTGGCCTATGACCCTGATCTTGTCTCTAACTTTTATTATACAACAAAACACACATGAGATCAGTACTGATTTTTTTTTTTAAATGTCTTCTTTGCAGCTAAAACTTGTTTGGAAACTCTAGCGTGCAGTGCCTACTGCTTGAAGAAGTTACACTATCAAGTTGAGTTGACAGAAAGGTCCATTTTCCTTCTTGCTGCTATCTATCTCCTCATATTAAGGTATTACAGCACTCAAGATTTCTTTTTCTTGTATTAAATAATTAGATTCATGAGAAATCCATTGTCCCCATCGACATCGTCTGCCCTAAAATTCCTTTCCCTCTGGATACCTTTTTTGTATTTGAGGAGGCACTTACATAGTCCGATTGTAAGTTAGAATAGAAGCAAGAGATGTGTTACAGGAGCTAGTCCTAGGCTTTCCTTTTTGGATCAAGTTTGAAATTGGATCAATGAACTTTGCATCCGACTTGGATGGTATCATCTGGAAAACTAAAACAGCACATGCTGTCATGTCCCGATTCTCAGATTGACCACGCGATAACCGCCGCGTCGTCTCGATACATGGGCAGAATCTCCCCATATACCGGGACTCCGCAAGGCTATCAAATTTATAATAAATCATCAAAAGCATAAGACTCTTCAAAACATGAAATCATATAAACAATACACATGCAAGGAGCCCATCCGGCTCATCCCTGAACGTACAAACACACACATCGGCACATATCGGGGAGTGGAATCCTGTACATGCAATCATCATCAGCACACATCAGGGAGTGGGAACCTGTACATGCATGAGTACACATAAGCACACAACGGGGAGTGGGAACCTGTACATGCACGCATGCGATGTGGCCATCCTAGCCACCCAAAATCTTCAACACAAATAAAGCATTTAACAAACAAGAAGTTCCAAAACATAGCCGTCGGATTTTACCAACACTTACCCGAAGAAAACAAGTCAGTATCGGTAAAATCCTAACGGTATGAGATGTACAGAATTTCACAAAATCAAAGGAAGATAGCAAAAGCCAACAATTATAATCCAAATGTCCCAGTACAGAATAAAACAGTTTTTCAAAAAAAAATAAAGCAATCAAAATAATAGGGTACAAATAAAAAAAATCGTCGGATTTTATCAATACTTGCCAACAACTCAGCCAGTATCAATAAAATCCGCACGGTATGGGATATACAGACTTCCCTTTCCATGGTACTGAGAACTATGACTCTCCAAAATCCTGCATTTGCCAAATACCTATACAATCCGCGAAAATACTTCTCAAGCTCCAACAAGTAGTCTCCCAGCTAAGTCTCCTCTGAAAAAGGTGGAGAGAGGGGGGTCAGTATTAGGGAATACTCAGTGAGTAGAGTGCAATGGTGCAATTGTGTTCATAAATAAGGGGTAAATATGGAGCAGTCAAAACATATCTCGTAAATCATTTCATATACATAAAATCATTTCAATGAATCACATTTCACAAATATGCATCTATGTCAATTATCATTTCAGAAAATCCTGGGGTCCCATCGAAAAATACTTCCATCTCAGGGCGGTCAAACCCAGACGAAAGCCCGCGAAGAGTTTTTCTATCCAATGTCTCAAAACAAACCCCCTTCCTTGGCGTTGGCTCGTACTTCACCGGGGTGCACTAGATATAGCACGACTTCAGCAGAGGGAGGGACGTCAAACTCCCCCATACATCCAAACCCCAAACCACGCCACCCCGTCGGGTCGCTCCGTGGTGGGAATATGACTATAGTCATCTACGACACCCTTCATTTCTCAATCAATCCATTTCTCAACAATATGCCATGATTTCCAACAATTAATTCATAATCTCATGCCAAATCAGTTCATAGAGCAATATCAAATAGCACATGGCACAAAAGCATTTATAAACACAATGGATGCGTTCGTATTTCACAATCCGATTCAGACAGCCTACAATCACAAAACAATTTACATAAATTATGTAAAATCCTTCAAAAATAATTTATAAAGAAATTTTAAAATAGGTTTCTCATTTACGAATACAATGAACCGTCCACTCACCTCTAGGGAGGGTATCCACTCCCTATTTCCGAAATCAACTCAAAAAGACTCCCCTCGAGTCTCCAAAGGTCAACCTAGACCAATCAACATGAATAATCATCAATTAAGACTCTATAAAAGGGTTTTCAAATTTCTCTTTTATGTAAAATAGCTTAAATTTGCACAATCACATTCTTACACTTTCATTTCATCAATTTAGGATCATTTTAAATCACCAACGACTTTAAATTTACAATATTTCTCAATTTTATCAATTTTCTCCTGAATTACATAATCCTAATTTAATTCATTCCAATTTCAATTCAAATCTCAAGGAAAACTACGCAAATCAATCAAACAAAACTCTATTACTATCTACGACATTCTATCATGCTTCGCAGTCAAATTTGTATCGAATTCTAGACCTAATCTCAATAATTTCATACAACTCTTAAGAAAAGACATTTCTTAAGAGTCTAACACCTTTTAGAATATATATAAATATAATTTCTACCTAAATTCAACAAAATTAATTCGAATTCTTTAAGGGATTGAAAATCCCTCACCTAGGGTTTTTCGCAGTTCGCAATCCTCACTCAGATACCTTCTCAGTCCATTCTCAGACCTGTAAAACTCCCAATTTAAAGTAAATTTCAGTAATCTAAAACTATTTCCTAAGAAAATTTTGAAACTCTAGAGTTAGGGTTAGGAACCAAACCTTACCTATGCAGAGAGAGACTCACAGTCGCAGCTAGGGTTTTCAGAGGATCTAATGGTTGCTGGTTTGGTCGTTGGCCGAAGGAGGTGCTCACAGCGTGCACCGTGCGAGCGAGCAGAGGGGTTTCACGCACGAGAGAGAGAGAGAGAAATGGAGAGAGGGAAAGAGATACGGCGACCTTCCTTCGGTGTCTGCCGGCTACGGTGGTCGGAGCAACCCGAGAGAGGGCGTCGCAGGCGCGAGAGAGACAGAGAGTGCGAAGGTGAGTGAGTGAGAGTCGTTCAACAGAGAGAGAGAGACTGAAGACAGAGAGAGAAATAGAGAGTGAGTAGACGGAGAGAGACGACGGTGGTTCACAGTGGGTGAGGGTGGCGCGGCAGAGGATAGTCGATCGAGAGAGGGAGAGTGACGAACGGAGAGACCGCGAGCGAGAGGGAGAGAGCAGAGGCTGAGAGTGAGAGAGACGAAGAAGGGAGGAGAAGAAAGATTAGGGCTTTTAGCCCTAATCTTCATTTGGGGGAAAATGTAGCATTTTGCTGTGTTTTGTCCCACTTTCTCTCTTTTTTTTTTTTAACAATATATATATATATATTAAAATAAATAACAATCATATATATGTATATATATAAATATATTTACACCCCTTTTTACTAAAATTTAAATTTTTCATAAAAATTGGATTTATTACGATTCTCGGATACGACAATTTAAAAATATACCAAAAATTAAAAGTAAGACTCCAAAATCGAATATCAATATAAATTCAAAATTTTCTACTTTATTATAGAAATGTTTACAAAACATTCGACATTGAGTTTCCGGTATTACACATGCAACACCGAAAATTCAATGTTTAAATTTTTAATTTTGGTTCCTTCATGTAATTTCAGAAATGTATTTAATAAGATTATAAATTTATTAATACCCCACATAAATATCAAAAGTTGGAATGATTTGGTGGTTGGGTGATGATAAGAATTTTTGTGGGAAATCTGAACTGTTGGGTTCGAATCTCATTAGATGCATAAGGCGCAACATTATTGTGATGCATAAGGCAGGATTATTGTGGAATTTTATAGCTTGGGTTGGTTTGTGATGGTGTATATATATATATATAAAGAGGGATGGGTCACCTTGTGAACGTCCCTAGGTCGACCCGTGTACAAGTGTGTGTCAGTTGTATCGCCTTGTCCAACAGGGAAGACGACCTAAAAATGTATAGGGTGGTGAGTTTTGAGGGTTGATGGTCTTGGGTCACCTGCGTAAGGTGTTGGGTCAACCAAAGACATAAAAAATAGAGGATAGGATGCCCTAGTGTTGATATTGGATCATCCTATGAGCTTGGTGAGATGCCTTGAGTGTGTGACAATTGTGCTTGGGTCATCTTGTCCAACAAAGGAGGATGACCCAAGAGTCTGTAATAAGGGGTGACTAAGCATTGTGATGGTTGGGTCGACCTGTCCAAGAGCTTGAGGCAACCCAAGAGGCTCACAGAGTCCGGGTTCTGAGACGATGACATGTTGGGTCACCCTATCTATTAGCTTAGGTCGATCCAAGGTTTAAAAATTGAAATGACTGGGTCACCTTGCTCACTAATGAGTCGCCCTGCCCAAATTAAAATTGTACCATTGGTTCGCCTTACTCCAAAGGAAGTCGCCCTAGCCATGTGGAATTTGCAATAATGGGTTGCCCTGTTCCCAAATGAGTCGCCCTGCTTTGCTGAATCCTAATACCCTACCCAAATTCAAGGGTAAGCAAGGACAAAATAGTAATTTCACTTTGAACTATGAAAAAGATTGATTGAAGCCCTAAATTCATTTTTCTTCCTCACTCCTCCATCAACTGAACCTTCTTCCATTTTCCTCTCCCTGCTAAACCCTCTACTCATCTCTTCTCCTCATGCTTTCTTTCCTCCACCTCTAAAAACTAACCAAACTCAATCAAACTCATATATTTGGATCTCCAAACCCCTAACAAGCTCATAGAAAGCTGGAAATAAAGAGAGAAAAACTAGGTTTCTAGAGAGAGAAACCTCGAATTTTGAGGAAATTTAACTTAGAGACGGAACCAACAACACGTATAAAGGTAATATTTTCTTCCCATCCTAGATCTGAGTTATTTTACTATTCTTGGAGATTTAGTTGAGATTTTTGAAAGGTAACATTGGGGTCTTAGATCTAAAGCTATAATGTTGAAATTTTTGAAAAAAATTGTGAATAAATGATGGAATATAGTACTGATAGAAGGTGATTGAGAAAATCACCACATAGATTTGTATATTTGGATATTAGGGATAGTAGTAATTTAAGGACAATCGAAATAATTCTAGTTTTACCAATGGATTAAATGAGAAATTTATATTTATTGTTTTAGGCATAAGGACATTCAGCTCAAGTGAGAATTTAAATGTTATAGTGGATTGAATTGGGAGTGTTTACCCTTCTAAAAGGTGAGTGGATATATACTTAGGGTTTTATATGAGAAAAATATTTTAAATTGACTTTATAAATATTTTTAAAATTTTTTATAAATTATTTTATGATTGTGGAGTGTCCCGAAAAGGGATTTAACATGAAAAATGTATTCATGTTCTGAATTGAAAATTTATGTATCATATTTGCCGATTTATGATGAATATGATTTGATTGAACTCATGTGTTGAGAATTTATTGAATAATCGATGATACACTTTGATTATATATTGAGATAATTACAAAATGGTATTGTATACATGATTAATGGCTATAGTCATCCCTTCCAAGGTATGAGACCTGACAGGACAATTTGGTTGGACGTTTATTTGACTAAGGAAATAGTTGTGCTTGAGAGGTGCCTCCGAAATCCCTCATTCGGACTAGTCAGGTTGTATCCCAGGAGGACCAGAGGCCAACACCAAGGTTGTGGTATTTCATGATATGAAATGAGTATAAAAACCCTTGACGGTTTTGTCATTGGTCACCGTACATCATTGTCTGGCTTTTGAAAAAACCTACGGATACGGATGGATGCTTAAGATTTTAAATTTCTATTTTGTTGAATCTTGATTGAAATATGATGATACTTGATTTACCTATGTAAAATAACATAGTTTTATGATATTTATTTGGCACATTTATAATCATTTCTCATTTATTATCATAATATGTTATATACTCACTGGGTATAGTTTATACTCACTCCTCCCTTTCTATTTTTACAGAGAAAATTTAGTTAGTACGCAAGATCGTTTAGAGTCGGATTTTGAGAAAGATCATTGTTAGAGACCTCATTTGGTATAAACCATGCTTATTTTGTGGTATCGTTAGTTTGGATCTAAGGAGGACATTTCGTGTAAAACTTATTTAAAAATTTACTCAACTCTGTATCTTGAACTTGGTTGGATTTGTTTATGCTTAAATCCTATTGAGGACCCTTATTTTATCTTTTATAAATTTCATTTTGGGAAATGTTGATTTCATTTTCGATTCCTACTCCGTGAGGGGATATTTGCTTTATGATTTGATGGCATAAATGGTCGGGATGGTCTTTGATTGTTGGATACATCTTATGCCTTGCAGTACCTTGAAACATGTGGTGAGATTCACACGTATTGATCTATTGAGAATTCACCTATCCTCAATCATCATGGGAACATAATGAGTTGGAACCAGGTTAGTGATGCATTGTGCTTCACTAAATTGTATGCTGTTGATGGCAATTTCTTATTCATTCTTTGGTGTACCAAACATAATTGACCTTAGTAGTCATAATAATTCAAATTTTAGCTATAAATCTTACATATCATATCAGTAAGCAATTGAACTGGTACAATTAACAGGAAACAACGTCATTAGCCCAAGAGACCTGACTTTTAAGTCTATTTGCTGCGACTATTGGAGTGAATCAAGTTGATCACTGACGGCTGTTTGAGAGGGAATTTTGGTATTGGAGCTAATGGCCTGGTGAGACTGGATCAAGGCATTGGTTGGAGCCCATTCCGTTTTCTTGAGCATGTAGTGGTTAGTAACCTAGGTCTAAACCACAATACAAGTAGAACTGGGAGTCTTAGAGCGTGAGAGTGATGCCTTTGCAATTTGAGTTGACCCAACTGAACCGCATTGGAGAGCCTTACTTTCTTATGGTTTCGACAAAATCCACCCCGAAAGAAATGGGGACGAATCGGATTGGGTATTGGTTCAGACTTCAATACATATAAAAAATTTGAACACCACATTTTTTTTCAACACAATGCAAATACATTCCTTTGAAATTTTCTTTCAGTAGAAGGTAATTTAGATTGTTTTTCTCTAAAACAATTTAATTTTGATTTTTCTCTCTCTACGATTAATCATACTAGTTTTCTCTCTCTAAAAATCAATTTATGTATTATTTTCTCACTAAAACTAAACATAATGTTTAAACACCTTAATCTTCTTTCCCTAAAAAAAATAATTTAAATTTTATCTCTTTAATTACCTTAGTTTTTTTTTTTTTTCTCTCTCTCTCTCTCTAAAACTTGATATTTTTTGGTTTTCTTCTCTTTTAACACTAGATGATACTGGTTTACTCAATTCAAGTTCCACCCTGCCTCTACTGATACGTGAGGCTGGCGTTAAGTTGAGGTGGGGAGAGAACTATCAAGGGCTTGCTTTCTGCTGGCCAGATGTTAACGGTGGAGTTTAGTCATATTTTTCTGGTGGGACCATAGGTAGCCAATCTCCCTTCTCTCTTTTAAATACTGAGGATCATTGTTATGGATATGCATTCATTCTTCAACATTCCCTGCTCTTCCCATCCCTGTTCTTATTTTGTAAAAATGTTTTTCTGGCTTTAATTTACAGGATCACGTACAACTAAAAATGTTCTCATTAAGCCCAACCTTACTAGTGCTTGGCCTTATCCTGGCTTTTAAGATTTTGTGCAACCATTCTGATTTGGCGTAACCATTCTGATTTGGTTAATACAACTCACCGGAATCAAGCATGACAGAGCAAGATAAAGCAAGGAGCCAAAGAGCTAACTGAAAAACAAGCATGAGTTATTAGCCTAGTATCAGATCTGCATCAGCAATAGAGGAAAATGGAGGACCGAGCACAAATCATGACTCCAAATACTTGCATAAAAAACTATTCAACTTCCAATTTGTAGTCCTGCCTAGCAAAGCATTAGTTATGGTAAGTAAATAAAGGTCCGAGCAGCTGCACTACATGAACAAAAAGGTAGGTAGCAAAGTTTCTCAGTAGGCCTTGCACCACATCAGCAGATTGAGCACTTCTTTCCTAGCCATTTATTAATCATAACACTTCCTTCCTAGCCGTTTATTAATCATACTTTGATTTTGTGCTCTGGCCTATGAGTGACTTCAAAATCAATATGCACAAAAGCTCGCTCCACTTCAGGAAGCTGCTCGAGCTTGTCTTGTAAGGTCTCACCAATATTATGTGCCTGGTTCAAAAGCATGTCCTCTGGAAGCACAATGTCAACCTCAACAAAATAATATGAACCAAAAGAATATGCTCGTACAGTGTCAATGTGCTTGATCTGTCCATGGTGATTCCATATGAGGTATGTAAGTTTTGCAAGGTACTCTGGTGGGGCAGTTCTTCCAATCAGGGACAAGACATTCTCAATAGCAGTCTTCGTCCATGTACAGATTGTATACAAAGCAATCTGCATTTAAAACCCAAGAATCACGATTAATCTGGGTTTGTCAGATTGTGTGACAAAATGCCATCATTAACATGTCCTGTAACATTAACATCTTCACTTTATTATGACAGTATGCAAATTACCTAGACATGACCCAAAAAACTTAAATTTGGCTGAGTTAATTGTGTCAAAAAGAGCTACAATATGAGTCATAAGTCTTTTAACTTACTAGTATAGCTCCAGTTGGATCTATCCACCAGTGAAAGTGGATGGCCAGAACTGCAGTTGCTAGACCAACGGAGTTCGTAATGACATCAAAGAAATGATCTTGAGCATAGGTTCTGACAATTTCATTTTTGAATCTCCGACAATAAACCATAAGCAGGAACTTCACTGCCGTGACAGAAACCATTATACCAATCATCCACTTTTCCTTCACAGGATCTGTGTCTGGGCGAGACTGTATGCAAGGCAATTAGAACCAAAACAGCACTTTCAAGCATTGGATTTAACAATAATATTACAAACAAGAAGTTTAAACATTCATTTTACACAAATACTGTTTTACACAATAATTAGCTTACCTAAGTGTTTGTTTCTATTTCTCTAGTCATGCTAGCCCTCATGAAGTAAAATCAACTCTAGTTATGCAACCACTTGATGCTTCAAGGAAGAATCTTTTTAAATAATTTGGCATGTGCAGTCCCAGCATTAACCAGCTGAACCGACCTTAGTAAAAGAAGGCATGCATAAATGATAATTAGCTAAGCTAGTTGTTCGATATTATTGGAAAATGGGACGGGTCCGCCCATGAGGTAGACCCAACCCTATATCCATGCTTTCAAAATTCAAAAGGGGCTGGGGGTGGTTTTTGGTAATCACCCCAAACCTCCCAACTCCCTCTCACTCTAATTTTCTCAAACAAAAGGAAACTGTCCACCTTTTTGAATCATGATACGTGAATGGGTAACATGAAAAAAGAAACGGGGGGCACTTTGTTGATGATGTGTGAAAAACGTTGTTTTGAGAGAGAGAGGAAAAAATAAAAAGAGAAAAACAGGATAAAAAAAGTACTTGAAATCAAGAAATTTGGATTGTGAATTATATAAATAATCCGAATTTGTGACATTTTCTTGGCTTAGAATACCCAAGTAAGTGATCGTAACTCAATTTAGATCCACGATTTCCGCTTGCGAAATATTTTTTATTGGTTTATATGAAAACCTTGAGATATTTTACTTTGTTACTAGACTCTGGCCATAAACTGTATTTATGCTGATTAACCCTTAAAAAACATAAACAAACTGAAAAAAATAGCAAAAATTATTTCCGAAGTTATTGCTCAGACTCTTGGGAAGATTAAAAGGTAGTGCTGCTCTTTTGAATATGGTTTCACCCTTCGTATATTCGTTGCATCACAAGGATGATGACACTTGAATGGGGATATTTTCATCACCAAAATTGCTAAGTAGATTTAGGATACCGAAAGGTGTTGCTTCGACACAAATGCATGGTAAGAAGATTCATCTAATCTCATAGTGCTGCATAAAATTCCAAACTTATTTTGTAGGAGATCACTTGAAATAATAGTTCCATTTATAATAATATACCAATGATCAAGGTTGTTACAATCTAGATCTAGCTAGCATTAGTACCATGTGGTTTCAAGTTTACAGCAATGCTGAACCGGACAGTGTTCATATCTTCTTCCCCCGGGTAGCGGAGGCCCTTGACGCTATCTAGCACGATTTTAAGATAGGAAACTTACACCATAAGAAAATTCAGATCTTGACTCAATTAAAGAATTGATTTGATCAGATCATAAGCATGCACTCCAACTTAGACGCTTGTCTTAAGAGCAATGTACCACAAAAAGACCGGTCACTTTGATTCAGTGCCATTAAGACTTGGTTTCGAGTAATACCCCCTTCCTGAAAAGGACTTTGACCTCCTAAAACCAAAAAAAAAAAAAAAATGCATCAGAACATACCTTTGTCACAAGCTGTCGTCCCGACTCAAATATAACTTGCAATCCGAGAGTTGCCATTACCGATGCAAACACAATAATACCCTGCACAGAAAAACCCAACTAGTTGAAATCTGTTTTTAATAGGGATGAATGCATGTGCAAATTGTTAGGAATCTAGTCCACGTCCATCGACTCTAGCAGCTTTTCTCTGAAAGAAAATAAAGGATATATTTCTTTCCTTTACAAAGTCAATTCTGGTGGTGCTAGCATGAATTAGCAGATATTTCTATCAATAATAAATTTTCTCTGGTATATCTTTCTGATAGCTTGATTCACTTGAAGTAGTGTGCTTGCACCACATTTGAGTTATTTTTATGAATCGATGATGTATGAATTGCCACTTAAATCCTCAAGACAAGAATTCAAATTCAAAATGCATTGTATACTGGAGAATGGAACAAACAAATCCTTAGATCAACTGGAAGTTGTAGGACTTACCACAGGTTGCATTCGCTTCTTTCCAATGGGATAGTAATGCTGGTTTGGGTTTTTCATAGCATAGGAAGTAAACCATAAAATAAACCCTGACAAGAGATCCAACAAGGAATCCAAGGTAGACGCAATTACTGCCATAGACCTGCTCTCAACTGAAGCATAAACTTTTGCCACGAAAAGCACAATGTTAGCCACATTGGACATACGAATAGCTAACCTCTCCCTCCTTGCAAGCTGCTTCACTTCATCCTAGAAATAAAAGTTGCCATAAATTTGTCTGTTAAAAGGAATTGTCTCTAAAGTGTTACGAAATTTACTCTCTAGGAGTCATGGTATTGAATATGAAACAAATGCCACCATGGAAGAGAAGGTAAAAATATAGTTGTCAACTATTGAGGTCAAAAAGAAATGGTGAAAAATAATGTCAAATATTTCATCTTTTCCATTTCAAATGACGAATCTGTCAAGTACAAGCCATGCAATGTGTTCTTTTTTTTAAAAAAAAAATATATATATATATATATATATATATATATATATATCAAGCTATGGTCAAATAAATGAAAAATCCAACATATAAGCAGCAAACTGTTAAAACTAGGAGACGGTAACAAGCAAGCACCTTAAAAAGGTACAATATAAATTAAAAGGAGGCAAAGAACAGACCTCTGTGATGATTCCTGGCAAACAGCCCGACTCAGTCATGGTCTGCATCTCATTGTATACTTCAAGAAGCCTTTCCTGTTTCTTGTAATATTCAGCAATTTTGCCTTCTTTCCCTATGATAGGTTGTAATACCGGAAACTCGACGTTGAGTAGTTTGTAAATATTTCTATAATAAAGTAGAAAATTTCGAATTTTATTGATTTTAGATTTTGGGGTTTTTATTTTACATTTTTGGTATATTTGAAATGCCGTATTACAAATTCACAGTATTTTTATTTTTGGTAAATTTAAAACTTCCAATGTGATGAGAAAAACAAAAATACATATATATATATATATATATATATAGTTATAAAAAAAAAAAAAAAAAAAAAAAAAAAACAGAGAGAGAGAAGGAAAGAGGAGATGCTGCGTTTCGGGGTGAAACGCAGCACCCCCATCTTCCCCAATTCGATTAGGGCTAATAGCCCTAATCGAATTTCACTCTCCCGTCTCTCTCTTCGACGCTCTCCCTCTCCCTCACGATTTCGCCACCATCATCACCACCCTCTTCCGCCACTGCAACCACCGGACACCACCACCGCCACCTCCTTCTTCGTCTTTCTCTCTCGGTCTCTCTCTCTATCCCACAGTCTCTCTCTTCCTCCCGCTCGCGATCTCTCTCCATCGCTCTGTCTCTCTCTATCGATTTGCTCCACCGTGACCACCACAGCCACCGCGAACCACCGCGTTCGCCTCCTCTCGGTCTCGCGCCATCTCTCTGTCGACCTCTCCCTCACTGTTTTCCCTCTCTTTCCTCTTTTCCCGCGCGCGAACGAAGTTCTCCTTCTATCTCCCGTGCGCGCGATGGCAAAATTCCCATTCCCTTCTCTGTTTGCTCGATCGCAGTGCTCACTGTGAGCACTCCCCACGGTCGACAACCCAAATCAGTGGCCGTTGCATCCTTGCAGAAAACCCTAGCCGCAGGACATCAAAAACCCTAGGTCACTTCTCTGCAGTGGTAAGCCTAGGTTGTCCAATTTTAATTCTAGGGTTGAATATTCTTAGTTGTTAGGTTTAATTCTAACGATTGCTGTAAATTGAACTTGTTACAGGTTTGATACACTGGTGATTGGAAGCTAGGTTTGCACACTGAGAAACCTTAGGTGAGGGATTTTCAATCCCTTCCGTAATTCGAATTATTTTGTTGAATTAAGGTAGAAATTACGTCTATATATATTTTGAAATGTGTTAGACTTGAAAGAAATATATTTCCCTAAGTGTTTGTATGAAATTATTGAGGTTAGATCTAGAATTCGATGTAAATTGGACTGTGAAGCATGTGAGAAAGTCGTAGACAGTATTAGAGTTGTATTTGATTGAATTACGTAGTTTTCCTTGGGATTTGAATGGAAATCGGCGTGAATTAAATTAATATTAAGGAATTCGGGAGAAAATGGGTAAAATTGAGGAATATTGTAAATTTAAAGTCGTTGGTGATTTGAAATAATACTAGCTTGAGGAAACGAAAGTTTTGGAACGTAATTATGCAAGTTAAGGTTATTGTACATAAAAGGGGAATTTGAAAACCCTTTAATAGAGCTTTAATTGATCTTTATTCGTCTTGATTGGTCTAGGTTGACCTTTGGAGACTCGAGAAGAGTCGTTATGAGTTGATTTCGGAAATAGAGAGTGAATACCCTCTCTAGAGGTGAGTGGACGGTTCATTGTGCTCGTAAATGAGAAACCTGTTTTAAAATTGGTTTGAAATTGGTTTTGAAATGTTTTTACATGATTTATGTAAATTATTTTGTGACTGTGGGCTGTCTGAACTGGATTATGAAATATGAATGCATCCATTGTGTTTATAAATGCTTTTGTGCCATGTGATATTTGATATTGATTGATGAACTGCTTTGACATGAAATTATGGATTGTTTGTGGAAATCATGGCACATTATTGAGAAATGGATTGATTGTGAAATGAAGGGTGCTGTAGATGGCTATAGTCATATACCCACCACGGAGCGACCCGACGGGGTGACGTGGTTTGGGGTTTAGATGTGCGGGGGAGTAGACGTCCCTCCCTCTGCAAAAGTCGTGCTATATCTGGTGCACCCCGGTGAGGCACGAGCCAACGCCAAGGAAGGGGGTTTGTTTTGAGATATTGGATAGTAAAACCCTTGGCGGATTTTCGTCTGGGTTTGGCCGCCCTGAGACGGAAGCATATTTCGATGGAACCCCAGGATTTTTATGAAAAGATGATTGATATGGATGCATATTTATGAAATGTGATTTATTGAAATGATTTTGTGTATATGAAATGATTTATGAGATATGCTTTGACTGCCCCACATTCACACCTTATTTATTAGCACAAATGCACCATTGCACTCCACTCACTGAGTATACCCCTATACTCACCCCTCTCTCCTCCCATTTTTCAGACGAGACTTAGTGGGAGACTACTGGACGGAGCTTGTGCAGTATTTTTGGCATACAGATAGGTACTTGATGTGCAGGATTATTTTTGGGAGATTGGTAGCTTCCCAACCATGGAAAGGGAAGTTCAGTACATTCCGTGTCGTGCGGATTTTATTGATACTGGCCGAGTAGTTGGCAAGTATTGATAAAATCCGACGATTTTTGATTTGTTTTTATTTCTTTTGATTTCTCTAGTGTTGGAAAACTGTATATATATGTACTGGGACATTTGGACCGTAAATTCTAATTTCAATGCTTTTTCTTTGATTTTGTGAAGTTCTGTACAACTCATACCGTTAGGATTTTACCGATACCGGCTTGTTTTCCTCGGGTACGTGTTGGTAAAATCCTACGGCTATGTTTTGGGACTTCTTGTTTGTTAAATGCTTTCAAAGTGGCCAGGATGGTCACGTTGCATGCCTGCATGTACAGGTCCCCGCTCCCCGTTGTGTGTTGCTGTGTACCCGTGCATGTACAGGTTCCCACTCTCCGATGTATGCTAATGTATGAGTGCATGTACAGGATCCCACTCCCCGATGTGTGTTAATGCGTGTGGTTGTACATCCAGGAATGAGCCGGATGGGCTCTTTGCATGTGGAATGATTTTATGATTTCTTGTTGTTGAATTATGGTGAATTTGATAGCCTTGCGGAGTCCCGGTGGATGGGGAGGCTTTACCCATGTACCGAGACGACGCGGCGGTTGTCGCGTGGTCGATCTGAGGATCGGGGCGTGACATAGGTATTAGTATTAGTAAGCATCACGAGTTGTATATATATAAATACAAACCAACTCAAGAGGTCAGGCCAACATTGTGTCAAACAAGTATGCAGTAAAGTATCATAACAAGAAACACAATTTGAAAAAATAAATAAATAAATAAATAAGAGAGAGAGAGAGAAATGCGTACAAAGCAAAATATAATACGGGAAAATAATTCATTTTGCGGTGCGGGAACCAACAACAAACTCCAATACATTTGTTGGCTCTTTTAAAAGATTTTTCCTTTTCTCTTGGACAGTCACCGTGCTAGGGATTTTCTTCCTTTTTTGTTTTTTTTTTTTTTCTTTTTCCCGGGGGGGGGGGGGGATTTGGAATCTATAGTAGCCGCAACAACTGCGCATCAGGAGGCCAAAAGCATTCTCAAGGATTGTAACAGAAGAATTTGGCGGTTTTCCCACTAAAAGCTTCTCATCATATCTTTCACCACCTTAACATTGAACATTTAGTCAAAACAGAAGCCTGTTGCTGGCTGTTAATGCTTGAATATTAACCTCAGATAATGCCTTAAGTTTAAACTTGAATAGAGTATTCCTTACTCACAGGGAGGGGATTAAATTTATCAAAAGCAAATAAAAGACCCTAAGTAGTATAATATGTAACACCAAAAATTCGGTATTTGAATTTTCATTTTTTTTTCTTTTATGTAATTCCAGAAAGATTTGTAATTGAATTTTAATTTATTAATTCATATAATTATCAAAGTGTTTGAATGGCTTGATAGTTGAGAAATAGGAGTTCTTGGGTTCAAATCCCCTTCCGCAAGTTACTAAGAGATTTAACGCTTGACAAGTAGCCTTACGCAGTGTTGGGTTGGCTTGTATTTGTGTGACTTGTGAAAGACAAGTAGTCTTGTGTATTGGTTAGGTTGGCTTGTGTTGATAGAAATTAAGGGATCAGTCCACCTGTGTAAGATTGGGTCGCCTTGTGTAAGGTTGAATCGCCTTGTGCCTTTGGTGAGACAACTTAGTTGATGTGTAGAATAGGAATTTTGAGTCTCAGTGATGTTGGGTCACCTTGCACGAGCAGATGAGGTGAGCTGGGTGGTTTGCTGGGTGGGTTTCTGAGCTAATGCATTGACACGTCGCCTTGCCCAATGTTTGGGTCAACTTAAGGCTTGAAAATCCTAAAATTTTGAGTCGTCTTGCCCACAAATAAGTCAACTTGTCCATGTTAAAATTGAACCTAAATGTCGACTTGTTCCCAAACAAGTCGCCTTGTCTAAGTAGGTTTTGTGCTTATGGGTCGCCTTGTTTATAGTGTAGATCGACTTGCCCAGTCAAACTCTAATATTTTAAGGGTGCAAAATGATCAAAAATGACAACCAACCCCACTTAAACTCTCAAGTTAGGAAGGGCGAAGGGGTAACTACACCTTCCACTACAAAAAAAAAAAAGACTTGAATCAAGCCCTAATCACATTCCTCTTCTCTCTTGTCATGTCAGCTCTTCCTCCCTCTCTCATTTTTGCCTCCTTTCTCGACCCCCCCTCACTCTATATCTCATTCTCTTGGGTGAATCCACCAAAACTAATTGAAAACTCATAGATCTAAACTTCCAAACCCCAAGCAATCATATAGAGGACCAAAGATTGAGAGAGAACTAGGTTTTCTAGTGAGAGAAACCTAAGGTTTTGAAGCATTACGGCTTAGAGATGGAATCAATGACGCGAATAGAAGTAATATTTCCTTCTCATCTTAGATTTGAATTTATTTACTTATTTCTGAGATTTATGTCAAGATTTGGAAGAATGTGAAAATATGGAATTTTGGGGTTTTGGATCTAGGGTTATGAATATTGAGATTTTTTTTTTATATAAAAGAATCTATATATCAAAAGAAAAGAAAAATAGGATCTCGGACAAACCCCGAGAAACCTGAATATTCATCGATCTACAGAAAGAGAGATCTAAAGCCTAGTCTCAACTGAAGGTAAGACTACTGATGAGGACATCCACTTTATTTTGTCTACACATATTGACCCCAATACCACCTACCATGAAGATCAAGATCATATCAAGTCAGTAGAGCTCCCAAGTCTACCTATGGGTCCAATCACAAAATCAAGAGTCAAAAGATTTAAAAAGTAGTTAGAATCATTTATAATTGGGAATATAAAAGATATCCAGTCTACTTTCAAGAAGCCCAATGAAGACTCATACAGTTAATTTAAGTTCAACTGTCTCAAATAAAGTAACAAGCAATCATCTGTATTTGCTTCATTTTCTCAACCAGCATGCAAAGTTATTTTATGGAAGATTTTGTAAGCTTTTGAGGAAGAATATTGCCTAATTTTTAGCCGTCAAATCTGGCAATTAAGCATGTAATTCTTAGGTAATAATTGTGGCTGATTAGTGAAGAAATAATGTCAAATTTTCAACCCCTCAAATCTGTCAATTAGGTTTCTTAATTTTAGGAATAATTGTGGCTAATTAGCTGCAACTTTCTAGATTTACTGGTAAAGACTTTGTCATGTATGAGTATAAATATATTTCACTGTCAGTCATGTGGAACCAAGTTTGAATAATAAAATCGTGAGATTTCTTGTTCTTTAATTGGTTCACCTTAGTGAGCCACCCAGGACTGGTTAGGTTTTATCCTAAAACGTTCTTTGACAGTATCAACGGGTTGTCAGCCCCATTGTGGTGTCTTCACTTCGTTCACCCCAACGTACTAAACCCTTAGATCGATCCTAGTTCGTTAAGTTACATTTTCCTCTCACGCATATTTGAAGGTATCCGTAGAGGCGTGTATTATCTTTTGGTATCAAAACTTAGCTAAAGGTTGGTCATATATCCCTTATCAATTTTGTTGCTCTTAGTTGTTACACATAATAGCTTTGTTCTTGTTCCTAGTTAGTGTTGCCATCATTGTCTTTATAGTAATTATCTTTGTTTCTTGTTGCTGTTAAAAAAAAAAAAAAAAAAAAAAAGGTTCTCTATCTCTGTAGAATCAAAAAAAAAATGAGAGAGAGCTTATTCGTTTCTGCAGAATTAAAAAAAAAAAAAAAAAGTTCTCTATCTCTGCATAATCAAGAGAGAGAGAGAGAGCGTCCTCATTTCTTCAAAATCAAAAAAAAAAAAAAAAAAGTTTCTCCGTCTCTGCAAAATCAAAAAAAAAAAAAAAAAATCTTCTTCGTTTCTGCAGGCTCAAAAAAAAAGGAGAAAAAGAAAATTTTGCTATAGCAAATTTGGGGCTCAAAATATTATGTTGAAAAAAAAAAATTGCTATAACAAAGGGTATTGATATTTGTCGTCGAATATCTGGCCAGTTTTCAAGTTGTGCATTCTCTCTTAGGGTCCTCCACATATGCATTGGGTGTAACTTGTTGATTTTTGTAAACCCTGAATTTATTCTACCTTCATCCTTTGTCTTTCTTTGAAAATTTTTAAGTGGTCTCCTTTGCAAACCCAATTTTTTGAACCAACCAAGTAGCATTTCATGGCATTTAAAAATAAATAAAAAAATAAATCTCTTATTTGAAACCATATTTGTTGTTTTGAGCATGCTTGTTACCCTACTCATCCGTTTAAACTTTACTCAGTTAAACCACCTTGTTTGATCTTTCCTTTTTTGTTTTCACCAAAAAAAAATGGACATCTTGCTTAGTCGTAGACCACTCGACTAGCATAATCCAAAGTGTGTTTTTTAGTGTGAAATCTTGCTTGTATGTGAGTGGTCATTTGGTGAATCTCTTTAAAGAACTTTTGAGTGGAAAGAGGCTTGAGAGGTGAGAACATCATAGTGATAAAAGCCTTTAAAGAGTGAAAACATGAGTGGTAAAAACAAAGAGTGCAAACATTTTGAGTGATACACGTGAGGGAGTGATTCTTTGGTAAGATCTATTTTTTTCGTACTAACCATTTTATAGGAAAAAAAAATCATGGACAACAATAAGTATAACCATGGTGAAACAAGTGGCCCAGAACTAAGATTTCAACTCAATGCAATGGGTCAAGTGTTGCAACAAATCCTTTAAAGACTTGACCAATTAGAGGTTACACAACAACGCCTACACCTCCTATGCCAGCCATTTTCAAATGAACCCCACGAAGCCTATGGAGAAGATGAACAAACCACTGGGATAGAAAACAACAGATATTTTTATCAAGAGACTCCTAGGTGAGAATGGACTCGAAGCATGCAAAGAGGACATCCAAAACTTAAATTTCCTACTTTTGCAGGAAAATCAGACCCAAAGGCCTATTTAGATTGGGAGACATGTATGGATTCCACTTTTGCTTGCTATGACTACGATGATGAAAAAATAATGAGGATTGCAGTTGTCCAACTTCAAGATTTTGCTATGGTGTGGTGGGATCAAATCACCGTTATAAAGAAAGAACACGCTTGCCACCAATTCAATCTTAGACTAAAATAAAGAACATCATAAGAAGCAGGTTTGTGCCACCTTACCACACTCAACAACTCCACAACCGACTGCAAAATCTCAAGCAAGGAAGTAGAACCGTAGAGGAGTATCGCACAGAGATGGAGCATCTCATAACGTGCATCAGTTTGGTGGAGGATGAGGGAGCTATGAAAGCTCAATTTTTGGGAGATTTGAATTTTGATATTTCTTGCAAAGTTGAATTTTATCAATATAACACTCTGCAAGAATTGGTACATTTTGCGGTTAAGGTAGAGGAGCATGTCAAGAAGAAGAAGAGCAGTGTACCACCTTGCATTCATGTGGAGAGGCTCCTCTTCTAGACACGAAGATAGGGGTAAGAGTAAGATGGAGATCAAATTCAACACACCTAAGTCCAGCACTCCAAAACCAGAGAGGTATCTAAAAAAGATACAGGAAAGGCTCCACCAAGATTTTGAGACATTGAATGTTTCAAGTGTCATAGGAGAGGACATGTTGCTTGTGATTATCCAAACACCAGGAATATCCTTAACAAGGAAGATAGCAGTTACGAAACTGACGAAGAGGTGAAAGATGAGAACATCAGCAGCTCATCTGAAAGTGAGCAAGATGAGGAGGCTGAAACAGGAGAAATACTAGTCACCCAGAAAGCCCTTAGAATGCAGCCCAAGAGTGAAGAAGAGGAGCAACGAAAAAATACAGCAGCTCATCTGAAAGTGAGCAAGATGAGGAGGCTGAAATAGGAGAAATACTAGTCACCCAGAAAGCCCTTAGAATGCAGCCCAAGAGTGAAGAATAGGAGCAACGAGAAAATATTTTCCACACCCGTTGTCATGTCAAGGATAAGGTTTGTCTTGTCATTGTTGATATCGGATCATTTACAAATGTTGTGAGCTCTTATATGGTGTAGAAATTGGATCTTCCAACCACCAAACACCCACATCCATACAAACTTCAATGGTTGAATCATGATGAAGGGATAGGCATTTCTGAGCAAGTTTGTGTATCTTTCAAAATTGGGAGATATGAAGACGAGGTTTTGTGTGACATAGTACTCATGGAGGCCGAACACCTATTTCTAGGAAGGTCATGGCAATTTGATAGAGAAGTAAATTTTAATAGGCGTACCAATAAGTACATAGTTTTGCACAACCATAAGACCTACACTCTCACTCCTTTGATGCCACATCAAATTCATGAAGATTTAATCAAGATGAAAAAGGTCCTAAGAAGCAAGGACAAGTCTCAAACAAAGTCTAAGGAACAAAAGGAAAAAAAGAAGAAAACCAACTTCTTTGTGAAAACCCAAGAAGTGCAAAAGACCCTGATGAATAAGAGGGAAGTTTTCGTTTTGAAGTATAATGAGACATTGTTTAACACTAATGAGTCAAAAACTTCCTTACCTTCTAGTGTTGTTTCTCTTTTGCAAGATTACTAGGACATGTTTCCAGAAGAAATTCCTTCTGGCTTGCCACCAATTATTGAGCATCATATTGACTTAGTTCCCGGTACATCATTACCAAATCATCTAGCCTATAGAACCAATCCCGAAGAGACTAAGGAGTTTCAAAGACAAGTGGAAGAGCTTTTAGCCAAGGGATATGTGCGTGAAAGCTTGAGTCCGTGTGCCATGCCAGTACTTTTAGTACCAAAGAAGGATGGATCGTGGCACATGTATGTGGATTGCCGCGCCATCAACAACATCACGGTAAAGTATCGTTATCCCATACCTCATCTCGATGACATGCTTGATGAACTTAGTGGTGCTATTGTGTTTTCTAAAATTGATCTTAAAAGTGGGTACCATCAAATAAGAATGAAAGAGGGTGATGAATGGAAAACGGCCTTTAAAACCAAGCAAGGTCTTTATGAGTGGCTAGTTATGCTATTTGGGCTCACAAATGCCCCAGCCACTTTTATGCATTTAATGAATCATATTTTGAGACATTTTATAGGAAAATTTGTGGTTGTGTATTTTGATGATATGCTTGTGTATAGCCATAATAAGCAAGACCATATTCAATATTTAAAAGAAATTTTTTCGAAAAGGGCATTTGTATGCAAATTTTAAAAAATGTGTGTTTTGTCAGGATAAGCTCTTGTTTCTTGGATTTGTGATTAGTTTGCAGGGCATATATGTGGATGAGGAAAAGATACGAGCAATCCAAGAATGACCTACACCTTGCAATGCTAACCAAGTAAGAAGTTTCCATGGATTAGCTAGTTTCTACCAGTGTTTTGTGAAGGACTTTAATACCATTGCAGCACCGCTAACTGAAATTAGCAAGAAGGATAAGATTTTTAAATGGGGAGAAGTTCAAGAATGAGCCTTTCAAGTGCTCAAGGAGAAGTTCACTAATGCTCCAGTCTTAGCTCTTCCCAATTTTTCTAACACCTTTAAAATTCAATGTGATGCATCGGGTTGGAGTTGTTTTAATGCAAGGAGGACAACCGGTTGCCTATTTTAGTGAGAAGTTTCATGATGCCACTCTCAACTACTCAACATATGATAAAGAGCTTTATGCGTTAGTGAGAGCCCTTGAGATATAGTAGCACTATTTACGTGCCAAGGAGTTTGTAATTCACTCTGACCATGAAACCTTAAACCATTTGAAGGGGCAGACCAAGTTAAATAGGTGAAACGCCAAGTGGTTAGAATTCATAGTCTTTTTCCTACGTTATCCAGTACAAGAAAGGCAAAGAGAATGCCGTAACGAAGATATAACCTCTTTACCACCATAAATGCTAAAATTCTTGGATTTGAACACTTAAAAGAACTCTATTTTCAAAATTCAGATTTTGGTGACGTGTTTCATGCATGTGAAAAAGGTACTTTTAGGAAATTTCATGTGTTAGATGGGTTTCTGTTTAAAGAGAATAGGTTGTACATTTCTCGTAGCTTAGTAAGGAACTTACTTGTTAGGGAAGCTCATGGAGGAGGACTAATAGGACATTTTGGTCAAGATAAAACTTTATCCACTTTGCATGAGCATTTTTATTGGCCAAAAATGAGGAAAGATATTGAAAAGGTATGCGAGCAGTGTATTGCATGTAGACAATCTAAGTCTAAAATTCAATCCCATAGCTTGTACACTCCCTTTCTCATTCCCGAAAGCCCTTGGATTGATATTTCTATGGACTTTATATTGGGTTTGCCTTGGTCTAAGAGTGGTAAAGATTCAATTTTGGTTGTAGTAGACCAATTTTTTAAAATGGCTCATTTCATTCCTTGTGCAAAAACTAATGATGCGGCCCATAAAACCAAATTGTTCTTTCAAGAAATAGTTAGATTACATGGCATGCCAAGAACCATCATATCGGATCGTGATGCCAAATTTCTTAGCTATTTTTGGAAAGGCTTGTGGAGCAAATTAGGGACTAGACTTTTGTTTTCTACCGCTTGTCATCCTCAAACGGATGGGCAAACCAAAATGGTGAACCATACCTTAGGTAACTTGCTAAAATCCATAGTAGGGAGGAATTTAAAGACTTGGGAAGAATGCATACCTCATATAGAGTTTGCATACAATCGGGTTATGCATGCTACTACTAAATTTCGCCATTTGAAATCGTATATGGATTTAACCCCTTAACCCCTCTTGAGTTGTCCCCACTCTCCTCTTCTAAATTGATGAATTTAGATAGCCAAAAGAAAGCTGATTTTGTCAAAAGAATTCATGAAAAGGCTCATGCTAATATTGAGCGAATGAATGTGCAAGCTGCAAATAAGGCTAACAAGGGGAGGTGCAAGGTTGTTTTTCAACTTGGAGATTGGGTATGGCTTCACTTGAGATCTGAGTGATTTCACAATCAACGAAAGGGCAAATTGGATCCCCAAGGAGATGGTCCCTTCCAAGTGACCAAACGCATCAACGACAATACATACAAGTTGGACATAAGAGGTAAACATAAAGTTTCTCCCACTTTCAATGTTACTGATTTGACTCCTTATAATGTAGGTGATGAAGATTTGAGGACAAATCATTTCAAGGGGGAGGAGATGATTAGGACATTCACTTTATTTCGTCTACACATATTGACCCCGATACCACCAACCATGAAGATCAAGATCATATCATGTTGGTAGAGCCCCCAAGTCAGCCTATGGGCCCAATCACAAAATCAAGAGCCAAGAGATTTAAAAAGCAGCTAGAATCATTTATAATTGGGAGCATAAAGGACATCCAGTCTACTTTCAAGAAACCCAATGAAGAGTACAAGTCCATACAGTTAATTTAAGTTCAATTGTCTCAAATAAAGTAACAAGCAATCATCTGTATTTGCTTCCTTTTCTTGGCCAGCATGTAGAGTTATTTTAAGGAAAATTTTGTAAGATTTTGGGGAAGAATATTGCCTAATTTTCAACCGTCAAATCTGGCAATTAGGCATGTAATTCTTAGGTAATAATTGTGGCTGATTAGGGAAGAAATAATGCCAAATTAATAAACCACCCAAATCTGTCAATTAGGTTTTTTAATTTTAGGAATAATTATACTTAATTGGCTGCAACTTTCTAGGCTTTCTGCTAAAGACTTTAGGCATGTATAAGTATAAATATACTTCATTGTCAGTTATGCAGAACCAATTTTGAAAAATAAAATAGTGAGGTTTATTATTCTTTAATTGGTTCACCTTAGTGAGCTACGTGGGGCAGGTTAGGTTTTATCCTAGAATGCTCTTTGACAATATCAACGGGTTGTCACCCCCATTGTGGTGTCTCCATTTCGTTCACCCCAATGTACAAAACCTCTAGATTGATCCTGGTTCATTGAGTTACACTTTCCTCTCACACATATTTGGAGGTATCCATAGAGGCATGTATCAACTACTCTAACGAAAGCTACAACAACCCGCGAAGGTAACTGACACTCACCTATCCTTCTCTTGTTCCTCTCCATCCAGATATAGTAAATACAAGCATTGAGGAGGCATTTGAAAACCCTATTCCGCTGAAACGGATATTTCACAGGAGACAGAATAGTATCTTGAATGCTCGACCAAGAAATAGGAAAAGATGCCAAAACGTGGTGCACTATAGTCAATCTCCATACTTCTCTCAAGAAGGAACAATAAAAGAAGAGGTGATCCATAGTTTCTCTCCAGCTACCGTAGAGATGGCAAGTCAAGGAAGTCGAAAGTCGAAACCTGAATAGGAAATCGCTTATCTGAAGTCACTCTATGAACACTAACCAAACAATGAATGCAAACCAACGGATTACCCCCAAAAACTAAACCATGTCTACCCACTGAACTTGAGGAGAGGAACTCCTGAGGTGCTGCCAAGCCGACGCAATAGAAAAGTCTCCACTAAAGTTGATCGTCCACTTGAGCCTATCACAACTAGAGAAAGACGGCCAATAAGACTACGGAATAACATCCTAAAGACGGTCATAAAAAGCTCGCGGAAGCCTAGAAGACTACTGCTCACCACGCTGGATAAACTCTATCCAAGTGGCGCTCGTAAACACATCCCGAACAGAAGATTCAATAGGAAATCTTGACCTCTCCATGGTATGTCTCCCAAAGACCTCTATCAAAGGACCTGCAGGAGACCAGTCATCATACCAGAAAGATGTACCCATTGCCCATCCTCCATGCAACAAGCTCCCTAACCAGATGATATAACGAAAGAAGCTTCCTCCAAATCCACGAACATCTATCTAGAAATCTGACAAACCTAAGGCTGTGACCTCGCAAGAGATATCTCTAACCCCACCAAGTCCAAACATTATCCTCCATGAGTGAAATAGTGTGGGATTGAGGGAAATGGAACAGAGATTTGTGAAACTTGAAATATTTAGGTTGTGCAATTTAGGGGAAAAGGAATAACCCTAGTTTTACAAGTGGATTGAATGGGTAAATGAATGTTTGTGTATTAGGCATAAGGCATTGGACTCAGGTAAGAAATTAAACATCATTGTGGATTGATTGGGAGTGTTACCCTCTCAAAAGGGGAGTAGATGCTTACTTATAATTTTAAGTGAAAAAATATTTTGTATGTTTTTAAAATTCATAAGTCGTTTTATGATTGTGGAGTATCCCAAAAGGGAATTGGAAACGAAAGATGCATCCCTATGTTGAAATAGAAATAATGTGACATGTTTATTGAGTTATGATTAGCTTATTGGAATTGAATATCATGAATTGAGAACTTTGTTTGAATGAGATTAGCATAATGATATTTGATGTTTTGTTTGTGAAGTGGTACTATGTACATGATTAATGGCTATAGTCATTCCCTACATAGTGCAGAGCTATCCAGGGTGATGTGGTTGGACATTTATTTGACTAAGGAGATAGCTACGCATGAAAGGTGCCTTCGAAATCCTCCCTTCGGACTAGCCTGGTATCACCTCGGGGGAGGCCCGGGCTAACGCCAAGGTTGGGGTATTTTGTGAGTTGAAACAAACATAAAAACTCTTAGTGGTTCTGCCCTTGGTCACGGTAGACCATTGTTAGAGCTATGAGTTTAGTTTTGGAAAATATACTGATATGATTGAATGCATATGATTTTATTTATGATTTACTGAATCTTGTTTGCAATGTGATGAACGTCAATTTTTTATGCTACGATGAGTTGATTTTGAGATGTTTATTTAGCACATTCACGATCATCCCTCATTTATTAGCATAGCATGTTATGCACTTACTATGTATAGTTTATACTCACCCCATCTAATTTCATTCTTAGGAAGTTCAATGAGACACATGGTCATTTAGCGCTGACTTTTGAGAAAATTACCTTCAAGGACTTCTTTTTGGTATAGATCTTGTTCTAATCTTTTTGAGATATCGATAGATGGATCCAAGGAGGGCATTTATATAAAACCTATTTGGAAACAATATAAACTTGTGTTTTGAATTGGTTGGACTTGTTTATGTTTAAATTTCATTGAGAACCATATTTCATCTTTTATGAATTCCATTTAGGAAGTGTAGATAATGATTTTGATTCCTATCCCTTGAGTAGATGCTTTGTTCTATGGATTTGATGGAATTTGAATGACCGGGCTGGCCCATGGTTTATTGGAATTTTTGTATGCCATGTGATACCTTAGGCATGGGTTGGGACTCACACATGTTCAGGATAACATGGTAGTTGTCACATTCCAGAATCTGCGGTCGGAACATGACTACTTTATTGGTATCAGAGTTTAGGCTCTCGATTTGAGAATACTTAAAAATGTTTGAAAATTTTCCCAAATATTTAAAAAAAAAAAAAAAGGTCATTAATTGTTTTCAGAACCATTTTGAGAAAACTCAATGTTCAAAGTGTTTCAAATGATTTCAAGTGCCTTCTATGGGTCCTAGGGAGTTAGGAATATCATTTTAAGAGGGTTAAGTAATTAGTTCTTCACTTAACCCTATGTGCTAAATATAGTTCTCTTTTGTAGAACTATACCTTCTAGAAGACGAACGAAAAACCCAAATGAGATTTATCTAACTCCACCTACACAACCTGAGGCTACAACATCTCACATGTACCGCCTCCTCTAACCGGGATTCCTACTCCTTCTATCGCCACCCTCCAACAAGTGATGGAGTGGTGGAGCACCTACAGAGCACAGTTCCAAGCTCCACATCAGACCCCAATTCCTCCGCCAATATCTCCTCCAATGCCGGTTGTTGTACTGAGTGCTCTAGTGGCACCTCCTCCCCCGATTGTTGCATCAATCAATAGCCCTGTCATTGAGTTATCAAAGCTGATCAAAGAGACGAGGCAACTTGGATGTGAGACGTTCTCTGCCACATGTGGTGCCTCGGTGGCTAAGGACTAGATTGATCAAATCCAAGAAACCGTCACTGACATGAGATTGGAAGACGAGATGAAATTGTGGGTGGTCGTGAAACTATTAGATAAAGGTGCCCGAACCTGGTAGAAAAATGTAAAAGGTAGGACTTGTAAACCTCCTACATGAGGAGAATTGCTCAGAGCTTTTGAGAAAAAGTCCTATAACCGATCAAAAGAGAGAAGAATTCTTCGAGTTAGCTCAAGGAAGCAGAACAGTAGCAAATATGAAAATAAGCTAAGGGAGTTAGCTATGTATGTTCCGGAGTTTGTGAACTCTGAGGAGTCCCTTTATGCGAAGTTTAAATCAGGATTGAATTTAAATATAAAAGAGAATATGTCGATAACAAAGGGGTATATATTTCAAGATATTTTGGAGTTGGATTCTCTGTGAGTCTAGGCTCCAATAAGAGTAGACGTATGAACTCTTACAGTGGAAGTTTAGTTTCTGGATCTGTTAGCACTTCGAAGGGCCATCAATTCCCTAATTTTGGCACTTCCACTTCTAATACCGTGATCAGAAGCAAATCAGTGCGGTCGAAGAAAGAGCCCTACTGGAATTACAAGAAACATCATTCTTGACCGTGTCTCGAGCCTTTAAAGTGTTTCAATGTAAGAAAATGGGGCATTTTCGAAATTCATGCCCCAAATTAGGTCTAAGTGCATATGGAGGTCCAATGAGTCAAGATCACTCGACTAGTCCTAGGAGTGGCCTATCGAATTTCCCTACACCATCGACTAGTACTGCTCCACTGACGAGTATCGAGAGTAACACGGTGGTCGTTCCTCCTCAATGGCCCAACAAAGGAATAAAATAAGGATCTATGTAATAACGAATGAGAAAGCTCAAAATAACTCCAATGTAGTCACAGGTAACTTCTCTTAGATTTGAATTTGATAATTTAGAAATTTTGGGTGCAAATACTATGTGATTATGTGTTCATGACTATGATTTAGAGATATATTGGTGATATTGCGTGATAATGAAGTTGGGAGAAATGATTTTAATGAATTATGACAGTTTGTAGTGGTAAAGATCATTGTATGCCTTTATTTGAGTATGTTAGATTTATTAAATACTTCAATTTCTGACAATTGCTCTCATGGATTGGCTTGTTAAGGTAATAAGTTGACCTGCTGTTGAATTTGACAATGTACAGGTCGACTTGTTAAGGGCCCGAGTCGACCTGCAATCATTGGTTATGAGTGATAGTTGTACCTCATTTATATTACAGATATTGATTTTTGAGACCATAGATTCACTGGTTGACTTGGTTCCTGGCTAGGTTGAGTTATATGTCAAATTACCTTTAGGTTAGGTCAAGCTGTGTCTAGCCAAATCGACTCAATTTTGTTACAGAGTAGCATAATACTCTAGGTTGACTTGTGGATACCCCAGGTCGACTTCTGATCTTACAGACTATGATTTCTAAGAGTCACTTTGTTTGGTTCGACTTGTCTTGTTCCTGGGTCAACTCATAGTCTCTCAAATAGGCTTTCTGAGTCAACTTGATCTTTTCTCAAGTCGGCTTATCCTCTCCCTTCACCAAGGCAGGTCGACTCATCGTAGTGTGCATGTCGACTTGCATGTACAATATTCAATTCCAACCATTTTTCTACATTTAGAACTTCATGGAATTAACCCTAATTGTTTTAAATTACTCCTAGCTATCGCCATACCTAATTTACTCCATGTTTTGGATCACTAATTGTTGATTGTATTGTATAATTAGGTACTATGAACATTTTTACGATTGATGCTCGTGTGCTGATTGATACGGGTTTAAATAATTTATTTGTGAGCATGGTATTTACTAGACATTTCGATAGGCCGCTGACTCCACTGGAAGAGGAATTGTTGGTTATTACTCCCTTGGGAGAACAGTTGATTAGAAATACTATGTATAAGAGTTGCAAAGTGAAGGTGGGTGAATTAGTTCTTGAGGCAAATTTGATTCCACTAGAAATGGTGGACTTTGATGCTATTCTAGGTATGGATTAGCTACATCTCCACAAAGCATCAATAGATTGCTGCACCAAAGAAGTAGAGTTCCGGAGACCAGAGTGTTCTCCGCTTGTGTTTGTCGGTGAGCGACGAGTTTTGCCGAGTTATGTGATCTCGCCACTAGAAGCATGAAGATTGGTGCATAAGGGATGTGAGGCTTATCTAGCCCATATTATTGACACCATAATGGTAAGTTTGGAATTGATGGATGTTCCAATGATAAAGGACTTTACAGATGTTTTTTTGGAAGAGTTGCTTGGATTACCTCTAGTCTGGGAATTCGATTTTGTCATTGATTTGGTTCTCAGCATTACTCAAATCTCAATTCCGCCATATAGAATGGCACCTATAAAGTTGAAGGAACTAAAGTTATAACTTTAAGAATTATTGGAGAAAGGATTCATCTGGCCGAGTATCTCACCATGGGATGCTTCGATTTTGTTTGTTAAGAAGAAAGATGGTACCCTCTGATTATGTTACCGACAGCTAAATAAGGTGACCATCAAAAGCAAGTACCTTTTTCTAAGGATCGATGATCTCTTCAGTCAACTCCAGGGGGCTGGTGTATTTTCAAAGATAAATCTGAGATCACGGTACCACCAGTTGAGAATCAAGGAGGATAATATCCACAAGACTACATTTGGAACACGATATGGCCACTATAAGTTTATGGTAATGCCCCTTGGATCAAATTCACAAATCATTTTATGATTGTGGAGTATCCGAAAAGGGAATTGAAAATGAAAGATGCATCCATGTGTTGAAATGGAAATAATGTGCCATGTTTATTGAGTTATGATTAGCCTGTTGGAATTGAATATCATGAATTGAGAACTTTGTTTGAATGATATTGGCACATTGATATTTGATGCTATGTTTGCAAAATGGTACTATGTCCATGATTAATGGCTATAGTTATTCCATCTACGATGTAGAGCCTGACAAGGCATTGTAGTTGGGCATTTATTTGACTAAAGAGGTAGCTGGACTCAAGAAATGTCTCTAAAATCCTCCCTTCGGACTATCCTGGTAGTGCCCCAGGGGAGACCCGAGCCAACGCCAAGGTTAAGGTATTTTGTGAGTTAAAACAAATATGAAAACCTTTGGTGGTTTTGCTTTTGGTCGTGGCAGACCATTGTCGAGAATTATGAATTTTGGCAATCCCATAGTTTTGGAAATATATTGATATGACTAGATGCATATGATTTTGTTTATGGTTTATTGAATCTTGTTTGTAGTGTGATGAACGTCGATTTTTCTATGCTATGATAACATGATTTTAAGATGTTTATTTGGAACATCAACGATCATCTCTCATTTATTATCATAACATGTTATCCACTCAATGGATATAATTTATACTCACCTCACCTAATTCCATTCTTGTGGAGGAAGTTCAATGAGACATATGGTCATTTAGCGCTGAATTTTGAGAAGATTACCTTCAAGGACTTCTTTTTGGTATAGATCTTATTATAATCTTTTTGAGATATCGATATATAGACCCGAGGAGGGCATTTTCTATAAAACCTATTTGGAAACAATTTAAATTTGTATTTTGAATTGGTTGGACTTGTTTATATTTAAATTTCATTGAGGACCCGTACTTTATCTTTTATGAATTCCATTTGGGAAGTGTAAATAATGATTTTGATTCCCATCGCTTAAGTGGATGCTTTGTTCTATGGATTGGATGGAATTTGAATAGTCAGGCTGACCCATAGTTTATTGGAATTTTATATGCCTTACGGTATATTGGACACGGGATGGAACTCACACGTGTTCAGGGTAACATGGCAGTTATCATGTGCCAGGATCTACGGATTGGGGCATGACATAATATCTAAAATATTTATCACTGAAAGATATGCAAAAATTACAAGTAGCAAGCTAGTTCATTAAAGTATTCTATTCATTTTGAAGGAGATGGGTTTTTTCCTCAAATACCTACTTTGCCTACTTGAGTGAGCATCTTGAGCTGAAGGATAATCCGATATTTTAGACTTACAAAAAGTCTTCGAAGGTTTTTCCAATGGGGGAGATTCTGACGCTTAAATCAGAAAAAGTAGTTTCATGTATAGTAAACAGATTGAGAAGAGTGAATTCGGCACTATGCAGCCGGTGTGTTTCGAGTGTCAATTTCTGAGAAGACTTACCTAGGTGGCCGCCCATGCTATGCATATATACCTATGGGTCTTGAAAAATGTCATAAGGTTTTAGAAGTCTTGAAACCCTAGTTTTCTTGTGCAAAGGTAATAGAGAACCCCCGAGATTATGGGAGGTTCTTGTAAAGTCTCTCGAAACTACGTCACCTTGGTGATTAAGGAAAGTCTCGTAATCCTAAAAGATTTCTTCCTTAGTTGATATACGTGTTAGGGCATGTTTCTTTAATTTGAGGGACCTTTTGGAGGGCAAGAAAGTTTCTTATCTTTGTAAAGAAAGTTTAAATTTGTTTAAAGATTTGTTCCCTTCGCGGATTGTATTAGGTTGAACTTCTTGTTTTGGTTGATTTGACTATGATTGTAAAGTTTGTCAATTGAGGAGTGGAAATGATAGAGGAGCTTAGGCACCAAAGATATAGACACCGAGGAGCTATAGGAGATCTTGGTCAAATGCCCCTAGTTTAATGGGCCTAAAGGATGAAACTTTGGTTTGTTTGGTGGTGGGCATGCGATGGGCCTTTAGCTAGGTATCATCAGTTGTCCCCACTCCTAATTGGAGTTTTATAAAAATGATAGTTAGGAGTAGGATAAGGACCCAAAGAGTTCCATAAGTGAACCATTTTTTGTGTCTAGCGGAATGGGCACGAAGGTGGTGTATTTAACGTAGGTCATTCTTCTTTTTTTTTGCCCTCGGTTTAGTGGTTGCGTTATCTTCAATGAAAAGTGATTTATAGGGTTTGCATCTTTGTACCAAGTGATCATGACTCGGGGTTCAAGCACACAAAAACACCACAAAATTGGTAAAACTACTAGTATAATGTCATGGAGGGAGTTGAGAGAAGAGTATGAATCTAAGTGTGAAATTTCGACTGAGGTTGCCTCTGAGTTTAGAGAAAGCCAACGAATTACCTGTAGAATATGTTCCCATGTATAAGGAGTATGTTAGATATGAGTTAAGAGTCCCATACCTAGAGGCCTTGTCTGTAGTTCTGAGGGGTTAGAGTATATTCCTTGCCCTTTTGCTTAATGAGTTTATGTCACTTGAGATTCAATTTCAATGTTTTGTTCTTAATGTTTCGTTTGAGGAAGTGCGGGGAAAGTGCCCTACAAATGGATGGTATTGCGTGTAGACCCACCATCAGTCAAAGTGGAAATTCTTCTATAAGGAGACCCTAGAAAAGGCATGGAGGAGTAAGTTTTCTTTGTAGAATTGGTGGATAGGAAGTTATTGTCGTTCCGGCCAATACCTAATGCAGAGCCCCTGGTTAGGTCAAGGGCCCCTGTGTCCCCTCACCATTTAGGCTTTATTAGATTAGTAGGTCAATTTTATCGATTGTCCAGTAGAACATTGTGGGTAGACACCCTTGTGAAGGATGAAATGCTCAAGCTTGCAAGTCTTTTATTATATGAGATAGTACAGATCCAAAGGTCATTTATGCGGGAGAATGAGTCATAAGGTTTAGCTGACATTATCAATTTTGCTGAGGCAGATGACTTGGACCGTATTACTATTTTGAAGGCAATCGAGGCTCACATCAAGGCTACCCAAGTGGGAAAGGGAGACGAAGGGAACATGTTTGACAGCGAGTTTCCGAGTCACATTACAAGAAGGAGGAGAAAGCTGGTGTGGATGCCGGGTAGTAAGGGGGAAGATGGCAGTAAGTCGAGTTCGGGTATGGCGGTTATGCCTTTTGGAGAAGGAAGGTCCCGAGGGAGGAAATTCTTGCAAGAGGATCCAAGATGAAGAGGGTGAGAGTCCCGCTGATAAGGGGTCAAGCAATGAGTATCCGATTGCGACACTCATCCCTCGAGAAAAAATAGGTAGATTGTTAGGTCCTACTACGGGTGTGGAGGAGGTTTATACCACTGAAGGTGCTGAGGGAGCATGGGCTGGTGGAAAAATCAAAGAATTGCAACTTGTTAAGGTTACCGACAATGCACAAGTTACAAAAGGGTCACCCCAGGAGCCCCTTTTGGCCATTGAGGGAACTACCCTGCCTCCCATTTCCTCAATAATGGTGGGATCGGGTTCATCTAGCACCTTACCGGAGTACTTGTATGTTAAGAAGGGCAAGGGAAAGGTTCCCGAGTAGATGGCTCTGCTTCCCCTTATTCTGATTCGATCGTTCGACGAATCAAAGCAGTTGAAGAAGAGGGAAACTATCTCAATGAGCTATGGTTATAATTATTTTTGTTACGTAGACATTATAGGGGCGAGAAGTCTCGTGGATAGATTGAACTTTCACTGGATGGAGTCTGAGTTGAATCGCTTATCGGTGGAGCAAGGGGATGATTTTGTGGTTGCTCTCTTGATTCAAGTACAAATATTGTAATAGATTTTCCTTAGATTGAGCATTTTCATCTTATTGAATCTAATTTGCTGTTCTTTATAGGTTGTAGCGATGGCTAAATTTTAGAGGATGAGAAAAAACCAGTTGATTGACCATTTAAAGAGTCAATTGGATAGGCTTGGGGAGGAGATCACTCAGGTCAAGGCCGAGAAGTGTGAAAAGGAAATTAGGGAGAAGAAAGTAGCCTCTATTACTCTTGAAAAGAAGGAGAAGTTAATAAAGATGTTAGAGGCTAACTTGAAGTACTTGTATGAAGTCATCGATGCTACTCTTAATGAAGGCGAGTGCTTGAGAGATCTTCTTATTGATAGTGAGGCAGGTCGTCTAGCTACTAAGGAGTTGGCATGGGAATGGGAGGAGGCCTTAATAAAGAAGAGGGAGGCTTACGAGCCAGATCGTCAAGAACTTTCTGGAAAACTACACTAAGCTAAGGAGACTATCCATCGCTTAAATAGCGGTGCCATGGAAGGAACAGATGCGTGCGTTTCCAGTGTCCCGAGTGCAACTCTAGCAGGATCTCCTAGTGGTACCCCCTTCATTGCTAATGCATCCATTTTGACTCTTCGGGCCAACTTTGACAAGTTTCAACAAAGACCTTAAGCTCCTCCCTCCCCTTGATGTGCTCCCGATTTTTGTGTCTCTTCTCTCCTTTCTTGTACTCTCTTTGTATGAATTTGTAAAGATAATATCTCTGACTTCTGCATTGTAAAACAATCTTGCTGGTTGCATCTTTTATGGCATTATAATTGTCACCTAGACCCCTTGTTGCTATATTGTACTTAGATGTTATGTGGAATGAAGTGAGGTGTCAAAGCGATGCTACCTTTGTCATTGTGCCGAGAAACATTGAAATAATACACTAGATCATTTTTGTATGGTACAATGAGTATGAAGCATCTTTTTAAAGGTGTTTGAAGGCATTTGTCTCAAGACCATTTGGTCTGTTAGGCATTAAGCCTGTGCCTTGAAAAGATTACAGTATACAAGGCGCTACGCCTTAAAAGGATTATAGCATATCAGGCATTGTGTCGAGGGTATTCAGAGGCATTGTGCCTTGCAAGGATTGCTGCGTATCAGGCATTGCGCCGAGAGTACTCAGAGGCATTGCATTTTGAAAGGATCTCTATGTACCTAGCATTGCATTGAAAGTAGTCAGAGGCATTGTGCCTTGGAAGGATTGCAGCGTACATGAGGTAGTGCTGAAGGTATTTGGAGGCATTGTGCCTTTGAAGGATTTTAGCATACCTAGCATTGCACCGAAGGTATTCGGACGCATTACACCTTGAAAGGATTGCTGCATACTTGGCATTACACCAAAGGTACTCAGAGGCATTGCATCTTACAAGGATTGCAACGTACCAGGCGTTATGCCGAAGGTACTTGGGGGCATTGTGCCTTGAAGCATTTGTTTGCAAATAGTGTGAGTTAGTATTGTCATTAGGTAGAAATAATCATAAGACATTAGGATATCGTCTTTATTGGAAAACTTGAGACAAAAAACAAAAAGGAAATAAATGAAAATTCTTCATGCATAGCATAGTGCCGTTAGTCGGATAATAAGAATCATTAAATTGACTAAGCAAGTAAAGTATAAAGGTCTTGATCATAGTCAAGTGTCCTATGCCGAGAGTTATTCTAAATTTAATCTTCATATGTCTTGTACTCAGTAATGCCTCTAGGGCGTTCAAGCCTTATCGACCAAGGATCATGTTGTAAGAAGAGGGGAACTTCACCACATTGAAGGTAGCGCCGGCAGTGGAGTGATTCAGAGGGGTTCCCAACGTGATCAGGAGAGAAATGACTCCCTCTGGGTACAACCACTTGTCTAAGAGTCCTTTTATAAGTCTGCCATAAAGTTGTAGATCTGAGCGACCGAAACCCATTCATTTGAAGGCATCCCAATATAGGAGGTTACACCCTGCCCCGTGGTCAACAAAAACTCTTTTAACCGTAAAAATCAAGGAATCATCATGATCTAACTAGACCCACACAAGGTCATCATCATCAAACCTTAACATAGGCCTTTTGGGTGTTTTTCCTTTTCCGACTTAAGCTGATTAGACTTCATTAGAGGTAGATGAGCTGGCCATATGAAAGATCGGAGCTAGGATCATGTTGCGGGGCAGAGCTATAGCTGGACCATTCTAGGGCGGAGGAACCACTAAGGGTGGTCCTTTGGTTCCTATATGTAGGACCACCCAGTTAACTTGATTCATCGCTGCTTTTGGGTCAAGATGTTCACTCATCGCGTCTTCTCGCCTCCCCTCTTAAATTGCCTGGCGAGGATTATTGTCACGATCATCGTGGATGAATTGTTGGAGTTTACCATTACGAACTAGGATCTATAGCCCATCTTTCAACTTTTAGCACTCATTTGTTAGGTGGTCATAATCCCGATAGAAATGACAATACATGGTTCTATCCTTTTTGACATCGTCGCCTAGGAGATGTCTGGGCCACCGTAAGTATGGCTTGTCTCTTATCTGTAGTAGGATTTGTCTAGGAGTCTTGTTCAGGAGGTGTAATGGTTGAACTTGTAATAGGGAGGCAATGTTGGTCAGCTCTTCTTAGGAGAATGTGGCCGAGGGGAATGAGTATACTCACTCCTGCTGGGTTTAGATCGACACTTGTCAAATACCTCTGCCTCCTCAGTAGCTATGTACTTCTCAACTCTTGAATAGAATTCTTCTATGGTGTTAGGCGGGGTTTTGGTGATTGAAGTCTTCTTACCTAATGGTCTTAATCCTGTTAACAATGCATCTAAGACTATGGAATGGTCCAAGCCTAAAACCTTCATCATTTCTAATTTAAATTTCTCTAAGAAATCCTTCAAGGGTTTATCATCCTTCTGTCATAGTGAAAGAAGAGAAGTAGATTTCCTTTTGGCTCTTCGATTGATCGCAAAATGGGTCACAAACTATTCTTTTAGTTGGGAAAAGCTCTTGATGCCAAGCGGTGGCAGGGAATTAAACCACGTCAAAGCGTTACCCCTGAGTGTCGTAGGAAAATGTTTGCACATGGCTACATCAAACATGTATCTTGAGATCATAATTGTCATAAAGTAGGCTGCGTGGTCTCAGGGGTTAATTGTTCTATCATACCTCTCTATGGAAGGAAGTAGCATATCCAGTGGTATGGGCTCGACAGAGATTTTTGAATTGAAGGGTGATGTGTAGGTTGCCTAACGGGTGGCTTCACCTGGTCCAACATTGACATACCTAAGTTAAATGGCCACAAGATCCTCCACTTGTTTTCTCAGACCCTTGGGATCATGGTGAGATATCACTAAAGGCTCTTAATCCTCCTATGGAATAAGCTTATACATGCGTGAGTATGTCAATTTTTTAGGAGAAGTGAGCCTCCTTGCCAATGAGTATGGCTAAGATCCTCCAACTGTCTAATCATTTCTTGTAATCTTGAATCTAGTCTCTCCATTTCCAATTGTTGGGGTTCATTAAGAGGAGTAGGGGTAGGTGTCGGAGCCAGCTGGTTCGGCTGTTGGTTTATCTGGGATCGAATTTGGGCTATAGTTGGGTCCTCAGGATTAACAGGGACAGATGGTTCAACAGAGTTTGTTAGTATAGTGGGGTGTCCTCCCTTCATGGACGCGGCTTTGGAGGATGTCCTGGTCTTTCTTTTCGAAGGCATGATTTCTTGGAGAGCACAGAGCGTGAAATGTGATCCTTTCTGATCTGTTCCCACAAACACTGCCAACTGATGGAGGTGAATTTTTTTCTCAAATACCTGCTCTACCTATCTAAGTGAGAGTCTTAAGGTGAAGGACAATCCGATGTTTTAGACTTGCAAAAAGCTACCGGAGTTTTCTCTGACAGGGAGACTCTGACGCTCAAGTCAGAAATAGCGGTTTTATATATGGTAAATAGACTGAGAAGAGTGAATTTTGCTTTATGCAGCCAGTGTGTTTCAAGTGTCAAGTTCTAAGAGGACTTACCTGAGTGGTGGCCCATGTTGGCATATATATTTGTGGCTCTTGGAAAGTGCCGTAGGGTTTTGAGAGTCTCGAAAGTCTAGTTTCCTTGTGTGGAGGTTACAAAGAATCTCTGAGATTATGGGAGGTTCATGTGAAGTCTCTCGGAGATACACCACCTAGTGATTAGGGAAAGTCTTGTAATCCTGGGAGCTTTCTTCCTTATCTGATACACATGTTAGAGCATGTTTCTTTATTTTGAAGGATCTTCTGGAGGGTAGGAAAGTTTTTTATCTTTGCAAGGAAAGTTTAAATTTGTTTAAAAATTTGTTCCCTTCGCAGATTGTATTAGGTTAGACTTGCCATTATGGTTGATTGGACTACAATTGTAAAGCTTGTCAATCAAGGAGTAGAAATAACCGAGGAACGTAGGCACCAAGGATGGGACACTGAAGAGTTGTTAACGATCTGGTCAAATGCCCCTAGTTCAATGAGCTTAAAGGATGAAGCTTTGGTTTGCTTGGTAGTGGACCTGCGATGGGCCTTTAGCTAGCTATCGTCACATTTGATTCTAGATCATCAACATCTATGCAGAGATATCTAACCCTAAGAATTCATGGAATAAACACATCCGTCACTAAAGCTGTACTGACACAAGGCATATGTCTACCCAAGGTGGTAAGATTTTCAAACTACAAAATCTAATGCAAGCAGAGTTAGTTCAATTGAAAAATAGGTTTGAAGAGTTTCATATAAATTCTTCCTTTCCTTCTTTTCTAATTAATTATTTTATCAAATGTGATTGAGTTGTTTAAAATCTCTCCTTTTTCTTATTTTTATTACTCAAATCCTTCGTCTAAATACATCGTAAGAAAAGAGGGTACACTGGCATGGACGTTTCCTGGAAAAGACACGAGCGAAGATACCTCGAACTTTCCTCCACATTTTTTTTTTTTTTTTGGTATTGCCAAATAATAAACTCAAATCCTTCCACGTTAAAAACTGCATCAAAATTGGGAGGGGTTTTGTTTACTATAACCCCATCAAAATCAACAGTAAAAGCCGTCACCTTCTCACTCCGCGCACAGTTCCTAGTAAGCATTGACCAACACAACAAATTAAAATTAAACAGTTCCCAATTTGCTAACATATAAAATGCTAATAGGTACATCGCCGTATCATCAATAAAGCAACTAACACGATAACTTATAAAATCATTGACAGCAATTGAATCATTAAGACTTGCAAGTTTCGAAAAACAAAATCACAACACAACAAAAATTAACTGATCATCACCAGAGAGAGAGAGATTACCAGGAGTGCGAAGACGTGTAATAAAACGAAGAGTGGAATCTGAGGGCCGCTCGGGCGAGCGAAACTCATTGAAGTTCATACGCCATGAGTTCTTGCCGCCCGCAGACTCATCGACGGCATCCACAGGAGTTACAGTTGCCAATCGAAAGGATGCGCTTTCCATTCTCTCTCTCTCTCTCCCCCTCTCTACCCAACAGAATCACTTCCCCCGCTTTATAGGAATTCGTTGGGTAGGGGGCGGGTGATATTCTTAGTGTTTCACACGTAATGTATACAATTGTTAAAAATATGAAAATTCTTTTAGGGTGAAAAACAGAAAAAAGGGAAACCTAAGGACATAAAAAAATAGATTATTATAAAATAATGATTACAATCAGAACTACAATTTGAATGTCATTACTTTTAATTTTGTTTTTAGAGTTTTACTAACTATTAGAATCAATTTTTACTCTACAGATACTTGCTCTTCTGACTCAAGTAAGGAACCGATGATGGTGGTGTTTGCACTACAAAATTAAAGCAATATGCTGACGGCAACTTTTATTGACGATGAACTTTAATGATAGTATTTTATGACCTATAGAGACACTTTTGATGAAACCGTTAGGAAATGTATATATTTTCTTATGGTATAAAATTATTCGTTAGGATAAATTTATCAACTGTCAGTAAAGATAGCAAAACCGTCTATAAAAATCGATATTCAAATTTAACGGTTATCACTTATGGTCAACAAATGTAGTAGTGTTTAGAGACGGTTTTGAAAAAGTCTCTATATAACTCTTTTGTACTGTCTATTTAACAATATTGTTTGCATAAGTTCTTTATTTATACTAACAGATATATTTTTTCGTCTATAAACGACATCTGCCATTTGAACGGTTATCACTTGTTATCAATAAATGTGGTAACTTTAGTCACGGTTTGGAAAGAGTCTCTATTTGAGTCTTCTTTACTGACGGATAAACCATATCATATGCATAACTCTATACCTATGCTAACATATATATTGTACCGTTTGTAAAAAGGATGTCTAATTAAAACGGTTATTAATTATCGTCAGTAAATGTGACACTATTAGTATATAATAGGTAGTAATAACATGTTGTAATTTTATAATAAATTGTAATAAAATTTATAATAACTAGTAGTAATACAGTGATAACTAATAGTAATATAATGATAGTGATAAGTTTACTATAACTATTATTAATATAGTGATAACTAATAATAATATAGTGATAATTTAAATTACGAAAAGTTTGTGATAACTAATAGTAAAATTATGATAACATATAGTAAGTGGTGGTAAGATTATGATAACTGGTAGTAAGTTGCGGTTTACCATACCCCTATACGGTCTACCTCATGTTATCATTGTATTATCACTAATTATCATTATATTTCACTCCAATAAATAATAATATAATTAGACTATATTTACAGGTAGTTATCACAAATTTCTCATAAGTTATCATTATATTACTTATTAATATTAGTAATTTAAATAATATTACATGATGTAATTAATTTTCAATATTAGTAATTTTAAATATTAGTAATTATATAAAATTAGTAATTATCAATATAACAATTGTTACATAATTTAGTGTTAAAATATGACATTATGATAATTGGACTAATTGTTATATAATATAATATAAATGTAATGATAATATGATATATAATGTAGTGTTATAATATAAAATTATAACAATTCATTAACTAATTAGTTATTATGACCAACTGTTACATAATAATATATTGTTACAATATAATATGATATTATGATATTATGACTATTCACACATGGTACAATTGACATTATGTTATATAACCTAATTAATTATCAATATTAGTAATTTAAATAATATTACATAATATCCAATATTAATAATTATAAAAATTAATGATTATATAATGTAATTATCAATATTATATTCATCTGAAACAAAAATGAAACACAAAAATAGCAATCATTGTAATGATATGGGATGTATAAAAATGTGAGGAATTAACAATAAGACAGATAATGACTAAAAGTACTAAAAAAAGTGTATAATAAAAAAATAAACAGGTAAAGAATGAAAGAATGAAAAAATGGCCGGAAAATTTATAGGGAGACAGTTTTGAAAATTTTTTGGTAAAATATATTGTTAGAATATATTGTTAGAATAGTTTTCAATGTAACACTTTTAGGGACTCTTTTAAAATTGTTTCTATAATAACACCATTGACTATGGTAAATTGAGGAGATAATTTGGACAAATGATATGAATCACTATAACAAAATGTGGTAAGATTGTGATAATATGTAGTAATAAAATGTGATAAGAGAAAAATATGAGAGGTAATGTCTAAACTCATCATTTAATACATTTCCTAAAAATAAAAATAAAAAGAGCAACTTCACTTCCTAAAAATAAAAAAAAATATTAAAATAAAAAATAAAAAATGCAGCGCATATGCTTAGAGTTCTAAGTCATTTAATACTTTCTTTAAAAAATATATATATATATATATATATATAAACTCATTATGTAATACATTTCTCAACTTTTTATGAGATATAGTAATAATACTTTATGAGGTGTAGTATTAATATAAAAGTAACTAGTAGTATATAATATAGTGGTAGTAATATAGTGATAATTAATAATAATATAGTGGTAACTAATAGTAAGTTTGTATTATAAGTTTACGAGTGATAATGTGAGACTGTGGAACCACGGGATATGTAATATGGTGGTAGTAATATAGTGGTAGTAACTGTAGTAGTGGTAAATAGTAATAAATCAGTGTTATGACCTTATAATGGTAACTAGTGGTAATTTATAATAACTAGTAGTAACTAGTAGTAGTGTAGAATGGTAGACGGTGGAACCGTGGGAGGGACGGTGGGGATGGTCGAACCGTGGGCTATGTAATATAGTAATAGTTATATAGTGGGGTAACTAGTGATCACTAGTAGTAAATAGTAAATTTATATTATGATTTTATATGATATAATTTTATATAAATTCCAATAAAAACAACAAGTAAGAAAAAAAAATGAGAATATTATATAATTTTATATAAAATTCAAAACTAATGTACTAACATAATTAATTATACTAATATAATTAAATAATATTAAAAACCATATAATTAATTATACCCATATAATTAATTATCCATTACATTCTCAAAACTTATAAAAAGAATAATAATAATAAGCAAAAAAAAAACAAAACAAAACAGATAGAGGACGGGCACCAGGCAGGGAATACCTGAGGTCCGGCTTATTGCTGGGGCGGGCACCAGGCATCCCTTGCCTGGCACCCGCCCTCTCTTTGTTTTGTTAGTTTTTGTTTTGTTTGTTATTTTTATAAAAAAAAAAAAAAAAAAAAAAAAAAAAAAAAACCTAATCCAAAACCAATAAAAAGAAAAAAAAAACAAAACATTGAGAGACGGGCGCCAGGCATGGAACCTAGCGCCCGCCCATTTTTTGTTTTTTTTTTTAAATCTAATATATTAATTCAATATATTTTTAAAGGTAAAATGATTTGATAAATAATTATATTTAATTATATAAATTAATTATTTTTAATTGTTTAAATATTTATTATATTACAACATAGTATTATATTTAAATAATTATTATACATAATTAAAAAAAGAGGTGGATTATTATAATACTAATATTATATTTAAATAATTATTATAATACTAATATTATATAATTTATCAATATTATATAATTTTATATAAATTAAAAAAAAACAAATGATAATATTAATATTAATTTGAATATCAAACTTCATATTTAATTTAAAGAAATAATAATTAATTAATTAATTAGTAAGTTTAATTAACTCTTATTTATTTTGCTTATGCAAAACCAATTATTTTGTTTATCAAAAATATTTGATTTGAAAATAATCTAATTATAAATTTCAAATTTTAATATAGAACGACTAAAAATGAAAAATATGAAATGATTACGGCAATAGTAAGGATTGTAATATAAAAAAGATGGGCAAAGTATGAAAAACAGTAGCGGATAAAAAATGTGAAAAAAATTAGAAAAAAATTACGGGTTTTGATAAGTTAGATAATATATGTAGTAATATATGGTAACATATAATAACATGTAATATATGTAATATATAGATTCTATAGAGTCTGTCTGGTGCATGTCCACATAGTAAGGGGCGCCCGGGCCAAGAGGGGCCCGGCGCCCCATAAGCGGGCGCCCGCCATAGGGGGGTCCCGACGCCCGCCCCCATACGCGGGCGCCAGCCTAGTAAGGGGCCTGGCGCCCACCCCCCATAAGCGGGTGCCCGCCCTAAGGGGTCTTGGCGCCCGCCCTAGGGGGGTCCTGGCGCCCGCTCATATGTTCTTTTGTTTTTTTTTTCTCCTACACTCTTTTTTTAATTTTTTTTTTATCTCACTTTCATATAAACAAATAAAAATTAAATATATATATAAAAAATTGCCTTAAAATTAAAAATTTATTATTTTTTGGTAATATTATTTGTATGATTTATTATTTTGGTTCTAATTCAATTTATTCAAAATTTTTAATAATATCAATTTTATTAGAAATTCATCGATGTAGTTCATTTTTTTCATTTTATTTTCTTTTTTTATAAAAAAAAAACATTATCAAAAATTTATTTTAAAAAGTGCGAGAGACAATTTTGAATTACTTTCACAGCATATAGCATGTAGTGAGCTTTTAACAATTTTAACAATTTAAAACTAAAAATATAGGCGAGAACATGTAAAAGTAAAAGTGTGTATAGGGCGGGAGACAAAATTTTAAAAAGGGGCGGGTTTTGAAACTAGTTCATCCTTTAAAACTATAAAAACTCTCTCATTGCTTCTCTCTCTCATTGCTTCTCATTCCCTCGAAAGCTCTCCTTTTCTCCAATCAAAGGTCTCAAAATCCATTATTTTCTCATCCTCTCAAAACTTTCAAAATCCATCAAAACATATAAACCTTATTTCTCATTTCCCATAATCCATAATCCATAATCAACAAAAACTCTCACTCAACCAAAATAAATATTATACTTTCGTCATTTATACATATCCAAAACTCTTACTCAAGGTCATTGAAACTCTCTTTTAATGTTTAAACTCACTGTTTCATCACTTTGTTCATATGAAAATCTAGATAGGTCTAAAGAAGTCTAACCATCCGAGATGTTACTAATATATTTGTATGTATTTTTTTCTTTGTCATTAATATTATTAATATCGTGCATTACGTTTATCTTTTGTTGTTATCTTGGGTTGTAATGTAACATTTTCATCTTTGGTTATTATTTTGGGTTGTAATGTAACATTTGTAAGGGTGATGAAAGATATGTTGATAGTAAACTTGGTATTATAATAAATAAATGACTGTGGATTACATATTTGTGATAGTTGACGATGCAAGACAAGATAATAACTTATACTAACATATATAACCAACGACACAAAACATACAAGACAGATTTGTGATAATTCATAATATAAAATGGTAATTTATAGTAACTGATGATACAACTAACGATATGTTTCATCACAATATAACTGACGATACAAGAAAATAACTTATAGTAACATATGATAACCGACGATACAAGATAATAACTTATAGCAACATATTTGGTAACCAATGACAGTAACTTATAGTAACATTTGGCAACCGACAATACAAGAGAATAATTTATACTAACATATTTGATAATCGACGATATAAAATAGTAACTTATAGTAACATATGATAATCGACAATACAAAATAATAATTTATAGTAATATATTTATAACTAACAATACAAAACAGTAACTTATAGTAACATATGGTAACCGACGATATAAGACAATAACTTATAACAACATATTTTGTAATCGATGATACATGACGGTAATTTATAGTAACACATAGCAACCAACAATAAAAGTCTGTAACATGCTCCAACGGTTACCACAACTGTCGGTATAGACCTATCCCGACATGTGTATAGACAACTGAAGACCCATCCATTGGAGAAGGTTCTGCTGACGGATTTTATGGGTTTTACAAATAGTTTTCATCCGTCTGGATAAAGCTTTTATTTTGTAGTGTTGTCGGTTCTTCATGGATGAGAAACTTGCAAAAACCCCACTGGGGCTGGCTCGGCAGGGGGATTCCGACGCTCAAGTCAGTATGAATGATAAAATAAGAACTGATAGTAGTCGTAGATATCATACGTTCAATTATATGTAGAGTAGAATACGAAACCATACCTCTGATCGTATAAGATTGAGTATGAAAGCCTACCTTTGTCGGTGTATGTAAATGAGTATGAAACCTCCCTCTGAATGACATATAAGATTAGATATAGAATCCCCCTCTGAATGACATATATCAAATCGGGTATAGAACCCCCTCTGAACGATGTAATGAATCGGGTATAGAACCCCCTCTAACGATTTATAGAATCAGGTATAGAACCCCTCTCTGAACGATATATAGAATCAGGTATAGAACTCTCTCTGAATGATGTATAGAATCGCCTCCCTTTCGTGTGTAAAAAACTGAATCCCCTCTGAGAGTTGTCTATACTTTGTATTTATAGCCTTCCAGGGGTGTAGAAAACCCTAATTTCCTTTTGTTTGAAATCTTTTAAGAAAGTTCGGATTGTAATTAGAAACTTCTGAAAATTTCCATTTCTTTATAAGAGTTCACAAGAATTATGATTCTGTAGAAATATGGAAAGATTTAATCTTGATGGTGATTGTTTTCCTTATTGGATAACCATGTATGATTTTGGAGACCTATTAAATAGGGTACCATCATTTGTTCCTACTCCTAATTGCATTTTAAAGAAATGGTATTAGGAGTAGAATGGATCAAAAGAGGCCTCCCAAAAGATCGAAAAGTCAAGAGATCAGTAGATCAGTAAACTGAGAGATCAAATGTTCGAGAAATCGAGTCATCAAGAGACCGAGTCATCGACTGATCTAGAGATTGGCAGATTGACAGGTTGAGTGATCGTGAGATCCAGAAGTCGAACGATCGAGCGATTTCAAGACCGACAGGTCGAACGATCGAATGATTGGGAGACCGATAGGTCGAACCAATAGGTCAAACGATCGAACGATTGGGAGACAAATAGGTCGAACAGTAAATCATGGCGTCATAGGCCCGTTCGAGGAATTAGAACCCATCGGTAGATCGGGACGGCATGGACCCATTCGGGGAATTCCGTCCCTTATTGATGACACGTTCAAACGATAGGATTTGGGCGACTTAGACCCACCATGAGATAGAAAACTTTTAGATAAAAGGCTCGTGTCCACCCATTCGGGGAGTTCCGTCCCTTATTGACGACGCGTTCGAACGATAGGAGTTAGGTGGCTTAAACTCTCCGAGCAATAGGAAATATTTAGATATAAGTATCGCATCCACCCGTTTAGGGAGTTCCATCCCTTATTGACGGCGCGTTCAAATGATAGAAGTTTGCCGACTGGAACCCGACGTTCGATTAGAAACTTTAGAAATTATGGTCGTGTCTGCCCATTCGGGGAGTTCCATCTCAATTTAACGACACATTCGTTCAAAAGAATCTCGGCGATTGAGGCCTGACATTCGATTAGAGACTTTAGAAATTAGGGTCGTATCCGCCCGTTCGGGTTGTTCCATCCCAATTTAACGATACATTCGTTCAGAAGGATCTGGGCGACTAAAGCCCAACATTCGATTAGAGACTTTAGAAATTAGGGTTGTGTCCGCCCGTTCGGGGAGTTCCATCCCAATTAAACGACACATTCGTTCGAAAGAATCTGGGCGACTGAGGTCCGACGTTCGATTGGAGACTTTAAAAACTAGGGTCGTGTCCGCCCGTTCGAAGAGTTCCATCCCAATTTAACGACACATTCGTTCGGAAGGATCTGGTCGACTGAGACCCGACATTCGATTAGAAACTTTAGAAATTAGGGTCGTGTCCCCCTGTTCAGAGAGTTTCATCCCAATTTAATGACACATTCGTTCGGAATGATATGGGAGACTGAGACCTGATGTTCGATTAAAGACTTTAGAAATTAGGGCTGTGTCCGCCCGTTCGCGGAGTTCCATCCTAATTTAATGACACATTCGTTCGGAAGGATCTGGGCGACTGAGACCCGACGTTCGATCAAAGACTTTAGAAATTAGGGCTGTATCCACCCATTCAGTGAGTTTCATCCCAATTTAATGACACATTCGTTCGGAATGATCTATTCGTTTGATAGACTAGGCGATATTTGCCCATTCAAAGAGATACCGACAAGTCAACTGATCAAAGGATAGAGAGGCGATTAGGAGACCGACAAGTCGAGGGATTGGGAGATCGATTGATTTACAAATCTAGTAATCGAGAGATCAACAACTTGTTATGTTGAGTAATCAAGGGATCAAGAAATTAAGATAATGAGAGGTCCGAGCAATCAAGAGATTAAGATACTGAGAGGTCAACAAATCGAGTGATTAGCAGATCGGATGATCGGAAGGTTGAAAAATGGTCAAGTCGGTAGATTTATTAAGCGAGTGACTGAGAAATCGACAAATCAAATGATTGAGAGACTAACAAGTCGAACGATAGATAAATTGATAAGTCGAGAGACCAATTGGTCGGATGATTCGGATTGTCAAGATGTCGAGAAGCTATCAAGAGATTGAAAGGCCGACAGACCAAATGGTGGAGAGATCGACAGGTTGAAGGGTCGAACGATCTGGAGGCGAATAGGCCAACATGGGATTAAGAGGTTGATAAGCTGAAAGATGGAGAGACCAACAGTTCAAAAAATCAAGGGCGGCATAGACTCATTCGGGAAAATAAATCCCATCGGCAAAAGGGGCGACATGGGCCCGTTCAGGGAGATACATCCCATCGGTAGATCGGGACGACATGGTCCGTTCATTCGATAATATACCCTTGTCCCAATTGTCACATAATCAAATGAATTCAAATGTCAAGAAGAAGTGAATCCAGATTTGAGATTTCTACGACTGGTCAGTCAGTCGTTTCCCACAGATGGCACCAATCTATTGGAGTCAATTTTTACTCCACAGATACCTGCTCTTCTGACTCGAGTACAGAGTCGATAACGGTGGTGTTTGTCGATTCTTCACGAATGAAAAACCTACAAAAAATCCACCGGGACTAGCTCGGCAAGGGAACTCCGATGCTCAATGAGTGATGAAATAAGGACTAATAGCAGTCGTAGATATCATACGTTCGATTGTATATAGAGTAGAATACGAAAGCATACCTCTGATCGTATAAAATTGAGCATGAAAGCCTACCTTTGTCTGTGTATGTAAATGGGTATGAAACCCTCCTCTGAATGATATATAGGATTGGGTATAGAATCCCTCTCTGAATGACATATATCGAATCGGGTACAGAACCCCCCTCTGAATAATGTATAGAATCGGGTATAAAACCCCTCTCTAACGATGTATAAAATCGCCTCCCTTTCGTCTGTAGAAAACTGAATCCCCTATGAGAGTTATCTATACTCTATATTTATTGCCTTTCAGGGGTGTAGAAAACCCTAGTTTCCTTTTGTTTGAAGTCTTTCAAGAAAGTTATGATCGTAATTAGAGAATTCTGAAAGATTCTTTTTCTTTATGAGAGTCCACAAGAATTATGATTTTGCAGAAATATGGAAAGATTTAATCTTGATGGCGATTATCTTCTTTATTGGATAACCATGTATGATTTTGGAAATCTATTAAATAGGGTACCATCACTAACCAAAAACATGTCATCCTTTCCAAAACCGCAAAGGTATTAGAAGGAACACCTATTTATGGTGTTCTACCTTGAAGTGCATTATAAAAAAGTTATATAATTTTTTCTTTTTATAATGACCACTAAAATCACTAAATTACATAAGTCAACGAAAATTCGAACATGAAATCTCGGATAAAACATTAAAGTAAAATTTTTTTATCCTTTCTATCCTTTCCATGTCCTTACAAGGATAGTTAGAGTTAAATTTAAGATTTTTTTTTGTTTTATAATATATTGTTTCTAATATTTTAAGGGAATGTTATTTTTAAAGTTGTAAATTTTTTAATTTTTTTATCTGGTTCTAAGACTTTTTTAATTTATGTTACTATATCAATATTTTTATACCAATTACAAGTCTTCTAAAGTAAGGACAAGATAGTTACGCAAACAAACAAGCCAACAAATTGAGTCTTAATCTTAAATTTTGAATAGTCGTTTGGGAAATCAATATAGAAGAGAAAAAATAAATTAATTAAAAAATTAAAAAATTAAAAATAGAAAAAAATAAAATTTAAAAATAAAAATAAAGAAAATAATAATAAAATAATAAAATGAGAGAAATAAAAATAAACAATCCGTAGAAAATAATAATAATAATTATAATAAGTCAACCATTTTGAATTTTCCAATATCATTCATTCTTATATAAAGTCATCTTGTCAATAAAACTTTTGACACTTAAATCTTTATATATAACTTACATCCAGATTTTTAACGTTCGATCCCAATATTTTACTGAATCACCTATTGGTTCATTTTGGGTTTTCATTATACATATTTAAACCATCTTAAATGATTACTCTCTCATCTTATCTGTAATTTAATTTACTTTCAACTTAATACGTATATCTTTATTTTTAATTTTTCTAATTTTATCACACAATTCTTATTTTAGTTAGAGTCATTTTATATTTTTGTTGTTGTTTATTATTTGGTACCACACAATAATATAAGTTTTACTATAATTCTATAAAATTTTCTCTTCTGGTATTATGCGAATGCAAAGAACTCCAAACGCACTTATTCATTTTATCCGGCCCATGTAGATTTTATGATTCACATTTTCATCTATATATTATCGTTGCTTTGAATCATAAACCCAAAATATCTAAAATGTTTACTGTTGATATGTTTTGTCCTTTTAAATTAATCGTTTCTTTATTATTATTATTATTATGACTGCCACCAAATATACATCTTATATATTTAGTTTTTGATCGAATTAATCTAAATTCTCTGTATTTTAATATATCTCTCTATAACTTCAATTTAATACTAATATTCTCTTTAGTTAATTCAATCAGTATTATATCATTTGCAAAAAAATACGTACTATGATATTTTATTTTGGATATTTTTTATTATTTCATCCATTACTATTACAAAAGAAGAGAATTTAATATCGAATTTTGATAAAATTCAATATTAATTAAAAAGTTATCAATTAAATCCCTACAAATTTTTAAAAATATAAAATATAATTTGTCCCTTATGGTTTCACATAAAACCATATACTACTCATATATTTCAAAAATATCCATATATTACCTATGGTTTTCAAAAGAGGGGAAGTAAACAGAAATGTGCAAAGTTACGAAGATTGAGAAGCATGTGTAGAAAATGCTGAGTTTGCGTACATATGGGACAAAAATGTTAACACGGTATATGCCACGTCAGCCTAGGTTAAAACTCACATTCTCTCTCTTCTCTCTCTCTCACCAGCAGTAGCCATGTTGTGGAGAGGCTCTGGAGATGCATATGGGTCATCTTCTCTCCTTTCTACTCTATCCTCTATTCTCTCTCTTCTCTCTCTCTGTTGATTAACAATTTATTTAATGGTAAAGAATATAATTTATTTATAATTCTGATGTAAAACTAGAATTGTAATAAATCTAAAAGTTCAAAACTCAATAGAAAATTTTAAAAGATTTATAACTAAATTGAAAAATGGATAAAAGTTTTAAAATTCCATATGTATTATCACCATTTTTACATTAAAATAAATTTTTTTACCATAATTATCGAGTTTTGAAAGTAAAAATATTTTTAAAAAAATTAAATTAGCAATGTATGGACAATTTTTTGTATTAAAAATTTTATCTAATTTTAATTGAGTCTAATTTTAACTTTTTCTTAACAGGATTGAAATATGATATGATATAATGGTATGATGATAATAGTTATTAAAGAGAAAAGAATTATATTGGGACAAATAATAAACTTAAGAAAATTCCATAAATTTTTGTTACTCTCCAAAAATAAATAAATAATAATCTTTGTGCATTTTGCACGGGTTACTACCATCCAAGACTTGAATTTAGATATATATATATATATATATATATATATATATATATATATATATATATATATATATATATATATATATATATATATATGGAGCATGGCCTCTAAATCAATGCACCCAGCAACTGGATTTAGTAATATTCCATTTTTTAACTTTTTTTTTCCCCCTCTTTCAAGGACACTTTTAGTGACCATTCAAAGTATCAAATTTGTGACTTATGATTCAAAACATATTCAACTAAGCAAGGATGAAAATTTACGTAACAAAAAAAAAGAACGAAAAATATTAGAATTGATATCATAAAACAGATGATAAAATCCAAATCAGAGATAAAACTGAAAAGAAATATGTTCATTTGACCCTACCCACCTCCACATACACAAAAAAAAAAAAAAAAAAAAAAAAAAAACAAAGACAATGAAAGGAAGACCAAAGAAAAAGAGATTGACATTAAAAAAGAGTAATAAATAAGAGGCACCATTTTTGCCCTTTTGGAAATAAATTAAGGTTACGGAAACGTAACCCATCTTCAAACATTGACATGGACGTTTCCAGGAAAAGACACGTGAGAGAGGATCTGAAGCAATGTTTTTAAAATTGAATCGATAAATAACTTAATCAACCTAACCGAATTGATAAATGATTCAATTAGTGTTTTGACTTGTCGATTCATTAATCGACCAATCAAACCATTTTACGAATGAAATGATATCACTATAATTTTATATATATAATTTATATATTATATATTATAAATAAAGTAAATTTCACATATTTTTATAAAAAATATATATTTAAATAAATAAAATAATATCACATTTATTAATTATAATAACCATTTATAAAATTCATATCAAAAATAAAAATAAAATAATTAAATCACATCTATAATTGAAAAAAATAGTTCAATATTTTTGAAATATATAGAAACTATGTATAGGCTAAATACACTTGTATTATTTATTTAGTAAGTGAAAAATTAAAAAAAAAAAGAATTATGGCTTAAGGGGAAATTTTTTCATGAAATAAGTCATGTATTACATTTTTTGTATAATATAAGTCGAATAATGTAATTTTTAAAAAGTTTTTTATGGGTAATGTTATTCGCTCCGATTGTTGAATGAAATGTCAAAACATGTTTATCCCACGTCGGATAGATATAGATTATAAAGAAAACATAGAGAGTAGTTGTATTTTTATCCCACATCGGATAAATATAAAGAAAATAAAAAAAGAGATGTGTATAAATGAAAATAGAAGAGAAATAAGAAGTATACTTATCATGATTTATGGTTAAATTGTATTAATTTATGGTTGAATCAGTTTGAATGGTGTATCGGTTTTACCGGTTTTAAATGGATTTGACTTTATCCAGTTTAATAGTAAAAATCGAACCGGACTATAGATCGATTCATGGTAGAATCGGTCAAACTGACCAGCCCAATTCAATTTTAAAAACACTGTCTCGAAGTTTCCTCCATAATTTTTTTTTATTCCCAAATAATAAACTCAAACCCTCTCAAAATAAAAGTTGCATCAAAATTGTAGGGATCGTTTGCCATGACCCAATCAAAATCAACAGTTAAACCCCTCACTTTCTCACTCTGTGCAGAGCTGCTATTAAGCATTGACTAACACAACAAATTAAAATTAAATATTTCCCAGTTCACTAACATATAAAAGGCTAATGGGTCCATCACCGTATCATCAATTGGTGGTTTTTTTTTTTTTTTTTTTTTTTTGGGGGGGGGGGAGGAGGCGGGAGGCGGGAGGAGCCCCGGACTCCATCGGAATCAGCAGTTAAACCATCAATTTCTCACCCTGTGCAGAGTTGCTAATAGGCATCGACTACCACAACAAATTAAAATTAGATAGTTCCCAGTTTACTGACATATAAAATGCTAATGGGTCCATCACTGTATCATCAATTGGTGTTTTTTTTTGGGGGGGGGGGGGGGAGGAAGGTATGGACTCCATCAAAATCAACAGTCAAACCCTCAATTTCTCACTCTGTGCAGAGTTGTTAATAAGCATTGACTAACACAACAAATTAAAATTAAATTGTTCCCAGTTTACTAACATATAAAATGCTAATGGGTCCATCACTGTATCATCAATTGGTGTTTTTTTTTTGGGGGGGGGGGAGGGGAGGAAGGTATGGACTCCATCAAAATCAACAGTCAAACCCTCAATTTCTCACTCTGTGCAGAGTTGTTAATAAGCATTGACTAACACAACAAATTAAAATTAAATAGTTCCCAGTTTACTAACATATAAAATGCTAATGGGTCCATCACTGTATCATCAATTGGTTTTTTTTTTTGTGGGGGGGGGGGGGGGGGACGCATAGGCATGGACTCCATCAAGGTTTAACCAATTGCGTTTTTTTTTTTTTTTTTTTTTTACTTTTGTTTGGTTACATTGCAACCCTTCGGAGATGAAGTAGTTGAAAGGAAATTTGTCTCTTTCGGCTTATTTTAATCAAGCGTGTTATAAATGTCACCCCAGTAGTCTTCCCCCACACTGACCTTTCCTTTTATTAGTGATGGAGGTGATTTTCCTGTATTCGGGGCAGGGAAAGAAACTATTAGATGAATCTACCCGGGTGATTTGAAGACTTTATAGTTCATATCAACAAAATTTTTGTATTTAACCATAAAAATTGTCAATAAGTTGGTATGTACAGGAAGAATGATATTGGGTATAAAATTTTTTAAGGCAGCCCCAAACATGGAATCGACTTGAAAACCTATCCAAACAACTTAGAGGTCCCACACACTTGTTCTAACTTTATTATTGACGGCATGAGAAATACCTAATCCTTGGAATATGGATGTTTCCACTTGATAGCGTTAGATTTTTTAAGTTAACATTGAATTGATACGTAAAATAATTATATATTTTGATTGTTATTCAAGTATAATCTAATGAAATTGATCTGTTATAGTAAAATTTTTATAGGGTTTTAATGTATATAAAAGAATGTAAAACTTTTAAAAGTATAGAAACCAAATAATAATTTCAATTTTGTGATAAATTGAAATAAAAATACTTAGAAAATAAGGATGACTTTGTAATTTTTAAAAGTCACAGACAGTTATGGTTATGGTCCCAAATTAATATAGAGGATATTTGAGATTACTTATAAACTGGTCAAATTAACTTGTAAACTAAAATTAAAATTCTAACTGTTTAGTTATTAAAATTTATAAAAATACTTATAAATCCAAAAAGTGTTTATAAATCAAAAAAACAATAAATTACTCCTACCAGTTTTTTCATTTTTGTGCTTTTAAATACAAATAAAATAAGTTACTTTGATCAATAAAAATACATTTTTACCCTTTATATTTTAACAAAAATTACAATTATGTCACATGCTTTATATTCTCATCTAGTAATAGGGTTTCACTAATTTTAAGAAATTTCATTATGTCAACTTACATATTTTTTGTAATATATCTCTTTTTCCATCCTAAAATTTTTGGGTCTGGATTTTATAATGTATTTATGATTATAGATTCTATTGTAAATCATGTTAATTTAAATTATATATTTTTATTTGTAAAAATAAATCTAAAAAATATTTACTTCATTTATCCGTTTTTAACTGAATTATTTTAATTTTTTTCCTGTCATTTAAATTGTAATACTGTTCACTTTTAAAATATATATTTTATAATTATGTAAAAGCATTTTTGCCCACTATGGTCTTTTATCTAATTTATATAATTTATAATTACTTATTTTATCAAACAATTAACTATTTTTAACTAACGTTTATCAAAACAGATAACAACTTATTTTTTAAAAAAACTAAAATAAACTTATAAGTTAAAAAACTGCTTATAAACACTAAGTGTTTATAAACAGCTTTTTTTAAACAATCCCAAACGACCCCATAGTCTGCAATCTTTTGATTCCCCATCATTCAAAGAGAAAACCTAGAGTCACATATAATCTAAAAGATAAAAAACCAGGGATCTGAAGATATATTTGAATCATGATGGAATCGGGTACATTTTTTTTTAATTTTCTTGATATTTTTTGATGATTTGATATGAGGTCTAGGGCATGTAAACATATTGATAATGGTTTTCGTCAAAATAGGGATTCTAACATTTGGTGTCAAAGCATGATGATCAAGAAATTGCGATGAAAATAGGGTTTTTGATTTTACAGAATGAAATATGTAAAAAAATTAGGATTCGAAAACAGAGACTTTTTGTCTCTTTCCAAAATTTTCAGAATGTGAAATTAAAAAAAAAAAAAAAAAAAAAAATGGGGAAAAAGAGACTTTTGCCTCTTCCACACCCCCATATCTGCTTCAACTCACAAGAGAAAAGGGAGGTGGTCGTCTCTCACTCTCACTCTCACTCTCACTCTCCCTCTGTTAAAAAAAAGGGGGGACTCCATCACAGGTGCCGATGACATCTTTGAAGGTGGCGATGTCTAGCCGGTAGCAAGGGTTATGGCAAAGTAAGGAAATGATGACGAAGAGTATTTGCGATGGCAGACAGCGAGAGACGAATAGTTGGAGATGAACGATTACCATTAAAAAAAACAAACAAATAAACAAACAAACCAACCAACCAACCAACCTCAAGTTGGGGCTAAATGCAAATTAAGCTTGAACTCCATTGGAGACCATAACTCCAACTTAAAATTGAAGTATTGAATGGACTATTAATGGTTTTGGACTATTAAGCCCAATTTCAAACCTGAAGTTTGCTGGGCCTGGGATCCATTATAAAATGTTTGATTAGGTTAAAATAGGACCCATTTGAGGCCCAATTTTATAGTGTTAACATGTGGCCTAGTTAATTGAGCCAAATTCTAATTGCCTTTTATGTTATAACTTGGGCCTTTACGGGCTCAATTTTTTTGTATAAGACTGACTGAACTTTTAGCAGACCCAATTTACAGAACTCACCAAATAAAATGAAGTATAGGTCATTAACTTTAGGAGTCCAAACGGATTATAAAATTGGATCTAATTGTAGGTTCAATTTGCAAATTTAAGCCCATTAGATCAAAATTGGATATTGATCCAATTAAGGATATAATTTTTAATTCAAATATTTGAAAGTATATATTTTGAAATGTTATAATTGAAGCAATATCTCACCAAAGTGAACTCTTTGGTGAAAATTATTTTATTTTAAAATATAAAAAGATGTACATATGCAACTTATATGAATATTGACTGGCCCAAATGAAAGTTAGTACACTAGAAGAATTGTGCATGCATTTGTGGTAATAAACACATGATAATTATTTGATTTTACGTGTAAATTATAAATCAGGCCAAAAGAAGTTTATAATTTAACATGTTAACTCATTATTATTTTGATTACCGTATCAGAGTACCACTTATAAATTAATTGTTTTGTTCAAAGATAAAATATTAATAGAGTTATCAGTATTTTGTGATGGGGTTACATTTATTTGAATTATTAATTATTTATTTTAGATTATTGTGAGCATTTTTTTGATTATTTATTATTCTTTGTTCAGTTTTACTTTCTACTTCTACGAATATCAATGCCCAATTTGGTTCAATTTCTATATTGATTGGCTCAAATTTCAAATTATGGCAAGAGAATTTACTTATAGTTCTTAGAATCATAGATTTGGATCTTGTATTAAGGGCTAACCCTCCTCCATCACTTACTGATAAGAATACCTCAGAAGAAAAGAAAGAGATGAAAAGATGAGAGAGGTCAGATCGCATGTGCCTGATGATCATAAAACAAGCCATCCTAAAGACATTCAGAGATACGATGTCTAATTCTATCATGATAGCTAAAACTTTTCTTGTGAATATAGAGAAACATTTTGTCAAGAATGCAAAGAATGAAATTGGTACACTTTTGATAAAACTATTCTCGATGCGATATAAAGGTCAAGACAACATTAGGGATTATATCATTAAGATATCTCATCTTGTTTCGAAATTGAAAGTACTCAAACTCGAACTCTCTAAAGACTTGCTAGTGTATTTGGTTCTCATATCTCTTGCCACACAATACAATCAGTTCAAAGTAAGCCATAATTGCCAAAAAAAAGACTTGGTCTCTAAATTGGCTCATCTCGTACTGTGTCTAAGAAGAGGAAATACTAAAGCAAGATATGGCAGAAAGTACACACTTGACCACTAAGGACAAAGGAAATAGAAAGAAAAAGAAGTAGGGTCAGGTATGACATCACAAAAGAATCAACGTAAGGCAGCGGGGGAATCAAGAAAGAATGATTGTTTCTTCAGTGGTGCTGAAGAGCACAAGAAGAAAGAATGTACCAATTACCACGCTTGGCGTGTTAAGAAAAGTATATTTCTTAGTTTGGTTTGTTTCAATATTAATTTAATTTCAGTAACAAGATACACTTGGTGGTTGGATTCTGTTGTTACTACTCACATTAATATGTCTATGTAGAGCTACCTAAATTGCCACCGACCAACTAATGGTGAAAAATACATCTACGTGGGCAACGACAATAAAGTTCTAATTGTAGCCATCGATAGATTTAGATTATTATTAAGAACTAGATTGTATTTGGATCTATATAAAACATTTATTATATCGTCTTTTAGACAGAATTTAATTTCTATTTCTGTATTGGATAAATTTGATTTTACTTGTTCTTTCGGAAATTGAAAAGTTAGTTTATTTCTTGATTAAAAATTGATAGGTTCAGATTCTTTATCAGCATTTGATAATCTTAATCTACTTGATACCGAGACTTCTTTTAATGAAACCCTGCAAACTATTACTCAAAATGTAAATCATAAATTAACAAATTAGAATTCATCTCCATTATGGCACAAGCGACGAGGCCATATCTCCAAATTAAGAATAGAGAGGTTTGTGAAGGAATTCTTGATACCCTTGATTTCATGGATTTTGATATTTATGTAAATTGTGTAAAGGGTAAACAAACCAATAAAAAGAGATTTAAAGTCAATAGATCTTCAAACGTCTTAGAACTGATCTATACGGACATCCATGGGTCATTCCCTTCGGTTTCTTAGAATGATCAAAGATATTTTATCATTTTCATAAACGATTATTTAAAATATGACTACATATATCTCTTTACAGAAAATCTCAGGTTCAAAGTTTATAAGGCCAAGGTTGAAAACCAACTATGCAAAAGAATTAAGAGTGTCAGATCTGAGCGTGGTTGAGAGTATTACGACAGAAATGACGGATTAGGTGAACAACGTCCGAGACCATTTGCTCTTTTCATAAAGAAATATGGTATCATCTCACAGTACACTATGTCTAGCTCTCCAGCCATGACTGCTGTTACTGAAAAACAAAATGGAACTCTTCAAAATATGGTAAGGAGTATGATCGCTCATTCAACCTTACCTAAGTCACTATAGAGAGAAACACTTAAAATTGCAGCATATTTCCTCAATAGGGTTCCCGCTAAAGCAACTATCAAAATCTCATACGAGCTTTGGACTAGAAGGCATCCTAGTCTAAGATATTTCCACGTTTGTAGTTGTCTAACTAAGGTTAGGCCTTATCGGCCTAGTAAAAGGAAACTGGACTCAAGGACGGTAAGTTAATATTTTATAGGATACTTTGAAAGATCTAAGGAGCACAAGTTTTATGATTCCACAAATAAGGTTATATTTGAATCAAGAAATACTTGATTATTTGAGGATATTGAGTTGCGAGGGGAGATTCAGTTAAAAACATTGTCTTTGAAGAGCAATATAAAGATATTCTCATAAGGGTCTTAGTTCTTATTCAGGATTTATCTGATAATATTTGAGACACAACAGATCAAGACAATGTTGGAAAACCTTCTAATCAAGAAATTATTCTACAAGAACAATCTGAAGAATAAACTCAACCACCTTCAAAATTTATACCATTAAGGAGATCTACTAGAGAAAGAAGAAATACATTTACAGATGATTATATTATATTTCTTCAAGAACATAATGTAGACATTGGAATGATGAAAGATGATTCAATCACTTTCCATCAGGTCATGAAAATTTCTAACTCTCAAAAGTGGATAAATGTTATCAATCGGGAGATGAAATTTATGAAAGACAATGACGTATGGATCTTATCCCATTGCATGAAGATACAAAACCCATTGACTATAAATGGATATTTAAAACAAAAATAGATTCGAAGGGTAATATGAAAAGATATAAGATTCGTCTTTTCACAAAAGGTTTCACACAGAAAGAATGTATTGATTATAAAAAGACTTTGTCTCTAGTTTTTTTGAAAGACTCTTTAAGGATTATAATGACATTTGTGGTACATTTGATCTTGAACTGTACTAGATGGATGTAAAGACAATGTTTCTCAATAACGACATTAATAAAACGATCTACATGGTGCAATCAAAGTATTTTGGCTCAAATGACTCGAAGGAAATGGTTCGCAAACTTAAGAAATCCATTTATGGACTCAACCAAGCATCTTGGCAATGGTATTACAAGTTTCACCAAGTCATCATCTCGTTTGACTTTGAAATGAATTTGGTTGGTGATTATGTATACCATAAATTATATAGGAATAAATATATTTTTTTTTGTTTTGTATGTTGATGACATATTACTTGCCAATAATAATATAGGTCTAGTGCACGAAACTAAATGATTTCTAGCTAAAAATTTTGAGATGAAAGATTTTGGTGACACCTCTTTTGTGTTAGGAATCCAGATTTATCAAGATCAGTCTCAGGGAATCCTTGGATTATTACAAAAGAGCAATATCGAAAGGGTTTTACAAAAATATGACATGTAAGATTGTAAACCAAGAGATATACCTGTAGTTAAAGGAGACAAGTTTAATCTCAATCAATGCTCTAAGAATAACATTTAACAAAGGGAAATGCAGAAGATTCCTTATGCATCAATAGTGGGAAATCTGATTTTTGCTTAAATTTGTACATGTCCAAATATTACGTATATTATAGAAATGTTGGGTAGGTACTTAAGTAATCCAGGACTAAATCATTTGAGGGTAGTAAAATGGGTATTCTGATATTTACAAAAAATAAAAGGGTATATGCTCACGTATTGAAGATCAGATCAGCTTGAGATCATTGGGTAGACTGACTCTGACTTTGAGGGATGTCAAAATAGCATGAAGTCAACTTCAGGCTACATCTATTTGCTTGCCGGAGATGTCATCTCTTGGAAGAGTGCTAAACAGTTACTCATAGCTTCTTCCACCATAATAGCAAAGTTTATAGCATGCTACGAGGCATCCAATGGTATGGTTATGAAATTTTATCACAAAACTATGCATAGTAGATCATATCGAATGACCATTCAAGTTATTTTATGACAATAAGTCAGTAGTACTATATTCTAATAACAATAGGAGATTGACAAAATCAAAGCATATTGACATCAAATTCCTGATTGTTAAAAAAAAAAAAAAAATCAGAGTGGATAATTGTATATACAGCATCTTGGCACAAACTCCATGATCACATATCCGATTACTAAGGGAGTGCCACCCAAATGTTTTATGAGCACACTACTCGTATGGGTGTCATGTCACTTGAAGATATACAGTTTAAGTGGGATTTTGTATTTTCTTATACTCATTTTATAAACATTTTCGATTGTAAATAAAGATTATTTTCTGTAAAAATAAAGATTCAATTTTCATTACACTCTGATATAAAGTATAATTGATTTCATTATCGTTTAGAGAGGACCAATTAGAAATAAATATGTTATAGATCACATTGCATATAATTTCCATACTGCATATCCATATCATGATCTATGTCATTCATTTGTATTGGCATACATGACCATTGACAGGTCGAGTTACGATAAATGTTACAAAGACCACTTTGATCATGTGTTGATATGATTGATACACGGGATTAATTATAGATACATTCCAATACTGACAACAAAATTGAGTTCATACAGTTATATATAATTATAAAAATATACATGTAGCCCAAGTGAAAAATTGTTAAATTTTGTAATCCAACGTCGGACCGATATGTAAAATAATTATGTATTTGAACTATCATTCAAGTATAGTCCATTGAAAATAATCCGTTACAGTATAATTTTTTATAGGGCTTTAATGTATATAAAAGGATGCGAAACTTGTAAAACTTGTAAAAGTGCAAAGACCAAATAGTGATTTCTATTTTGTGATGGGTCAAAATAGAAATACTTAAAAGATGAGTGACTTTATAATTTTCAAAAGTCACTGACAGTTATCTTAAAGGGATTATGATCTCTAAATTAACGTAGTCTCACAATCTTTTTGATTCCCCATCATTCAGAGAGAAAAACCTAAAGTCACGTATAATCTAGAAGATCAAAATCCAGAGATCTGAAGATATATTTGGAATAAAAAGGAATCAGGTACGTCTTCTTTGATTTTTTTTTATATATTTTTTGGTGATTTATATGAAATCTAATGCATGTAAAGATATTGATGATGGTTTTCATCAAAATAGGGTTTCTAATAGTTAGTGGATGACAAGAGACATGGATGTATTACTAAATTCTTAATTCAAGATTTTGGCATTGATAAAATCAGTCACCATTATCCCAAGCTCCTCATCTCAGCAACATCATGAGTGTCAACTTTCTGCTGAAGATCATTTGCTCAGTAGTTTCAACTTTCTGCTGAAGATCATTTGCTCAGGAGGAATACACTTTAATCAGTGCCAACTTAGATGTAAGCTTATAGAGAATAAACTATAACAAATGGTCTCGGAGATTGGTGTCTGAAACCAATAAGGTTTGACTTGTGTTTTTGGCAACTAAAGATGGAATGAATGGGTAGATGACCAATATTGTTATAGACACCTATATGATGCCCGTGTGGAAGGATATAATGAAGTATTGAAAGGATTTGTCTGGCAGGCTCTCTTTCGAGGTGGATGATGGTTTGAGTGCATCTTTCTTACACGAAGGACCCTAGACCATACAAAGATTGCTTTCTTGAACTCTCTGAGATCGCATTAAATAAAGAGGTCTAGTCTTGCTCAACGATGTGTCGGCGGTTCACAGTGATGGTCATTGGTTAGAGCGGCAAATGATTGGTAGCTAAAGAAATTCGACTGTTTTGAGTGGCTGAACTCTGGGGGTCATGCTGAGGAGTGAGGATAAGGTAGTGCGAAAGGACTGCCCTTTCGGAAGCTTTTTCAGGAAAAATTTTGTAATCCCAAGCGGAACAAGATGAGCATGGGTAGAAGAAAAGATGGCTTGGAAGATTACTGAGTCCCATGATATCCTGATTTCATCTTTTGCACAAAAGATTCACCACCATTAATCGAGCAAATTTTCCCACGACTGCAGTTCTGCAACGCATCCCAAATTGTTTAATTTGGAATTAAAAGAAAATAAACTACGGTTGCAAGGCTCCAATCCAACCTGGCCATCTACTACGCTACCGTGGCTGGCAGATTGGGTACAGCCTCTGTGACCCGAAGAGTATGAAGAGCCATACATGAACAAGGCCTAAAAACTTCTTGGCCCAGTAGGCCACCATACAGGGCCAAGGCCAATTACACAACACCCGTCCACACCCACACCGAGCAGAAGCCCTAGATCAGCTTCAAACACCATCTGCCCTGGCCATCGTGTAGTTTGATCTCAACCCATACCACAATCTCAAGGAACAACTCGGTACTTCAGAAAAACAAGGGTAAGACGTGCCAATTATATCAACACCCGAACTTTGGCAAAGCAGTAGCTAACTACAAGTGTTTCTCCACGGCCTCTTTGATTTCAACCATTTCAACATCCAATCCAATTAACCAGATGAAAAGTAGGAAATCATTACAATCAACTGATCACAACTGTTAGTACAAGAATGGTCATTCTACAAATACGCTCCCGCTAATAACCAACCAAGAGCATAGTTTGACACAGCAAGCAGTTGGCAAGGAGAATTTTACACACTTCTATTCCAAAGTATTCTCCCCCGTTTCCCTCTTTTAAGCACCTTGCTTTAGATGGCTGGGAACCAAGCACTAAGGGTATGAAAAACACATTTTCCATAAGAGGCCCATCATCGTCTTTGGCTCCAGTCTGTAGAATTACCTGTTTGGATGATACCATTCTCAATTAAGTATTCAACAAATTCGTCAATGAGATATGGCCAAGCACCTTCTGCATCATAGTTTGATAGAGTAAGGTCTACAGTCTGCACAATCAAAACATGATAATGAACACCTAACAGCTGGATGGATGACAAAGTAGAATACCATATTAAACTATCAGATGATGAAAAAGAGAAGTGCATGTTGACATGTAGCACTCCCACAACATGATTTTGGTGAAAAGAAACGAAATCTAATTATTCATCTTTCTCCTCAAAACTTTTTAAGTTTGACTAAATAAGCCAGTTAACATATTACCTCTACCATTCAGTACTAAGGGCAAGCCAAACCACCGAAATTGAAGAATTCGGAAGAAGGTATGCACAATGCATACCTCACCCACACCACAACAGTGGGCTTTTTTTTCTTTCCCTTTTTTTTTCCTGTTTGGGAGGGGTGTTGGAGGGTAGGGTCGAGGGGAAGCCACTTCTCAGATTGTTCCACAGTCAAGGATCAGTGTAGGGCAAGAAAATATAAAAACGAAAGACTGGAATGACATCCAAGCATGATTTTGCCATTGCAATGTTCATTTATAAATCATCTCACCCGTGCGAACTCCAATAGTTGAGACCAGGTGTCCCTAGAGATTGCAAGAAAATATAAAAACGAAAGACTGGAATGACATCCAAGCATGATTTTGCCATTGCAATGTTCATTTATAAATCATCTCACCCGTGCGAACTCCAATAGTTGAGACCAGGTGTCCCTAGAGATTGCTTTGTTGTGTCGGGCCTGGTCAAGTAACCATGAAACAAGAAGAATTTAAGCATCAAAACAAGGATTAAACAAATCTAAAACATAAAAATATAAAACAAAAGACCAAGGCAACTCCAAGATACTAATTCATCTGAAGAAGGTTAACTCATCAAAAAAGATGAACCGTCTTCTGAATATGATGGAAGAGTGTCTTTGCAAATTATCAAGGTTTGGTGCCTCATGGCAGTTAAACCTACTACACATCTATGTTTGAATACTCAAAAGCATGTGGATTTAATTCCCTCAAAGCATGCTTTTTTAACATAAGTAAACTCCACCATCACAAGCATGTTTTTATTTTATTTACTCCTGCAATACATATGCATCTCAGATAGCTAAATAAGTCAGTCTCTTAAAAACAAATACCCCAAATCCAAAGTGCAACATATTTTTTAGACTTGGTTCATGGCCTGATTGAAGCTATTGAATGAAGCGACAATTTAGCCCAAGAATTGGTGACATGGCCCATCAAATTCAAAGCATATCTTGATCTCTGATTTCTGGAAGGCTTTCAGTCTCTTAGGCTGCTAAAACTAGGCCTCCAGCACTAGAAATATTTGCAGTCAGTTAATGGGCAAGAAAATAAGATTGTGATTGGCACTTTCTGTTGGTTTTGACAATCAGGCTACATAAGCTCCAGCTCAAAAACTCTCTCAAGCAATGAAATGGATATAGAGATAAAAAGCGAAATAGTGTGTTGACTGCAGTGAAGCAATTCAATTTATGAAGAAGTTAAGCAATATGGAGTTAAGCAACCCAAAGACATTTTAGAGCAACTACACATGAAGAAGTTAAGCAATATATGCAATTTAAGCTCTTGAACAAGAACAAACATATATTTCAGCATGAGTACGGAGTTAACCTGCAAAAACTGGCACCAATGATCAACAAGTGGCCACTGCTTCTCTGCAAATAGCAACTGCCACATTCCAATTGCTGTATCTAATGCCAACGATTTCTGACCCTAAAATTCATAAATTAACCAGCTCATGTCAAACATACAGGTACAAAATCAATTTGATCAGAATAAGCTAGGGAAGGTAATAATGAACAAATTCAAGTTGAGAATTCTAAACCCCTTTATTATTGGGTAAAATTATGGGGAATAGTAGTAGGATTTGAACCCTTTACCTTGACAAGTTGAGAATTCTAAACCCTGTTATATGGCCACTTGGGCCAGAGCCCTTGGTCATACATTAACACAGCAAGAAATAATCAAGTGAGATAGCAAATAGTGCAAGACTACATGTAACATATCAAACAATCAAGAGAGCATATTCTTTTTATCAGGCAAAAGGACGAGATACTATGTCTATCTCCACAGTCATGCAGTGACCAGAGATCACAAGATGCAGGTTTAAACTTATGGTTCAAGCCCTCTTGCCATATTTCAGCAATTATTCCTTATCTGCCTCTTAATATTGTTTACAACATGGTGTGTTCTAAATGTAAATAAGCCTCTGTGAAGCCACTGTAATTGAATGAGCTTTTCATTCTTTCACATTTAACTGAACCTCTATGTAAATGTTTTTAATGACAAAATAAATAAATAAATAAATAAATAAACAAAACTGGTTGAGACCGGAAATCTGGATGAATATATAGCAATGCGGAAGCAACATCAAATTAGGATGTATGCAAGGAAGTATAAGTTTTTCAGACAGTGGATATGGGCAGTATCTAGGTGAAATAGCATGTAGCATCAGTGATCCCAATGCAATCATTCATAAGTTTATCTCTATGTTATTAATTTAGGAACTCTCAACAATGGAAATGAATTGAACTACATCTCCCGTTTGACAAAGCAATATATCCCGTCAAATAATCTTATCCCTCACAAAAACTTAAATCCCCCACAAAAAAGAATTATATTATGCTTTTAGCTGCTGCAGTCTAGCCATAATTTTTCATGGCATTTTACTCTAGGAAAAATACAAGCATGTGAATGAAAATGAACTCATAAATGAGCTTCAAGGTTCAAATCCAAAGATAAGACATCTTCTACAACCACATGCATGAGTCTCACATACCTTCTCTTTAGCCCATCCAAATGCAAAGTTGTATATTTCACGGAACTTTTCTGGAGAAGCATGACACGCACGAATTAACTAGCAGAAAAAGGACCAAATTTATTTCTCCAAGTACTAATAGAACTATTTTTTTAATATATATATATATATATATATGAACTCCCCAGGTTGCAGAAAAATGGCATGTTCATTAATGCAACATGTTTGTGTCCTACAGGCAGTAAACATGATACATACGATCATCTTTTAGCTCAGAACGCATGAAGGGGATCCGTTCACGAAACTTTTCAAGGGAATCTACCCTGCAGGCAAAATTTATTGACTTAAGCACTTTGTACCAAAATAAAACACTCTCAACTTATTCAGTTGCAGATTTGATTAAGACACAGAAGGCAGGCAAATGCACAAACTAAAGACTTACCCAAGCGCTTGCAGTCCACCAACAAACTCCTGCTTGGAAAACTCACACATGGTTGCAGCCTTCATATGCCATGACACAACCAACTACGAAGAAGGCAAGATCCCAGCTATTAGTTCAATTCTTCATTAGTTGATACCACTTTTTATATAAATGAAAAACTGAATTAATTTAGCAGTTTGCTAGGCACAATTTAGAACAACTCAATAGTATGAGATGGATAACACACTCATGCTACATGGATCAAAGCACAGGTTAGGATAAAGGTCTATATCCAGGCCTATAACTCATCTATTCCTTAATCCTGCAACAGACAGTGCTATGTGTCAACAGATAGGACTTGATTTTCAGTTAAGTGTCTAGTTGTTGAATTCAGTGCCTAAACTCTTTAAATATGTGCAGTTAAAGCAGTTAATACTGTTAAGTGCTGAGGCGGGCTAACCAGAGTTTGAGAAATGCACGAATTATGCTTACATGTCCACAAATATTATAATATTATAAGTTTAGAAGTAGCAATTATTATGATTTTATTGTCATCACAGTCATTATCCCAACTGCCATAACATCCAATACTGCACTTTCAATCCATGTCCATCAAAGAAAAATCTTTCAACACTCTCTGCCACCCCAATGGGTATCTAATAAAATCACATGATAGAGAGGAATACACTAGAGAACAAGCATAGTATACGTAATGTGACTACTTAGGGAAAGAGAAGCCCTATCCATCCAACTACACTATCACTAACCTTAGTAATACATGGATCACAAAATAAAACACGTAATAGATTACATTTCAAAGGAAGAAGAAAACCTTCAAATGTTGTGGGTTTTAATATTGTCTCATTGGGCCGCATAAGCTGTTAGGGGTTAACCTGAACTTGATTAACCAAGAGGGAATTGCTTTTCATCTTAAGTTGAGTAATCTGATGCCGATCTTGTTTCACAATATATAAACAATAATACATAAGTACAAATTAAGAGAGTGGGATACACTTTTCCAAAAGATTTTCACAATGAAATTCCTAAAGCCAAAATCAAAACCTTACATCAATATTTTCAAATAACTACACCGCAACGCTCGTCAACCCCCACCACCTTGGTGAAAACCTAGGTAAATTGGTCATAGTTAATTTGAATTACTCACCGGAAGCCACTATGAAATCAATAGTGGCTTTTAGTATTCACAATTATTTGTTTAGTAGTCCCTCTTCCAGTTCAATAAAGACAATAAACAACACCAAAAGTACTTCATCAACTTTTGATAGTCATGATTTATTTATGCACACGTACCATAACAATATCTTGAGGTTCAACCTGAGAAATAAACAAGTTCACATGTCAATAAATTTCTATAAAGAGAACAAATTGGTTAGAGAACAAAGCAAAAACTGAATAATAAGTATATGATTGCCTACAGTACAAAACAACTCAGGCACACAGAGAGAGAGAGGAACCCAAGTGAGCTTATAACACTTCATCAATCAAAAGTATCAATTTTAACCTCTTATCCATCATCTGCTCATAGTAATTTTTTTATCATTTCAACAGCACAGTTTGTAACATATGACAATAAGTCATCAGAATAGCTTACCTGCAGGTCATTGCAAAGAAGAGTGATCCCATCAACCAATATCATGTCCACATATGAATCTGCACAAAAAGGAAGTTCTGAACATCTACAGCCCTCTAAACAAATTTAAAAATTCTCATATAATTTCTTAGAAAAAAGAATCTCAATTCTTTTGATAGGGGAAGGTGAAAAATTGACGCTCAATCATTGTGCTAGACTCGAGAACTCACAGATTTCATTGTACTCAGGATTGAAGCTATAACTTCTACATCCATAGTTCAGTATTCAAGAGATGATTTTACTGAAATGTTTGAATGAACTATCACATCCATAAGTCATCTTTTTTTGAATAACAATCACTTGGAACAGGGGGAAAAAAGTGGATGAAGCTGCAGCGATTGATAAGATTTTGTTGGATATTGCATCTTTTTTGATAGAAAAAGGAGAATACATTAGATGTATGAAAAAGAATATACAAGAATTCCTAAGGATGAAAAAGCCTCAGAAGTAAAAAGGAACAAAGGAAAACAGAACAAAAAGAGAAATAAACAATTGCTCTCAAATCCGTTTTCAAATCTATATATATCCCCTGAGGCATTAGCAAACAAAGAAGTACAGAAAACAATTTTCTCCCATAAAAGATAAGCTACAATATTCCAATCCCGGACAATTCTATCCCATAAAAGATATAAGCTGCAATAGTTTAATCTAGAAATATTCTAGCATCTAGCTCTCTCTCCAAATACACTAAAGGACGACCAAAAGCACACATTTCCATAATAACTGAGCATCTTTTTCCCCTCAAAACCTCTGAATTTTAATAGGAACAAATAAGAAATTCTTGTGGGGCAGACCCAAACATTGTCACACCACAAAAAGCGATTTCTCATTTCCCTAGTAATAGAGCAATGTTTGTCACACAACAAACATAATCAACAGACAACTTTATTATTTTACTCATAAAAATAGATGAAACAAATTGCCTAGGGGTATTTTTGGAGGAAAATGGCTTTTCAAATAAAGTCAAAGCATTTCTTTTTTCTTAAAGTGTGTTTGAATAATTTTATCACTTAAAAGAGGATGGAAGGACCAGAACCTTTGTAAGGACACTGTTCATTACCTGATAAAAAAGCACTTCTATCACAAGACAAAAGGTAAAGGGATGTGAATGCAGGTAAAGCTTGCCTTTATATCTATTGTAAAGCTCCTCCAGGTGTCTAGTATCAGTATATGGTTTGACCTGTGGCTGGCTGTAAAATACATCAAATGCTCCTTCAAGATGCCAATCACTTGCCTTCAAAGCCTGGAGAGCAACTTTTTCACTGCACAAAAGACATTGCATCATCCATCTGTTGGCCACAAAAATGACTAGAGAAGGGGAATATTTCTAACTCAAGATGTGTGTTTTTTGTGTATATAATCATGGCATGACCATTGAGCAAACAAAGTGAAGAAAAAAAGTCAAACACCTATATTGCCTATGAAGATAATCTATCCCAGGTATATAACATGACAGTCCAGAAAATCAAGGGCAAACAAAAAGACCACATCCGAGGAGTCCATCCTACATTCCTACTAAATAACCAACACAATTAGATCCACTCCTGGATCAAGCGAGCTTCTATTCCCAGATCATCCTCCTGAGAAGTTACATCATTAAAGAAGCACAAGAGGAAGCATCCTTGAAGACCAAGAAAAAGGAAACCATCAAGAAAGATACAACAAATCTAAGAATCCAAAAACTGTATATGCAGCAACCCCCCCAAACAAAAAAGAAAAGGAAAAAAGAGAGAGAGAGAGATTTTGAACCTTTACAGAATTACAAATGGATCTCTCAATCCCCAAAAAAATATAAATATAAAATCACATACTTCTTTCCCTCTATACCAACAAAAAACATTGAAAGTCAGAGTTTTCTCCATGCACATATGCACATGAAGCACTGCAAAACAATCTCACAAAAGCATTTAATATAAGGGAAATGCAAAAGCAAGTATGTTATATATTGCTGGTCATTCTCACAAAGTGGACACTTATCCAGAAGAGAAATTCCCTTTTTTTAGGTTTCCTTGAGTAAGCATTTACCCTTGGCTTTCTTGAAGAGGAAATATTATTCTTACAAATGCAATAAGTCAATTTTGGGATCCGATACGAAGCATATGACAAATAAACTTCTAGGGCTTTGATAGTCTAAGTTGGACCAAGGCACCAAAAAGCAATTTGGCTAAGTTCCAGCTAAAGTGCAATTTAACCAATTTTTAATGACAATGTAAATTCTTTCATATTTACTCTAAGATTTTGATAAGGCACCAAAAACCAATTTTATTGTTGTTATTGTTGTATTTACTCTAAGATTTTAATAATCCGATAATGTATTTTCTGACGTTCATTTTAAAGTAAATAAGGCATGGGACTCTAGGTCTACTAGTATAAATTGCACCAATCATGATGCACTATTAAATAGAATTTCACCAAAGAGGTCAGATTCATTTGTCCAGATATAATTTATTCTCCTCGAAGTCAAACTTGCTTCCTGTATTACTCATCCTTCTTAAATGACTATTGAATTGGACTTTGGACTTTTAGTGCGAAAATTAGTGCAATATTAGGGCTCCCTAATCCATTTGACAAAGAGAGGGAGAGAGAGAAAAAAAAAATTCCATACATCCCAACTCATGGAGTCCAATAAGAAGAATTTGCCCATAAACAAAGGCGGCCTTTTCGTCATCCACAGCAATTAAAAACTAAGGTCTCCACAAGCATATTCTTGGAGTATTTTCTGAAAGAACAGGTACAAGAAAGGTAAAGGAACTCAAACATTCCTTATACATTACTAAAAGAAATTCACCAGTTAAGTAAAACAAATATCCTTGACAAAGTCCTATCATCATCATGCTCAACTAACTATTATGTCATTCATTTGTAAACAGATTTGTTGCAAAGAAGTCCAAAGCCTTACAAAAAGTAAAAAGAAACTTAACATTTACTGTAGCATATTTATTATAATCTGGAAAAGAATAAACTAATAAAAAAGAAAAAAAAAATAAGATAGGTAAATCGCTGGGACTGAACCAAGTTCCAAGCCATTTTGGCACAATATGGAATAAGCCATGTAGGAGGATGAGCAGTCAAACAATTTCCTGAATAAGATGGCATGTAGCCAAGGAAAGTAAAACATACGTAATACCACTCAAAAATATATATAAAGGGCACCAAGATATTTGTGATACAAAAAAGATATTACAAACAAAATGAATAAGTAAACAATTTTTAATCGTTATCAAGGGGAAAACTTGCAGCAAAACAATTTTTTGTACTCTAAAATTTCAACTCGTCCCTTTCAAGTATACAGCTTGAAAGAGGGGGAAAAAGTGCAATAATGCTATGGAAACTGAAGAAAAAGGAGCTATAGCCATTTTCGTTTTGGTGAAGATAAGTAACATGCACAACAATATACAACTAATTGTCCAGACAGGGTGAGCAACAGAACTACATAATTTCACAAGTTCCACTTCCATTGACTATGTTGATTCACAACTTCACACTTCAAACTTAAAATTCATGTCAACCATGCATATATTAAATGAATCAATGAATCTCACACTTTGCCTTCTTTCTGTTTCTTGTTTTCCTGAGACTGAAGATTTTCTATCACCAGATAGGTAAGGTTAAGAGACCCAAAAGACGGAGAGAGAGAATGGGAGAAAAGCATATGGCTGAGAAGCCACCCAACACTTCCAGCATACACAACTTAGTGTTAGATTAAACTATGAAGATGAGCCCGTGACACAGGGAAGATATGAAAATTTTACACCATGTAAGATACAAAGTAATGAAACCAGTGATATGATGTCGTGTCCTATCTAAGAACTGTATCCATCAAACCAAGTTATACATGGAAGCATTGATGCAACGTAATCCTCAACTAAAAGAGAGATAAAACATTGAAACAGCTTAATTTCAAAAGTTGGAAACATCAGAATAGAGAGTTTAGAATTTCAAAAACAAAGCATATATAATAAATTCCATTGTTCGTTGATATTTTTCCAAAGAAAAGCCAAGACAACAAGATACTTAATCATGAGTTATCCAAAAATAACCCTAAGCACAATGAAAGGGATCACCGACAAAGTTATTAACCAAGATGGTTAAGCATGAGTAGCATATGTAAGCACAGGAACTGTATGATTACCTTGCCCCAGTGATTGCCATGAACTGCTGCACCTTGTCACGATTTCCTCTGCCCAACTTATGCTGTCAAATCAAATCCAAAAAAGATATAACCTTATTCCAACTGATTCAAAAGTGTAAGATACCTAGTAATTTTATGTAAATTAATCAACCGTATCTTCCCCTTATAAGAAATAAATTAATGAAATAGCATCTTTGATCTACTAGTACAAAAGAAGAAAGGCAAGCAGAAAATCGACCATTTCCAAAGATGAAAAATCAAAAGTAAAGAGAAGAACAGAAACAGACCATCTTGAAATTTGGGGATGAAACCCTAAATCGTTGAAGTTATTGTTAGAGAGAGAGACGCTAGGGTTTGGCGCTTTTTTCCTCTCCCTTCCCCCCTCTCTCTCTCTCTCTCTCTCTCGGAGAATCTAGCTTTAGACCAAGTGCCGTTGTCGCATGTTATTGTAATTTTATTTATATTTAATTTGGTGGCTATTCTTCTCCTCCTTGCGAAAAAGAAAGCCTTCGTATTTATTCGTGTTATTTTACCTTAAAACCCCTCAACTCTCGTCCCACCTATGGGCAGGCTAATCATATTACCCTACTCACTTGCCTAGCCCATTTTCCTTTGGGGTCTTTTTCCTTTTTTTTCTTTTTTATACAAGCGTATTATACTTTTCGACGACGGTCGGTATTCAGATTTCATTTGATTAATTAGTCTAAACACTATTAAATCTATTAAAAAATTAACTCTTTTAAATCTTTTTTCTCTCCTAAATTTATTAGACACTCATACACAGCGAAAGTATGATTAATTTTTAGAAAAATAAAGAGATTAAATTTTAATAAAAACATCATTGTGTGGGTATGCAAAAAATCCATTTGCCATGAACTGTGCAATCCCTCGATCAAAATTTGTGATCGGAATGGTGATCACGAGATCGAACTACTATCACAAATCCACGATGCCTAAATCTACAATCTGATGACTCTAGACAGCGAGAAAGAAATTTTCTCAATCCCTTAACAAATTTCTCAATCTAGAGAATGTGTGTATATCACAACCTCTCACACCCTAGGCAATTCTCTATTACCCTTCATCTTCACTCAAAAAGTCACAATAGAGAGGTTAATCCCTATTCATCAAGTATCCCATACGTGAGAGATCATTTGGGAAGTAGTGGAGTTATTGAGATAATGGAGGTTAACCCATTATCACTAAATTCAATTTTAAATTAAATTGAATTATCACCCAATAATATATCTCCCACTTGCACATGAGAACATTTTCACATCCGTCACAACATCACAACTCATGTAATCAACCACATCACTCTACTGGACTTTCATACAGGATAGGGTATCGTGCGACCGACGAATACACCTACAAGCAATGACTTCTTGATACATCTGTTAGGATAACCGAGAAATCATCGTTAGTACGAAAAAGAACTCGTTGTATCCTAAACTCAATGCAACTACATCTATCAAAACATTTTCCTCATCAAAAGTGATTTCCAACTATTCTCGACTATGTATCCACTATTATGTTTGAATCCCAATATGGATAAATATAATAGATTAGCCGGTGTATACAACATAAAAATGTAATTTTGATTGGTTTTTCTTTTCCCATATTCGAATGCATTAGTCTTAATTCAACTGTTTTTCTAGGCCTACCCCTTAAATCTCAATTTATCTACCGCACCATAGGTAAACAAATTAAAATAGCAAATATTGAACCAAGAATTTTAGAAACAGCCAAAAGGAATAAGTGTACAAAAGATCCCACCCAATGGATCTCAGATCTCATACAGTGGGACACAGGGATAAAAAAAACAGATCATTGTCTTATGTAATATAACTCTCACATCCCTAGTTATCTTATCATATGCAGTATAAAACACGTGTTATAGTATTATTCCCTAATTTCTCAAAATTGCATATGTCAAATTTTTCTAATACTGTGTAGATTTGGGATTTAGTCTACACATAAGATTTTACCTAGAGATCTCAGAGAGAGTATCTCAGAGACAATATCACAAATCACAAGTGATATTTGAGATCTCAAACTTGACTTCTTACAAGCAATATAGATGTGGGTATGTCCATGTTAATCATATCGCATAAACACGTATCAGAGTGACTTATATTCTACTAAGACCACTCTTAAAATCTCTTACAATTAGAAACCGTCTCATCCCCTCTCACTTAGTGCAGAAGGTGATCACTCGTGTGTGAGAGTTGACTATGTCTGCCTGACATTTCTTTTATCGCAACATATCACAAAATATATGACAATAAATAGATGCAACAAATAAGTGACTAAATAATACACATATGTCATATATATAAAACAATAAATATCATAATCAGTACATAGTGAGAAATATAAAAATATACGTAAACCCAATGATTCCGTATGTCTCACAAAAGAATCTCTCATAATGGGTTTCATGAATGAATCAACTACCATATTGTGTAGAAGTGTACTTAATTGTTATTTTACCCTTCTCGATAATGTCTCTCACAAAATGATATCAGATATCAATATGTTTGGATCTATTGTGATACTTAGGGTCTTAGGTGTAGGCAAGGCGGCTTGATTATCACAATGAATCATCAAGGCCTCTTACTATCTGTCATAATCCCTAAATCATCCAAAAATCTCCAGAATTAAATACTCTACTGAACTGTCACTGAGCATGTCACAAGCACAGCTTCTATCGTGAATAGAGATATATAGGTTTATTTCTTACTGCTTCACAAGACAGCAATAACCTGATGTCGATTTATATCCATCCAGATCGCCATCCCAGTCGGCGTCTGAATATCCAACGAGATACAAATCACCTCCTCCATAACACAAGGAGAGGTTCGCAATTCTTTTGAGATATCTTTGAATTCTTTTCACTACTCTTAAGTGATCTCTTTCAGAATTCGATTGATACCTACTCACCAGATTGGCTATAAAACAATTGTCTAGTCATGTACACAATATTGTATACTTCAGACTGTCTACTGCACTAGCATAGGGATTTTACTCATCTCCCTTATCTTCTCCTGAGTCTTTGGACATATGTTAAGACTAAGGCTTTCACCTATAGCGATATAAGTATCTTTGGATTTGTAGTCACTCATCACGAAGCGCTCGAAAACCTCCCTGATATAGAACTCTTGTAAAAGAGCCAACACTTATCTCAAGCAATCTCTCTGGATTTTAACTCTGAGGAAGAACTAAACCTCACCCATATCCTTTATATCAAAACTCAAAAATAACCACGTAATAATGGTCATCAGATACTCTATGTTGTTCCCAATCAACAGAATCTCATCCACTTATAAGGACATGATCACAAATGGGTTAGGAGAACATATAAGGTACATGCAATAATCTTCCTTGATCATCACGAAACCGTAAGATATCACCTCCTTGTGAAATCTCAAGTGTCACTGCCTAGATGGATGTTTAAGGTCGTATATCAACTTCCGAAATAGACAAACCTTATCCTCTTAACTTATTGGAATAAAGCCACAAGGCTGTTTAATATAGATCTCATCATCCAAACTTTCATTCCAAAGGCAGTCTTAACATCTCTTTTGTGTAACTTCAGATCCATATCCGCAACAATTGCTAAAAGTAAATAGATCAAGGTAACCACGCCCATAATTTGAATGTAGCCCTTAGCTAGCAAACGGGCCTTACACCTCTTCACCCATCCGTCGGCCTTCCTTTTGATCTTGAAAACCCACTTGTTTTCAAATACCTTTCTACTCTCAAACAAATTAACTTGGTCTCAGACCCTATTGATTCTCATTGAATCCATCTTCTCATCTATAGCCTTCAACCATTGGTCCTTCACAGAACTCTCGAGAGCCTCTAGGACTATTTTGGATTCCTTATCATCCTCAAGAGTCACAATAAGGGTTTCATCCTCAATCGGGAAACGACGTTTAAATACATGTCCATGAATGCTCTTACGAGGAGGGGGAACCTTTTCACCTCTAGATGGATCATTCCCACTAGAATCAAGATCTGTAACTATTTCTTAGGTCCGTCTACTAGGCTGAGTTGAGCCACTAGGTTCATCCATCTGGGAGAAGGAAAAATCCTGGTCAATTTCACTTCTCTTAGGAAAATCATTCTCAAGATACATGACATCATAAGACTCAATCTCAGTGATAATATCGTCCGTATACTCACTAAAGAACACATTCCTCTTGGAGTATTCTGAGTATCTTATAAAAACACACTTCTTTCCCTTGGGCCACCTACCATGTGGATGCAAGGAATTTTGAACACATGTGGCCAAACTGTCTCCCTGTCCAAAACTCATATAAGGTACTGACTATAGACTCTGATGAAACACGATTGAGGATGAAAGTTGCAGTCAATAATACATCTCTCCAATAGAAAATAAGCAAATTGGTTTGCGCCATCACAGATCTCATCATCTCTAATAAAGTTCTATTCCTCCTCTCGGCTACTCCATTCTACTGAAAAGTAGCAAAAATAGTCAACTGTCTCATAATGTCATTCTCGAAATAGGGCTCTTTAAACTATTCAGATAGATATTCGTGCCCTTATAGGTTTTAAGAGTCTTCACTCTCAAATCCAGCTGATTTTCAACATCACCAATAAATTTTCTGAAACATTCCAATGCTTCAAACTTGTGCAAGATTAGATAGATATAATTGAAATACGTATAATCGTCTATGAACATAATAAAGTACACAGCTCCATTTCAGGCTCTCATGTATATAAGGAGACAGATATAAGAGTGAACCACTTGTAATTGAGTCTCAACTATCATTGTTTTGCCAAATGATTTCTTGTAGCTTTGCCAACTAGGCAAAACTCACATACGGGCAAGTCGACTCTTGTTAATAGACCCAATAGATCACTCATTGCTAACATGTTCATCCTTTCTCACCATAGGAGGATAACAAGAAACACCATTAAAAGGAATCACGCCCGATGCATATAGTTCATTATAAACTAAACCAAAATAAATCAAAGAACTAACGTAATTAGTATAAACTAATGAGTTTCTAAAAGATAAAATATATCCTGGATGGTCTAAACAAAGTAAAAAAATCAAGTTCCGTTGTGGACTCACTCAGCAGAACTCTACGTATGCAATTTTATCTCAAACTACGTGGTCGGTGGCTTCTGAATTTATAATCTACAAAGGATAGGAGTCAGTGAGCATCACAGTAGATGAGACAAAACTCAAACCACGTTAAAAAGAATGACATACATTTTGCTCGTCACACTCACGAACGAAATGACCAAATTTACTACAGATGTAGCACTTTACCTTGACCTTATCAGCTCCTTCTTTTTGTGCTTTAGTATTCTGTTAACGAATTTCTCGAATAGCTTCTTGGCTAGATCTCAGGTATTCTTCTCATGTTTTTTCCATTATTTGGTGTCACTGGAGCCCTTGCTCGACTATGCTGCACAAGCATTACCCTAGTGCGACATGCTTACCTCTAAACACTTCTCCCTGAGCTTTTAGTGCCTACTCACAAGTGAAAGTATAAATACTCTCATTATGTGTGAGATAGGATTTAATAGTCTTTCATGAATCAAGTAAAAACTAGATCACATTTAGTACCTAAATCACATCCGATAATGACTCTTCCATATTCAACAAAGAAGCGATCATACTCGACACGTGCATGAGATACCATTTCATGCTATAATCCAACCTCTTCTTACAAGTAATAAATCTATAGGTCATCATCCTCAGTTTAGGAGTTGGGAGCCAAATTGCCCTTTAAAAGTATACCAGACCGATATCGCTGTAAAATATTGCTCATAGACTGAGATCACATCATCGTGCATGTAGCTCATAAGGATTGCCCCAACCTGGTGATCATACCTCTATCATACACGAAACACCTCCTGGTCTTGTCTCTCCCGAGGTGTAGTACCCTCCCTGGGGTCCACCATCTCGTGCCTCAAAATCTCAGACAGATCTTACTCCTCAAGGATAAGCTGAATCTTCCAATACCAAATGTCATAATCATCACTATTCAGTTTATCCCCTTACAAAAATCCAGTACGACAGTCTTTAAAGTAGTCACAAAGACATTAGTGACTCATTGATGCTTATTCACATATTTTGTACACTCTATGAATCAACAAGTCCTAAATGATTAAAGCATAGACCACAAAAAGAGCATATGAGTCAACAGATACCATACACCACAATCCGCAATCGTATTTTACCATCTGAATTTGAATTCGGCATACAAAAACCCACCAAAAGTCACATTTATAAAACTATGACCCCTCAGAAATTAGAAAAATCTTGTCTAGAACAGCCTCACACACTGCCTGGAGTCCTACACGTTGCTACATTGCACGGTGGCACTACCACACACTTGCATGCACCGACAAAAGGTTGTTGTACATACTAAATGTGCAGCATGTCAGGCTCGCGCTCTCACGTGTGGCCCAAGTCACGACCCGAGTCAAGACGCAGGTCGAACATAGATCCATGTCAGGACCAACCCGGATGGCCCGATCCTACTCACGGGCCTTAGTACACGTGAACCTTACATGCCTGCTATCTTCTTTCTCACGCGCCTTCCTTGCACGCGATGTCACACGCTGCTGACCCAAGTCGGTCTTCTTCACCTTACGGGTTTACAACCGGATCCCACAACCCAACTACCTGAAAATGCCTTTCTAGCCAGTTTTGAACATCGATCTCACCAAAAAACTAAAATAATACTTCCCTAATACATCCATAACTTGATTTTTGGGAGAAATGAGCCCTCAACTCGGTGAATCAAACATCCTTTATCGTGGCCTTTTGCAGCCATTTTGGAAATCCTAATTTTCGAAAAAAAATCAGACAATATAATATACCAAAATGCAGATCAGATCACGCGAAACATATTTAAACCAATTTCATAGATCAATCCTTCCTCTAACGCGATAGATCTAAGGTTTAAAGTCTCGAGATCACTATTCATGGTCGAAATTTTGACCGACAGTTTCATGGCTTAAATATATTCAGAAAATTACGAAAAAAATTATAATCATAATCTACGGGTCATGGGCAATCTCATAGTACAATCGTATTTACGAAACTCATCCATGATCTGAACCCTAAATTTTATACCCTATTCTTTTTATACTGAAAAATTTCAAAAATTATTTTAATATATCTAACTATAGCTCTGATACCAATGTTAGATTCATAGACACTCATACACAGTGGAAGCATAATTAATTTTTAAAAAAATAAAGAGATCAAATTTTGGTAAATACCTCATTGTGTAGATCTGCAGAAAATCAGTCTACCATGAACCATGCAATCTCTCGGATCAAAATTCATAGTCAAGATAGTGATCACGAGATTAAACCACCATCACAAATCAATGATATCTCAATCCACAATTCGATGACTCTAAACGACGAGAGAAAATTTCCTTCTCGAAATTTTCTCAATCCCTTGACAGATTTCTCAATTTGGAGAATGTGTGTTTCACAACCTTTCTCACCCTAGGCAATTCTCTGTTGCCTTTCATCTTTGCCCAAAATGTCATAATGGAGAAGTTAATCCCCATTTATCAAGTGTCCCTTACGTGAGAGACCTTTTGGGAAGTAGTGGGGGAGTAATTGAGATAATGGAGGTTAATCTATTATCACTAAATTCAATTTTAAATTAAATTGAATTATCTCCCAATAATGCCCCTACATGGGCATACAAATCAATATTCTCAATTCCCACGAGTTGAACCCGAGATTTTTTGTTAAAGGAGTATAACATCCTACCGTTACATCCATGGGAGATTAGTTTTTTATCATAAAGACTTTTTAATATAATGAAGGTAGTGACCAAATTTAGTTTCAATTGGGTGAATAATTTCTCACCAATTTGGTTCTTCATCATTTTCTTCTATTTTCAAAAAATCAAAAACACCGATTTCTTATGAGTTAGAACTAAACTCATTTAATCAAAATTTTGAATTCAAGTTTTAAAAATAGAAAAATAGATATTAGGAAAATCAACCCTAAATTGAGCTCGACAACTATTCAAACTGGATTTATCAGATTTTTGTTTACTTATGATCAAGTATTAAAAAAAAAAATTCAAAAACTACTTTTATATTTAAAAGCAATTTTAAAACTATTATTTCTTAAAAAATGATTAAATTTCTCAAAAAGTGATTAAAATAGAAATGCATATATCTTTAAAGTTCATAAAGTTAAATATTACAAAAAAAAAATAAATATATAGATTTAGAATTTAAATTTAACCATAAAATACTAGAAAATATAATTATAGTCAAATTCAACTAAAAAAATAAAGTTAATGCCTATTGTAATCATCTCTTAATTATTTTGTGATGAAATCTCAAATATTAACCATATAAAGAAGTTGGTTTCAACTTGATCGTTTTGTGTTGGTTCATCATTCTTATGGTTATCTTTTAGTTCAACCTTTTTCATCCACAGACTTTATGAACAAAGAATTATCTATTAACGGATAGTCAGTCTAATAAAATGAGGTGTTAGATTTTTTAACCAAATCTCAATTTCGAAATTAAAAAATGAAAAAAGAAAATACTACACTAGGAGAGTCTTATCTAAATAGAACCCTTACAGATGCTTGAACCAGATTATTCCGAGTATGATTCCGGATACGATGGTGGGATTAAAAAAAAAATGAGCAAAGGATCATCTTGTGAGTACATTCTAATAAAATTATGACTAGTGCAACAACAAGCATGAACTATATATTTTTGTTTCAAGTCATATGCAAACATTAATAGAAAGATTTTCATTTTACTTTTTATGTATGGATAAAATAGTTAGATTTGAACAACTTTGTATACGACACCTTATCAAAACCTATTCATGGATTCAAAATTAATTAATATAATTATTTATTAAAATTTGAATTTTATTTGAAAACCACATTTTCCATCAAAATATCTAAAATTTGAATTTTACATGAATAATCTAACTAGATTTTGTTTGAAAATTATCTTTAATAGTAAAAGTACTCCTTATAAGATATTATTGTTCATCAACACCAACAAAATAGATTATGGCCATGTGTAGTGAGTTATCAATAATAGCCCCCTGTCTTTATACCATTATCTTTCTTATACTAAAAATCAAAATGCTTATGACTAAAACAGCTAAAAATACAAACATTTATAAATCAAAAATCATTTAAATAAAGGTTAATTAAAATTTTCCCCCCGTGGTTTGGTCAAAATCCATATACCTCCTCTATGATAAAAAAAAAATACACAAAAAAAGACAAGTAACAAAAATTGTCGAAAATTAAAGAAAATGAAACGGAAATGTATAAAATGTCTATTATAACCTTCACTCACTCTCTCTGTTACTGTTTATCTTCAACCTCTGATACATAAAAAAAAACCCTGTGATTGATTGTTACAGAGAAGAGGAGAGGAGAGAGAAGGCCCAGAAATTGTGACAAGTAAAGAAGAGGAGATTGCTGGTATGTTGAAGATCTGGGTCTGGATGATTTATGATCAAAAGTATAAGTGATTATGAGCGTTGAAGCATCTGTTCTACATCTCTCTTCTTGTTTATTTTTTTTTTGTTGGAAAAAAATCTAAGATTGATTGTTAAAAAAAAAAAAACTCATTCGTACAAAATACACAAAATCTCTCATAATTAAAACATTGTTATAGAATCCAAAATCCAAAATTAGATCTCACCACTTCCCAAAACCCAAAATTAAAACATTAACATTGTTTGAATTATCAATTGTGATCCAAACCCTAAAAATTTGTGTAGGTGGATCCACCATTGGAGACCAATCACCAAAAAAACCCAAAAAAAAAAAGAAGAAATTCATCCCAAATGAAGAATAGAGCAAACGAAGACTAGAGCAAAGCAATCACCTTTGAAGTCCAATCAATCCGGTCACAAGAGCGTCGCCCGCGATTGATTGAGTCCCAAAAATCGGCTTTGAATGCAATAGCGATTGATTGGTGAGATTGGGGCTTTGCATCCAATCAATCTCGCCAATTGATCTCAATCAATAGCATTAATATAGTGCAACTAATTGATCTCAATCAACAACACCAGAATTCTCAATCCAATAAATCTCGCCAATCGATCTCAATCGCCAATCTCAATGAAACCCTATGATTTCTCCATCCAAATCGAACCCATCGTTCGATGAAGAAGACAATCGATCGATGTACAGAATGATAAGAAGAAAAAAGACGTTTGATTTTTTATGCCGTATGAAGAGGAGAAGAATTGAAGAATCGAATGATTGAAGGATGGGTTCATCACAATGCTAAAGGAGGAGAGAGAGAGATTGAAAGATCGAAGGATGTTTGAGATCGATTAACCATACACGATCGTTAGATAGATCTATTGATTGAATGCTGAAGGATCGAAGGATCGAGGAGAAGAAAGGAGAGGAGAGAGAGGAGAGACGATCGAATGCTGAACGATGGCAAGAAGAAGACGGTCAGAGGATTGAATGATGGGTTCATCACAAAGAGAGGAGAGGAGAGACCTCCATGGAGGCCGAAGTGTGCAAAGGAGAGGAGAGAGAAGACAGAGAAATTTTTTCAATTAGGAGTAATTTTGGAAATAAAAATCAATTTTATAAGTCGACTTTGATTTTTCGCATGTGGAATTCAATTTCCTGTTAATATTAACCATTTCTGTCAATTGCCATTTTTTTTAAAACCATAAGGGTATAATTGTGTATTTTTAAGAGTATAACTGTGTATTTTTTCATCATAAGAGAAGTATGTAGATTTTGGCTAAACCACTAGAGAGAAAATTAAAATTAACCTTTTAAATAAAGAGTAAGTGTTTTGAATTTGAGAACAATAAATCATAAAATAACAATTAATTTAAAAGAATTGATGAAAGAATTGAGAACAAAAAATAGAAAAACTTTTATCTCATATGTGTATCTCATGGCATTACATGGATCCTTGGAAAAGCAAATAACCCTTAGATCATGGCTTTGTTTGTTTACTATCTCCACCATCTCAGGATCAACTATTATAAATTATAATTTTTTTTTCAAAAATGGACATTCACAATAATTACATAAAGCTAAGTTGATTTTAAGGGATATTATAAATGAAATTCATAAATTATCGGTTTCTTAAAAATTACTTACCCAAAAGATCATCCATAACGCGTTGTGTCCAGTGTGGAGTACATGCACAAAAGGGGATAACAAAAACCGTATTATATATGTATGTGCGTGGGCACACTCACACATGTATATATATGTATATATATATATATATATATATATATATATATATATATATATATATAATTCATATCATTCATTTACTCCGAACTAACACCACATTGGCGTGATCAGTTTATTAATAAAATACTGGAATCTTAATATATATATATGCATAAAAAGAAAAAAAATAATTATGAAAGTGCAAAGAAAGACTAATTTAGGAAAAAAAAATCAAAATTTTGATTGTTCTAAAGAGAGAAAAATACTTTTAAACCATGCATGTTAAAAAGGTATAATATTTTGAGTAATTTTTTTAATTTCATAGAAAGTTACCAATTTAATATATAAAAAGTTTTAGATATTTCTAAACGATAAGAAACAAACACATGAGTGAATTAAATTATAGAAAACTACAAATAACTAGTTTTTTCAAACCTGGATCAGACTTGTCAATTCAATCAGGAACCGTTCTATAATTTGATTTAGTTTTCACTGTTAAAATAGATGAATCAAATTCAAAACCGTTTAAAATCAATTAAAACTGATGAACCATTCAAACTGATCAAAAAGATATCTGTGACTCTTTCTATTCCATTCTTTTTTTTATCATTTGAGCTTTCATTTCCTTTTCTACTCTTTCCTTTTGCTCCGCCATCATCTCTCCTTCCTAATCCTCAAAGCTCTACTTCCATTTTTGCAACAACAAAGCTATTGCAAGGCTTGTAATCAACAATCTGATCAATAATTCTTCTGTATCCCATCAATGGATGCTATAGAGCAGATGTCTTCATCCCCTATGCAAAATTCTTGTTGAAAGAAGGATTTAACTTGGAGATATGTGATTAAATGGACTAATTCAAGAAGGAAAATTTGCCTCACTTGCCTCACTTGTACTTTCTGTAACTTTGTTTCAAATAATGATGAGATAGATCATATGAAGAAACATCTTATTAGGGAATCACGAGATGTTGATGCATGAAAAAAGGAGCCACATGATATTTGTTTTACGATAAAAGGATTATTGGATGAAATTGTTCAAAAAGCAAAGGATAAAAAAGGAAAATTGGTTGATACATTTGAAAACAATGCCCATGAATTTGAAACAAATAAGATCCAAGAAATTTCATGTCTTAAAGGAAAAGCAATTGTGACCGATGAAGGTAGTGGAAAGAAGAAAAAAAATAAAATTTAGTATAGAAAGTACATGAAAGGTAAAGCAATGGATTATTCACAACCTACCATTCAAACATGTCGGCAAAGTAAAAAGAGATGGCATGATGCTGATATAGCATTAGCTCTATGGTTTTATGATACCTGTATTTCAATTAATACAACAAATTCTCCTTATTTTGTGCAAGCAATGACTAAAGTTGCTAGTATGGGCCGTAATTATAAGCTGCCTTCTTATCATACTTTACGAGTAAGCTATTGAATGATGCAAAAAAGCAAGTAGAGTTAATCATTGACAACTTTTGAGATAAGTGGATTGAAACTGATTGCACTATAATGGGTGATGGGTGGAAGGATAATAGACAAAAAAGTTATTAATTTCTTAGTTTATTATTCTGAAAGAATATCATTTATCAAATCACTTAATGCTTCTGATGTCGAAACAAATGCCAAAATGTTTATAATATGTTTTTAGAGATTATTGAAATGGTTAGTGTAGGTAATGTTGTTCATTGAGTTACTGACAACACTAGTTTGTATGAGGCTGCTGGAACATTGATCGCAAAGAAACATCCAACTATTAGTTGGTCTCTCTATGCAGTCCATGGTCTTAATTTGATATTGAAAGATATTAGAGAAATGAATCTTATGAACTCTTTGACAAGTCTTGCTTCTAGGGTGACTAAATTTGTTTTTAATTAGAAGTGGGTGATTAGTTAGTTTAGACATAGATCTAACTAGAAAGAAATTATTTGCCTAGTTAAAACTGGATTTGGGTACTACCTTCATTCCATTAAAAAGTTTTCATGACCAAAAGGAATACTTGGAGATTTTGGTGACAAGCTCAAATTTTAAAAGTGAGCTCAAACAAGATAAGGGGAAGAAAGTGAGACAAATTATTTTGGATGAAAGATTTTAGAATAATAGGTTTATCATTGTAAAGATCATAAGTCCTATATTGCGTTTGTTGCGAATTTGTGATTCTAATGAGAAACCTTCTTTGGGATATGCATATGAAGGAATGTCTAGGGTAATTAAAGGCATTTAAGAGCTATTCACAAAAAAAAAAAAAAAAAAAAAAAAAAACTTATACCAGTCATATATTGATATTATTAATGTAATGTGGGATAAAATACTGAAAAAAATTTACACGTAACTATCTATTGGTTGAATCTTGCTTTCCAATATGAGAACAATAGTTTCTGCCACATGCCTGAAGTTATGAAAGGCTTATTAACTATCTTAGAGAAGTTAGCATTTCAAGATAGGCAATATATGATGGCATAAATCTTCATGTTTCGACAAGGGAAAGAAACTTTTGAATCTTCATTTGCCAAGTAAACATTTAAGACTAGTAGGCTTGGTAAGTGGAGTGATCTTTGTTTTTCTTTTCCTACTATCTTTTATTCTTCACATTTCACTTATCTTATTTCAAATTGTAAATGAATGGTGAAAGTTTTTAGGTTGTGATGCTCCACATTTGCAAAAGCTTGCTATTAAACTTTTTAATCAAACATAATCTTCACCAGGGTGTAAACATAATTGGAATGTTTTTGAATGTATCCATTCAAAGAAAGGAATAGATTGGTTTGGTTTATGTTCATTACAACTTGCGATTATAAAACAGGTATAAAAAAAATTATTTATTTTTATTTGATAATATTATTTGAGTTACTACTTGTCATATGTAGACTCTTGCATTCAAAAAGATCTTATGATCTAGTGGATTATGAATATATTAATTTGGTGAAATTTGGGCTTTTGATGAAGAGTTAGATGAAAAACTTGATTATGATGAGTTAGAAAAAATGTCTAATGAAAAATTTGTGGCGAGTAATAGAGGTGGCATTATTTTGCTTACTCAAATCTTAGCAAACTCTTATTCTTATCATTCAATTTTAGCATTTGTTTCATTTTTTTATTCTAAATTTGTATAGATAATGAGGCTGACATAACAAAAACGTATTGCAAGGAAAAGACTGGGACATTGATTTAATAGTTTATGATCAAGCAAGTGGAGAAACTAATTTCAGACATGACATTTTTCACACACAAGCTAATGAGGATGATAATAGTGATAGTAGTGGTAACATGCATGACAATTTCGCTAAATTAAATTAGTTTATAGTTTATGATGATTCTGAAGTTTGAATTTTAGAATAAAAATTTTACATTATTATATCAGTTTTGGATTGTTAAGTTGAAATTCATAATTATCATTTTTACTTGTTTACTTTGAAGAATTGTGATGACATTTTGATACTGTTATCTTGATTTAAAGTCTTTCAATTGAAGTCATTGCAATAGAAAATAAGTTTAGGCTAAAAATTCAATGTGCGTGAACGATTATTTTAGAATTTCATTTGATGACATGTTCTCATATTCATATATTATTGACCAAATTGTATGGAAATGGAAATAGGAAAATGAAAATTTACACAAAATGATATAAGAAAATGAGATTTTGTAAAAATAGAAAAAACAGAAATATGGATAAATACGTAAATATAACAAATATAAAGATGTTTATGCAAATATTAATTATTTTATAAAAATAATAGAATAATCACTTTTATAATAAAAAAGCTAAAATAATCAAATATGTAGTTGTTAATCATGAAACAAATAAAATAAAAAATAAAAATATAATTAATTAAATAAATAATTTATTAAATATAAAAAATGTATAAATATAGAAAATATAAGAATTTATGTATAAATATTAATTAATTTAGTATGTTGAAACGTTTCAAAAATGAAAAATGTTTTCAAAATGGAAAAACATTTGTATTGAGAAGTGTCCATGTATCATAGGTTGCTAATAAAATAAATTCATTTTTTATAGAGATATATAGACTTTATTCTATTTTAAAATATATAATATAAAAATTATATATACGATATCATGGTGATGTCATCCGATTCATAAAATGATCCAACCGATCTAATTAATGAACTAATGAATCGGTAGGTTGGTTGAATTGTTTATTGGTTTGGTTTTAAAAATATTACAAGTAACCCCTTGTGATTTACAACACTAGCAAGTTCGCTCTTATAGTTTTAAAATTGGTAAAAGGCCCCTTGTGGTTCAATCTCTTAGCAAGTTTCCAGAATTGGTTTCAAAAACCGACAAAGAGCACCCTGCGCTTTGCAGAACTCACAACCTACCCCTAAATAAAATTTTAAAAAATGAAAATATGAGAAAAATCCAAATGTCAAAATAAAAAATGAAAACAAAAAATTATCTTATGTTATTTCTCCTTTCGGTCGTCTTCTTTCTCATCCTCATCTCCTAAACCCTCTTTCTTGAAAAATGAATCATGGATTTTAGAACTTTTCCTTCTTCAAACGGAACAAACAGAAATAATCATTTTAAATAATAAATAATTAAGGAGGTGGTCATATTTTTATTTATTCAACCCTAATTACGTGGCTATATAGAGGGATAACATGTAAAAATACATGTAAGTTGGAATAAACCGATAATAGTGACTATTAATTTCTGTAAATATTACAACATCATTTTATAAATACAACTCTATTTATTTTATGAAATTAATTAAAATTAAAATATAATTAATTTTTTTAACAATTTACATTTTAATTATTTTAGAAATCGAAATAAATATTCTAAATCCCTCCTCTACCTTAATACTTTAGTGTTATTATTTACCTATTCATTGTATAATTGAATTATGCTATAGAAAATTATTAAGCTAGGAAAAAGAAATTAATTTGGACCTGGACGTGACATATTTATCCTTTCAAGGTTACTTAAAATTCATTTTTATGATCAATTTGTCCACTTAAATCGAATATTTTTACTGAGAGTAAGTTAAACTTAATAGAGAACATTTAAGTCAAATATTTTATGAGAAAATTTCGTATTATCTATATCACAAAAAATTTTTGCAAAGTTAATGTTGTTCGTATTTTCCAAGAAAAACCAAACAAAGCTATTTAATTTAATAAGCGTTTTTTTTTTTCTTTCTTTATTTGCTCTTTTTATTATTCAATTAATAAATCAATTTTCATGCCTTATATTTTTTGTTCTCAATTTTTGCAATTTACACTAAGCATCTGATTTAGTAAAAAAAATATCCACATAAACTATAGATAAGCATATGATTTAGTAAAAAAAATATCCACATAAAATATAGATCGAATCCATCCCAACATAATCATTTATTTAAATAGTTGTTTGAAACTTTTTTTTTTGGAATTAGTACTTCCTTTTTTTTATTACATTAAAATTAGAATTTAGAATTATCGGATTGGAAGTAACGTCCCCTTGGGCACGGAATTGGTACGACTTTGCTTTTACATTACTCGAACAATTATTTATTTTTCTTGTGCTCATGTAGTTTAGTAATTTTCTATAAAGTTTTCGAATTAAGAGAGGTATTAGTTTTAGCGTTTAAAAATATTTTTTTCCTACCTAGCTATGCACATGAGACAAGTGATCGATATATCAAACTCACAGACTAAGCTAGATCAGAATGACATAGTCAAGTTTGGGATGAAGCATTAGACAATAGCAAAATTTATTCCAAACTGTAAGGATAAAATAGAAATCCAAGAAAGCTATCTGGAAACCTAATGGAGGAGGTTTTTTATTTGCATACTAGAAATTGAAGTAAAGCTCTTAGTCCCAGCAAAGTATGCATTTTGATTAAGCATCAACAAAGCCTGGTGCAGTAGCAGCGACGGAAAAGTCCGCGGCAATGGCCACCACGGAAGCCTTCCCGCCTGCAGACTATGGCACAGTTGTTGTAGGCAAGTTCCTTTAAATCTGTGGCTTTGTGACTCACAAAGCCTTGCTTCAGACCTCACCAGTGTTTCTTCTACAGAAGTTCAAAAACACCATTTGAAATGAATAAAGAGTTAGATTAATTTTACCAATAATATTGTACCATTTGTTTGCGGATAGTACAAATCATTTAAAATTTACAATCACACTTTTATGCATGAGAAACAAAATGCTATTACCATGGCTAAAAATGAAGTCATGTAAGTTGCATATACAGATACTCAAGAATCAATCATCCAGCATCAACTCTAGCCATGATGATAATTGTTGGAGGTGGATTTTGCACCTACTCCACTAATTCGAGTTTGGAATCGATGTTGAAGAGTCTTCTAAACCTTCGCGAGTGTTGAGGCTTGCAGATACTGCCGGAGGACACTTCGACAGGGGAGTCTCCGACGGTCAAATCAGAAAAAACGGTTATGAATGAATAAAGAAAGACTGATAAGAGTCGTAAAGAAGCTCTATGTTCTATGTGTGCAAAGTGTAGGGTTTTAAAACATACCTGATAGTTACCTCCACACAGTATATATATCTTACTTAAACAGTGAGTTCCATATGCTTGTTGGGGTGTAGAAATTCCAGTTTTTTTGTGGGGAGATTATATGAGATCTTCTGAGATTACAGAAATAATGAATATAAACCCTCTATTGATTGGGAGTCCTTTGAATTTGGAAAGGTTTGATTGTCATGGGTACTTATTTTCTCATCGAGTAAGATTACAATAGATTTGTGTTGGATTAAGGAAAGTTTGAATTTGTTAGAAATTTCCTTCCTTATGGGATAATTACAATTTAGACTCATCACGTAATGTGAATTACTTCTATAATTGCTCGGTGAGGCACTGGGAATGACTAATGGGTCAAAGAGCTGAGAACTAAAATGATCGAGTGGTTAGGGGACCGAGAAGTCGAGGAACTGGGAGACGTAAGCAATAATATTAGGCTGAGAGTACGTCGACCGAGGCGGTGTCTCACCGAGAGACTAGGGATAAGAGGGGGATTTCAACCATTGTTCATGACTTGAGTTATTCTAATCTTGTGGTAATGGGCCATTGCTCGGTGTTCCATCATTTTCCTCTCACTCCTAATGTTAGGTCAAAGAGATAGCATTATGAGTAGAGTTAAGAGTTAGTTAACTTAAAAAAACATGGAGACAAAGTAGTTTTGGTAAGTAAAATGGATGCGAAAGTAGAGTATTAAATACGGTAAGTGTGATCGTTTTGAAATCTTGTGGAATGGATAGAACTTAGAATTTGCGCATATTAAATGGGGAGTTGTAAAGGGGATGAAAGTGGGAAGGTTGTATGTAAGTGGCATTAAATGAGCTACCAACTATTTCAGTTTCGAAGCATGCCATTTCGTTTTTTGGGAGTTGTTAAGATACTTTTAATTGCTATAAATAATTGGAGATGGTACTCGAGTTTCTTCAATTAATTGGATAAGGTGAAGTTAGGCAAAGTTATAGGCTTGAGTTTTGATCCATGGGTAATAATGTGTGTGAAAAATAGAGATCATAAGGTGTTCTTCATTTTAGCAATACTTTGATATTGACGGTTTCAAAAATGAGGGGTTTTGAATGGTAGTTCTTTTGTATCCCATCATTAATAGGACGCTTTCAGGAGGGTATTGTGATATTAGTTCCACCAATGAAGGAATCGTCGATGCTAGATTCTATCATGGCATTTGGTAGCCCAATGTTATGGTGAACTACATTGGTGATCTCAAGGGACCTTGAAATGGATGGTGATATTTCCTTCCTTTTTGTATTTCAAATTGGGAGACGATGGTATTTCTCCCATGTAAGGTCTGACGGAGGCGGCCAAGTGTTAGACTTAGTGTCGGCATCTCTTAGGTGGCGTAAAAAGAATGGGAGAACTAGATATGTGGATGTAGATTTGGGAGAATGAATCTAATCTATGAGGTTATGATTCAAGACTAAGATCTAATCTTACTGAGTGCCTCCTCTTTCTCTATAGCTTCCTATATGTATATTCAATTCTCTCTTATTTCTCACTTCCCAACTTCTGTACTGTTCATATGTAAGCATCATGTTCTTTATGATTCCCGTTGTATGAATTTTGACTTACTTTGTAATGATCTTATGGATAAATAAATAAAAGAGTTGATTTCTTGCACCTAATGCTTATGTTGCTCTATTCTACCGATAGACTTGGATATCCAATTCTCTAATTTTTTTTTGCATGAATTTGTCATAATCAAATTTCCGTGGCATATTGAAATTGTTTATTGAGTTGTCTGTAATTGCCCCGCAACTAAGAGTCGCACTGTTAGAACCTTTTCGAGATGCTTGAATTGAAATGTCAAAAGCTAGGTTTAACTTGCATGATGGCCTATGTATGTCAAGAGGCTAGAACAACGCCTTGTTTCTAGATAAGGCACGGAGCCAAAAGAATGAATGTAAGGAACCTTTTATTGCACTCTGTCGAGATCACTTAAGGGCATGTTGTCGAGATGGAGTTTGATAGCACAACATTGAGAGAGCTCATTGGCATCATGCCAAGACAGAATTTGATGGCATTATGCTGAGAATGTTCATCAACATTATGGCTTGAGTATGTATAGCGTACTAGACATTATGTCGATGGTACTCAAAAGTATTGCGTCTTGGATGTGCATAGTGTACCTAACATTATGCCGATGGTACTTGGGCGCATTACACCCTGAAGGCATATGGCATACCTAATGTTAAGCCGATAGTACATGGAGATGCGTTGAATTTGTATAGTGTATCGGGTATTGTGCCAATGCTAATAAGAGGGTTGCGCCTTAAATTTATATAGCGTAATAGATGTTATGTTGATGTCGGGAGCATTGTGCCTTGAATGCGTATAACGTACCCGGTGTTGCGTTGATGGTACTTGGAGGCATTGTGCCCTGAATTTGTGTATCATACTGAGCACTACATCGATAATGCTCGAAGGCATTACGTCTTGAATTTGTATAGTGTACCGAGCATTACATTGATGGTACTCGGAGGCATTACGCCTTAAATTTGTAAAGTGTACCGGACATTGCGCCGATAGTATTCGGAAGCATTGTGCCTTGAATGCTTATATGTCTAACATTATAATGAAAAACTATTGTTGTTTGCGCCGAGAGGGTTTGACCTTGCGATAGGGAAAACAATAGGTCCTAGGCAAAGGATAAATTGCTCGTTATGTAAAAAGCATAATATTATTATTGAAAATTTGTGAAATAGTAAATATTCAGAATAAGAAAATTGTAAAAACAACTGATAGTAAATATGCAAATTTCCAAAGTCCATGTACGGGGTATGGCCGAACAGTCTAAATGGCTGAGTCGATAGGTTTTGAGCGTACTTCATATGGGCCTTCCAAGTTAGGTGCAAGTTTACCTCTCGATTGTGGCTATCTACTAGCTTCTCTTCAAAGTACCAGGTCTCCCGCTCAAAAAGTTTTAGTCTTGACTCTCATATTATAATATCAGGTCATCTATTGTTGATATGCCGCCATTTGGGTGGATGTAGTATGACAAGAGGTCCAGTTGTTCTTGCAAAGCGGGCACGTTCGACTCTAGTTGGTATTGTTCTACTTGCAAAGAGTGGATTCCTATTTCGACAGGCAATACTTCTTTGGACCCCTAGATTAGACAGAATGGAGTTTCCCCAGTGGCCTTTCTTGGTGTAGTACGGTATACCCTGAGGATCCCACGAAGTTTGTCTACCCAATGATTCTTCGCTTTGTCCAATGTTATTTTGACCTCTTGGAGGATCGTTCAATTTGTTACCTTGGCAAGGCCATTGGACTATGAGTAGGCGACTAATGTTAAGTGATGTTCGATCACCTTGTCGCAGAATTCTTTGAATTTCATGTTATCAAACTGTTTGTCATTGTCAGTAATCAAGACATGAGGTAATCCAAACCTAGTGATAATTGATGTCCATACAAAATTCTGTATCTTCCCAGTTATGATTTAGACCAATGGTTCTGCTTCCACCCACTTAGTAAAGTAATCAATGGCGACAATAAGAAACTTCCGTTGTCTAGTGGCACATGGGAGTGGACCCAATATTCCATCCCCGATTATGCAAATGACAAGGGACTAGCGATCGGGTAGAGTTCGACGGAAAGTTGGTGAGGAACTGAGAAAAAGCATAGACACTTGTACCTTTTGATGAATGCATTTACATCAACTTTTATGGTAGGCCAAAAGAACCCTTATCGCAAGTTGGCCAGATTCCACACACCCAAGTGATTGTTGCATATTTCTTCATGTATTTACTTGAGGACATAGTCTTCTTTCTCAGGATTCAGGCAACTAAGGTATGGGTGAGTGGAAGATTTCCTGTAGAGAGTTCCATTGATGATAGCATATTGTGCAGCCTTTTGTTTGATCTTTGTTGCTTTCATAAGTAACTCTGACAATTGACCATTACTTAAGTATGCCTGTATGGGATCTTTCTAACTCGGCAAGTCATATGCCGACAAGATTTGCTACGCCTCCTCGATGTTTGAGTAGGGAAGGCTCTAGATGTACACTATTTGATTGGTAATGACCGAATCTGAACTGGCCAATCTATAGAGGGTATCGACTTGGTATTCTCTAATCTGTGAATCTGTTGTATGTCAACTTTGTCGAATTCGCACATCACCTCTTGTAACATTGCTAGATATTTCGCCATCGTCGGTTCCTTTGTTTTATAGATTTCTTCGACTTGTTTAACTACAAGTTGACTGTCAGTGAATGCTCTAATGTCTCAAGCTCCCAATAACGCTACAATATGTAGCCCTATCAAAAGTGCCTCGCATTCAGTCTAGTTGTTGGTAGTTCGGAAGTCAAAACGAAGTGCATACTCTGTTTGAAGTTGTTAAGACCCGTGAGGATGAGTTTTGCATCACTTCTCGACAACTTAGAGGATCCGTCCGCATGCAATGTCTGAACTAGAAGTGTGCATTCTTCTTGAGGGTTAATGAATACTTGCTCGATGTGGGTTTGAATATGTATTCAATAATGAAATCTGCAAATGCTTGACATTTGATGGCAGGCCTTGGTTGGTAATCGATGTCAAACTCGTCGAGTTTGATACTTCATTTGATCAGCCAGCCTGAGATATCCCTTTTTTGTAGAATTTGCTTCAGTGGTTGATCAATTAGCACCACAATCGTATGTGCTTAAAAGCATGGGCAAAGATGGCAAGCCGTTACAACAAGGGCAAAAGCCACCTTCTCGATAGGCCTGTAGTTCATTTTTCCTTCCTGGAGCACTCAGCTAACATAATATATAGGCCTTTTGCACGTCGGCCTCCTGCCTTACTTGCACAGAACAAAGGGCATGATAAAAAATAGGTAGATAAGGATAAAGTTTCTCACTAAGGGTAGGCCGGGGGAGTAGCAAAGGCGACGAGAGATACTACTTGAACTTATCATACATAAGGTGCTGCATCTCCTTCAATTTTTTGGGCAGTGCCATGTCCAAAATGGCTTGGATCTTTTCTGGGTTGTCTTCAATCCCTCGGTTTGTGATTAAAAAAAAAAAAAAAAAAAAACCTAGAAATTTACCCGATATGATCCCAAAGGTAGCTTTGCCGAGTTGAACTTTCGAACGTTTCCTCTATGTAGGCTTCCATGTTCCTACCGAGTTACTCACTGAAAACCTTGTTGACCAATCGTTAAAAGGATGTTCACACACTTTTTAGGCCAAAGGGCATGACTCTGCAACAGTAAGTATCAAACTTCATAATGAAGCTCGTCTTTTCTTCATCTTCTAGGCCATGCGTACTTAGTTGTAACTAAAATATGCATCCATAAAACTTATGAGTTGATGGCTGACAAGTTATTCACAAGTTTATTGATATTGGGAAGTGAATAGCTATCTTTCGAATACATTTTGTTGAGATCGGTGAAGTCAACGCACATTCTTCATTACTATTTGTCTTCTTTGCCATGACTATGTTGGCCAACCATTCGGGATACTTTACTTCTCTAATAAAGCCCACTGTTAGAAGTTTTTGCATCTCTTCTTGTATTGCTTATTGGCGCTCTAGTGCAAACACCCTTTTCTTTTATTTCACATGCTTGTAGCTCGCGTCCATAGTCAGCTTGTGGATAATCATTAAAGGGTGGATCCCCAGCATGTCCTCTGGTAACTATGTGAAAACTTTGGAATGTTAGAGGCATTCAATGATGGCCTTGCATGACAGAGACAACAGGTGGGTTCCGACTTAGACGGTTTGTCTGGGGTGTCGACGATTGGGATCTCGACTATCTCTTCATCAGGCTTTGGTTCAGCTACTTGCTTAGCATCATCCCTAAACTCTACAGTTTCTATTGAGAGGTTCTTTCTATTTCCTTCCGATAGAGAGATGGTTAGCAAAACAGGACCGCAATTGAGGGTTGCAATACCCTCTACCATTCTAAATCTGATATGTGTTTGATGCTTAGCAAAGCCTCTGAGCTATTTAAACAAAGGAGGCCTAAGATAGTGTTATAGAGGGATGGAAGTTTGATTACGTTGAATGCGATCAAGGTAATAGCATGATTTGGGGGTGTCCCCAATATTACAAGAAGTAAAATGGTACCTTCAGGGTACAGACATTTGCCAGAGAGTCCTCTTAGGGAAGTAATCTGTGGCCATAGATGTGTGGAAGCAAAACCTATCTATTAAAAAGCATCTCAATAGAGGAGAACACGGTCTGCTTCTTGATCGAAAAGAACCCTTCTCACAGTATATAGACCTACCTTGGTCATAATAACTAGTGGATCATGGCGATTTAAGGTAACTCCAACTAGATCGTCATCGTCAAAACCAATTAGCGGTCTCTTTCTCATTTGTGACATAGTGGCAAGGGCAATAAAAGACAAAGCATGAAATTGGCTTTACTAACAAGTAAGTCTATTTTCTACAGACTACACCAATTTGTTATAAGTAAATTTTGCTCCACAGATACCTGCTCCATTGACCCGAGTGTGGAACTGGTGTTGAGGAGTCTTCTAAGCCTTCTTGAGTGATGAGACATGCAGATACCACCGAAAGGTGCTCCGACGAAGGAGGCTCCGATGCTCAAGTCAAAAAGAGGGATTATAAATGAATAAGAAACAGACTGATAAGAATCGTAAAGAAGCCTTGTATTCTCTGTATCTAGAGTTTAAGGTTTTAGAACTTACCTGGCGGATTGCATTTGCACAGTATATATATGCTGCCTGTATGGCGAGTTTCGTATGTTTTTTGAGGTATAAAACCCCTAGTTTCCTTGTGGAGAGATCATATGAGATTTTATAAGATTACAGGAATAATAAATATAGATTCTTTGTTGATTAGGAGTCCTTTCAAATAAAAAAGACTTCGGTTGTCATGTGCACTCATTTCCTTATTGGTGAGATTACAACAAATTCATACTGGACTAAGAAAATTTTGAATTTGTTAGAGATTTTCTCTCTCATCAAATATTACAATTTAAACTCATTGCATAATATGAATTAATTCCATAGTTGCTCGGTAAGACACGAGGAACCATTAATAGGTCAAAGAGTCGAGAATTATAGTGATCAAGGGGTCAGGAGACCGAGAAGCTAAGGAACTGAGAGATATAAACAATAGCATTAGGCTGAGAGTACGTCGACCGGGGCGGAGTCTAACCAAGAGACCAGGGACAAGAGGAGTATTTTAGCCATTATTCATAACTTGGGGTGATTCTAATCTTGTGGTGATATGTCATTGCTCGGTGTACCATCAACAATAAAAAGAAAAGAAAGGTCTAGCCAAAATAAGATCAAGGTAACTTTTAATTTTGGCAAGCATAGAGAGAGAGAGAGAACCAAAAGCCAAGAGGAGCAACAGTAGCAGGCTGAAAGCAAAGAGCCCCTTCTTCTCCATACTTGGTAGTAGTATATTGATATTTGACCTCCTCTATACGATGCAAAGCTCTTTGTGGGTTCCAGAGTTATGCACACGAGTATGCACTACCACTTTTGTAAAAGAGGATGCTTCACAAATGATTTATAAAATCTACCAAATAGATGTCTATCAAGTCTTTCATGCAAAATGCTAACTTGTTTTACTGTGGGTTACTCTTTTCCGTTTAATCCACAGAGATATTAGCCCTTGGGCTTCTTTCAAGGTTCCTACCATGGTCCAGCCAAAAACAAGGGAGATTGAGATGTTGGTAATATGGGTTTTCAAGATGGTATGGAAAACAGAGTATGAAAATGGCCAAGATAGAAAGATTCGGTGATCACTTGTGCTGATAAAGAACGATTGTAATGGATTATAGATTGATTAAAGGGTTGAGGGAGAAGAGAAACAAAGAGTTATAGAGAGAGAAAGGAAAAGAGAAATTGTGGGGGTTTAGACAGATAGAGAGAGATAGGGAAAACATAGCATGAACATTCCTTCCTTTCTCATTCAATCTTGTTTCTTTTATACAAGTTGATAATTCATTGTTTTACTACCCTAAACACTATAACAAATCAATTATTGCAGTTGGAACTAATCAAGAATCGGTTGAACAGTTTGCAATTTAGCCATTTTATTTGAAAGCTTCAGCTGCTTGACAGGTTGTTACAATTTTCCTCCCCTTCAAAGAAACACCTTATCCTAAAGATTTAAAATTTGGAAACTGAGCCTTGATAAAGCTCATGTCCTCCCCAATTATTCCTTCCTACTCTTTGTTTTCTTCCAATACTAGTCATTCTCCGTCCTGCTACTAGGATTACATTGAGGTTCCTGAGTTTGTATTGATGATCAGGAGCATACTTCTGACTACTCTTAAAACAAAGATTGTTAGCTCTGTGATGGTACATCTCCTGTGGTGATACTCTTTGAGTTTTGAAGTTGATATTGTGAGCAACCCTATTCTTGATCCCTACTTCAACCTCTCCAGGATCCCAATTTTTATTCATGTCAATTCTTTTGTGCTCAGTCAATTCTAAGGATTGTTGTTGAAGGGTTACAATTTCAAAAGTTGTAATAAAGTTGTGGGTTTGAACATTCTCAATATGGGTTTGATCTCTTCCTCAGCTCCACTAATAAAACTGGAAATGAAGTATGCTTTAGTCAATTTAGGATTTGTATGGAGCATGAGAGATAACAACTTCTCAAATTTCTCCTGATATTTCCACCATTGATCCTTGTTGATGTAGTTTATTGAATTCTTCAACATCTTCAGCACCTTTATCTTCAAGTCACTGGCAAAGGAGCTTGGAGGACTCATCCCTGTTTATGTCATTCCTTGTTAATTTCATCCCTTGAAACCAAATTTCTACTTTACCATCTATGTATATTTCCATTGTGTCCACCAATTGTAACTAGGTACTTGATATACTATAGTTTAAAAAAAAAAATTTGTGACACTTCCTTCACTATATTCGAGGGCTGTCTCCATTGAATATGGGAAGTTCAACTTTTGGTGGATTTGAGAATTGTCCTCGTCCATTGGTATCTTTCTTGAGTTGCTATGACCCCAACTCACTTCTTGATCTTCCTTTAAGTGGAGTGGGAAGAACTGGGGATTTAATCGGTTGGTCTGCATCTGGATCTTTATTCATATCTTTATTCATCATGTGCATCAAAGTGATAAATTTCATATCCATATCAACCATGAGAGTCTCAATCCTTACTTCCAGCTGTTGGGATTGTTCCTTCATCTTCCATTCTAGTTCAGACTAAACTTCTTGTATCTTCATGCTCTGTGTCTTCAGTTGTTCTTCAATCGCCTTGAATTTGGTTCTTTCTGCCACAACTGTCGTTTTTATCCAAGAAATGACTCTCTGATACCAATTTGTCATAGTTCAGCTAAAAATGAGGGAAATTGAGACGTTGGTAATATGGATCTTCAAGATGGTATAGAAAACAAAGTATGGGAATAGTCAGGATAGGAAGATTGATGATCACTTGTGGTGATAAACAAAGATTGTAATGGAATATAGATTGAAAGACGGGTTGAGGGAGAAGAGAGAAAGAGAGAGAGAGTTACTAAGAGAGAGAGAGAGTGGGGTTTAGAGATATAGAGAGAGAAGGACCGGGAAAAGAGAGAATGAACATTCTTTCCTTTCTCATTTGATCATGTTCATTTTATATAAATTGATGATATGTTGTTTAACTACCCTAAACACTATAACAAACCAATGATTACAGTTGAAACTAATTAAGAATCGATTGAACAACTTGCACTTTGGCAATTTTGTTTAAAAGACTTCTGCTGCTTGACAGGTTGTTATAGTTTTCTTTGGGGATGTTCGGCTTTAGGCTTTAGTTCAAGGTTTAATTTACCACATCCACACACACACACCCCAAGAAAAGGCATATTTCTACTCTCTCTCTTTCTCTCTCTCTATTTTTTTTTTTAGCTCGATCTAAATATCGTGAGACTTATTTTTGAAAATTGACTCTCTTTTTTTTTTATTCTTAAAATTCAAATTCAAATGGCTAATGATTGGCCACTATATTCACAAAATGTGATTCCCCCCCCCCCCTCTCCATTTTACCTAAATTCCTTCTTTTTTTTTTCCTTGTTCTTTTTCTATTTTGCTGGGTTGCAATATTCAATCGGTATAAATTGATAGATATTGATGACACGTCAATCTTCTCATTGCAGCTGACTTGGCACTGATTTTCCCAAAATCTCACCACACCATTTGCATCAATTTTTATCAACCAAACACATCTAAAATAAACCGGATAATCCGTACAATTGCGGACTAGACTAACAATTCAAATCCACATGGACAGACCATTGACAGCAAAAACGACCCTTGATCATATATATCAGGAATCGAAATTGCGAGATATATTCTAAAACCCACGTCCTCTAATTTCCGGCCTACACTACTGACCTTAAAAAACACAACAAATTTAGGAAAAAAAATAGTTAAAAGAAGGCTTCTTTGCTTGCAGAGACGAGCCGCATAAAATTGATCCCCCCCCCCCTTTCCGAGGCAGAAACATAGGCCGCATACAATTTGATCAACTGTAACAACAAGCCATGCAGTCACAAAATCTATATTTCAAGAATGAGCTTTTACATATCACAAAGTCATTATTATCAAAGTGTCATCATGCATATTCAACATAAACATGATGAGAATAGAGAGGCATTCAACCCCAAAACTGAAGCTCTATTAGATCTACACTACTCTCTTTGAAAAGAACATGTAGCACGTGCTTATAATTGCAGAAGCAGCAGCAGCGAATCTCATGTAGAATCAATGAGTGGCTGCAACCAGTGCCATGTGCTCTATCAGATCCAAAACACGGTTGCTGGAAAAAAAGAACCGAAACAATGTCAGAAACCACCAGCATACAGTCACAGAATGAACACGTACTATGGATGTGAAGGTTGGTGAGTGATTAAACCTAATGGATAAGAGTCCATGGTGGGGGGGGGGGAGAGAGAGAGAGATTACCTATATCCCCACTCATTGTCATACCAAGAAACAAACTTCATAAATGAATCACTCAGTCCTATTCCTGCCTTTGCATCAAATATGCTCGACCTGGAACACAAATAGGCATAAATCTTAAGAGGACTCTTGTACTAAAGCTGAACAGTGAAATATAAACAACCACCAAATGAGGAACCAATTTTAAGAATCATGGGTCTTAGTTCAAATGATGCCCCAACTACAGTGGAAAAGCATATACCAAGGTACAGGTGAGAGAGAGAGACAGAGATGAACCTCGAGTCACCAACAAAATCATTGGAGACGACATCCTCATCTGTGTACCCAAGAATGCCTTGCAATGGCCCCTCTGAGGCATACCTTCAGTTTAAGAACACAGCGTAAATTTGCATAGCCAATTTTAGGAAACACCCAGCATCAACAAGAGAGCATCAATATGCAAAGCAAGAAGGAGAAGCAAAACATACTTAATGGCTGCTTTAACATCTTCATATGAGGCACTCTTCTCAAGTCGACAAGTTAAGTCCACAACAGAAACATTTGGAGTTGGGACACGGAATGCCATTCCAGTAAGCTTTCCATTCAGCGCTGGAAGAACTTTTCCAACAGCCTACAATCAAGAGGTAAGAATTATATCCCAGGATCTTTCCAGAAAATGTTTTATCACATTATACGCTGTTACAGTCATACCTTTGCTGCACCAGTAGAACTAGGAATAATATTTTGACCAGCTCCACGGCCCCCTCGCCAGTCCTTCATTGAGGGACCATCTACAGTCTTCTGCGTTGCTGATCATCCAAAAAATTACAGCTATGTGAGCCGACTTGAGCAAGCAATGACATAGGAGGGGAGGGAGGGAGGGGAGGGGAGAGAGAGAGAGAGAGAGAGAGAGAGAGAGAGAGAAACCTGTAGTTGCATGTACAGTTGTCATCAGACCTTCCACAATTCCAAACTCCTCATGAACCACCTTCAACATATTCACATGAAATAAATGAATAAAGAGAAAACGTAATGTTTTTCCAGAATAAAATTTCAACAAAGAAACGCCCTCTATGATCAATTAAAATAATCAAAGAAACACAACAAAAAGATAAACAAATAGAATAAAATAAAGCTTCATTAGACTTAAAATTAGTATAATGTGATCAAACCTTGGCAAGAGGAGCCAGACAATTGGTCGTACAGCTTGCGTTTGAAACAACATCCATGCTTGGTTGGTATGTTCTCTCATTTACGCCAACAACAAACATAGGCGCATCAGCTGATGGAGCAGAAATTACAACTTTCTTGGCACCGCCCTGCAAATTAAACCCGTGAAAATATCAGTTCTATTTTTGTAGTATTTAATTATCTTAGCAAATTCAGGGGTGTGAACAAAAACAGACAGCAAATACAAGCAGAAGCATCTTTTGCAAACTAACCTTCTTGTGTGCAGAGGCTTTCTCAACTGTTGTGAAAACCCCTGAAGACTCAACAACATATTCAACTCCAAAATCACCCCAAGGGATCTCTGCTGGGTCCCTGTGGCGACATCCCAATATACAAAATATTTATGTTGCCCATAGAACCATGTGCATTCAAAGTTCCAGATGAATGCAAAGAAAGTCTAATTTAACCACGACAAAACAGAAAGATAATGTAAGTGTAAATCTCCATCCTACCTTCTGCTTGTTGCTTTTATTTGCCTCCCATTAATCTCTAATGTAGATTCATCCAAGACTTTGATGGTTCCATCAAAGACTCCATGAGTGGAATCATACTTGAACATGTAGGCCTGGAAGATCAAAACAAGAACGCCTTCATTAACAAGTCAGATATCCAGTAACACGAGAACTTAACAAGCATGACAGACTACTTTTTATAGCTTAAACTCCGTCCATCCCAATTTGAATGACAAAATTGCCAAAACACATATATTTGTTCTTTAAAAAAAACAAGAAGAAGAAGAAGAGAGCATTGCATTAAATTTCATTATAAAAATTGCATTTTATTACAAGCACATAACTGAAGTGGGCCATCTACTTTGTAAGAACAAGATTCAATAAAGGGAACCATTCACTTTATTGGCCAAAACAACTCAACTATAATTTTAGGAAAACAAAAAGTAAAAACTGTCACTCAAATTGGGACAAAAGGACACAAAATAGAATGCCACAATCAATAAAACTAATGAGCTTATTAAGAAAATCCCATAGCAACAGGAAAAGATGCATACTATCAATATTACTAATATAACTAGCCCACAACATTTTGTTATAGAATTGGGTATACTTCAGGATTTTAAAAGAGTGAAGATGCTTAGAGAGTTATATTGACTTAAAAATGGCTAAAAATGAAGAATATTTCAATAACATCCTGGGCAGCAGCAACAACAATATTGAGCATGCATCTCCTGCCACAAGGAATGTGAATTCATGTTATCATGTCAAATTCATGTCGAGTTGATGCAGTTGGTATAATAACTATGTATATCTCTAACTTTACCAACTCTAACCTGACCTGATTTCTATACATGTAGCCAAAAAAGACACCCATAAACTATTTATGTCATTAGGTTTAATTAATATTTAAAAAATATGTAACCTATATTGTAGAAATAGCAACAAAAGAAATGTGTTTTATAGTAGAAATAAAACAAGCCAACTCTTTAATCCTTAATCTTCATTTCTTAACATAATAATTATTATAATTATGCATTCTATATTACTTTTAAAATAATTTTTTAAAAAATTATAACTTTATTATATTTTAAAATTTCAATTCTTGTTGGCTACTTCGTAGGTCAAGGATTATGGTTATGTTCAATATTTATAGTGTTAAACCAACTTCTGATTTTTTGGCAGGTTATTTTTGGGTTAGTGAGTCAACTTACTATGTGACAATTTGCTTGATAACCATGTCGACTTGTTTTCAACCCAGACAAGCATCTAAACCCACCAATTCATGTCAGCTTCAAGCACGTTGGCGGGTTGTGTCCCAAATTTGCTACCCATACTTGCGGCAATGTACCCATCAGTAAGCTATGAAGCAAATACAGACACAGGATATATGAACTTTTCCCCCAATAAGTATTGAAAAATCTAGATCAGCATATTGTTCAAATGTAACTATTACTATAATTTACTTTTGAAAGAGGGACTATTTCAAATATCTAAAACAATGCAACTGATTAATAACAATAACATATCTCTAGAGAGTTCAAGAGTCTTTTTACAAGTGTCAACAATCTAGAAGATTGATAAAATAAACAGACAAGCCACTTGACATCTATCATGTGTGCAGTAAGTGTTCACAGACTAATGTTTGACATGGTGCTGAACACCAATAAAGCTTCTATTTTGAAGTTTCAATGCATTAGAGATTGTATATATGAAAGTTCCATAGGCATTGTATTTATTTACTCCTAAAAAAAATCAACCATCCATCCGAAGAAAAGAGAAGGGGAAAAAAGTAGGTAAAAATCACTCCTGCTCCATAACACTAGTTTACACATGGCAGAAAATTCAGAAGGTAAAATGATAGAGCAGCCAAGAAAAACACTTTTACCATGTACTTAGCATCAATGAAAGGATCATTGACTGCCACCACATCAATATCATCCCTAGAGGTTGCTACACGTAATACTAATCTTCCGATACGTCCAAAACCTGCAAGAATGGCACAGAACAGAACAGTTAAATTATGTAAAAGAATGAGGCCAACCATAGTGAGGTCCCAACCTCCGCAGTAGCTTTTGAAGAACCTATAGAAGTCCTCAAGTGAAAAAGTGCCCATAAAAAAATTTTGAAAATATAAGAAAGCAATCACTACCTGATAATTATACCAAATTTTTTACAAGCATAAAAATAAAGATATTTTACACAAATCCTACACGGAAATAGAGGAAAGTATTGCTTCCCTAGTCCACTCATTAGCAGTATGAAAGCATTAGAATAGAATGATCTACATGCATCTTCATTATTATGAGATTCTTCTCTGTGTGTGCATCTCAACACAAATTCAAGCAAACAAAGATGCAGCTTTTGCCATGCTATGCACGAACTGTGGTTAGTTGAGGCATCAGGTGATTGACGTTAAGGTCACCCAATTAATCAATATTAAGATTGTGCCTATTTGCTTAGGCTTCTATTCTCATTATTATGAGTATCATCCTAACTTGTACCAAACCATGCAAGGAACAAAAAGGTAGACCCTTCTTCCAGCGGTAGAAACAAGAAATATCAACAGCTGTTAAATTCATCAACAAGCATTTGAAGCAATCATGGAATTTGTCACGGAGCAAAGAAACTAAACTATTATATCTGAATTTTATAACTATTAGCATAATAGCAAACCTATGCAGTAACCATAATGGCTCTACAACGGGCTCAAACAAAATTAGGCCATAAATCCCAACATCCAACCAAGAGCACTCGATAGATAACAATTTAAAAATTTATTAAGTGGAACTAATTTAGAGCTCAACACTTGTTATAGTAGCCACAACCTTAAATTAGATGAAACCAAAATCATCACAGATATCCTAAGTGGGGGCCAATCAACCACTATCAAGATTATTTTTGGTCAATGTGCAAATTTTCAAACATTATTCAACTAGTTGAAACTCTTATCAAAATTTGGGCAACCCATGACCGCTAAGTAACTCAAAGGTCACCTGACTATTAAAATCCAAGATTCTTTATAGGTGATGACCCCCTTGAAGCCCCAAAAGACTTTTCATGAATTGGCAATCAACCATGATTATAATCCAAATGAACGCTAAAATAATCAGGTTATCATCCAAAAATAAGAAAAATGTGTAATGATAGAATTAATTAAAAAAAAAAAAACACAACATAAATGAACGCTAAAGAATAACAAGAATTGGATATAATCAGGTTAGCAATGCAAAGAGATTAATTTGATAAAAGCAAAATTTCGGGAGAGAACATACCATTGATTCCAACCTTTGTCTTCCCACCAGAGCGAGATTCTAAGCAAGACAAACAAGAAATTCAGAAACCAAAAATTCAACGGAAAATATTAGAGAGAGAGAGAGAGAGATGACTGGAATTACTTAGAACAGTAGGCGGAATCTCGGTAACAGTAGCTCTGATAGGTTGAATCTTCTTGGTTCCGCATGTCCTGAATTAGTTAAAGACCATTCAGTCACCATTACAACATTATAGAAAAAGAATATAGATTGCAGAGCGAATAAAGCAAGAAGCCAAAATTACTCAACTGTAAGGATGATGAATCCACAGGAAGAGCAGCTCCGAAGATGGTTGTCTGAAACCTTGCTGTACGAGTCGAAGGAACCTGAATTCCGAAAAATCACTAACATATAAGGAACCGAGAGAGAGAGAAGAGATCAGAGAATCAGAAGGGAAAAAGTCAAAGGCTCAAATCATCAGATGGATCATCAGAACAAAGAGAAGTATTCAATCAATGAAATCGAATAAAAAAAAAAACCTTGGAAGGATGAGGAGAAGAGAAAAGCTCAGGACGAGAAGAAGCCTCGAAAAGAGGAGAAGAGGGTGTTGTAGATCTAAGCAGAGTTGAGAACGCCATTTGATTTCTCTGTCTCTCTCTTTCTTCACCAGATACTGATAAACAGTAACAGCAAAAACCCTAGAAGAGAGAGAAGACCTTTTTCTTTTATGAGGTGGGTTTGTTGAGAATAAGAGCGATGAGACGCCAACCAACTGGTGAGGTTTTTAAAAGAGAGAGCCAGCGGAGATTCTTAGGACGAAACCCTCTCTCTCTCTACAGAGAACAAAACGCAATCTCTCTCTCTCTCGAGAATACCATGGGTTGTTTTTTTTCTGATTGTTTTTGTTAACGTAAAAATGGTTTTGTCGTGATACAATGAGCTTGTGCCTCACAAGCCTTCAAAGCCACGTCGGACCAACGTGGGTCTTCCGGCCTTTCTCTTTCTCCCGCCTCAACGGCACGGCCACCCTTCCCGTCTCGCCGGATCCATCTCCTTTTCTTAAATTATTTATGTCCTATTTGCATCCTACATTTTCTATGAATTTTACTACTTTTTTTAATATTTAAATATTACTCATTATCAAATTTATTAATAATAGAAATAACATAATAATATAAAATCAAAATAATATATTACTTTAAATAAATTATTATAATATATTAAATAATATATAAAATTTATTATTATAAATATAAAAATTAAAATTAAATATTCTTAAAATCAAATTAACTATTAATTTATTATAATATATAATATTTTTCAATAATTAATTTGATTTTGATATATAATATTTTTTAAATTTCGTAATATAATAAAAATTATTTAGTTTAAATCATCATTTAATATTTTAGTAAAAAATATCTCCAACTCTTATAATTTACCACCGAGTAGTTAATAAAATCTAGGACCGAGCAAAGGGGGCAGGAGCATTATTTCTTGAGATAAATAATTTAATATTTACATTTTTAATGATATTTAAAGATAATCCAAAGGCTATTGAAAGTAAAAAAAAAAAAACACTAAAATTCATAGAACTATATGTAAATTCTTAAAAATTATTAATAAAATCACTTAAATACTATTTATTATTATTATTGGAGGTGGATTGTGACTCTACAGATATTTTTTATTAACTTAAACGGTTGCCGTCAAAAGAGTATGAGAGCTACAAAAACCGTCAAAAGGTATTTCAACGGGGGAGATTCCGACGCTCAAATTAAAAAGAACGGTTTTTGAATATAAAGAAGTAGATTGAGAGCTTGGGAAGCGAGAGGTTATCTGTGATAAGTGTGTTCAATGTGTGAGATTCAAGAAACATATCTGGATTAGAGGGTTTTAGAATACCTTGTACCTGTAAGAGTCGTACGCCGTCGGGGGCGTTTCAACCCTACTTTCCTTATTGAATCGATCTTGAAATCTCGAATTTCAATATTCTGAATTGATTATGATTCTCTTCTTTTCGGGGAACATTCATTTTTTGGAATGACTCTTTCCTTAACCGAAAGTTCTTAAAAATACTACTCTCAATTAGGGAATCAGAGTTATTAGGATATTTTGATGTTTCTTTAGAATCGTTAGAGTTATTAGTTATCGATCGGTCGTTTGGCCCATGGAAGGTTTGCAAAGTTTGTTCATTTGATGGACTAATGATTGAGTATCCGATCGAGATGATTACTTTCGCTTAAAAAATCACGTTCGGTTAGTGGGACGACTGAAATTTTATCGTTCGAAAGATTTTGAACGACTAATCGTAAAAAAATATAAAATATCAATCGATAGTTGTCCTTTGTAAATCTTGTATGTGAGCCTTTCAAACACCATCATTTTGAATTGGGCTTAGGGCTGCCCATCAATTACCTTCAAATTTATGACGCTTATGCCTTTCCCGCACTGTGTCCTTTATATTTTGTATTTCATCATATGAAATAAATTTTAATTTTGTCTCCTAAATATGATTCTAATTATTGAACTTATAATTATTTCGAGAGATTCCAAATAAAGTGTGAATAGCGTATTTTGCTAAACGAATATATTCCCGCACAAAAATAAATTAGATGGGAACAAAAATGCCCCACCTCCTCCCATGCAAAGACGTCAATATGACTTGGCTAAAAAAAAATCTTGACTATTATATTAAAAATATAAATAATTTTAAATTTTAATATTATTTTTAATTAAAAGATTTGAATAATCTAATCATCAATCTTCAAATTATTTTCGTTCAATGGCGTTTAATCATCCTAGGTGGTGTTGAAGCTCTAATTAAAATTTGTTTCAAAATAATTTAAAATATAATATATATATCTTTTTAACACTAATTAAAAATTTAACGGGCAACCCAAAAAAAAAAAAAAAAATCGGAGAGGGAAGTGGAGGCGGAGGGAGACGTGGGTTTGGTAGGATATGAGTTGGTCGGGTGGTCCTCCATCGTGGAAAGCTAAGAGATGGACGGCACGACGCGAGAGGAGAGTTCGAGGCCATGTTTGGGACGACGACAACTTCTACGTGAACGATGCAATAGGCCACAACGCAACGCCAACGCATCGATTTGGAGGGCCCGCAGTTCTGAAATGAAAGTGTTAGGTGGAAAAAAGCGTTTAGGGGGAACCATCCAAACACGTGCTTCTCGAAGGAGACTCATCTGCTAGCTCAATCACAAGAGTTAGAGCCCCACCTTCATATTCTCCCTGAGAAACGTGCCAGCTTGCTTTTCGTTTTGTTTTCACGTTCAGGTGCTTGTGGCTGTGGGCCTTCACAATCTCTATTCTATGCATATGTGTTCAAGACCAGAAAATATACCAGCTTCTAGTGTTTTGTAAATGTGAGGCAGCACCAACGACTCCCAGAACATTGCACCCTTTTAATTGAGATTTTAAAATTTTAAATTAGTTAAATTTTTAAATATTAATGATCAAATAAAAAAAAAAAAAAACTATAAGGTAGGATAACAACTTTGAAAAATTACAATGTATTAAGTGTCAAAAAAGGAGGCACACATTAATCATTTTTTTTCCTAGCATCATCAAAGTCAATAAAACCTATGAAGGGCCTTTAGATCCCGTGGTACCGAAGGCTTCTCTCTTAATTCAAGCTCTCAAATTCTAACTCACATCCTCTTCCCCTATCATGATCCCCTCTTCGTAAACCAAAAAAAAAGTCAAATAAAACCCGGTAAACCAAATACCACCACAGACAAAAACTTTGGCTATTATTCACTTTTATGTAGCTGGCCTCCCTCTCTTTCAAATATTCGTGTTGTTGAAGGGATAAAAAATAAATGAAATTACTTCTCTCTATCAAAAGCAGTTACTCGAATCACTATCTTTATCCCTCTGTTAACAAAACGTGTGACCTCAAACTCTCTTCCTCATTATTAGAAAAGAAAAGACAAATTCTGCAACTACAACCATGACATGTGTTTCCCATTTTTATTCATGTTTACCAACATTCAATAACCATATTTGCAAATGAATTCATCGGATTAGAGATTGTGAATTGCACACTGAATGGAGAAGACATAGACTTGTCTCCTATGAAGCAATGACTGAAAAAAAAGTGATTTGCATTGCAATGTCTCTTTGATATAAAAGGAAAGTCTATATCAAAAAAGAAAAGTATACAAAGGCATAGGATATACTCTGGGATACTTGAGAAATCATGATGTCAATACGAGTGACCCATACAAAAATATCAAATTATCTAATTTCTAATCTTAACTGAGACTCAACTAAGGAAATCATGACCTCTGCAAGGCATGTCTCCATAGGACCTCTATCAAGGGCCTGTAAGCCTCTCTTATTCTTCTGTCAACTAGAACAACACAAATGAGGATGAGGGGTGGCGCAAAATAGTGACCCATCACCGGACTGAGGGTTGCGGCGTTGTGACATTGCGGTGGTGGTTCGATTAACATCGTGATCACCATCCAGACCGCGAGATCCGATCGAGGGACGCACGGTCGATTTTTGGTTCTGCATATTCGAGGTATTTATATCCTATACCCAATCTATATTTATTTTTCCCGAAAATTATTTATGAATGCTTCCGCTGCATGTGACTCTATTAATTCCAACATTGGTATCAGAGCGATACGTTGGATTAAAAATAATTTTCGACTTAATTTTTGGGTATAAAAAATATTGGGTTTAAAATTTGGGGTTCGGATCACGGATGAGTTTCGTGAATCCGAGAACACCACTGCGTTCCCCATAATCCCTAGAACACGAAAATAATTTTTTCGTAATTTTCTGAGCACGATTAGGCGAAGAAAATTTCGGTTGAATGTTTCGGCCGTGAATAGTGACCGACCCTTTCAACCTTAGATTTGTCGAGTTTTAGGGCAAATCAATGCATGAAATTTATAGATCTGTAATCCTTGTTTCATGCTCTTCAATTTGGTATATAAATTGCATATGATTGTGGCCGGAAAATTGGGTTTCAAAATTGACCGCGGAGGGTCGGATTTTTGGATCCAAAATACGCCGAGTTTAGGGCGCAATAATTTCAAAAATCGAGTCAATGATGCTTGGAATAAATGGAATTAGAGATTCCATAAAAAATCCGGCCAAAATGGTGCCGGAAATGGGTATTTCCGGCAACCGGGTCGAGAGACCCGTTGCGTAAAACCATCGGGCGAAGACGAAGACATCCAGACCCGCGGGCGCGTGAGATACACGCGCGAGGCAGGCGCGTGAGCAGCAGGGGAAGGGGAGCGTGTCCTTCACGCGCGGAAAAGGAGCGTGAAACGATCGGGTCTTCCGGGTCGGTTACGACCCGGAAACGTGTCCTCTGACCCGCAACCCATGGATCCGGACCGGTTCGGGTTCCGAGCCGCATCCGGATCCGGAACCGACACTGCCCGCGGGTCTCGCGCGTGAAGGCGCGTGACCTGCGCGCCTGCGCGTCAGGCGCGTGAGCCGAAGCGCAGAGCGCGCGTGTGAGCGCGTGCCAGACGCGCAGCGCGTCTGGCACGTGCCAGAATCTGTTCCCCGGCGCGTGGAGTGCGTGGGGACGCGCCACCGGTGCGTGGCGGCGCGTGGGACCTCCGGCGGCGCGTCAGGTTGTCCGGAATTGAAATTTTTTCAATTTTTGAGGGTCCCACATCCATAAAAGTGACTTTTTGTGGGTTTTTGTGCATCCAATACTAGTCCAAATGGTGAGATGCTATCCCGGATTGTGGTGTATGGTATCTGTTGATTCATACGCTCGTCTTGGGGTATATATTCAAATTATTTGGGTCTTGTTGATTCGTAGGGTGCACAAAATGTGAGAATAAGCATCACAAGTCACGACTATCTCATTGACTGTTTCTAAAATTGTCGTATTTGATTTTTGCAAGCGGGATAAAATTGAATGGTGATAAATACGAGATTTTTCACTGGTAGATTCAATTTATCCTCGATGAGCAAGATCTAATTAAAATTCTGAGGCATGGGATGATGGACTCCAGGGAGGGTTCCACACCTCAGAGAGACGGGATTAGGAGACATTACGTGCATGATTATGTGATCCCAGTCTATGAGCAATATACTACGGTTTTATCGGTTTGGCTCACCTTATAAAGAGTATTGTGGTGCTCTTACAGATCCTGAAATGAGGATACTGACTTATAAGTGTAACAACTTATAAGAAAAGGGTTGATCATATAATGATGCAACATTTGATAAAAATGTCGAGTATGATCGCCGAGTTGGGGAATGTGACCGAGCCCATTTCGGATATATTTTCTTGTACTGGATGTGATCCAGTTCTTCACCTGATTCATGAGAAATCATGAAAGTCTATTTTACATACGATGAAAGTATTCGTACTTTTACTAATGTAAATAGGCATAGTGAGCTCGAGTAGGAGCATCTAGAGGCGAGTAGGTCATACTCGGGTCATGCTTATGCGATGGAGTCGAGTAAGGACTCCTGTGTGACTCGAGCCTCAGGTAAGAAGAAAACCATCCGAGAAAACCGATAATACTATGCAGCTCGAGATAGGAGCGCGCTTATAAAGTTCCGTCCAGTAAGTCCTCAAGTAGGAGGATTTACGTACAGAAACGGAGTGTTTTGTTGACATCAGAGGTAGTAGCACTTGCAAGTTGGAGTTGCAAAGTTACTAGACTCTGTATGTTTTTTACACTCCAAAAGTTTGACGGAACTTGATTTCAGTTTAGGATATGCTCTGTTAATTTAGAAATTTAAAATTTCTATTTGTTACGACAGTTCTATGATTGGTTCTATTTTGGTTCGTGAGGGACTGAATACACTGGAAATGATTTCTTTTCAATGGTATTTCTTGTTGTCCTCTTAGTGTGAGAGAGGATGAACCGGTTAGCAGTGAGTGGTTTTGTAGAACCCGCTAACCAGTCTTGCCTAGACGACAAACTTACAAGAAAACCATTCGACAATGCAATGAGGGCTGGGACTCCATTGCAGTCGGTTCACTCCAACATCTGTGGCCTTATGAACGTGAGAACCTGAAATGGTGTTGGGTACTCTATTACGTTCATAGACAATTACACGCGTTTCGGCTACGTTTATCTGATATCGCGCAAGTCTGAGGCATTGAGATGCTTCAGGAGGTTTACTAGCCAGCTTGATAATCAGTTACTTGAGAGTAGAGACTCTCAGAACCGATCGAGTACGCGAGTATTTGTCTAAAGAGCTCTATTTCAAGAAAGGCATTACGAGAAACTGACTATTCCTTGCTACTCAGTGGAGTAGAGTAGCCGCGAAAGAGGAATAGGACTTTGTTTGAGACGGTGAGGCCGATGATGGCGCAAACCAATTTACTCGTTTCCCATTGGGGAGATGCGTTATTGGTTGCAGCCTATGTTCTCAATCGTATTCTATTAAAGTCCGCAATCAGATCTATATGAGCTTTGGACGGGGAGGCACCGACCTTAGCCATTCGAGATTATGGGGTTATGCAACGTATGTTCACTATTTCTCGCATTTACACAGCGAGTTAGGCTTGCGAGAAAAGAGATGTATTTCTAATGAGCATACAGATAGCACTCTCACTGAGATTGAGTCTCATGATACCGAGATTCTTGAAAGTGATTTCCCTATGAGAGGTGAAATCAATTGGGACTTTACCTTTCATGAGATGGGTGAGCCTAGTGGTTGGCTAATCCCAGTGGCAGGATCCAAGAATCCATTACGGATCTGGGTTCTAGTGGGAGCGATCCATCTAGAGGTAAAAAGGTTTCCCATCTTCTTAAGAGTAGTCGAGAATGCGTACCTAACCGTCGCTTCCCGATTGAGGGAGAGGCTCTCAATATGACTCTTGAGGATTACGAGAAACCTTTAACTGTCCTAGAGGCTCTTAAGGGTTCCATGGAGGACCATTGATTATAGGCCATGGGTGAGAGGAGTTGATGAGAATCAACAGGATCTGGGATCCAGTTGATTTACCTGAGGGAAGTAGGGCCGTTGAGAATATGTGAATTCTCAACATCAAGAAAAAGGCCGACGGATCGGTGTAGAGGTATAAGGCCTATCTGATAACCAGGGGTTACTCAGACTGAGAGCAAGATTACCTCGATCCGTTTACTTTTAGTGATTATCGTGGACATGATATGGATCTGGAGTGAGGCCAGATGAACGTTGAGACTGTTCTCCTGAGTGGGAGTTTGGGTGAGGATCTATAAGGAATGGCCATCTGGCTTTATTCTTATAGATCTGGATGATAAGGTCTGTCGACTTTGGAAGTTTACATATGACCTTAATCATCAATCCAGGCAGTGACGTTTGAGATTTCACGAGAAGGTGATATCTTACGGTTTCGTGATGATCGAGGAGGATCATCGCGTATACCTTTTACGTTCTTTTGATCTTGTTCTCATGTGAATGACATTCTGTTGACTGGGAACAACAGAGAGTATCTGATGACCACGAAAACGTGGATATTGTCGAGTCTTGATGTGAAGAACATGGGTGAGACTCAGTTCTTCCTCGAAGTTAAGATCCAGAGAGATCGCTCGAGACAGGTGTTGACCCTTATACAGGAGTCAAACATCAAGAGAGTTCTCGAGTACTTTGAGAAGATCGACTACGACCTTAAATATACTCTTATCGCTAAAAGGTTAAAGTCTAATTCTTGACATATGCCCTAAGACTCAGAAAAGGACAAGGGAAATGAGTAGAATCCCTTGTTCCAGTGCACTAAGTGATCTGATGTACGCAGTGTCGCGTACACGTTCAAACGTTTGATTTGCAGTCACTATGGTAATTAGGTATCAAACGAATCCTAGAGGGGATCACTAGAGAGCGGTGAAAGGATTCCGAGATATCTCGAGAGAACTGCGGACCTCTTCTAGTGTTACGGAGGAGGTGATTTGCATCTTATTGGGTATTCAGATACCAACTGGGTTGGTGATCTGAACGTATGCAAATCGATATTAGGTTTTACTGTCTTGGAGTAGCAAGAAGTAAACCTGTATATCTCTATCTACGATAGAGACTGAGCTTATGAGATGCTCGGCAGCAATTCAGGAGAGTGTTTGGCTCCGGAGATTTTCGGATCACTTAGGGGTTGTGTCAGATAGTGGGAGGCCAGTGATGATTTATTGAGAAAATCAGGCCGCCTTTTGACCACACTTGAGACCCTAAGTATCAATAAGTCCAAACACATTGATACCTAATACTATGTTATGAGATACATCACCGAGAAGGGTGAAGTGACAAATAAAGTACATTACTATACAGCGCGTTGGCTGATCCCTTCAATAAACCCATTGTGTTAGATTCTTATATGAGATATTGGAATCATTGGGTTTACATGTATATTGTCATTTCTCATTTTGTACTGATGCTTATTGTGTTATATATATGACATGTGTGCATGATTGGGTCACTTATTTATTGCACTATTTTAATTGTCATATATTTTGTAATGTGTTGTGATAAATGATATGTCAGGCAGGCGTGGTCGACTCTCTCACACGAGTGACCACCTCCAGCTCTGGGTGAGCGGAGATGAGACGGTTTCTAGTTGTAAGAGGCTTTGAGAGTGGCCCTACTAGAACATAAGTCGCTCTGATATGTGTTCAGGATGAGGTCATATGCGATATGACTGGCATGGACGTACCCACATCCATGTTGCCTGTAAGTAGCCAAGTTTGAGATCTCAGATATCACCTGCGACTAGTGATATTGTCTCTGAGATACTCTCTCTGAGATCTCTGGGTAAAATCTTATGTGTAGACTGAGTCCCATACCTGCACAGTGTTAGAGAAATCTGACATATGCCCTTTGAGAGATGGGGGAATAACACTGTGGCACGCGTTTCATACCGCGTGTGATATGTCGACCAGGGATAGTGGGAGCATTATTTGAGACACTGATATGATTTTGATCCCCGTTCCCACTGTGTGAGACCCGAGATCCATTGGGTGGGATCTCTTGTACCCTTATCACTTTCGGCTGTTTCTAGAAGTCTTGGCTCGGTGTTGCTACTTTAGTCCGTTTTACCGATGGCCCGGAAGATAAATTGAGGTCTGAGGGACAGATCTAGAAAAGCAGTTAAATTGAGGCTAATAGATTCGAGTTTGGGAAAAGGAAGACCAATTGACATTACATCATTGTGTTGTATTCACCGGCTAGCCTATTATGTCTGTCCATGTTGGGATGTAAACATAATAGTGGATACATAGTCGAGCATTTATTGGGGATTATTTTCGTTGAGGAAAGTAGCTCGATGGATGTAATTAGTCTTGGATCTGGGGTACAGCGAGTTCTTTTGATACTAACGATGGCTTCTCGATCATCCTAACAGGTGCATCGAGAGGTTTTTGCTTGCAGGTGTACTCGCAGGTCGCACGACGCCCAATTCTGTATGAAAGTCCAGCAGGGTGATGTGATCGCATGAGTTGTGATCTTGTGACGAATATTAAAATGCCCTCGCGTGCAAGTGGGAGATATTAGTTTAGAATGCCCATGAGGGGCATTTTAGACATTTGTGATAGGGGTTAGTGGGGTAACTCCCACTAACCACATATTAACCACTTACCATTATTCTCTCCTTGTGGGTAGCATCAATTTTGGAGTGTGAATAGGAGACGAACATCTCATTCTCTCTTGGGGGAGTTCACCATTGATGACCTTGTTTTGAGAGCAGCCATGGATGAAGATTGAGAGAGAAAAATATTCTCTAGAGAGAGAATATAGAGGGCATGAGAAAAATTCCGCGTAGGGAATTTTTCCCGTCACGTTGATCGCCGGACTGAGGGTTGCGACGTTGTGACATTGCGGTGGTGGTTCGATTAACATCGTGATCACCATCCAGACCGCGAGATCCGATCGAAGGACGCACGGTCGATTTTTGGTTCTGCATATTCGAGGTATTTATATCCTATACCCAATCTATATTTATTTTTCTCGAAAATTATTTATGAATGCTTCCGCTGCATGTGACTCTATTAATTCCAACACTCCCTGACAACGAGCATCCTTTCTTCTCGATTTTCTACCCTTGACAAGTTGGAAACTCTCATCCTCACTTGGCTTAGCGATCGTCTTAGAAGGCTATCCCTTATCTGAGTTCTTCTTTGGGCACTTAGCATGCTGGTGTCCAAAGACCATACAAAACTCACAGTTAGGCGGCATGAAAGAGTATTCCACCTTAACTACAAACTCACTCCCATCTAATGGTGTAACTACTAAACTAGGAAAATGGATCAATGATACTGCAGTTTGAGCAATTAGTTAATTATGCCAGACTAATATTAATTTATTTGTTATTAGCAGATTGTTCACTTTGTAGGCCTTCAACCTATTGTGGTTCTCTCCATTTATTCACATATGCCATGTTTCACTTAGAATATTTATTTACTACTTGCTGAAGTTTTACGATTTATTTTCATGGACCATATTAATGTTACGGTATTGCACAAGTATCTAATAAAAGGATGACATTTGAAAGGTTGGGGGGCCATTGATCAGTTGCATTGTAACTATTTATCTCAATGTCCAAATTCTACACTCACAAAAAGGTATTGTAGCAACCGTTGTGTTCTCTATTCATCAACAATTCGCATAGAAGTATCTCAAAAAAATAATAAATAAAAACTGCTATATCTCAATAATGCATAACATGTTGTGCATTTAGGACTAATATTTCTTGATGTGTCATCCATGAATTGGTAGAAAAGCATGTAATAATACCTAAGAATCCATATCTCATGATGTATGTATTACAGAAATGCATGAAAGTCAATCCACCCACAACCCTTGGACTAAACTTTATACAGGCACTAGATAGCAACTAGTTGAAGTTTTAAAGACAATGACTAGTTAACATTAATAAAAATGTTCTTGAGAAACAAGATTCTAGAAGAGATCAAATTATACATAGACATTTACCCATACTTCAATTTAAGATCTGAATTCCCTTGAAAGAATTTAGACTTGAAGCTGGAATATTATAATATCAAACGAGTATATGAAATATAGTTTAGAAGGGTTATTTAAGAAAATATTATTTTTTAATCAAAATTATTTAAGTATCATTATTTTTTTATTTTAAAAATATTGATTTCGCACTTTTAGAATGCGAAATTACATTTTTATTAATTTTTTTATTTTTTTATTTTTATAATGCATTTGGAAAAAGAGGTGGTTCGCACTGTCAGAGTGCGAAACTAATTTCACACTCTGAGCATGCAAAACATTTTTCACATGCATGACCTATTCAATAATCCACATCAAAACACCACTACTCTACTCCATGCCAAAATACCACTTTAACTTACAAAACATCACTCTACTCTACACCAAATAAACTATACTTAAAACATCATTAACAATTCACACCAACTTATGAAATAATCTAAAAATCACTACTCTACTCCACACCAAATAAATCATATTCAACCAAATATCAAAAAACCACCATCAAATAAACTATACTCCAAAATACCACCATCAAATAAGCATACTTCAAACACCAGCAACCATACTCCATAACATAAAATAATTTCAATCCAAAATAAATACAATCAACGCAAACGCCAATAACTAAATACAAATACAATCAACACAAGCACCAACAACCAAAAAACAACAAACATTTTCAATCATGGCTACCACCAAATTTCAACCAAACATACATCACCTCTAAATTCTCAACTATCAAAGCAACATAACCAAAAATACTTATAAACATGTGACATCAAGAAAGAAATCATAAGAAAGAGACAATAATAAAAAATTTTTGATATTCAAACTCATTTTTAACTATTTTTTCTATCAGCAATATTGGCCACATCTTGCATTCCTTGACATTATTAGTTATCGATTCTTGTTAAAAAATCTAACCATACGGTATAATGTTGCCCGCACACATGAAGTTATTGGCAGATTTCTTACACTTTTAAGTATGCTATTAAATGACTCTGACCGATTAGTACTCATGTTTCCCTATCTGTGGCCCCCCGTTATGACACAATGTCCATTTGTACAGAGGAATCTCCATCAACCACCTATAACTTGGCTCACTAAGCTCTTTGATCTTATTCATGACGGAATCAAACTTTTTAACTTATTTTTGCTCGGTCGCCTTATTCATTAATTTTGTTAGCAGCTTGTTCTTGAATTGCTGACTAAAATTAACCTCCACATGGTACAAACAAAGTCTGTGAAAGACAAATGGTGGTTGGAGATAATTATTCCTCTCTATGACTCGCATTATACCGGGTTCCGTATCCGATATCAACCACACTCCATGCCAATCACCAATGATGTGCACTCTCAAATTCTCTAAAAATCATATCCAACTCATAATGGTCTCCTTATTGACAATAGCAAAACACGAAAGAAGAATGTGGTTTACCGCATCTGTTTTAATAGCTGTTAGAATGTTCCCCATGTATCTCTCATATTGAAATGTCTCGTTAATACTAATCATCGATTTATAATACCTAAATGTATCGATGTATGGTTTGAAGACTCAGAAAATTAAGTGAAAAACTCTCTTATTAGATCTCAACACTTCAATAAACCCCTAATCAATAACAGTCCCGGAATTACTCATTTTCACTGCGTCCAAAAATTAGGGCAACAATGTGTAAAAAATCTCCCAATTATCATACACTATTTGTATAGATTTTCGACACTCCATCCAAACCTTTTTGTATAACAGATTTACCCCATACAATCTCATATCCTCAACTACATCACATACTTTATAATCAACATTCTTTTTTACATAATTTCTAATCAAATAATCCACCATATTCGAGTCCACATTGGGGTGATCCCCTAAAGGCAATTCAGGAAAACAAGTGTGTTTTGTTTTCAACTTTGTAATTTTTTAAAAGCGATGACTCTTTTTCTGTCTAACCCGAACATACCACAAACATTTATTCTCATGGTATAATGAAGACCTGACAAACCATATGTTCAGAGAACTCTCATGCACTTTAAAGTTCCTGTGTTTCCACATCGAGCAGCACTTAACAGTATGCTAAACTTCCTCTTTGGAATTGAAAACAATCCCAACTTGTAACTCTGAAGTGCGATCATCATTTCATGTGGGTAGTCATGTCATTGTACTCATCAACCATCATAAACCCTTCGCCATAGTGTGTAGATGTGATATTTCCTCTTCCTCTTCCTCTTCAACAATCCGATTTTCTTCATCTACAATATTCTACTCATTATCGCTTTCTCCCTTTGATTCCTCATCAACAAATACTTCTAAAGAATTTGTCTCTTGCCCTTCATAGGGTCTATTAGTACTAGATTCATCATACTCACTTGCGATAGGCATAGTTGATTCATGATGACCATGCAAAACAATATCATCTGAAATGAATGCTCCATACTGTAACCACTCATATTCAAGATTCTCACATATCAACATCTTTGTGTAAGAAAGAAAATTTGTCCCACCTCCAAAAATCAGGATAATTTTAAGTCCCAGATGAGCTACTTGGGATGTCTGACACATTTACTCTACCCCAACCTGAGCAACCAACCATGGGTGGATCAATAGATGCACTCAAAATTGATTCTGACTCTAAGAATAGTTTAACTACTGTCAAATTTGGGATATATTTGGGAAGTAACAACACTTTCGATAAGAATTCATCATCCTCCCCCACTTTTATGATACAAAATTTTTATAAACTCTTCCCATTTAATAGTGCTATCATCCACAATACCCATTTTTGAAATGACACTATACCAATAATCATCTTTAACCCCACCAATTACACCTCCAATAAAGCACTAGCCTCGTACAGTTGTCACCCATATTGCTTTCTTCTATCAATGACAACAATAACCAATAACAAGGTATTAACATTAAACATAATACATATCCTAGAATTAAGTCTAATAGAGTATCAACAACATAGTATCAATAAAAAACATAATGCAAATATATAATGAATTTAGAGTGAATTAATAGTGATTTTAATTGATTTATAGTAATGTGGTTGCCACAAGTGTAATATAACAAATGTAATATATAAAAGAAATTATCCTACATTTGCATCAACAACACTACATCAATTACAATGTCTTTTTTTTTTTTAGTGAAAACCCTATATTCATAGGAACCATAACGCAAACAAACCTGAGATTCAAACAATGCAACAACACTGTATCAATCACAACCCAAATGCAAACAAACCCTAGATTCAAACAATGCAACATTCAAATAATGCAAACCCTAGAGAGGACATCCATTCGTAGGAAATAATAATAAAATCAAAAAAAAAAAAACAATGATAGAGGAAGAAATTACCAACTACAGATGAAGCCTCATGCAACAAAGGATGAAAATGGGGCTTTTGTCGCAATCTTCTTATCTCAAGCAGGATCGGCCTTCTATCACAAAAAAGAGAGCACGGGTTTTAGCAAAAGAATAAGAGAACGTGAAAAAAGAATCACATTTTGAGTTAGAGCATTTAGCCCGATGATTTTGCACTCAGAGAATACGAAACATGATTTGCACTACAGGTGCAAAACCGTTTGTTTTTTTTTTAAATAACACCTTAAAAAAATAAAAACCTAATTTCGCATTCTTGAGAGTGCGAAATCAATAGTTTTGGAAAGAGAAAAACAATCGTATTTAAATAATTTTGAATTAAAAAACAATATTTTTGGAAAAATCCCTTGTTTAGAAACTAATGCTCCTATATTTGTGCTAACTACACCAACCACATCCACTAAGAATATAGTATTTTCACAGAACCAACCGATAAATGGAAGTATATTGATGCTTTGTAAGAACATAATTGACCATCCATCATGTGTGCCATATGTTTAAAGAACTCCAAAATTTCCCATTCAAGAAAGCCTCACTCTTTTGCATCCAAAAGGGAAAAAACATAAATAAAGGACATGTTGAGGGAGTAGGAAGGAAGATATGCGGGCTTCTGCAAGTGACCAATCAAATAGAGTTTTTTCTCAATTCAGTGCATCCTAAACAAAGTGTGCTTTTGTAATTTGCCAAAACTATTAGATTTATTTGACATATGCAGCGGAAGCATGGTGATTTTTCAGAAAATAAAAAAGATTGGGATTTCATGTATATCTCAGTGAATAGATGCGAGGGATGTGTCCGGATCAGGTACCCGAACCTAAATGCATTATTTTAACCCGAACCCGAGATATCCAGGTTATTTTTTTTTACCCCGAACCCAAATCACGAGCAAATTACTTAGATTTGGGTGGGTACCCGAACATGATTTTTTTTTTAAATAAATTCTCTATAACAAACAAAAAAATGTAACAACATTGCAAAAAAAAAAAAATTAAACTTGAATATGACATAATAAACACATAATATAATATCAAGCAACTTGAATATGAAACTTGAAGACATAACTTCACCACAGCACACTAACATAACATTTAGTATCAAACTTGAATATGAAGCTTAAATATAAAATATAACAAACAAATAATAATAGTAAATAGCACACTAACATTACAAACAAAAAAAAATTACATTTAGTACATTTGAAAATAAAACTTGAAGACATTTGAGAATAACACTTGAACAAAATTCGTCAAGCCATTAGATGTGATTTTTCTTTCCAATTTCCTCCTCCCGTTTCCATCATGTCTTCTCTTGATAATGGCTTTGCATCACACTTTCTGAATGCCACCGAAAATTTCTCCTCAAACCTATCATTTGGGAAAAACAATTGATTATTATATCAAGCATTAAATACAAAATTTAGATTTTACGCTGTCTAGATAGTGGGAATCAAGTTTTGCTCATTTCAAGCTGCAAAATAAAATATTAATTAATCAAAATTAAATAATCAAAATTAACAAAAAAGAAATCTACCTTAGGAAATCAAGCTGTCCTTTAATCATCAATGCTAAGTAAGTTTGGTTCATTAATCATCAATTGACTAAGTTCTACAAAAACCAACAATAGTTAATCAAAGAAAATGAAATTATAAAATAATAAATTTGTTACGTAAATAAAGTATGTGGCTTTTGAAACAAAATCATATCTACTTCAATGCTCTCAAGCTCATCAAATTGTTCTTCAATATCAAGAACTAGTGTAAGCCTCAACCAATTTTGGCAACAAATCAAAGCCTCTACAATTTTCGGTGTCAACTACGAAAAGCATCAAGAATTCTCCCTCCAGTGTTGAATGCAGACTCGGAAGCTACAGGCAAAACTGGAATAGCTAAAACATCTCTAGCCATAAATGCAAGGATTGGAAACTTGGACCTATTCACTTTCCACCAATTTAAAATATCAAAATTCTGCACATTACACTCCCTTGGTTTCAATAAATAAATATCAAGTTCTGATTTTGTTTGCTGCCCTTCCTTCACTTTTTCTTTTTTTTCCAATATACCTAATATCTTAGAAAAGGGATCCAAAGTATGCTTCTCACCTTCCACATTATCAATTCCAAGTGAACTTAAGCAAGGAGTACATCGTTCATTCTCAACAACACAATGAGCCCTTGTAAAATGTTCAAAATGACGCATCAAAGTGTCATTCACCCTCTTTTCTAACACTTTTGTACTAGGTTATTCATACAAATGACTAATGGCTGTTAAAACATAATCTTTTTTGAAATGAGGGTCAAGAATCACAGTCACAAACAACAAAGGATTGATGTTCTTAACATTTGATCAATATTTATCATGTTTGGTTTTCATTCTAATAGCCATATCAGCATGGCTTTTGTTGTTAGAACTCATCTTCTCCTTAATCATCATGCCAATACAAAAAATGATACTAAAATAAGTATTGCAAGTCATATACAAAGAAGCAGAAATCTGTAAAGTGGATTCATAAAAGTTGTCAAAAATGACAGCAAAAAACAAACATTTTCCCAATTTTCAGCAATTGGCAAACCCCTATTGTATCCCCCGTTGAGCTCATTTCTATATTTTAAATCATTTTCTTCTAACCTGACAAATGTAGACTCAAATTTAACAGTACTCTTCAATATAAGATAAGTTGAATTCCACCTAGTATCAACATCAAGGCACGCAAGGCTTTTACTTTCAATTTGCTCTTGAGTTATACAAGTTTTAAACTTTTGCTGTAACACCGATTTTCGGTGACTATATATATCATGTACTACTCCTCATGATTCTAAATATATAAACATCTTTTTGAGACATTTATTTCATTATCTATTTCTTTATTTTGAAATTTCGCATCAAAATCGTTAAAACCGAAAATTTTATCGGTAAGTCAAAAAATTTCTCAGAAAGTGCCAGCAAGGCCTAAAGAAGTCAAAAATAGCTAAGAGAAGGCCTATACACTTAAATAAAGATATTTAAATAAAATTTCACATATTTAAAAAATTTCAAACAAAATTTCATCGGGACCAAAAATATAAATCGTTAAAAGTTAGGGGATTAAATGCAATTAAGAAAAGTTAAGGGACTAAGTTATAAACCACTCAAAGATGGACAATTGAAGCCAAATGATTGGTCAAGAGGGAAGCAAGGTTGGTTAGTGGCCACATAAGATTTTTTCACATTCAAGAAATCTTATTGGATAAAAGTTTGTGCATGAAAGGTTATTGAATAGGAATTTTTACATGAAAACTAACTAGAATAGTTTGTTCTAACTTGTGATATTTCTCCCCCTTGACATGGACGTTCAAAGACACTTGGTGGAGTGCATGGAGGTTGCTTGAATCAACAATTGCATGATTTAAGTGTTAGGACAAGTGGAAGACCAAGATAATGCATTGGATGATCCAATGGTTAAGGATATTTGGTTAGATTTATAAAAGAACTTGTTTAAGAAGAGTTTGGCCTATTTTCTTCATTCAAACTCACCTTGGATGAAATTGTGAGGGTTCTATATCCATTTTTGAGTTCAACTATGGAGCCAAAGAGGTAAGAATATTTTTGGAAATTCTTAAATTTCAATTGGAAGTATAGAGATATTGTATAAAAAATTTATATTCATTGTGATTTGATATTTCTAAGGTGATAAAAATTCAAAAATTTAAAGGGAGTGGTGATATATATTGTTAGCAAAAGATTTTACAAGGGAGGTAACATATTATAACCTATACTAAGATTAAATTATTTGATGAGTAGTTATTTTGGTATCCATACTAGCATGCTAAATGTTGATTTCTAGATAGAGTCTTATATAGTTTTTTTAGGATATCTCATTCTGTAGAATTCAAAAATATAAGATATTATTTCTCTATAAACTAGACTTCCTAAACTTTAAAATGGTATATCATGTGAAGCATTTCATGAAGAAATCAATTTTTGGTGATTTTTTTTTAAGTTTAGCATGTTTCACAAATTCTGTTTCATGTCCTATGTACGACCAGTAACTTGTATAAATTTTTGAGGTATATTTTGTTCATAATTTGGAGAAATGTTAAACATGAAAGTTTTAGGTCTCTATCTTATCTTTAATTTGAGATAAATATCAGTTGAATCGGAGTTATATGCAGAAAGTTATGATAATTTTACTAAAACTATGTAGAAGTAGTTTTAAAACTAAAATCGAGATGAAAACTGAATTTTATAAAATTATACATTTAGAATATGAGGATAGTCAAAACTAGAAAGTTTCAGAGATATCTTATCTTCAATTTGAGATAAGAATTACTTAAATTGGAGAAGTATACTGGGAGATATGGAATTTCTCCCAAAACTGTGCAGAATTGATTTTAGGAACTTAGCATGAAAAATGATAAATTTTTTTATAAATTCATGTATTCAGAACTTGAAGATGGTCTGAACATAAAAGTTGGAGATATATGTCTTAAATTTAAGAAAAAATTTAAATCATTTGAATCTGATCAAGATTTTTGATGATATCATGATTTTACTAAACCTACGCATTATATGTTTATAGAAATTTCCCTAAATATGAAAATTAAAATTTAACCTCATGAAAGAAGCCATTTTTATATACATTTTGTAATTCAACTATATAATACTGAATTAATAAATGATATTGTTTTACTTAGGATTAGGATTCGAGGGATGGCTCATTTAAGAAACGAGGATAGTTAGGGGGAGTGGCGTACCCTCTTCGGTCGAGGTGAGTGAGACGATCTATTTTTGACTTTAAATGAAAAATAGTTTTGATTATGATTTTATAAATGAAATTTGAAATGTGATTTAGAAATGTTTTAGTATTTGTGACATGTCTTGAAATATTGTTTGGTAAAAATTGTATCCTGATATTATGATTACTTAATCGTGCCTTGTTTTTTTTACGAGTAAAGATTTATGAATGATGATATATGGCACATGTATATGATTATGAGATGGTGCATAGTGGCTATAACGCACTCCCTATCACGGTATTGAGCGTTTACTCGACGGGGTGATGTGGTCGGGTAATACGGGAGCAGGGGTTTGAGTCCCCTGTCTCTGGGCAACGGATCCAATAGACGAGCACCCGTGAGGACCGTGTCAACACCAAGGGAAGGGGGGAAGATATATGTGTTTTATTCTTATGATATTGTGGTGACCTCTTGTGGATTTTATCCTAGTTAGGCCAAACTATGGGTAGAATACATTTTTGACACCCAATTGATGTATGATTTGATGATAAGAATGCATATTATTTTGAATTACGCGATATATTTGCAAATGGATAAAATGAAATTTGAAAATGATATTTTGATTTGCCACTCTCACAAATTTATTTATTATCATTATATAGTCATTGGACCCCACTCACTGAGTATGTGGATAATACTCACCCCTCATATTAATATTTTTAGCTTATACTATACTTGACATACATTGAGGTACTATCTCACGAGTTTTACTAAGAGACGCTATCGGATAAGTGATCATACTCATTATTATTTACAATTGGACCATGCATATAAATATTATATGTAAATTGGAGGCAAATGTTTTAAAGAAAATTTTTATTAAAAACTCTCTTTTTTTATCTTTCGCTGTATGATTTTGACTTAATGATATCGAGTAGAGTCATAATATTAGCCTTGCGTCACCTCGATGTTTGAGTAGGGCATACCCGTACCTCGAGGAGTCGTGGCAGTCTGTTCGTGTGCTCAACCTGCGGGTCGGGGCGTGACATTTGCAATCTTGATGGAGAAGACCTCACATAGTTCATAGCAGACTGAATTCTAAATATTAATTCAATCATATCTTTCAGCCCCTCCTTTACAGTTAAACTTAATATATAAACACAACATCTCATATGAAGATGTTCTCCTTTTAACACATTCCATTTCCAATTATTAATTATTTGTTTTAAATATTGCATGCCTTCATCATTAGAGTTAGCATTATCAACTGTCACGCATAACACCTTATCAATACCCCAATCAAACAAAAGATTCTCAATGGTTTCACCAATAGATTCACCAACATGGCTAAAAATAGGGACAAAATTTAATATGAGTTTATGTAGTTTCCAATCACCATCAATGAAATAAGTAGTTAAATACATATAACTTAAATTCTGCCTAAACGTCCATAAATCAGTTGTAAGACACTCTTTGTCTTGAATTCTTAAAGTAACTTTTCAGCTTATTTTTTTCTTCCAAAAAAAAAAAAAAAACTCAATAATATTTTTTGCAATAATTTTCCATGTAGGGACAACAAGTCTAGGCTGCAATGTATTTGAGTAATCTCTAAACCTCTCATACTTAACAATTCTGAAAGGCAATTCATCAATTATTATCATCCTAACTAGTGCATTCTTACATAATTCTTGATCAAATTTCCAAACTATAAGTTGACTCCCACTCTCACTAATACTATCAGAGAATTCTTTGCTTCTCAGTTGAAAAACCAAAGTTCTCTATTTTTTATCTCTATTATTGGAGGATATTTCTTGCACCTTGTGAGATGATTGCGCAACCTATTAGTACCATTAGCATAAGACACTTAAACTCTTTGCTATAATAATTACAATTTGCTTTTATTTCAAACTTATCAACAACAGGTAACTTCGTAAAATGTTCTCATACTGTAGATGTAAAATGACCTTCTTTACCTTGTTTTCCTTTTGGCAAAGGTGGTTAAACAGTTATTGAATTATCACCCGCAGTGCCAAACTAAGGAGCAGGGGAATTTGAAGAGCTCTCCTCCATAATGACCTAATAACAAGTATGTTATTTAAATTAAAATTAGTATTAGTAGTGGGAAATATGACACTTTGTCATAAATGGTATGTACACATAATGAACAAAAGCGGTGCTACAACATGAGCACATAATAAGCACAAATGAACAGTATGTGCAAATTAAAATATGACAATTATTAGTCATGCTACAAAAGTACCCATGAAGAAAATGAAAAAAAAAAAAAAGCATCAACAAAGTGGTTGATTTGGAACTCCACAACAAAGAAAATAAGCATCCCACGGCAGAGAAAATAGCATCAACACAGCAGGGAAATCGAAGGTGGAGAAATCATTTTACTTTGAAAGCGAACATATCAATTTCTGAGAAAGCAAACACATTATTTGGTTGATTTGATTTGAAGAAGTCGAAGTTGGAAAACACACTTTGAAAAATACACACTTGGAAAAAAAAATGGCAAGAACAAAAATATATATATATATATATATATTGTATTTGAAAAATAAAATGGAAAACACACTTTCAAAAATAAAATACTATATTTGAATAAAAAAAATCTCATTTTCCAAATATTTTAGAGAATTTTCTTTTAAAAAAAATTAATATAATAGGCAAGAACAAAAAACTTGACTGAAGTTTGTAAATTAAAATAATAGGCAAGATCAAAAAATTAAAATGAGTAGTTAAACTTGCCTATTTTTGAAGAGGCTATTATGGGTCTTTGTCACATCATTTAGCAATTAGCACTAAAGTATCACTCAGCTCTGAAACTTGTAAATTATTTTTTTCAGAAAAAAATTGAAAGATGCAAAAAATAAACCTCTATTTTTTTTATTAATAGGCAAGAACAAAAAATGAAAACACGGTAAGAATATAAAAAAAAATCTTGTAAATTACAATAGGCAAGAACAAAAATGAAAGATGCAAAACCCATAGCACTAAAGTATCACAGTGACTGGAAAAGGAGAATAGGCAAGAACAAAAAAAAAATGAAAACAAAATCACTTACTATACAACAAGTTAGATCCGACAATAATTTTCTCAGATAGATATGGTTGTTGGATGGAAAAGGAGAGATCACGGCAGCTGGAGTTGGAGGAGACATGGTAGAGAGAGGGGAGAATAATAGATTAGGATTTTTCTAAAAGAAATTTTACATATATGTGTGTGTGTGCTTACAAAACTCTATTTTTTCTCTAATTCCATCTTCATCCTCATAATTATAATATATTTATAAATATATTTTGATTAATTCGGGTGGGTCGAGTTAATTTGAGTTTTTTAATTACTAGCTCAAACCCGACTTGACATAACAAAAAACTCGAATTAACCTAACCTGAACACATGCCACAATTTTAAATCCAGTGATGAGAATAATTTCCTACATGAAATTTTCGATCCCTCTAGAGAATGTGTCTTTTCTCTCACTTCTCTCTTTCTCCACCAATGTGTAATAAACACCTTCTCTCACAAGAAGTTATCTCTCTCAATTAATTACACGTCCAATAATATAACAGATTGTGAATTATAGAGAGAGTAAGTTAGTTTTTAGGGGAGTTAAGAAATAATGAGAGTTATTCCATTATCCCACTTTCAAGTTCAAAATATTACTACATGGTAAAATGTCCATACATGAACATATTTACTAACATCTTCCACTTGCATACGAGAGCATTTTATATCCATCACAAGATCACAACTCATGCGATCTATCACATCATCTTGCTTGACTTTCATATAAAATTAGGTGTCGTATGACTGGCGAATATATCTGTAAATAAAGACTTCTCGATGTACCTGTTAAAATGTTTGAGGAGTCATCTTTAGTACAAAAAAGAACTGATTATACCCCAAACTCAATGCAGTTTTATCCATCGAGCCATTTTTCTCATTGAAAATGATCCCTAATAATTGCTCGACTGTGTATTCACTATTATATTTGAATCATAATATAGATAAATATAATAGACTGGTCGGTGAATATTACACAATGATATAATATCGATTGGTCTTCCTTTTCCAAAACTTGAATTTATTAGTCTCAATTCAACTGATTTCTTAGACCTACCCCTTAGGCCTCAATTTATCTTTCGGACCATAGTTAAATAAAATAAAATAACAAACACTGAACCAAGAATTTAAGAAACAATCAAAAGTAATAAGGGTACAAAAGATCTCACTCAATGGATCTCGAGTCTCACACATTGAGGTTTAGGGATAAAGATCAAATTATCATCTTATATAGTATAGCTCCCATTATCCCTAGCTATTTTATCACACGCGGTATGAAACATGTGTCACGGTGTTATTTTTTCATCTTTCAAAATAGCATATGTTAGATTTCTCTAACACTGTAAGGGTATGGAATTCAATCTATACATAAAACTTTACCCAAAGATCTCAAAGATAATATCTCAGAGATGATATCTCTAGCCGCAGGTGATATCTGATATCTTAAACCTGACTACTTACAGGTAACATGAATGTGGGTATGTTCATACCGGTCATATTGCATATGATCTCATCCTGAACATATATCAGGGCAACTTATATTCTAGTGGAGTTACTCTCAAAGTCTCTTACAATTAGAAACCATCTCATTCTCGCTCACTCAGAGTTGGAGGTGGTCAATCGTACGAGAGAATTGACCTCATCTAACTGATATATCTTTTTATCATATCATAGAATATATGATAAGAAAAGAGTGCATCAAACAAAATTTAATAGCTCATGTATAACTGAATAATGTATAAGAATCATATATATAAAGATAATAAGCATCAATATCATCAATCTAGTATATAATGAAAAATATCAAAATATATACAAACCCTTTATGTCCTAAAAACGAGTCTCTAACAATGGGTTTGGTGAAGGGGTCAGCAACTATGCTGAGTGTAGAAGTGTACTTAACAGTTATTTCACCCTTCTTGATAATGTCTCTCTTGAAGTTGTATATGATGTCAATGTGTTTGGTTTTACTATGATACTTAGGGTCTCGATTGTAGGCGATATCGGCCTGATTATCATAATAGATTATCATTGGCCTTTTACTATCTGTCACAATCCCTAAGTCATCTAATAGTTTTCGGAGCCAAATACTCTCCTGAATTGTAACTAAGCAAACCACAAACTCAGCTTTTATCATAAATAGAATTACATAGGTTTGCTTTTTACTATTCTAAGAAATTATACCACTATTGAATAAGAATGTAAAACCTGATATCGACTTGCACTTATCCAGATCATCGCCCCAATCGGTGTCTGAATATTTTATAAGGTGCAAATTATCTCCTCTGTTACACAAGAAGAGGCTCGCAATTTCCTTGAGATATTTTAAAAAAAATTTATTGCTCTCCAGTAACTTCTTCCAGAATTTGATTAATATCTACTTATCAGACTGGCTGCATAACAAATGTCTGGTCCTGTACACAATATCGCGTACATTAAACTTCCCACTGTATTGGAATAAGGGACTTTACTCATTTCTCTTGCTTCTTCTTAAGTTTTGGAGCACATATCAAGACTTAGTCCATCACACTTGATGATAAAAGTATCTATGAGATTGTAATCACTCATCCTAAAGTGCTCAAGAATCTTTTTAATGTAGGTCTCTTGTGAAAGAGCCAACAATCGTCTCGAGCGATTCTTATGGATCTTTGCTTTGAAGATGAACTCAATTTCACACACATCTTTTATATCAAAATTTGATGATAACCATATTTTAATGATCATTAGATACTAAATGTTGCCCTCCATCAACATTATATCGTCCATATACAACGACAAGATCACAAAAGAGTTATCAGAACATATCAGACAGACACAATGATCCTCCTCGATCATTATTAAACTATAAGATATTACCTTCTCATAAAATCTTAAGTACTACCGTCTGGATAACTAGTTTAAGCCGTATATCAACTTCCAAAATCATCAGACCTTATCTTCTTGATCTACTAGAATGAACTCAAAGGGTTGTTCCATATAGATCTCCTCATCCAAACTTCTGTTTAGGAAGACGGTCTTTACATCCATTTAGTGTAACTTCAGATCTATATTTACAATAATCGCCAAGAGTAAATGGATCGATATAAATTTGACTATAAGAGAAAAAGTCTCCATGTAATCAATGCTCTTGGTCTGCGTGTAACCCTGGCGACCAGACGGGACTTTTATCTCTCTATCGATTTGTCGACCTTTCTTTTGACTTTGAGAATCCACTTATTCCCAAGGGCCTTTCTATCCTCAAGTAATTCAACTGGGTCTTAGACCCTGTTGACTCTCATGGATTCTATCTCATCTTGCATGGCCTTTAACTATTGGTCCTTCACTGGACTCTCGAGAGTCTCTTGGAATGTCTTGGACTCCTCATCATCCTCGGGAGTCATAATGAGGATCTCATTCTCAACCAAGAAATGACGATGAGGTACATGTCCCTGACTACTCCAACGAGGAAGGGAAGCCTCCTCACCTTTAAATGGGTCATTCCCATTAAGACCAAAATTCGTAATGGGTTCTTGAGTCCGGCCACTATGTTCAGCTAAGCCACTAGGTTCATCCATCTCATAGAAGATGTAGTCTCGATCGATTTTTCCTCTCTTAGGGAAATCGTTCTCAAGAAACGTGGCATTATGAGACTCAATCTTAGTGATTATAGTGTCTATATGCTCACCTAGGAACACATATTCCTTGATATGTTCAAAGTATCTTTTAAAAATACACTCTTTTTTCTTGCGGGTCTAACTTGCTATACGAATGCAATGAATTATGAACATACATGGCACATCTTGATTGTCTCAAGTGGCTAAGGTCAGGCTACTTTCATATCCAAAACTCGTATGAGGTACTGATTACAGACTTTGATGGAACACGATTGATGACATAGGCCGGAGTCAATAATGCATCTCCCTAATGGGAGATAGGTAAATTGGTTTGCGCTATCATTGACCTCACCATCTTTAATAAAGTCATATCCCTTCTCTCGACTGCTCCATTTTGTTGAGAAGTAAAAGAAATAGTCAACTGTTTCGTAATATTCTTCTTGAAACAAAGCTTTGTTCAGACAAATACTCGCATCCCCAATCAGTTCTGAGAGTCTTCACTCTCATGTATAACTGATTTTTAATCTCGCTAATAAACCTCCTGAAACACACAAATGCCTTAGACTTGTGTGAGATCAGATAGACGTAAGCGAAATGCGTGTAATCGTTTATAAATGTAATAAAATATGTGACTCTATTTCGGGCTTTCACTTTCATGGGTCCATAGATATCAGAATGAACTAAATGCAATGGAGTGCAGTAGAGTCTCAGCTCTCATTGTTTTTCCAAATGTTTTCCTTGTGGCTTTGCCGACTAGACAAAACTCATATAAGGGTAACTCGACCCTAGTTAGCAGGCCCAACAGCTCACTCACAACTAACCGATTTATTCTCTTTTGCCCAATGTGGCCAAGTTTACTATGCCAAATTGTAATATCATCAACTATACTATCAGATGCAAATGCAATATGAGCAATATCATTAAGAGGAATCACATCCAGTGTGTATAGTCTTTTATGGACCAAACCAGTACATACTAAAGAACTATCATATGAAATAAAAACACTATAGTTTCTTAAGAAAATAGAATATCTTAAACGATCAAGACAAAGTATAGATACAAGATTTTGTCGAATCTTGAGAGCATACAAAACATCATGTAAATACAGGTTTTAGTTATTTCGTAATATCTGCTTGCATGTACTAATCTCTTTAACACCCACAAATGCTCCATTCCTCACATACAATCTTCTCGCACGAGGACTCAATTAGTGAAATTCCACGTACGCACTCCTATCACGAGCTACATAGTCAGTGGTTCCTAAATCTACAATCCACAGAGGAGATGAATCAATGAGTGTCACAGTAGATGATACAAAACTCAAACTATGTAAAGAAGAAGAACATACTTTTCGCTCACCACACTCGCAAGCAAAATGCCTAAATTTGTCACACGCGCAGTATTGGATTTTGCTCTTATCAAACTTCTTCTTCCTATACTTCTATCCTTTATCATCGGTCTTGACAAATAGTTTCTTCTTGTCCTGGTTTCTGGTCTTTATGTCATACTTGCACCATTTGCGCTTGGTACCCCGGGAGCCTTTACTCGACTCCGCCATAAGAGTATGACCCGAAGCAAATCTAGCCACCTCCTAATGCTCCTCTTTGAGCTCACAGTGCCTACTCACATCTATTAAAATACAAATATTCTCAATGTATGTGAGATAGGTTTTAATAACCTCCCAAAAGTCTGGCAGAGACTGGATCACTCCTAGTATTTGAAAATCATCCGACAGTGGCTCCCCATATTTTTCAAAGAAGCGATCAAACTCGATATATGCATGAGATGTTATTTCATGGTATGATCCAGTCTCTTCTTATAGGTAATGAACTTATAGGTTATTATTTTTAGCTTAGGAGCTGATTGAGAGCCAAAATGCTCTTTAAAAGTATGCCAGACCGACATCACAGTAGGATACTGCTCATAAACCGGAATCATATCGTCGTGTATGTTGCTAAAAAAGATTGCCCTAATCTAGCCATCCTTTTTCTTCTATGCATAAAATGCCTCCTGATCCCGTCTCATCTAAGGTACGGTATTTTCCCTAGAGTCATTCATCTCGTGTTGTGAAACCTCAGCTAGTTCCTATTTCTCAAAGACAAACTGAACCTTCCAATGCTAAATCTCATAATTGTCACCATTTAGTTTGTCTCCCTTTACGTGATCAACGACAATCTTTGTAGCAACAATTATCACTGTCACACAAAAAAGAGAGAGATGTTAGTGACATATGATACTTATTCTCATAATTTCGTGTACTATACGTATCAACAAATTCTAAATAATTTGAGTATAGATTCCAAAGTAAGGGTATAGGTCAATGGACACCATATACCACAACTTAGGATCGCATCTTACCATCCGAATTTGGTTCGCCTGACAAATTCCTACAATAAGTCATATTTAATGGCATGAGACCCTCGAAAAAATGAAAAATTTTATTCTAAGATAGCCTAATGCACTGTCGGAGGCCCCACGCGCCGCCACACACCAGCAGCGAGCTTCCACGCACTTGCACAGGCCAAATGAGCAACGCGTTTAGCAGGCGCCCTCACGTGCGGTCCAGGTCACGTCTTGGGTTAGGATGCGGGTCAGACAAAGATCTGGGTCGGAACCGACCTGGATGCTCACGTGCCTCGGCGCATGTGAGCTTCACACATTGGTGCCCCTGCACTATCATGCACCTCTACACGCGTGACATGCACATGCTCGCAGACCCAAGTTGGGTCTTATTCACCTAACAGGTCTACAATCGGATCCTTCGACCCGGCTGCGGGAAAACCCATTTTCGACCACTTTTCGATGGCAATTTTAGTCGGAAAATAAAATTGAACTTCCCCAAGTCATCCTCAACTCGATTTTTGGGAGATTCACGCTCTGAACTCGATGAATCATGTGTCCAAAATTTTGGCCCTTTGCGGCTATATAGGAAAACCCACTTTCCAATAATTGCAATACACTATATATATATATATATATCAAAATATAGATCAGATCATGAGGAACACATATAAACCAATTTCATAGATCAATTTGTTCTCTAATGCGACAGATCTAAGGTTTTAAGGTTTGGATAGCATTAATGGCCGAAAGATTCGACCTTATATTTCATGGTCTAAACATGTTCAAAAAATTATGAAAAGATTATTTTTGTGATCTATAAGTCATGCGTAATGTCGTGGTATTTTCAGATTCACGAAATTTATCTGTGATCCGAAATCTAATTTTTTTACCTTGCATTTTTATACTCGAAAAATTCTAAAAAATTATTTTAATAAATCTAATTATCTCTAATACCAATATTAAATTTATTTGACATACACAGTGGAAGTACGGTGATTTTTCAGGAAAAAAAAGATTAGAAATTCGGGTATATTTCAGTGAATAGATACAGAAAAATCTGGAAACCACGAAACCTTTTCTCGGACGATTTCGCAGTTAAGATGATAATCACGTAAATCGAGTTATTTCTATAATTTCACAACATCATAATTCTAAATCCGGTGATCGTAGTGACTAAAATAATTTCCTACACGAAATTTTCAATCCCTCTGGTGAATGTCTTTTCTCTCACTTCTTTCTTTCTCTATCAGTGTGCAGTAGAAACCTTCTCTCACTAGAAGTTCTCTCTCTCAATTAATTACACGTCCAATAATATGATAGATTATGAATTATGGAGAGAATAAGTTTGTTTTTAGGAAAATTAAGGGATAAAAGGAGTTATCTCATTATCCCACTTTTAAGTTCAAAATATTGTTATGTGGTAAAACGCACATACCTACGCATATTTACCCACAAAAACAAAGAAGGAACAACTTTAGCCCATATAAAAAAACAGATTGGGTAATAGCTAGTAAGTCAAAGGGAGGAATAATCAAACAGGTCAGCCCCACCAAGGTGCGCCATCGAAGAAGCATATAATCATGTCTGTTCATTTTTAAGTTCTTTTGAAATGGAAAAGATTTCGTGTTAGTCGGTTAAGAGTGGAGAAAAATTTAACTTTTTAAATTATATTTAAGGATAGAAGGAGATTAAGAAAGTGGATGGGACCTGAGAATGCCATTCCATGGGAGGGATTCTTATTTCGTGCCATTAACTATAATCATCATATTTTTATAAGAAATTATTCTATCTTATAGATATTTTTGCCGATAATGAAATATTTTTATGACTTTTGAACTGGTTCTCTTGTTTCCCTTTTTCTCTATTTTAAAATATTTCTCTTAATTTATTTTTATATAATATCTTAAAAATTTATTTGAAATTATTTATTATTTTTATCATACATTGAATTAAAAGTAAGATTAAAAATTAATTAATTTTTCTTATAAAATAATTAGCCCATCAAATATATAGGTAGACATCTTATTGCCCTAAATTTTTATAAGTATAACATTTGAATATTGTATTTTTTTAATTATAAATCTTAAATTCAAATAAAAATAAAATTTGAAAGAATTAATTTTTTTATGAAAGAATTTATAATATTTTAATTAGATTAATTAAATAAAATTTAAATATCGGTATATCATCGTTAATTTATATATTAAAGAAAAAAAAAACGTTCGACATCCACTGAACCAAACACCAAACAGATCTATTAAAATAATCCGATATATTTCGAATCAAGGGTGGATAATTCCAAATCCGAATCGGAGAACCAAACCAAACGCCCCCTTACAGGATGGGGCAAAAATTCCATTCCAAAAATGGTAAGTTTCCGGCAGCAATGGCACCCATTCACTCCATACCATCCCACTTTCCTAATTTTCCATTTCGAAAACTTTCAAACCGAAACTAAAAATTCCATTCCTCATCCTCTCTCCTCTCCTTTCCTCTCCGCTCCTTTCCTCTTGTAAGTCAATCTTCGTTAATCATCCTTGCATCTGTAAATCGTCGGTATTTTCGTCGATGCGTTTGCGTGTCCTATTTGATTTATTTATTTATTTTTTCAATAATGGGCGTTGTTCTTTTGGTGATTACCATCGATTTGCGAATCCACAATTTTCATTTCAATTTTTCCATTCATGAAATGATTGCGTATGCAACCATTTCGATGGCTTCAGGAATTTTCCAAGCTTTGTGATTTTTTTTTTTCCTGCATTAGGGTTAGGGCCAATTCATGGAGGATAACCTAGTGATCTGTTGATCTGGCAGATATGAAAAGCTCTTCTTAACTCACCTAGGATAATGTAAGTTTTGGAGGGATTTCAATATGTCCTGTTCTGAGATTGATATAGGATATTTGTATTTATTTTTATTATATTTATTTATCAGATTCTGTGAGAAGAAGAGGAGAAAGCAATCAGAAAATAACAGTAATTCAGCTAGGATGTCTGTGAGCTTCAAATATTGGGATGACTGCATTGATCCCGAGGATATCGACGCAATGTGGAAGAACCCTGAAGTTAGCACAGAATGGAATAATGCTGGAGAGGCCAAAGGCCAAAAAATTCACCTTTCCCGTGATCCTGATGGCCAGCCTTATCTTACGCAGACTGAAACAAGGGTAATTCCCTTATGCGTATGTCTTGTTATGTGTATGACCACTCGAGTTTGTCATCAATTCAAATGGGTAGAAAGTAGACCACCAAGGTGGTAGCTTAATGACGACTTCGAAAGGTCAATAGTTGGAACCTACTTACGGTTGTAGTTCTTGAACTAGAGAACTTGCGGATGGGTGTTGGACAACTAGCACTTTGGTTGGATAGTAGTGATGGGTTTGCCCAATGGGCAGTAGCTATTGCTCAAGCCACACATTTCATACCTAGTGTGTGCCTCATAGTAATATTTAGAGGGACATTTGCGCTGATATCCCCCTCCACCCTTTATCAGCAGAAAAAGAAAAATGGGTAGGAAGTATTAAAATTTTTGCAAGACTTTGATTGATTGTGTTTCGTTTCGTTTCGGTTTTTTTTTTTTTTTTTTTTTTTTTTTTTTTAAGGGGCAGTAAAGTAAAGCAATTTTTCTGCTGAACAACTGGTTTCTCTAGTGAGTATAGACTTCATGTGTTTACATGGTCATTTGATGTTCTTACAGGCTGTAGTTGGAATTATCATACAGCGACACTTTGATTCTCAGATAGATCCGGTATGTTTTCACCCTCAAATTAGTAGTGGATTTTTAGATTCGAAGAACTTTATGCAGAATTTCTAATGCTCAATTCTAGTTCTTTCTTTATGTGTATGCCTGAGATTATGATTACTGATCACTCTTAATTATGCCGGTATATTTGTATGTGCTGCCTGAAATTGAGAGTAGTTGCATTACCTACAGAATATGATATGTACCGGGCATTTTGCATATTTGAAGAATAAACCAAGTTCTTCCTTTGCAAATATAGCATCCAATTTTCATCTCCCGTAATGTGTTGAGGTTTACATGCAACTATTAATTTCTTACTCTCCTGCAATGGAGTGTAAAATCACCTGAAGACTTAATTTTTATAGTTTAAGCTTTTTATTTGTAAATTTTCATGTTTCATATTTAGGTAACTGATAAATGCAGTAATAATTTGATATGGAAAACTGAGAGCTGATGAAACTAGGGAAATAGATCTTGCCAGCATGTTGGACAACCAAACTTTTGATCTTCGGTAACATCTCTCTACACTTGGGGCAAAGTGTAAAAATGCCTTTTTCTTTTATATATAACCATTAAGCTACATGGTCTACCAATTTTCTGGCATACACATGCACCTACTAAGATACACAAGTCACAGTCACAGCTTCTGAACAAACTAAACTTAGCTAAAAAAACAAGGAATGTACCTAGTCATCACATGGCATGTCCAAAAGTAGAAAGTTGCTTGGTTTTACATATTTTTTATTGGGTTATGGACTAAATCATGAGTTAATGTAGAAAGGTAAATGGGCGCTGGTTTAAAATCCATTGTTTAATTCAATGGTTGTAAGGCCCTGGATGCTTACAACTTTTCCCACTACAGTTTTGGTGCTCTAATAAGTTCTGTTTTTATGGTTCTCATATGTTCTTTTTTCCTTATTCCCCCATCTTTTTTTTGGGGGGGGAGTAAATGACAAGGATATATGCTTATTAAGTTTACATTCAAGATGGTAGCTATGATGCATAGGTTTTTTCTTTTGCCTAAATTTTATGGAATATCTATGATTACCAATATCTTCAAGTAACTATGCTGTGCATTATGCAGGACATGGTTTGTGCTATAGCAGAACTTGAAAGTGACAGACAGCTCATTGCCACACGTTATAACAAAAGAACCAAGGAGACTAGCATTGGGATTATGCAGATATTCCCAAAAATTGCTGATTGGCTGGTCAGGTATGAATAAGAGCTCTCTTGTTTGGTTTTGTTAATGATGCGGATTTAATATATTTATTGGGATCTTAACTGCAGGGAGGTTGGTTACCGGACTTATGATGTTGTAGGCAATCCAGAACTTCTATTCAGTCCATTTGTAAATGTATATTTTGGTGCTGCATACCTCAAGTGGTTGTCAAACTTTGACCAAAAGTAAGTTTCATGAAAATCTTATACCATGTTTATATTTTGCCTAAGGTTCTTCTTATAGCGGCTATTTAGAAGTTTGGAGTTGGCTGTCTTTATTTTATTTTTTCTTTTTCCTTTTCTGTTTAATTAACTTTTTTCCTCTTGACAATCTTTTAATGCCTATAAAAAGCCCAGCATATGAGCCTTTGTTTAATTGATAAAATGGTATCATATTCTGTAGAGAAAGAAGTGAAGAGTTCATAGTCAGGGCTTACAAAGGTGGTACCAAAAAGGCAACACATAAATCAACTTTGCAATTTTGGAAACGCTACCTTTCTGTCAAACAAAGTCTTCCATCCAGGTAGTTGTTTATGCTCCATTATTGCTTAAAAACTTACAATTTCATGGGTCCTAGGACATATTTAAAATATACAAGAATTATTATCATTCTAAATTGTTGGATGTATTTAATTACAATTTCAATTTTTACTTCTTACATAACCAAGGTAAGATGAACATAATTTTTTTCTTTTGTTGTTGTTGTTGTTGTTTATTTTATTTTTGTTTTTTGTTTTTTGTTTTTGTTTTTGTTTGTTTTTTTATTCGGGGTTCAGAGCTGAAATTATCATTTGTGGGGAATATAGAAGTGTAGAAGATGATTTGGTTATATGAGTAGACAAGTTTGATGGGCGTGCATTAATTATTGCAGTGAGAAACTTGAAAATCTCATTCCACCTTATCCCTGACAAATTCATTATACCACAAATGGACATTAAGCTTGTTAAAATTAAATGAAACTCTGCTTATTTTGTTCGGCTCTTAGGGGCCTGGATGCCATTGGCGTCTCGAAGCTATGACATCACTCTGGGCATCTACCCAGGATTGTTCGTATTGGGGCTTTAACTTCAACCCTAAAATGGATGTAAGATGGGAGGAGAAGTGCATGTCAAGAAGAGAGTGAGGACAGTGTCAGCTTTCTCTTGGAGTTGCTTATATGGGCGGTGGGTAGCACATTAGAAATTTACTATGCACCACAATTGGATGAGATGGTATGGTAATTGTTATCGACGTTCCTTGTGTAAGGACCACCTGTTTGGGCACCATGCAGCTGCTCTTGAGCTGTTGCCAATAGTTTCATAGTCTTTAAGTGGGTTAGGTGATGCTTGATAGATGTGATACATGATTGTCTGGACGGGAGGATGGTCTTTGGCCTAGAAAAAGGTTGGGCTAGGTTTCATGGAGGTTTTCGTTTTTCTTGTTCTTCTATCATCATCAAAATGAATACTTCTGCATACTTGAGGTTTGCATTGGCAAGTGTGCTGCCGAGTTTGTTTGACTATTGTCCTTTTAAGCTGGTGTTCTTTCCTCTAACTTGGATTTTCAGATGTCCTTAGGCAAAGGACAAAGATGCCTTAGAACCAACGGGGCTATGGCTCCAACTTCCTCTAGATGTTTGGAGAGTAAAGGGGAGATAAAAGATACCCTTTATTAGATCCATTCAACCTTTGCTGCAGCTTGTGATTGACTAAATAAATGATTTTTGGAGATATAACTAATCCTATGTGTCAATTATTTTTAATGTGGAAAAACTTTGGTACATAAATGAATAGGACATTAAAAATTAACCATGGTACTGAGCCGTGAGACCACAGGTATCAGGCCATGAGTGAGTCTCTGATTGGCGATACATTTGGGACATTCGTACCATAAATTTGGTGAATTCTTGATGATAAAAATTCTTTGGTATCATGATTCCATGGGTGACTGCGGCGGAGCATAATTTTGGTACCAAAATCTATAATCTGTGCATTCTTGTATGTAAGCGACCATTTATTATAAAATTGTCATATATGAGGATTTAATTTAATTTTTTGTTTCCATGAACACAAAATTTTGAAATTAAAGCCGCAATATACAAAATATGTGAAAATACAAATTGTTCCTTCAAAAGAAGCAATTTAGTTGAATTAAACAGAAAACTTATTTCAACACCAAAAAAAGAGAAGCCTTTTTCTTTATTTGTTTATTAGTGGAACTCTCCACTATAATCATTAGATAATAACAAATTAAATTCACTAAGAGGATTTTCACATTTGGACAATTTAAACGATTAAAGTGGAACTGATTAAAAAATGGATAAAATGGTACAGGTGTTAGTGATGCATTTTAGTCTCTTTAGACGAAATCCTAGCATTGTCTCTGCCCTTTGGGCAATCTTATTCTTTTTCATTTTCTTATCTAGGCAAATTTCTTGTTTATAGTAATCTTTTCCATTTATGATAGGTTCTTATTAGTTACCCATGAAAGAAATTCTGGATATGGAAATCTAGAAGGTGCTTAGTTCTCTTAATTACGCCAGTGTGAGTAGAAAAGCTACACCATCCTAACAATTTCCACATAATTCAATCTAAAGAGAGCGATTTTACTTATGTAAATTATTATCTTTATTATTCAAAACGAAGGAGGTAAATAAGTGCTGATATGTGTCCTTACTATTTCTTGTTACGCTGCAGTATCTCTTAGCATATCTTTAGCTAGTAGGGGAGGGATAGATTAGTAACTATTTGTATCTGTCAAGGACATTTTGTATTATCTAATACATCTTTGTGATGTGACATGGCACCCAAAGCTACAAATTTGAAGTTTTCTAGGTAGACTGACCAAACTCTCAATATATTCGTGAAAATGTAACCTTAGGCATCAAGTAGCAACGTGTAGCTTCTAAGAAACAAGTTAAAAAATATAGATCTAGCAAAATAAATGACATTTCTCCATACATCCAAATTCTATATTGTGGAGCTTTTGTGTTGAATAGTGATTTGTTCTTTGGTCATTCGTTTTTTAGATAGCTACATTTGCAGTTTTAAATTTTTCGCCCATTTTAGTTTAAATTTGATTCTAAACATTACAACTTTGTTAGTTGAGTGACCAAGAAAAATGCAGTTTTAGTACATTAAATGGAGATAAATGGAAATATATGTATTTTTGTAGAGGAAGAATTGTATTAAGGCATAGTGAAGAATATAAAATAGGCTTAAGGTGGAGAAAACCTCAAAACCAAAACAAGTAGACATCAAGAACAAAAGAATAAAAGCTAATCAATGACTGCCTTCTAATCCTTCTTCAAATCCCACATTAAGGTTGAGAACCTCATAACCAAAACGAGTACACAGCAAGAACAAAAGAATAAAAGCTAATGAATGATTGCCTTCTAATCCTTCTTCAAATCCTACAAACTAGTGTAAAGACTTCTACAGCATGAGCCAAAAAAGAAGCATAGAAAACAATATTGTCCTAAAAGAGAGAGGGTATTGCATTCCTAGATTTTAGAATTGCATTCCTTTTATATATACCAAAGTATTGGTGTAAGAGCACATTGCTAAAACTTGTTCAATATTGGGTGAGATAGTTTTAAAAGGTTTCTGTCTGTGAGAAATCATTTGTATTGACTTTTTTAAGCATGTAGACTTAGTAAAAGTCCTGGTTTTGATAGGAATTTTTGTCTTTCAAGTGAAATTGGTTAAGGAAAACTAAGGGGTTTGGGGAACTAAATAAGATGATAAAAAGAATTCCAAACTAGTATCAAGGATATTAGAGAGGTTCTTTTCCTTGGATTCTACAATTTTCCTATTATTAATCTCTCTCTACCATCCCATATAAAACACATGCAATAATCATATTAAAATCACATTAGTGTTATAAACATATATAAGAATTAACAATTAAAATAATAAATATTGAAATAATAAAATAAAAAATATTAGAATATGCAAAAACAAAACTCAAAATGAGATTGAACCGTTTCTACTTAGAATTGTTGTTTTTTATATTATTCTTTTCCATTTATTGTTGATTATTCTTTTCCCTTTTTCTTCTATCTAAAAAAAATTTCTTCTCTCTCTTTCATTTCCCTTGTTTTACAACCCATAAAAGAATAGTGGCTTTTAGATTTTAACTTGGAAAGAGCAATATAAAATTTTGTTTATATGTCAATACTTCGTCTCTTCATTGATAGATGTTAAGGATTATAGGCTTTGATTAGTTATTGAATAATAATAATATATAAGAAGAGATAATAAATTTCAAAAAATTTCTCATTTGTTGTACTATGGTTTTGCTATGGTTTTTTTTTTTTTTTGGGAACTTATCAACAATGATTTTTATAGAGTATTTGATAAGTTTTATAATAATAGAGTATCTGGTAAGTGTATGAATTTTAAGAAATCTTGCTCTGTGAAGGTGAAGGATTTTAGACCCATCAGTTTGACCACCAGTATTTTTGGTATTGTAGTCCAAGTTTTAGTTAATATATTATATGTGGTGTTAGTGAGATTATTTTCCATAATCATAGTGCTTTTATCGGGGGAAAACAAATCCTAGATGCTGCCTTTGTTGTTAATGAGGTCATAAATTGTGTTAACAACAATGAGATGGGAGTTGTTTTGAAGCTAGACTTTGAGAAAGCACATGATAGGGTTAGTTGGGTTTCCTAGATAGTGTAGTTCAGCTAGCTTCTCAGCCATTATTAATGCAGAGTCGAAATCTGAGTTCGCAGTGTCACGTGTTAAGACAGATAGGGAGACCCTCTCTCCCATTTTCATTTCACTCTTGTGGTAAACCCTTTCAGCAGAGGATTCATGCTAATATTTCTCTAGTCTCAGAGTAGGGATTTGTGCTAGTATTTTCTCTGGTCTGAGTGTGGGGATTGATGAGGTTTATGCATCACGTCTCTAGTTTGCCAACGATTGTCTTTCTTAAAGAAGATGGTGATGGGTTTAGGGATATGATTGCCCTGCTCAAATTTGAGTCCCTAGTTTTAAGATTAATATTTTTAAGAGTGTGTTTTTAAACATTAATGTTTCCGGTGAGATTCTTGATCATTTGGCAAAAATTAAAGATTGTATTAGGAGAGAGTGGCCTATTTCCTTCTAGGGGTTCATTTGAGGGTAGTCCTAGGAGTGTTCGCTTTTAGTATCTTGTTGTGAATGGACTCCGTTGGAGTTCATATGGGTGGAAGGGAGATCTACTTACTTTGGGGGGCATGTCACTCTTTTTCTTTCTTGCCTGCGTAGTAGTATTCCCTTGTATTTTCTCTCCCTTTTTGGGATTCCTATTCATGTGGCAAGTATGATTGAGAAGTTGAAGAGAGACTTTCTTTGGTCTGGAAATTGGATAGCTAAGAAAGATCATTTGGTTAAACCTAACTCTGGTGGTTTGTCGGGCCTTGGTAATGTGGTATTGAAGAACTTTTTTTTTTTTTTGGGTAGAAAATGGCTATGGAAATTTTGTTTAGAGCCCACTGCTCTTTGCCATAGGGTTATAAAGGAAAAGTATGATTTTCATCAGAATTGATGGGACTTCAATGTTGGAGACAGAGTTTCTTATTATAGTTCCTGGAAGTTCATCTCCGTTATACCTTCTTCTTCTTCTTCTTCTTCTTCTTCTTCTTCATTTTTTTTCCTCTTCCCTTTGGTGTCTTTTAAGATGGGCAATAATTCTAGTGTCTTGTTTTGTGAGGATAGGTGGATTGTGGAATCACTCATATCAATTTCTTTCCGTCACCTTTATAGGTTATATAGACTTCAGCATGCTCTTATTAAACATTTTGAATCTTAATTTTTTTATTTGGAAGGCAAAGGTTTCTAGAAAGGTTAAAGGTTTATTTGGTCCATGGTGCTTAATAAAATTAATACCAATGATCTATTTTAAAAGAGATCTTATAAAGCTATCCCATGCGATGTTTATGTCATGTGTTACACCAATTTTGAACCTAGAGATCATTTATTTTTACGATAATACAAATGTAGATCTGCCTCTTTAGTATGTGTGGCAGTATTTGACTTCGCCCCACAAGTCTTCATGGCTTGTTCTTCACAAATTTCAGAGGTTTTTGGATGTAAGATAGAAGTTCGGATGTTGTGAAAATGTGCATTGTTGGCCATCCCATGGTGTATTTGGAGAGAGTTGAGTGTCAGAATTTTCTGCAACCATACCACTGACTCATCATTTTATGGGACAAAAGTATTTTTTGTGGGTTCATGCCTCGCAGATTTGTAAAAACTATAGTTTAGAAGATTTGAAAAGGGACCAGAGAACACTAGTGCATTAGTTTTGTTTTGTAATCGTGTTTTTTTTTTAATATATATATATATTTATATAGATATAACTTTTGAGGATTTCTTATACTTAGATGTTTTCTACATTTTTACATTTTCTAATTTTTAATTCCTTTCTCTATCCCCCCGAAAAAAAAAAGATTGTTGCTGGTGTTAGAACCAGAACAAGATTATTCTTTTAAGAAATTATAAACCGATTCAATTTAAAGTTTTGCCGTTATCAATAATTTCTTTTTATATGGAAGTATTAACACAAGGCTCAGCATTTTTTTTTTTTTTTTGTTCTTGTTCATTAATCTATTTTTTGCTTTTTGCATTTTAGTTTCATTATTTTTTTTCTTTTTATATCATTTTTGTTGTAGTCGTGCGTGTCATGCATGAGTAGTCATTTTTTTCCCCTTAAAGATAGCTGGGCGGAAAGATTAGTTTGCTAAACTTCAAAATTTAAGGGGAAAACATGGATGGGGGAATTAAATTTGTTAAAGTTCAAGAGTAATTAACCTCAAATTTAAGGGCTAATTTTGTATTTTTTCTTAAAATTAATATGGGTTTGGCCGAGTAGTTGAATTTTAATGTAAAATTTGGTTTTTGTTAAGATAGATAGATATTATAATTGTCAATATTGATAAACAAAGAATTTTGAGTTTAACACTTTTTTTAATCTAAAATCTTATTATATTTTAACAAATTTTTATTCATTTATCAATTTTAAAAATAAAGTAGAGAACAATTTGTTACTTATTTATATCAACTAAAAAATTTTGCAATTTATATTAACAGTTGTATATTTACTCATTTAATTAATTTAGTTTCACAATACATCACAAAATTTTTACTATTATATTTTCAGTTCTATCGAAAACAACTTGCTAACATGTGCTACACAAAAGTGTGTTAAGAGAGCACAAATTTTTGAGCTTGCTGATTACCTTATGTGTGTTGTGCAGAAAAATTTTTGAAGATGGTCCTTCTCAACAGGATTCGTCTGTTTCACCTCCGGCTGTTTCACAAAACTCAGGTACTTCTTTTGTGTGCTCTGTGTAATTAATTGTCAGACTATTCTATGTTTAACAATGTAGGTTGTTAACTGCTATTGTTGCAGAAATTTTTGTAGTGCCGTAATGGAATTGATGTAAAACTATCTTAATGCCTGAATTATTGGGCTAGGGCCTGTTGCATGTTCAAGGCAGCATCTAAGCTTACAGTTTTACAGTTTTACCTCGATGGTGATGAGTACTGAAAAGTTCTCCACTTAATATTTCTTTCTCAACTGTGGTGCTAGTGAATCTATGTTCAGAAGTGCAACTACAATATCAGTGTGGATGCTGTCTGAAATCAAATAAAACCAGCTTGACATTGATTTGGCAATCATTAGTATTCTTTACTGTGAATAGTTGCTCAAGTGGGTATGGGGACAATGTCATTAGAATCAATCCAATCTATCGTAAAAAATTCTGGCATAGTTTTATTTAAAAATAAAAAGGAAGAAAAGATCTGATTCAAGGTTTCAGAAGCTTTCTGTGCCTTACTCTACGGTTGTTGGTTAGTGTTTGACTGCACTATGCCGAAAGCATCATTTGCTTGACTTTGGCAAACAACAATCACCTATTATTTGACTGGATTGAGAGGCCTTGTTTAGTTTCCTAGTTGTTGTTGTAGTCTCTTGCGTAGGTTACTTTTTGGGAGCAAAATGGGAAGAATGGTGGCAATTACTAACAACTCTATAGAACATGATGGCTTCTAGGAGGATTTGGATTGGATAGGATTTTTGCATGAAAGGGCTTCAACATCTATATTGAGACTCATAACATCAAGATATATTTATTCTGTTCCATTGCCATTATCGTATATAAATCCGTCCCCTCCTTTTCTTCTTAGAGTTACTCCAGGTTATGTAAAGTTCTAGTTTCAGTGGAGAATGGTTTGAAGGACATCTTTTCTACAGTTCATGTAAAGTTGGAGAGCCTTCTTACTGGGCATCTTGCCACTAAATAATTTACTCTCATTTTCTTTTTATTTTCTTTTATATATATATATATATATATATGTATGTATGTATGTATATTCAGGAAATTGCTGTCAATGTGTGTACGCACAAGCCTCTAAAATGACATCCATATTATATAAATTTTTATTGCAACATACGGCATATATGATTTCACTTCAAGCTAAAGAATTAAAACTAGGGCCAAGATGAACATTTTTTTTTTCTTTTGTAATCTTTATTTACAATTTATATCTGGTGCTCATGTATTTCATTCAAAACATGGGAGGTGTATTGGAACAAAAGTTGATAATGCAATATATGCCATAATGAAGCTAATGTCCTTATTTTATATGCTGAATGTTCATAATTTGCATGATAAGCCTGTAATTCTGGGCTGAGCAACTGACTTAAGGCTTAGTTTAACATTGGGATTGCATACTATCCTGATTTCTACTTGGTGTGTCTACAAGACCAAACGTAAATAGATTCCGTTTGTGATTTTATTGCGAATGAGATAGATGTTTGTAACCATTATCCACACGCTGAGGCAAGTCAAGTGCACTACATTTCTGCTGCAACATTACCCCTGCAAGCAAAGAAGTTTATTCTGTTTTGAACCCATAACCACTTAGCTTCACTGAAATTTTGAGAAATAGAAATTACATAGAGTTATATTTTCTTGCAAAATCAAGACAGTCAGGAGGGAGGGAGGGAGGTGGAATTTCTGTTGCCGGGCCTACTTGGTAGCCCTTTCACATCAGGAGCTGCGTGGATTTATTTATAATTCTTATCCTATGGGAAAAGAATGATCTTGATTCAGTTCAAAAATGAGAAAAGGATTGCAGAAAGTTACTACTGTATTACAGGAACAAGCTTGGAGGAAAAATCCTAAAAGGTGGTCAGTAATGCATGGTATAAGCAAACTACATTTTGCAATGTTTGGTGCATCCATTGTAAGGGATATTGGTAGTGTTTTGAGCATTTTTGTAAGTTTAGTAGTTATTAGAAGTTAGAAATAAGTTTCAGGAATTTCCAGTCTTGAAGAAGTGGGTATTTTCTTAACCTCCTTGGTTTCATTTAGAACTCCATTTTTTCCGATTCTGTTAACTATTAGGGTTATTGTTTTTTTCAAGTGCTAGAGTCTAAGAAACTTTCTATTTTTAGCATAGTTGATTATGTTATGTTTTTATATTGATTGATGCATATTTAGAAGATTTAGGAGTGTTATTACTCATTTAGCATTTATAAATATGGCTCATTGATACAAACTGTAAACAAATTGAGTGACTCATTGAAAGTTCATTGATTAGTTATTTGTACTGAAGGCATGTGTGCCTAGGTTTTCATCTTCTTTCTATCTTCTCTATGCATTTGTTGATCAAAATTCTCTATGACTTTGAACAACAGATTTTTCTCTACTTATAAACAAATTTGGCTTCTTTTCAATCACAACCCATCATTCTTCCAAATGCAGGCAATCTACCCTAGTTGTCCTACATCATATATGCAAAATGTTAGCACATCAATGTTCGTGATAATCCTCTTTTCTTACTCTTTCCAAGATGTTTAGTTTCTCACCTTTTATGGTGCTTCTATTTCAAATTTGTTACAGGAGTCAGGAAATGTTTATGGAACTTTCATTTCTTCTGTTACATGACCATGATGCCTTTGAGTTTACTTCTTTATCCAGTATGATTTATTTGTTTCTCCTTCCAAATGCTCCTAATACAAGGGTTTGTGCTCTTCATAGTTTTGGTTTATTATCTTGTTGTTACTCTTTAATCATCTTATAGATCCTCCTTGTTTTGAAGACACTGTTTGGAAATTTAAATTCTCACAGAAATAAATGCTTATGTTTGGTTAGTAGTGTCTCAGAGGATGAATAAGTATGATTTCTTGCAGGTAAAGAGACCAAGTAAGCATTTGTCACTACTTATTTGTGTGGTGTGTTGTCATGATGGGGAGACACGAAACTGGCCTTATTTTTATTTATTTATTTTTTTGGGATTTTATTTTGTTTGCTTGCTTAGCTATTACACAATAGACCTGTTGAGACCATTGAGGAGATGAGGGTTTCTTTAGAAACTCTGAATGATTTCTGTCACAGCAATTCAATGATTTTGGTTTGCACTTGGATGTAAAGACAGTATGAAAACGTTCTATCTTAGTGGTTTTATGGTGTATTCATTTAGTGTAAATCCCTTGTGTAAAATAGCTATTGTAGTGTCTCCATGGTTGTGAGCTTTTGGAGAATTGAAAAGGATTGGATGACTCGGTTTGAGTTGCATGTTTTTGCTTGTTAAGTTTCTTTTTACATTCTATTAGTATTTTCTGTCCCCATTATTTTGGAGAATACCTTATGCATTTTCAGATCTGGGTGATCTTAAATGTCGTGGAGAAAAATCTCTTGTTCCAAATATGAGATATTTGTTAACACTTCTTAAAATAATATTTCTCTCTATAACTATTAAGTCAAATAGCTAGTCAAGTAAGACATTTACCTTGTGGTCTCTTGGCCAGTGGTTTTTACTCGTAATGTGAATAATTAGGAGCTTGAGCACTTCATTTCCTTTTTAGAGGCCCTCAAAGGTTTGTTGCAGCTTGGTCGTAAGAAATAATTAATCTGGAAGTTTTTTTGAGTTCAGGGAAGCTCAATCTAAAGGTGGACACAAAGCAGTTAAGTGGCCATGAAGAGGAGAAAACAATTACTCCATTTTTGTGGAAAGTGGTGTGTAAGTCTCTTGTTCTGGTTAGGTTGATTTCTTTGCTAGGGAGGCTACCTGGGGTCAGAATCTAAGATAATCTACATCATGATTGGTGTGATGTATTGGTGAGCAGGCATTCTTTTTGTACAAGAGCATCGGACAGAGCAGATCACCTTCTTCACTGTGACTGAACTAAGGTTATTTGGAGTCTAGTTTTGTATATTCTCCTTATCTAATGGGTGCCTGGGAAGTCATTACATAGTGAGCTGTGGGTATGGGGTGTTGTATGGCAAAGAAAAACCTTGTTCGGCTTATCCCTCTTACCATTTTTTGGTTGGTGGAAGGAAAGGGATGGGAGAATTTTTTTTTTATTTTTTTGAGTGTTGAGAAACATTTTTTTTTTGGATGCCTTGTAATTTAGCCTAGGTCTTTTTAATCATTTGAAGATGTTCGAAGACCATTTCTGGTTTCTCCGTGCTAATAAAATCCATCCCATGAGCCTTATTTGTAGATCTCCTTTCGGAAATTTAGGATTACTTCTATGTGACCACCTATTTTTATATTCTCTTTTTATCAAAAAGCAAAAACCAAGACAATTACTAAAAACCTCTTCTACCTGCAGTCAGGTACTTATCTCGAAAAGTTTTCCCAAACACCCCTTTTTCCCTTGTTCATCTAATAAAATAATAATTTTTCATATAAAAGAAGACATGACCTCTATGCTTGATATTGGACATAGAACTCTATTATATTTGCACTGCCCTTCATTATGTTGCCTTTCAAATTGTGTTAACTCTTTTGCAGTGAAATACTGCCTTATGCCCAACTAAAAGCATCTTATCACTTCCCGGCAAATATCAAGGATATAATATTTTGGTAAAAAATAGAGGGCTGTATACTAAAAAGTACCACATTTAATCTGCATGGAAACTGCTTATGAGCAACGTATATTGAAATTGGAAATATAGCATTATGAATGTTAATTTCATCATGTTACTGATAAGGAATATATTGTTTGTAGCAATTGGGTCTTGTTTCACTTTGTTTATATCTGCTAGTAGGTGCTGGACATACATATTGGGATTCTAGAACTTCTCCAGAAGACATGGAAGAGATGTGGAATCATCCCGATGTAGTTATAGAGTGGACGAGGACAGGAGAGAAACCTGGAAAAGTGCGGTTTTCTCATGATTTAGAGAAGCGACCTTATCTTTCCCGGGTAGAACTGAAGGTACATAAGCCAAGTCTGAAAATTATGCTTTTAATTTCATGTTTTATCAGCACCTATCATCTCCAATGCTGCCACCATTTGCTTTTACACCGAAGTTCTATTTATGGACGGTTATATTTCATAATGTCATCCCCCACTGTTGACTCCTTTATGTTACACCTCTGAGGCATGTGCATGTAACCCAGAAGTTCTTGTGCCTGAGCTGTGTGAAATGCCATTTTCCTAGTGCTTCACAAAACTATGGAGAACTTGTGCCTCCCTTGTGGTGGTTTCTTTATTCATTTTTTGTTCCTTTCTTGAATAGCGGTAGGGGAAGTGCTTGATTGCAGATGACACTCAAAACTAAACGGCCCATGGTTGGTACAAATGAACCTCTCTATCAATGTGGATGATCGCAATGAAAAGAAGAACCAAAATCTGTTATCTTGTGTGACCCTTCTTGGAGCCTGCAACATGAATGTATGGTATACACTAGAAACAAAATGACCTTCTAACGGAAATCATAAAACACATACATGTAACTACTTTTTTTTCCCCAGTATCCTATTTGCATCTCGGTGTCCATGAAATATCGTTTGGTTTTACTTGCCTTTTCACTATGAATGGAAGCATAAACAATTAAAAGAGGAAAAGTGGTAAATATTATTTTGCCTTCTTTGGTGAGCACATATGTTTATTGCATTTGGACAGAGAGAAAGTATAAACTTCAAACCCTAGACTATCACTATATAAATTGTTTCTTTTCTTCCTTGTGATTCGTATTCTGTAGCAGGAGCTGCCTTCCCTGCTTTCTTTCATTCAATAGGTTTTTATTTGTCACCCCCCCCCCCCAAAAAAAAAAAAGAAAAATCTGAAAAATCCATGGAATTGGTCTTTTACTGATCAAAACATTATTAAAAACCGAAGCAACTTATCTTGTAGGAACCATTACATCTTGTATTAGTCCCCTACATCTATGTCCACTTCAGCTGTAGATCTGGCATTCTAGCTGTTGGGTGCCTCATGGCCGAATTATTTTGCCAAAGGTCCATAGCGTCTTCCTCATAGACCTTTATTATTATGTTGCTTTTCATGAATCGTCAGCTCCCTCCCCGTGACACTGAGAATGAGCACTAACTTTGCTCTTCCGCAATCCTAGTTGGCATTTTAAAACTCCTTCATAGTATAATTGGTTAAAACCACAAACAAGCCCCTTGAACTTTCTGTGTGTTTTCAAGATGCACGCTGACTTTGATTGCATTCAATTTATCCTTAAATTTTTAGAATAGGGTTCAACGTGATCCAAGAGCTAAAAGCATCATAAGTCCAATAATGCATGTTCCCCTGTCTTTGTTCTATCTCGACAATGCTGGACATTGTTGCCAGAAAACTCATGAAATCATCCAACAAAATGCTCTTCACACTATGATATTTTTACTTATCATCTATCTTATCTACTCATTTTTTTAATCTTGTCCTGAGCGTTCTCTCTCTGACATCGAAGATGAAGACAGAAGTGCTGCCATCTGCAAAGCAAGAAGGCTAATATGTAAGCATTTGCAAAGATTATGCCAGTTTCAAAATTAAATCCTAAATTAGGTTCGAGAGAGAGAGAGAGATTGGATTTCCTTTGACACAAAAATGTTGTTTCCATTTCTTGTATTCTATGCTTTGAAAATCTCCTCTTCACCAAACTGAGTTCGAATTCAAAAGTCTAATCAGTTGTGCTTTTGAGTATCTGAACCAAAAGAAAGCCAAAGAAGAACCTTGGTCATAACTCATCATTGAAGTTGAATTGTTTCATTTTCCCTTTCTAATTCTCTTTATTTAGATTTCATTTTGTTTGTTCTATTCGGTTCTTGGGGGTTTTGTTTTTTACCTTATAGCAATAGGTTTCAGATGATAGACATCCTTTCTACCAGGGGCAATAAGTTCCAGATTATAGACATCCTTTCTACTAGGGTGTTGAATGTTTGAATTGAAAGTAAAGATGCAAATGATGCCTCTCTTGTAACTTGTATTTGGTTTTGAGGGTCTCATTATCATTTTCATTTTAAAATTCTTACCTCTCTCTCTCTATGATTCTCATTATGTTGAAAAAGTAGACTAATCAACAAGATGGCAGTTATTTGACATGCATTCACCACAACGATGTTATTGCAACCGGCTCAAAACCATACCTAGCATAGAGTAGCAATTTAGGTTGTTGAATCAAGCAATTCAAAAAAATGAAGACTCAAAAGGGTTTCTCAAATTGATAGGTAAGGAGGAGACGGGGATCACTTGACACACGTGCGCCCCTTAAAATGGAACAGATTTGTGATGATGTTAGTTCTTGAGTCACATTCTACACTATTTTAGAGGTTTCATTGGTAAACTGTGGATTAAGGGTGTGATAAAAAAACCATGTGAAAAGTCCAGGAGCTAATTTGCAGTCATGGCCTAATATAATTTTCCTCATAACTGATAATGTTGCTCTTTTCATCAAGATCAAAATTGGTCTGAGAAATATGAGATGGAGTCTAGCTAATATTTTTCCCCCCATATCACTCAACATTATAATGAACAGATAAACATAAGCCAAATGGCCTACATTCTCCTGCCAAGCAAGTCATACAATAGATCTGGTCTTTTAATCATTTTATTTGATTAAACCCCTTTAAGCATTTGTTAATTTAAAGGATATGATTCTACCTGAATCAATTCTTTTTCTTGGTTGGGCTGTCAATAATACTAATGGTGATAATTTATTGCAGGTGAAGGGGTCTAACATGCATTGTTTTGAGATATGTTGGTTGCTAATAGGGTACTCAGATATTGAATCATCCTTTTTCCTGTTTCCTAAAAAAACAGAAACATCCTTTTTGCAAAGTTTGTTCTAGGTCCATGCAAAATAAACATTTTGGTGTATTTGAAGAGCAAAGGTTCACCCAAAAAAGTAACAGTACTTATCATTTACCGTATCTAAAGATTTTGGAATTGAAGATGCAAACACACACACACACATATGTATATATATATACACAGACATATATATAAAATAACATTTTGAAATTGTTACTTCTACCGTAGGTGGAGATACCTACTTATGTTTGCATTTGGCTAGGGGAACTTTTGGTGTTATGTCTATAATGGACATCAATTGCTATTATAGTCACCGCCATTGGCACTAAAGGGGCTTCTCTTGTTAAGGAGGGATTGCAAGGCTCTTCTTATTCTCTCTCTCTCTCTCTCTCTCTCTCTCTCTCTCTCTCACACACACACACACACACACACACTCTCTCTCTCTCACACACAACATTGTTTTTCTTGTTTAAGCGAGGATTCCGCACTTTTTCCTAGTCACATTGTTCTTTTAATCCCAAAAAGGTACCTTTCTTTATGTGGAGGATTTAATTCCTACATTTTAGACTGAATATCAAAAGTTGCTTTCTGTTTTCCTTTGAATCTATATGGCATGCTAATGTTATTTGTCTGAAAGACAAAATGCTTTCTTCAATTACTTTGATGCGCCTTGTTTACTAATTATATCTGTTCCTTATTACCATATGTGAGATGGGAATGAGCCAGGTTTGAATTCAGTTTTTTTGGCTCCTTCTGTAGGCAGTTGCAGATCTTGTTCTCTCGAAGCACTTCAGTTCGAGAGGAGCTAAACCTGTATGTGCTAACTGATATTCTTCATGTGGAAGTCTCAGCTATTGTGTCAAAATTATAATTATATTGCTCATTTGTTGTTTTTAAGTATTAAAGTCGATGCCTGTTTGGGGTTAAAAGCTTAATTAATCCCCATTTTGGGGTCACTTTGAAACTATTTCCAGTTAAGGGGGTTTAACTGTCCCTTTTGACGTTGATGTGCTAAGTCAAACACCCAAAACTAGAAATAGTTTCCCAGTAACCTTAAAATAGGGATTATTTCAATTTTAACCCAACAAGTAGGATTTTACCATTAATGTCTGAAAGGATGTTTCATTTATTTTACTTTTAATGATTTCTTCCATACTGATATGGTTATGTTTCATTGCAAGCTTATTGTCTTTGTGCGAACTGCATAAGGCTGAGCTAATATAACTAAGTGCTCTGACCTATTTACACTAGCAACTCAAGGTGTAGGACCAGTAGAGAAGAATGACAGTTGAGAGAGAGTGGTAAGGAGGGGAGAGTCAAGTCTGAGAAGAGAAGGGAGAGAGAGAGAGAGAGAGAGAGAGAGTTTAAGCAATCATTCTCCACCCCCCCCCCCCCCGGGGGGGGGAAATAGTATGTCCTTTTAGCTTTTCAAACCCATCTATACATGACATAGCCGGCCTCTTACTTCAACAGTGAAGGAATGTCCTTAAATGTACAAAGGGAAGGGAAGGGATATACAAGCAAAATACAAGAGAAGGGACACCAAAATGTGGCCCTTAATTTGGCAAAATTACAAATAAGCCCACAAAAGGATTTATCTAAAATGTGATCAGATCCCGAGCCAATTCTTGTGACTGCACCTATAAGAGTACCCATACTGCGTGAGTTTCCCATCAACTGACTTTCATTCTATATCATTCCTATTTGGTAATATGGATGAACTTACGAATAGCTCAACATGCAATGACACAGCCAAAACTATATGGGGCCCAAGGAAAGTTTGCCTTATTTTTTTTTTTTTTTTAGGGAGAAAACCTGCATGGCCACATCTTCTCACCTATAACATAGAAATAGTTAAATTATGAACTACTGAAAGTACATGACATGACTTTTATTTTTAGATGGTTCATCAAATAAAATACTTTACTTTTTTTTTTTTGTTTGACAAATATTTTCCATTATCTACTTGAAAAGACTACAATTTTCACCAGACAAACTCTTAGATAAATCAGTCAAACAAGAAAGTAATTAAAAAAATTACAAAAGTGAATGTGGACACTAAGAAAGTTGAGTTGAGTTGAGAACACAATTATTTAACAAACTAAAGACATGGTGAGGATTCAAATTTTATGATGTCACCGGCAATCACATCCTTCTTGGAGACTTTTGTGCTTTACTTTATAGCAACATTTTGTTTGTGCTTAGAAACTTAAAACTTAAGAGTAGAACTACATAAAAGGGTCAAAACTTGACCCGAATTCTGTCATATATGTTTATGTAAATGTGTATGTATTTTTTATTTATCTAGGATAATTTCCAAATTTTTGAAATTTAAAGGAGAAGAAAAAGACTAGTATTCAAACCCGTGACTAAGCTTGTGTAGAAGATAAGACAAAAATATTAGTTGCTTTATTTTGAAAGACTTCTCTTAGTACCTTTTCAAATTTAGGTATTGATCAAAGAAATTTCTTCTAATCACACACACTTAAATCTTTTGTAAGTTTACATAATTTTGCCTCGTAATAATTTGGTAACTACTTAAAATATGGAAATTTTATATTGTGATCAATGTTTAAAATTTTTCTCTGAATTATTTTATTTTCTTTGTGATGGTGGGTGGTGGGGGCCGGGGGGGGGATGAAAAATGTTAGGTACGAATTGAGGAATAATGCCTCTCCTGCTAGTTCCGTTCCACTGCCTTCAGCATAGTATATATCACCTTGTTTCTCAATTAAGAAACCTAAAAAATGTGGGCAAAACTGATAAGATTGAAATGTGAGAATTTTTTTGATTGTTGCCCATATAAGGCAGTTTAGGATGCATGTCTCTAGACTATTCTGAAGAATAAAGAGGCAAAACTTTCAGTCATCACAAATATGGATGACTCCTGGTACTTTAATGCTGACTTATGTTCTGAATGTTTACAATCTGAAGTCACCTAATATTGTTCTTTCTTTTAGTTGAAACTTCTTATGCTGATGAGTATCTCTTTTTGATACAGTCAGTCTTATGTGCTTTAGCAGAGGTTGTTAGCATGCGTTTTGTGAATGGAGTTGGATCTCGCACAGGAATAATGGGGATTGACTATCAAACAGCATCATGGCTTTACAAGTATGTGGAAAACTAATTTGATCTGATTTTATATACATGGCTAGATGCACAATAGGAACAACATACTAATGGATCTCGATTTTGGACTTATTTTTTGACAAGCAATTATCAGCTGCTTTATTCTTAGAGTCTACACAGCATATAATATAATAATTCAACAAGCAGTTTTTTCCCTTTCTAATGACATTTCATAATGTGTAGAATGGTTCTGAACTTTGTAGGGACTTAGGCTATAAGGCATACAGAGTTGAGTCCGCTGAGGATCTAACCAAGCCTTTTGTGTCCATGTACTTTGGTATAGCGTATATTGCTTGGTTGTCAACGTATGAAGGGAGGTAGTCTTCTGCTGTGATATTCATTTTCTTAAGTTTCATAAATAAAAATAATATGAAAAAAATAAACAAATTTAATGGCAACTGAGTAATGGAGTTATATGGTGGCTTCCAACCAGAGAAAGAACTCCCCAGTTCATTGTTCAAGCTTATCTGGCTGGCCCACAAAACGTAAATTTCCAGGAGACAGGTCCACTTTGGCTCAAGTTTGAGGCTGCGATAAGCAATTATGAGAACACGAAGAGGTAATGTATTTTTAACTCTGTAATTGACAGGCAGCTGGAAATTTCTTTTATCTGATAATTTCATCCTTTCTTAGTGCTGAACAAGGGGGCTGCTCCATATTATAGAGCTGTGGTAATGCTTTGAACCTGCCAGCCCTGTTGGCACCGTCTAGATCGGAGGTTTGGTTCTCTAGGTCATTTGGAGGCAGAGTTATTAAACAATGGAAGGAAAGTATATTACCAGTCCCTGAATCAAGAGGAAGGAGTAAATATTATGGGATCCCTCAACTGAGAGCCCTTATTTTGCAGCTGGTACCCCTCTGATGGCTAATAGCTTAGATACATATAATGTTTACCTTCTTCTATTTCTCGAGTTTCAAGGTAAGATATATGCCGCCTTACCAAAAAACAAAAGGTAGGAGATATGCTTCACTTGTTTACTATCGGCACCCTTAGGCTGTCAAAATTTTTAATATTTGATGAGATGTTTTGGGATTTTGCATCGCATAAGATTCTGTGTGGAAAGAAATTTTCCAAAACTGTTGGTACTTAAAATTAAAAAAAAAAAAAAATGGAAGAGTATGGAATTATGCCTAATGCCCATTGATCAGTATTTATTTACTTCATATGATGATTTAAGGGGTACAATGTGAGCAAGTTGCACCATGAAGTATGCTAATGATGCCATGAATCCCTGTGGTCTAGCATTTGAAAAGCATCTCGACATTTTTCTTCCTTTTTCCGTTGCTAATTCTTTCAGACATTTTAGTTTCTTCACGGTCTTTCCATGTGTTTAGTGATGTAAATTTAAAGTGAGGACCATTGAGATATTATTGTGCTCTATTACCATATCTTTTTTGAAGTGGTCAATGATTTGACTCTTTAGCAACAAGTCCTTCAGCTCCCAGGTTTTTCCCCGGTGCAGCGAGTCCTTGTCAGGTTGAGGGGAAAAAGCTGACAAGGTTTTCCCAATTAGTTGCAGTGACTGCAAGCAACTATGGCAGTCTCCGCAGCTGTATAGGATTCTTGCTGTTTGCTGCCTGTCTCTTTGTTAATCTAATTTTATTTGCCCATGATTTTCTCTTTCTTTAATGAAGGCATTTCGCTAATGAAGTTGTATTTATTTATTTATAAATTAATCGCAGACCCAAAACAACTTCATAAACCTAAATTAGTATTTGTGGCCCACTATGCCCTATAACTTTCAACACATGCTGCCCAAAATCCTTTATGATGATGAAATCATCCTTTTCCACTATTAGGATGCCAAAGGAATATGAATTTTTTTTTTGGGTCATGAAAGGATTTGAATCTCGGTTCATGAAGTTTGGGAGGGAGGTTATGATCACTAGGTTATCCCCTCAGGGACTACAAAACTCAGGGACTACAAAAGGGATATGAGAGAGAGAGAGAGAGAGATGGGCAACCTTTAGGGTGGAGATTAGGGGTGTTATGACAATTGGATAGTTGTTGGGGTTGGGAGAAGAGCACTAACATAGTGGAATACCAGTCAACCCACTAAACTGGGCACTAAACTGATAGCCCATAAGCCAATGACTAAAATCTAGTCTAGTCAACTAGAAGAATAAAGTAAATAAAACAAGAAAAATAAAAGAAGAGAGAATACCAAATTTACGTAGAAAACCCTCCGGTGCAGAGGGAAAAATCATGAAATAAGACCAAATAAAAATTAACTATGAAAAATAAACTATTACAGAAGATTTAATATTCTAAATTTGTTCCCAAAATCTGAGATTTATAACAAATTGAAAGATTACAAATATACAGTATCTCTTTGAAAACTCATAAATTAATTCAAAGAAAAACACAGTTATTGTATAAACTTATTTCTCACCTTTGCTTTCTCTGTGAAGTAAGAAGTTCTCCGTCTCTTTCTGTCTCTAGCTCTTTGTAGTGCTCTCTTATGTACTACTTTAGCCAAACGGTCATCGAACACACATAAGAACGAAGAAAAGCAAACCCTCTAAGAAGCTTCTCATATAAGCTTTTTTCACTTTCTTGTTCTTTGTGCCTTTGTGAAGATTCCTTAAGAAGCTATCTCCTTCTCTCGATAGAACACAAAACCTCCACTTCTCTCTCTATCTTTTTCTCTTTTTATGTGTTTATTTTATTGCAAGCATTACACAAAAAGGAGACAAAGCATTTAATGCTTTCCATGCAAGCATTAAATGTTAGGCATGTTTGACATTTTCTTTTCCATAGAAAAAAACCGAGAGAATCTTGAAGGCCAAGGGCAACTGATCACTACTAAGAACCTTAACGGCTACTAATCACCTCAATAAGTACCGTTCACCTCAACAGCTGCGATTCACCTCAACAATTACCAGATAGACATAATACAAATGGGGCTGGAACAAATAAGTTTTACTATAACTTCAACAATCTCCCCCTCCAAATCCATTGGGAGGAGATCAATCTCTCGGTTCTGTTACATGGACATCACCTTGGCCAAAGCATCCAACCCAGCCAAGTTACTACAAAACTCAAGAGTTTATCTGGGAATCGCCTTTGTCAACGTATCTGCAGTAATTTTATCGGTGTGGATTTTCTTTAACTCCAACATGTGATCCTCAATCACAGACCGCAACCAATGATACCGAACACCAATATGTTTGGTTCTTGCATGATACATGGTATTCTTACTCAAATCCAGAGCACTCTGGCTATCACAAAATACCATATACTCTTTTTGGTTCACTCTTAGTTCATGAAGAAACTTTCTTAACCAAAGCATCTCTTTATCGGTTTCGGTTACTGCAATATATTCAACCTTTGTGGTAGACAAAGTGACACACTTCTGCAATTTTGACTGTCAAGATATGGTTCCCCGACAAAAGTGAACAAGTACCCTGATGTAGATTTTCTATCATCAAGATCACTGGCCATGTTGGCATCAGCAAATCCCTCTAGAATTGGTTGCTTATCCCCAAAGCTCAAGGAAAACTTTGAAGTATTTCTCAAGTACCTGAATATCCACTTCACTACATCCCAGTGATACTTTCCTGGGTTGGAAAGAAATTTTCTTACTACACCAACTATATGAGCTATAACTGGCCGTGTGCAAACCAAAAGGTACATTAATGAACCAACTGTTGATAAGTAAGGAATAGATGACATAGCATACTTTTCTTTTTCAGTTGCTGGACAAGATCTCTTACTCAACTTAAAATGATTAACAAGAGACATGCTAACTGACTTAGCATGCTACATATTGAATCATTGGAGTACAGGTTCAAGAAACTTTTTTTGAGATAACCACAACTTTTCAACTCTCCTATCTCTTATAATATGCATACCCAAAATTTGTTTAGCTTGACCTAAATCCTTCATCTCAAAAAACTTAGACAAGTTATCTTTTAACTTGTGAATCATCTTAATATTTTGTCCGACGATTAGCATGTCATCAACATACAAGAAGAGAATAATAAAGTTGCTATTAGAGAATGACCTCACATACATATAGTGATCTATTTCCATTCTTTTATAGAAGTGTTTCACCATAAAAGAATAAAATTTCTTGTAACACCGTCTAGGAGCTTGTTTCAACCCATTCAAACTCTTCTTCAATTTGTAAACCATGTGTTCCTTCCCATTCACTTCAAAACCTTCTTACTAGTTCATTAAATCCCTTCCCGCAAATCACCATGTAAGAATATAGTCTTAACATCAAGTTGCTCAAACTCCATATTCAAACCAACTATAAATCCCAGTACAGCTCGAATGGAACTCATTTTCACAACCGATAAAAAAATTTCATCAAAATCTATGCCCTTCTTTTGAGTATATCCTTTCACCACCAAATGAATTTTGTACCTTACTAGTTTCTCTCAATCTTTGTTTAGCTTGAACACCCACTTATTCCTCAATGGCGTTTTACCCTTTAGAATCTCAACTAGCTCATAAGTGCCATTTTTTTGTAAGGAGTTTATCTCCTCTTCCATAGCTTTCAACCACTGCTCCTTATCAGGGGTGAACTGGATTTCTTAGAAACTCTCTTGCTTCCCCTCATTCGTGAGCAAAATGTACTCAGAACTAGGATATTTCATGGATAGTCGACGCTTTCTCGTAGATCTCCTAAGCTAAAATCCTCCACTCTCTTGCCAAGGAGGTTACTCCCCTACTCGATACCGACTGTATCTGGTTGCGCAATGTCATTGGTAGCATCCAATCGATCACTACTCATGACCGGTTCATCTATATTCCTAAATTCTTTCTCCTTGTATCTCCACCATGTGTGGCACTATTAGGTGAAATGCTACTGGTGACTCATTCTCATACTCACCAACACTTTATGTAGTCTTCTCATTCTTTTTGAAATCTGCTATAGTCTCTTGCTCATAAAAAACTACATCTCTATTCGTAACAACCTTTCTCTATTCTGGATCCCTTAACCGGTATCCAAACTCTTCATCATCATATCTAACAAACACATACGGAGTGGCTTTTGCTGTCCAACTTTGACCTTTGCTATTTTGGCATATGCACAAAAGTTTTACAACCAAAGACCTTCAAGTGAGAATATAAAGTATCTTTGTCTGTCCATACCCTCTCTAAAATGTCAAAACTTAAGGGAATTGACGGTGACCTGTTGATTAGGTAGCAAGTTATGGAGACTGCTTCACCCCAAAAGGATTTCGACAATTTAGCTGTTCTCAACATGGCTCTGACCCTCTCCATAATGGTGTGATTCATTCTCTCGGCCACACCATTATGTTGGGGTATCTCAAATTCTGTCTTCTCATGTCTTATACCATGTTTTAAGCAATAAGCTCTAAACTTATTGGAGGTGTATTCTCCACCATTGTCGGTACAAAGAGATTTTAAGGATAATTCTATCACCCTTTCTACCATGAAATGAAAACTTTGAAACCGGTGTAGAATTTGACCTTTGTTTCTCAACAAATACACTCACACTTTTCGTGAAGTATCATCAATAAAAGTAACAAAATATCTATTTCCACCAAGAGACTCAATCTCCATGGGACTACAAATATCAGAATAAACCTATCCAAGTTTGTTTTCTTTTCTCTTAGAAGGAATGCAGAAAGAAATTCTACGGTACTTACCAAACAAACAATGATCACATAAGTTTAGAGAAATACCTTTGGTTGAAAGAATGAGGGACTGTTTGGCCAAAAGCTACAACCCTTCCTCACTCATGTGTCCCACCTCTTATTCCACAAATTTGGTGAAGCATCGTCTTCAACTGCATTGATCTGCCCACTGCACACACTTAACTAGGTCTTGTACATCCAGGAGTTGCAATCCGAAAGTTCCCTTGAAAAGCTTCCACTACCCACTCATAGCTAGTCTCAATATCATATCCAAAATTCCACTTGACAACACCAAAGTTACATTCTTTGTAAATTGTAAATAACTCCCTTGACCAGAGCACAGTTAACAATCCATTTGACATGGTCCCGGGAATTACGGTGTCCCTGCTCGGGATCTTGTTCTCTATTTGGACTTTGACCTCTTCTTGACTTATTTGAGTTTGATCTCTATTTTTGGTTCTGCCCCTATTCTCTATGACAAGAGTTTGACTACTTCCAAATTCCATATTTTTTTGCCTTGCTTCTTCTTTAAACATACAGTTCTTTACCATTCCCAATGTCAATTTGCCATTAGGAGCTGGGTTACTGATAGTCATAACTAACGTTTCCCAACTGTCCGGTAAAGAACTCAAGAGAAGCAAAACCTATATCTCATTGTCAAAATTGATTTCTAAGGTTGTCAACTGGTTTTAACACATTTTGGAAGCCACTCATTTGTTCAACAATATGACATCTCTCCTTATACTTCAGATTTGTAAGCTTTTTAATCAAAAAAAAAAAAAAAAAACTTTATCTAGTACAATCTTCCTCTCATACAACATAGTTAACTTGTCCCATGTTGCTTTAGCATTAGTCTCTGTTGCTACGTAATGAAAAACACTGATATCTACCCATTTTCTGATGGTACCAAGTGCCTTTTTGTCTAGCTTTTTCCAGTCCTTATCTATCATTGTAGATGATTTTGCAGACTCACCCAGTATCATATCATGTAAATCCTTGCAATATAGATGGTCCTCCATCATTGGCTTTCAAATAGGATAGTTTGAAATTGTCGATTTCATCATGAAACTCATATCTTGGTTACTCTCTATGATTTAAGGCATAATGACTTTAGCTCTGATATTAGTTGTTGGGGTTGGAAGCAAAGCACTAACACAGTAGAGTACTAGCCAACCCACATAACCGATAGTCCACAAGCCAATCACTAAAACCAAGTCTACTCAATTGAAAGAATAGAGTAAATAAAGTAAGAAAAATAAGAGAAGAGTAAATACTAAATTTACATGGAAAACTCTCAGGTGTAGATGGAAAACCACGAAGCAAAATCGAATAAAATTTCACTATGAGAAATAAGCTATTATATAAAGTTTAACATCTTAAGTTTATACCTAAGGCCTGAGATTCACAACAAATTAGAAGATTACAAATACATTGTACATTTTTGGAAACCCACAAATTAATCAATAAAAAACTCAGTTGTTATAGAAACTTATCTCTCACTCTTGGCTATCTCTGAGAAGCAAGAAGTTCTCCATCTCTTTCTCTCTCTCTAACTCTCTGTAGTATTCTCTTGTACTCTACTTAGTCAAATTGTCACCGAACACACATAAGAACAAAGAAAAGCAAACACACTAAGAAACTTCTCTAACTACCCTTTTCCCTTTTATGTGTTTATTTTATTGCAAGCATCACACAAAAAGGAGACAGAGCATTTAATGTTTTCCATGCAAGCATTAAATGCTAGGTATGCTTGACATTTTCTTTTCCAAAGAAAAGAACCGAGAGAGTCTTGAAGGCCAATGACTACTGATCACTACTGAAAAGTCCAATGGCTACTGATCATCTCAATAGGTAATGTTCATCTCAACAGCTGCGGTTCACTTCAATAGGTATCGTTCACCTCAACAGCTGCAGGTCACCTCAGTAAGTATCAAACAGACATAATACGAATAGGGCTGGATAAATGGTTTTTGCTATTTCCCAATAGTAGTGTCACGATACCCGGTCAAAACTTAACTCGAGCTCAAGCTCAAGCCAATATGTGTCGAGCTCGAAGGCTTATTGAACTACCCTAGATCAATTAATTATATTTTTTTTAAAAAATAAAAATTACGTTTATAGATATATTTTTTTTGAATATTTTATCCGAAATCGATTAATTAAGAGAAAATATAATTTAACCGAACTTGTGACATTATCCGATGATACTTCGAGCCGAGTTTGAGTTTGAGAAATGCAAACTCTATGAGTTCGACTTCGAGTTTGAATTCATTTAATCAACACTCGAGCTGAACTTGAATATTGACACTACCTAACTCGATGGGACAAATTAAGGGTTTTGTGGTATTGACTAAATTTTACACTTTCTTGTCCCTCATCAATGCTTCCCCTCTCCTTTCGTTGTCCTTCGAACCTCAAAACATTTGAGCTACAGAATTTAGGATTTTGGCCATGATTGCGCTCGAGAGGAAGACCAAACAGGATGTCTGCAAGGGCTTCTTCATTTCACGAGCAAGGTTTCCTGAATTGATTGAGGCAAATCCAGATTTGCTTGAAATGTTATGAATAAATTTATATTGAGAAGGTAAGCATTGAGTAGTATCATTTCGTTAGTTTGCACTTTTTTTTTGGGTGAAAAGTGTCATTTCTATATCTCCACATGGACTCGAGGAGTTTGACCATTTTGGACTCCTTACAAACTAGTTGTACTCGTGGAGTTTGACCGGTCATGTGAACACCATATTGGCATGGCATTATTTTTTTCTTTTCTTTTCTTCATCCAACGCTTCAGCCCTATAATTCAATAAGGGGCTCTTTGTGTAAGCTCAGTTTCAATCATTGTAAGAAATGGCTTGAATACGGTGGGCAGCAGGAAATCCAAACTGACTTTAATTAAAAAGGGAAGTTTACTCCAAATTGTTGCTAATTATCAACTACAAATTGGTCTAATTTATGGATTATCGCATTCCACATCACCGCCACAGTCAAACCGACCAAAGGGTCACATCTTGCATTTTCTTAAAGGGATAAGGTTAATTGACAATAAAATAAAATAAGGCCTACACCACCGTCCAAGTGTGTGGACTGTAGCCCAAATCTGAGGGTCTACTGTTTGTATTGATAGATGCAAGAGGGTGAAGCCATGACCACACAAAAATTTTATATTAAAAAATTATGCTTAATTGAGATGACTACTTCAAACTCTAGAGGTCAAAATGGAAATTGAATTTTCACAATTGCCCATTTTTGTTTGAAGTTATATTATTTCTTCGCCTCAAAGTTAGCTATGGACCCAACTCCATAAATTGTCAAACGCATGCATCATATTTATATAATATGTGAAAATTGGATCCTATTGGGAGTTCTAAAGTGAAAAACACTTGTCCAGGCCAAAAAAAAAAAAAAATCACATTCTTATTTATTATTCATGAGTTATGTTTTGCATGTTTGATTCATAATTACTATTTTTTTGGTAATCTCCCAATTACTATTTTTTAGATTGTAATTAATGTTCAGGAAAATTGAATTATTTAATTTAATGTATGTTTATGATTAAAATGATTTACCGTATTTCAACAAGAAAAAAAAAAGAGAATACATCTAATTGAAAATAAATGTACTTATTTGCAATTACTTTTTTTTATTATTTTTTATGAGAAATTCCCTTCTTATTATAAATGTACAGACATACGTAAACAAACTCACGAGAATAACTTACATCCGTAAAGGCTTTCAATTATGATAAACTAGAAGGTGACAGACACACCGTGCATTGTGTAGTGTGTGTTGTATAAAAAAATAATTAAAAATAATTATAATTTGTTAGTTTTATGTTATAATTATCAAATTATGGATAGTATATTCCAAAATATTAAGATTTTGATTATAATAGATTATTTAGATAATTTAAAATCTTTTTAACAGATTTAGGTGTTTTTAAATTCTAAGACAAAAATGACTCAATCAATCTTAATTTTAAAACTTACATTACCCAAATGTGCTTAGATCTATAGTCTTAAAAGGATATTTAAGTCTTTAAATTTAAGTGATAGATGGAAATGATGAATAAATACTAAGTAGTGATGTGTACAAATTTAACAATTTTTTAACTTATTTAGAGAGAGATCACATGTTGATCACGTGAAAAAACGATCATACCTAGTAGCCTTTTTCTTTTATAATTTAGAGTTAGTGCGGTATGTTCACAAGATATGGTTGTATTTTTTACTGTATAAACACTTATTAGATTTATAATTAACCAAATATTTAAATTAAATTATTATCTAAATCAATGAAAAATATAATGTATATTAACGATAGGAAAAAAAAAAGAGGTTAATCACTGAAATTCTAAAAAAAGCCTATGAATAAGGAAAAAAAGGATAATAAATAGAGTAAAAAGATAATAAAAACAAAGGGACAATGATCCATGGGCCAAAAAAAGGGAAAAATCTATGTCAAAAAATACAAAAAAATTAAGAAGAAAAAATAGTCAAAAATAAAAAGTGTAAGTATCTGAATGAAAAAAAAAACTATAGTGTAAAAATAAAAAGACGATAATTTATGGGACCATATAAAACAAAAGGGAAAAAACTTATGTTCAAAAAAGACAAAGGAGTCAAGCAAAAAAAAAAAAAAAAAAACCTAGGTTGAAAAAAATAACAAGGATCTGAATAGACAAGTGAGACGAGAAAAAGAGAGAAAATCTTTGTAAAAAAGTTAAGGTAAAAACTGAGTAAAAAAAATAAAAAGAGGAAGAGTCTAAACGAAAAAAAACCGATTAAAAAAAAAAAGAAGAAGGAGTTGAATGAAAAAAAAGTGGTATAAAATTAAAGGAATGACCATCCAAGCATGTTATGAACAAGTGGGGCAAAAAAGGGAAAAACTATGTCAAAAAAACTGAAAGAATTAAGTAAAAAATGGGGTAAAAGATAAAAAGAGAAATGATCTGAACGAAAAAAGAGTCAAAAAAGAGGAAGGATATGAACAAAAAAAATAAAAAAAACTATAGTCAGTAAGGGGGCGAAAAAAACAAAAGGGGAAAAACTCATGTCTCAAAAAACGAAAGATTCAAGCAAAAAACAAAACCGAGTAAAAAAATGAAAAGGAAGGAATTAAATGGAAAAAAATCGGGTTAAGAAAAAAAAAAGGAAGGACATGAAAGAAAAAATAAAAAAGAAACTATTGGTAGTAAGTGCAGCCAAAAAAAACAAAGGGGGAAAAACTCATATTCTAAAAAAATGAAGGATCCAAGGAAAAAACAAAACCAGTAACAAAATAAAAAAGGAAAGACCCGATTTTTTTTAAAAAAAATTCATCCGAAAAAGAGAAAATATTTGAATGAAAAAAGAGGATCCAAATAAAAAATAAAATTGGGGATTGTGGTCAGCAAGTGGAGTCAAAAAAATAAAAGAGAAAAAATCCATGTCCCAAAAACGAACAATCTAAATGAAAAACAAAATCGGGAAAAAAATAAAAAGATTCGGCCAAAAAACAAAAGGAAAAAAGCCATGTATAAAAAAAATAGAGATATAAAAAATAGATAAACATGGTTCTAATATCATGTTGAAAAATTTAAAGTTATATAAAAAAATATAAATCGTTCCATTATTTCATAAATTATTATAATAAATTGATTTATATAAAAATTTATTATTATTAAAAACTATAAAAATAAAAAATTAAATATTTATTAAAATTAAATCAATTAATTTTGATATATAATATATTTCTTAACTAATTAAATTATAAAAGACACTAAATCATATGAGATTAGAAAATAATAAATTTGATTAAAGAGCTTATAAAAGTGCACCCATAAATATTGAAAACTCCTTTTGAAATTCAAGTTAAATTAACAGAATCTGATCTATGAGTTAAATTTTTAATAATAAATTATTTTTTATATAATTAATATTTAAAATTATAATTTTATTAATTCAATTTAAATGTTTATTATGTTCATTTAAAAATATAATTTTCTTTATATAATTTTTTTTACTTTTAAATTTTAAAATTGAGATTTTGATAACACTTCTTGCTAAATTGTCAACAGTGTAAATTATACCGGGATGTGTTGGGTATGTGGTCCAACGCAGAAGGGGCGTCATTGTCCTGGTGATCACGTGATATGTACATGTCAAAATTGCAACCATTTTTGGCAGTGGATAACCATATTGAGCCATATGCGCATCAAAATTCTAATTTTTTTTTTAAGAAAATCTAATCTCCTGCTTTGTATTTTTCTTTCCTTTTGAAATTTATTAAAAAAATTTATGGATAGTGTTATATAAAATAAATTTGAATTATTAATATAATTCAATATTGTTTGATTAAAAATTAAAATTATTAAGCATATAACTGTCGGACTATATATAATTATATTTATAGTGAATTGCTTTGTTTGCTAATTGACTTGTACATTTCTTTAGGATGAATGCTACAAATGATCCAATGGTGCGCATAAGCAGAGAGCACGGCGGAGCTCCTGTCACAAGCCACACCTGATTAATAATAAATATCCCAAAATTTCGTCGCTCCGCGTCTGGTGGCATAGCGAATAAATATTTGGAAAATGGAGGGATGAATTGGGAAATATATAAATTAACAGTCCTTAGATTTGACTTGGATTCCAATTTGTCGAGTGACACCAGTGCCCCCACTTGCATCGACCGACTTTGAATCCACACAGAGAGAGTGAGAGAGACGTTTAAGCCTCCATTTTAGTCGGAAAGTTTTTGAAATCTAGAGAGATAGAGAGAGAGAGAGAGAGAGGTGTGGAAGAGGGTGTTCGGCTCTGTAATTACGGAAACCAAAAGCCGTCGTTGATGCAATTGCTTTATCAGGTAAAGCCAAATCCAGAATTGTCTTCTTCTCTGTAGACCTCGGTAGATCTCTTGCTTTTCGCCAATTTGCGTTTTTCTTTTTCTATTTTTTGGGGGATTTTCCACTTTGAAGTTTATTGATATGTCAAGATTTCAATTCGTTATGTATCGTGGGTTTTAAGGTAATTCGTATTGCAAAATCTGAAAAAAGTAATGTTAATAAATACTTAAGATCTTGTTTATAAAAATAGTGGACTAAGCTAAGCTATATTTTGATTTCCGTAGAGGAATTGAGCCACTTAAATAATCTCTTGCATATTTTAGTAATTTTGGAAGCACCCATATACAAAGAGTTGGTATATGCATGAATTTGGCTGTTGGAAAGACGAAGAAAAGACAAATCAACAATCTAGAATCTTGCTTTTAGCCACTCGGCAATGGGGCATAGCAATCGTTCCGCTCTCTATGAAAGAAATAAAAGAAAATGCTTCATAAAGACATAGGAGGCCCAATGAAATGGAACGCCATAGAAGTGCATGAAAGACGTAGTAGGAGATAGAAACTCTATTTTGTTGATAGAGGGGAAGCTCTGGCTTTCACTTTCTGCCTTGCTTTTTTACCTACAAATTTATTAAGAAAACATAGTGATTATATATGTACGTAATATGAGAAAGAGAGAGAGATAGTGAGGTGAAGAGGATGAGAAAAGGTGTCTATTTGGATTTTTACCTTCCCATTAGAGGGGGTTGTGGTGACGCGAGGCACACACAACATGGGAATAAAGAAAGGAAAGTATACAACAATAACAACAACAATCAGAACTTTAATCCCAATAATTGGGGTTGGCCTTGGAGTAGACGTATATGTTCGCAGTCTTCTCCTTACATTTTTACAAAAAGACTATTTTGACGCCTCGACCTATAACAACTCAAACGTTGCACTAAAATTCATTCAAAAGAAATTTTTTGTTGAAATAATGAATGCTGTAATCCACAGTATTTTTCAATTTCAGCAACTCTTAATAATCTTGATCCATTCTCTTGAAAATCTTGATCCATTTGATTGCTAATTGGACTGCAAAAGAAGGATTTTTCTTCAACTCAATTGGGCCATCAACCCTTGCCTTCTTGTGCTCCTTGCATCATCAACAAAGAAAGGAAAGTATACGCTATAAAAATGAGTGACACACAAGATTTAAGTGGTTTGGCAAAGACCTGCCTACGCCCACCAGGGAGATTTAAGTTTTCTTCACTATAAGAGCAAATTTTTATGTATAACTAAAATAACCCACCATTTAACCCTTCAAAACAACTCTTGCACACCCCCTCACAAAACCCAAAAGCCAAGCACTCTTACCCTCATTAGCCCGGAGAAAAATCCCAGGAGAGCACCTCTTCTGTTCCTGGAGAATAGCAACTCTATGAAACTTCCTCCATTTTTGCAGTCCTCTATGCTTAAAACACTACACACCAATTCCCATGTGTAGCCCTTACATTTTGTTAGCATGTGCAGACACCATGCCTATAATTCACTACTCACATTATGACTTCCTAACATATCTTTCCACGCTGTGTGCAGATACTCAGTATACCATTACACACTTAACCTTTTCACACTACAAGCACACACTTATTTATTGTGCCTTGTATTCTTAAAAGGTACAATTACTGCAACTTGAATGTGGTTCATCCCCCCAAAAAAAAAAAAAAAATTACAGCAACTTGAATGTGTTTTACCTTGCACATGCCCATGCAATTTGTGTGGGTGTGAAAACTTATCTTGGAATTGAAGCTGTCGACAATGGCGCGTAGATTTTCCCGCTGGCAAAATTCAGATAGTGATGAATATGAGCCAAATTCCTAACAGTCTCCAAGTAATCCTGCCATCTTGAAGTTCAACCATGGCTCTACCTCGTCTTCGAATGGTCAAGAACTTCATTTGTTGTGCACCTTGAAGTCTTCACCTCTTTTGCAAATCCCTCAAAACTGCAATCACCATTGGCATTTTCATGTACCAAGTGCACATAGAGACTCTACCTAATTCAGGAGCACCATGACTGCACATATGCAATTGTATAGAGCCTATTCATGAGCACTGCATATATTAATAACATGAGATTCACGAGCGCTGCATATCTGTATAGCCTATCCATGAGTAACTTGGGCTTGTTAGGTAAAATCTCGCTCAACCTCATGTTATTACTATAGAAGTGAAGGTTAACAAATTTAACCATGTTTTATTGAGGAGGCAAACTTGGGTACTGTAAAGCTCCTCTTACCTAGGCCCATAAACTTTCTTGTTTAGAACCTGAGTTGAGGCATGACTTATTTATACATTTCAGTCATATAAAGATAGTCTAGGCTTGTAAAGAGATTGGTGATATAAGTCATTCATAAACATGTTTATTGAGAAGAAACTAATTTGTAATTCTGTTCTGTGAGTAAAACTTATAGAGTAAATAATGAAATAAAATAATTGCATGATTTTACATAATGTTTTATACTTATTTGTTTGATAGGGAAATAAAAAGAAAAAACTATATAACTATTTAATAAGGGTAAAATATGTCAAGATAAGTTGGCGGTACTTGAGTGTGAGCTGTGCTCAAGTTCATAATGGGCTAAAGTCAGGCTATTTTATTAGAGCTCAGGTCATGCTTGAGCTTGCTTATCTTGAGCACTGTAAAGCTTGGCCTGTGTTGTGGCTGTTTGGTACCCTAATTGATACCAGAAAAGAGAAATATAAAAGACCATAAAGAGGAGAATAAGTAGTAGAAACCCTTTTTAAATGGCCTTTTTTTGCCGATATATTCTTCTTTCTGAAATGAAAGAAAATATCAAAAAAGCACAAACACAGAGCTCCATGTGCTAAAAATTTGGTTGGTTGGGTCATGGTTGGGCTCCCATATGGTTAGAATCCATGAGAATATATTTCTTCTTCTTTTATTGTGTCAAATGGTCTCCCAATTAGGTCTTTTACTGCTGTCATGCTTTGACTCTTTTATGTGAATGTGCTTGTGTGTGTGTGCGTTGTATTATATATGTACACAGGTTTATTAGTTTTCCCATCATCCCAGGGATGCTTCCTTTATATTTCTTGTATTATTCTATCTGCCCAAGGATCCTGATATCATTTTGCTTTTCATTCTTGTGATGTGACCCAATCTTGTACGATGGACTTTGCTCCTGTGGTGCGAAGATCATTGTTGATATTTAACTTTTCTATGACCATGCTAGCTAGTTTATTCTTTTGGACTGGTTTCATCCATTCCTTTCAATTTCAACCTATCCACCAAAATATCATGCCCTGCGATCCACATGATAATCCTTTTCTGTTACTCTTGGAACTCAAAGCCCCAAATCTAAGGGTGTCTGGCCTTTCCAGCTTCTGCTGTACTTAGGATCTTTTTACATCAGCCCAGCTTTGGGGTGGTATTTTTTTTTTTTTTCCTTTTTATTTTGGTATCTTATATTTAGGATAGAAAAGAAATAATGCGTGACTATTACTTTTGAAGACGTTGCTTACACATATGAGAAATTATTTTGAGTTTGTCTTCCTAGCTTAGATATTTACATTTACTTATTTTCTGCACTTCCAGATAGAAAAACTTTGTAAAATTGTTTGTTCAGTCGGATAGATGGATGTTTTCTTATCCCCTTGACTTGGTCACAACAGCCATTTCTAGCACGTAACTCTAAATCAATTCTATCCAACCATGAGGAGGTTCAATTCCATCCTCACTTTCCTTTAAAGTCGTAATGTGGCTCTGCTTCTAGCCTTTTTTTTTTTAACCTTATCTTTTGGCCATTCCTTACCTTTACGTGACTGCTTCATTATCTCTTTCTCTATGCATGTGTTTGTTGGAAAAGTCAAGAGGAGTACAAGTAGTGAAAACTGGAGAACTACTCGGTTTCTAGTAGCCTGCTTTATTTATGCTAATGAAGTGAAGTACATAAGACACATATACCTTAGCTGAAGTAAACAATAACACTTTTAAGAACTATATTTTTCTTTTTGTGCTTGGATGATTCAGTTCTTTGGACTATTTTTCTTTGTATTTGACAATGTTATTACTTTTTTTCTTTTCTTTTAGTCCCCACAGTGTGAGATAAAATAATCAGTAACTTATGGTTTGACATCTCTTGCTATACAGGGAAAGTAGAATTATTGCCTGTTACACAGGCTCCTCGCATGTGGAAAGTAGCTAAATTTTGCCCATTGCTTCACATCGGGAACTTCCATTTGTTTTTCTTTGTAAATGATGTCATTTGACCATTGCCATGTTGTAACTTGGTCACTGGCTGGAGTAGCAGCAAGGCAGATGCGATGAACCTATACATGTATATTAACAATTTCAACATTTGAAGGAAGCTTATGCTTTTAGGCCTTTGGCTAGAACACTTCTATGGAATTTGCCAATGAGAAAATTTATACGAGCTTTCTTTTGGGGAAACCAGATTAATGAAACCAATAAATAAGGAACTTTACACTGCAGCTCAGAGGTCTGTTCCAATGAGCTCCATGAATAATAGCGTGAGGCCTCCACAGATCAACTCTCAAGTGAACCCTGTACATAATTACTCTATACAGACAGGTGAGGAGTTTGCTCTTGAGTTTATGCTTGATCGGGTAAATCTCAGAAAGCCATTGATTCCATATTCTGCGGGAGATCCCAACTATGCCACTGGCTATATGGATCTAAAAGGACTTTTGGGCATCAGTAATACAGGATCTGAAAGTGGGTCTGATATCTCCATGCCCAATGTTGCGGAAAGAGGTTCAAAAGATCTTGATAGGAGAAACTTGTATTTGTATGAAGAGAAAAGTAATCACGGTACATCACGATCTGAGCAACGAACTTCTTCAGGCTATGATAACAGTCAAGGACTTGCTCCTGCTGTTTCTTCTTCTGGATCCTTTGGGAACTCATCAACAAAAATGAAGATTCTCTGTAGCTTCAATGGTAGAATCCTACCACGACCGAGTGATGGAAGGCTTAGATATGTTGGAGGTGAAACACGTATCATTAATATAAACAAGGATATTTCTTGGCAGGAGCTAGTCCAGAAAACTGCAACAATATATGATCAAGCTCACACTATAAAGTACCAGCTTCCTGGTGAGGATCTTGATGCGTTAGTTTCCGTGTCATGTGATGAGGATCTGCAGAATATGATGGAGGAATGCAGTGCACTGGAAGATGGAGAAGGCTTAAAGAAACTTAGGATATTTCTGTTGGCCACAAATGATTCTGATGATGCTCAGTTTGGTCTGGGCAGCATTGATGATGATTCGGAAATTCAATACATAGTTGCTGTAAATGGAGTTGACATTGGATCAAGGAAAAACTCTATTGTAAATGATTTAGCGGGATCTTCTTATAATTTGGATGAGTTACCTTCACAGAATGTTAACGGTGAGGCAAGTAGAGTTCCAAAAGATACAATCGTCAATAATACACTGCATGTAGAAGTTGCAGCTGTATCTTCATCAGCAATTCAGTCTGTTCAACCACCTTTATCTGGTGCACTTAAAGCTTACCAAACTCACCCCCCACATCAGGATCATCAGATGAAAACCGTTGGAGAGGCTGAGCAGCACCAGGTGCACAATAATTATGCTTCTCATCCTTTTAGTTACTTGCCCCCTGGAGAGAGTCCAGTTCCAGTGCCTTTCCCTTGGCCTATAAATGAACATGGAGCTTTCACTGGAAGATACCTGGAAAACTGCTTCAGTGTACAAGATCCTAAAAAGCAAGGGGAGGAGATAAAGCTTATAAATGTTACTGGTAAGGTGCAACCATTGCAAAATGATTTTGGTGTTCCATCAAAGCCATATGATAGTGCTGTTCTGAATCACTTGCAAGCTGACGAAACATCTGTTAGTAATTCTCTACAAGTGGGTGAACGACCATCCTTTCCGCCCAAAGTCGTTGAACAGCAGCAGGACTCTGTACCAGCCTCTATTACTAGAAATGCAGGGCAGGTTCCTGAGTCTAATTCTGAGCATCTTGACATGCACGGAAGTGGCCACGTGGCTGATCCAGTGGAATTGAACAACCTTGAACCCCCTGCTGTCTCTCAGAGGGTGTTCTATTCTGAAAGAGCTTCGCGGGAACAAAAGGAACTGCTGAGTCGGTTTTCCAAATCTGATGATGCTCTTGGTTCTCAGTTTCCTTCATCGCACTCACAATTTGATGTGAGACAGAAAGATCTGATCTCAGAGACTGACAACAAACTGCATGATGCAGTGCTAGCCACACAGAATGATTGCTCCAACTCAAATGCAAAGAATGCAAAGATATTGTATACTGATCCACAAACTGTTGATAATGGACCTGCTCAACCGGGAAACCACAAAACATTTGTTGATACAAGTGGTCAGAAGAAAATGTGGGGGGCACCAAAAATTGTGGATGGAAAAGGCACTGTGCATCAGGACAGGATTTTTAATGCTGATGGTGAAGGCAAAGAAAACAATTCAAAGATCCTGGGTACAGAAGTATCAGAAGTCAAATCTGAAATTGCCCAAGGGAATTCTGTCCGGGACCTTGAGAATCCTATGTCTAGTTCTCCGGAGTTTGATTGGGCTGATATGTCTGTGAAGGATGTTCCCCAAATGAAATCTGCTGTCCATTCTCCGAATAGAGAGCAGGGAGACATCCTTATCGACATAAATGATAGATTCCCTTGTAATATTCTTTATGATATATTCTCTAAAGCAATACTCTCTGAGAGTTCTTCAGGTATTGATCCTTTGCACAAGGATGGAGCTGGCTTGAGCTTGAATGTGGAAAAACATGAGCCCAAGCATTGGTCAGACTTTCAGAACTTGGCACGAGGTGATATTGTGAATAAGGATGTTTCTCTTATTGATCAGGATTATCCTGGTTTATCATTGGCACAAACAAAAATGGTTGCAGAAGCTCCCATGGGCTATAATTTTACACCATTAGTTGAAGATGGGTTCCCCCTGGCCCTTGCTGATTCCCCAAGTAATTTTGTCAAAGGCACCCAGAGGGTAGAATTACCTTCTGCTGTATCTGATGATAGGCGTTTGAATTTGAAACAGAGTCCATCTCAGGTCAGAGGCAATGAAGGCTTACTTTTTGATGGTATGGCAGAAAATCTCAAGATGCTGGACTCAGAGAATCAGGTAATTTATGCAATTAAAGTTTAGCTTCTCAAGTGAACTTTCAGGTATGGGAGTTCCGAATTTATTTTTGCCTATGTTTGTGATTGCCATGATGAATATAGGAGAAGCAACAACAACTCAATGATGTAGGGATATCTCCTGCGAATTCTTCTCTGGTAGAATTACAGGTATGTTACTTATATTGGTATAATTAGCATATGCCTTCATCATAAATTGCTGTAAACTCCCGTTAATTGTGCTCTTTACATAGTAAAAAGGTTATTTGGAGATCTCCTGTGCGAATGCTTTATTTACCAGCAATCTGACATCTCTGGATGTCCAGGTCTCCAAAGTAATGTGCAAAATGTACTTGGGAAGCAATTGATTCTAGGATGAATATTTTAAAGGACATCTCATCATAATTTTAGAAATTTAAATTTTGATCTCAAATACAGTACTTTTTTGTCTTTTCCTTTTAAGATCGATGCATTTTTTTTTTTTAAATGTAAAATTCAAATATAGCTCAACCATTCTGTCCTCATGTCATCTAACGTCATCAATATATATAAATTCATATTTATATATGGACACATTTTGAGAATGAATTATTTTCTCCCAATGTGGCATGCTGTGGACGTTTGAGTCTTTGACACTTGTCCGGTACCAACTTACCCATTTGGAGCATCAATTGGAGCTCCTACATACTTTTTAACGTTAATGTTGCACCCAGTAGAATTGGAATCGAAAGAATCACAGAGCTTCATTACATGCATTTGTGTGTATTGCAAGAAGGTATCTATTGTTTTTGCATGGCAGTCATTGTTACACCACCTCATTCGTTCTTCTTGACTGGAGCAAATGATCAAACTCAACATTATGAGAAACCTTCGGATCCTCCCCTCGGGCCCAAAACTACTTAACCACCTTGTGGTTAGAAGCGTTTAAAATATCCAATTATACTTTCATCTGTTACCAGAAGTGTTCTGTCTGCTAGTTTTTCCCATATAACAGTTTCACTTGACCCCGTTATGGTTTGATTTGAGATCAAGCCTCTTGTGGTTTCAAAAATCCATCATTTTGAAGAAAATGAGTTTTTGCTAATGTTGCAAGCCACTAGGGGCACTTTTGTATCATTTTGAACCATGAGGTCCGATGCAGCGCAAGAAGACTGCAGAAAATAAAAAAACAAAATAAGAAATTGATGGCTGAAAATAGGATTGAGTTGTTGGAAATATTGGTAGAGATTAATAGATTGCGTTGAATAAGAGTAAGTATTAGAAACTTCTAGGGAATATAAATACTCACTATGGTAAACAGTTAGGAGGTTAATGCTCCTAGGAAATTGTTGTATTTAATTGTTGGTTTGGCGTGTTCTTATAATTAGAGAGGTGCAAAGTGTTAGTCACTTAAGCATCCTCCTGTGCAAGCTTTCACCATGTAATCTCTCTCTCCCCCTTCTCTCTCTCTCTCTCTCGCTCAAGCAATTGAGTCATAATAAATTTAATCTCTCCTTTCTCGACATGGTAGCAGAGCTTATTATCCAATGGCAGGAGCTCAATCATGTGTTTCTCTAAGTTGTCACAAGTCAGTATTGAGCCATTCAAGTCAACTTAGCTTTGAGCCAAGCTCCGGTTGTCACTCATCGTCTGTCCTTCACCAGTCAAGCTCTTTTGCCATTTGGTCCTGTAGGAGCTTAAATTTCCTAACTCAAGTTATCATCGCCAAGCTTGTCTGCCCTCTGGGTCAGCAGGAGCTTAGAACATGTTAACCTCTATTCCTCCCCCCTTGATTCTGTCGTGTGGACTGCTATCTGGCCATCCAGTTCCCAGTAGTCTGGTCTCCATCAAAAGATTTTCTTTTGCTATCTGGCCTCGCAGAAGTTTCAAAATTATTGTTTAAATCAACAAAATGATGTCTCCAATCACCATAGATGTTGCCAATCAACATACCCAAAATTCTTTATATAAAAAAACCCATCAAATTTTCTTAGCCACCCCTGCAAATCTAACATATTAAGTTGCATCCTGCAAACGAAACACAGTCTTGAGTCCTTGGTCTATTTTCCCAGTTACCTCAGTCCTTATTCAACTGTCTCGACTGTCATCTTTACTTAACACCTTCTTCTCATCCAACCAGCAAAGTAAGACAACCAGCCATCTCCAAATCCTTTGACCGATGTGTTCTTCAAGTTCTATCCCCAGTAGCTTCCGTCCTCACCAGCAGCTTCTGTCCTTTGTCAAAATGTCTTAGTTCGTGTCTGAGACTTCAGGTTTAGACCAACAGCAACGTCGGTCTTCTCTGAAAGCAAAGGATTCAACCTGGGTCTTCTTGTGGTTCCATATTATTTCATTATATTTGAAACAAGCTTGGTGCGTATTATCTGTATGTTCCAGCTTAAGGGGGTAGTGCTAGAAATAGTTGTAGAGAAATAATAGTGTTTTGGAAATAGGAGAGAATAAAGTATGGGACTTCTAGGGAATATAAATAGTCACCATTGTAAATAGTTAGGAGTTAATATCAATAGGAAATTGTTGTGTTTGATTATTGGTGTGTTCTTTGTTGAATAACTAGATGCATACTGAGTGCTTTCACTTAAGGAACCTCTCATGCAACCTTTGACACCCTTTCTCTCTTACTCGAGCAATTGAGTCATAAGAGCTTTAGTCCCTCCTTTCTCAAGATAGTGAATGGGGAAGAGTGAGGGAGCAGTGCACCTCCTTGGATAGATCTGAATAAACTTAGAAACTAGTTCCAAGGATAAAATATCTTTTGTGTTGCAGCAGAAAAAAGAAGGTGCTTTGGGTTTTCTGTTTCCATTTTTGCTCTTTATGTCTTTACATGTAAAGGTCCCTTTCTTAGACTCTTTATAACCGAATGACTAACGTCCAAACTTTTTCTTTTATTGGCCCTTATGCTTCTGCTTAATGATATCAACCTAGGGACTATAGCAAACAAGCAAAGAGAAAACATTATTAAATGTTCTCAATTTTGTATCTTTGGTGATGTTTGAGAGAACAAACGTGTAATTCTTCAGGAATTTGTTGGGATAGATGAGCTGGATGTTAAAAGAGATTTGTCTTACGATCATTGTACCCTTGGAGAGAATCTGAGGAAAGATCTTGAGGAACTTCTTAAAGAGGAAATTAGTTGGCATTAGAAGACTTGGATGAAGTGAGTTATAAAGGGCGATTGTAACTAGGTTTTGCCACCGGATTGCCAGTGGTAGAAGAGAGGAGTTTTATCAGAGAATTATGGGATGACAGAGAAATGTTATAATAAATACTCTCTTCGCTGAGGATAACATACCATTACATGTTTGGAGATGGGGAGAATTGAATTCGCCCTATTATTGGAGGTCTTGAGTGGCATCCAATAGAGAGTTCCAGAGCCTTTTTGTTACAGAAAAAATTTCGAAATTGTGAAATGACTCAATGGAAAAACTGGTTAATAGGTCATTATCAATATAATTTATATCAAATTAAATTGTCTAAATTAGTACCACAAAAATGGAGAAATAAAAATCTGATGAAGTTCTGTGTATTTTCATATCTCACTTAAAATGCTTTGCATCTGTTTATATGCAAGCTTAGGAATCATAGAAGATATGATTGATTTAGATCTAGATTTGTAACTAACTCTTCTAACAAACTTCTTAACAAATTACTAATAGAATAATTAATACATATTATTCTGTTGTGACAGAAACTAATCATCTAATGCTCCTCCTCAAGCTTGTGGAATGTCCTTCATTCTCAGCTTGCATATGAGATCTTCGAACTTCTTGTCGTTTAAACGCTTACTAAATGCATCTGCGATTTGTTCTTCAGAAGGAACAAACAATATCTCAGTTTGTTGTGTTTTAAGTTTCTCCTTTATGAAGTGCTTGTCCACTTTTATATGCTCAGTTGTGTCATGCTGGACGGGATTATTTGCAATACTACTAGTAGCATTGTTGCTCACAATCTTCATGTTTTGATCTATCTTCGTCCCCAGGTCCTCCATGACAATTTTCAGCCATAAGAGCTCACAAATACAAAGAGCTAAGGCGCTAAATTCTGCTTCTGCACTTGATCGAACCACCACAATCTGCCTATTTTCCTCTATGATATTAAATTGTCTCCAAGAAACATGCTATAACCTGTCATTGATCTCCTACCCACTTGAGAGCCTGCATAGTCAGCATCATCAGTATATATTTTTGGACTTAAACCTCCTTTGGCTTTGAACAAAATGCCTTTCCCTCGTGTTCCTTTTAGATAATGCAGAGTTCTTTTCACATCAGCTATATGACTAGTTCCAGGATCATGCATAAATTGACTTACAATGCTCAGTGCATAGGTTATATCTCGTCTGGTATGAGACACATATATTAATTTTCAACTAGTCTCTGATATCAATTATATATATATATATCTATCTATCTACCTTTCTTTCTCCATCAGATCTTTCCGGCAATTTGTGATTCTATTCAATTGGATTATTTGCTGCCTTTCCTCCTAACAGTCCTGTTTCTCTATCTCTATGAACTCACAAAGCTTCAGAGTGTTCTTGATGCAGTCCATATGTAAATCTTGATCGTGATCTAATTCTATCCAGAGATTTTTCAAGACATTGTAATACTCTAAAATACGAAGATCACCTTGCTTCAAATTCTGCACTTTTGTCTTGATCTCGTAGATTACTGAAGCACCTCTAATCTTGGAATAAGTTTTGCGTGTAGCCTCTCATACTCCTCTGGAATTTTTGAGCTACATGAAGTTCTTGCTCACCTCAGGCTGCATTGAATGCCACACATAATGACTGTATCTTCTATAACCCCTTCTTGGAAGTTTGGATCGTCAAAATCATGAGTAAATCCTTTTATATGATCTAGCTCTGCATTGCCTTTCAGTGGTCTGTATATCAGTTGAAACCATTGGAAATAATTCTTGCCATCAAGTCTAGAGGCTATTGCTACATTTGGAAGATCACCATTGCTATTGCTATTCTGATTGCTTGAAGGACTTTGATCCGTAGCTAAAGATTTGACTGAAAGATGGAAAAAAAAAAAAATTCTAATAAAAAATTTAGGTTATGAATGCCAAAGAATTTTAGAGAATTTCTGAGATCTTATACCATGATGAAATCTATGTATTTTTCGTATCTCCTTTAAAATGCTTTACGTTTGTTTATATACTAGATTAAGAATCATAGAAGACAGGATCTAGTAACTTCTAATAACTTCCTAAAAGATTTAGATATAGATTTGTAACTAACTCTTCTAACAAACTTCTTAACAAACTAGTAGCAAAATAATTAATACATATTATTCTGTTGTAACAGGACTAATCATCTAGCAAAATCCTTTGAGATAGATGAGATTTGTGAAGCAGTCTTTGGTTTTGATAGGTATAAGTCACTAGTCCTCATGGTTTTGTCATGGCCTTTCCCTCGGAACATTTGGGATATCATCTGTGAGGATTTGTTTACGGTCTTTGATGGTTTTATATTAATGGGATGGTGGGTAAGGGCTTGAACTCTACTTTTATAACCTTTCTTTCTAAAAAAATCATTCCTTGAAAGTGAAGGATTTTAGACCTATTACCTTACCACTAGTTTTTCCTTAGTTGTGGCTAAGGTATTAGCTAATAGGTGGTGCAAGGTGCTTAATGATAGCATCTCTTATTATTACAATGCTTTCATAGGAGGTAGACACATTTGGATGCAGCCCTGGTTGCTAACAAGTTGGTTGACTCGAAGAAGTATGATAGGAGTGTAGTTCTCAAACTAGGTTTTGAAAAGGTTTATGATAGATTAGTTGAGGTTTTTAGATAGCGTTGGAAAATAAAGGTTTGAGGATTTGGTGGAGAAGGTGGATAAAAGGCTATTTGAATTCAGCTACTTTTTTTGATTGTTAATGGATAGCCTAAAAGTTGGCTTCTAGGTTCTCGTGGATTAAGGAAGGATATCCTTTTTCTCTTTCCTCTTTTGGTTTTGTGGGGTACTCATTGAACACATTGATAAGCCGATGTCTTTTCTGGTCTTAGGGTAGGAGATAATGACGTTTATGCTTCTTGTCTTCAATTTGTGGATGATACTATTCTTTTTTGAATGGGATAGGAATGGTGTTAGTGATCACCTTTTCAAAATCTTTTGAGAGTCTTCGGGCTTAGTGAACTTCTTGGAATAAATATATTTAGTGAGATTCTTGATAATTCTCACTCTAGATTTTAATGGGAGGAAATTCCAGAAGTGTTCCTTTTTGTCATCCTATTGTTGATAGAGCTAGTAGTATATTAGATGAGTGGAAGAGTGCTTTTTTCTAATTAGGTGGGTGTGTTACCCTTACGCTTGTGTCTCTTCTAACGTTCTCCTCTATTTTCTTTCCCTTTTTAAGATTTCATGGATGAGAAGATTGCAAAGTTGACAAGAGATTTTCTTTAGTCGGGAAGTGGATTGTGCTAAATGGGATCATTTGGTAAGTTGGGAGGTAGCATAACATTGAGAGTAGTTTGGGTCCTTGTATTTTGGTTTTTATAAATATTTTTCTTGTAAGCAAATGGCTTTGGAGATTCCTCTTAAAATCTAATTCTTTAATGATTTGTGACAAAATGGATGAAATGTTAATGCTGGAGTGAGAGCTTTTTGTTGTAACCCTTAGAAATTTGTCTCTTAATTGTGTATTAGACTTTTCTTCCTCTACTAGCTTTCAGAGTGGGTGACAGAAGAGCAGTAGAGAGAGAACAAAAGAAAGGATGAAGAGAAGACAAGTCTTTGGGATAGAAAAAGAGAAACAATTAAATAAATAGACAATCTAACGGCTGGGATTTAGCATGTTTCTGGGATGGATGGCTGAAATTAGGCAAAATCCAACAGCTAATATTACTAGAGTTATTGAGGATGTACAGTGGAGATTAAAAGTAAACACAATGGATGTTATTAAACAGATTCTTAGGTTTCTAAAATTGGAAATAGTATCCTGACATTAGGTTCTTTCTTAAAAATAGAAATCTTGGCCTAGAAAGGAATCTAGGCCAAGAAGGGAAGCTAGACCGTCGGAACATAACCCAAAGACCCGGAACACGAGCCAATGGCTGAAACCACAGAGCACAAATTAAAACAATGTCAACTGAAAGAAATCAGGGGGGATTTCTAAAAATTTTTCCATATTATGCACCTTCCAACTGGAAAGGTACTGCACCTTAAATAAAAAATTTGCAATCAGCATTCCTCAGGTGTAAAATATTATGGTTAGAGCTGAAGTGAAATCAGGGAGCGAAACTATACTAGTATACAAATTATTTGTTTCACTCACTATTGAGGATAGTATGCTTTTTTTTTTTTGGATAAAAAGAATTTTATATCAAAAAGAAAGGGAAGACAGGAACTCGAACAAATCACGAGAAGCCTGAAAGAACAACAAACTACAAAAAGAGAACTAATATCTAGCCTCAGTCGATGGTAAGACTACTCTAGCAAAAGCCGCAATGACCCGAGGGGGTAACTGACGCTCGCCTCTCCTTCTCTTGTTCCTCTCCATCCAAATATAATAAATACAAGCACTGAGTAGACATTTGAATCCCTTGTTCCTACGAAGCTTGTATCGCAGGAGACAACAGAGTATCTCGAATGTCCGACCAAGAAATATGAAAAGACGATGGAACATGATGCGCAATAGTTAATCTCCAAACTTCTCTCGAGAAGGAACAACGAAAGAATAAATGATCAATCGTCTCTCTCCGGCTACCACAGAGATGGCAAGTGGAGGAAGACGAAAGATGAAGCCTGAATAAGAAATCGTTCGTCTGAAGCCGCTCCATAAACACTAACCAGACAAAGAATGCAAACCGGGGAATCGTCCCCGAGAACCATACCATGTCCACCCATTGGACCCGCGGATAAGAACTCCTGAGATGCTCCCAAGTCGACGCAATAGAAAACTTACCACTAGATCTGATCGTCCATTCGATTCTATCACAACCAGAGGAAGACGGCCAATAAGCCTCCGGAATAAGATCCCGAAGACGGTCACAAAAAGCTCGTTGGAACCTCAAAGACCACTGCTCACCACATTGAATATAATCAATCCAAGTGGCACTCGAAAATACATCCCGAATAGAAGACTCAGCAGGAAATCCTAACCTCTACATGGAATCTCCCCAAGACCTCTATCAAAGGACCTATAGGAGACCAGTCATCATGCCAGAAAGATATACGACTTCCATCACCTATCCGCCAAGCAATAAGCTTCCTTACCAGATGACGTAACGAAAGAAGCTTCCTCCAAATCCATGAACATTTATTCGGAATTCTGACATACCATAGGTTGTGACCCCGCAAAAGATATTTCCTAACCCAACGAGTCCAAACATTTTCCTCCGGATCAGAAAGGATGTGCCAAATATGCTTAAGCATGGCTGCTTTATTCCAATCAGTGACCCGCTTCAACCCAAGACCCCCTTCCTCCTTAGGACGACACACAATCGACCAAGCAACCTTGGCCTTATGGCGGTCTAAAGACGGACCCGACCACAAGAACCTCGACATCAACTGCTCAATTTCCTTACAAACCGCCTTCGGAAGGAGGAAAATAGAAGACCAAAAAGTCTGGATCGAAAACAAAACAGAGCTAACCAGCTGTAACCGGCCTGCATAGGAAAGACGTCTGCTCGTCCAATGCTGAATCCGAGCTGTAATACGCTGGACCAACTGAGTGCAATCCGTGACAGAAAGCCGAGTAGACAAAAGAGGGACCCCCAAATACCGGACAGGCAAGAGGCCTTGCCGAAATCCTGAAGTCCTCAAGATCTCCTCCCTTACCCCCTGATCTACAGCTCCAAAAAAAATCTCACTTTTCTGCGGGTTCATCCGAAGGCCAAAAAGCATCCCAAACTGAGCTAACTCATCCAAAATACTCTGGACTGAAGATGGACATCCTCGAGAGAAAGGCATCAAGTCATCCGCAAAACAAAGATGAGATAGACTAACCTCCTGGTATCTCCAATGGAATTCAAAGTTAGGCCCCTTAGAAATCCGCTGCATCAAACCCGAGAAGACCTCCATGACTATGACAAAGAACATGGGGGACATCGGATTTTCCTGCCGAAGACCCCTCGAATTCCAAAAGAAATCAGTCAACTCCCCATTGATCGAAACAGCAAAGCTTGTCGTAGAGACATACTCCATAATCCGATTAATCAACCAAGTAGGAAAGCCAATATACTCTAGAACCATCCGGAGAAAATCCCACTCCACTGAATCATATGCCTTCATGATATCCACCTTTAACGCACAACCGGGGGGGGGCCGCGTTCTAGGTGATAACCATGAAGGAGCTCATGGGCAAGGAGAATATTATCCCCAATCCTCCTACCCCTCACAAACGCAGACTGCTCACTGCCAATAATAATAGGAAGCACCTGACTCACCCTCACCGCTATAATCTTCGAGATGCACTTATAGATCGTATTACAGCATGAAATGGGTCTATAATCCGATAAAGATGTCGGATTATTCTTTTCCGGGATGAGAGTAATAATGGTACCATTAGCCTCCTTAAGTAGTCTCCTAGAAGCAAAAAAATCCAAGACAGCTCTCGTGACATCCTGACCCACAGTATCCCAACTAGATCTGAAGAACTCAACACTGAACCCATCTGGACCCGGAGCTTTATGCCTACCCAAAGAGAACATAGCCTCCCGAACCTCTTAACTCCGTCATCGGGTTCTCTAAAGAGCGAATCTGATCCTCAGATAGCCTTCTTCGGAGAAATGAAGAAATAGTACCGGAGTCTAACTCACCATCCCTGGGCCTACTCGAAAATAAACCCCTGAAGAAATCAACTGCTACCCTCCGAATATCATTCGAATCAGAGATCCGAATACCATCATCAGTGACCAAAGAGCAAATGGAATTTTGGTTGTGCCTCTGACGGACCGAATTAAAGAAGAAAGCAGTGTTCCGATCTCCCAACTGAAGCCAACGGATCCTAGCTTTCTGATGCAACATACTCTCCTCCATACTCAAGAGCGTGTAATACCGAGCAGCAGCTGATCTCTCAGCCTCCTCCAAGTCACGACCCTCATCAGACAAGAACTCTTGCTGGATCTGAACCAAACACTCTCGAGCCTCCTGAACTCGAGCGGTTAAGTCATTAAACTCCTTGCGGTTCAGTTGCTTCAATTTTAGTTTCAAACCTTTCAATCTCCTGTATAGGCGATACATCTGAGTGCCATGGTAATCCACCGCCCAAGCCTCTGACACGATCTCCTGATATCGAGGGTGATCCGTCCAGAACTCGAAAAACTTAAACGAAACTCTCCTCCACTGCTCCTTCTGATGAAAATGAATCAAACTCGGAGAGTGATCTGAGTTACCTGGGGCAAGAAACACTGCCTCTGAAAAGGAAAAAGTAGACAGCCATGAGGAATTAACCAACACTCTATCCAACTTTCTCAAAATGGGATCCTTCACCTGCCTATTCCACCATGTGAAATAGACACCGGAATAGCGAAGATCCTCCAACTTAGACTCCCTCATACAATCATCCAAAACGCAATCAGACATCGACCACCCCAAGTTACCATCCTTCCTCTCATAGGGATGACAAACAACATTGAAATCTCCCAATACACACCACGGAGTTACCAAACTCTTACTATGAGATCTTAAGAAATCCCATAGCAGCCGACGATTACCTGCCAAGTTAGACCCATACATGATAGTACTATCCAAGCACAGTCCGGATCTAATAAACTGAACTCTACTATGAATCCACTGCATATCGCACGCCAGAATGGTCACGTTAACCTCCAACGGATCCCAACATAACCAAATACGCCCAGTAGTATTACTCCCATGAGCAATCACATAATTCCAATCAGGAAAAAGAGAATGCTGAATACAAACTTCATTAGAAAACCGCACTCTAGTCTCCAAAAGACCCAACAACTGCAAACGGTTCTCAATCACAAAACTTTTAGCAGCACGAATATGAGTTGGGTTGGTCATACCCCATACGTTCCAACAACCGATCATCTGGATCGCGCAAACGAGGGGCGCACCCTCAGAAAGCTCAGTAACCCTTCCTCCGTCCCCGTTTAGTCCTCCTGGCCCTGGATCGAAGCACAGGAGGATCTAGAGGGGGGAAGAACAAAGGTCATCCACACTTGTCCCTACTGAGGAATCTGGAGCAGCTTCTCCAATACCAATACCACTCGGGATAGTCAGAATACTGTAGCACTCATACAAAGTGGCACAATCTCTACTCTCAAGAGAATCAATCCGAATCTCCTCCCTCACTATCAAATCAAGGCCAGGGTCTAACTCTGGGAGACTAGCCAGCTGCTCTGACGGCTCCTCCCGAACAACCAAGGCATAAAAATCATCAACCTCCTCGATCGGTGACTCTCGACCCTGATTATCTCGAGCTGATTCACTGACAAGGACAATTTGGGATGTTACACCCGCACCTCCACCTGGGACACCAATCGTAGGCTCCACTACCTTCGGCACTCTATCCTCAACAACACTCGGAAGCCGCTGACCTCTTCTTCTTGGTTTCCTGACTTTCTGAAAGCCATCTGCATCTCTCTCCTGAGAACTTGGCCCCGAGGTCCCCATCCTGTCCTGAGTAGAGGATTTCTTAGGGCATTTATCATGATGGTGTCCAAATACTACACACTCCTCACATCTAGGCAGAATGTAGGAATATTCCGCCTTGACTAGGAAGTCGCTCCCATCCGGTAGAGTGAATACCGCCTCCCTACGAATAGGATTCCCAGCATCAAGCTCAACAAACACCCTAGCATATCCAAGCCTAGTGCATGAAGCTGTGATTTCATCCATTGACAACGGTTTCCCAAAAACTGATGCCACATAACTCAATCCTTGCCTATTATAGAGAACAAGCGAAACGTTATGCAGTTTGATCCACACTGCAAGTTTCCGTGGCTCAAATTCAACCATAGACATGCCCATGGTAAACTTGCAAAGAACAAACGGGATCCCAAAAATATGCCACGGGCTCCTATCCAAAATCATCTGAAAGTGTTCATCAGAATTAAACTTCAAAAGAAATAATCCAGACCCTGCCATAATAACCTCAGAAAGCCCGAATCGACTCCATAATAACTCAGTAATTCTCTTAACTTCCTTCAACGGCAAGCGCCGTCCTATGAGGTTTCCAACCAAGGTAAAGTCATAGGGTTTTTCACCCTCGGCAGCTATAGAGTGAGGAACCGAAAAATTACCTTGATCGTCAAATAGTACATCTTCTTGGAAAAGAGACGTCGTACGTTGGTGATTTTCAGCATCCTGCCCCCTCTGATTACTAGCCCTGCCTCCCAATGCAGCAGCATAACTCCTATGCACATGTGGTGATGAGGGCTGGCCCTCATCGATCACAGAAGCCACCATACCCAACACAAGCAGGCTGCCTCTTTTTTTTTTTTCCCCCTCCAAAATAGCCCTAGTCTGCTACAGTGCCCAACGCAGCCGCACATCCGCCGTCCAATCCGCCGAGGCGTCGATCGTGTCCGTTGAACCAATCCAACTGTCGGAGAAGGAAGGCCAGACGCCGGAGACCACGGATCTAACGTCCGATCACCGAAATTCCTTCAGCAATTGATCGATTTGATGTGCGAACCTCTGCAGTTGCCGTCTACCTCTTCGCCGCGATAAATCGCCAAATTCAAAGATCGAACGGGTCTGAATGGATGCAAAAACCCTTCTACTGCCGCCGAAAGTACTCGATTCGTTGCCTGTTCGACGCTGCGATTGTCTCGAACTCAAAACCGAAGCCGCATCGAATTAAAATTTGAGACGACTCACTGCTCCAGTTCTGCAGACGACAATCCGCCACTGGTTTGAGGCAATCGACCGGTGAAGAACCGACGACTCCACTCCCGCTGGTTAGGCGCAGCCCTTGCGAAGGCGGCTACACCGTTTCTGGCAGTAGATAGTCGCGGCTGAGCCGGATTGGAAAGATTCGCCTACGGTTCGCCTACGATAATATTTTAGGATAGTATGTTCTTTACTACATTTAATACAATTCATTTTTTATCATAAAACAAAATTTTGATTATATGAATCTGAGTCTTGGGGATTGCAACGGCAGAATTCTCTGGCTGAAAGTCGTCAAATCTGCTGAATTCTTTACGACAAGAAAGCTTTTGTCAAGTAATTTTGATGCCTTGATTTTTTTTCTTTTTTTTTGGGGGGGGGGGAGGGGGAGGGAGTAATTTCAGTCTTAGTTTCCATAAAGAGGATTGAAAAAGGATGCTAGTAGAGTTGTAAAGTTGCAATCTTCTCAAGGAGTATTCAGTTTCTATATAATTGTTTTTCACATCCTAGAATTGAGTTCCTCTTTCCAATTTTTGATATGTTAATTTTAAGAGTTTACCATATCTTGGCGCTTTTTATACCGTAAGAAATGCAACTTTTTAGAGTGGCTGAAATGATGTTACTTCTGTCATAACTGAATATTGAACTCTGCATATATTCAAATTTTGAAGATACTATATAAAAATCTTTGCTATTTTGGAGAGTGATTTAATATCCGAATGACTTTCTTTGCACAATGTTTAGACCCTTGCTAGATGCTTCAAACTTTTGAAGCTTGTGATGCATATTTCAATTTCGCAATTTGTGTTTCTGCAGTTCATTCCTGCACAGTTTTTCGGCAAGAAACCTCTAAGATGCTTACATTTAATTGTGAAGTTCTGTACATTTTCCATTAAAATTGGAGTTTTGCATTTGACCTCTTTGACATGATAATGGCAGGTCATAAAATATGAGGATCTTGAGGAATTGAAAGAACTGGGTTCTGGATCATTTGGAACTGTTTATCATGGAAAATGGAGAGGAACTGATGTTGCCATAAAGAGGTTAAAGAAAAGCTGCTTCACAGGCCGTTCATCAGAACAAGAAAGATTGGTAATTGCTATTCAACTATACTTTTTACTCATATCCCCACAGTGCACCTGTTAACATTTTCCTGGCAAGGAGCATTGACTTGCCTGAGAGTTTGTCGCAAGAGATCTGGAGATCAGATGGAATACCTTCCTGTTCTATGATATGGACTCTGTTTTCTGGAGATCAGCTGGATAACAAGCAGCATAAGTTCTAATGAACTATTGGGATACTGCTGTTTACCATTAACGGAAAAAAGGATATCTGAATTCTTGCATCAATTTTGTTGTGAATTGAGTGCCATCTAATTAATTTTTCCGTAATAATTTCAGACAAATGAATTCTGGCGAGAAGCAGATATTCTCTCAAAACTTCACCATCCAAATGTTGTGGCGTTTTATGGTGTTGTGCAAGATGGACCTGGTGGAACATTGGCAACTGTTACAGAGTACATGGTGAATGGCTCTCTTAGGCATGTTTTACTCCGCAAGGACAAGTAAATCTTCAACTTGTATCGTTTCTTGTCTTTATTTTTTGCAAGATCTTTGTTCCTTTCAATTATAGCAATTATCAAGTAGCAAACCACATTATGATCAATTTCTTACTTTCTGGGGTTTAAACTGAGAGAAACTGAGATTGTAGTCACATGACAAAAAGGTTCTGCAAGTAACCTGAGAAACTGAGATTGTAGTCACACAACAAAATTGTATTGAGCAAAAGGGGAGTTTATAACCTTTCCATGGTGAACATAGACATTTTTATGTTATTACATCATAATCCCCAGTATTTTTCATGGTATTTGTTTCTGCAAGGAAACATATTCCTTCTTTCATATGATTGGAGATAAAATATAATATGTATTCAAAACTTGCCAATCCCCTTTATTTCCATTTGATATTTCATGTGTTTGGGAGACTCTTTATTGTGGGCCGTATTTTGAGAGGGGGATGTACCTTAAGCTTTGGAGCAATTGGTTGTTTGTAATGGATTTTCATCTTTAGTATTTGATGGCTGTAACTGTTAGGTATCTTGACCGTCGAAAGCGTCTAATTCTTGCTATGGATGCGGCTTTTGGAATGGAATATTTGCATTCGAAGAATATAGTACATTTTGATTTAAAATGCGACAACTTGCTTGTGAATTTGAAAGATCCTTCTCGACCTATTTGTAAGGTAATAATGATGGTACCCACTTTTTCTTAAGATGCTGTTGGTAATTTGAATTGTGAAACAAGTAATTTCTCATTAGAAGATGATTTTGTTCCATATTTTAGGTTGGTGACTTTGGCTTGTCAAAGATTAAAAGAAATACTCTTGTGTCTGGTGGTGTCCGGGGAACTCTACCATGGATGGCTCCGGAGCTGCTAAATGGGAGCAGCAATAGGGTCTCAGAGAAGGTAAACCTAGACATCATAAATCTCATTACAAGTTGGTGTAAGTTTTTTGAAACCCTTATATTATTTACTTTACTTAAGACAACCCCTTCTTTTCCTTTGGTGTTTTGAGACACTTTCTGTTTCCTCCAGTTTGTCGGTATGCTAATAAGAGTGTAGTATTACATTAAGAGGCTTTCAAACAATCAGACTGCTTACAATTGAGGAAATGACTTTTATCTTAATGCATCTTAAAATTGACTTGCTTCTTACTGTATATGTGGCACTTGCACTTTAAATCATATGCAACCTTTCAGTTTAAACTAATTGTTAAAAAATCTGGGGAGCCTTTGGTTTAGTTGACTTCGAAATCGGTTCTTGGTTTTCTTTACTTGATTCGCTGAGCAGTCAGGGCTCCCATGGTTGTTATATGATTTGCTACCAGACTAATTAATTTTCCTTGATTCTGTGATCCACAGGTTGATGTATTCTCTTTTGGTATTGTCTTGTGGGAGATTCTTACAGGCGAGGAGCCTTATGCAAACATGCACTATGGTGCAATTATAGGTGTGTCTCCATAGGGGTTGTACTCTGCTGAAATGTTTTTCCATTTTTTGCATTGGATGCTTTTAAATTACATTGGCCAATGCATTATGGGGGAGATCAAGATATAACATAAACTACTTGACAAGAAAAGGAAACAAAGGCCCTTTCTCTTTCAGCTAGAATTTACCTATACCTGCAATTACTGGTGGTATGGTTTGTATGGCAGTCACATTGAACAGTAGACTAAAATACTGGCCGGTTTCATGTTCCTAGTCGCAAGTATAACTCCATCTGGGCTATAAACCAGCCTTGGCCTCACCTCAATGTGGCCTTTGTTTCTGACATGCAAAATCCACATTCTGGTTATTTGACATTTGTGAAATATTTATATGGCATTAACCGATTGTATAATGTGGTATCAAATTCCCTTTGCTGCAGGAGGCATAGTAAGCAACACTTTGAGGCCTACCATCCCAAGTTTCTGTGATCCCGAGTGGAGGAGGCTAATGGAGCAGTGTTGGGCTCCTGAACCTATGGTGAGGCCATCATTTACCGAAATAGCAGGTCGTATACGCGTAATGTCTGCAGCAAGCAAAAGTAAAGCTCAGGGTAATCATGCATCTAAATAGTAATCATTTGTGGTCATATTATTTCTTCTGTACAATATTTGCACAATGGTTATTCATTCAAATATGCATGTCTAAGCAAAGCATGTATCAAGTTGATTAAATTAGTTTGAACTGCAGCAGTAAGTTGTAACGTATCATATAATGGATCTTCAATAGTTAATACAAAAACCTGATTTTCTTGGACAATCTCTGAAAAGATATTTTTTTATTCTTGTATATTGAATCCGGTTCCATGCTGGAATTACAGTTTTGACTGTTCTAGTGTAGCTTGGAACATGCTCTTTTGTTAGTTGGTCTTTATCAATTTATGAAAAGGTTGTAGAGAGAAACTTAGTTAAAAGTAAGGCCTGGGCTTGTCAACTTTGTTAATCTTCACCTACTAAATATGTTCTACTGTTGGTTATCTTCGGCTATTTTATTTATTCTCGTCTATTTTTGATTAATCTTTCAAACAAATTCGGCTCTAGACAATTACTTTTAACACACCGAAACAACGGACTACCATGAAGAGAACCTCATAAAATTTTTGAATATTACCTAAATGATTAGGCTAGTTTACTGATAAATCATTTGAATGATTAAGCTTCTTTCAGTTGCATCTCTCTCTCTCTCTCTATGATTCACAACCTAATGACATTTAGGGTCTAGGATGACGAAACATTGTTCAGTTGCTATGCAGATGCCAACATTATTGGCCTTTCTTTCCCGCCAAGAAACAAGCAACCCTTTTGAGTATCTAAAGTATAATCATCACACCCGTAAACGGATAGCATCATGCTGATGCATTTCAAGCCGCCCTCAACTTGGAATCCCTCTTGGCCTGATTGCCTTCGTCATTGGTCTTCTCTTTCATGCCTCTTGATCCTATCTGAGCCTTCATATGCTGCAATGTTTCTAATTGAGTCTGCAAAGTGAACCCTCTGTCTTGATTCGCTGTTGACTGTTTTGAGGTAGACTTGCTTCAAGGGAGTCAAAAATGGCAGAATAGTAATGAAGGGATTCTAGGAACCTCCCTAGAAAGAAAGGTCCATTGTGGTTTCCATCTTGTTCCTCCACTGTAAGCAACGTTGGCCTTAGATTTCTGATGGCTTGTAAGACTGCCGTGAGAGAGCCTCTACTCTCCTTGACATACTTGTGCAGATGCATGATGCTGTTGACAAACAAAGGATCGCCTTCTCTCAAGTCAAGGCTTTCTTTGGTCAAGTGAAGGAGATGTTGGCTCTGATATCATGTTGAAATTTAGATAAATCCCTACTGAACTAGCATCCTCTATTAGGGTTTTCATACTGATATTTGGTTTCTGTTGTTGTTGCCTCCAACAAGTCCTGTAATTCGGACTTTTGGTGGGCCCTCAGGTTGGGAGGCCACGGTTCTGATCAGAAGAGGTCATTGAAGAAGAGGTCATTGAATGGGGTTTTCCATTTCTAGGTCGATGATATGCAAGGACTCTTTCCCTTGGACTGCTTGGCATGTGGCTTCATTAGCAGCCACGTAGCCAAAAGCAAGGTAAGGAGTTGTTTGATAAAGGAATTGAAAGGCTTCCATTTTCTCCTCCCTAGTGATTAAAGGAGAATCTGCCTTTGTACCACTTTTATTAACATTGGGAAGAAGGGATAATCTAGATTTTAGGCCTGATGCAAAGAAATAGGACACCCTTTGCAATGAATCACCCTAAGGATTAGCCGAAGATCAAACTTGGGATAGAATGGAGCCTGCAAGGTTGGTGTCTCTGCAGCCAACTGCCTCAACACATGCCAATAACAAGTGCACCAATTGAAGCCCCCCGGTCTACTACTTGGTTTGCCTCCTCTGCACTAGGCATTATCATCATCATCTGCCGATCAGCACCATCTTTGAACGATCCCATCGCCATCTTCACTCTCTCTTCCTTGTCAGTGAAGAAATATCTGCATAATCATCGGATACATCTCACCATCATCTTGAAAGGAATCAAATGACTCGATCTCTTTTTGCATCTCATTCTCTTTCTGGTTCTCTTCTTTGTCATGGTAGTCCATGTTAATGATGCTATCCACAAACTCTTCTTCACAAGTAGCTAAAGCAGTGCTACTTGTATCAGAAGAAGACCAAAATTCAATCTCATTCATAAGCAATGTCTCCTCCCACTCTCTACCCCATTCTTCTTGCTTCTCCACTCGCGCAGGACCGAACTTGCGGATATGAAGTGATACCCAATCATTCATGCCTTCCATAATTGGAGAATTGAATGTGGGATTGCCTTTAAATTAGGCTTCTATTGATTCCAATGTTAACTATGCTTTCTGTTAGCATATCTGTGATGAGTTACAATATTCTGTGTGTTTTGAGGTTATGAGAGAAGATGCACCTCATTGATAAACTGGCACTTTTATAAATTCGAGGACGATGAAGAAATCAATCTTCATGCATATACACTGCATGCATACAAAAGGAAGCGTCCATGGTAAAACACAAAGCACATAAACATACATGCATCCAACCAAGCACACGTACATTTAAATCAAGCGTGTTTGCATCTCCATGGCGACATGAATGAAGTCAAAAATTTATATCGAGCGAAGAAACGAAAGCACACTGGGTTATAATTTTAGGGATGTATGTTATAATTTTTAGTAAGATAAAGAATACTCGGAGTTATAATTTTAAAATTATACATATAGTTTTTTTTGGGGGGGGGGGGGGGAATTCAGGGGCAGCTGCCCTCTCCCCTCACACCCCTATGTGGGAACGAATTTGAGAAAATGCTGCCCTAATTTTCTCAAGGGTGAATATATATGAAATTTTAATGGTTGTGTCATAATTTTTTAACGCAATGAATCAAATTTTTTGTGTAAAACAATCAATGGAAAATGGTGACATCAAATCCAAAATTAAAAAAAGACCAAATTTATAACTATATGAAAACTTGTCTATGATTAATGAGGTCTATAAGCTTGGTCATTTATAGATCGCACCTTATGTTTTGAAATATCCCACAATACTTGTTCATGCAGAAGAGAAAAAGACAATTACAATGTATGGATATGGTCTCCACCCCTATCCTTGCGCCTTTTTTTTTTTAGTCCTGGATTTGGCCCATCACCTGATTTTCAGAGCTTTACTTTAATTATTTCGGGTCGAGTCGCAGAAGTCCATTGGGAGGATAGAGTTCTTTCTAGCATGGTTTATTCCATCAGAGACTTGAATTCGAATTCTCTAGATGGGAACTAGTGACTTACCCACTAGACCAACACATGTTGAGTCCCCTATCCTTGCTCTTTTTGCATTTGTTACATTTCTCTCTATAAAATCTTAATCATGAAAGAGCTATTCAATTGTTAGCATACAAAGCAATTTCTTTCCCCATTTTTAAATGTTAAAAAGCTCTAAACAAACATGATCACCAAGAAAAAGGGAAACTGTTAAAACAAAAGGCCAGTGACCAAAGCACCACAAGTTAGAAAAACTCTCAGAAAAAATTAATAAAGAGATAAAAGATTTTCTATAATTCCAGTGGGTATCAATATTTATGTGTTGGTGGTCATTGAATCATCTATCAATTACTATCGTTATCAATCAATGATTATCATTTTGAACAATGACCGTTGGATAATAATCTAATGGTCGTCATACCATGCGTAATAACTTATCTGGACAATCAAAACCAAGGCAGTTCCATATTTGGCAATCAAAACCAAGAGAGAACAATATTTTACTTGGACAAGTGGGTTACAATTTTATTTTATTTTATTTTTTAAATTAAATTGTTAATCAAGGATATCTTTTTTTTTTTTTGTGTTCTAGACTTGGTCTATCGACTAATATTCAGAGTTTCGTTCCAACTAATTTAGGCCGATTCACGGTCGGCTCCTTATTCGGATGAAGCTTTCGTAATGTCGTTTTTATTACAATCAAAAGTCAAAATCGAACACTTAATATGAGATTCTAATATCATTCCTATTATACTAACGAAACTTCGATTTAATCAAGGATATCTAAAAGGTCTGGATCTAGTCATTGAAATTTTGTCATAAATCCCAATGTATAAGTACCCACACTAACCCTTAAACTGTCCTAAATGATTCAACAAAACCCTATAACTTACATAAATGATTCCATTAAGCCTCTTCATAACTATGGTATTTTTAATTAATTTGCACATGAACAAAAAGAAAATGCCTAGAATGGACATTAAAATGAGACATCCAAATTGTCTTAATGTCTAGCCTCTGGATCAGATTTTGATGGCTGCATCAACACTAAGACATGCCATGTTAGTAATCAATGCATTCTTCATCTGTGCAAAATAGGCTGTAGTGGGCAAATTGGAAATATTTGCTCCACATTGACAAAGACCCGATAATTATTTAAACAAGTTAAAAGCTTAAATAGTCATTTTTTTATACGCAATAGTATGGATGAGAATAGCCATATGGATTGTCAATTTTTGCTTCATGTCATTGAGGCCTTTTAGAAAGTTCCTCTCACATTTAGCAATTTTTCAGAAAGAGTAATTATTTTGTAAAATTAGTTCTGAGCACACCGGAAATAGATGAGGTTATCGTCTAAAGTTGGTCAATCAGTAAATAGTCGTAATGATCGGCTAAATAGCTCAATCTTTTCATTCCTTGTGCTCGGGCGATTGAGTCAAAAATATACTCGTCTCAAGATAAATAAGCAGGTTAATGTTCTAATCTAATCTGTTGGAGTTGGATTTGGCTTCACAAACGATGATTCTACCGACTTGAATAGAATGACCTAGTCATCTGATGGTCCAAAATGAAAAAACCTGCAAAGAACTGCTGGAACGTGTTTCGATGGAATAGACTCCTACGCTCATGTTAGAGAGCGATTTTCAAAAAGGGAAGGAACAGATTGAAAGAGAGCTCTATGGCGATTGTGGTATCTAAGTAGAGAGAGTATACGTTTGTATAACTGGTTGGTTAGGTTAATGATGCATATATACCTTTTGTATGTGAGAGTCGTGCACATCCGGGGTGTCAAAACCCTATTTTCCTAAGGAGAGCATTCTGAGATTGTGGGGATTATCATGTAAAATTCTCAAAAATTTCAAACTCTTACCAGTTTAGAAAGCCTGGATTGCCATGCAGATTCCCTTCCTTATTGACTATGAACGTAAGTCTTCCATCCATTTAGGTAGGATTACCTCTCATGATTTGGGGGGAGTGAATATAATCTCAACAGTTCGAGTGATGATCATCGGGTACCAAGGAAGTACCAAGTGGTTGTCTATCGAGTAAGATCTAGTCAGTAGACACCAAGAGTGTGGATCGTGCCTATCCATCATCCCTTCTTGATGACATATTTCAGTTGATTGTTCCGTGGGTTGCCGACTCAGAGGGTCTCAGACCTCATAACAATAAGCCTCCTGGCTGACTAGACGGTAGATCGGCCAAGCGGACGCTGACCAGATTGATGACAAGGCTTTCGTGAGTTGCTCAACAAATTAAGGGCTAGTTTTTGGTTCACCATGATTTGGGCCGTTTTGGTTATATTCCATTATTTGCCCCCACTTCTGAAGTGGCTTCGAAGAAGAGATTAAAAAAGTATAGTCTAGAGGAGGCTTTTTGGATTTTGCAAATCAATGAATTAAATACAGCACATGTCGATTCGGTTCTCGTGAACCATCCATGATACACTTTATATAACACATTTGTTGATTGGCTACCCACTATTGCTTCCTCTTTTTCGACAGTTATCTTTCTTGATGGTTTAGCCTTCTGTGAAAGATCATCTGAGGAGAAATGGCTAGAGGTTCACCAAGTATTGATGAAATCAGAAGCGTTATGATCGAGAAGGAGTTGTGAAATGTTCAAAGCGACATGTTGTAGGGGGATGACCATGTCCTTTTGTTAGCCATTGACGAACACGGGGCCAATAAGATGCCGGAAGGCCATGTTCACATGTATAGATGAAGTGTCAAGTACAACCTAAAAGTGCTGTATATGGGCGATGTTGCCAGAGTCGGTCCGTTGGAGTATCTTTCCAACGTTGCTGATCCCTGGTGCTGGACGCTTGGTTATTGCCATAATTCTTTAATGAGTTTTTGCTGCCTTCATTTTGATATTGAGATTTTGGCATTTGTGTTTGCTCTTAAGAGGTGTGCCGCGAACAGCTCCACAGAGGGTGGTTTTACTTGCAAACTAGACTTGAGCTGAGTCGAATTAGAAATTCTTTTACAAGGAGACTGTTGAGAAAAGCTGGATGTATAAGTTCTTTTTTTTTGTGGAGTGCTTGATCAAGGACTTGATACCCTGATCTCCGGGGGTCGAGGAGGAGCCACTTCTTGGGTTAAAACCCTAGCAACCATCTTGTCATTTGAGGTTTGTATGCTCTGTTGGTGGCTACTATGAGGCCAAGAAAAGATGTATCTGGGTTGAGTCACTTTTGGATGATGAGATGTTGTCATTGGCGGGCTTGTTGCTCGAGGAGAAGAGGAAGATTAAAAGATCTCTCTAGATTGAGAAGAAGAACAACAAGCTTGTTGATGTTCTTACTTCCCTGGAGGAGAGAGATCTCGAGGAGATCATTACCAGCCAGCAAATGAGACATAAGAAGAGAGAGATAGCTGAGGCAGAGCGCACTTCTGATGCGGGTGCCGACACCAGTCCCATTTTGTCTCTGAGGCAAAGGAAGAGGAGGGCCATGAGACAAGGCCTCTTGGTTGTGCTGAGAGTTGTCGATGCCGAAGATCATGGATCCAAGGCTCGTGGAGAGATAGCGGTTTCTTCGGAGCATGGGGACATCGGCGGAACAGAGGTCGAAGATGGCTAGGGGAGGCCAAAGGCCATGCTTTCGAGGGCCCCGAGGAGACGGAGGCATGTCCCCCAGAGTGCCCCAAAGACACTTTTCCTGAGTTGACAAGGGGGCCTGGTACAGGACCTTCCTTCATTGTTCCGTTGTTGTCGACGGACATAGGCAAGCACACGGTGCTCGAGAAGGAAGTGTTTCCCTACACGATCCCTGTTTAATCTTTTGATCGGCATCGAAGCTCGAAGAAGCAAGGGATGGTGACAATCTTTGTTGGGGACAATCATCACAGCTTTGGTCGTCAAAGGGAGGCGGATAGCTGACTGACTAGACTTCCATCATTTGAAATTGGAGCTGAATAAGCTCTCATAGGGGTGCAAGTGGTTCGGGTTAAATCGGTAACCCGAATTGAATCAAATCAAAATTTTTGGTTTGGTTTATTTATTTATTTTTGTTTTTTGTTTTAAATAAATTTGGTTCAAATCGAACCAAATCGAATTTTTTTTTTGTTTTAGTTTAATTTTTTAAAAATGGTTCGGTTCAGATTGAACTGAACTAGTATTATTTTAATTACTTTTTATATTAAAAAGCTAATTTAATTACTTCTTTTTTTCTTGCATTTTTATGAAATCCAAGTGATGGATTAGACTATATTATTTTAAAAAGGTATTATTCATATGAATATTTTTTTTCAAAATTATTCTAGATATGGTTTAAATAAAAAAAAAATATTACTTTAAAACCTAAACCTATTTAAAACTATCTTTAAAGCTAAACCCAAAATAGTTCTAAAAATATTATATTTGGACAAGGAAACCCATATGCCTTCTACACATTAGTGGTAAATGGCATCTCCTTGTATTAAAAAAAAAAAAATTAGTAGCAAATGAAAAAAAAATTCGGTTTAAACCGAGCCAAGCTGAGCTGAACCGAATTTTTTCGTGGTTTTCGGTTTAAATTTTTTTAAAATTTTGATTTTTGGTTTGATTCGATTTAGCCACTAAACTGAACCGAACCGAATTGAACTGTTGATATCCCAAGCTCTCACTTAAGTAGGGCGATGAGGCCTTGTTTTCTATTATGTTGACGGTATCCCTCTTCTTTTGTCATTCGTTTTTTTTTCTAGTAATTGGTGTTTGTTCGTTCAGACCATAGTCCTCACGGAGTTCCAGAGGCCGAGAAGGGAGTAGATGGTGAGCCATTTGAGGCTCCAGGCTGATCAGATGGTGTAGACGTGTCTAAGCTGCAGAATGCCCTCTTACGGAAGGGAAAAGAGCTTGAGGAGGAGAAGTCTTCTATAGCTGTTCTGAGCTTTCATAATGAAGCAGTGGAGTAACTGAGGCCAATCGAGATGCAGCACTTCTACGATGTGAAAAGCTAGAGGTAGAGGCCTAGGTATGCAAGGCATCCTTGCAGGTTGCAAGGAGGCTAGCCGACCTACGTGACCAATCCCTTCAAGCTGCTGAGTGAAACGTAACCGAGTTGGGGGCTGTCGTTATTGGAAATATCTACCAACACACATGCACTCGGTGCAAGCTGTCTGAGAGGCTTCAGTGTGCTATGGAGATTATTCGTCAAGCAAGGCTGGCGAGCATCGTGCCCCTGGACACCGTGGATACCTTTTCTGACGTTGAATCTGCTCTTGTTCTTGTAGAGCCTAATATACTTCCTATCCCTGATTGGGGTTCTTGCTTTCTTTTGTAATTTTCTCCTTTTATACTTCTTTTTGAATTCATTAATGAAATACTTTATGGTTCTCATCACGGCTCGTACTTCATATCAATAATATTACTTCTTAATGAATATAGTGTTATTGGGGAGGCATATCCCTAGTCAGTGATGCTTTTGTCTAATGGTGAGGTTTCTTCGATGGGCTATTCGATAACACGAGCCCCAGATGTCCAATGGGGAGATGGATCTCTTGCTTCGTTTGATTGACCGGGTGATGTTTGCTAGTTTGGGGAGATGAATTCTTAACAATAGGTTTTGTTCAGGAGGATTGGATGTTACTTTCCCATTTAGGGAGATAAATTCTTAACAATAGACTCTATTCAGGAAGGTTTGGCGATACTTGCCCATTCGGGGAGATAAATCCCTAATAGGTTATGTTTGGGAGGACTGGGTGATATTTGCACATTCGTAGTGGTAGATCCTTAATGATAGGCTCCGTTTAGGAGGACTGGGTGATATTTGCCCATTCGGAGAGATAAATCCCTAATGATAGGCTCCATTCGGGAGGATTGGGCGATGTTTACCCATTTAAGGAGACAAATCCTTAACGATAGGCTCTGTTTGGGAGGACTAGGTGTTACTTACCCGTTCGGAGAGATAAATCCCTACCGTTAGGTTTGTTAGGGAGGATTGTGCGATATTTGCCCATTTAGAGAGATAGATTTCTTATTGACATGCCATTCGATTGGAAGAGGTCCCGCAGCAAGTGTTCGGTGTAACCAACTCATAAAGAGAGATCAATGAAACAAACCATTATGAGTGAGATAATCATAATGTAACCAATAGGATAAGTGCAAAGGCTAGATATCATGGAGCAATCGATAAGTCATACTACGAAAGCAAGCTAAGAGAGATTCTGAATTTACTTAAGAGGGTTTGTTGGTGGTTCCAGATCACAGGGTAGTGTCCCAATGTTGTTGGAGGTCCTGAACTTGACGTTCATGTATTTCATGCTTGGTAGTGCCTCGAAGGCATTTAAACCAAGTTGTCCCAAGATAACGTTTTAGGATGAGGTGAGTTTAACTGCATTGATCATGATGGAGGTCGTTGTGTAGTTTGACGGAGTTTCGAGGGTAACAAATAGTGAAATAATGCCTTCAGGGTATATCCATTTGTCTGTGAGCCCCTTGATAGGCCCAGCATGGGGTTGTAGGTGTGCTTGAATGAATCCCATCTGCTGAAAGGCGCTCTAGTAAAGGAGATTGCAGCCCGCTCCTTGGTCCATGAAGATTTTTCTGACTTCATATTATTCGGTCATTGTGGTAATGATAAGAGAATCGTGTCGATCAAGATCAACTCCTACTAGCTCGTCGTCACTAAAACTGATTATAGACCTTTTCTTCTTGGGCTACTCTCGGTACTAGTGGCAAGGACTTTTTTAGATGTACAGTTAGGCAGCTCTGCCTTTTGGAAGAATAGGGCTACTAAGTACCCATTCTCATTTGATCGTGTATGATTGTTTGGAGTAGGAGGTAAGGATCCGAGGGGTCATATCTATTCTGCACTGGAGGATCACCCCGTCTAGCCGGTTGTGAACGTTTGCAGGGATTGGTTAGTTAACTTGCTCATTTTCTCATTTTGCATTATGTGAGTTCCAAAGAGGGAGACCTTCTCTTTCCTTACTTATGAACTTTTGGAGTCGACCACTTCAGACGAAGAATTCTAGTTCATCTCTCATCTTCTTGCATTCGTCTATTAGATGGCCATAGTCCTGGTGGAAGTGATAGTATCGGGTCTTTTTTTTTTTCAGAAACATCCTCTATAGAGCGAGGAGACCACCTGATATAGGGCTTATTTTGAATCTGGAGTAGGACTTGATTGGGTGCCTCATTCAGAGGTGTATAGCTTGTAAACCTTTGCAGTTGAGGGGGCCTTGCCAGGCTCGCTTAGGTGAGGATCGTTGAGGTGATCGGCTGCGCTCGTTCTGAGTTGGCCGGTTTTGCCGTTTATCAAAGGTATCAGCATCTTCATTGGCGATATACTTCTTTGCTCGAGTATAAAACTCTTGGAAGGTTGATGGGGGATTCTTGATAATGCAAGTTTTAATCACTGATACTCATAGCCCTGTGAGGAATGCCGCTAGTGCGATTGAGTGGTCCAAACCAAAGACCTTCATCATTTCAGTTTTGAACTTCTCAAGGAAGTTTCTTAACGACTTGTCATCCCTCTGTTGTATTGAATGGAGGGATGTGGATTTCTTTTTGGCTCCCCTACTGATGATAAAGTGCGTTTCGAATTGCTGTGGGAGTTGAGAAAAGCTTTTAACGCTAAAAGGGGGGAGCGAATTGAACCATGTCAGTGCATTATCCTTCAGGGTAGTCGGAAAGTGTTTGCACATGGCGTAGTCTGACATGTCTTTGAAGATCATCACTGTAATGAAGTGGGCGTTGTGATCTTTGGGGTTAATAGTGCTATCGTACCTCTTTAAGGGGGGAGAAGTACGTCGCGGGGCATCGATTCAAAGATCTTCAGGTTGAAAGGCGAGAGCCTAGTAGGGTATTGAGCAGGCTCGTCTCTTCTCATGTTTGCATGTTTTAACTCGTTTGCCACAAGCTCTTAGACCTATTTTCTTAGGTCGTTCGGGTCGTGTGGGGAAGTCAACGAGGAATCTCGATGGTTTCTAGGCTCAAGCCTCCATGTGCGCATGTGACCCGATCCATATAAGGAGGACTGAACTCTTAGTTGATGGGTGCGTTTGAGTTTTTATAGCTATCTACTTATGCCTTGTATCTTAGATTTTAGCCTTTCTATCGCAGTCTGGTAGCCTTTTCTAGAGAAGTAGGAGCGACAAGTGGTGTCGGGTGGTTTTGGTAGCCGATTGGAGATTAGACCTCGGGTGGGTCCGTAACAATAGGAATTCTTGCAGGGTTGTCTGCCACGGGTTATACAAAGTTTGGCGGGGTGGCCATATGCCCCTCCGTCAGAGAAGCGACCTTTGGTTATTCTCTATAGAGGCATGCTTTCTTAGCAAAGCAAGGCGGTGTGGGATGAGTTTCTTTTAGATTTATTTCCACATACGGCGCCAATCTATTAGAGGTGAGTTTGTCTCCATAGATAATGGATCTGCTAACTTGAATGGGATAACATAGTTGCCTGATAGTCTGGAATGACAAGACCTATAAAGAACCGCTGGAGGGTGCTTCGGCAAGGGAGACTGCGATGCTTAAGTTAGAGAGCGGTTTTCAAAAAGGGAAGGAATAGACTAAAAGAGATCTCTATGCCGATTGTGGTGTCTAATTAGAGAGAGTATGCGTATATGTACCTGGTTGGTTAGGTTAATGATGTATATATACCTTTCGTGTGTGAGAGTCATATGTATTTGGGGTATCAAAACTCTAGTTTCCTTACGAGAGCGTATCGAGATTGCAAGAATTATCATGTAAAATTCTCAAAAATTTTGAACTTTTACTGGTTTAGAAAGTCTAGATTGTCATGTAAATTCCCTTCCTTATTAAGTACGAATGTAAGTCTCCCCCTCACGTGATTCGAGGGAATGAATATTATCTCAACGGGTCGAGTGATGATCACCGAGCACCGAGGAGGTACCGAGTAGTTGTCTACCGAGCAAAATCTGACTGGTAGACATCGAGAGTATGAGTTATGTCTACCCGTCTGAGAGTTATATTCCTCTTGACAAAACGTTTTGATTTATTGTTCCTTGGGCTACTAACTCAGAGGGTCTCAGGCCTCATAACAATAAGCCTCGTGGCTAACCAAATGTTAGATTGGCCAGGCGGATGCCAATCAGAATGACAGGGCTTTCGTAAGTTGCTCAATAAATTAAGGGCTAGTCTTGGGCCTATCATGATTTGGGCTGTTTCGAATATGTGCCATATAAAAAAAAAACCTAAAATTCTACTAATGAAAGCATATAAACCAAGGAAAATTAAGGCTTAAAGATTTAGATGACGTACATAATGTAAAATAAATGGACTGGATGTGTGTGTGGTCTGGTTGTCTTTAGTTTTCCTCTTTCAAGCCTATTTATAGTCATTACCCTTACCAAAATTGCTAGTCTTGTGGTTCTTAAATCTTTGATCATGCGGATTATGGATAACAATTAAAGTAGTGATTAGTCTCAAATCTCCCAATTTTAGACAAAATGTAAATCCACTTGGTCAATTGTATGCAAGAGTATTGCTCCCACAAGAATAATAGGTATCAATCAATGAAGTTGATATATATATTTAATTAATTAAGCAAGTCATTTGAGTGAAAAAGTAGTAAAGCAAAGTACAGAGTGAGAGCTATTTCAAAAGTACACCACTATTTCGTCTCTGGCTCAAACCTTGATATGCCATGACCCGCATTCAACATGAAAACCTAATGTCTATCATTTGTAGAAAATTCTCAGGTAATCTCATATGGAAATTGACACCTCTAAGATCTCAATTTTACTGTCTCCGTAGTCGAGCTCATCATTTACCGTCGGAAGGTGCTCTAGCGGGAAAGATTTGGACACTCAAGTTAGAAAGAGATATTTTTTGGAATATGATAAACAGACTAAGAAGAATGGTGCCTTATCTCTATGTTGGCAGGATACTTTGTTTGTAGGATCGCAAAGAACTTACCTGGGTGGTGGCTGATGTTGTGCATATATACCTGTGGTCCTTGGAAAGTGCCATAGAGTGCTAGGAGTCTTGAAACCCTAGTTTCGTTGTGGAAAGATTGTTGAGAATATCCAAAATTGCTGAAACTATGGTCAAAGATCTTTTAGAGACACACCCTCTTGGTGGTTAAAGAAAGTCTAATAATTATGAGAGCTTCTTGCCTTATCTAGTATGCCTGCTGAGGGATATTTCTTTATTCTGAGGGGTCATTCTAAGAATGGGGAAGAATCCCATCCACGTAAGAAAAGTTTAAATTTATTTAAAGATTTGTTTCTTTTATGAGTTATCCCAAGTCATACTTATCATGTTGATTGAGTGGATCATAGTTATAGGATGTATCCACCGAGAAGTGGAATGACCAATGAGTTTAAGTACCGAGGACTAAGATAACCAAGGAGTTATGGGAGAGTTTGGCTTGGTGGTTTTTAATTAAAAGGGCCCATGGTGAGGTTTTGACTCTTTTGGTAATAGGCCTTCGGCCATGTCTCTTCAGATACCATCACTTGCCCTCCACTCCTAAGGTTAGGTCGAAGAGATAACGTTAGGAGTATAGAGAGAGAGAGAGAGAGAGAGAGAGAGATAGAGACAGAGACAGAGCTTTCATAACTTTAACTGGAGAAGGCACATTGGGCTTAGAGGGGGAGTGGAATGGTCAATTCAGTTAATGTGGATGCTACCATGAGGCATAGAATGCGAGGAGTAAGTTATGTCATTATTATGGGAGGTGGATGGTTGATCCCTTATTTAATAAGAACATGGCTATTCCGCTTTTGAAGCTCGTCGCTTTTTTTGCCAAGCCTATTATCAAGGTATCGGCTATAAATGGTAGAGATTTGTGACAAGAATCTGTAGGGTGGGGTTTGGCTTCTGAGTTATTTGTTAAATGACAAAGCAGAGTCTATGAGGTTTTCATATGTAGTAATACGACATTTGGTGATCGAAACCCATGATGGTTTTCAGTGGTTTTGTAAATTAAAGATGAAGGAATTTGTATGGTGGTTTTATTGTATTTTTTGGAAATTGTCGATACGAGATTCCAATAATAGTGGAACTGCCAATATGAGTTCCCATCGTGGCATTTGGTGATCCAAATCTCTGATGGCTGGTTTTTGGAGTTCCTGGTGATGCCTCGCATCTTGTGGGATTCTTGTCTCATTTTTGTATTCCAAATTGGAAGATCAGGGAGTCCCTCTTTTGTGAGGGCTAACGAAGACAGCCGTATACATTTATTGTCACTGCCCCTAAGGGTGAAGTGAATGGGAGAGTTAGATTTGAGACCGACGTCTCTTAATTAGTGTAAAGAGGATGAGAGAACTTGATGTTGAGAAGAGAGTTTTGGCATCTCCTCTTTCTCCATTTCTTGTTCTTCCCAACCATCGTGTATGTAAGAATTTAGATTTCTGATTTTTAATATTAGTTTCGATTTTTTATGTAAAGATTTTATTGAAAAATGAATGAAAATAATTTTCTTTTTGTAAACCTGATGATTTTCTTGCTTGTTCTTGTTGATGTGATTGATGTCTGTTTCTTTCCTCCCTCCTGGATTGTTTGGTTTTGTATTTTCATTCACGGTCTATTAGTAAGCAAGTGTAGACATCTTTTATATAATTCTGCATCGGATAGATAAGAAATTTGGTATCGCATGTCAGGCGTTACACCGAGGGTACTAGGATGCGTTGTGCTTTAAAAGTGTTTAGCATACCAAGTATTGCACCGAGGGTACTCGGAGGAGTTATGCCTTGAAAATGTTTAACATACCAGGCGTTGTACATAGAGTACTCGGAGGCATTGTGCTTTAAAAATGTTTAGTGTACCAGGCATTGTGTCGAGAGTATTTGGAGGTGTTGTCCCTTGAAAGTGTTTAGCTTACTAGACGTTGTGTTGAGGGTACTCGAATACATTGCACCTTGAAAGTATTTAGCGTATTGGGCATTGCGCCGAGAGTACTCGGATGCGTTGCACCTTGAAAGTGTTTAGCGTATCAGGCGTTGCATCGAGAGTACTCGTAGACGTTGTGTCTTGAAAGTATTTAGTGTACCAGGTGTTGCGTTAAGCATACTCGGAGGCATTGCGTCTTGAAAGTGTTTAGCGTACCAACCATTGCGCCGAGAGTACTCGGAGGCATTGTGCCTTAAAAGTTTATAGCGTACCAGGCATTGTGCCAATGGTAGTCAGAGGCATTGCACCTTAAAAGTATTTAGCATACCGGATGTTGCTTCGAGAGTACTCAGAGGTGTTGCGCCTTGAAAGAATTTAGTGTACCAAACGTTGCATCGAAGATACTTGGAGGCGTTGCAACTTGAAAGTGTTTAGCATACCATGCATTGCATTTAGGGTATTTGGAGGCGTTGCGCTTTGAAAATGTTTAGTGTACCATGCATTGTAATGAGGGTACTCGGAGGTGTTGCACCTTAAAAGTGTTTAGCATACCAGGTGTAGCACCAAGGGTACTCGAAGGTGGGTGTCTTATGCTAGGTCTCGCTAATAAGGTGTCTGATTGAAAAGCGTATGCCCATTGCATTGAAAACGTATTATTGATATTGATGAATCATAAAATAATAAATACCTATGATAAGAAAGTAGCGAAACTTGTTGATGATAAATACGTAAATTTTCAGAGTTCCATGTGCGTGGTATAGCCGAAGCTTCTAAATGACTTAGTCAATAAGTCTTAGGTCAAGCACTAAGTGTACTAGATATGGGCCTTTCTAGTTGGGTGCGAGCTTGCCCTCTAGTTGTGGTTGTCTTGTTGCTTCCACCTTTTGGAGTACCAGGTTTCGAGTTTGAATATTTTAGTTTTGACTTTCTTGTCGTAGTATCTAGCTATTTGTTGTTGGTAAGCTACCATTCAAGCAGATGTGGTATCTTTGGATTCTGATAGGAAGTCTAGTTGTTCTCGATGGCGTACTTATTTGACTCTATTTGGTATTGTTCCACCCATAGGGAGTGAATACCTATTTCGACTGGAAGTACTGCTTCCGATCTATACGTCAACGTAAATGGTGTTTCCCCAATGGTTCTTCGTGGTGTTGTATGGTGGGCCCATAGAATTGTGTAGAGTTTATTTACCCAACGGCCTTTTGCTTCATCTAGTATGGTCTTAAACCCTTGTAGAATTATTTCGTTCATTACCTTTGCAAGACCATTGGATTGGGGATAGGGGACTGATGTCAACTGATGTTAAATTTCAAGTTTATCACTAAATTCCTTGAACTCTCTATTATCGAATTGCTTTTTGTTATCAATGATTAAAGAGCAAGGTAATCCGAACGTGGTTATTAACGATGACCAAATAAACTTTTGTATCTTCATTGTTGTGATTTGGGCTACTGGCTCCGCTTTCACCCATTTGGTGAAGTAATCAATGGTAATGATGAGAAATTTCTGTTGTCCCATGGCAAGGGGGAACGGACCTAGTATGTTTATCCCCAATTGCGCAAATGGCTAGGGACTAGTGATCGGACAGAATTCGGTCAAAGGTTGGTGGGGGGCTGAGGAGAAGCACTAACACTTATCACATTTCTTGACAAAAGCTTTTGCATCATCATTCATGGTAGGCCAAAAGTACCCCTGCCTTAAAGCCTTGTTTACTAAATTCCATGCTCCAAGGTGATTGCCGCATATCCCTTCATGTATTTATCTGAGAATGTAGTCTCCTTCTCCAGGAGTCAGACATTTAATGTAAGGGTGAGTGAAAGATTTCCTGTAGGGAGCTCCATTGATGATGGCGTACTATACGGCTTTTCATTTAACCTTAGCCGCTTCTGTGGGTGACTTTGGGAGTTGGCCATTATCTAGGTAAGTCTGCATAGGGTCATTCCAACAACAACAACAACAACAATCAGAGATTTAACCCCAACAATTGGGATCGGTTCTGGAGTAAGCGTATATGTATGCAGCCTTCCCCTTGCATTTTTGTAAAGAGACTGTTTCCATACCTTGAACCTATGACCTCGAGGTCACCAAATGAAAAATTTAACCGTTGCACCAAGATTCGTCCAAAAAAGATTTTTTTGTTGAAATAATGAGTGCTATAACAATGACCATTTCTTTATTATCAACCCCCTGAATCAAACGATGATCTTGGACTTGAAAATCAGCTTTGTTTCATCATCCTTGGAGTGGACATTGAGGAATGCGAGGAAGAAGACCATGTTGTCGAAGAAGTTGATGATAATTGAGCCTTCTTGTTGGTGATCTTGGAAACAAATTGAATCTTGAGTGCTTTTTGATGGGGTTTTGGGAGTGGAGTCTTGTTGATGAGGTCTCAGATGATTAGTGTGTTGACAAGATATGCTCTGGTTTATCAATACTAGTGTGGAGAAGGCTCTTGACATATACGGTTCAGCTTGTAGCTACTGAATCTGAGCTAACCAGCTTAGATAGCATGCTAGCTCTAGCATTCTTTGATTTGGGGACTTGTTGTATGTCGACCTTTGGAATCCCTGTATCATTTCATGCAATTTCACTAAATATTTTATCATTATTGGTTCCCTTACCCCGTAGGTTCCTTCAACCTACTTTACCATAAGCTGGCTGTCTTAGAACAACCTTATTATTGAGGCTCCCAATGACGCTGTTATTCGTTGTCCTGTCAAGGGCGCCTCGTACTCAGCCTGGTTGTTAGTTACCTTGAAGTCGAAGTAGAGCGCGTACTCAGTTTTAAAGTTGCCAGGACCCATGAGGATGAGCCTGGCTCCACTTTTGGATGAGTTAGAGGATCCATCTACATGTAGTATTCAGGGTGGCAACGTACACCCTTCTCGGGGACTGGCGGGCATTTACTCACTGTAGTTCAAGAGCGTGCACTCAAGGATGAAACCATCAAAGGCTTGGCCCTTGATAGCGGGCCTTGGCTAATAGCTGATATCAAATTCTCTGAGTTCAATGCTCCATTTGATCAGTCGACCTGATGTATTCCTGCTTTGTAGGATTTGCATTAATGGTTGATCAGTCAAGAACACGATTGTGTGTGCTTGGAAGTATGGGCGAAGGTGTTGGATGATGAGAGTAAAGGCTACTTTTTCAATAGACTTGTAGTTCACCTCTACCTCATGGAGGACACGGTTGATGTAATATACCGGCTTTTGTATCTCAGGGCGTGGTTAGAGATAGAGAGATAGAGATAAAGTTTCTCATCGAGAGTAGGTCGAAAGAGCAACAACGGTGATGTAAGATATTCCTTAAGTTTGTCGAAAGCCGCTTGACATTCGACAATCCATACGAATCTTTGGGATTTTTTCAAAGTATCAAAGAAAGGCTTTTACTTTTTCCCAACTTTGGACTTGAATCGGCTTAAGGCGGCAATTTTCCCTATAAGGCTTTGCATTTCCTTTAACGCTGTGGGTGGCGTCATGTCCATAATGGTTCAAATCTTTTCCAAATTAGCCTCGATTCCCTGTTCATGATCAAAAAGTTGAGGAACTTACCCAAGGTAATCCCAAAAGAGCACTTTGCCGGATTAAGCCTCATGTTGTAATGCTTCAGTGTTCTGAAGGTTTGCTTTAGGTCTGCCACATAACCTTCTGGGCTGGTGCTCTTAATAAGCATGTCATACACATAACCTTCTACATTCCTACTCGCTCACTAAAGACTCTGTTGACTAGTCTTTGAAAGGTGGCTCCCACATTTTTTAGGTCGAAGGGCATAACTCTGTATAAGTACCAAATTCTATAATGAAACTCGTCTTCTTCTCATCCTTCGGGGCCATTTGGTTCTGGTTATATTCGGAATAAACATCCATAAATCTTAAAAGTTGATGACCTGAGGAGTTGTCCACAAGTTTATCGACATTGAGGAGTGGATAACTATCTTTTGGACACTTTTTGTTAGATATGTGAAGTCAACATACATCCTCCACTTGCTATTGGTCTTTTTTACCATGATCACAATGACTAACCATTCTGGATACTTTACTTCTCTAATGAAGCTCGCCGTCAAAAGTTTCTGTACCTCCTCTTGGATTGTACGTTGGCATTTCAGAGTGAATATTCTCCTCTTCTGCTTCACAGGTTTATGGCTTGGGTCAACGGTTTGCCTGTGAATAATCACTGAGGGGCGGATCCCTGGCATGTCTTCAGGTGACCACGCAAAGACCTTAGAGTGGTGACAGAGGCATTTGATAATGGCCTCGCACAAAGATGGCAACAGTTATGCTCCAATTTGAACAATTTGTGTAGGATTCTTCGTAATTGCAATCCCTTCTACCTCCTCGATGGGTTAGGGTTTGTCCATTGGCATAGGATCAACCTTGAACTCAGTCATTTCTATTGAGAAGCTTTATTCATTTCCCTCAAATAGGGGTATTTGAGGTGCGGGATCATAGTTGAGGGTTACAGCACATTACGCCATTCTAAATTTGACTTTCACATGCTTAGTGTCTGACAAAGCCTATAGTTGGTTTAAGCTAGGATGATCGAGGATGGTTTTATAAGGAGGAGATGATTTTGACTACATTGAAGGTGATCATACCGGTGGTGTGATTTAGAGGAGTTCCCAAGGTTATAGGGAGTGCTATGGTACCTTGCGGGCGTAATGATTCTCTGAAGAGTCCCCCCATTGGAACCGCCTGGAGTTATAAGTTTGTAGGGACGAAACCCATCTATTGAAAAGCATCCCACTAAAGAAGGTAATAGCTTGAACCTTGGTCAATCAGGATTCTCTTAACCGTCTATGAACCTATCTCTGTCATAATAACAAGAGGATGGTGGTGATCTGGTAGAATTTTGATTTAATTATTGTCATTAAAATCGATGAATGGCTTTTTCCTTTTTGTGACATGATTGTGATGTGGTTGAAAATACAGGTTGAGAGCGAGTTTCTTTTTAGCCTATTTTCACGGATGGAACTAATCTGATGGAGGTGAGTTTTCTCCCTAGATATTTGCTTTTCCTGTCTGAGTAGGAGTCAAAAAGCAAAATATGGTTCGAGGCTTGAAACCTACAAATATCGCTAGAGGTGTTCCGATGGGGGAAACTCCGACGCTCAAATCAGAAAAAGAGGTTTTTTTGAAATATGGTTAATAGACTGAGAAAAATGGTGTCTCGGCTCCGTGTAGCCGAGGTGCTTTGTGTGTAGGATCACAATGAACTTGCCTGGGTAATGTTGCGCATATATACCTGTGGTCTTTGGAAGGTGCTGTAGAGTGTTGGGAGTCTTGAAACCCTATTTTCCTTTTGGAGAGATTGTTGAAAATCTCAAAAATTGTGGTAACAATGGTCAAAGACCTTTTAAAGATACACCCTCTTGTGGTTAGGGAAGGTCCCATATCATGGGAGTTTCATGCTTTATTTAGTATGCCTGTTGAGGTATATTTCTTTATTCTGAGAGAGTCATTCTGAGAACGGGGAAGATTTCCATCCACATAAGAAAAGTTTGAATTTATTTAAAACTTTATTTCCTTCATGGATTATCCCAAATTGTACTTATCATATTGATTAAGTGAATCATAGTTGTAAGACGTATCCATCGAGGAGTGGGGTGACCGAGGAGCTTAAGTATCGAGGACTAAGATAACCAAAGAGTTATGGGAGAGTTTGGTTCGGTGATTCCGATTAAAAGGGCCCATGGTAAGGTTTTGATCCTTTTGGTAATAGGTCTTGGGTCATGTCTTGTCAGGTATTATCACAGATCATATATGAGTTAATGAAGTTAAACAATTCTCAATCAAACTCAAACTATAATCGTGAAAGCTCTCTATACTAACTTTGGAGCCATAAATATCCCAAGATCTTAAGCTCTACTAATTGTCATCTTAACAGACCTCTAAAGTCCACTGTGACCTGAACCTCCACCCACCGTTTACGCATTACCCATAGGTTCAAGTTTTTAGAATTATGCAATGCAATGATGGTGATGGGAATGAAATGTGATACATTTAGCAACAAGACTGTATAAGAGTGACTTTGTCCGACCTGTGTAACATTAGGGATACTCGGGTATTTTCACTATAAAGCCAAGAACTCTGATCTATCCTCTCCTGTAGGCACGGGCTTTGAGACATGAGGTGATATTAAAAACTGAAGGTAGAAAGTAATCATAAAAAAGCTCTCAACTACATTTATTACCTTCGAATCATCTAAAACTCTAAAATACCACCACTTTCAATTGATATAGAATCTGTGTTTTCAATATTGGATCTGTATTCTCTGCTACCTAAAAATTTGGGAATCAATCCCACTAATCCCACTAACAAGATCTACCATCATTGAACAACTCAACATCTCAAGGAGGCTTGATCTGCTTGGGAAGATGAACTCAGCTAACTGACAAATTGAGAACCTGAACCTTGATTTTCAAATCCCCGTCTTTATTGAACACCTTCAAAATTTGGTGATGAGCTTTGACTATGCTGGGTAATGCTGATACATAATGCATGAACATGGAAACAACTTCATTCATAAAACCAAAACCCCACTCTATCTAATAACCTAGGCCTAATAGCCTTAAATCCTAGGTATGTATACTAGAAACCTTTTGCTTTAATACTAATTGCAACAACCCGCATTCGAGGGTCGCACCATTTAACGAAAGAGGCAAAAGATATGGAAAAAAGAAGATTGAATTATTACAAAACATTCAAGATCCAAGATGATGGTTTAAGGATCACCATCAAAAAACACAAAAAGTAAAAGTAAAAAAAAAAAATTAAAATTTTTACTTCAATTAGAATTTTTTAGAAAGTCGAAGTAGACTCTCCCATGAAAATTGATTAAAGCCAGCCATTTAAACCTTGTGCAAACAGCATAAAACCTACAACACACCAAATCATGACCACAGCCAATCTCAATAACCCTTGTGGCCCAGCTGATGAACTAAAACATAACTACTAAAGATAAACTCTCCTATGGTATATCATACAGAAACATAAAGGTGGCAAACCCTACCACACCGACTTTTGAAACCATAATCAACATAAATGTCTATCGGCAAAGCTAGCATATACAATCATTTGTCTTACACTTCAAAACCCCGATAAGCCAACAAAATTACAAAATCTTCGCTCAAAACATATGCATCACTTAATACAACACTTAGGCATATCAAATTAAAAATTGGGTAGATAATTAAAAGATAACGAGGGATGTAGAAACCATAAATCTAGGTCTTATAAATGTAGAGACTTACAAAGTAAGGTGAGTGGAGAAGGAGTATCACCTAAGTCAATAGTTGACTATGAGGAGACTTTCTCACTTGTAGCCATGCTGAAGGTCATAAGAATTTTGTTGACTATAACTGCATATTATGATTATGTGGTTTGGCGCATGAATGTCAAGACTACTTTTCTATATGGATTTATGGATAAAATATATATATGAACAACTTAGAGTTTTTGAATATCAAGACAATTCCAAAGTGCGTAAGCTTAATAGATTAATATATAGCATCAAACAAATCTTGAGGATCTGAAATTTTCATTTTGACGATGTTGTAGGAGCTGCTAAACAAAATTATCAAGACAATCAAATCTCAATTTATAAACTTAACATAGGATATTGGGACTGTCACAAAATAACCGGTGGTCAAAATATCACAGAAGCATAACATCTCAAACAATAGCAGACAAGTAACAAAAGGCGGCTAATTCGAATTATCAAATATATATGTATATAAGTTATCTAAGAATCCAAACTAATTGCTAACTCCAAGGTTAGATACAATAATCAATTACTAACGAGAAGGTTAAGAATTTAATAGTTAGGGGCCAACCCGGAGGTTAATTATTTAATAGACAATGGGTTAATCTAGAGGTTAGGTCTAATTAAAGGGTTAGGTCAAGAATACGTGTGTTAAATCATTAACCTCCTTAATATTGTTTTAGGTGCTATGAGTTTGCTCTTGAATCTATTATCCTTATTGGATTTGAAGAGATTTCTAAACCAATCTAGTTGTTCTTTCACTTTTTCTTTGGAACCTTTTTATAACTTGTTGCTTGTGGTCTTCAATCTCTTGAAAACTAGAAAGAAAAGATCAAATTCGCAATAAGCTTGTGGTGAGTACAAAATATTATAGATGATGGGTCTAGCCAGTTAAAAGTCTCATACTAAATTTTTGAACTTGCAAAATATAGAAAGAACTGACTCGACTTCCCCACCCTCAGTTTCCCAACAATCAAGTCAAATAAGAAAGACTATTGAAATTCCCACGAGATCCTACACAAATGACACCTACTTTCTATGTGTGAACAGTATCTTTTTAGAATTATATGTCCTCTCTATCACTCTGTACGTTAAAAAGGGTGAATATGTCTTTTGTTAGAATTTTCCAAAATTGTGGGTCTTTTTTGTCTAGGTTTGGTTGGTCCAAAAAATCTCAATCTTTTTCATGATATGGAGGAGATATTTGGCATGAGAAGTCCCGGCTGTCATGGTTTTGTAATGGGGATCAAAATACGAGGTTCTATCACTTAACTATAGTAATTTGGAGGAACTCAAATCGGATTACTAGATTGAAGATTGATGGAGAGTGGTGCTCTGATATGGAAAGGTTGAAAGATCATGATCAGTCTTTCTTTTTGGATATGTTTACTGTAGCCCCGACGAGTACTCGGGTAAATCAGTATGGGATTTGGCGGCAAAGGATCTCAGGGGAAGATTAATTGGATCTTGTACGTTTAGTTTAACTGATGAAGTAAAGCCAGTAGTTTTTTCAATAAAATGTTGGAAAGCTCTGGGTTCGGATGGTATTTAGCCTTTATTCTTCCAACAATTTTGGGATGTGACTCATCATTCTCTCCTCCAGTTTATAGTTGATTCTCTGTGAGATGGCTTTTGTTCCCCAAAATATCTTCAAGCATATATTGTGTTAATTCCAAAAAAGTCTAACCCGGAGGTTTTGGCTGATTTTAGATCGACCAGTCTCCTTAACACGAGTTATAAGATCCTTTCAAAAGTGTTGGTGAATAGATTGCATTCGTAAATCCAAAAGTTGGTAGGGCCGTATCAGTGCAACTTCATTTTTGGCCATAGTACATATGATAATGTCATTATTACCCAAGAGATAATTCATTCCATTCAGTGGTCTCGGGGTGAACGTTGGAACATGGTATTGAAGGTGGATTTGAAGCGAGCTTATGAAAGTGTGTCTTGGGAGTTCTTAGGACAGATATTGTTGGATTTTGGGATTCCTCCCTCTGTGATGTGCCTTATCATGTTCACTGTCACGGGTACTAGTTTTGCTTTGTTATGGAATGGGGAGGCTCCCCCTTTTTTTGCCCCTAGGAAAGGACTTCGTCGAGGTGATCCTTTATTTCCATATTTATTTATCCTAGTGATGGAAAAATTATCAAATATGATTCAGGACAGGGAAAGTTCAAGGAGTTAGGTTCCCATCAAGACATCTCGATTAGGGCCCCAGATTTCACATTTATTTTTTACAGACGATCTCATGTTATTTGTAGAGGTTAATCCCGATTGCCTGCACTCTATTTTGGATTGTTTCCAGGATTTGCTGTAGTTAGTGGCCTAGAGGTTAATCCAACTAAGTCTAACCTCTATTTATCTCCTCGAGCCCCCATTTTGATCAAAAGACAACTGGTAACTATGTGCAAGCTCCACCTTCCTAAGGAATTGGGTTGCTATTTGGGAGTTCCCATTATCCATGGAAGAGTTCGTGCCAATACTTACCAATTTTTGGTCGATCGGGTTGCTAACAAGGTGGCTGCTGTTACGCGATTTTATATATCACAATTTCGAGCAAGTATACCTTAGTCTAGTGCTGTGTATAGTGTGAATCAAGTATCGATCCCACGAGAATATTTTATACTACTAAATATGAATAACCCTAATCTAAGTTGGAGTAATTGAATGAAACTCATGAAAATATTAAAAATTACCAAAAATAAAATCTAAGATGTGAAACCCTAATTTGAAAAAGTCCTTAAGATATCGATTTCATCTATTTTTAATCTCTTGCACGGTTGAATTTTTTCAATCCCTAAATTCATTGGCTATTGAATTATTACTAATGATGATGGGTTTTTCTAGATTAAATTCATCCAATGGTCATACAATGAATCTTTAATTCGACTAACCAAAACCTAACGGTCACACAATTTTGATTAAATCGAATTACATTAAGTTCTATAGAATATCTGTAAAACCTCACACACAGAGTTAATCTTCTCTTGATCTTATAACTCTATATGGATTTTATTGTATTAGACTAATTTCATATAATCTTCTCTCGATCTCATGCCTTTAATCTCGAATCATACAAAATGCAGACCTAAACATTTCGAAACATTAAGTTTAATAATAAAATCTCATCAAATAATAATCATGCCAATGAAACTTAAAGGAAAGAAAAAAATCAACTCATATAATTAATTAAAAACAGAATTTATCGAGTTCTAAGACAAAAAATTTAGCTAAACATTGAAAATAAAAACAAGAAGATAAAAACAGACGTTACATCCCTTGTTGGCATGAACATGGAGGTGGAAGACGTTGCTATGGTTTAAGGCCGCTAGGGTTTATAATTGGTAGTGGGAATGAGAGAAAAATAAAGAAAAAATATGGAGAATGAATGGAGAAAAAAATTAATTTCGTGGCTGCTAGGGCTGTAGCAACTTCAACTTAATTTCAGATATCTTCTGATTTGACCCAGCCTTTGAGATCTTCACAAGTTTTTTAGGACTCGAAATCTTCTTTCCAACGCCATAAGAATCACCCAAATCGGATATCGGAACAAAAAATTATATCCAAAATATTAAATACTATTTGTCCAGTTCAAAAATAGTAAGTTTATTATATTTTTCCTAAATCAATGACCACGAAAATAAATCAATATAAAATCATAAAATATGGTTCAATTCAGTTCTAAAACATATAAATAAATGCTGAAAAAAATATATTTCAAGTATATAAAAATATTATTATCAAATATCCCCACACTTGAATGTGTGTTTGTCTTGAAACAAAAACAATTTCCTCCAAAACCAATTCAATCTTTCCAAGTCCCTAACCATATTTATGACAAGTTCAAATCGAAATTACAATCAAGATAATCAATATTTCGTGACATTTAGTACTAGAAAAACCATTACATCTCCTATAGTCTCTTCAAAATCAAGAGCAATGCAAGATTCAAGTATCTTCACAATCAGTTCACTCAATAGATTGAAGGAATATACTATTCAACTACTCAAAACTCTCATTTTATGTAAGGGTATGTGTATCATTCAATCAACACAGTGTGATGACATTATCATAAATTTGCTCATATATCATGTTTCCACCACTTATATATATGAAATCCATATACCAATCAAAAGATCTTTTATTTGGTTATAATGATGTTAAGGTAAAGGGTATGATAACGGATCAAATGTAGGGTTAAAATGATTCACTAAAAATACTAAAATATCAAAACATGGTTTCCTCTACATCAAGACAAGAGAATACTGACTCTAACTACGAATATGTAATATTATATATCACTTATTCAAGTAAAGAATAATGTAATGAAATTTCACTCTAAGAGTGAACAAAATCAATAATGAGGAATGTTTTTTTTTTTTCTTCTCTTTTTTGTTTCTTCCTTTTCCTTTTTTTTTTCCTCTAATCAGTAATCCTTTTTTTTTCTTTTTTTTGCTGGTCTTTTTTTCTGAAGTACATCTACTACACAATGTCTAGAAATATATATGAAACTCAAATATATAAAAAGAATACAATGCCTAAAAATAGAATGTCATGTTATCATCTATAAGTATTTTAGTGAATTAGAGTTCAAAATCTGGGTCTAGAAAAAATGAAGGTCATGGGGTAAATTATGTAAGTGATTAAGAAAAGAAAAAGATTTAGGCTCAAGTGAATTACCTAAGGAGTAAAATGTTAGGGATAGTATTTTCAAAAGCCAAAAGTGTATAAACGTAGGTATATTAATTATTTTGGTGCATGAAAATCAAGAATGTGGTCTTAAAATATATAACAAATCAAGTTCTAGAATGACCAAATTATGTATAATATTCGCTCAACAAGAAAAATGATGAGAGTAAGAAATTACCTTTTAAAAGTCAAATTCTCACTAAGATAAATTTGTGTTAAATCTAACATGCTCTCTCTTTCAAATCAACCATAAGAAAATGAATTATTAATAGTGTACCAGACAACTATTAAAATCAATCATCTTTCATATAACTCAATTCAAAATAAGTAACACACAAAAACTAGAAAATTCCAGAAAATTTTTATTGGCATGAAAAAATTCAACAAAAATTCTTGAGAACTAAACAAAAATTCAACACTCATATTCCTATAAAAAAATTTCAATAACCTATGTGTGCACATTCTCCCTCACACTTAACCTAAGTATTGTCCTCAATGTGAAAAGTAAATAAAATACATAGTAAAGAGAACAGTAAATCTCCCCTAAAATGCAGTCTTCTCTTCGACTTCTTTTCTCTTGTACGAAGGGTTTCTTATTCACCTACAAAATGCCATCAAAACTCAAATCTAAATTAAATCAATAAAAATAAATACTAAAAAAAAATTATAAAAACATTGAGTTATCTCACAATAAACGCCTTTCTTTATTGTCTTTGGCTAGACATCGTCTTCTTGTTTTAATTTGGCTCATAGTATATCCGAATTTGAGCTAAATTTGCATCCAAAGCAGCACATGCATCAATGTGTTCACTATCTAAAAAATCATGCTTCACATGCATTGAACCAGCAATGCAATTTTCAAAAGGATCTTTAAAATAAAAGACATTTAAATCATGATCAACAATTCTCTCAATCCAATCAATTTTAAAAATTTTCTGTTTATCAAAATTTTTCATATGATGAAAAATATTAAACTCAATTTTTTCATCATTCAATCTCAAAATCAATTTCCCGGCATGCACATTAATCAAAGTATAAGCAGTAGTAAGAAAATGTCGACCTAATATTAGTGAAGTACCCTTATCATTAGAATCTATATCCAATACAACAAAGTCAACAGGAAAAATAAATTTATCAACTTTAACAAGTATATTCTTAACTATGTCTCTTGGATATTTGACACTCTTATCAACTAATTGTAAAAAAATATTGGTAGGACGATAATCCTTTAACCCTAACTTCAAGAATGCAAAATATGACATGAGATTGACTCCAACACCCAAGTCATATAAAATATCAGAAAAATCATAAGAACTAATGGTGCAAGGGATAGAAAATCTCCATGAATCCTTAAGTTTAGGCGATAGCTTCCTTTGCAAAATTGTAGAACACTCCTCCGTGAGCTTGACCGTCGAGACTTTTTCTAGCTTCCTTTTGTTGGAGATCACATTCTTGAGGAACGTCCCATAACTTGGTATCTGTTTGATTGCATCCAAAAGAGGAATATTAATATACAGTCTCTTAAAAACTTCTAAAAACTTTTCAAATCGATTTTCTATATTTGCTTGTAAAAGATGACTAGGGTAAGGGACCGGGATTTTATATTTACTCAAAGAAGTACCTCCCTATTTTGTCTATGATTCCTTAGACTTTTTAGGAATGGGCTGATTAATCTCTTCCTCGGCTTCTTGTTCCACTCCTTCGCTCTTTGATTGAATCGGCTTCTCTTGCAATTCTTTTCCGCTCCTCAATGTGATTGCTATGACCTACCCTCTAGGGTTTTTCTCGGTATCACTTGGCAGTCTACCTTGTTTAGACCTTTTAAACCTCTCATTCATTGCTGTTGCCAATTGTTCAAATGCCAACTCCCATGATGCTTTATTTTCTTTTTGTTGTGGCTACGGATTTGAGTTGAACCTTGGCGGATTGCTTGATCTTTGTAGTGCCTTTTGACTCCATAAAATATTAGGATGGTTTCTCTACCCAGGATTGTAAGTATTTAAGTAGGGTTTTTCTAAGACTTGCCATAGTTAGAAACATAGTTCGCTTGTTGCACCCGCGGACACTCAGAAGACATGTGAGTAGATTCATCACAAGAATCACAATACAAGACATGATTAGTTATAGTATTAAGTTGATTAGTTTTTATGCAATTAATCAGAGAGTCAATTTTTGTATTAAGTATGATAAAATTATCAACTTCATGCATATCAACTCTCTAACTAGGCAACTTAAGCTCACTAGACCACTCATATTGATTCGAAACCATATCATTTAATAATGTGAATGCCTCATTATATGGCTTGCTCATGAATTTACCCCCAGTCGCAACATAAATTGTAATCTTAACAGAATGTAACAGAACACCATAAAAAGTTTACAATACTATCCAGTCAGATATACTATTATGTGGGCATTTCTCAATCTAATCTTTAATACGTTCCCAAGTATAATATAAATATTCACTATCAAATTGTCTAAAATAAGTGATATCATTACGTAATTTAGCAGTTTTATCCGGTGAAAAGTCTTAGATAAAATTTTTGAGAAAGATTTTCCCAATTTGAAAAAAGATTAGGAGGGAATGAATTAAACCATACTTTTACCTTTCTCCTAAGAGATAAATGAAACAGGCTTAACCTTATGGCATTTGAGCTTACTCCATTCAGTTTGATGGTGTCGTTGATCTCCAGGAAATTTTTCAGATGGCTATTAAGGTCTTCAAAGGTCTCTCTATCAAATTGATCAACCACATCATACCAATAAGACTAGGTTTTGATTCAAAATTTTTTGCCTCAACAGCAGGATGTACAATAGTAGTTTGAATATCTTGAAATCTAGACATAGAAAACTTCCTCATGACTCTGTTCTCTTAATCCATTGCTACCTTACACTCATTTCTTCCTTAACTTGTCTACGAATGGTTCTGAGAGTCTTCTCTATTTTAGGATCGAATTCGATTAGGTCAGAACTTTTCGATCTCAGCATAAATCTCGTACGGACACAAAAATAGTACAAAATTAAAATTTTAAAATAAATTACAAAAACCACTTTAATGAATCTAGATTACCTATAAAAGAATGAAAATCACTAAAATACAGTAAACAAATGCATAAAAGATACCTAAACAATAAACTGAAAAACCAAAAATTCATGTAAAAATAAAAGAAAAATAGAAAAACCAATAAAAATGATGGAATTTGACCGAGATAGGGTAGTGCTCGTAGCATTGCTAGGAGTTTTGCTCAGTGGCTCGAAATCTTTTAAAACAAGTGGTCGTTTGGCCCTAAATCTGAAAAACTTTTTCTAACCCTGAAAATTCTCAAAAATTCTTGCCAAATTTCCAAAAATCTAAATCCAAAATAACATCTGTGCAATCTAAACCCTAATATAAACAAGGTACAAAAAAATCTAATCTCAAATAAGACTATCCTAGTTGATATACAAAGATATTCCCAATAACAGTACAAAAACTTGTTACGCGATTTCAATATATCACAATTTTGGGCAAATGTGCTATAGTCTAGTGCTGTGTATAGTGTGAATCAAGTGTCGATCCCACGAGAATATTTTATACTATAAAATATGAATAATTCTAATTTAAGTTGGATTAATTGAATTAAAATTGTGAAAATATTAAAAACTACTAAAAATAAAATCTAAGATACGAAACCCTAATTTGGTAAAAACCCTAATTTGATAAAACCCTAAGACATTGATTTTGTCTATTTTTAACCTCTCACACGATAGAATCTTTTCAATCCTTAAGTTCATTGGCTATTGAATTATTATTGATGATGATATGAATCTCTAATTTGACTAACCAAAATCCAACGGTCACATAATTTTGATTAAATTGAATTGCATTAAGTTCTATGGAATATCTATAAAACCCCACACACAGAATTAATTTTCTCTTGATCTCATAATCCTATGTGAATTTTATTGTGTTGGACTAATTTTATGCAATCTTCTCTCGATCTCATGCATTCAATTTCGAATCATGCAAAACGCAGGTCTAACGTTTTGAAATATTAAGTTCAATAATAAAATCTCATCAAATAATAATTATACCAATAAAACTTAAAAGAAAGAAAAAAATTAACTCATGTAATTAATTAAAAACAAAATTTATCGAGTTTTAGGACAAAGAAATTTAGTTAAACATTGAAAATAAAAACAAGAAGATAAAAAGAGACGTTACAACCCTTGTTTGCATGAACATGGAGGTGGAAGCTATTGCCATGGGCTACAGATGTTAGGGCTTATAATTGGTGGTGGGAATAAGAGAAAAATAAAGAAAAATATGGAGAATGAATGGAGAAAAGAATTAATTTTGTGGCTGTTAGGGCTGCATAATATATAAGAGTGAAAAACCTTGAAAGAATTAGAAACATGAACTTTTTTGAAAGTTTAATTCTTGAATTTGATTAGGAAATTTCTTCTTGCTGTTTGGTGATTATCTTTAATTTTCCAAACACTTGAAAATTCTATTTCCTTCAATTTGGATAGTTTTTGAAATTATTAGTAATGAAATCCCGAATTAACAGCACATTGTTTCCTTTTTCGTCCCTGGATTCCTTTTTTGCACTACTGCAATTTTGACTTAATTTTGGATGTATTCTTGTCTGGCCTAGCCTCTAAGGTCTTCACAAGATTTGTAGGGTTTGAAATTTTCTTCCCAACGCCATAAAAATCACCTCTATCAGACATTGGAGCAAAAAGTTATGTCCAAAATACTGAATACTGTTTGTCTAATTCAAAAATAGTAAGTTTGCTCCATTTTTCCTAAATTAATGACTACGAAAATAAATCAACATAAAATAATAAAATATGGTTGAATTTAGTCCTAAAATACATAAATAAATGCTAAAAATGATATAATTCAAGTGTATAAAATTATTACTATTGGCTGCATGGAAGACAAAATTTCTTAACATGGCTGGGCAGAGGGCTCTCATTCAGGCCGTGTTGTCTTCGATCCCCTCTTATGTCATGTAGGTGGCTTGGCTTCCAGAACTAACCTGTAAGCAACCGGATCTGTGGAATCCCAGTTTCTTTGGGGTGATTCGGAATATTCCAGGCGAGCTCATAATATTGGATGGAGTAATGTTTGTCTCCCTTCACAGCAGGGTGGTCTTGGCTTTAGAAGAAGTAGAGATATTAATCAGGCATTCTTTGCCAAGTTGGGATGGCTATTGATAACTGAGGAGTCCACACTTTGGTGTCGCATTTTAAGTAGAAAGTATCTTTGAGATAGGCATTTACTTGAGCATACTCCGCAGTCTGGTAGCTTTGCTTTTATGGAAGGGCATTCTTAGAGCTCGAGATGTCATATTACGGGGTCTTAGATGGCAGGTGGTTGATGGATCGAAGATTTTTTTCTAGTCAGACCACTAAGTTGGAGCTCAACCCTTAATTAATGATCGAAGTGATACTTCGGGTGACATCGAGGAATCGATCAAGGTTCAAGAGTTTATCACGACAGACTGAAAATGGGATCTAGATAGATTATCTAACCTCATTCCCCTTGCCCGAGTGGAGGAGATTAGGGCAATATTCCTTGGGATCCTTGGGCCAGAGAAATGATTTTTTTGGGGAGGGGAGTTAGAGGGACGTTTTACGGTTTGGAGTTTTGTACCGAAATAACCTGATTTTTGAAAAAGATTTTTAGGACTCCCAGGTGAAAATAATTCGCCAAATAACCCACATATGTCGCAGGTTGAACCTGTGACATATGTTGCCCCAACCACACACCTATCTTCTATATCTATACATTTCTCTCCTAAGTACATCAATTTTAATAACCTGCATTCGAAAAACTAAAGTCCAGTTTTGAACGGCACAACAACATTCTCATACCCCAACAACAGCAATGATCAGACTCAAAAATTACAACAAAATATCATCTTCACATCCAGAACAGAAATAATATTCTCATACCAAATGACACCAATTGTCATAAACCAAACTAATAATACATAAACTCCACATTTCTAAAGTGCAAAAAAATAATAAAATAAATCGAATGTAACGATTTATATTAATAAAACCAACAATCAATAAAACATAGTTTTTATTAATGAAACAAAATATACAAAATACATAATACATATGAAGATCTAACGACGTCGTCTTATCCTAATATAATGTCTAATACCTAAATTTGACATAAATCTGTTCTAACATCTCTACTCTCATCATGAGATAGTAAACCCAGATCGTCTATCTGTGTGATTTGGGAGGGACCTCCATCGTCGTATTGGACATCTGTAAAAACTGGAGGAGGCACAGCCTCATCTATGTGAATACCGGAACGAACTCCTCTTTGTGGAGTCCTGAGAGTGGAAAACTGAGAGAAATTAAACTCAGGTATGTAGAAAGACGAAAATTCTACATACCTTCTCGAAGGTCATGCGACGTCCTCTGAACGCTAAAAAAACTCTGCATACCCGCTCCAAAATCCCGCGACGTCCTCTGGATGTTGAAATGGTGCCAACGATGCATGTCGTGTTGTTCTAGTAGGACGTGGTCTCGCTCGGCGTCATCCACGTCCTCGGCCCTCATCAGCTCCCTCGTCACCGTGCGTAGCCGATCTCGGTCTCAAAAGATATGCCATATCCGCTGTTAAGACTGAGATGACTGAATCTGCAAGTTCATGTATGTCGGCGCCCTCGGAGTCTCGAATTTGGTGCAAAACATCTCACTACAAAAAAGTATATGTAATAGTTAAATTAAGAAATGTAAAGTATTGATATAAATAGAAAAAAAAAATTATGTACAATTACCATATATCCCAAAGAAGCTCCTCGTTGGCCAATAAATTGACGTGTAATGCTACGATACCACTCAAAGTAGGCCTGATCCACAGTTGGTCCGAAGGAGGTGTCTAGTAGCACTAAATGATCTAGTCGGTGAGTTCAAATATCTACGTAGCGAGAATACTCAACCGACCAATCAGTCACCTGTACACCACATGTAGAAGTGTCATGGAGTCGATCCTCAGTGTCACAGTGAATCGGTATAGACTAAAATCCACCGGACTGACGGATCACTCTATCTGGAAAGTATCACTCTACGATACTAAAACAGATTAGAGGTACGCGGGCGTGTCAAATATGCCTCCTCACATGACAATAGTCAAGGAGGGAAGACAATACGTCCTCGGTGTATGGCACCCAAACGACCTGATTCGAAGCCTGCTTATCAAACGCCTCTCTATACACTCCAACCATGTGTGTAGGAAGGCTAGTAACATCAAAATCTACATGCCACCGTAATGCCAGTGGCCCATTCCCATGAACGTCTAAAGATCATCTAATCGGAGTTATATATGGAAACCTCTCCCATGCCCAAATCTATAAAAGTATAATAGCTCCTCCTATCTCATGTGAATGTGTGTGTGTAGCTATACAAAACTATCTATACAAGTAAGCTAGACACGCAGAACCCCAACTACATTCACCAGTCAATGCTAAATCATCTAAAAGTAATAAATACTGTAAATGTATACAATATCCTGACTTATCACTAAACAAGACACCCCCGATAAGTAACAAAATGTATGCCCGTGTCCAACGTGTAATATAAACAGCATCTGCATCATGGGGCAAGTCACTAAAAACCTCTGCTAGTCAAATCATACTCAAATTGTGCCCTCTAAAGACCTCACGTGGAGGTCTCACACCTAACAACCTCTCACACTCATCACTCCATCTAACCATCGTTGTCCTAGCTAGTACGAGACTCCCATCTACACGTAAACCTAGGAGTACCTCAACGTCCTATAGGGTGATGGTCAACTTACCGTGGGGCATATGAAATGTATGTGTCTCATACCTTCATCGCTCAACTAGGGCTGTAATGAGATGCCAATCTAACTTAATAAATCGCAGTAGAGCAACAACCAGAAAACCCGACTGCTCAAGAAGAGGACGGTGTCGCTGTAAGCGTAAAACGGTGTGATCTGAAGGTCCGAGATCCATATGCAAAAGAAAGAAGAAAAAATACATTAATACTTAGAACAAAAAAAAAATATTAACATAATATATTTCATATTAACATGAATGTATTAACACAAAATGTTTCACATGAAATGTATTAGTACAAAAACAAACTTTACATTCATAAGAAATGTTTTCACAAAATACTTAATACATCAACACATAGACACTTAATACATTAATTGTTATACAAATACAATCAAATATTTGGATTTGTTTAAATTAGATAATTTTGTCGATTGTGTCCCTGTCTGTCACAAAGTCCACATTTTATTTATCAAGCGTATCTCCTCATATTATGAACCTCTATACTACAGCTCCCACAAGATGTATACGAAGATGATTTCTGAAGATCCATTTCGTTCTGATATCGAGATGATTTAGATCTCCCTTTTCACATATAAGTGAACTATCAGGGACGTTGGTTGGGTACGAATCCAATACTATTTATAGGTTGGTCAAATTTTAAAAACTCGATCAAATGATGAATAGTATTGATCGAGTTTTTAAAACTCGATCAATTTAGATTATTTTTGAAATATCTTCGAAGAATTAAGATGTTTTAAGAATTTTTGGTTTGGCGTCGATTTCGAACATATCTCTTCTTATCGATCTCCCAGCAGCGGCAGCCAAGCAAGACCAGAAAACCGAATATCTGGTTGGGAACGCTCCTCGTCTCTTTTGGGTTGGCTGCTCTCAATTTTCAATAATTACCTAAACTTTGAGCGAGAGAGAGCGAGAGAGAGATGGAGTCTCCATTCAAGTCAGACATACTGAAAGGGAAGGTGGCCCTGTTGACAGGAGGTGGATCAGGAATTGGATTTGAGTTATCCACTCAATTTGGGAAGCATGGAGCGTCTGTTGCCATCATGGGTCGCCGCAGAAGCGTCCTCGATTCTGCTGTCTCTGCCCTTCAATCCCTGGGTATTCGTGTATGTATTCTTTTCCCTTTTTACTTACTATATAATATTTGTCCCCTCTATCATTTGTAATTTTTGCTAATTCGTTTGACCCACCATTTCTGGAGTAATCAATCATGTGGGTTTTTCAAATTTTGGGTGTTTTTTATTTTTCTTTATTTTAGTTTGACCATTTGGGTTCTTCATATTTTAAGGTTTTCCTTTTCTTATATTTTATTTTACGTTTTGATCGTGAATAAGACTAATAATTTTGGCTTCCGCGTTACATTTGAACGCAAAATTGCCAGATTGCCTCCCTGAATTGTACTCAAAATGAGTTTTTCATGCCATATATTAAAAAAAAAAAAAAAACAGCTCTGCGGATTGATGCTGTAGTCAACTTGAATGCAGGTTGATTGATCTGGCCACATGGAAGTGATTGGCATAAACTGAACCCTTTGTTTTTTTAGCAAGTTTAAAGGGTGTGAGGGGGCAACCCCTCTAGACAGTACCAGGAGGGGGGCCCTCCGCTATGGAATATTTGGTTTGAATTACCCTAGGGTGAGTCCCTCATCAATGCCCACCAAAGTGTCAACACCTCTAGGGCAACCACTCTAGCGTTATGAAGTTTTTGCTACGTCCACTTAGGCAACCACCTCAGTGGTGGCATTAATTGAAAATTACAAAGCATTCTTTTACTTTTATGGTTTGTTCTGTTTTGCTTGAATTGGATTGATGCGTATATGCAGTATAAGTTCGTAACTAATATGTAGTATCCTAATGAGTAAGGCCTTTGCTTGCATATGTAACATTGATTGGGGTTGTCATCATCCTCATTACGGAATCAAATCTTACTTGGAAATTTTGTTGTTGCTATTGATATTTTGAATTGGTTCACTCCACCAAACTCACTAGCATGCGTACTTGGACAAGATATATATTTTGGTTTTCGGACAATATACAGTTGGCTCTTCCTGTAATGAAGATTTGGTAAACCAAAAATTTTCATAGCATTGACCATGTTAGAAATAGTCAATTGGAATTGCGATTCAGAGCTGCTGTTTTCCCTTGATCATCTAACTTTGAGATTGCTGCTTGTAATCTTTGTAGCTTGAATGGCAATGAAAGAGAGAAGCTTTTGTCTAGTCGAACAAGTTCTATTTCTAAGACTACTGATGATTCTTATTCTTGTCTTCCACTGCATTCTTGGTGGGATACTAATGGAAAAATGGACATTCATCAAGATATATTAAAGTGCATCTTTAAAGGATAAACCTCATAAGCTTCTGATACCAGAGGTCACTTGGGATGTAAGGAAGAAAATATTGAACAAAATAATGACTTGGATGCAAATTGCTCCATAAAATTCTGAGTATTTGGTCTCAACCTACTGCACCATATTAATGCCATCCTCACATAGTATTAATTGTTTTGCCTCTTTTGTCCTACAAGAGCCCTTGATATGGTGATCCAAGGTATACAAAATTCCTGTGAGACATTATTTCTAAACAAATAAGAAGCCAATACCTCATCCCCCCCCTCCCCCAGGGTAAGTAGGTAAGTGAAAGAAGAGATCTTGTGGAGACTCACTCCTTCTATGCACTTATTTTGGGTAGAAAGAGAAGCTCTGTTAAAGCTCAAAAAAGGGAAGAGAATACACAGTGGAGGAAAGGATATTTACCTGGTCACACATTGTCAATTTAAACTAAAAATTGAAGGGCCTCGGGATCTCTCAACATATCCTCTTTAGAACAACTTGAAACAGTGAGGACCAAACACCACAAGGAGGGAAAAAAGACTACCTTCTCCCATAATAAGGGAAAGAGAGGATACTATTCCTCACAGATCTTGGTTTTTCTCACCATTCATAAGCATCACAAAATCAAAAAATTTGTATCTTTCAGACCACAGTAATAAATGGCGTGTCCAGTGTCGAAACTCCCACATCGTGGACTTTGGGGAAGGGAATACCTAGGCAGCCTTCCCCTTGCTTTTTTTGCAAGGAGGCTGATTCGAACCCCGGACCTCCAGGACACAACGGAGAGACTCCACCATTGCGCCAAGTCCGCCCTTCATTATGTGAGGAATAATGAAATATATAATGAAATAATAGTTGAGAACAGGTAATGGTTGGGTTTATTTTGAATCAGTTGGTTCAGATTTAGTATGTTCCCACTAGTCTAATAGTTTTCCTTGGGCTTGGATTATGTCTTGGCATAGAGTTACTACACCAGTCCATCCTGAACCTAGTGGTTAAACACTACTTCATAAAACTATATCTATGTCACATCACCAATGTGCCCAATGTTCAATACCAACATGCAGCAGTTACAATTCATGATGTTGCTAACATCTTATTGGCCTTATGATAAAATGACTTGATTTCTATTGATGAATTGGAGAATACTTGTTCAATTAATTTGGACTTTCTTGACTTGACCTATTTGGACCTCCTTAAAGTAAATTATTTCAGGACACCTTGGGGTTGGGCCTCTGAACCAGTCCTTGCACTATCTCCAACTGCTTACTAAATCTAGAATTAACTTGATCCTTCCAGATACTTTCAATAGTGTAACCTAATTAATATGTCCATCCTTTCAGTAGTGCATGGATCTTAAGTGCAAATTGTCATTAAATTGTCACATTGTGCCTTATGGTCCACTGTCTGCTCATAGATATTTTATTCAATATTATAAGGCTACCGTGAAGCAAAAGTAAAGTCATCTCTCAAGTTTCTATTATCCTTCAATACTCCATGCTTTCACATAGTGTTTGGAAGAAGGAGATTGGAGGGGAGGGAACATAACCCTCTGTTTGTGTTTGAGAGTGTTTTATTTATTTTTTCCTTAATTTTTTTTTGGAGGGGGGAGGAGAGGAAAGCAGAGAGTTTTGGACAACTTTCAATCCGCTCCTACTCCTTAAAGCTCGCCCCCTCTGATCTGAGAGGGTTTTTGAGGGGAATGGTTTAAATCTTAATGAAAAGTTGAAATTATTCCAAAGTTGTCTTCTCTCCCCTTTATTAATGTTTTAACATCTAAATAAGAAGAGGATTGTTTCATCCTGTCTCTTCCCTTCCTGTGAACCTTCCGCTAACTTTCCCTTAAAAACTCCAAAATATATTAAAATATAAATTATAAAGCAAAAAAAAAAATAAAAAACCTCAATTCCAATTAATTTTCGCCTGTTGGGTGAAATTCTGTTGAGTAGTATTGGTTTGGGGGAGATATTTTTCCAGTCCTTGGTTTGTTCTTGTTGTTTTATTACAGAACAATTGAGGTTTTGGCCTCTTCTTTGTGCTTTTGTGGCCCCTGGGCTGGTGCTCATTTAGTACTTATCTTTCTGCTTATAAAAAGACATAATTTTTCTCTACTTGTTTTATTTTTATTTATTTTTATTTTTTTTTATACGGGACCAACCAGTATCCGGAGCCATACTTCATCTAATCCGGTCCGATCTGTTGTTGAGCCCTTCTTAGGAGGAGCTCTCCCAATGTAGTTCTTTCTATTCCCAGAATTTTAACCCGAGTCTTGGTTAAGGGATTTTGCACCCTTCCCACTAAGCCAACTGTCTCTTGGTTCTCTCTACTTGTTTTAGTGCAAGAAAAGGCACACTCATTTGTGTGCATAATATATATATGGCTAATGGAAGGGAAAACAAATGGAAGTTTCGGCAGGTGTGGCCAGTGTTCTCTCTCCAACAATCCAAGTTACACGTAGTATGAGATACTGAAAGCAGGGGAAAAGCTGGAGAAAGAAAAAGGGTGAAGATCTTGTTTGTGGCCTGAGGCTTGTGTGTGTGCATGGGAAAGTTGAAAGAGAGTTCTGATTTGAGAGTCCTAGACCATCCTTACTCTACTTTGATGTGGCCACTGTCTGCAGAGCTGCCCTCCATTGTTTCCTTTGCCATGGGATTCTTCTTCATTTCTGTTTTGAGTGTTCATATCTTGAGAAAGAATAGGAGAGAGATATTTGCCTCCAAGGGAAAGGAGCATGCATGAGCCTAGTGTTATTGGGCCATTTTAGGCCTAAATTGCGTAGGTCTGGGTCATAGGTTGAGCTCTTCAGCCTTGCACAGCCCAAGCTGACCCTGATACAACATAAATACATTTTCATTTTCAACACCTGATGATTTGGACATGTTGATTTCTGATCGCCATCATTTGCTGCGACTGTTTTAACTTGTAGTTCTAGCAATAATTTAAGTGTTCTTCTTTATGGGTTTTTTTGCAGGCTGTTGGTTTTCAGGGGGATGTTCGTAAAGAGGAGGATGCCAAATGGGTTGTGGAATCAACTATTCAGCATTTTGGAAAGCTCGACATTCTTGTGAATGCTGCAGCTGGCAATTTTCTTGTATCACCTGAGGATTTGTCTCCTAATGGCTTTCGTACTGGTTAGGCTTTTTTGTATTGAGGTTATTTGATGTTACTGTTTAGCATAAAAGTATGAGCAATCAATTACAGAAAATATTGAATATGCAGAAATTATATCCTCAGCTTGCCATGATCTACCAGGTGCTTTTCAATTAAAAATCTGCAGAAATTATATCTCTTTATCTGATAACTGAATGTCTCTTAGTGCGTGGATTTGAGATTATTTCATGTCCTTTATTACCTTTAGTATGTTTGGATTGGAAGTTCAGTGGTGTTATGTAAATGCTGATGAGGCATATCAGATAGATTCTTTTACCTTCATTTTACGTGGAATAATGCCATATGTACCAAAAAGGTTGGAACAAAAATATGGAATCTGATTTTCTATGCTTTTACTAGTTGGATGTTGTACCATATACTACCATGCCAATTTGATTATGAAATATTAGATTCAATACTTTTGGTCTTTGATTTTTTTTTTTTTTTTTTGGGTACAATTTTTTTGGGCACGTATGCAAATAATGGTTCCCATCATTCTTCCACATTTGACGAAGGATATGAACATATTTGCACTGCTTTCATCTTCCTTTCTTTAAGTGTTATAAACTCTGCTAAAAATTTCAAGCTAAGTGAATTTATTTTGATTTTTCTCTGCAGTTCTGGATATTGATTCTGTTGGCACTTTTACTATGTGCCACGAAGCACTAAAATATCTTAAGAAAGGAGGACCTGGTAGGGATTCATCTGCTGGTGGATTAATATTGAATATTAGCGCTACTTTGCATTATACAGCTTCTTGGTATCAAATCCATGTATCTGCAGCAAAGGTTTGTCACCTATTTGCTACTTAGAGCTCGACTAGTTCTGGAACTTTTTCTTGAATACTTTCTGTTTGCCAGGCAGCAGTGGATGCTGTTACAAGAAACTTGGCACTGGAGTGGGGATCCGATTATGACATTAGGGTCAATGGTATTGCCCCTGGCCCCATAGGTGATACTACTGGCATGAGTAAACTTGCACCTGATGAAATAAGTGGCAACATTAAAGAACGGGAACCTTTGTTTAAGCTTGGGGAGAAATGGGACATCGCTATGGCTGCGCTCTACCTTGCTTCTGATGCTGGTTGGTAACCTTTTTTGCTTGAAGTTATTGAATTTCAAAATTTTACCATTTGTTTTCATGGTATTTGTTACCAGATAATTTGTTGATTGAAATTGCTGTACTAATCTTCTTAGATCCATAAAAATTGCATTTCATGAAATGGGATTTTTGCATGCAGTGAAATTCTGCACACTACTAAACTTCTCATCTCTTTTGGTACAGAAAGCAAGGAGATTCAGTTCTTAGATAATACTAAACTGGCCTAGTTGTCTTTAGTAATTCATACTTCTAAATTCTTTTATTCTTCGTATCTATAATTTGGTTTAATTAAATGAACTGGTTGGTCATTTTAGTAAAATTGTCAGTTTGAGATGATTAACACTTTTAAGTACTAACATGATTCCTGAGAAGCATGGATACGGAAAGCAGTATTTGATGTAACATATTTCCAAAATTTTGGATACTTCATGGCTAGAATATGTTTTTTCCCCCCAGTTATACTAGCAATAGATATTTATGTGTTTAGATAATTTATTTGTAAATAAATCTACTTCAACAAATTAGTCGTTTAAATATTAAAATATATTACTAATGAGATATGGGAAGTTGGTATGTAAAATTATAGTTCTTGAAAGGGGAATATGATCATCACAAAAAGGTCCACATGAGAGAGAAGTATACAAGAGGTATCTAGTAAATAAATAATAAAAAATATGTATGCCACATGGAGTCTCCAATACATGGACTTATTTTGAAGTATATTTTTTTTAGTGTTGTGTGCTTGTGTCATTTGAGGAATATCTTACTTCAAAGAAAGTCGCCTTTTCTTCAGTCACACAAAAACATGTACAAATAATAAATTTGGAAGATAACCATTATGTATGCTCTAAACAAGCCAAGGCAAATAATTTAGAGAACTCACATAAACAGAATGTATTAATGATGAGTTAGGATGCATGAGAAAAACCCTTCGTTTGATGCAACATTCATTGAATAAAATTTTTCTTTTCCAATTATAAAGAAAAAGAAAAGGATTTAACACTTATTTTGGGCCTCCACTTATGCAGAGTCGCTTTGCTTTTAGAACTGGGGGTGATCTACAAATTTTCACCTTGGTCCTTTTACTAGTTTTAATCTACGCCCCCAAGTATTTTGCCTCCCCCCCCCCCCCAGGGCCCCGTCTCTGGTGCACATACTACAAAAATGATGCTAAAGAAACTATAATGACATTATATGAAAATATTGTTAAAAATTTTTATTTGGGTATTTATGTAAAAGATATTACATTTAACATCATTGCTCTTCGTTCATGTGGACTTTTGCCCTCCCATTCTGTCTAATTAACTTGGCAGAAAGATATACTCCGTGCATATGCCTCCGACATTGGATATTTCCTGGCACCAATCTGTGCAATAAGTGCCATGGTTGACTCTTCAAACAATTGCCTGGAAGTTGATGTTTCATGGTTCCCGCTTGTAATCCCTTCTGGAACGCCATTGCTCTTCCCCATATGCACTTTTCCCCCTCCACTTGTATGTAATGAACTTGGGGAAAAAAAATGAAAAACAAGAAAATGAATGCAGTCAAAATTTAGTCACAGAGAGACTCAGAAGGGTGAAAAATTTTTGAGTGGGGGCAGTTGCCCCTACAACTCCTGTCCCTTATGAATCAGTTAATTTGGAACAATGATCTCTTCTTTAACCAGCATCAGCGACATAGGATGGGGGTGTAAAGATTTCATATGTATAATGATTTATTGCATATCGTTTCCTCTTTCTAATCAAGGAGGCCAGAAATGTTAGAGGTTATGTAGGATAAAGAAAGGCTGTGTTGTGAAATAGTGAAACTGTTTGAACTTGTACCGAAGATTTTAAAGTTTTTCTTTGACTATCACCATTTAGATACTATCAATGATCTATGGTCTTTTCCTCTCTTCTTGTCATCTCCACTTCTGAACGAGTCACGGTTGTGTTTCAAGAAGCCTCTATTTGACATCAGTGGCTGACAGCTGGTTGAGAACTAATTAGATTGATACTTGAAATCTTTTCAGGTAAATACATTAATGGAACCACTCTTGTTGTGGATGGAGGGCTGTGGCTGAGCCGGCCTCGCCACTTTCCGAAAGAGGCAGTAAAGCAGCTCTCGCGAGAAGTAGAAAAGCGGTCAAGAGTTGCACCAGTTGGTGTTCCAACCAGCAAGTTATGACCTAGTAAGATGTCAACCTCATTGCCCTTTCTATCTGGGAGGAGCTATTTCTACGCATAAAAAATTGAACTCCATTTCCTTGTGAAGAAAGTAAGGGTGTGCCAAAGCTCAAGTAATCATATTTTGCCCTCATAGATGATGGCAAGTTGGGCATAGCAGGGTGCTAAGCCAGTATTCTGGTATTCTTATTTAATTAGAGATGATATATTACATAGCACATAAAAACATGAACCTTGATGAGAATTGCGGAGTTGCAGCTCCAATTCTTGAGAAATGAACCCTCAAAAGAAATAAAGCTTTTGAGCACCAACTCTTGGCAATGGGTAAAGTGTTAAAAAATCCTGGCTTGGTAGTGAAGTGTGATGGAAAGGTTTTTTCTTTCTTTTTTTTTTTTTTTAATCTTATTTTATTTTACTGTTTTAAGCTTCAAGCGGCTGAGGTTTTTGATCTCCAAGGTCACAAACCGAACATGTGCTCATCGATTTTAATTGAATAAGCATCCCAAAAGCAATCATCTATGTATTTTTTGGATCAGTAAAAGTATGAGGTATGTCTGATCACAGTCATGCAATTTTATGCCGTTAAAAATCATTTATTAAGAGAGTTGTGATTCTTAAAAATATATGTAAAATATCTTAAATTTATTTCAAGCCAAAGAAATTGCAAAGTCCATTATATCTTCCCACACCATCTTCCCACCCCCCCTCCTTTTAGTTGGAGCAATTCATAACACAAATCTATTATTTTGCTGTGTTATGTGGTTTCTTTTTCTGAATTAATCTTAAAAATAATAGTTACATGACACAAGCCTCATTCTCCTCCATTTTAAGTGATGGATTGCTAGTAATGGAGTTGTTTCTTCTTATGAAAGCTAAACTATTACTTTTGTCACATATTTTATTGTTTGTGAAATTCTGAGATGCCGATGAGTTCTTATGGTCTCTCTCTCTCTCTCTCTCTGGGAAAAAGCAAATGCACATAAGAGATGACTGCTTTTTTCCAACAGCTTTGCTTTAGTGGCTACCTCATTTATAAGAATATATTACATTGATTTGTCATCAACCTTTGGACCTTTTTATTTTCCAATTAAAAACAATTTATAAAGATGGTCTAGTTTTTTTCTAGTTTACCAAGTGTTCCCAAGGATATTGATAGCTGCACTACCCATTACATTTAGGTTATCACCAAGCTAATATAACAATGAGATTCACTTGTACATTATGTTAAAAATTCACTTTATTAATTTCAAAATATAATAACATTTGAATAATTATTCTAATATTGATATCTTTCTCTATAAGTCTACCTTGTTCTCTCTTTTCAACCGTAAACTAAATAGGTGACAACTATCATTACCTCAAAAGCCAGAACTTACCTTAGCAGTCCCACTTAAGCGAAGGCCATGGTAGATGAACCACATGCTTCCCATATGAAAGATTTCAAGTTCAAAGACGAATAAACAACTTGGCTGCAATAGCTTTAGATGAATTTTGAGAAGACCGGTAAGATTAGCCCCTAAAGGTATAGCTGTGGTTCAAGCGGGAAACTTAAAGAGGGCAGCCCTGATGCCCCACGGGTGATCCGCCAGTTGCCCCTTCAGAACCTTTCTACAAGCAACCAAAAAAAAAAAAAAAAAGAGCAAGCACCAATCCTACTACGTATTTTGTAAATTATAATGTTTATTTTCAAGCACCTTCTATCTGGAGTCCCTTTCATAGCAAAGACATACAAGCATACAAGCAAAATCATCGTTGATGGTGGGTGAACTTACAGGGAGACTGCATATCCAGTTTCAAAGCACTAATGAAGAGCTTTATCTACGAGGCAATGAAAGGGATGGACAGTGCAATTGGATACAGAAAGGGGAAAAAAAAAGAACAAAAACAAAAACAAAAGCAAAACTAGAACAAAGCACACCTATGAAAACAACGGCCACAGGAAAATTGGTTTGGAACACATCAATCTGGTGCATCCAGGGGCTAACAGAACTAGTAGCACAAAAATTACGCGTTCGCAGCTATATTAGCTTCTTCCACGCATTAATGCCCCACATAGGGTCTGATAAGCTGCAGAAAAAGCTATCATCAAGCATAATATCTCAGATATCTGGTTCAAAGGAGCATCGCACAACATGTTTCAACATCTTTGCATCAGTGCTGGATAGACATCCAATGGCTGATAACGAAACCAATCATTATGTGGCAATGGCCCTTCCTGCAAAATCAATGACATAAAATTATGCCAACTCAAATATGCCAATAATCCAACAGAATAATAGCAGTTCCACTATAAAATGAAGAGGCACTCGGAAGGCATCACACCGAGAATAGAAAGGTCTATGTTACCAAGATTTTGTGCAAGAATCATGGCACATGAACAGCATAAAAAGTTAATGCAAGTAGCAGAAAACATCCCATGTTGCTATCTTGGGAAGTCCCAAAAAAAAATAAAAATCAGGAGTATAAAAATAGTGCTATCAGAAGAGTCCAGCTAGATAACCAATGAAGGAAAGTGGAGCATTGGACATGGCCAAAAGCCAAAGATCTGTGCCCAAAATTCTTTGGTCTAGGGGTTTGCAAATGACCATGCTAGTTGAATCTACATCTTCATAGAAGTCACACGCACAAGAGGCCAGCAGACAACAGACATTGCAAATTTCAGCAGAAGCTTCATTTGATAGAAATCAACATGGTTGGATGACATAGTGATGGTGAATTGTTAAGTTCGTGAAATCTCTGTAACATTAGTGAGGAGAGATTGTTGATCATTTATTTCTTTGAGGACTTATATAATGACATTGATGGTTAAAAAACAGAACAATATATGACGATTGACTTTAGCAGCTTGAATTGAGAAAAACAAAAAGGAGATTATTTAGAACATTTGTATTGGGAAGGACAAATGCAAGTGAAGGGCAATAAGGACAAAAAGTAAAATGAAAAATTAGGTAGCTGTGAAATAAAAGAGTTAATTTACTTATTTCCCCCCCGGGGGAGGGGGGCAGTAACTCGTTGGTATTCTTTGGGATGTCTTCAAGGTAATTAACACAATAGTGTGAGGGAAATATGGTCATTTTGTATATACTGTTACAACAAAGATAACCCTGTTATTGAGGCAGGGGAAGTGTAACTTCTAAAAAGACAAAATATTAAGTATAACCAGTGGAAAAGAGGTGTGTTTTTTTTCCTTTTTTGGTAATTTACCTAATAGAAATTATGTGCAAATCAAACAAATGGGGCAAGATCAGTTCAGTGGACCAATACAGCGTATGGTGGATAATCTATGGTAAACTTTTGGGCTTCACCTGATGGATTCATTCCCAACAATTAGTTTAGGCCTTAACTACATGAAGCCAATCCTGAAATCATTTAATTATGCTCATGGTGTTATATTGACTAGACTGGTCTTTGATTGAGCCCCAGGAAGGAAACAGGTTGGCAGGTCATAAGAGATGGATCTTGAACACGGAACTTTCCTCTTGAGAGATCAGGAAGAAATCACAAATGTGGAGTGAAATTGTGACGACGCGCTATCCAGTTGTCGCACCCCATAAAAAAAAGGAGACAGACAAGCAAATGCGGAAACAATAAACATGTTTAACATGCAACAACTGAACTTGCGATAATCGCCCTTCGTTCGTGTGATAATACGGAAGAAAATTTATAATAAAAGAAAATAAATTACTTGTTCTTTGCAAATAAAATATTGATAAAGTCTTTTTTATTTAGTGACCATCTAGTCATTTAAGGTTAGCATAAAACTTGAAAAAACAAATAGGACACTTCTATTATCAATAAGCTGGTATCAATGGCCCTCCTAGCCGTCCAGCACAATACACCATAGTGATACATTCAACTATGCATTTACACATGAAATATAATTCATACAACCCAAAATGAAACACGAAAATTACATGCCTTTAAACAAAATAAATGGTCAAAGGTAAGTAAGGATCTAAATTTCTTGACTCAAAATTCTCCATCGTGTGGTTCCTTCTTATCTCCCAGATCACTTAAAAACAAGGATAACGGGGTTAGCATAAATCGAGTAAATACACGGAGGACCAATGGCATGAATGACAAGCGGACAAGTATAAGAACATCAATATTACCATATAAACAGCCTTAAATATAGAAAAAGTATACAAGAGATACATTCAAGCATTCCTAAGGAAATAAGTGCGATTATCACTTTGGATTTATTATCATTCTCTATTTTTGTTATTTTAATTTTAACTTAATAATTAAATAAAGTAATAGAATGCCGAATCGAATCAAGTTAGTGTACGAGTCTAGAAGAGTAAGCTAGAATATGAAATTCCTAAATGAAATCTAGGTTATTTTGTGTTAGACATCTCAAACACTTTATTTGTTTCTAATTCTACTATCGTAGGGAGAAAATATATATCAATAGTTTCTCAGGCTTTGCTCCCAGGCTTGCAAAACTTTTGGAACTCCATACGCTAACAATACTTCTCAAACTTTGCCCACATGTTTTGTAAAACTTTTAGAGGTATCTTTGTGTTATAATTTTCTCTTTATATTTCTTTGAAAATCTCAAGATATAATAACCATAAAGACCACAATTCATTACAAGTTTCATGTGAAAGTTGCCATCCAACATCATAGTTATACATGTTATACAACTCATTGTGCACCAAAAAACTTGTTCAACAAATTTTCCGGCATAAGCAGTTTTAGGAAAAGTATCATAATTCGAACTACAATGCTTAGATTAAGATGATTTTAACTGCCATTTAAAAATAAGACACAAAACAATAACTTTCATGCTTGCAGCTAGATTCAATTCTCATCACATAAAGATACCCAAACCAATCAAAGTTACAGTCCAAAATTCACGATATAGCTTGAGCAGTCTTAGAAAAGTTAACATAACTTCTTCTGCACATATCAGATTGAGGTGATTCCAGTATCAATAATCTAGTTTTTTTTTTTTTTTTTTTTTTGTGTTAGATACCTCAAACATTTCTTTTGTTTCTAATTCTACCATCGTAGAGAGAAGAGATATATCAATAGTTTCTTAGGTTTTGCTCACAGGCTTGCAAAACTTTTAAAACTCCATGCGCTAACAATACTTCTCAAATTTCGCCCACAAGTTTCATAAAACTTTCAGAGATATTTTTGTGTTATAACTTTCTCTTTATATATTTTTTTGAAAATCTCAAGATATAATAACTACAAAGATCACAATTCATTACAAGTATCACACGAAAGTTGCAATCCAACATCACGATTATACATGTTATACAACTCATTGTACACCAAAAAATTTGTTTAACAAATTTTATGGCACAAGCAGTTTTAAGAAAAGTATCATAACTCAAACTACAGTGCTCAGATTAAGATGATTCCAATTGCCACTTCAAAATAAGACACAAAACAATAACTTTCATGCTTACAGCTAGATTCAATTCTCATCCCATAGAGATAACCAAATCAATCAAAATTATAGTCCAAAATTCACAATATAGCTTGAGTAGTTTTAGAAAAATTAACATAACTTCTTCTGCATATATCAGATTGAGATGATTCCAGTGTCAATTTAAAGATAAGATATAAAATTACAATTTTTATATTCAAAACTCAGCCTAATTTAGTCTAGAAGGCAACTTAAAATCTAAACAAAGTTCAAAACCGAAACAAGGTGAAAGAGGGTAGTTTTCTTTAGAAAACATGTTAATTTGAAAATTCACAAAAAATTCATTTCTTAATGAGAGACTCTTTGAATTATATGTCAATTTAAAGATATGGAAGTCTAATTTTATTAAAAGATAGCTTCACTTGATTTAGAGTTGTGTAAAAAAATTTTTTAAGTCAAAAACTTAAACATGGTCAGACTATCGAGCATACAAAATTTTTAGTTTTTCATTCAAAAACATGATTCATTTTTTCTCTAATCCATTTCATCCTTGTTCTAGTATCATAACCACATGTAAAACATATCATATATGATCTTTAGACATCAATTGAACAAATACAAGTATGGTACTTATCTCAAATTTATAGATTATTTCTTGAACTTCCTAACTTTTTCTCTCCAAGCTTTCTTTGGGTTTTAATGTTGTTTCTTATGTTCTCTACACCCTTTTGTGCTTGTCAAAAATTAGGGATAGTTTGTACATGGGTGGAGGTTGCGTATTTCAAGCTTTAATGGTGATTTAAAAAGGAGTTTGGGGTGAGTTTTTTAGAGAGGAAGATGCAAGACGGGATTAAGGTTTATGGAACGGGGTAGGTGCTCTCTCTCTTTCTCTCTTCTCCACACTCTCTTTCTCTCTCTCTCTCTAAGTGGAGTGTGGGCCTCCCCTACTTAAGCATGCCTAGCTGATATGTCAAGAAAGGAAGAGTGTGCCATATACTCTTGGTGGGTGCCACACCAAACCATAATTTGATTCTCTTGTTAGTTTATCTGACTGTTCTCATTTACTCGATCTATAGTTAAAATCACAAATATAAAAACCAAAACATGCATTGCATATAAGAAACAAATTCAATGAATTTTTGCAAAATACAATACGAAAAATTTAAATATGTTTAGTAAAATGCAAATACAAATTCATGCTTTAATAATTTCTCAAAATGGGACCTTACAATCTTCCCCCTTAAAAGATCCAAGGATCATTACTCATGCTTAAGGAGATGTGGGTACTACTCTCTCATTTTTTATTTTAACTCCCAAGATGCCTCCTCGAAAGTGTGGTATCTCCATAAAACTTTTACTAACTTGATAGTCTCGTTTCTCAAGTTCTATTCTCAAGAATCTATCTTGATCGTTGCTCAATATAATTTAAATCTTCTGTAACTTATAGTGACTCATAGTTGATCACAATTAAAAGATTATGAATGTACTTCTCAACATAAAAACATGAAAAGTAGGGTGAACTCCCTCAAATGCTGGAGGTAGAGTCAACTTATAAGCAACTAATCCGACTCTAACTAAGATCTCAAAATGACTAACAAATCTAGAGCTAAACTTTCCCTTTTCCTCATAAATCTCATCACACCTTTGATTGGAGAAATTTTGAGAAAGACTTTGTCTCCTACCTCAAATTCCAAATCTTTGCATATCTGATCAGTATAACTCTTTTGGTGAGATTGAACTGTTCTAAGCTTAGACCCTATTTCGGATTGAAATAGTTATTTCTCTCCCACTTTATCCCAACAAAGAGGAGTTCTACATTTTCTCCCATATAATGTTTCAAATGGTGACATGCTAATGTTGGTGTGATAGCTATTATTATAAACAAATTCCACTAATATCAAATGTTCAGCCCAACTACTACGGAGCTCTAAAACATAAGCCCTCAATATATCCTCTGGAGTCTGTATAATCCTTTCTAACTAGCCATCTGTCTAAGAATAATATGTTGTGGAGAAATTAAGTTTAGTTCCCAATCTAGTCTGAAAGTTTTGTCAGAATCGAGAAACAAATTTTGGATCTCTATTAAAAACAATAGATATTGGTATGCCATGCAACCTTATAATTTCATCAATATAGAGTTTAGCTAATTTCTCTATAGAATAAAGTCATTACAAGGAGAAAGTGAGTTGATTTGATGAGACGATCTGCTATAACTTATATGGCATCATATCCTTTTGTAGTTTTGGACAATTCTAAGATAAAATCCATGATAATATACTCCCATTTCCACTCAGAAATGGGGAGTGACTCAAGTAGTCCACCAGATCTCTGGTGTTTATCCTTCACTTGTTGACATGTCAAACATCTACGAACAAACTTTGCAATATCTCTCTTCATACCAGGCCACTAAAAAGATTAATGCAAATCTCTTGAACAGAAAAGGTTGAATTATGTGTTTCTTCCAAAATCAATCTTTGCAACCTCTAAATATCTGGAACTACTAATCTATTTCAAAATCTAACAGTCACATTTGATATATTGAATTCATACTTCCCTCCTTTAAGAATGTCTTTATTGAGCTTAATAATCATTTTATCAGTTTGCTGAGCTACCCTAATACGATCAGATAAATCTGGTCAAACCATAAACCAAACCAAGAGGGCTCATTGGCTGGTAATCTCAATATCAATTCTTATCTACTCAAACTCGGCTATCATCTGATACTCTCTCACTCGCAGAGCTGCTATTGATATAATGAATTTGAGGCTAAGTATATCTGCAACAACATTTGTTTTTTCGGATTGATACTGAATGGTAACATCATAGTCCTTCAACAATTCAAGCCATCTGGTTGTCTCAAATTCAACTCTTTTTGGATAAATAAATACTTGAGACTCTAATGATAGGTAAAATTTCACAGTTCTCACTATAAAGGTAGTGTCTCAAAATCATCAAAGCAAAAACAATAGCTGCAAGCTCTAAATTATATGTAGGATAATTCTCTTGATGAGATTTCAACTGTCTAAAAACATAAGCTATCACATTTTATCCTTACATCAGTACACAATCCAAATCGGTCTTAGATACATCATTAAGGATCGGTCTTAGATACATCATTAAGGATCACATATCCTTATTCACTGATTGATAATTTAATAATAGAGCCGATACAAGTCTATCCTTTAGAGTCAAAAAATTAGTCTTATATTGTTCATTCCATTTGAAGGGTGCATTTTTATGAGTCAATCTTATAAGTGAAGCAGCTATCGAAGGAAACTCTTAACAAATTTATAGTAATAACCCACGAAACCTAGAAAACTACGTACCTCCATAATTGTAGTAGACATGGACCAGTTAACAACAGCTTTAACCTTTGTTGGATGTACAGAAAGTCCTTTATTAGAGACAATGTGACTTAAAAAAGTTATTTCACTGAGTCATAACTCACATTTACTTAGTTTGACATACTGTTTCTCAGTCCTCAAAGCTTGTAAGGTAATGCAGAGATGCTATTCATGCTGAGCTCTATCTTTAGAATAAATCAAAATATCATCAATAAATATCACAATGAAGTCATCCAGATAGGGTCTAAAAACATGGTTCATCAAATCTAGAAAAACTACTAGGGAATTGGTTAACCTGAATGCCATCACCAGAAACTTATAGTAACCATAGTCAATGTGAAAATCCATCTAAAGTATATATTCCTCTCTTACCCTAATCTGATGGTAAGCCGATCTGAGATCCAGTTTAAAGAAAACTATAGCATCTCTCAACTGATCAAACAAATCATCAATTCTCAGTAGAGAGTATTTATTCTTGATGATAAATTGATTTAATTTTTGGTAGTCAATACATAACCTTAAGGAATAACCCTTCTTCTTTACGAATTAAACCAATGCACCTCAAGGAGAAATACTTGGACAAACAAATCCCTTATCCACAAGTTCTTACAACTGAGTTTTTAACTCTCTTAATTTAGCTGGTTCTATTCTATATGGAGCTATAGAAATGGACATGGTATATGGTATCACATCAATAGTAACTATCTTTCTGACTGGTGGCAATCTGGCAAATCATTTGGAAATTCATCTGAGAAATCCCAAACCATTGGTATGTCAGACGACTAAGGCTACTCTTTCTTGTCCTATGTGTAATGAGCTAAATATCCTTGACAACCCCTAGATAGCATCCTAGTCGCTCGAATAAAATATACAACTAGAGCTCTGATAAATTTATCACCAATAAACAAAATCTGCAGCCGTTCTAGTGGCAAAAAGCAAATAATCTTCCGGTAACAATCAACTAATGCATAATTAGTTGATAACCAATCCATGCCTAAAATTACATCCATATCTATCAACTCCAATAATAGCAAATCAATATTGAAATCATGCCCCTAAAAACTCACAATGCAATCTCCATAAATCTCAGTAATGAAAACCTCATCTCTAAGCGATGTAACAACCGATAACCACTATTTTAAAGGTTCAAACCCACGTCATAAATGCATAATAAATGCTAATACAATGAATGAATGTGTGACACCCGGATCAATCAAAATACACACATTACAAGAAAATAATTTCATCATACTTGTAATTATATCAGGTGAAGCATGAGCCTCCTAAGCAGTAACTGCATGAACTCTATTCTGACTTCCTACATTCACTTATAGAAGATCTGAGTGAAATCACCCCAACCAACATACTGAAGGTCATTCCCATATCAAGTCTCAACCCTGAACTCCATCAATCATGGGTAGTTTCCTTCAAATAATGAGTTGCAAGTTTACATTGTATTTTTCAGCATTCATAAACTCAAAAAAGAGACTCTGCACCTCAACAATTCAAGTCTCTGCAACTTGAGAATCGTGACTTCCTGAAAAATCAATGGCTCCATTTTCTTGAATTTAGTCATCAATATCTAGAACTGATGGTCCTCTCGAGACATACATATGTTCCCTCTATCTCTATGTCTCTCTGTGTACTTTGTTGTTCTTTGATCTCTACCTGATCTAACTTGATCCGAATTAGAACCAATTGGTATGGATGGAGTTGTTGAAATTGACATAACTGAGGAAGTAGGAGTGACATGAGTAACTAGAGAGACATCTGAAGTATCACTTTCTATCACTAGTTGAGACAGTCTCTTTGTCAATTTGCATATGTCTCCAGACATAGTACCTACCATAGTTACCGAAGTATTCAAATCCTAGGTGTAGATTACCCAAAAACTTTAGACTTTGATACCAACTATGACGATTCGCTATTCAGGTGCCGCACCCCCAGCAAAAAGGAGACAGGCAAACAAATACGGAAGCAACAAACATGATTAACATGCGATAGCGGAATTCGCGACAGTTACCCTCTCTGTTTGTGATAACATGGAAGGAAATTTATAATAAAAGAAAATAAATTACTTGATTTTCTTAAATAAAATATTGGCAAAGTTTTTCCCCTATTTAGTGATCATTTAGCCACCTAAGGTTAGCCTAAAAACTGATAAAACAAATAGAATACTTCTGCTATCAACAAGCTGGTATCAATGATCCTCCTAATTGCCCGACACAACACACCATAGCATATAAACATAATATAAATACTCTTTGGTCATCAACTATACATCTACACATAAAACATAATTCATGTAACACAAAAAGAAACACAAAGATTTCATGTCTTAAACAAAATAAATGGTCGAAGATGAGCAGAGATCTAAATCTTTTGGCTTAAGGCCTCTTCCATGTAGTCTCTCTCATCTGCCTGATCACCTGAAAATAATGACAACAGGGTCAATATAAGCTAAATAAGCACACGGAGGACCAATAGCATGCATAGCAGGCAGACAAGTATAAGAATATCAATACCACCATATAAACAACACAAAACATAGAAAAAGTATACAAGAGATACTCATTATCACAAGTATTTGCAAGAAAATAAATGCGATTACCACTCTGCATTCCTTATCCTTCTCTATCTTTGTTGTTCTAATTTTAACATAATAATTAAAAAAGGAACAGAATGTTGAACCAAACTAATGCATGAGGGTTTAGAAGAGTAAGCCAAAATTTGAAATTCCTAAATAAAATCTAGATTTTTTGGGTTAAATACCTTAAACACTTCACTTGCTTTTAATTCTACCCTCATAGGAAGAAAAGATATATCTATAGTTCCTCAAATTTAGCCCTTAAGCTTCACAAAGTTTTTGAAACTCCATATGCCAACAATACTCTTCAATCTTTGCCTGCAGGCTTCACAAAACCTTCGGAGTTATCTTTGTGTTATCACTTTCTCTTTATGTTTCTTCGAGATTCTCATGATATAATAACAACAAAGAGCACAATTCATCACAATTTTCACACAAAGTTGCAATCCAACATCACAATTATATATGTCATACAACTCATTGTGCACCAAAGAACTTGCTTAACAAATTTTCTGGCACAAGTAGTATTAGGAAAAGTGCCATAACTCGAACTACAGTGTTCGGATTAAGGTGATCCAAACTGTCATTTAAAGATAAGACACAAAACTATAATTTTCATGTTTATAGCTAGATTCAATTCTCATTACACAAGAATACCCAAATCAATCAAAGTTATAACCCAAAATTCACAATATAAATTGAGTAGTCTTAGAAAAATTAGCATAACTATTTCTACATATATCGGATCAAAGTGATTCTAGTGTCAATTTAAAGATAAGACATAAATTTACAAATTTTATAAAAGCTTAGCCTAATTTAGCCTAAAAGGTAGTTCAAAATCTAAACAAAATTCAAAGCAGAAACAGGGCGGTATTCTATAGAAAATGTGTCATTTTGAAAATTTACCAAAAATTTAATTCTTAATGAAACTCTTCGAATTATATCTTATTTTAAAGCTATGGAAATCTAATTTCATTAGAAGATAACCACACTTGATTTTCAGTTGTAGAGAAAAAGTTATGAGCCAAAAACTAAAATATAGTCAGACTACCAAACATATAAAATTCCTAGTTTTTCATTCAAAAATGTAATTCCCTTTTCCCTAATACATTTCATCCTTCTTCTAGTATCATAACCACATGTAAAACATGTCATACATGAAAACATAAGCATGGAACTTGTCTTAAATTTATTGATTATTCCTTGAATTTCCTAGTTTTTTCTCCCAAGCTGTGTTTGGGTTTTAATGTTTTTTTCTATGTTCTCTACACCCTTTTGTGCTTGCCAAAGATTAGGCATAGTTTGTACATGGGTGGAGGTTGCTTATTTCAAGCTTTAATGGTGATTTTGATGGAGTTTGGAGTGAGTTTTTGAGATAGGAAGATGGGAGATGGGATTAGGGTTTATGGAATGGGGTAGGTACTCTCTCTCTCTGCCACACTCTTTTTCTCTCTCTCTTTCTCTAGGTGGAGTGTGGCCCTCCCCCACTTAAGCATGCCTAGCTAATGTGTCAATAAAGGAAGAGTGTGTACCATGAAGAGTGTGTGTCATGTGTTCTTTATGGGTCTCACACCAAACCCTAATTTGACTCTCTTGTTAGCTTATTCCGACCCTTCTCATTCGCACTTATATCTCATTAGTCTATACTAACTTTAATATACTCAATTCATGGTTAAAACCATAAATATAAAAACCAAAGTATGCATTGCACATAAAAAACAAATTCAACAAATTTTAACAAAGTGAAATGCAAAAAATTTAAATGTGCTCAATAATGATTTCTCTAAATTGTACCTTACAGAAACCAATCTATTGAAACCCAAAAGATAAGATGATGCTAAAGATCTCTATTTGTTTAAAGTGTCTTTTGAGAATGATAGTTGCCTGAGTAGATATTTATGATACCATGCAATTTTCTTGAAAATAGCTGCTTCAGTGGAATCTGCTATCTTGGTTCACTTCACTTCTATGTTAAACTACATAGTGAGACATTTAAATGGATCAAAATATTAGTGCGGACACTATTGCAAAGTATTTTAATGTAGAAAAGCCCCGCATAACTAACTACTTAAGCAACTCCAACTTGATGACATTATTAAAGTTGTCAATAAGGGACTCCGTCCCTAGCTCTTAAGGGCCAGAGGGCCCTCCCATCCCTTATAGTTTGGAAGCCTAAGAAATAAAGGCCTGTCCCATCCGTGCAAGGGACAAAGGATAGGACGGGAGTCCCTTAATGCCCAAAGGGCTAGAAAGCATTGTTATTAAAACTGGACCAACCTGCCAGTCGGATCGGTTCAACCAGCCACAACATTTTATGGGTCAATTCGATTATAATACCGTTTCTACATTGAACTTTAAAACCACAAGTTAATAGTTGGTGAACTGCGACCCGTGTGACCCACGGATTAAAACAAAACCCACAAATTTTGTTTTTGAGGATAAAAAAATAAAAAAAAACTTGACTCACTCTCTCTCTCTGTCTCTCAAAATGCAAGGAATAAACTCCATCAACGGAGTTGTAAACCCATTGATAATGTCTCTCCAAGACATCCAGTCTCAACTTCTTTAATTACTCCTCACTTCGATCCTTCTTCCGCTAATCATGATCATTTCTTCAAGCAAATGATCTCTTCAATTCCCAATTCATGGCCTGACCTCACTTCTTCAAACCCTAAATCTCCTTGGGAGTTGAGTAATCAAAATCCTCCTGAGATAGTCCTTGACGACGCCGATCTACAGAGGTAGTATCAGATCAGTAGTGGTGGTGGCAGTGGTAGTGGTTCAGCTTCAAGTTCTGCTGTGAAGGCCTTGATGTTACAATAGCAGTTGATGATGGTGAGAGGAGAATTGGAAAGGTTGATTTTGGCTTCCTCAGCGACTTTGGGAGATGGTGAAGGAGGACTGATGCGGTTGCCTTTGACTTTAGGGAGTGAAGACCTTGTAGACAATCTCATAATGACGTCGTTGATACTTCCTTTAAGAACAATTTGATAATCATCTTTAGGGGGAGAGAGAGAGAGAGAGTTCATATTAGTTGTTTTGAAACTGGAAAGAAAGAGAGAGTACTTTGTTAGTTTTTATGCTTTTCAAACTATTTTTATGAAATTGGGGAGGGAGAGAGCGAGGGATTTTGTTATTTTGTTTTTACTTTTTTGATATAAAAAAGTATATATCAAAAAGAAAAAGAAAACACTAGTATTAAAATATATCCTGAGATAGAATATATCCTGAGATACTCGAGAAATCATCATGTCACGATGTGTGATCCATACAAAATATCATCTCAACTGAGCCTCAACTAAGGTAATCATGACCTCTCCAAGGCATGCCTCCCAAAGACCTCTATCAAGGGCCTAGACCCCTTTTTATTCTTACATCTACTAAAATGGCACAATTGAGGAGGGGTGGGGCAAACTAGTGGTCCTATCATTAAAGCACGATACACTCCCTCAGGATAAATTCTCTCACTCGGCAAGCTTGGCAAGCTCAATATACTATCACAGGAATAGGCCGTAACACACTCCCGAAGATTGAGTAATCCAACATTAGGAGCCGGATTCTCCTCACAACAAACCAATGCAGAGTATCATCCTCCCTGTTAATTGGGTGGGGAGAATCATCTATAAAGCCTGATGTACTCTCCTGAATAACCGAGGCAAGGCTATCCCCACCTCCACCACCAATGAAGCTATAAAACCCTGATTCTCTCTATCCATAGGAGTCTCTAGCTCTAACCCCTTAGTTCCTCTTTCCCTGAGTCTATATATCCATAGGAGTCTTTACCTTTAACCTCTTAGTTACTGTCTCCCCCTGATGACAAGTACCCCTTTTTCCTTGATTTCCTACACCTAACAGGCTGGAAACCCTCATCCTAACTCATTTTAGTGATCGTATCAGAAGGCTGCCCCTTATTTGAGTTATTTTTTAGACACTTAGCATGCTAGTGCCCAAAGACCATACAAGACTCACATTAAGGCGGGATGTAAGAGTATTCTGCCTTAGCCACAAACTCACTCCCATCTAGATAGTTAAATATTACTTCTCATACTGGAGCAGTCCTTGCATCAAGCTCAATAAAGATCGAGCAAACCAAAACCTAGTGCAGGAAGCCATGATGATAACAAGTGGTTTACCAAATGCATATGCAATATAGCTCAAACCATCCTTATTATAAAGAACGAATGGCACAATATGTAATTTAACCCATACTACAAGCTTTCTGGGTTCAAAATCATAACAAATCCCAATATAGAATCTACGCAAAACAAAGGAGATCCAAAAAATATGCATAGAACTCTAGTAAAAAATTTCTTGAAAATGCCTATCCGAATTAAATTTCAAAAGAAACTGACTAGTTCCAATTATGACTGCTTCTGTATGACCCATTGTATTCCACATCAATCCAGCAATTCGATTTAACTACTTAAAAAGTAATCACCTTCCAATGAGATTGCCAACAAGATAGAACTCAAAAGCCTTAAATCCTTCATTAAACACAGTATCAGAGAAAAAACATTAACATGATTAAGAGAAACACCTTTACTGATCCTTTGTTTTCTGGCTCAGCACCCAACACAAATACATAATTTAAGGACAACCTTGATGGGGTTTGACCCCCTTCACTCAAGCCGGTAACCATCTCCTCTAAGCAACAAAACATATTTTTTTTATTTTATTTTTATTTTTTTTGGTTTGGTTCGGTTCAGTATAAACTGTGAACAAAACATCTTTTTTTTGGAAACTAGGGTTTTAGAAGCCCTTTTGACTTCTGCAAATAGTGGACGCCCCGTTCAAAAACCATCCGTTAAGTTGCCGACCTCACTGCCACTGGAATGCAAGCCAAGGACATAGGTGACGGATCTAATGTTTGATCGACACCAGTTCCTCTATGATCTTCCGATTTCATTGATGCCTTTCCATCAAGTGAAATTGTTGTTTTTTGCAGTCACCATCGCAGCATTCGTATCCTTGTTCTTATAGTAAACTTCGGTGACAACTTGCCAGTGACTAGTTTTCGCGATCGAATTAGCCTATTTAACGATGACAATTTGTCATTTTCCTAGACTATTCGACCTGATAACTGCTTGTTCTACCTCCCTCCAGTGGTGATGAACCAACCTTGAAGCCAAGAAAGGACACCGCATCGGTGACCGCCGCCTACGACTGGCAATTAAGCTGGGCCAACTCGAGTTCAACCTCCTTTGAACGGCCAAACTTTCTCGTTTTAGGATTGGATTGAGATCGGGTCCATTATTTAGACCCATTTTAATTACAGGTCGAGTTTGGACACTATTGGACTCAACCTGTTATAGGCTTGCCCCGTTTAAAATCTTTTTTTGTGAGATTTAAAATCAAATGTTGTGGTGATTCGATGACGATTTTGATGACTTTAATATATTTTTCTTGATATAATTATTTAATCTTTCATGAAATTGTTATTATAAATTTTCATAATAGTATGCAATCCTTTATTTGACATGGTCGAGACCCTTTTAATTTTTCAGATCGAGCTCGATTCTAGATTCTTCGATCTCTCACGGGTCGGGATTGGGCCCATGTTACTTGATTTCGATATATCACAATTTCGGATTAGTATAGCCTAGTCTAATGCTGTATATAGTGCAAATCAAATGTCGATCTCATGAGAATATTTTATACTACAAAATATAAATAACTCTAATCTAAATTAGACAAATCAAATCAAATTTATGAAAATATTAGAAACTATTAAAAACAAAATCTAAGATCCCAAATCCTAATGTGACGAAAACACCAGAACATCGATTTTATTTATTTTTAATCTCTTACATGATTGAATCTTTTTATTTTCCTAAATTCATTGGCTATTGAATTATTATTGATGATGATAGAATTCTCTAGATTAGATTCATCCAATGGTCATGCAATGAATCTCTAATTTGACTAACCAAAATCCAACGGTTATACAATTTTAATTAAATCAAATTGCAGTAAATTCTATGGAACATCTATAAAATCCCACATACAGAATTAGTATTCTCTTGATCTCATAACCCTATGTGGATTTTATTGTATTAAACTAATTTCATGCAATCTTCTCTCGATCTCATGCATTCAATTTTAAATCATGCAAAACACAGACCTAAACATTTCAAAACATTAAGTTCAACAATAAAATCTCATCAAACAATAATTATGGCAACAAAACTTAAAAGAAAGATAGAAATCAACTTATGTAATTAATTAAAAACAGAATTCATCAAGTCCTAAAACAAAAACAAAAAAAATTAGCTAAACATTGAAAAGAAAAATAAGAAAGTAAAAGAAAACATTACAACCCTTGTTTGCACGAATATAGAGGTGGAAGATATTGCTATCGGCTGCGGCAACTACGGTTTGTAATTGGTGAAGGGAATGAGAGAAAAATAAAAGAAAAATGTGGAGAATAAAGGGAGAAAAGAATGAGAATGAATCAATTTCGTGGCTGCTACAGTGAGGGCAATAAATAGGAGTGAAAACCCTAGGAAAATTTAAGTAACTTGGACTGTTTTGGAAGTTTGGTTCTTGAATTTGATTAGGAAACTTCTTCTTGCTGTTTGGTGATGATTTTTAACTTTACAAATACTTGAAAATTCTCATTCCTTCAATTTGGATAATTTCTAAAATTATTGGGAATATAAATCTGAAATTATAACACCTTGTTTCTATTTTCATTCCCAGTTTCTGTTTCCCTGCACAATAGTAATTTCGACTAAATTTTTGGGTAACTTTTGATCTGACCCAACCTAAGGTCTTCACAAGATTTGTAGAGCTTGAAGTTTTCTTTCCAACGCCACAAGAATCACCTTAATCTGACATCAGAGTAAAAGGTTATACCCAAAATACTGAATACTATCTATCTAGTTTGAAAATAGCAAGTTTGCTCGATTTTTCTTAAATCAAAGACCACGAAAATAAATTAATATAAAATCATAAAATATGATCAGAATCAATTGTAAAATTTATGAATGAATGCTAAAAAAGATATAATTCAAATATATAAAAATATTGCTATCAAATACCCCAATACTTGAATATTTACTTGTACTCAAGTAAAAACAATTTCCTTCCAAAACTAATTCAATTTTGTCGAGTCCCTAACCATACATATAACAAGTTCAAATCGGAATTGCAATCAGGATTTTTAATATTTCGCAGCATTTAGTACTAAAAAAGACTATTACATCTTTTATAGTCTCCTCAAAATCAAGAATATCGCAAAATTCAAATACCCTCACAATTGGTTCACCCGAGAAAATGAAAGAAGATACTACTCAATTACTCAAAGCACTCATTTTGTGTAAAGGTATGTGTATCACTCAAATCAATACACAATGATATGACATTACCATAAGATTACTAATATATCAAATTTTCACCACTTAAATATAAAATCCATGCATCAATCAAAAGGTCTTTTATTTGATTGTAATAGGGTTAGGGTAAATGGTACGATAATTGATAAAATATAAAGTTAAAATGATTTACTAAAAATACTAAAATATCAAGACATGACATCCTTTATATCAAGGTAAGAGAATACTAACTCTAACTATGAATATATAATGTGATATATCATTTATTTAAAAAAAAAAGAACATTGTAATGAAATTTCACTATAAGAGTGAACAATACCAAAAATGAGAAATGTTTTTTCTATTTTTCTTCTCCATTTTTTTCATTTTCTTTCTTATTTCCTTTTTTTTCCTTTTCTCAATTTTTTTTTTGAAATATATCAATTTGACAAGAAACTCAAATATATAAAAAGAGTACAAAGCCTAAAAATAGAATTTCATGCTATTAACTATAAGTATAATAGTAAATTGGGGTTCAAAATCTAGAGTTAAAAAAAAAATAAAGGTTATGAGGTAAATTATAAAGGTGATTCATGAAAAAAAAGGTTTAAACTCAAAGGGGTTAACCAAGGAGTAATATGTTAGGGATGATATTTTTCGAAAGTTAAAATTGTATAAATTTAGATGTTTTAATTATTTTGATGTATAAAAATCAAGAATGTGGTATCAAAATACATAATAGAGCAAGTTTTAAAATAACCAAATCATGTGTGATATATGCTCGACAAGAAAAATGATGAGAGCAAAAAAATTACTTTTTAAAACTCAAATCCTCGTTAAGGTAAATTTTGTTTCAAATTTTGCTTGCTCTTTCTTTCAAATCAACCATAAGAAGATGAATAGTTAATCATATACCAAATAACTACTAATGTCAATCATTTTCCATGCAACTCAATTCAAAATAAGTAACACACAGGAACTAAAAAACTCCAGAAAAATTTTTATTGGTATGGAAAAATTTAAAAAAAAAAAAATTAAAAACGAAACAAAAATTCAACACTCAAATTCTTAAAAAATCAGCAGTCTATATGCATATTCCCCCCACACTTAAGTTAAGTATTGTCCTTAATATAAAAAGTAAATAAAACAAAAGTAAAGAGAAAAGAAAACTCCCCTGAAATGCAACCTTCTCTTCCCTCATGTGTGAAGGGTTTCTTATTCACCTATAAAATACCATAAAAACTCAAACCTAAATTAAATCAGCAAAAACAAATACTAAAGAGAATTGTAAAACATTGGATTGCCTCATAATAAGTATATTTCTTTATTGTCTTTGCCCAGACATCATCCCCTTGTTTCAACCCGGCTCATAGATCTTCACATTCTGACCATTCGTGACATCTTGCCATGCTTTTATACTTTCCTTATAAATTTGTACATTTTCAGACATCTCTTGTTCTTCTTCCAACTTATTGAATTGTGACTTTTTTTTTTTACTCACTTGCATGAAACCCACTTTTTGAATTAAATTCATTTAAATTCACATCCAAAGCGAGACATGTATCAACATATTCATTGTCTAAAAAATCATGTTTGACTTGCGACAAACTGACAATGTGATTTTCAAGAAGATCACTTGAATAAAAGATATTAACATTATATTCAACAATCTTGTTAGTGTGATCAATTCTAAAAACCTCTTGCTTATCAAAATTTTTCCTATGGTGGGAAATTTTAAACTCAATTTTTTCATCATCCATTCTGAAAGTCAGTTTCCCAAAAGGAACATCAATTAATGCTCGTGAAGTGGTAAGGAAAGGTCGACCTAAAATGAAAGAAGTGCCCTCGTCGACATCTATATCCAAAATAACAAAATCAACATGAAAAATGAATTTATCAATTTTGACCAGAATATCATCTATAATACCTCTTGGATGTTTATACTATTATCAGCCAATTGTAAGGAAATATTAGTAGATCTATATTCTCTTAATCCTAACTTTAAGAACACAGAGTATGACATGAGATCTATACCAGCACCCAAATTACATAAACCATTAAAAAAATTAGACGAACCAATGGTGTAAGTGATAGAAAAACTCTCTGAATCCTTTAGTTTCGGTAGTAGGTTCCTCTGTATAATTGTAGAACATTCTTCATTGAGCTTGACTTTCGGGACTTTATCCAGCTTCTTCTTTTTCTTGATCACATCCTCGAGGAATCGCCAGTAGTAACCTGGCACCTGTCTAATGACATTCGAAAGAGGAGTGTTAATGTACAATTTCTTAAAAATTTCTAAAAATTTTTCAAATTCTATTTTTATATATAAAAGATGTCCAAAAAAAGGAACAATGGGTTTATATTAATTCAAATGTAAAGTACTTTCCTATTTAGAGTTTGGTGTCTTGACCTTCTCATCAGTAAGTCGATGGATTTCTTCCTTGACCTCTTGTTTTTCCTCTTTTTCGTGGGATGGATTTGAAAGCTGCTGCAATTCGTTGCAATTCCTCATAGTGATTGCATTAGTCTGCTCTTTGGGATTCTTCTCAGTGTCACTTGGTAGTCTACTTGGCACATGAAAATGAAAGGCATTAGTTAACTGATCAATTTTATTTTCAAATCTCTCAAACATTTCATTAGTCGCTGTTGCTAAATGTTCAAATCTTTCATTGGTCACTGTTGCCAAACGTTCAATTGCGTCCTCTCAAGATGGCTTGCTCTCCCTTGGCTATTGATTTTCTGAGCTAAAACCTGGTAGATGATTTGCTCTTTGTGGTGCTCATTGACTCTATAAAAAATTAGGGTGATTTCTCCACACAGCACTATATATATTTGAGTAGGGGTTATTCTGAGACCTGCCATAGTTAAAAATATAGTTCGCTTGTCGCATTTGTGGATACTCAGAAGTCATGTGAGTAGATTTACCATAAGAATCACAATACAAGGCATGATTACTCAAAACATTAAGTTAATTACTTTTCATGCAATTAATCAAAGAGTCAATTTTTGTGCTAAACATAGTTAAACTATTAACTTCATGCACACCAACTCTCTACTAGCTAATTCATGCTCACTAGACCAATCACACTAATTTGAAACCAAATTATCTAACAATGTGCATACTTTATTATATGATTTGCTCATGAATGCACCCCTAACCGCTGCATCAATTGTAATCTTAACATAATGTAACAGATCACCATAAAAAGTTTGCAAGACTAACCAATCAGATATACCATGATGTGGACACTTCCTAATTAAATCCTTAAAACGTTCCCAAACATAATATAAAGATTCACCGTCAAATTGTTTAAAACTAGGGATATAGTTACGTAACCTAGCAGTTTTAGCCGATGGAAAGTATTTGCTTAAAAATATTTGAGATAGATTTTCCCAATCCGTGAAATGATTATGAGGGAATAAATTAAGTCATACCTTTACCTTTCTCTTAAGAGAGAAAGGAAATAGGCATAACTTTATAGCGTCTAGGCTTACTCCATTTAGTTTGATGGTGTCACTGATCTCCAGAAAATTCTTCAGATGGTTGTTTGGGTTTTCAAAGATTTCTCCACCAAATTGATGAGCCTTCACCATACCAATAAGATTAGGTTTTAGTTCAAAATTATTTACCTCAATAGCAGGATGTACAATACTAGTTTGAATATCTTGAAATCTAGGCATAAAAAACTCCCTTATGGCTCTATTCTCTTGATCCATTGCTACTTCATGCTCCTTTTCTTCCTTAACTTGTCTATGAATGGTTCTGAGAGTCTTGTTTATCTTAGGATCGAATTTGACTAAATCAGGACTTTTTGATCTCAGTATAAACCTCGTACGGACACTAAATATGTCAAAATTAGATTTCTAAAATAAATTACAAAAACTACTTTAATAAATCTAGAATATCTATGTATCAATAAAAATCACAAAAATACAGTAAACAAACTCACAAAAAATACTTAAACAATAAAGTGAAAAATTAAAAAATCACTAAAAAATTTTAAAAAAAAAACCTATAAAAACGATAGAATTTAGCCGAGATGGGATGGTGCTCATAGCTATGCTACGAGTTTTGCTTAATGCCCTGAAATCCTTTGAAACAAGTGATCGCTTGGCCCTAAATCAAACTGTTTTACCAAAACTCAAAAATTACCCAAAAATTCCGTCAAAATTCCAAAACCAAAATGTAAAATAGTAACTAGCAACCTAAACTCTAATATAAACAAGAAATAAAAAAGACTAAATTATCCTGAATGATATACAAAGATATCCCCGACGACGGTACCAAAAACTTGTTACGCGATTTCGATATATCATAATTTCGAGCAAGTATACCCTAGTCTAATGCTATGTATAATGCGAATCAAATGTCTATTCCATGATAATATTTTATAATACCAAATATGAATAATCCTAAACTAAGTTGGACGAATCGAATCAAAATTGTGAAAATATTAGAAACTACTAAAAATAAAATTTAAAATAGGAAACCCTAATGTGATGAAAACACTAGAATATCGATTTCATCTATTTTTAATCTCTTACACGATTGAATCTTTTTATTTTCCTAAGTTAATTGGCTATTAAATTGTTATTGATGATAGCAAAATTTTCTAAATTTGATTCACCCAATGATCATGCAATGAATTCATAATTCGACTAATCAAAAGCCAATGGTTACACAATTTTTATTAAATCGAATTGCAGTAAATTCTTTGGAACATCGATAAAACCTCCACACACAGAATTAATTTTCTCTTGATCTCATAATCCTATGTGGATTTTATTATATTGGACTAATTTCATGCAATCTTCTCTCAATCTTATGTATTCAATCTCAAATCATACAAAATGCAGGTTTAAACATTTCGAAACATTAAGTTCAATTATAAAATTTCATTAAATAATAATCATGCCAGTGAAACTTAAAAAAAAAAAGAAAGAAATCAACTCATATAATTAATTAAAAATAGAATTCATCAAGTCTTAGGACAAAAAAAATTAGCTAAACATTGAAAGAAAAATAAGAAAGTAAAAGAGAACATTACAACCCTTATTTTGCACGAACATGGAGGTGAAAGACAGCACTATGGGTTACGGTTACTAGAATATGTAATTGGTAAAGGTAATGAGTGAAAAATAAAAGAAAAATATGGAGAATGAATGGAGAAAAGAATGAGAATGAATTAATATCATGACTGCTACAATGAGGGCAATATATAGGAGTGAAAACCCTAAAAAAATTTAGTAATTTAGTCTGTTTTGGAAGTTTGATTCTTGAATTTGATTAGGAAACTTCTTCTCACTATTTGGCGATGATCTTTAACTTTCTAAACATTTGAAAATTCTCTTTTCTTCAATTTGGATAATTTCTAAAATTATTTTCAATAGAAATCCAAAATTATAGCACATTGTTTCCATTTTATTACTAGTTTCTGTTTCCCAACACAATAGTAATTTCGACTCAATTTTCGGATGCCTTCTGCTCTGACCTAACCTCTGAGATCTCACAAGATTTGTAGAGTTCGAAGTCTTCTTGCTAACACCATAAGAATCACCTCAATCCGATATCAGAGTAAAAAGTTATACCCAAAATACTGAATATTGTCTGTATAGTCCAAAAATAGTAAGTTTGCTCTATTTTTTCTAAATTAAAGACCATGAAAATAAATCAATATAAAATCATAAAATATAATTAAAATTAGCTCTAAAACTCATAAATGAATGCTGAAAAAGATATAATTTAAGTGTATAAAAATATTACTACTAGTTTATAAACTTTTAAACAGTCGAGTCTGGCTTTGTAAAAGCCGACTCAAAAAGCTCAATTGTCACCTTTAGCGCCAATGTTATGGTGTCGACAACGGCTGATCTCTGGTGATGGGAAATATGGCAGAGGTTAGGTTGGAGTTGTTTCACCTCTATTTTGCCTCTTTCTAAAATTTGTTTTTCTAATGCTATATTAACTCTATTTTTATTTATTAATACGTATTTTAAGAATAATGATTAATTTTATATTTATTAAAATTTTATTTTTAAAATTTTATGTAAAAATATGAAATTAATATATATATTTATTTTAAAAATTAATTTTTTATATATTTTTAATTATCTTTAAAAATCAATAGTGTGACATCGATTAAACTATAATTTTGAATTTTATTGAGTGATATAAGTTATAGTTTTATTAACACTGCTAGAGAGACGGGAGACACAAAGGACGAAGACAACAAAGATCGAGATCGAGATTGAGAGAGAAGGGAGTCAGAAAAACCAAGCTTAGAAAAAGAAAATGAGAGATGGAGAAACAGAGAAGAGAGATCGAGATTGATAGAGAAGAGGAGATGGAGAAATCCTGGACTAGAGAGAGAGAAGGAGAGATAGAGAGACGGAGGAGAGAAAGAGATCAAGAGAGAGAGAAGCTTATCAGATGAGAGACGCGACGGTTTCAATTGTCAAGAAGAGAGACGTGAAAGCCTAGGCTAGAGGCTCAATCCTCATCGTCTTTGTCACTGCACTGAGGATAGTCTCTAATGAGGAAAGAGAGAGATCATTGCCAGCAGTGGTCATCGCAGTCGTCTTTGAGATGAGAGATCTCCATAGTCGCTGACCAGATCATCTTCATTCCAAATCCTTGCTGTCGAGAGAGGAGAGAGGTAGAAAGAGAGTGATGCTGAAGGTAGAAAATCTCACAAATCCTAACTCAGGAACTACTATTTGGTAAGAAGAATAGTGCAAAAATTAGGAAAAATAAAGAATTGTCATTACTTCTGAGAAAGTACAGAGAAGAAGGAATGAAGAATATTTTTTCAGAATGTCCTCTCCTTGTTCTGGTATTCAGCTTAATATGCCAAGCTACCTAACAATTTGTAACTAACTACAACTATCCTGTAACTAACTAACAAGACTTTACTGGAAACTAAAAATATCTACAACAATTGCCTCTCCCTGAAAGAGTTCTTGTCCTCAAGAACTGAAATCAAAGTTAGGGAATTGTTGTTGTAAATCATGATAGAATTCCCAAGAGGAATCGTCGGGGAAGCTATTACTCCATTGTACCAGCACTTGAGTTGCCACCACACGACCCCTTTTCACCAACCTTCTATCCAAAATAGCCACAGGTTCCATCATCAAATGACCTTGTTCTGTTAATTTGCTAGGGATATGAGTGTGAACAGGCCTCATACCAACATGCTTCTTTAACATTGACACATGGAAGGTGGAGTGGATCCTTGCGGTAGTAGGTAATTGAAGTTTATAGGCAACTTGTCCTACCTTTTGTGCCACAGGAAAAGGACCAAAATACCTTGCATACAATTTCTGGCAGTGATGAGATTTTAGAGAATGCTGTTTATAAGGGTGTAACTTTACATAGACCAAATCTCCAACATTAAAATGTCTCTCAGATCTGTATTTGTCAGCCAAACGTTTCATCCTTTCCTATGCCTTTTGTAGATTATGCTTAAGTAAGTGCAAAGTGTTCCCCCTGGCAGCCAAACTTCTGATCACCTTATCCATCATGGAATCTCCCAAAATGTAAGGAGTATGATGAGGAGGAGGTTGGCCATACACAACTTCGAAGGAAGTAACCTGAGTGGATGAATGAAAATTGGTATTGTACCAATATTCAGCTAGTGGTAACCAAAAACTCCATCTTTTGGGATGATCACTTGTCCTGCACCTAAGATAATTTTCCAAACAACAATTTACCACTTTTGTTTGCCCGTTGGATTGAGGATGATAGGACGAAGATAAATGTATTTGCACCTTCAAAAGTCTAAATAATTCTTGCCAGAATCGACTGATGAAAATTGCATCCCTGTTACTCACAATTGACTATGGTAACCCATGTAATCTATAAATTTGATCCATAAAAACTTATGCCACAGATAAAGCTGTATAAGGATGGATTATTCCAATGAAATGAGCATATTTGCTTAATCAGTCAACCACAACAAAGATAACATCTTTGCCATTGGACCTAGGCAATCCTTCAATGAAATCTAATGTAATATCAGTCCATACCAGTTGAGGAATTGGTAGAGGTTGGAGCAGACCTGGATAAGCAGCATTATCAGCCTTATGCCTTTGACAAATCTCACAAGCTGAAACAAATTATTGAATATCAGGCAACATGTGTTTCCAATAAACTACACTCTTGAGTCTTCTATAAGTCACCTGCACCTCTGAATGCCCCCTGCTGCAGTACCATGCCACAAGTTTATAAGCTTGGTTCTGAGAGTTTTATTATTTCCAACCACCAATTTTCTCTTACTTCTTAATTGTTAATTTTCCCAAGTATAATTAGGAGAATCTCGATTAGTAGTAGTAGACGGCTTTTGAATTAAATCTGATAGTAAAGGATCACTTTGCCAACTTTGCTGGATATCAATTAATAGTGGAGTCTTTACTATAGAAATAGCAAATGCATGCCCTCGTGTCACTGGTTTTCTAGACAAGGCATCCGCAGCCACATTGTCCACCCCCTTATTGTAAACCACTTCATAGTCATATCCTATCAATTTCGCTATCCATTTCTGCTGCATTGGAGTGGACACTTTCTGTTCTATGAGGTATTTCAAGCTTTTGTGATCAGTCTTGATCACAAAGTGTCTTCCAAACAAATATGGTCTCCATTTCTGTACAGTACTTACAATAGCCAGCAACTCCTTTTCATATACAGAAAAAGCCAAATATTTAGAAGCCAAAGCTTTACTGAAATAAGCCAATGGCCTTCCTTGTTGTAAGAGCACAACTCCAATACTAACTCCAGAAACATCAGTTTCCACCACAAAATCTTGTGAAAAATCAAAAAGGGTCAGCACAAGAGGTGAGCTCATGAGTTGTTTCAGCTGTTGAAAACATTGAGTAGTTACATCCGACCAATTAAAATTATTCTTCTTAAGTAAATTAGTCAAAGGCTTTACAATTTTACCATAGTCTTTGATGAATTTTCTATAATAGCCTGTAAGTCCCAAAAACCCCTTAATTCTTTCAAAGCTTTTGGGATAGGCCAAGATTGCATAGCTGCAATCTTTTGAGGATCAGCATGTACACTATCCTTATGAATTACATGCCCTAAGTATTCAATTTGTTGCTGCCCAAAAGAACATTTGCTTTTCTTCACTCTCAAAGTATGTTGCCTGAGCAACTCGAACACAACTTTCAATTGACTCAAATGTTCTTCCCAAGAAGGGCTGAAAACAAGAATATCATCAAAGAATACTAGGACAAATTTTCTCAAATAAGCTCTAAACACATCATTCATTAAACTCTGAAATGTGAATGGTGCATTTGTTAGTCCAAAAGGCATTATAACAAACTCATAGTGTCCGTCATGAGTTCGAAAAGCAGTTTTGGGAATGTCTTCAGTACACATCCTTATCTGATGATAACCAGACCTAAGATCCAACTTAGAAAAATATTTTGCACCAAATAGCTCATCCAGCAGTTCTTCAATTAAAGGAATTGGAAATTTGTCTTTGATTGTTACCTTATTCAGCTCTCTATAATCCATACACATTCTCCAGAAGCCATCCTTTTTTTTTAACCAAAACTAAAGGGGATGAATAAGGACTTGTACTTTTTCTTATAACTCCACTCTGCAACATTTCATAGATCAATTTTTCTATTTTTTCCTTCTGAAAGGTGGGATATCTATAAAGTTTGATATTAATAGGTTGTGTTCATTCTTTCAAAAAAATCTTATGATCATGCAGTCTGCTAAGAGGTAACTCCACAGGTTCTTGGAACAAATTATCATATTCCAATAGTAATGCATTTAAAGTTGTAGTAATTTCAGATTGAGAGGATATTTGTCTTAATTCTGACATATTGTCCAACCCAAATAACTGCCCTTCAATGCTTTCTTCCACCGCATGATGAAACATAAATGAGCAGTTGCTATAGAATCTGACCTCTGCAGTATCTTCTTCATTTTTCCTTGCCTAATTAGTTAAATAGTTTGTCTTTTAGACCCCTTGAGTACTACCCTTCTTCCATTCTGCAAGAATTCCATCCTTAAGTCTTGGAAATTCCATGTGACATCACCAAGAACAGATAACCACTGGATACCCAATACTACCTCACATCCTTCTACAGGAAGGATCATGAAATCAACAATGAATTTCTCTCCTTGCATCTTCCAAAAGAATTTGGGACAAAGTTCAGAAGTTGTTAGCTTATTTCCATCAGCAACTTCTACTATCAAAGGCTTCACTTGCTGCACCCGCAATCCCAATTTTTTTACAACTTCTGGATGTACAAAGTTATGAGAACTACCAAAATCTATAAAGATACTCAATGTTATTTTTCCAAAATGACCGGTTACCCTCATAATTCTGTATTGAGGAATGGCTGTGGTAGTCATTGCACTAATAGAAATGTGGGCAAAGTTTCCTTGAGTCTTCTCTTCATCTACTTCCTCCTTTGTTTCACCATTATCTTCTTCATCATTGTCATCTTCTCCACAAATCTCCACTCTATATAATTACTTGTTTTTACACTTGTGCCCAAATTCATATTTCTTATCACACCAAAAGCACAGACCTTTAGCTCTCTTTTCCTCCATTCCGGCAGTAGTCAATCTTTTGAATGGTTTTTTTCCTTTGGGATCTGAAGCTGGAATAGTTGGTAAGCTGGGTAAAGGTAAGAGTGGTTTAGAGGGATTGTTGGTTGTGTTGGTAGGGAAAACAAGGACTTGGGGTGTTGCAGAATTGTTTGAGTGGAAAGAAGTGGTTTGTTTGAAAGAAATTTTTAGTTTTTGCAATAGATTTTTTACTTTGGCCTCCTTCAATTTGATCAGAGTTAGTGCATGTTGTAGGGTTTTGGGCATAAACATCCTTACTCCCAATTGAATTTCTGTTTTTAGGCCACTTAGGAAACAACTCACAGCATACTCTTCAGGCAATACAACCCTGTTCAACAGTTCTTCGAATTGATCTTGGTATTCAGTGATAGATCCTCTTTGTCTAAGACTCTTCAGTTCATCCATTGGATCATCATGCAAGAAGTCACCAAATCTTGTTGACATTTTCTTGATATATTCTTCCCAACTAGGCATTTCACCGGTTAATCTTGACCACATGAAAATCTGATGCCATTGTAATGCTTTTCCTTCCAAGTGCATTGCAGCAATCTTGACTTTTGTATGGTTCGTGGTCTCATCAATTTCAAAGAATTGATCACACTTATACAACCAACCTCTAAAATCATCACCATGAAATTTGGGAAACTCCAACCGAGAGAATCTTGTGGGCACAACATAATTTCCCTGTCTTGCAGAAGGACCAGAACCAGTGGGTGAGGAGCTTGCTGTATCTTGATTCTTTTGTGAATTTAACTCTAAAACCAAAGACCTCAGGGAAGATATCTCTTTCTCAAATTGCTCCCTTTGTTCTCTCAATAACATCTTCATATTTTCTTCCATTTTTTTTCATGTCTTGGAATCTAGTACCTTCAGCCATAGTTCACTGGAACCGAGCTCTGATACCACTGATTTGAAGGTAGAAAATCTCACAAATCCTAACTCAGGAACTACTATTTGGTAAGAAGAATAGTTCAAAAATTAGGAAAAAGAAAGAATTGTCATTACTTCTGAGAAAGTACAGAGAAGAAGGAATGAAGAACATCTTTTCAGAATGTCCTCTCTTATTCTAGTATTCAGCTTAATATGCCAAGCTACCAAACAATTTGTACCTAACTACACTATCCTGTAACTAACTAACAAGACTTTATTGGAAACTAAAAATATTTACAACAGAGAGACAGGTTTGAGCTGGGATGTGATTCTCTCGACTCGAAACCCCTTTTGCGTTTTCACGGGCCTATCCCAGCCTGTGAGCATTTTAGGCCCATCCTGACAGTGTGCCTAAACCACAGGTATCCGGTATTCGGGTCAGATATTATATCAGAGGCTAGTGCATACCAAATTGCTAGAGCATACCAAATTACTTTTAAGTTAAGTGATCGGACATTCTATCTAGAGATCTCAAATTTAAATCATAAAAACGGAAAAAAAAAATTTAGAAAAATCAACTCCTAAAATCAAATCGATTAATTTGACAAAACTGGAAAAAAAAAAAACCCCGGGCCAGAGCACGTGAGATATTATCAGTGACTCACAACTGAATGTGCAAATGCAAAAGCAGAAACTTTTAGCGAAGCATCTTGCTGAAATAGGGGCGCAGAAAATATATATTGCTAATATCAAGCAGTATCCATAATATTTATATGCCATTTTCCTTCTCGGCTTCCGCACAAAATTCTACCATGTAACAGCTGAAGCAAATAGATATATGAGAAACATCAAATGTAGTACCTCGACCAAGTTTATTTGGAATCACCATACAAAATCATCAAATATTATTGGAGACAACTTTTTTATTCTCTTCTCAACTTCCTATTATTAAAAAAAAAAGGTTAAAAAGTTCAGAAATGACAAAAGCACATAATATGGGGTCATCAACGAAAACGTTCATCCAGGTAAAGAAGATAAGCAGTCAAAATATTGTCTAGAAAGAAGAGCAAAGCAAGATACTCGTCATTGAATCAAAGCCATTTGATGTTGACATATGATGGAACATACGTCATATTGAAGTATGAGCATATTTATTATCTCAATTGCAATCCCCTCGGCACTGTGCTCCACTCACCTCCTCCTGATTTCTTACGGTAAATTTTCAAGTAGGAAAAACAATTTAATTTTCATTTATTAGTTTATATTGGATTCTTTCTTTTTCCTCCTTTTCAGAAAAGCCGGAAAATCTTTTTCTTTCATTCCAATGCACCTAATTGTTAATTTTATTACTTTTACATTATACTCATGGTAGAAAAAGGTTGTGTCTGAAAGCTTCTAGCTTGTGCCAAATCTTCTATTTCTTAAGAATATACTTTGTTGCTAAATTTGTCCCATTTCTTCATGATCAAAACTGACATATGATGCTCAAACAAAAGTAGAAGAAAGCTTCTCAACTGTATGTTGAAGACCCGCCATGTTTCATGAACAAGCTTGTACTTGCACATCAAGGTTTCTTTACACAAATGTATGTGCATGTATATTTATCTATATCTTTTATTGTATGCTTTAATATGATGCTCATATGGCAATGTAATTAGGGGTTTCATATGCCAGTCCAGTAATCCCTGAGTTTGCCAACAGTTCTCGTGCAACCATGTCCAGGATGTCCCCGTTGTCCTTCAAGCCCTTCATTGCAAGCTCCCCTGTCTCTTCAGTGTACTGTATCAACAGCATATCTATTTCCTGAGGTTTTTATTCATTATGTAAAGGTATCACATACAACTAATCCATCATCAGGAAGAGAATAAAATAAAATTGATTCGGATGTCAACCATATCATTATCAGGTAAGTAAGATTATCTCCATCTGGTAAGCGGAACATTACAATGCAGAAAACACACGCTGACCACCCACAAGGCACTGGAGTGGTGGGATGATATTGAAATATAGATGAGAAGCCACAAAATCTTTTTCAGAAGCGTGCTATTAAAACAACAAAATTTTACCTATTTATTCCGGCAGAGCTTGTAATCCTAAACATACCAGGCAGATAATTGACATTTTGTAGCACTGTCTATCATTGTTCTTAAGTTCCATTTTTGGCTGTGCTAAGCAATGCAAATGGATGTATTCCAAAAAAAGTCAGTTTATGCACTCAGAAGGATAAATGTTCGAGTTGCTATAATTTGGAATTGGAAAAGCTAACGAAGTGGCAGTAAATCACCCTAGATGCAATTTCTCTGAACATACTTCTATTTACACATCAGGAAATATTTCGATGTGCAACATGTCAGATATCCAAGTGTACAACAAGATGCATGTCATGGAGAACATACGGGCAAGGACATTGATGGAGGTGAGTTATTACTCCACAGATATCAACTCCTTCTTGACTTGAACAATAGCTGTCGATGGGTGGATTCACCTGCAAAAACCGTCGGAGAGTGTTCCGACAGGAAGGTTCCGACGCTCAAGTCAGTAAAGAGCGATTTTCGATTAAAAAAAATAGGCTGAGAGTTGAGGGAATGTAGTATCCTATGATCAGTGTGTCCCCGGTGTTACGCTTAGAGAGCGTACCTGATGTCGAGAGTTTTGAGATCTCTTATATCTGTGAGAGTCGTGTGCCGCTGAGGGACTTCTACCCTACATTCCTTATAGAACTGATCCGAAAATCTCGGGGGTCAATATTCCGAATTGATCATGATTCTCATTTATTGGGAAAACTTCCATCTTCGGGAGGGATGCATTTCTTATCCGGAAGATCCAAGATTTGCCGTTATGAAATAGAAGGCTGAAGTTGAGGAAATTCTGACATTCCTTTAGAATCGTTTGGAGTACCGCATACCAATCGGTCGCTCGATCGATAAGGGACCTTCGAAACTTATCTGGTTGGAAAGCTAACATTTATTTAATTGATCGAGGTGACTGTCTCCACTTGATGAGTCATGATCGGTTATCGGAGCGGCTGAGATCCTATCATTCGGTAGACCCGGACGACTAAGGCCCTTCGGTAGATCGATCGGGGTGGTTATGGCCCCTCGGTTGATTGTTGTTGTGGATGTTAGATACTGATCGGTAGGCCCCTTTAGTGGGCCTTTAAGGAGTTGACTCTCTTGCTTTTGGGCTTTTGAGTCACTCACCCGAGAGCCCTTCAATTGAGCCCGCGTGGGGCTGAAGGTCAACAGGAGTGAATCCCATTTGCCCAAAAGTATCCCGATATAGGAGATTACAGCCGGCTCCTTAATCAACAAAGATTTTTCGAATCTCAAATTGTCCAATTTTGGTGGTTATCACAAGGGGGTCATACCGGTTCGGGTCGACCCCAATGAGATCTTCGTCGGTGAAACCGATGATTGGTCTTTTTCACCTTGTTGTTTATTGATGCTCGCTGCTACGATTTCTTGTGGTACAGGGGAAATTGCCTTCGGGCAATAAAAAATTGAAGTGATTAGGCGTCTGGCCTGATCTTCTATTGATCCATTGTGGACCTGGAGAATCACCCGATCCCTTCGGTCCGTTGGAGGCCGAGCAGCTTGGCGTTCTTTCTCTTGGTTGCGTTGTGGCGGTTCACGCCGGTGACCGGCGGGAGGGCCTCTTTCCCTCCCAGTGACGAACTACCATAGTCTTCCTTCACGTACTAGGAATTCCAATTCGTCTTTTAATTTCTTGCAATCATCAGTTGTGTGACCGTAGTCACGATGGAAGTGACAGTATTTCGTTCTGTCCTTGTTGGAATCATCCTCGGTTGATCGTGGGGGCCATCGAACGTATGGTTTGTCTCTGATAAGGGCTAAGACCCGGCCAGGGGTCTCACTTAGCGTAGTGTAGTTGTTGTATCTTCTTGTAAGAGGAGGCTTTGCCCGATTTCTGTTGGGCGGAGACCTCCGGGGTGACTGGTTCCGTTCTTTACGGGCAGTCCGATCTTTTCTATGATTGGACGCTTCAACGTTCTCGGCAGCAATGTACTTTTCAACTCGAGTGTAAAATTCTTGGATGGTAGCAGGGGATTTCTTTGTGATAGACACCTTCATATCGGAGGGCCGCAAGCCTGTTAATAGTATAGTCAATGCGATTGAATGATTCAAAGAAGGGACCCTCATCATCTCCTACTTGAACCTTTCCAGGATGTTCCTTAGGGATTCCTCTTTACCTTGGTGTAGCGATAACAAGGCGGTGGACTTCCTTTTGACTCCCCTACTTATCACAAAATGTGACTCGAACTATTCACGTAACTGAGAGAAGGTCTTTATACTCAACGGAGGGAGAGAATTAAACCAATAAGTGCATTTTCTGAGAGAGTAGTGGAAAAGTATTTGCACATGACTACGTCGAGCATGTCCCTGGAGATAATTACGGTTATAAAATGGGTTATATTATCTCGGGGATCCGTTGTCCCATTATATCTCTCCATGGGAGGCAGGAGCACATTGCAAGGCATAGGCTCTGAGGAGATCTTGGAATCGAACAGCGAGGCATAAGAATAAGAGGGGATCTGGTCTCCCTGAAGATTGGCCCGCTTTAGTTCCTTGACTACCAGTTGCTCGACCTGCTTTCGAAGGTCATCAGGGACTAGTCTGGAGTTTTCAGATGCTTCCCCACGTAGAGGTGACGGTTGCCGCTGGGGACGTCTAGATCCCCCAATAGATGATCGGACTTCAAGTCTAAGAGCGCGACTAAGATCCTCCAGTTGTCTGCTTACGTCCTGAAGTTTGGATTTCAGTCTTTCCATTTGGGGGCGATTGGCTTGCTCTGGAATAGGGTCGGCCATGGGTTGGACAGGGAGTATAGGTTGTAAGGCCTGTTTCTGATGAGATGATCTCATGGGAGCTGCCTGATCGCGAATGGCTGGATCAGGCACCACAAGAGAAGCGGCTTCAGAAAGCATAGCAGTTCGCCCTTTAACAGGAGGGACGACTCTTGAGGACGTTCTGGTTCTCGGATGCATGATTGTTGAAGCAACAGAAACTACTCTAATCTGTTTCCCATGGACGGCACCAATCCGATGGAGGTGGGTTATGATTTCACCGATATCAGCTCCTTCTTGACTTGAACAATAGCCGTCGATGGGTGGATTCACCTGCAAGAACCGTCGGAGTGTACTCCGACAGGGAGGCTCCGACGCTCAAGTTAGTAAAGAACGGTTTTCGATTAAAAGAAACAGACTAAGAGTTGAGGAAATGTAGTTCTCTGTGATCAGTGTGCCCTCGGTGTTAGGCTTAGAGAGTGTACCTGATATCGAGGGTTTTGAGATCTCTTATACCTATGAGAGTCGTGCGTCGCTGAGGGACTTCTACCCTACTTTCTTTATAGAGCTGATCCGAGAATCTCGGGAGTCAATATTCCGAATTGATCATGATCCTCATTTATCGAGAAAATTTCTATTTTTGGGAGGGATGCCTTCCTTATCCGGAAGATCCAAGATTTGCCGTTATGAAATAGAAAGCTGAAATTGAGGAAATTTTGACCTTCCTTTATAATCGTTTGGAGTACCGCGTACCAATCTGTCGCTCGACCAATAAGGGACCTTCGAAATTTATCCGGTTGGAAAGCTAACATTTGTTTAATTGATCGAGGTGACTGTCTTCACTTGATGAGTCACGATCGATTATCGGGGTGGCTGAGACCCTATCGTTCGGTAGAGCCGAGCGACTAAGACCCTTCGGTAGATCGATCGGGGTGGTTATGGCCCTTCGGTTGATTATTGTTGTGGACGTTAGATACTGATCGGTAAGTCCCTTTAGTGGGCCTTTAAGGGGTTGACTCTCTTGGTTTGGGCTTTTGGGTCACATCCCATCAGACGTCAAGATGTCATCAATATTTCCTCAGGTTTTCTTTGAACATGCTTCTATTTACACCTCACTAAATTGTATTATACTTATAGCTCTTTTCCATCATGTTTGTATGTGTTAAGGAAATTATTGTCAAATTTTAATATTTTGATAACAACAAAACTTTACATATGTTACTAATCTCAGGTTTTTGAATATATTAATTTTTCAAATAATATAATCTTCTATGGATAAAATCTGAGGCTCTTCTAAACACAAGCATAAAAGCTGTTAACAAAGAGACATCATCCTTCTATAGAATAAGTTGTGACATTGTAGAATCTGGGCAGTTTTGAAGCAAATGCAATTTTATCTCAAACCAAGACCCAACTTAGCAGATTAAATGTAGATTAGATGCTACACTTAGTCTAGAAACATGTCAAAATTTATCATCTGAGGTTCAGGCAATTGAAAATTTAAATTCAAAATATTTACTCTAGTAAAAGAAAATTTCCAGGAACAAGAATCTAATTTTTTGGGGATGTTTTGTTATCTATTACTTCTCCAACAACCCATTATTTTCAAATTTGAAAATATCATATTAAAGAGAGATTGTTGGTGTTTAAATTCAAGTATTTGTAGAAGTAAAATTAGAGTATAAGGTGGAGAAAATTAAGTATGAAATCAACAATATAACAAGATTTTTGCAATAGTAAAAGTTGACTGGGAAGCCATTTTTGTAGTCTTAAATCTTATCAATAGTGACGAATTTTGACAGAACTCTTCTTGGAGTTTAAAGTTCAATATACTGAGAATACTCAACATCTTCTAAAGAGTCATTTCCGTATTTTGGGAGTGAGATATTAATTCTGAAATTTGACTACTTGAATAGCCTGAGAAAATGTTGGGAGTGAGGAACACTTTGTGGGGTAGATAGGCTAGTTGAGTGAAAGTTAAGGTAGAGTACTTGTTGGACTTAATCACCCTTCAGGTTGGAGATATAGATTGTCAACAAGAGTTTATGTACTCAAACTTATAACTCTCATTGATAGTAAAAACTAACAGTTGATGGACCCCAACATGTTGAGTTAAAAGAGTGGATTTAGACACAAAGTCGAACTACTATAAATCAGGCTTATTTTCTTTTCCCTTACTTTTATTTTCCCTACGCGTTTGCATGCATTTTTTTCTCTTAGGAATATTTAGATTAATTGGAAACTAATCTAAAAAATTGGAAGTCAATCAATTCAAGTCGCCTTTGCTATAGGGACCAAAAGTATGTAATTTATTTGTCACCGAGATTAATCACTTTAATTTTTGAAAACAAAAGTCAAACATGTGTAGAGATTTCTTTTGGAAAACTTTCCAGTTGCACCATTAGGCTAGTGCACAACTTAGCCTACAAGAGCCAAATTTCCAAAATAAAGGGTAGCCACCACTTGGAATTTTGCTTTTATTTGCCCTAATGTTCAACACTGTATTAAAACTGCCTAGTGCATAACTTAGCCTACCAGAGCCAAATTTCCAAAACAAAGGGTAGCAACCACTGGGAATTTTACTTTTATTTGGCCTAATGTTCAATACTGTATTAAAATCTAACTTATACATAACTTTCATGGGAAACCCAAATTTTCAATCAGCAGGGATGAAGACCGGAGGTTCCAACCACCAAGATTGAAACATAATCTCCTTTTTTAGACCATTGGCCCTTATGTCATGCTCATTTTGCGTGATTTAATCTCCACTGGGAGTTATCAATCGCCTGCCTAACCTTTTCATCGCTACTTTTCCTCCATCAATGACCTCCCTACAGATAAAGAAAACTCTTACTTGAGAAGAAAATAGAAGAATGGAACACAAAGGACAATACCAGGTTCTTAATGCTCTAAATTAAAAAATAAGGACAGTAGGATTCCAAGTATTAACTTTCTAACACAATGTATGAGTAAATACAGAGCTGAACTTCCAATATCTTGATTAAGTCTATGCAAGAGATACAGTGCTTACTCTACATCAAGCTGAGCAATCAGGGCCTCAAATTTTGCACTTCTGCAAGGATCCTTTCTAGCATGCCTTCCAGCTATAGCATCAATCTCATCAACAAATACAAAAGAAGAAGCCTGCATACAAAAGTTTGTGAACCATATCGGTTATGCTTCACAACACAACCCCCCCCCCCCCAAAAAAAAAAAGAATGAAGTTGAGCTTCCTAAATTATTTTTGTGAAGAAAAAGAAATGGGTTAATAAGACAGGAATTTGTCAAAGGATAAAGGAAACTCTTACAGTGAAACCCAATAGAGAAAAAAGAAAGAAACAAAAGAAATTAAGCCATAAGAAAACAAAAAATCGGCTTCTAATCCTTGATCTCTAAAGAGCTTCCTTTGAAAGCTCCTGCTGTTGGAGCGTATAAGAAGACTTTGGTCTTTGAAAATTTTAACCTTTGCGTCAAACCAAATGCATCAAATAACCGCCCACTTAACTCAATTTAGTTCTACAAAATTTCTAAATTGTAACAGAAGCTCTCTCATAAATCTGGTATTTCGAACATTTTGTCCACAAGTGAAGCCTTTTTAAACCTCTTATGACTTGGCATGGAAGTTCACCATACCAGTGATAGACAAGCAAGCTTATGGGGAAGCATCCTATCTTAACATAAAAAATGATATTGTTTAACCGGTTGGAAAGTCCATGGTCGTATGGCAACCAATAGTACCACTTTTTTTGAATTTTATAAAATTTTGTGTTGTTTGTAATCATAACGGAGGCGTGCATTGTATCAGGAAGAAATCATACTAGTTGAACCACCAAAGAGGAACATTCTTGAATCAATGAGACACATTGTGATTCGAGTGAAAGAGTTACGGAGCAAGCTTTTATATTGAGCTAAGAGCATAGACGAATGTTCTTTTGTCTACATATTAGAGGAAATTCCTTCCAAGCATCTTTTAGATGGTGTGGAGAAAACTCAAAACAAGGGCTTCTAGAAGCATGAGAGATCCTTCTTCGTCTGCAGGAACTGGGTATATAATTCATGATCTATAATAATAAACAAGATAGAACGCAATAAAATTAACAATAAAAAACAAGTTCCCCAGTGTTAGAGGTAGGTTACGACTCCGCAGATATCGACTTCTTGATGACTCAGTCGGGTATCATCAATGAAATGCAAGACTTGCAAAAACCACGAGAGGGTGTTCTGACGGGGGAGGCTCCGATATTCAGGTTAGAAAGAGCAATTTTTGAATGTAATAAAATAGACTAAGACTTTTAAAGAGAGAGGGTTTCCCTATGACCAGTGTACTTAGTGTGTAAGGTCGATAGAGCATATCTGATTTAGAAGGTCTGAAGGTATCTTATATCTGATGGAGTCATGTGCTTTCGGGGCATTACAACCCTACTTTTCTTACGGAGGAGTCCGGAGATCTTAGACTTAAATATTTTGAAATATTCGTGATCGTTATCGTACGAGAAGTTATGAGATTCGGGAGATTTTTTCCTTATCAGTAAGATCTCAAGAGAATCGTTTCTAAGCAAGAAACCAATGGTATGAGGATGTTCTATCTCCTTCTTGGATTCGGTTGGATCATCGGTTTCTGGTCGATTGTCAATCATTGTGGACCCTTCAAAGCTTGTTCGTTCGTTCGAAAGACCAGGGGCTAAATGGCCATCCGGGGAGATAAATCCCAATTGATAAATCTCGTTCGGTAGGGGAGGCTACTAGGCCTTTCGATAGATCAATTGAGTAGCCATAGAGGGTAGTCATTCTATAATACTGGGCTGTGCTTACCCATCGATCAATAATTATTCTCTCGGTTGGAGCGATCCTTTCTGAGTTGTAGGGCTTGTGTGTGGACCTTTCAAGTGTTGATCTTTTGAAACAGTTGTTGGGTAATGTCCCATCATTTATCCCCGACTCATGACATTCTTTTTTGAGAAAGGCGATAGGAGTTATGACCATTAAAAAAGGTATGAGACTTTTGGGCGCGACTCAGTTGTTTCGATTTTCGTGAATCATCTTCTGTACACTTTATAAAAATACGTGTCTGTCAAGGTATCACATATCCTAATATTCTTGTCTTTCACTGTCACGCCCCGACTCTCCCGTCGAGTACGTAACAACTGCTGCGGTATCTTGACATACGGACATGACCTCCCCATATACCGAAATAGCACAAGGCATTCCAATTATACAATAAATTTTTGAAAACGTAAAACTCATCAAAATAAGAAATCATAGAATCAATACACATGCAAGGAGTCCATCCGATTCATCCCTGTACATACAAGCATACATCGACACACATTTAGGGAGGGGTTCCTGTACATGTAATGCATGCATTGTGGCATTCCCAGCCATTCCAAAGTTTCACATAATTCACAATCTTAAAATATTTCAACAACAACAACAACAATAGCAATAAATTGAGTCTTAATCCCAAAATTTGGGGTCAACCGTTTGAAAGACAAATATAAAATAATTAAAAAAACAAAATAAATAAAAACAAAAACAAAAACAAAACAAAACAAAAACGCTCACACACTATTCAAATATATATATAATACGAAAAGTAATGATTTAACATTCTCTAATTCTCCTACGCTATTTGTTCCTGTCCGAGATTATCTCTTCAGTTAATCCCTTATCTATCATATCTTTGCGAATACATTGTATCTAGGTTTTTAATGGTCTACCTCGTCGTTTTATTGGATCTCCCATATTTAAACTTTTAATTCTCCTAACCGGTGTATCTACAGGTCTTCTTTGCACATGACCAAACCATCTCAAGCGATACTCTTACATCTTATTCACAATTGAGTTCACTCCTAATTTACTGCGTATCTCTTCATTTCTAATCCTATCTTTCCTAGTTTTATCACACATCCATCTTAACATTCTCATTTCAGTTACAACCATTTTCTGCTTTTGTTTTTGTTTAATAGCCCAACATTCGGTGCCATATAATAATGTAGGTCTTACAGTCGTTCTATAAAACTTTCTTTTCAGAGAGAGTGGTATCATGCGATCGCAAAGAACTCCAGATACTCTTCTCCATCTCATCTAACCTGCTTGGATCCTATGATTTACATCTCTATCTATATTTTCGCCATTTTGGATAATGGACCCAAGATATCTAAAACGTTCACTTTTTGTTATATCATGACTTCCTAATCTAATTGTTTTTTAATTGCTCTGATGGCTATCACTAAATGTATATTTCATGTACTCCGTTTTAGATCTGCTCAATCTAAATCCTCTGAACTCTAGTGTGTCCCTTTATAACTCCAATTTAATACTAATACCATCTCTAGTTTCATCTATCAATACTATATCATCTGCAAAGAGTATATACCATGGTATTTTATCTTGAATATTCTTTGTGATTTCATCTATCACTATTGCAAACAGAATTGGACTTAATGTCGATCCCTGGTGGAGTCCAATGTTTATTGGAAAGCTATCACTTACTCCCCCGCAAGTTCTTACATTGGTAACAACTCCATTATACGTATCTTTAATAAGATTGATGTATTTGATGAAAATCTCTTTTTTCATCAACGCCCACTACAATATATCTTTTGGCACCATATCATACGCTTCTTCTAGATCGATGAACACCATATGTAAGTTTTTTTTCTATACCCTAAATGTCTCCATAAGATTTTTTAGTAAGTGGATTGCTTCAGTAGTGGATCTTTCTGGTATAAATCCAAATTGATTCTGAGACACGCTTATCTTCAGTCTTAGTCGATGCTCAATCACTCTTTCCCACAATTTCATAGTATGACTCATAAGTTTAATTCCCCTATAATTAGAGTAGTCTTGTATATCCACTTTATTCTTATATAATGGTACAAGTGTACTCTCCCTCCATGTTTTAGGCATTTTTTTGGTTTGCCAAATTTTGTTAAAAAAGTCTGTTAACATTGCTATCCCGACCTCCCCCAAATATTTTCATACCTCAATAGGGATGCCATCGGGTTCTAAGGCTTTATTATTCTTCATTTTTTTTAAAGCTTCCACTATTTCATGATAACAAATCTTATGTCTGAAATCCTTGTTGATCTCCTCTACAGGTATCGTGATATTGCCAATATTTTTTGTACCCTCCACGTTGTACAGATTATCAAAATAATCTCTCCAACGCTTTCTTATATCATCTTCCCTCACAAGTATACTATTAGTTTTACTCTTGATATACCTAACACTATTGAGATCTTTTCTCTTCCTCTCTCTTAATTTGGCAATTCTGTAAATCTCTTTCTCTCCATTCTTGGTTTCTAATTTCTTGGATAATTCATTATACACCCTATTTTTTTATTCTTGGATACTCTTTTTCACTTTTTTCTTCGCATTTTTATATAATTCAAATACCTCATTATTTTTCATATTTTTAAGATTTCTATAACACTCTCATTTTTGTTCGTATAGCAGTTTGAATTTCTTCATTCCACCACCATGACTCCTTACCTATTAGCGTCTGCCCTCCAGATACACCAAGAATCTCCCTATCTATATTTTTAATATTATTAGATATTTTTACCCACATAGTTTCTGGATCCTCATTGGCCGACCAAGTTGATTCATGTATTAATTTTTCTCTAAAGATTGTTATTTCTTCTTTTTTCAATTTCTACCACTTAATTCTTGACTCTACCAATGGATGATATTCCTTTTGTCTTTTAGGCACACGCACATCTACAACTAAAAGCCTATATTGAGTTACACACTCTCTCGGTATAACTTTGCAATCCTTAAAAGTCATTTTGTCGCTCCTTCTAGTGAGAAATAAATCTATTTAGCTAGCATTCAACTCATATGTAACTACGTGTGACTCTCTTTTCTTGAAAAAATTATTTATAAGTATTAGATTAAATGCATTAGCAAACTCTAAAATGGTTTCTCCCGTCTCATTTCTACTACCAAAGCCAAAGTTTTCATGTATAGTTTCAAATCTATCGTTATTCTCCCCTACATGTCCATTAAGATCTCCTCCAATAAATAATTTCTCTGTACTAGGTATAATCTATATAAATTCATTCAAATCTTCCCAAAATTATTTTTTACTAATTACATCTATACCTACTTGGGGTGCATATACGCTGACTATATTAATTATATCTTTTCCATTAACCATCTTGACAAATAACATTCATCTCAATTTCTTTTTATCTCTACTATATTCTCAACAGGTCTTTATGAACAATTATTCCTACACAATTTCTTGTTCTATCCCTACCCGTATACCAAAATTTATACTCATACAGTTCAATTATTCTAGCTTTCTCCCCTACCCACTTAGTTTCTTGTAGACATATAATTTTAATATTTCTTCTATTCATTACTTCTCCTATCTCCCCTAATTTGTCAGTTAAGGATCCTACATTCCAAGTACCTAGACGAATCCTATCTTCATTGTCTCTCATTTTTGTATTTTGATAAGAGATTCTTACGTTGACTAAAAAGGACAATAAAATAAACTAAATTAACAATAAACTAAATTCTACCAAAATTTTAATTAAAGAAAAATAAAGAATATTAAAAGTCAATAATATCGAAAATAATAATACCAAAAATAAATTTAATTGTAAAAGTAAGTTAATACTTATTTGTCTCTATTTTACTTGACAAAAATTTTTACGCTGGCTGTCAGCCTACTGCAACCCTACTCCTTTATCCGGGTTTGGGACCGGCAATGGCGGAGCTCTTTTTTTTTTAATAATAATAATAATAATAATAATAATAATAATAATAATAATAATAATAAAAGTCCAAATGTCCCAAATGAGAACAATAAGTTTTGCAAAGATAAGTTTAAATAAAATTGGACACTTTCCACGTGAACCAAGCTTGGATTTCACCAATACTTGTCTCAAAAGATATGACAAGTATCAATTAAATCCAAACCTCAAAAGAATAGTACAATAGTTTTCCTTCCACGGATGAAACTATATCAAGTCTCAAGAGAATAGAATCCACTACCGATACCTATCGTGGATTACCAAAAGATCTCTGAATTAACCAATACCAACCACAGTCTATCCTTCCTCTGAAAAGGATTTAAATGAGGGGTGAGTATTGAGAATACCTAGTGAGTGGAGTGTAGTGACATATAACATATAAATGAGGGGTGAAGGTCGTAATGCCAAATACATATATCAACTGTTATTTAATGCAATAAATAAAATCATTTGCATATAAACAATCGTATCAAATTTCCATGACTCAATTATGAAGTCTCACTACTTAAATTTTTATTTTTACAAATTTTGGGGTGTACCGAAAGCAATCTCCTACCAATGGTCGTTGGTAGGATCCGCCAAGGGGTTTTTCATAATTTTCATAAAATCCCCTTCGCCTTGGCATTGGGTCGAAACTCTACGGGGTACTATCACATTATCCGATAGCCTGAGGAGGCTCTCCAACCCGCCTACCACCAAGCTAAATTAAACAGCTTTAGCCACGCCGCCCCAAACGGCCGGTCCATGGCAAGACTTAGACTGCAGTCATTTTTCCTAGCATCATGTTACCAAACTCAATTTATCATTCAATGCATGCTCAAATATAAGGTAGAACAATATTTCACAATTTACATGTATATGCTAAAGTAACATGGTGCAAATAATTCAATAATCAAATTCAAGAGTCATGGACATTTCAAAATTTCATTTTAGGCATACCACAATTACAAAACAATTTCAATTCCATTTGCAAATTCATTTCAAAACTCAATTTATAAATCATAACTGAAAGCAGTTTATTCATTCATATGCACATAACCATCCACTCACCTCTTAGGAGGGTGTCCACTCCCAATTTCCAATTCAAGTCCAATGAAATTTTCTCAAGTTCCAATTGTCTTTCCTAAACCAATAATCACAAATACATTGTCAATTCACCAGACTTTAATTGAGTTGCTAATGCTTTTTCAACTGCTGAATGCGAATTTGAAGAACCAGACCATGACCCATGTGCTTGTAGAAGAGCACTGGTGACTTTTTTTTTAATTTATATATATTTTAATGCTGCGTACCCTTCAAGGTTTCAGGATTTAAAGATGTCATTTTTGGAATGAATATCTCCATTATCATGGATGTGTATTAAAATGAGTAAAATCATAAATAAAAATAATTAACAAAGTAAAAACCTATATCTGGAAGAAATGAAGGCAGACTGCATTTCCCTAAGCACCATGTTGCAGTTCTTAATCATCTTTAGCATTTTTGAAACTATATAGCTTCTTTATTTCACCATTTACATGCCATTTCCTATTTTCGTTTCATTTTCCCTCAAATTCCACCATTCACAAATTATAGGGTTTTGGATTTCTAAGGAAATTCCATCAAATATCTCCAATACAAATTCAATTTAGTAAATATGAAGTTAAACCCAATATTAGGAATAAGAAATTACCTTGATTTTGAGGTTGGATTGAATTTTGAAGTTGGGTTTCAAAAACCCTAATTTTCTCCTTCGTGAAAACCCTTGGTTTCTACCGTTTAATCCGTCGTTTCAATGATCGATCAAAAAGTTTGGATGCCCATTTAGTGTATTTATTATAGAGTAAGATTGGTTGGTGGAGAAAATTAAAGAGAGAGAGAGATTTGAGTGAGAGTGAGACCGAGAGAGAGGGAGAAAGAAGCAGTCGCGCGAAGGAGAGAAAGAAAAAAAAAATGTGAAGAAGACCTTCTGTGCGTGGACATCAAATTAGGAGGATAAAATTACCATTTTACCTCTCCCTTTTGTTAAGTGTTCACTTAGACTCTAAGGGCAAATTGGTCTTTTCACCTTTTCACTATCTGCCCAATTGTTTCTCATTCTCTTACGAATTTTCTCCCCTGTTCCACGCCAATCTTTTTTTTTTCTAATTATATATATTATTTTATATTATATATATATTTTTACATATATTTAAGTAAATATATATTCATATATATATATTCACTTTATTATAAAATTTTAAATTTATCGGCAATAGCATGCAATACGAATTTGCAAACACGGATGTTTTAAATCTACCTAACATTCCAATTTAATATCCTAAAATCGAAAATCAATAAAAATTTAAAATTTTCCTTTTTATTACAAAAATATTTAACACAATTTCTAACATCGGATTTTCGGTGTTACATCCACTCTCTTGATCTTTTGTGAAAATCTTTTCTTGAGAAAATGTCAAAAGGTTCTTCCTCATTACAAGGCATAGATGACATACGGAGCACGATGACCGAAGAGGAACTGCAGGAAGTTCGGAAGGACATGTTGCTCGTAAGCGATTTCGAACTAATGTTGCCTGGCGATGAGGACAAGGCGAATCATGCCCCTGACGACTGTATCCCGATGTATAAACAATGTGTGAAGTATGGTTTGAAGGTCCCGTATACGGGCCTACTGGTGGAGGTTTTGAGATACTGGAATGTCCACCACTCATTGTTCATCCCTAGTGCTTGGTATTTTGTGGTTGCCTTGATTTCTCTGTTAGGGTTTTGTCATATCCATTTTGACTTGGAGATTTTGGGAGCCCCTTTTTCTTTGGTACGGTGCTGTGCTCGAGGCTCCACCCATAGCTGGTATAAACTGTAAACCCGACGGGAGTCTTATTAGAAATTTTTCTACAGCGAATTTCAAGACAAGTATTGGATGCAGAAGTTCTTTTACGTGAGATTTTTGAATAAGGATCTTCTTCCGGTACTTCCCGTTCCGATCAAGTGGCCTTGTTGAATATGAAAGTCTCAAATCTCCTTCATCACTCTCGCTTCTTGCGGTTTCTTAGGTGCTATTGTGAGCCTACTCGGTGGAGTATCTTGGTAGATTCTTTAGTGGAGGACCAGATGTTACTGTTGTCTGGTTTGTTGATCGACGAGGCGAGGTAGATCGATAAGCCCATCTTACTGGAATAGAAGAAGAAGGAGTTGGTTGATACTCTACCGTCTATGAGTGCACCTCTTTTGGAGGATTTTTCAACTGATCAGGAGGTGCGACCTAACGCAAAGAGGTCGGTGAAGGCAACCGATACTCTTTCCAAGACTAGATCGAAGAGACAAAGGGTTCAGTTGCCTGAACCCTCTGCTAGCGAAGAGAGACTAGTGGAAACTGGAAAACCTGTGTCTCCTCAGGAGTACATCGAGCCAATGAGGAGTCAGTTAGATGCTTTGGTGACGGTTGTTTGTACATCTGCCAGGGGTAGTGGGGAGGATACCCCAAACTAGGGAGTTCCCGAGGTGACGGAGGGCGCTCCAGCTCTAAATCTGTTATTGCAGGGAGAGACTTCAATGAGGTCAGATATTTCTGCCCCGATTCTGGGGGAGGTGTTCGAACGATCTCCTCAAGTATCCCAGTGTTCCTTGCATGATGGGGGATACGAGACTGGCCTTCTGCCTCCTATTTTGGTTAAGTCGTTCAACGAATAAGAGGATAATCCAGAAGATGGATCGGTAGCGGTCTGCGTAGGAAACCGTCAGTATAACTATATCGACCCGAGAAAAGCTTTACAATTGGTCGAACGGTTTGAGTTTCGCTCTGAACTCGCGCTCTATACAATGTTTTCAGATCATGTTAACAAGGTTCTTCACTCTCTCTGTCTGACGATAAGTGTCTTTTGTCCGAGCTTTGTTTACATTTGTTATTACATAATTCTGACTATCGAGCGAACTTCTTTCCAGACTGCAACTTTGACCAAATTCTAGAGACAACAGAGGAAGCAATCCGAGGAATGCCTTATTTATTTGGGCAACCAGATACTAGAGCTAAAAGATACTCTTAAGTATAAGGAAAAGGACATTGAAGGGTAAAAAGACAAGCACATTGAACGTTTGTAGCAGGATTTGACTTTGTCCCAAGAGTGTTGTGAAAAACTGGAGGCTGATGTGTGTATTCGTGAAGTGAGGTTAGTGGCCGCCGAGACGTTAGCTCATCTTCGGAAGGAATCTCTTCGGAATATCGAACTAGAGATGACTGACCTCAGAGTGTCTGTTACCAAGGATGTTACCAACATCCAGCTTTCTCAGTGTAGGTTGCTTGAGCGTTTGAGATGTATCGAGGAGATTCTTCTACAATCCGATGGATATGAGGTTTTACCTCCTCTTGAGGGGTCAGTTAAGGGGATGACAACGGACCAAGGCTCTACCCAGATGGCCTCTGTTGTTCCTTCTAATCCTATATAACCTTGTGTATATCTGTCCAAAGGTGTTTCTCGGACCATTTGTCTAATGCTTTGTCGAAGTGTAGTGACCTTTCTCACAAAGGGGACCCTTAGAATGCCATAGACCCTTTAGAGGATTGTGCTGCCGAGGGTTTTCTCATTGATAGGCCTTGTAGTCTCGTTCGGAGAGTTAGATTCATTATCTAATAGGAATTAGGGTGACTTAGGCCCAATGCTTGATAGGAATACAGCGGTACTAGCCCGTTCGGGGAGTTACATCCCAACAATCATTTAATAAGATCAAGGCAATTCAAAGCCAACATACAGTAGGAAGTGATTGATAGTAGGGTCGTGTCCACCCGTTCAGGGAGTTCCAGCTCATTTTTAATAACACGTTCATTCGATAAGATCAGGGTGATTTAGACCCAACGTACGATAGGAAACGATTGATAGTAGGGTTGTATCCACCCATTCGAGGAGTTACATCCCATTTTTTATGACACATTCGTTCGATAAGATCAGGGCAACTTAGGCCAAACATACGATAGAAAACGATTGATAGTAGGGCCGTGTCTACTCGTTTGAGGAGTTCCATCCCATTTTTGATGACACATTCGTTCGATAAGATCAGGGCGACTTAGATCCAACGTACGGTAGAAAATGATTGATAATAGGGTCGTGTCCACCCGTTCGGGGAGTTCCGTTCTGTTTTTGATGACACGTTCGTTCGATAAGATCAGGGCGATTTAGGCCCAACGTATGGTAGGAAACGATTGATAGTAGGGTTGTGTCCACCCGTTTGGGGAGTTCTATCCCGTTTTTGATGACACGTTTGTTCGATAAGATCTGGGTGACTTTAACCCAATGTACGATAGGAAACGATTGATAGTAAGGCCGTGTCCACCCGTTTGGGGTGTTTCGTCCCGTTTTTGATGACATGTTCGTTCGATAAGATCAGGGTAATTTAAGTCTAACGTTTGATAGGAAATGATTGATAGTAGGGCCGTGTCCACCCGTTCGGGGAGTTCCATCCTGTTTCGGATGACACGATCGTTCAATAAGATAAGGGCTATTTAGATCCAACGTACGGTAAAAAACGATTGATATTAGGGCTGTGTCCACCCGTTTGGGGAGTTCTATCCCATTTTTGATGACATGTTTGTTCGATAAGGTGAAGGCGACTTAGACCCAACATATGGCAGGAAACGATTGATAGTAGAGCCGTGTCCACTCGTTCGGAAAGTTCCGTCTCGTTTTTGATGACACGTTGTGTAACACTGACCCTCGGTGTATGCTCATGTATCCTATTTCATCTTTATATATATGATGATTTTTCATAAATCCGTTTATAAATTTCACTCAGAAATTTTTCCGATAAAATTCTCCCAGTGAATTTTTATTCAAATTTTTAGGTATAAATGAAAAATTTTGAAATGGGCCACAAATGGTCCTATAATGATAAGATATGATTTTGAGAGTGAGAAAATTTTTAAATTTGATAAATAATTAGTTTTAGGGTTAAAACGGCAAAAGTCCATAAATTGGTCCGTAAACCCTAATTCGGATCGATTTTGACAAACAGGGTTGAGATGACCATATTAAATTTTGAAATCAGTCCCATTGGGCCTAATACGTGATTTTGGGCCTAACATGTAAGTTTGAGAATTTTTGGGATCAATTTATAATTTTTATAAGTTTAGGGACCAAATTATAATTAACAAGAACCTATAAGCAATTTCTCAAAGGATAGGGATTTCAATGCACTAAGATGGTAGACAACAAAGTATGGGCAAATTATGGAGTGTTGAAAATTTGGAATTTCAATTCAAGGGTGGAAATTAAATTGAAAATTTAATGAAATTATTTGAACCATTGATTTAACAAAGCAAGAGACAAATTGGACAAGCATTTAATGCCAAAGCATGGTGAGAAAATCATGTGGACGTGAAGAGAATGTTGAGGAAAAGAAATTCTTGACATTTTGAGACAAACAAGCATGGTGTGGTATGGAATGAAAAAATAAGCATTTATTTGAGTTATGTTGACGATGTACAATCCTTGACTTTTGGGGAATGAAGTGTGCTTCTGATAATTAAAAGGTTTCAACCCCTTCATTTATTGAACCATGAAGTGGACGTGAGTGAGAGGAAGAAGAAAGAAAAATGTGGAGCTTTCTTCATTCTTTCAAGAGCCAAGAGTGAAAATGAGTGAGTCCAATCTAGGAGGAGAAGATTTTGTTGGAAAATTTCTTCAAATCTCTAGACACATTTGAAAACAAGGTAAGGCCTTTTTTTATATCCTAGAATACTATATTTTTGTTTTGAACCCAAAGGGAGACTCTTAACTTGGTGTACATAGGGTGACCAAAGGCTGGGACTAAGTGGAAAGCTTGCTTGAGTTTTGGAAGGCAAAGAAATTGAGGTAAAGAAAGATTCTATTGTCTTGCTTTAGATTTTATTTCTGTCCGTGAATTCACCTTTATTTTAAGACATCTTACATTCAGAATTTGTAAATGCTATTCTTTCAAGAGCCAAGAGTGAAAATGAGTGAGTCCAATCTAGGAGGAGAAGATTTTGTTGGAAAATTTCTTCAAATCTCTAGACACATTTGAAAACAAGGTAAGGCCTTCTTTTACATCCTAGAATACTATATTTTTGTTTTGAACCCAAAGGGAGACTCTTAACTTGGTGTACATAGGGTGACCAAAGGCTGGGACTACGTGGAAAGCTTGCTTGAGTTTTGGAAGGCAAAGAAATTGAGGTAAAGAAAGATTCTGTTCTGTCTTGCTTTAGATTTTATTTTTGTCCGTGAATTCACCTTTATTTTAAGACATCTTACATTCAGAATTTGTAAATGCTCTAGTTAAGTAAATTGTAGATCCAAGTCTTATCTTTCCAACGAGATAAGAATCACCTTAATCAGATACCTGTGCCAAAAGTTATGGCTTTTTTCCTGAAACATGACAGAAAGTTGTTCTGTTTCGGACTATAAAATCAGTGTGTACAAACGAACCATTTCCAGCTCTATTTTGGAGAAATGCAAAACATAAAAGTTGTATCTATCTTTCTTGTATACCACATATTAAAATTTCAGCCAAAACGCACAAGGGAATAAAAAGTTATACCCTTTTTCCTAAAGATGTGTTGACAGAAATTTTGTTTCCAACTGAAAACTGCCTGTTGTGATCATGATTTATTTCAACCCATTTATCGGCAAAATTGAGTGAAACTCAAAACACAAAAATTGTAGATATATGTCTTGGGAATTATATGTTAAAATTTCATTAAGTTTTGATAAGTAGAATAAAAGTTATAGCTTCTGCACAAAAATTGGACAGAAGCTGAAATTGGAATGTGACTGAAACAAAGTGAGGATTTCTGGGAATTCTGTGATGTGAATTTGAGAAAGTGTATAAAATGAAAGTTATAGGTTATGAAGTTACCTACAACATATAACAATTTTGATTCGAATGGAGTTTTGTACAAGGAGTTATAGCACTTTCACTAAAACCGGATAGAGCTTGAGTTTGAAACAAAACTGAGAAAAAGAATTGAAATTCTGAAATTCTGTGTTTAAAATCTGAGAAAATGCTCATAATGAAAGTCATATTACTGTCTCTTATCTTTCATATGGGACTGGAATTAATCAATTTGGGTTATATGTAAGGAGATGTGAGAAATCTACTGAAACTGTGCAAGTTGAGTTATAAAAATCTGAATCAGTCCAAAGATAAACTTTCATAAATTCATATAGTGAGAATCTGAAGATAAGCTAAACAAGAAAAATGTGGGTAAATGTCTTAGCTTTAGGTAGCAAATTGAATCACTCAATTTCGAGCTATATAGAAAAAGTTATAGCTTATTTCCCATGACCGCGCAGGTTTGAAAATCTGCGGACTGATTTTTTTTCACAAGAGTCATTTGATTTGAACGAGGGGAGCACTTGATTTACGTTTTGTGGTAATATTGGGAAGTGCGTTACCCTCCCCCAAACAGTGAGTGGGACTTTGACGTCTGCTACTAATTGGAAAATTCCTATTTTAAATGTTTTTTCTTTATATATATATAGCATGATTTCAAATGTGTGATAAACTGAACTTTCGAATTTTCATATATGCTTTACACATATTTTTGTGACTATTGGAGTGTCCCAATCACTTGACTTGTTTGATATGCATCCATGAGCTTTTACCAATGATATTGTGCCATTTTGTTCATAACATGTGATATTTATATGATTTTTATATCTATTGGCACATGGCTTCATATAACCTGGATTTGAATATGTGATTGGGTTGGATTCCTTGTGATGATTCTAGACTTTAGGCTTGGTGCCCCCCATTTCCCCGCTGTATAGCAATGTTCCGTAGCTACGAAGGACATTTGGCAGAGGCACCCATTGTGCCCGGATACGCTTTGGCTAGAGCTATCCCCCAAATGTCGGATCTATGTTGATGATTGTGCTTGTGATATTTTGCGGGCTTATTGGATCAGCCTACAGCCAACATTGGGGTAGAGAGCTATTGTTTTTACATACATGCATTGTGAAAACCCGTAATGCGCCCATCATTGGTCGAGGTAGACCCTTGTCCGAAATATTTCATTGGCCGGCTCTTAATGACATTGATGTAAATATTGGATGCATATCTTGATTTATGATGTGTGCGTATGATATATGGTTTTGAAATGACATGATCGGTTTGCACACTATGGATATTTATTACCTTATGCTTTGACACTCTAAGTTCACACCGATATTAATAGTACGATGTCAATCCCCTCACTTGCTGAGTACCATCCCCCTTTAGGTACTCACCCCTCACATTCCCATCTTACAGGTTTAGTCTTGGACTGAGGGCTAGTAGAGCTTCGATTTCGTTGGGCATTTCGAAGACTCTGGGCTTGTGTACGGTTACTTACTCTTTCGTGGAAATCATTTGAGGTTATTGTTATATTTGGAGCATTTAGTTGACCATTGTATTTATATTCCTGGGATGACTATATTATACGTATGTTGACTTGTGAAAATGATAATTCTCATTTGATTTGATATATTGATGCATCAAGGCACATTGTGATGACTTGGGAATTGATTTGGTCTGTGATACATTAGATTAGATGTTGTTAATAGCCTTACGGTGTCTCGATATGCAGGACGTTATGCTCGTGTATCGGGGTGCCGCGGTGGTTGTCGTGTGCTCGACTCGGGGGTGGGTCGAGGCGTGACACGTTGTTTCGATAAGATCAGAGCAATTTAGACCCAACGTACGGTAGGAAACGATTGATTGTAGGGCCGTATCCACTCGTTCAGGGAGTTCCGTCCCGTTTTTTATGACACGTTAGTTTGGTGTAGAAGACTAAGCATACCATGATTGATTGGCGAGACAAGTCGTAATGGAAAAGCAAATAATAGTTGATTGCGTGCTATAAGCCATCATAGGAATGATCACTAGAGGAAGAGAGGCTGCAGGATTCGTTCTCAGGGAAAGAGCATAGGAAACTCTGGATCGTATGCTAGAAAAATGATGGTGAGAACATAAGGTTCATGTAAGGTGCTTTGGTCATGAATCTGAAGGATCACCCCTTCTGGTCCGTCATGCGGTGGCCTAGGTTTCGATTGGTTGGGCAGCTTATTCTCCCATGGCGGATTGCATCGGTCTAGGGAATGTAGATATCTCCCTTCCGTGCTGATAAACCTCTATAGCCTTCCGCTGCGAACCAAGAACTCCAACTCGTCTTTGAGCTTATTTCACTCGTCGGTCATATGACCATAATCCCGATGGAAGTGGTAATACTTGGATTTATCCTTCTTGGAGTCTTCCTCTGTGGAACGAGGGGGCCACCTGACATATGATTTGTTCTTGATTTGATATAGGACCCGACTCGGAGTATCGTTCAGTGGCATGTGAATGCCGAACCTTCGTGAGGACGGAGGCCCTGGTCTGCTCCTTTTTGGGGAAGGCTGACGAGGTGATCGACTACGTTCTTTTTTGCTCAAACGACTCTTTCGTTGATCGAAAGCCTCCGCTTCTTCTGCTGCAATGTACTTCTTGGCATGGGAGTAAAACTATTAAATGGTCAAAAGGGGATTTTTTGTAATGGAGGTCTTCATGTCGGAGGGGCGCAGGCCCGTTAGAAGGGCAGCTAATGTAATGGAATGGTCCAAAGCTGGGCCTTTCAACATCTCTGCTTTGAATTTCTCTAAGAAATCTCTTACAGGCTCGTCTTCCCGTTGCGGCAATAATAACAAAGAGGTGGACTTTTGCTTGGCTTCTCGGCTGATTATAAAGTGAGCACGAACTACTGTCGAAATTAGGTAAAACTCTTGATACTGAATGACAAAAGAGAGTTAAACCACGCCAGGGCATTACCCTTGAGCGTGGTGGGAATGTGTTTGCACATAGCCACATCTGACAGGTCCTTGAAGACCATGACTGTTATGAAGTGGGCGGCATGATCGCAGGGGTCGGTTGTTCCATCGTATCTCTCCATGGGAGGTAGAAGGACGTCCCGTGGCATTGGTTCCATGGAAATCTTTGGATTGAAAGGCAATACCCCCGAAGGGTAAAGAGGACTTTCATCCTTCTTTGCGCCTGCTTTTCTAAGCTCGGCGAATATAAGTTGCTCAATTTGTTTTCTCAGATCTTCTGGGTTGTGATGAGAGATCACCGATGGTTCATAGTTCACAGGAGGCATTTGTCGCTGGGGACATTCATGTCTAGAGTCCGCTACAGATGACTAACCTCCTGGCCTAAGGGCTCGACTGAGTCCTTCCACTTGTTTGCTCATATTTTGGAGTCTAGACTCCAGCCTATCCATCTGGGGATGGTTGGCTCATTCCGGGCCAGGAATTGTAATCGGTTATTATTGAGTTGTAGATTGTGGAACCTGCTCTAGGTGAGATGTCTGAGGGAAAACCATACGATCATGAATAGAGTAATCGGGCGCCGCAGGAAGGGCGGCTTCGGAGGGTGTCGCAGTGTGCCCATCTACAGTGGGGGCGGGCTTCGAAGTTGTCCTGGTTCTTCTCTTTGGAGGCATGGCTGCGTAATCGATTTGTTAGTCTTACAAAGGTGGTTGCTCTACGGACGGCGTCAATTTATTGGAGGTGGACTACATCTCCACAGATACCGGCTCCTTGATGACGCGGTTGGGTATCGCCGATGGAATACAAGACCTGTAAAAACCACTAGAGGGTGCTCCGACAGGGGAGACTCCGACGCTCAAGTCAGAAAGAATGGTTTTCGAATGTAATGAAATAGACTAAGAGCTTTAGAGAGTGAGAGATTCTCTATGACCGGTGTGCCTAGTGTGTAAGGCCCAGAGAGCGTACCTTACTTAGAAGGTTTGAAAGGTCTTATACCGGATGGAGTCGTGTGCTTTTGGGGCGTTACAACCCTACTTTCCTTGCGGAGGAGCTCGGAGATCTCAAATTTTAATATTCCGAAATATTTGTGATCATTATCGTATGGGAGGTTACGAGATTCAGGGGATCTTTCCTTATTGGTAAGCGCTCAAGATAACCTTTTCTAAGCAAGAAACCAATAGTATGGGGATGTTCTAATCCCTTCTTGGATTCAGTTGGATTATCGGTTTTTGGTCGATTTTTAATCATTGTGGACCCTTCGGAGCTTGTTCGTTCATTCGGAAAACTAGGGGCTAAGTACCCTTCTGAGGAGATAAATCCCAATTGACAAATTTCATTCAGTAGGCGGTCGACTAAGGCCCTTTAGTACATCAATTGAGTAGCCATAGAGGGTAGTCGTTCTATAATACTGGGTTGTGCTTGCCCATCAATCGGTAGTTATTCCCTCCGTTGGAGTGATCCCTTCTGAGTTATGGGTCTCGTGTATGGGCCTTTTAAGTATTGAACCTTTGAAACAGGTATTGGGCTATGTCCCATCACCCAGAAATCACAGGAACATAAAAGAATACAAGGCAATTGTGGAGAGTACTTTAACATATATGACTAATAGAGAGTTGATTATGCATGAATAACAAAGATTTCATCGCACATTTTAAAATCTCTAGTGTTGGAGATGGGTTACGGTTTTACAGATACCGGCACCTTGTTGACTCGAACGGTTGCCGTCGATGGGATGTGAAATCTGTAAAAACTACCAGAGGGTGCTCCGATAGGGGAGACTCTAACACTCAAGTCAGAAAGAGCGATTTTTGAATGTAAGAGAAACAGACTGAGAGCTCAAAGAGGGAGAGGTTCCTTGTGATTAGAGTGCCTAATGTGAAAGGCTAAGGGAATGTACCTAACTTAGAGGGTTTGAGGGTATTTATACCAATAAGAGTTGTATGCTTTTAAAGTGTTGCAACCCTACTTTCCTTATCGAGTCATTTTGGATATCTCGGGAGTTTAATATTTCGAAATGACCATGATCTTTATCATATGGGAACTTTCATTTCCTGGGAAGATCCTTAACTGAAAGATGTCGTTCTTAAGCAGGAAATCAAAACCGTTAGGGTGTTTTGTCCTTCCTTTAGAATTGATAAAGTTGTTGGCTATCGGTCGGTTGTTTGGCTAATGGAGGGTCTTAAAGGTTCATTCGTTCGATGGACCAATGGTTAAGTACCTAATCAGGGAGGTAAATTATAGAGAATACGGCCCTATCATTCGATGGTCGGGGCGACTACGGCCCTATCGTTCGGGAAACGAGACGACTAAGGCCCTTCGATAGATCAATCGAATAGTTATAGAGAATAATCATTTGTGGTTGCTCATCGGTCAGTAATTGTCCTTTGTGGACCTCTTGTATGGGCCCTTCAGGCGGATGGCCTATGATATTATTTAGTATTTTGAATGCCTTGCGATGCCTTGGAGCATAAGGTGAAATTCACACGTGTTCAGGGTAGCATGACGATTGTCATGTGCTCGAACCTACGGGTCAGGATGTGATAATTTTATTGGTATCAGAGTCTAGACTCATGAATTGAAAATGTTTTAAAATGATTGAAAAGATTCCCAAGTATTTTATAGGTTCTTAGTTGTTTTCAAATCCCATTTGAGAAAACTAGACATTTGTAGTATTCTAAATGATTTCAAATGCCTCCTATGGGTTCTAGGGAGTTAGGAACATTATTTTTAGGGGGTTAAGCCTCTAGTTAAATTCCTGTTACATTTGCTAAGTCCAGATTTTCTTCTGTAAAACTATGCCTCCTAAGAGAAGGAGGAACCCGAATAAGATTCTTCTGACTCCACCATCCCAACCAGAGGCTGCATTATCTTCATATGCGCCTCCTTCGATGTCTACACACCTGGCTCCTCCAATCAGGATTCCTGCTCCTCCTATAGCTACCCTCTAGCAAGTAATGAAGTGGTGGAGCACCTACAGAGTGCATTACCAAACTCCGCACCAAACCTCAATTCGTCCGCCAGTTCCTCCTCCAATACCGGTAGTCACACCAAGTATTCCAATAGCACCCTCACCTCCGATTGTTGCATCAACCAACCGCCCTATTGTTGAGTTATCAAAATTGATTAAAGAGATGAGACAACTGGGATGTGAAACCTTCTCAGGCACATATAATGCCTCAGTGGCCAAGGAATTGATTGGCCGAATTCAAGAGACTGTCACCGACATGAGGTTGGATTACGAAATGAAACTATGAGTCACCATAAAACTATTGGTTAAGGGTGTTCAAACCTAGTGGGAAAATGTGAAGGGTAGGATATCCACTCCTCCTACTTGGGAGGAATTCCATAGAGCATTTGAGGAAAAATATTACACCCGATTCTATAAGGATCAAAAAATAGAAGAATTTTTCAAATTAGCTCAGGGAAACAAAATGGTAGCAGAATATGAGACGGAGTTAAGGGAGTTAGTTATGTATGTTCCAGAGTTTGTGAACTCTAAGGAGTTGATATGTACGAAATTCGAATCATGATTGAATTTGAATATGAGGGAGAAATTGCCAATAACTAAGGGGCATACATTCCAAGATATGTTGGAGCTATCCTTTAGGGCTGAGAAGATGGTTATTGAGAGATGAAATATTAGAGAAAGTCATGATAAGAAGAGAGGTTGGATTCTTTGGAAGTCAAGGCTCCAATAAGAGCAGCCGCACGAGCTCCTACAGTGGAGTTTTAGATTCAGGTTCTGTTGGCTCTCCAAAGGGCCAACAATTCCTTAAATTTGGCACTCCCACTTCCAGTGCCATGTCTGAGAGTAGGTCAGTAGGGCTGAAGAGAGAAACCTACCAGAATTACAAGAAGTATCATCCCGGACCATATCCTGAAACTTTAAAGTGTTTCTAATGTGGGAGAATGGGGAATTTTCAAATGCTTGTCCTGAATTGGGTCTGAGTGGGTATGGAGGTCCGTCAAGTCGTGATCACACAAGCGGCCCTAGGAGTGGCCATCGAATATCCCTACACCATCAGCTAGTACTGTTCCACGAACAAGAACCGAGAGCAACATGGTGGCCATACCTCCTCAGCATCCCCAATGACCTCAACCCCAAACTCAAACTAGAATCTATGCAATGACTAATGAAGAGGCATAGAACAACTCGGATGTTGTTACAGATAAATTTACTAAAGCCCAAATTTATTGATTTAGAAAAGCATGCCATTGATGATTACATGATTTAGGGTGTTAATAACTATTCTAGTGGAATGTTTAGATGGTTCGTACTTATATATGTGAATTGATGAAATGTTGTATGGATAATATGTGGGATGTTTGTCATAAGATCAGATTAATGAATACTTGATGGTTACATTATTAGGTATAATGAAAATATTTGGTGTCGATACCCGCATACTTGTTGATACAAGGTCTAATAATTCCTTCACTAGTGCAAGTTTTGCTAGGTATGCCAATAGACTTATGACTCTACTTGAGAAAGAGTTATTGGTTATTACTCTTTTGGGTGAATAGTTGGTTAGAGATATAGTTTACAGGGTTGTGATGTCATGGTAAGTGAAATGATTCTTAAAGCAGACTTGATTCCCTTAGAGATGAAGGATTTTGATGCTATCATGGCAATGGATTGGTTACACCTCCATTAGGCATTTGTGAATTATTTTACTAAGGAAGTAGAGTTTCAAAAACCAGGACACTCAACATTTATTTTTACTGGTGAACATCAAGTAATACTGACCTATGTAATCTCGATGATAGAAGCTCGTAAGCTGATGCACAAAGGTTATGAAACATATTTGGCCTATATTATTGACACAACTAAAGGGAGTCCCACTCTATATAGCATTCCCATAGTGAATGAGTTTTCAGACATTTTTCTGGAAGAGCTACCTAGTTTATCTCCAGATCGGGAGTTTGATTTCACTATTGATTTACTCCCCGGTACTACACCCATTTCCATTCCACCCTATAGGATGGCACCTGCAGAGTTGAAAGAGTTGAAATTACAACTCCAAGAGTTGTTAGATAAAGGATTTATCCGGCCAAGTTCATCTCTTTGGGTACACCTGTCTTGTTTGTAAAGAAGAAAGATAGTATTTTTTGGTTATGTATCGATTATCGGCAACTAAATAGGTTACCATTAAGAAAAATTGTCCACTTCCTAGAATTGATGATCTTTTTAACCAGTTGCAAGGGGCATGTGTGTTCTCAAAGGTTGATCTGAGGTCAGAGTATTATCAGTTGAGGATTCAATATGGACATTTTGAGATTTTAGTGATGCCATTTGGGTTGCAAATACTCCTGTTGCTTTTATGGGCTCGATGAATAGGTTATTTCATCCATATCTTGGTAAATTTATAATTATATTTATTGATGACATCCTGGTGTATTTAAAGAGTGATGACGAACATACAACGCATATTAGAATTGTTTTACAAACTCTTTAGAAGAAACAGTTGTATGCTAAGCTTTCTAAATGTGAATTTTGGTTTAAGGAGATTAGATTTTTGGGGCATGTAGTGTCTGGTGAAGGAATATTTATGGATTCAAAGAAAGTTGAAACTATCTTAAAATGGGAATAATCGGGAAATGTGAAAGAGATGAGAAGTTTTCTTAAACTAGCAGGATATTGTAGGAGATTTGTTGAAGAGTTTTCTAAAATTACAGCTCCACTATGTAGGTTAACAAGAAAGGGAATTAAATTTGTATAGGATGATAAGTGTGAAACTAGTTTTCAAAAGCTCAAAAAAAGGTTGACATCCACCCCCATCCTTACTCTTCCATCAAGTGGAGACGAAAATGTGGTTTATAGTGATGCTAGTAGGTAAGGACTGGGATGTGTGTTAATAAAAAATGATAAGGTGATTGCTTATGCCTCCCGTCAACTAAAAAAACATGAAGAGAATTATTCTACCCATGACTTAGAGTTAGCAATAATTGTGTTTGTTTTGAAGATTTGGAGACATTATTTATATATGGGAGATTTGTAGGATCTTTACTGATCATAAGAGTTTGAAGTACTTACTCACACAAAAGGAGCTGAACTTGAGACAAAGAAGATGGTTAGAATTAATTACAGATTATGATTTGGTGATAGATAAGCCAATGTAATTATAGATGCTTTGAGCCAAAAGTCTTCATCTCATTTGGAGTCTAATGAAAATTCATACTTTTCATATTTTGTTAGCATTCGAGCCCTTGAAGTTAAATTAGCAAGTGATGAGCAAGATACATTACTGGCTAGTTTTAAGGTAAGGCCAACCTTGATGGATTGTATTCGAGAGTTACAAGCTACTGATGAAGAATTGAAAGTGATAGTTGAGAAAGTCCACAATAGAGAAGGAGACGAGTTTAGATTTAGAGAAGATAGAATGCTGGTGTTTAAAAATAAAATTTGTGCTCCTAAGGATGTTGATCTCCGTAAAGCTATTCTTGAGGAGGCACACTCATTGATATATGTTATACATCCGGGAAGCACTAATATGTACCGAATAATTAGAGAGACTTATTGGTGGTCTGGAATGAAAAGAGAGATTGCTGAATTTGTATCCAAATGTTTAGTATGCCAGCAAGTGAAAGTTGAACATCAAAGACCTACTGGTGTTCTCTAACCTTTGTCAATTCCCGAATGGAAATGGAAGCATGTCACTATGGATTTTATAGTCGATTTTCCTCAAACACCAAATAGGTATGATGTCATTTGGGTGATTATAGATTGCCTCACCAAATCAACCCACTCCTTGCTAATTCAAAACACATATTCTTTAGAGAAGTTAGCTAAGTTATATATTAATAAAATTGTGAAACTTCATGGGGTTCTGATATCGATCGTGTCTAATCGTGACCCCCATTTCACCTCTCGATTTTGGCCAAAATTTCAAGAGTCTCTAGGGACTCAATTAGAACACCCCTCATCATTGTGGCCACTAAGAGTTGCTAATCGGTCACCTTTCAAATTTTCCAAAATCCTTGTCACTTGTTGGCAATGAGATTTCAACCCTTGACCTCCCATCCATCCAAAAAAATTTTATCCACCAAGTCATTCAAATACTTCAATTATAGTATGCATAATATTTATTATATCCTATGTTTTGCTATTTCCACTAATGTGTCTCCATGCATGAATATAACTCTTCGGTGGAAAGCATCCCTTGCGTATTGTGTTGGGACAATTACCTCTCCCTATTCAATAACCGATGGGAATTGAACCCGAACACCACCCACTTCCAAAAAGGTTTTGTACCACCATGTTATGCAAACCATTATACCAATATTCATTAACATTTTATATTTCAATAACTTAAATTTATTTTCCATAAATTTGTACTTTTCCTCTCAACTCCCTCAACACATTACCGATTACTCCTCTCTCAACAAATAAAATTTTAAGTACTTGAACTCATTGGGATAAGTCTCTAAATTACCAACAAGAGTATGTTGGGCACTTGTATAGGTTGAAAGTGAAGGAAGACAACTAAATAAATTTAGGAAAATGAGTTTATAAATAAAGAGTAGTGGTGGGACATTAGAACCCACGAAAGTCAAATTCCACTTCTTCTTGTACACTTTTCTTCCTCTTGGTTCACATATTCTCTTCCTCTCTTCTTGTTTCCTCCTAAGATAAATCAAAATACCACCAAAATCCATCCTCTAAAGATTCCAAAATGCATAACCCAACCTTTAGAAAATTAACTCTAATGAAAAATTTGAAATATTCTAGTGAAAGAAAATCTAGGGTTCAACGGTGGTTCGACTTGAAGCGAAGTTAGTGACAACAATTTAGGTAATCTTCATTTTCTAACTTGGGTTTTACTTTAATCTTTTATGACTTAGAGTTTATGCTGAAATTAGATGAATTAATTTGGAGGAGATCTGTATCATCAAGAATAAGAGAAAAGTTAAGGTTTTGAATGTAGACTTATGGGTTGCCATGGGGTAATAAATATTAATGGTTTGGTTACTTAATGATGATCCCTAGGAATTGGACAAGCCCGATCAAGGCCAAACTCTTGTTGTGGGAGAAATTGGGAGTAACCACTCTCCCTTACATTGTGAGTGAATACATATTTATGGTTTTAAGTGAGAAAATGTTTTATATTGATTTTATAAATGTTTTCTAATGATTTTAGAAATATTTCTAAAATTATTTTAAAATTGTTTTATGATTGTAGAATGTCCCGAAAGGGGATTTGAAATAATGAATGCATCCATATGTTGTTTAAAAATAATGTGCCATTTTTATTGACTTGTGTTAAATGCGACTGATTGAACTCATGCACTATGAATTCGTTTGAAAAACTGTTGACACATTTTGGTATATGATGTGATGATTGCGAAATGATGCATTCATATGTTGTTTGAAAATAATGTGTCATTTTTATTGACTTGTGTTAAATGCTTCTGATTGAACTCATGCACTATGAATTCGTTTGAATAACTGTTGACACATTTTGGTATATGATGTGATGATTGCGAAATGATGGTGTGTGCATGGTTAATGGCTATAGTCATTCCCTCCACAGTACAGAGCCCGATTGGGCAATGTGGTTGGACGTTTATTTGGATAAAGAGGTAGCTGCAATAGAAAGGTGCCTCCAAATCCCTCCCTTCAAACTAGCATGGTTGCACCCCAGGGGAGGTCTGAGCCAAAGCCAAAGTAGGGGGAATGTATATGATTGATGATGATGAGAACTCTTTGGTGATTCCACCATTGGTCATGGTCAAGCCTTTACTGGAAAGATTTTGGCAACCCTATGATTTTTGGAAAACAAGTTGTGATGACCGAATGCATATGAATTGCATAACACTTTTAGCTTTTTTATAACATGATTTTCGGCAATCCTGATTTTATATGACTTTACTACAAATTTAATAGTCATACTACTTCCCATTGGAGTACTTATCTCTAATATGTATGGTAACTTTTCAACCTCAACATCTAAGATTTTTATCAAACTACAAGTAATAAATGAATATGTGGAATCAGGATCAAATAATACTTTAATCTTATGATTATTGAGTAGTAGTGTACCTTCCATAACATTGGATGCTTCAAGGATTTCTTTTACTTCCATGGCAAAAACTCTTCCTTCCATCCTAGGTTTATCATTCTGAGTGCCTTGTTATTAACCTTGAAGTAAGCTTCTCTTTCTTGCTGTCTTGGGGCAATCTTTAATGTAGTGTTCATTATTTCCACATCTCACACATTTTTCGGCCTTTAGCCAACAACTAACTTCATTATATCTTAACATTTAACTATAAATACAAAAATCTATTTGTCATACTTGCTTATTAGAACTTCCAATACATTTTTTTTGGCTTTGGGATGCTGATAACGATATTTTTGTATACTTGAATTATATTATTTTTAGCATTTATTTGTATGTTTTGCGACTGATTTGAATCATATTTTATGAATTTATATTGATTTACTTTCGTGGTCTTTGACTTAGGAAAAATGAAGCAAATTTGCTATTTTCAGATTGTACAGACAACATTCAATATTTTAGATCTAATTTTTTGTTCTGATGTCCGATTATGAAGATTCTTACGGCATTGGAAAGAAGAATTTGAGATTACAACTCTTATGAAGACCTCAGAGGTTAGACCAAACCAAAAGATGTCCAAAAATTTAGTCGAAGCCAATGCAGTGTTAAAAAACGGAAACTGTGAATGAAAATGGAAACAAGGTGCTATAATTTCGGATTTGCATTGCTAATAATTTCAAAAATTGTCCAAATTGAAGAAAATAGAGTTTTCAAGTCTTTAGAAAGTTGAAGATCATCACCAAGCAAGAAGAATAAGTTTTCAAATCAAAATCAAAGACCAAATTTCTAAAAACTTCTAAATTTTTAAATTCTTTTTTGGGTTTTCACTCCTATATATATGTAGTACTAGGGCAGTAGCCTTATGCATATTTTTCCTTTGTTTTCTATCATTCTTCTCCACCAATTACAAACCCTAGTAGCCTCCTCCATCCTAAGAGATTTCGACTTTCATGTTCATACAAACAAGAGTTGTAATGTTCTCTTTTACTTTCTTATTTTTTTTTTAATGTCTAGCTAATTTTATTATTCCTATCATTCGGTGGATTTTTTTTTTTGATTAATACATGGATTCATTTGATTCTTTCCCTTAAGTTTTAGTGGCATGATTATTATTTTGATGAGATTATATTGTTGTTCTTAATACTTCCAACATTTTTGGATCCGGCGTTTTGATAATTTGAGATTAAGTGCATGCATGACTAATATAATTATACAAAATTAGTTCAAATAATAAAATCTATATAAAATTATGAGCATAACCATTGGATTAATTTCATGTGTGGAAATTAAGCGAAACCTTAATTTACAGATTTTCAAAAGCTTAATGCAGTTTGATTTAATTAAAATTCCATGACTGTTAGGTTTCGGTTAGTTGAATTAGAGATTTATTGCATAACCATTGGGTGAATCTAATTTAAAAAAATCTATCATCATCAATAATAAATTATTAGTCAACAAACTTAGGGATTAAAGAAATTTGATCGTATAGAAAGATAAAAATAAATGAAATCGATGTTTTAGAGTTTTCATTTTCATATTTCAGATCTTGTTTTTAGTAGCCCCTAAAATTTTCACAACTTGATTTGATTTGTTCAACTTAGATTAGGATTATTCATACTTGGTAGTATAAAATATCTTTGTAGGATCAATACTTATTCTGCACTATACACAACACTCGACTTGAGTATACTTGTCTGAAATCATGATATATTTAAATTGCATAACAAGTTTTTGATACCGTTGTTGGGGATATCATTGTATATCAACAAAGATAATCTTGTTTGAGATTGAACTTTGTTATTTTTTTATTTATATTAGGATCTAGGTTGAATAGTTACTATTTTAGATTCTGTTTTTGGATTTTTTACGGGATTTTTTGAGAAATTTCAGGGTCTTGGAAAATGGTTTTGATTTAGGGTCAGGTGACCAAAGGATTTTGGCCTTCTGAGCAAAACTTGTGGCATTCGTTTTCATAGATTTTTCTATTTTTCTTTGATTTTTTAGTTTTTGGGTTTACTATTTAATTATCTTTTGTGTATTCGTTTATTATATTTTTGTGATTTTTATTCATACATAAGTAATCTAGATTTATTAGAGTGGTTTCTATAACTTATTTTGGAAATTTAATTTTGTGTTATTTTTTTGTCCATATAGGATTTATGCTGAGATCGACAAGTTCTGATCTAATCAAATTCGATCCTGAAATAGAGAATACTCTCAAATCCATTCATAGACAAGTTAAAGAAGAATAGGAGCATGAAGCAGCAATGGATCAAGAGAACAGAGCCATGAAGGAGTTTTCTATGCCTAAATTTTATGATACACAAACTAGTATTACATGTTTTGTAATTGAGGCCAATAATTTTGAACTAAAACTAATCTTATTGGCATGGTACAAGCTGATCAATTTTGTGGAGAGACCGTTGAAGACCCAAATAACCACCTAAAGAATTTTCTAAAAATCAGTAATACCATCAAACTAAACGGAGTAAACCCAAACGCAATAAGATTATGACTATTTCCTTTCTCTCTTAAGGGAAAGGCAAAGGTATGATTTAACTCATTCTCTTCTAATCATTTCATGAATTGAAAAAATCTGTCTCAAGCATTCTCAACCAAATACTTTCTATCGGGTAAAACTACTAAATTATGTAATGATATCATTAGTTTTAAGCAATTTGAAAATGAGTCTTTATATTATACTTGGGAACGTTTTAAGGATTTGATTAGAAAGTATCCACATTATGGTATACTTGATTGGTTAGTCTTACAAACATTTTATTGATATCTTTTATAATCTGTTAAGATTACTATTGATACTGTGGCCGGGGTGCATTCATGAGTAAGTCATATAATGAAACATGTGTATTATTATATAATATGGTTTCAAATCAATACGATTGGCCTAATGAACGTGAGAACCCTAGGCAGAGAGCTAGTGTGTATGAGGTTGATAGTTTTACCATACTTAATACGAAAATTGACTGTTTAATTAATAATATGAAAATTAATCAACTTAATATTGTAACTAATCATGCCCTATATTGTGATTCTTGTAGTGAATCTACTCACTTGTTTTCTAAGTGTCAATATATGCAACAAGCGAATTATGTTTCTAACTTTGACAGGTCTCAGAATAACCCCTACTCAAATACATACAATCTTAAATAAAGAAACCATCCAAATTTTTTATAGAGTTAAGGGACACCGTATAGAGCAAATCATCCATCGGGATTTAGCTTAGAAAATCAACAGCCAAGGGAGAACAAGCCATATTGGGAAATGGCAATCAAACGCTTTGCAACTGTGACAAGTAAAAGAATTGAGAGCTTGACAGCAATAACCAATGAAAGAATTGAACGCTTGGCAATAGTAACAAGTGAAAGGTTTGAGAAGTTTGAAATTAAGATTGATCAATTAGCTAACGTCTTTTATTCTCATATGCCAGGTCCACTGTAACACCGACACTGCGGTGTCAGTACTAGTATACTGTTCATGAAATATATATATAATATTCCTCTGTACAAATATAGAGAGAAATTTTTATTTTATATTGATTTTCGATTTTGGGGTTTTTAATTCAAATTTTTAGTATATTCAAAAGTTTCTGTATTTCCGATTCGAAATGTGAAACAAATATAAAAATAAAATAAAATATATGTATATGTATATGTATATAAACATATTTTTCATTTATTAAATTAATTATTTCCTCATGCATTTATTTATAAACCATTTTTATAAAATAATAATAATAATAATAATAATAATAATAATAATAATAATAATAATAATATATATAAAAAAAAATCAAAATTAGGGTTTAGCCCTAATTTCCTCCCCTCTTCCCCTCTCCTCTCTCCCTTTCCCGCGACCCTTCCCCTTCCCGCGCGGCTCTCCCCATTGCCGCCGCCCTCCGCTGCTGTGGCTGCTGCCCTCCTCTGCCGCAGACGGCCGTCAACCACCACCCAACCACCGATCAACTCTCTCCCTCTCCTTCCCACTCTCGATTTTCTCTCTCTATCACCCGCGGCACTCTCTCCCTCGATCTCTTTACACTCTCTCACTCTCTGCCGCTCCCTCCCTCTCTTCCTCCACCGCCACCACCATCAACCGCCTCCTTCCACCACCCACGATCGGCCGACCTTTCAGTTTTCTCTCTCTACCCTCGGCTCTCTCTCTCTGTTTCTCCCTATCTCTCTCTCTCCCCGCCCGCGCGACAGTTCCTCTCCCCCGCGCGCGACTGCGACCTCTTCCTCCCTTCTAGCGCGTGACGGCTCCCCTGCGTGCGCGACTGCAACGTGTGACAACCCTGCACGCTCGACTGCAGCGCGCGACAGCCCCCTACGCGCGCACGACTGCAGTGCACGATAGCTCTAGCGTGCGTGGCTGCAGTGCTGCCTTCCCTTGCTCGCACACTCGAGCGCTCTGCTCTCTCCTTCGAGGGCCCACTGCAATCTTCAGAACAAAGACCCTAGGTCGCGATGGTTTCCTACGATCCTCTCACTGCGTAGGTAAGGGCTGGTTTTTGATTAATAGTCCTAGGGTTTGATCTCTAACTAATTTAGCCTAATTGTTAAAATGCGTCGGGTTGGAATACTACAGGTCCTGGATTGAATGAAGTACATTCAGAAGTCAGACCTGCGATTTGAGAAAACCCTAGGTGAGAAATTTTTTATCATCTCAATAAATTGAATAAAATTAGGGTTAAATCTAGGGTAATGAGATATGTATATGTTAGATTAGTATAGGATGCGATTTTCTGATATTTAATATGTGATTAGTGAAGTAAGTGATGCATAATTCATAAAATTAGGCTGTTTGATACAGAAGAAGCATGCTAAGGAATAATAGAAATCAAATTGAGTTGATTTGAATGGTTTCTCTAGAGTTTAATTCAAAATATGCATGAAAGTAATTGGATTTAGGGTTGGAGCTTAAGGATTGATGCGTTGTTTTATATTATAGTTTGTTTTGCATATAGGAAATCAAGATACAATTTACGTATTATGAAAATAGGCTTCAATACTTTTAAAATGACATATGGTTTGAACGAATCGGATGAGAATGGAAAAGTGTATGATTTTTCAAAGGATTTTTCCAATTTGTAGGAAATTTATTTATTTGAGATTGGTTTTCGATTTTGAATGGTTTTAGGTGTTTGAATTTAGATTGGTTTGGATTTTGTTATTTATTTATAAATGGAATGAAATTGATTACATTGGAGTACATTTATAAATTGAAGAATTTAGTGTTTGTACGAACTTAAGGAAAATGATAAATCCTAAAAATAGTTGGAAAATTTATGAAATTCGTGATTTGATTAGGTTGACTTTCTTGGAGATTTGAGGAGTTGAGTTTGGTTCGATTCGTGGTATTATTGGGGAGTGCACTACCCTCCCCCATACTCGAGGAGTCTACTATTGATTAACAAATCATGTTTTATCGATTTTCAAATGATATGATTTCTATACGTGTGAAAATTGAATTTTTGGATTTTGATAAGTATTTGTACATATTTTTGTGACCATTGGAGTGTCCCAACTACTGATTTTATTGATATGCATCCATGAGTTTGATAACTGAATATTGTGCCACCCTTTTGATATATTGATATGTTTTAAATGCTTCCACTTGCATTGGCACATGATTTGAATGGATTTATGCGTACCATTTCGGCTGTATGCCCGACTGATATTATGATACGATGCATGGGGCTATATGCCCGGCCGAAATGGTGTTGGGATGCATGGGGTCACGTGCCCAACTGCTTTGATATTGTTCCGTAGCTACGAAGGACATTTGGTAGCAGCACCCCTTGTGCCCGGATACTCTTCGGCTGGAGGTATCCGCTAGATTGTCGTGTGTATGGTTGTCCCAGGTTGAACTCTCATCGGGGGAGGACGTTATCTCTGTCTAGCACTGGGCGGGGGCATCATACACGGCCGACTATTTATACGTATATTATTATTATTATTTACAGGCTAGTTGGAGTAGTCTATGGCCAACATTGGGGTAGAGAGCCATTATTTGATATTTGCATTGTGAAAACCCCCAATACGCCCGTCCTTGATCGAGGTAGACCATTGCCAGGGTTGTTTATTCGGCCGCTCTTCTCATGTGATTTTATACTTGGATGGATGCATATGTTATTTTTTGATGTATGTCTTGAGATATGTTTAAAACTGCACGCTGTTGTCATATACCCGATATTGTATTACATGCTTTAACACTCAAAGTTCACACTTGATATTGATAGCACGATGTCCTTCCCCTCACTTGCTGAGTATCCTCCCATAGATACTCACCCCACTTCTTTCCTCCCTCAGACAGGATCGTTGTGTTAGAGCGACGTTTCAGAGTCTGGAGATTTCAGTTCATCCTATGCGGGTTGGTTCTTCTCGATGGTAAGGTTTAAGTAAAATTTAAAATACGAATTTAGCACTTTATTTCGACCCTGCGTGGTCTGGATATTGAGATCCGTAGTTGACCGTGTACACTTTTAAGGGATGACTGTAATATTTATGGACATTGTTGTGAAACTCTCATATTATGCTTGCATTGAGACATTTGTAAACATTTAAACTCTTTACTTGGGAAACTATTGTATATTATATAAAATTTAGGTCCGCTCGATGTGACGGCTGCTCATGCTCTAGTTGGGCATGACAGTAGAGGTCTGTGGTTAGGACTGTTGGTGATTTATTTAGCCTGGCGTTGTTCTGGATGTCTGCTATGGTTGATGGGTTTTGGAGAGGGCGGGATGGCCATTTGTTTTATTTTCAGGATGATTTTGAATTATACAGGTTTAAACAGGTTGAATTGTACATGGGAGACCTCCGATTTATGGGGAGATTCTGTCCGATTTTCTATAGAAATACAGTCGGCATCCAGGGCAACGGGCGACTATTCACGATCCCGGCTCGGGACGTGACATCGACTGTCGAGTGATACTGAGAAAAATCCAAGAGTGCAAGTAAATGAAATCTCATTGAACAATGAAAAGAAATTGCAGCAACTTTCAGATCCACCCTAGGAAAAAGAGGAAAAATAAGAGATCGAGGAAGAAATCCATCAGCCTACCGATGAGAAAGTTAAGGCATCGAATTCTAAATAGGGAAGTACTTTATATTTAAGTCAATATAAACCCCCTTTTCCTTTTTCCGGATGTCTTTTACAAGCAAAAGCAAAATTTGAACAATTTTTAGAAATTTTTAAGAAACTGCACGTTAACATTCCTCTTTTAGATGTTATCAGACAGATACCAGCCTATTGGGGATTCTTCGAGGATATGATTGAAAGAAGAAGAGACTGGATGAAGTTTCGAAAGTCAAGTTAAAGGAGGAATGCTTAGCAATCTTACAAAGGAAGCCATCACTGAAACTTATTGATCCAAGGTTTTCTATCCCTTACACAATTGGTTCTTTTGATTTTTCTGATATTTTATGTGATTTGGGTGCTGGTGTTAATATTATGTCATATTTTGCATTCTTGAAATTAAGGTTAAAGGATTGTCGACAATTGGCTGATTAAAGTATAAAACATCCAAGAGACATTATCGAAGATATTTTAGTTAAAGTCGATAAATTTATTTTTTTCTGTTGATTTTGTCATTTTGCATATGGATGATGCACAGAGTACTTCATTAATATTAGGTCGACCTTTCTTAAACACGCACGTGCTCTAATTGATTTTCTGTTGGAAAGTTGATTTTGAGAATAGATGATGAAAAAATTGAGTTTAATATTTTTTGTCGCATGAAAAAATTTTCTAAATAAGAGATTTATAAAATTGAGTGCACTAAAAAAGTTTCTGAACATGATGTTTATATCTCTCATTCTAGTGATCCTATTGAAATTTGCATTCTCAATTCCTCACATGTCAAATATGATTTTCTAGACAATAAATATGTTGATGCATATACTATCTTAAGTGTAAATTTCAGAGTATCTAAATCAAAGAAAAGGTTTCATGCAGTTAAAGAAAGGGAATTGCAATTCAATGCATTGGTGGAAAAACAAAAGACGTATGAGAATACTGGAATTAACAAGGAAAGGATGAAAGCATGGCAAGACACCATGAATGGTCACAATATGAAGATCTATGAGGCGGGTTGAAACAAGAAGATAATGTCTGGCCAAAGACAATAAAGAAAGGCGCTTATTGGGAGGCAACCCAATATTTTTATGATTTGCTTTAGTATTTGTTGATTTAATTTAGATTTGAGTTTTGGTGACATTTTACAAGTGAATAAGAAACCCTTCACACACGAGAGGAAAGAAGTCGAAGAGCAAGCTACATTTCAGTGGATTTCTCTGTTCTCTTTGCTTTTATTTTATTTACCTTTCACATTAAAGACAATGCTTAATTTAAGTATTGGGGGAATATGCATACATAGACTACTGAACTTTTTTTCTAGAAATTTGAGTGCTGAATTTTTGTTTCGTTCTCAAAAATTTTGCTAAATTCTTCTATGCCAACGAAAATTTTTCTTGAGTCTTCTATTCCTTGCGTGTTATTTGTTTTGAATTGGGTTACATGAAGGACGATTGGTATTAGTAGTTATTTAGTACATGATTAGCTATTCATTTTCTTATTGTTAATTTGAAAGATAGAGCATGCAAAATTTGACACAAATTTATCTTAATGAGGATTTGAGTCTTAAAGAGCAAATTCTTGCCCTCATTCTTTCTCTAATTGAGGGTACATTACACATGAGTTGATCATTCTAGAATTTGCTTTATTATGCATTTTGAAACCATATTGTTGATTTTCATGCATCAAAATGATTAAGGCAAATAGATCTATATACTTTTAGTTTTCAAAAAATATCATTGCTAATGTTTTTAAGCTTAGTTAAACCCCTTTAAGTCTAGACCTTTTCTTTCATGCATGACCTATATAATCTACTCCATAACCCTCATTCTTTCTACGTAATCTACTCCATAGCCCTCATTCTTTCTAACTCCAGAGTTTGAACCTTAATTCACTAATGTACCTATAATTGATAGCAAGAAATTCTTTCTTTTTTTTGCATTATAATCTTTTTATGTTATCAAGTCGATGTACCCAAAAAAAAAAAAAAGCCCCAAAAAAAAATTGCTGGTTGGAAAAAAAGAAAGGACAAAAAAGAAAAAAATAGAGAAAAAATGGGGTATTTTTCTTTCTTGATATTGTTCACTTTTATAGTGAAAGTTGATTACATCGTTCTTTGCTTTGAATAATTGATATTTCACATTACATATTCATAGTTAGAATCAGTATTTTCTTTTCTTGATATAAAGGATGTCATGTTTTGATAAAGTATTTTTAATGAATTATTTTAACTCTACATTTTATCCATTATCTTATCCTTTACCCTAAGCCCATTACAACCAAACAAAAAACGTTCTGATTGATATATAGATTTCATATTTAAGTAGTGGAGATTTGATATATGAACAAACTTATAGTAATGTCATCTCATCGTATTGATTTATGTGATACACATACCCTTACATACATTGAGTGTTTGGAATAGTTGAATAGTATCTCTCTTTATTCTATTGAGTGAATCGACTATGAGGGTGTTTGAATCTTACATTACTATTGATTTTAAGGAAACTATAGGAGGTGTAATGGCTTTTCTAGCATTAAATACTGTGAAATATTAGTTGTCTTGATTATAATTCTGGTTTGATCTAGTCGTACGCATGGTTAGGGACTTGGTAAAAATTGAATCTAATTTGGAAGGGAATTATTTTTGATTGAGAACAAGCAAACATTCAAGTATGGAGTTATTTGATAATGATATTTTTGTACACTTGAATTACATTATTTTTAGCATTTATTTATATGTTTCATGACTGATTTAAATCATATTTTAGGAATTTATATATTGATTTACTTTCGTGGTCATTAACTTAAGAAAAATAAATCAAACTTGCTATTTTCAGATTAAATAGATTGTATTTAGTATTTTGGGCATAACTTTTTGTCCTAATGTCCAATTGAGGTGATTCTTGTGGCATTGGAAAGAACACTTCAAGCCCTACAACTCTTGTTTAGATCTCAGAGGCTGCATCAGACTAGAAGATATCTGAAAATTTAGTCGAAGTCACTGCAGTGTTAGAAAACGGAAACAAGAAATGAAAATGGAAACAAGGTACTATAATTTAGGATTTGCAGTGCTAATAATTTCAAATTGAAGAAAATAGAGTTTTCAAGTTTTGGAAAGCTGAAGATCATCACCAAGCAAGAAGAAAAAATTTCCAAATTAAAATCAAAGACCAAACTTCTAAAAAATTCCAAGTTACTAATTTTTTCTAGGGTTTCTACTCCTATATATACATTATAATTGCAGCAATTGGCCACAAGCATTTTCCTTGTCTTTCTCCATGTTTTGTTCTCTCATTCCCTGACCATTACAAACCCTAGCAGCCACACCCTCCATAGCAAGAGACTTTAACTTCCATGTTCGTGCATTCAAGGGTTGTTATATATCTTTTTATCTTTTTGTTTTTCTTTTCAATATCTAGCTAATTTTATTATTACTAGGACTTGATGGATTTTATTTTTTGATTAATGCATGGCTTGATTCGATTCTTTCCATTAAGTTTTATTGACATGATTATTATTTTGATGATATTTTTTTGTTGTTCTTAATGCTTCAAACGTTTTTTGACCCGACGTTTTGATGAATTGGGATTGAGTATATACATGACCAATATAATTGCATAAGGTTAGTCCAAATAATAAAATTCATATAAAATTATGAACTTGACCATTAGATTAATTTCATATATGGGAATTAAGGGAAACCTTAATTTATAGATTTTCATAAAACTTAATGCGGTTTGATTTAATCGAAATTGCATGACCATTGGATTTCGGTTAGTTGAATTAGAGATTCATTGCATGACTATTGAGTGAATCTAATTTAGGAAAATCTGTCATCATCAATAATAAATCATTAGTCAATAAATTTAGGGATTGAAGAGATTTGACCGTGTAGAAAGATAAAAATAAATGAAATCGATGTATTAGGGTTTTCATCACATTAGAGTTTCGTAGTAGTTTCAAAAATTTTCACAACTTAATTTGATTTGTTCAATTTAGATTAGGGTTATTCATACTTGATAGTATAAAATATCATTGTAGAATCGACACTTGTTCTACACTATACACAACACTCGACTAGGGTATATTTGCCTGAAATCGTGATATACCTAAATCATGAAACATCTCATAATGTTAGTTTGTATATCTTGAAGTCTCGGCATTGAATACTCTCTCATAACTCTGTTATCGTAAGCTAATACTTCCTCACAAGTACAAAAATAACACAAAATTAGATCTATAAAATAAACTATAAAAACTATTCAAATAAATCTAAATTACTTATATAAAAGTGAAAATAACAAAAATATGATAACCAAATGTGCAAAAGACACCTAAACAGTTAACTGAAAAATAGAAAATAATGAAAAAAAATAAAAGAAAATTAGAAAAATATATGAAAATGATGAAATTTGATCAAAGATAGAGTGATACCCATAGCAAAGCCTCGGGTTTTGTTTAGTAGCCAGAAATCTTTTGGAATAAGTGATCACTTAAGTCTAAGTCGAAAAAAATTTTTCTAACCCCGAGAATTTCCAAAAATTATTGCTATTCGAAAAACCTAAATCCAAAATTGCAACTGTACGACCTAAACCCTAATATAAAGAAGAAATAATAAAATCCAATCTTAAACAAGGTTATCCTCGTTGATATACAAAAATATCCTGGACAACGATGCCAACAACTTGTTACGTTATTTTGAGGTCACAATTTCAAGCAAATATACCTTAATCAAGTGTTGTATGTAGTGCGAGTAAGTTTCGTTTCCACAAAAATATTTTATACTATCAATTATGAATAAATTTAATCTAAATTGAAGAAATCAAATTGAGTTATAAAAATTTTAAAAACTACTAAAATAATATCTAAGATACGAAACTCTAATATAATGGAAATCCTAGAATATCAATTTCATTTATTTTAATTTCTTACATAGTTAAATCTTTTCAATCCCTAAGTTTATTAGCTAATAAATTATTATTGATTATGAAAAAATTTTCTATATTAGATTCACCCAATGGTTATGTAATGAATCCCTAATTCAACTAATCAAAACCCAATGATCATACAATCTTGATTAATCAACTTATATTAAATTTTGTGAAAATCTATAAATTAAGGTTTCTCTTAAAACTCCACACATGAAATTAATCTAATGTTAATACTTATAATTTTATATGAATTTTATTATTTGGACTAATTTCATAAAATTATATTGATCATACATGCACTCGATTTCAAATCATACAAAACGTGGATCCAAACAATTCGAAGTATTAAGTTTAACAATAAAATCTTATCAAACAATAATCGTGTCAATAAAACTTAAAAGAAAGAAATAAATCAACCCATGTAATTAATTAAACATCGAATTCATCAAATCCTATGAGCAAAATAATTAGTTAGACAATGAAAAGAAAAAATAGGAAAATAAAAGAGAACATTACAATCCTTTTGTGCATGATGAAGGATGTCGAAGTCCTTGGTATGGAAGTGGTTGTTAAGGTTTCTAAAGTGGTGGGAAAATGAGAGAAATAAAGGGAAAAACATGGGAAAGAATGGTGGAGGTCGTCCCCCTGTTGCTGTCCACAATAATACTGTATTTATAACACTAAAACCCTAGAAAGAATTTGGAAACTTGAACTTTTTGGACACTTGGACTTTTTGAAAATTTGGAATTATTAAGATGGTTAGAATCTCTTGCTTCCTTAGCAATTTAGAAACTTCTTGATCCCTGGATAAATTTTAAAATTGACTGCAATATAATTTCCAAATTTCTTGCACTTTGTTTCCTTGTTCAACACAACTTCCATTTCTGCACAATAGCAATTTCATCCCAAATTCCATATATCTTCTAGTCTAACCCATCCTCTAAGGTTTTCATAAGATTTGCAGAGTTCGAAGACTTTTTTCTAACACTATAAGAATCACCTCAATCAAACATCTGAGCAAAAAGTTATACTCAAAATATTGAATGCTGTCTGTCCAGTGCAAAAATAGCAATTATGTTCCGTGTTTCCTAGATTCAACTCCCACAAAATTAATGAATATAAAATCATAAAATTTTGTTCAAATCAATCTTAAAACACATAAATAAATATTAAAAAAAGATATAATTCAAGTGTATTAAAAAATTATTATAAAAACACTAAATATCATAACCAAAATTATTTGCTCCAAGAATCACAAAATCAAAGTCCATAAACACAGACAATGCAACTCGGTTGGACTGTTCCATTTTCTCCGGACAGGCATATCTCCGGAATTTATATAAGCTAGAAATTGAAGTCTCATAACCATAACTGATTTCTCAAAAAAAATTGCAAATCAAAGTCTAAACTTGCTCTCATCCACAAAATGATTTTGTTGTTTTCTCTGAGATTTTTTTTCTCCTAATTAACCCCCCCCCCAAAAAAAAAAGAGAAAAACATTTTCCTTGAAATTGGTTGAAATTACAATTTGCAGTTAGTATTTCGTAACAAACTTAGGAACTTCCGAAACATTCACCTATTGAAAAAAGATATCTCCACCATTAGTTCACATTATATACCGCAGCATTTAGGCTACGATGTACATTCATCTTGAATATTTTCTGCTATATACACAACACTTTTTAATGGGTAACAGTTTGTAAATTATTCATTAGTATGCACATTTTTCAATCTTTCTAGACAAGGTTTATATATCACTACCTAAAACAAAATAACACCACATCACTGATTGGAGTAATGAGAGATCTTGGGCAAAGTAGGAAACTTTTTTAATGTAAAACAAACATTCACAAGCTCATTCATCACTGCATAACTGTTCTTTCCGGAAGCATTGTTACCATGATCCAGAGGCGTGGAATTTGAAGTATGCTCTTATTGTGATCCACAATACTAGAATGGGCGATTCACACAATATAATTTTGATGAAATTCAAAAACTATGAACCACATAAATGGAGAGAATTTTTCTAATCCAAATAGCAATTGTAATATTCAATACTTCTTTTTCTTCTCTATGTTTATTTACCAATCCCTAAGTTTAGGATAGAGGGTCTAGGTAATTGTTTTTCTTCTCTTTGTTCATTTGAGTTTTGGTTAAATTTCCATAACCACACATGAAAACATACGTACAACTTTGAAAGCAAACTACCACAAAAAAGATTAATAGTCTAAGCACCTAGCTAGTCCCACCCGTGCTTATACCCTATACCATAATGAACAATGACACATGTAACATTAGAAGACAAATTTCCTCAACCAGTTTTTTTTCCATTCTACTAGGAAACTAGAAAACACTAACGCTATATTTGGATGGAAAGATTTGAGAAGAAACGAAAAGATTAAGGGAGAAAATAACTTATTTTCTTTCATTTGGGAGCTTTGTGTGAGAAGAAAAGAAAGAAAATTGAGTGATTTTTAAGATAAAAAATATTTTTCCCAAAAGTGGGAAGAAAAAGAGACAAAAGGAGAGAAAAAGAAAAGTTGTCTCATGAATATACCAAAATTACCCTTTAAAGATGATAGAAAAATTTTTAATTTCGAATAGCTCCAACATCATTTTCTTTCATTTCTAAAACTCGAAAATATAATGAAAAGAAAACTCCATCATCTCCTTTCTTTTTTTTTCTTTCTTTTCTTTTCTTTCTTGAACTCCCAAACAACTAGACATAACAAACGTGTTACACTCGGTAGGTGCAATATTAAAAGAAAAAAATGAAGAACAACCCCCAAACCAAAAAAAAATGCCTACGTATCAAATCAACACATAAAATTCACAAAAGAGTTATTAGAATTGGGATGGATTAAATGAATAACACGAGAGAGCAATTAAAATAAAATAAAATAAAATAGTGATCCGAACTAGTAATTGAAAATATTTATTACATATAGTACGAAAATGAATAATCAATCAATAAAAAAGAGATTGAGATGAAAAATGGGAATACCAATGTTACGGAATTTGCCAAAATTGGCCATGGTCCTTGAGAAAGGAATAGGCACTGTTGACAAGCTTCATATCATCAGCATTCAAACATGTACCCAAAACTTCCCAATCTCTCTCCCAATTCCAACCTATGAATCCCTGCTTATTGGTGTCTGGGTCTTCCACGACCAAATCCAAATCTTGAGGCTGGGATGGGGAGGATTTCAGGTTGAGGAACTTAAGAGCTCGAGCCTAGTCTTTCTCTTTCACTGCCTCCTCGTACTCTTTCCATTCTCTCAAGGTTCTTGTTTTTGTGTTAATTGTTGTTAAATTGGTTGTTTTGGTGTTTAGATTTGGAGGTTGAAGTGGACGATATCTAGTGAGGCGCAAAGACAGAGGAGGCTTGTATAGTTTGTACACATCCATAGCTATTCTAAGTTCCAACTGTAATCAATCAATGCCAATGGCTTATCCCAAGGAAGATAGGAGGCAATGGTACCTGGGCATACCAAACATCTCTACCCTCGTGATAATAGTCGGGAATCAAATACCTCCTTATATGCTCTAACTACGTGTGTAAGGTGGGTAATGATATCAAATCATGCCCTCCACTGCAAAGCGAGTGGACCATCATCCTCCCTAATCGATTATCTAATGGGAGCAACATAAGGGAACCTCCCTCATACCTAAATCTATAGAACGATAAGAGCCCCACATATTTCACGTGAATTAGCGTATGTGGCTCTACACAACTGTCTATACAAATACACCAAGCAAGTTAAATCCCAACTACGGTGACTGGAAAAACTCAAATCCTGTAAAAGTAATGAATATTGTAAATATATTTAGTGTGTTGTTTTATTATAAAATAGTACACCCGTTAACATCAAAATATATGCCCATGTTCACTGTAAAACATGAACATCATCAACATTCTCAGCAAGTCAGCAAAAAACTCACTTAACCATGTCATCGTCATACTTAAAGAACTGCTCTTAAATGTGAAACATGGTGGCCTAACACCTAATAGACGCTCACACTCATCAGCCCACGAGACACCATCGATCTACCCACCATGGGTATCCCATCAATGAGTAACCCTAAAAGAACCTCTACATCTTGGAGTGTGACAATAAGCTTATCGTGTGGCATGTGAAACGTGTAAGTCTCTCATCTCCATCTCTTAACTAACGTTGTGATCAAATGCTAGTCAAGCTGAATGAAATGAAGCCGAGCGACTCCCAGAAACCCTGACTGCTCTAGTAAAGGGAGAACCTGTTGGTTAACATGACCATGTCCCAACATCATAAAACTGCCTCACAACGACAATAAATGAGCCAGGTTATCTCCTTTCCATCCCAAACTCTGGATGAATGGTGACCTCACTATAAACATAGAACGGTTTGATCACTAGGTCCAAGATCCATCTAAGACATAAAGGAAAATGAAAGTTAGTGAAATGATAATGAGAGAGATGATTGATTAAATGATAGAATATGAGTTATATTAAATATATGCCAAAATGTATGATTAAATAACAAAATATGATTAAACGAAAGTTAGTTAAATTACAAACACAATGATCAACATAAAGAAAAATGAAAGTTAGTATAATAATCAACACTTAGTACATTAAATTATGTCAAGTACATTGAATATTTCACAAATACACGATGATGTCTGGTATACTAAAAAATACAAGAGTTATACTTAAAATACAAACACAATCAAGATCATTGATTTGGGTCGGACAATGTCTTCGATTGTGTTCCTGTCTACCACAAAGACCACACCTTATTTGCCTCGTGCATCTTCTCCAATTGTGACCCTCTACACTACAACTCCCACGTAATGTCCACGATAATAATTCTCAAAAATCCATCTCATTATGATATCGAGATAATTTAGATCTTCCTTTTTGACGTCGAAATGATACGTCGGGAATGACAATTGGATACGAACCCATAAGCCAACCCGATATGTCTCCACTGGCATGAAATGATGCCCATAAACACTAAGTTGGTGTTCTCATGTATACCATTTCCTGACAATCATATGAACATTATCATCGTCCATGATAATGCAGCAATTGTATGAGAGTAAGGAATTCTATATGTTTGTCATTTCATACATGTGCAATGCTAATCTCTCATATTCACAATCTATTTATTTCCTCTCTTGTGGTCATATTGTGTTTGTCTATAGCCTGTTTCTATCTCAAATATCTTATGCTCTCTGCTAAAGTAAGAATAGTATGAAGATTAGCCGTGTTCATCCATCTCCCTAACATGGCCAAGGCATACTTTGTACATCGTTCTCCTCTTACAATTTCTACTCTCGCCTCACCCAATGGAGTCTCGAAATAGTTCACTGAGTTGTAAAAAGTCATAAACACTAAGATAGAAACAGGTAAATTTCTAACACCCCTTAGCACAGTATTATGACTCTCACTTATGTTTGTCGTCATATATCCAATATAAAATCCACTATCATGAGAGAGAGTCCATTGTTCAGGGGCAATATTTGTAAAATAGTTAGGTGCATCTTCTTTTATCTCCTTCATCCTTGCCATATATATCTCAAACTTTTTAGATTATGGCTGTAATGTAGTAATGGCAACAAACCTCTTACAAGTTTGATTTTTGTGGTAAGTGTTAAAATCACACTATAAAAAAACAACAATTTTAAGAGGAAATCTGCGACAAATTTCTAAGAAAAATTCATCACAAAAAAAATTTATGACGAATTTAGCAATAAAATTATTTTCGTCGCTAATCACACATCGCAAATATTAGGGACGAAAATTTTATTATTCGTTACAAATTTTGGAACAAAATATTTTTCGTTGCAAAATTCATTGCAAATATTAGTCAGAAATAAATATTTCGCTGCAAAATATCAACGAATTTTGTGATTAAAAAAATTCTTTGCAAAATTTGCGACAAAACTATTTTTCGTCACAAATTTTGCAATAAAACTATTTTTCGTCGCAAATTTGTCGTTGTAAATTTTGTGATGAAAAAATTGGTCGCAAATTTTACAACAAAAATTAATTTGTCACAAAATTTTGTTAGACATATTTAGCCACAAATATTATTTTTGTCACAAATTAACAACGAATTGTAAGACGAGCTATTTTCATCGCAATATTAGCGACAAATATTTTTTCGTTACAAAATTAGTCTCTAACTTGAATTTAGAGACCAATTTAGCAATGATTCTGGTATTTTTAGCTATGAAATTTGTGATAAATATGACTATAAGAGATGAATTTTGCGACAAATTTGAATTTATTTGCAACGAAAATAAATTTTATTAGCATATTTAGATAATTTTTTCCTATATAACCTGTTTTTATACCTGCTCATTCTATATCAACTAACCATTCAACCATCATCAACAAGCATCAACATCAAATTTCATATATCTCTACTCATCCGTGCAACAACTATCCAACAAGATCAATCAACTAAGATTTTGATGACAACTAATCATCTTAACACTACCAAGAGTTAGAACAATAGTTGTATAAAAAACAAGCACAACAACATCAAGTCTCAATGTTCAAATATCAACAACCATAGTATCAACAACCAAGAAAATCAAAGTAACCAGTATCAAATGTAACCATCAAATAACAATAAACAATTTCAAGCACCAACACCACCATCATTATCATCATCATCATCATCGAATATATCATCACCATCACGAGCATTATCACGAAAAGATAGAGAAGGGAGAATCAGACTTGGAGTGGAGGTTAACTGAAGATGCTACATGATTAACATATGTTCTGTGCGGAACTCGTTAAATTCTTGTATGTATAGTGCACAAAGTTCATTCAATTCGTGATCTCTTTGCCTCTGTAGTATGCGTACTTTTTAAAGTTCGTTGTCTCTTTGCACTAGTAGGTCTTTTAAGTGGCTCATCTCTTGATTCAATTGCATTATTTCTACCCTTACTGTTAGTGGAGTGGAAGAAGATGGACCAGCGATTTTGCAAGTTTTGCTCAAAGAACCCATCCCAAGTACTCTACCCTTTTGCTCCACCAGTTGCCTCAAGCTATAGAGTCGTACTATCAATAGATGGCTCAGATAAGGTAGCATCATCACTTGCACTCGAACTTCTAAGTAAAAGCTCATCATATTTCTTTTGCATTGTCATGAAGAAAATTAAAAGAAAATTAAAATAACAATATAATAGAAACGCATATAATCTTGATTAGGATATATATATATGAAGGAAAATAAAAAATTTAGTCGTATGAATCGTGAGACTATATAACTTGTTTAAAGAAAGAGCAATACTTCTACAAATGTTACTTTATAGTATCTAAATTATGAACATTCATATTAACATTGGATAAATTAAAAATTATGAAAAAATAAGAAAATCTCTATCAAATGATTCATTATACAAAGATTATATATAAATGAAAAGTGGATATTTCATGAAATATAAGTTAAATCATGCAAAGTGAACACGTTGAATGTTTAGTTTTTAAGGCTTAAACTATGAATTATTGAATGGAATGATCTCTTTTAAAATGTAGCTAGGTACAACAAAATAGGGATTGAGTGCAAAAACATTATCCATATCTAAAATTGGATTAATAATGATCAAATAAAAGAGTATATATTAGGAATCAAAGAATCAAATAAGTAATAAAAAGACACATATGAGAGACTAACCTAATATATTCATCTTTCTACATTAGTATGAGAGATTCAACACAATATATTCAAATTAACATTGAAAATGTCTACAAAATAATTGAAAATTTTGAAATTACAAATCTTAACTGTTCTAACTCTCTCCCCGCTTCATATCTTGTCTTTTTTTTAAATATCCGCGTGAAAATATCTATGAATAATGGCACAGTTCTTATTTCCTTGGCATAAAAAAACACTATTAGAAATAATAAAATAGTTTAAAAATAATTGAATTAGATTAAAAAATTAATATTTGAATATAATTACCTATCTATTTCTATATTCATCTATATTGATTGAGCCTCCCGCATACGTCGCAGACAATTCCCCAGAATTATAAGCTCAGTTTTTCTTATTATGTTCACTCCTTTGTCTACTCTTATCAGATTCCCAAAAATCCACAATCCTACCCCAATTCTCCTCGGTGATGCATTTTGGCTTCTTTTCGTTGGTCCTTGCATGATTTAGTACGCGTCGAATGTGATCGCCATATTTTTTTTTAAAAAAGAAAATTATTCTTATTTCAAACTCTTCAATCTCATTCCAAGTGAATGTTCGCTACAATGGAAAAAAAATAATTAGTTATATTAAAGTTATAAACTTACTTACATATATAAACTGAATGGCATAACTTACATTGAACTCGCACCACCATAACTCTTTTGTTTCTTCTAGGGTGATTGTGAAAGTTATCGAAACCCCTCCCCAATGATTGTTCACTATTCTATTGAGATCGTGAATAATATGTATAGAATTTATAAATCTATCATAAAATTACAAACAAACAATGATAAATAAATAAGATAATTAAAAGAATCATATGCTTTACAAATAAAAGAAACAATACTTATGAAATTTTAAAATTTAGTACTAACGAATCTCCGCAAGGGGCTATCATCTCTCGGTTGTCTTCCCTCTCAACATATGAATGTTGCACCGAATGTGCAACTGAAGGGGTCGGCGAAGATATATTACTAACCATGTGTTGAGAATGGGAAGGTGCTAAAACCGGAGGGGGCGAAGGTACATTAGTAGCAAGGGAATGAGATTACGAAGGTTTTGAAGCGGACTGTGATATTGAATAGCGTGATCTTCCATCAATATTTCATCTATGGTTGTCACGTCAAAACTGTCAATTATAAATATTAGAACGATAAAGAAAATAAAAATTACATATTCATCAGATACATAATGGAGTACATAAAAAAACTTACCATATTTAAATTGACGTACTAATTGCGTGAAACAAGTCACCAATACTTCAAAAATTCTCTCTAATGATCTATAGAAAAGAAGATAATAATTAACAAATGAAATATATAAAATGAAACATGAGACACTAAATAGACAATAAATTGAATAACGAAATTTGCAAATTAACACTAAACTAACTTACCCGCCATAAAAAATAAATTATCATATATGAAGATAAATATCAGATTTTTATTATATTAAGAGAATAAAGCTTACCCGCCATAAAAAATCAAAGTGCTCATTGTCATTTTTATCCTCATCATCTGTCTCAAAATTAGATTCTTTATCGTCATACTCATAAATTTACTTGGATCCACAACTATTATTACTCTGTTGGGATCTCCTAATATTGGAATATTATATTTCTCAGTCTAAAATGTGTTGGCAACTTTCTCTTGTTGATATGTTATATCTTCCCAGCATTCCTCAATTTTTTTCCGTGCTTTCAATTTACAAACAGCCCACCAATCAATTTTGTCACGTTTCAAGCTAGAATATGATGCATAAAATACTTAAATTGCTTGTTGCGCAAATACAAATAGTTCATATCTCTTATACAGTTTCTTATGATTTATTTCAACTAAATTAAACTGTGGATGCACTTTTATCCCTTTAACGGGGTCAAACCATCGATACATATACAAAATGACCCACAATTCTAGTTCAGGGTACTCTATCTCTAGAATTTCATCTAACAAACTATAAAAATCATCTTTTGCACCTCTATCATTGGATGACTGAACACAAACCCCACTATTCATTATAGTTTTCCCAATTCCATATTCTTGAATATGAAAATTATATTTGTTTATGAAATATGCTGACCAAATTTGTACCCTTGATTTTGGACCCCATAACAATTGGATTACTAATTGTTGCTCAACTTAAGATTGATTATCATGAACCTACATTGGTTACCAATTTTGTAACAGATGTATACTAACTTGAAATATCAGAAACAATAAAGAAGAATTCACTAAGAATATAATTGAAAGAGCATCTCCCCATTGAGATTAACCGGTGAATAAATTTGATATAGAGTGCTTAACTTTCCATCTATTATTGAAAATCCACATAGTACAACACATGGCTATGGAAGTACGATAAATAGACTAAACGGAATATATTTTGGGATTTATCATATTGGAAGACTTATCTGATTCATCATAATCTCGATATAATGCATATCGAGAAAAATGTTTTTTATTATATGATAAATACAGTGATGGATATCACTGGAAAAATGAAAGACAACTTGAATGCAAGAAAAGATATGCAACTTCTTTGTAAACAACCCACACTTGATGTCGATGAAAGTAGTAGGAGACCAAAACTGAAGGCAGATTATATATTGAATAAGGATCAGAGACGAACTGTTTGTGAGTGGTTGAAATCATTGAGCTTTCCTGATGGTTATGTCTCAAATTTTGAGAAATGTATCGATTTGAAGGAATGCAAATTGATTGGTTTGAAAAGTCATGACTGTCATATATTTATGAAAGGCTAATTACTATTGATTTGAAGGAATTCTTACCAAATTTTATATAAGGTGTCATTACGGAGTTAAGCATTAGTTACCGAATTTGGTAAGAGTTCCTTCATTGGTTACAAAATTTATAAAATTCTGTATTTTAATCATCATCTCTCTAATATAACATACAACTATCTCTGTAAATATCAATCATTTCCACTGGAAGACCTAAATCTTTCACAAGTTTTTTCATACTGTAGAAATCATTGGGTATTATGTGATCACGAAACAATACTTCTCTAATAATTTGAACAAAATTATTAAAACAACCCTCAGACACATTATACTCTACCCTGACATTTAATAGTCATGTGGTTAGAGATAACTTAATGTGACTGTCACAACCAGCCCACAAAGGTTCATCTAGAGCTTTCAACACTTCCCAAAATTGATTACATAAAAAAGCTTCATTATTCACATTTTAATCAATACCTGTTATTTCTACCTCTTCCAATAGTGATGCATAACTAGTATAAATTTATTCAAATGTTAGAGCAAAACAAGTACTTACGTTGCTAGGTTCAAGAACAAAATTTTGACCTACTGTATCAATTACCATCTTCTGATATGAATTCAATTGATCATAATAACTCTGATCCTCACTAACTGAAAATTGTATGTTTCGTCCATACTCTTCATCAGAAATGAAAAATTCACCATGATATGTACAATTATAGTAATTCGGAGTAAAACTAAATTTACAAATATTAAATATTTTTTCGCATTTTTTCTGTTTATAAATTTAAAATTTATAAAATATTAATAAAAACTACTACTAGCAAAAGTTATTTGATTGGAGTAAAAAAAAAAAAAGAAAAAAGAAAAAAAAGAAAAGGAGTCAGATTATATCGATGAAATATATAAATAGTTACATTGATAGAATATATGATTGCGCATAGAGGGCCATTTGTCACTTATCGACTTATAAGTTCGCACATACTTATAAAAATACAATTAATTTTATTTTTGTATATTTTTTCGCATGACATATATACATATTAAAAAATATTAAATATTATAAGTGTATACATACTCATAAAATTATGCATTAAAATATTAAATATTATAACGTTAATTTCACAAAAAATTATTATAACATTAAATATTATTATAACATTAATTACTATTAAACTAATTTCACAAAATACTATTATAAAATTAAATATTACAATATCATCAAATAAAATATTAAACATTGAACATTAACATATTTGATTGTTAAATTAATCAAAATGAGATTTACTATAAATTATATTTAATTGTTAAACTAATGTTTAAACTAATTTGATGTCAACATATGAGATTCCAAGTACTTGAATATTTCATGTCTTTCAGAATCTAAAAGATAATGAAAATCGATAGGACAAAGTTGAGACTGTTGACAAACAAAGAGGAATTCAGATGTAGTTACAAATATTATCTTAAACAATGAATCTCCATCAAATTCACCAACTCCATCAGAAGTTCAAAATCATAATATAAATATTACTACAAAACATTGAGAACCTGATTATGAATATTTAAATGAAAGATATTATCTTAAACAATTTCAATCAAAAAGAATTTGGTTTGAACAATCGATGAATACATATAAAATAAATTAAAAGAATTATAGAAGAAAGACCATTAGTAAAAAATAGTATAATCCAATTTTATGAAACACCATTAGTACAAGCAAATACAAGTCTATATAAAAAATGAAAATTAGCAAATAGTAATAAAATAGTAATATTATTAAATCCACCACTAGATACTATTATAATAAGCACAAATGAAAGAGGTAATATTGAAATCAAAATGATACAACCATATACATTAACATATTTGAATTTTTCACCACCAAAAATTCTAAATTACTTATCATCGCCGTATAAATTAGTTATTAAAACAAAAGCTTAAAATGTTCCTTACCACCAAATAATATTCCTCCAATGCCTTAGATATCAACAGCAACTAAACCTTGAAATGTTCGACAATGGCAAAACTAGAGGCAACATTAACAACTACAAATAACTAAGATATTATTAAAACAAAATTATAAAATTAAGCTTTTTTGTAAAAAAACAATAACATTTAAAAAAATTTTAATTATAATTGTTACATTTCAAATACAAAAAAAAAACCTTACCTAAAAAAAAAACCTACAGGAGGTCCCACTCCCCCTCCCATGGCGAACCACTGCACTGTAAGGGATACTCCCCTACCCCTGCAACGGAGCCGTGACAGAGGGGGAGCCACGGCTGTCCCCCACGGCGGAGCCGCAAAGGGAGGAGAGAGGATCCCCCCCTCCCACGGTAAGGAGGTCCCCCTCCCCACGCGACAGAGGCCCAAAGTGGGGAAGGAGCCTCCCCCGTGGTAGAGCTGTGAAGGGGGGAGCCCCTCGCCCACACAGCAGAGCCGCAAAAGAGGGGAGGGAGGCTCCCCGTTCCCCTACGAACAGCAGATCTGACGGTGCCACTGTCGGATCTACCTTCTACTTTGCAGATCCACTGATATACTGCCGGATCTGCCTTCTTCTTCGTAGATTCGACGCCACCACTGGATCTCCAACCTCATGCGCACGAGAGAGAGAAGAAAGAGAGAGAGAAGGAAAAGAGAAAGAAAGAGAAAGAGAAAGAGAGGAGTACCTTACTTCGATTTGCAGATCCTGTGGCAAGAGAGACACACCATCTTCTTCTTATTCTCAAATCCAGCTCAAGCACCCAAGCAAGAGATCGAAAACTTTGATAATGAAATCTAAGCAAAGTGTAGAATTTAGTAAAGTGGAATTCAACGACAAACGAGAAATTCGTCCCTGATTTCAGTGATGAAGATTTCTCTTCGCCGCTGAATTCAGTGACGAATGCCATATTCATCGCTAACATCAAGGACGAATGGCCATATTCATCGCTGATTTCAGCAACGAAGCATTCATCGTCTCTGATTTAGTGATGAAAGCCCTCTTTGTTGTAGATTTTAGCGATGAAGGACCTCTTCGCCACTGATTTCAGTGACGACAGGCCACTTTCATCGGTGAATCAATGACGAACACGGAGGTCGTTGCTGAATTCAGGGACGAACGTTTTTTTCATCGCTGAATCACCAACGAACAATTTTTTCGTTGTAATTTGAAAGGAATTTAGCAATAAAGATTGCAATTTGCAACAAATTTTATGACCAAAAATTCATTTAATTTACTAAACTACGAATCAAAGAGACAAACTGTTAACGATATTTGGCTATGATACTACTATAATGTAATTATAGAAAATATTCAATATGTTGATTATTAATAAACAAATGTTCCTCCTTTATCTTAGTTTAATGAATTGAATATTTAAGCAAATTTATAAGTTTCTGACTAAAATGAACATATATTCTTATCTTTATATGAAACAACACTACCACTATAAAAGATAACACTAAATTACCATTCTTTTACATAAACAAAAAATGAATGAATTATTTTTTGTTAAAAATTATTGGTTTGGTGAGAATCTTAAGATTTACTACGCATTCAAACCGATTTTTAACTCTAGAAAATGATAATAATAGGAACAAATAAAAAAGGATACATAAGTGAGTTTAAAAGGAATTTAGTCATAAAATTTGAAATAAGATTTCAAATTTGTCACGCCCCGACACGCAGGTCGAGCACGCGAACAGACCGCCGCGACTCCTCGAGGCACGGATATGCCCTACTCGCACATCGAGGTGACGCAAGGCTAATATTATGACTCTACTCGATATCGTTAAGTCAAAATCATACAGCGGAAGATTTTAAATAAAAAAAAAAAAGATAGTTTTCAATAAACATTTTTTAAAAAACATTTTCCTCCAATTTACATATAATATTTATATGTATGGTCCAATCATAAATAATAATAGGTATGATCACTTATCCGATAGCGTCTCTCAGTAAAACTCGTGGGATAGTACCTCAATGTATGTCAAGTACAGTATAAACTGAAAATATTAATATGATTGATAAGTATAATCCACATACTCAGTGAGTGAGGTACAATGACTACATAATGACAATAAATGAATTTGTGAGAGTGACAAGTCAAAACATCATTTCAAATTCATATTTCATTCATTTGCAAATATATCGTGTAATTCAAAATAATATGCATCCTTATCATTAAATCATACATCAATGGGGTGTCAAAAACGTATTCTACTCATAGTTTGGCCTAACTAGGGTAAAATCCACTAAGGGGTTACCATAACATCATAAGAATAAAACACATATATCTTCCCCCCTTCCCTTGGTGTTGACACGGTCCTCACGGGTGCTCATCTATTGGATTCGTTGCCTAGAGACAGGGGACTCAAACTCATGCTTCTGTGTTACCCCACCATGTCACCCCGTCTGGTAAACGCTTAATATCGTGATAGGGAGTGCGCTATAGCCACTATACACCATCCCATAATCATACACATGCGCCATATATCATCATTTATAAATCTTTACTCGTAATAAAAACATGACACTATCAAGTTATCATAATATCATGATGCAATTTTCACATAACATCATTTCAAGACATGTCATAAACACTAAAACATTTCTAAATCACATTTCAAAATTTATTTATAAAAATCTTGATCAAAACTATTTTTCATTTAAAGTCAAAAATAGATCGTCCCACTCACCTCGACTGGGGAGGATACGCCACTTCCCCTAACTATCCTTGTTTCTCGAACGAATCACCCCTCGAACGAAAACGTAACCCTACACCTAAATTAAATAAAATGTATTATTTTTAAATTAAATATCATATTGTTGATTTACAAATTACGTATGAAAATGTTTTCTTTAAGGTAAAATGTCAAATTTCATAATTAGAGAAAAATTCCTACAAAACCTATCATACGCAGGTTTAGTAAAATCATGATATCTTCTAAAATATTGATCGGATTCAAATGATTTAAATTTTTTCTTAACGCTAAGACATATATCTCCAACTTTTATGTTTAGACCAACTTCAAATTCTAAACACACAAATTTAGAAAAATTTATCACTTTTTCAATCTAAGTTCCTAAAACCAATTCTACACAGTTTTGGGAGAAATTCCATATCTCCTAGTATACTTCTCCAATTTAAGTGATTGTTATCTCAACTTGAATATAATATATAGATCTAAAACTTTCTAGTTTTGACCATCCTCATATTTTAAATGTATAATTTTATAAAATTCAATTTTCATCTCGATTTCAGTTTTAGAACTACTTCTGCACAGTTTTAGTAAAAATACTATAACTTTTTTCATACAATTTCGATTCAAGTGATATTTATTTCAAATTAATGATAAAACAGAGACCTAAAACGTTTATGTTTAACATTTCTCCAAATTCTAAACAGAAGATATCTAAAAAATTCATACAAGTTACTAGTCGTACACAAGACATGAAACAGAATTTGTGAAATATGCTAAACTTTCAAAAATCACCAAAAATCGATTCCTTCATGAATTACTTCACATGATATACCATTTTAAAACTTAGGGAGTCTAGTTTATAGCAAAATAAATATCTTAGATTTTTGATTCCTTCAAAATGAGATATTATAAGAAAACTATACAAGACTCAATCTAAAAATCAACATCTAGCATGCTAGTATGGATACCAAAGTAACTATTCATCAAATAATTTAATCTTAGCATAAGTTAGAACATGTTACCTCCTTTGTAAGATCTCTTTATCAATAAACACCAACACTTCCTTTGAATTCTTGAATATTTTTTTTTATCACCTTAGCAAAATCAAATCATAATAAACATAAATTCCTACACAATACTTCTATACTTCCAATTAAAATTTAAGAATTTTCAAAAATGTTTTTATTTCTTTGGCTCCATGGTTGAATTCAAAATGGATATAGAACCCACAAAATTTCGTCCAAGGGGAGTTTGAATGAAGAAAATAGGCCAAACTCTTCCTAAATAAGCTCTTTTATAAACCTAACAACATATCTTTGACCATTAGATCATTCAATGCATAATCTCAACTTTCCACTTGTCCTAACATTTAAACCATACAATTGTTGATTCAAGTAACCTCCATGCACTCCATTAGGTGTCTTTGGACGTCCATGTCAAGGGGAGGAGGTGTCACAAGTTAGAACAAGCTATTCTAGTGAGTTTTCATGCAAAAATTTCTATCAAATAAATTTTCATGCATAAATTTCTATCCAATGAACTTTCTTAAATGTGGAAAAATCCTATGTGGCCACTAACCAACCTTGTTTCCCTCTTGACCAATCAATTGGCTCCAATTGTCCATACATGAATGGTTTGCAATTTAGTCCCTTAACTTTCCTTAATTACATTTAAACCCCTAACTTTTAACAATTTGTATTTTTGGTCCCTATAAAATTTTGTTCGAAAGTTCTTAAATATGAGAAATTTTATTTAAATATCTTTATTTAAGTGTGTAGGACTTCTCTTAGCTATTTTTGACTTCTTTAGGTCTTGTTGACCCTTTCCGAGAAGTTTTTGCGCTTTCTGATAAAATTTTCGGTTTTAACGATTTTGAGACAAAATCTCAAAATAAATAAATAGATAATTAAATAAATATCTCAAAAGGATGCTTATATATTTAGAATCATAATGAGTAGTACATGATATACAGTCACTGAAAATCGGTGTTACAAAATTAGTGATAAATTTTGCCATGAATATTATTTTTGTCGTAAATAGCAATAAATTTAGTGACAAATAATCGAATTTTCTGCCACAAATAAGAATTTTCGTCACAGAATTTATGACGAATATTATCTTCATCGCAGAATTTCCAACAAATATTATTTTTAATCGTAGAATTTGATACGAATATGATTTTTCATTGCAAAATTTCTGACAAAATACTTTTTGTCAGGAAATTAGCAATGAATTATTTATTCGTCACTAAATTAGCGACGAAGTTAGTCTTCGTTGCAAATTTAGTGACGAAAAATATTTTTTATTACTAATTAGGTGACAAATATTTTTCGGGGGCAAATTAGTCTTGGATTTATCAATGAAATTCTCTCTCATTGCTAATTGTGCGATGAAATTTTGTTCGTTACTAAATTCATTACTGATTTCCAACAATAGAGTTTTTTATTGCTAATTTTGTTGCAGATTTGCGACGAACGTTATTTGTTACTAAAATTCATCGCTAAATCAATGTTTATTGGTAATGTTACTAACAACATGACGCATGCGAAATAACCACACAGCATTTGGAGGTACCCATCCAAACTGTGGACAAGCAACTGTTACTTTTATCCTCTCATGCTGATCTGAAATTAAGCAAATAGAACCTTCTCTATCTCCAATAGCATGCTTTCGGATACAACGCAAAAACCATGACTATAAAACAAGTAACTCTCTATCAACCAACCCGAAAACCAATGGGACAATGTGATTACACCAACCATACTACATGCAATCAATAATTTGTATTTGTATTTCCCATAGAGGTGAATCTCATCTACATTGATCAATGGCATACAATTTCTAAAAGCCATGATGTTAGAGCAAATGCTCAAAAGACAGCTTCAAGTACCCTTTTACTATTTGCATTTGGTCGACCCAACTTTCAACTAACTAGTGTCCCCAGATTCCTTTGAGTTATTGCATCCAACAACAGAGGCAATTATTTGTATGAATTATCTCAATCCCCGTATACGATCTCTATGGTCTTTTTCTTCGCTTCTCAAACTTTTCTACGTGAAACAACATATGTGGTTCTATCTGTCATAACTATATGCAAAAAAAAAAAAAAAAAAAAAACTTTGACACTTAGATCTTCCCTTATGTAGTTAAGAATGTGTCGAGTAATTAAATTTAAATCTAACTACCTATGATCCTACTTTAACCTAGCGTGCGGACTATCAATAACGAAAATCACAAAAGCATCGACATGTCTTAATCTACGAGCACGCAATCTCCACCTACAATCTTGATCCTTTTATATACATATTGTTGTCCAAAGCATAGGGGTTGATTTTCTAACACAAAATTGGTAGTGATGCTCCACATGGTGCATTTTGACCATATGAATAAGTTACTCTTTTGACTCAAATCTCATCCCCTACTTGAATTCATTCTTAAAACTAAAATTATTGCCTCTCAATCTACTTTTTTCCTCGAAAGTCACATAACCATCACCTCCGAGTGTAATAGTCATGAAAGGGATTGACTCGTCTATTCAGGTATAGGCATAAGAGCCGAGGAGGTTCCAATCATCAAATCGTTACCATCACCACCACCAACACCACTACCGACTTCTTTATCATCTTCATTTTCATCATTATCCTCTTCTTCTGCATCTTCTTCTGCCTCTTCTTCGGCCATTTCTTCCTCATTTATGTCATTCTCCACTTTGCCAAGGTAAGATTCACTCAAAATTCGATATGTGGATAACCATCCGTGTCTTCACATCCTTGTTGTGAGAACGTTTCACCATTGATAGATTTTATGTACAACTCATAAATGGAACCCACTCCCATGCTCACCACAAACTCTATCAAATTAATAACATCGTCATCATCACTAATCGGCACCAATTCATACCATACATTCTCACTTTGAATGTTTGATATGGGATATCAATGATAAACCTCCATATGTTGGGTTGCAGAAATGATTTGAAAACCCTTACATATCGCATACACTAACTCATTAAAGGAGACATTATTTCTCACCCGAATCGACTTAGAAGACCCATGGTTATAACCAACTCCATTCACACCCCTGATAATATCACCATTAATATAACATAGCAACCTCACTATATCCATCATTTTTTCTTAAAAAAACAAAATGAAACATGTTATAATCCAACTTTTTCAATTCAAATAATGTATTTAACAATTTTATAACAAATGACATGTTGGCATTAAATTTTTATAATTTTCTTATAAATTTAATCCTAAAAATACTCAATTTTATAACAATTACTACTTAACAAAACAACCCTAAATTAAACATACTAAATCTTAAATTATAACAACAATTTTATAACAAAACAACCATAAAATCAACAATTTTATAACTATTAAACTATTTATCAAAACAACCCTAAATTATGACAACAATTTTACAACAAAACAACCCTAAATTCAACAATTTTATAACAATTAACGTACTTAACAAAACAACCCTAAATTTTTAACAATTAAACATATTAAACCCTAAATTAACTCATTCAATATGCATCATTGAAAACTCAATCATTCAAAACCCTAAATTAACTTATTCAAAACCCTAAATTTCTAACAAATCATGCCTAACAATATGCATCATTCACATCAAAATAACTCATTAAATTGAAACAAACAAATAGCAAGGAAAAGAGGATACCTTAGGTAGGTCAGAATCAATTACAGTGGGTTGAAGCAAACAAATAGAAAATCAATTACAGGACTGAAGGAAGGGGTTGTAGTGCAAAAAGAGAGTGGGATCTAGGGTGTAGTGCAAAAGTGAAGGGAGGGTTCCATTGCTTTAGGGTTGCAGTGAAGGAAGGGTTGCAGTGCAATCTAGAGCTTGGAGTGTTCGCCCCCAAAGGTGAAGAGAGTGGAAAAAGAGAGAAGCAGAAGAGAGAAAAGAAGAAGGAAGAAAGGGAAGAAGGGCGGGGGACTTTAGTCGAAATGGCCAAATTTTAAGCACTTGACCAACCTAAGTTATTTCCCGAATTTCTTTGCCATAGATTTTTTAAGAATTTTTTTTTTATTTGAGTTATATCCATACTTGTCTCTTGAAGATGGAAAAGGGGAGAAAGGAATTGGGAGGAGGAGAACAGAGTGGGTTAAGGATTTTTTTCCCCCTCCTTCCAAGTGGGCTAAGCTGACGTGGACAATAAGCTTGGGGTAAGCTACACTTGGGTCTTTGATCCCTGTTTTAAATGCACTATTACACCTTAAACTTATGGGACGAGTAGTATATAATATTTCAACTCATACATTTTTTTTTATACCGATCATTATTTGAAATTATATTTCAATTAATTCAATTCAAATAATTGTTGAATCCATTTTAGAAATAACTCTCTTAATATAGTCTTTTTTATTCCTAAATTTTGAAATTGAGATTTAGTTAACAGATCTCACAAACTTATCCCATTCCGTTGATATTTCAACTAATACATTATATCATAAATTATAAATAATTATTTAATAATAAAAAAGTAAAAATTATTATATCTTCTTATAATTATAAGATTAATTATTACAAGTTATAGAACAAGATAGGAAAAAAAAGTTAAAAAAAAAATAGAAGTAAGTTGGGCAGAGGTAAGAATAGGACAAAATGTTGAATGAAGAGATGTAAACATAAGAGTTAATTAAGGAAAATAAGGTAACAGTAGTTATTTTTTAATTTTTAAAAGTTGAAAAAATTAAATTTAAAAAGAAAATAGTAAAAATTGATTAGATTTGGTTTAATGCGATATTTAGTTTTTATTGGTTTACACGATTTTTTTTGTATTTTATATATCCCATGGGATAAAACTTTGTACTTCCCAATTTAAGCCATGAATATAATACGATATTTAAAATACAACTTTTAACTTGTCAAAATAATATGTGAATCCAACCTAAACCCAATCCGAGCTCCATTAACTTAATGTTATGAATGAAAAATCTACACCTATATAAGAAAATTATTAATCAATCTATTTTATTATATTATTTCGGTGGATAAATTAAAATTTAACAATTTATTTCAAAAATATCATCTAAAATAATAATCAACTAACAACTTTCCATACATTCCACCGCAAAAAAACACAATTTTATTTTGTGATGAACTTAGTGATGAGTAAGGATTACATCGGTAATTAGCGATAAAGTTTGTGATGAAAATTTTTCGTGGCTAATTGATTACGAATAAACTATTTGTGACTAAATTCGTCACTTATTAGCCATAAAAAAAATCATTACAAAATTCGTTGCTAATTAACAATGAATAAAAATTTCATGACTAAATTTTGCCATGAATCAAGTATTCATTACTAAATTTAGCATCAAAACAATATATCATAACAAAATTCGTTGCTAATTAACCACGATAACACATTCGTAGCAAAATGTAGTAATAGATTTCAATATTTGTGACTAAAGTCCTAACTAATTAGCCACAAAAAAATATTTATCGGTAAATTCGTTGTTAATTTGACACTATTACTTCAAAATTCATAACTAAATTTCTTCTACACTCTATTATGAAACATTTTCAATTGTATCTCTCTTTTTAACTCTTTCTAAGTAACAAAATCGATTTGAATACATAGCGAATGTTATAATTATCATCAAATTGACAATTTTTGACAATAAATAACGAACAAATAATTTTCCATCAACCCTGTCGAGTTCACCTTTATTTTCTTCATCTTCTTTGTCCGTTCGTTTCTCTCATCAATAGTTCAATTGCATTCAAAAGTCCAGTCATTCATCTTCCTTCGTTTTCATTATTAGCAAGGAAAAAATAAATCGAAACTCTATACAAGGTTTTGAAATGATTAGATAGTAGATCGGACATTCACATCTAATAATCCATGTTCTCTGGTAAGTAAATTAGATAGTAGTTTTTAGAGGATTGGGACAGTGAAATATGAGAGATAGCGATTTATTTATAGATTTTTTTAAGATTTTGAAAAGAATAAAATAAAAAATGAAAAAATAATAAAATGAAATATAAAATATTAATTTTAAAAATAAAAGAAAAATAGATTAAATAAATTTAATGACTGATTTATAAATCTGTCGTTAAATTTAATAGATCTATCGCCAGTAAAGATTTTGAAATTTGTTGGTAAGTTAGCGATGGATTTTGATATGCATCGCTAATTTAGCTGACGGATATCATTTTGATGACAAAGTATATATATATTTTTTGTTTTTCACCTTCAGCCTCTCAAAGAGCATTTTCCCTCTCTCTCTCTGTCTTGCTCTCATCGCTCTCACTCTCACCTTCGCTCTCTCTCTCACTTGCTGTCGATCGAGATTGTGTCTCTCTTTACTCTCACTCTCAATTGCTGTCGGATGGAGAAATCTATCTCTCCTTGTTGTCGCTCTCGCTTGCTCTCTCTCACTCTCGCTGATTCTTCATCTCTTCATCGACTGTAAATTTCTGACCTAAGGTAAAGATCTCTCTCTCTCTCTCTCAGCCTTTTTATTTTGTGTTTCATGAACGACCCAATCAGGTTTCTTTGATAAAGATCTTTCCTAACAGATTCGGTGCGACATCCTTTTTTTGCAGTTATTTTTAATTGATTGGAGGGTTTCATTTGTGTATTTTATCTTATCATCTCTTTGGATTTCGAAGCCCTAAAGCTATCGATCTTGTGACTTAGTTAAGAATGATTGACTTCGATACTAGAGTTTTGTAGTCAATTGATATTTTTCACTTCTTTGATTTTTAATTTAATAAAAAACCCTAGTGTTGATTAATCCGAAGCTGAAATTTATTCATGTTTAATTGAAATTCATTTTTCGTTTCTTTTCCAGATTATTCTTGTCGCTGCTCTCTTCTTTGAAGATTGTAGTCTTACTTGATCCTATATCCCTATTCAGGTACTCTATATCTGTCTTTTCAAAGATTAAACTGTCGTTCAGTAGTCTGTTGTGCACAGTGTTGATAGTTTTTCTATTATTTTCATCGGCAATGTATTGGAAAACTATTTAAAATGAAGTTACTTGGAAAAAAGCGAGTGACAGTATGTTATTTGGGGCTTTTCCATATATTAATAAGACCCACCTTGCAATTTTAACTTGTTTGAGACAAAAGTTAAATGACAATCTGCAATGTGATTTCTTAATTGGCAAAATAAACCCAGATTGTTGCGAGGAGGGCATTTATTTTAACACTTTATCTACTCCATTGTTCTTCTCATATAGTCTATATATTCTCTAAGGCTCTACTGCTCCCTCTTTTGTTTCCCTTATTTACTAGATTGTGTATTTTACCAGGAGATAGTTAAAAGAAGATAATTCACTTGATTCCTTTTTTCTCTAGTGTTGTGAAAATTAAATTGTGTGTGTATAGATGTCTCTATTATACTACAAAATTGGTTGTTGTTATTGCATTTTGTGTGTATTTCTTCTATTAAATTTTTGAATTGATTGAATGATATCTTTCTGTCTCTATTTTTGAATTATGAAATTCAAGGGACAGTTTCAGTGTTTCTTGTTTGCTGTTTCTTTTTTTCCTTTAATGAAATAGTATTCTACTCTATCACAAAGGGAGACTCTAATTACTTGCAACTGCAGAATGAATGAGGTTCTAATTCACAATTTCTTCATATTTCACACACACAATTACAACTCAAAGTGTTAAGGACAATCTCTAACTTTGCCACGTACACACTTTCCATAGGGTTATATCCACATATTGCTGGAACTAGAAACGCACTGATGATTGGAAGCATATAGGACCAGGTCCTAAATGCTCAATTATAAGTTGTTATAATTCTGTTTCATTGCTATCAATTTGGTTAGAAAGACAAGCCTTGGATGAATACAGTTGTGGACATGCCACTCTAGGTTGTCTGTGCTGATGCATGATCCGAGGGGAATCTCTTATGTGAAGATATGGGCATTTTTCCAAATTTGTCACATATGATGAGTTGATAACTTGGTGATAGTGTCCTATTTTTTCTTATTCTCCTTCGGTGTATTCAATGTTAGAGGCAATGCTATTAACAATGATACTTTCAATATTCCTCTTCAATTATAAGCCAAGACTGCAAGTAACTTTAAATCTGCATACACTTCAATCATATTTTTGGTGTATTGTTCATGGCTTTTTTTCGTGGTAAAAATTCATGCTGTTTAGATTGTGCATCTTGCGCATACTTGGTGCATTCCATGAATTCTTCTTCTATCTCCAACATGCTGGTCAACTTCCTGGAAATTAAACAGATTAGTGAATTTTTCATATCAATTATTTTATGAAATTAAGCATGTTATCTCTGGAACAGTTCTAGCTTGTTAAATTTTTCATATCATGTAACATTTTACTCATGTTGAACCTTTCTTTGTGCTTTTGGAATAGATGTAGGGTTCATTTTTTATATTACTTCTCTTCACATCTGTCTGATAGTTGTGGATCACTAATCTGCTACAATTATTTTTCTTCTTTTCTGTGCTGTAGCTTTTCTTGGGTATAATTGTTTGTGCAATGTCGTTACACATGTATTTTGCCCCTCCTAAAGTGCTTGTAGATTTGGCTACAACTGTTAGAGCAGCTCCAGAGACCGGGTCTTGTTGAAGTTTTGGAGACCAAAAAACAAACCTGTGATGTATCATCTCTATCAAATTAAAAATCATTTGGTAAGGTTCCCTCAGAAGGAAAAAGAAAAATCAATTTTGATTTATTTATTATGTTGCTATATGATGTTTTCTATTATTGTAGGTGTACTTTTCTGAACTAAAACAATCACAAAATTACAATCGACCAATTGACATTATTCGTATCATCATTACCACTGGTTGATATTATTATATCTTGAACCAAACTGGCATACCATTTTGCCGAGAAAAGGGCATCATTTCACAATTTCCTTTCATTTCTTCTCATGTGCAATATGTGTACTCCACCTCGTGTGTGTAAGATATTTAATTGGTGGATATTTTCACAATATCCATTAATGTTCTTGTGGCATTTTCTTAAGATTTTGAGGCACAGTGGAATGCTACCATTTTCTGTTTCCTTGTTTCATAGAACTTTGAGTGTAGGCTTCCCTTTGTTTTTCTTAGAGGTCATGGATATTTTTTAGCTAGCCTATCATAGTTGATATCAGTTCAGAATAAGTTAATTATGGAACTCGAAAACAATTCACTGCTAAATCCTTGTTTTTTTTTGGTTTCTCTATTGAGAGAACCTACAAGTAGTTGGCTAGGCATACTTTAAACAAATCCAATTTGCTGATTTCATAGCTCATTCCATCTGTAGAAGTTGTCCTTCTACATAGAAGTGACCGGTGACATTGTCTATACTTGGAGTGCCCATATGGAGCTTAATATGCTTTGTGCCCCTACATTCTTGTAGTGAACGCCATGATACAAGTTGCCCATATGGAGCTAATTCCTTCAATGCTAATGAAATTGTAACATAAGTTATTCCAATAATTGTCCATTAATTGATTCATAAAGCTACCCAAAGAAAACAAAAGTGAAAACCAAGCGTCCTTGCAATAAAATTTGTGATGGTTTAGGTCATCAAGTACTTTCAGTTTTAACGTTGCAAAAAAAGTGCTTAATATGAGTTAGAAACTAGCGTGAGCTATTTCATGTGTGTGTCCAACGGTTTTCTAGAGTAGTTCGGTGGTAGTCTAACAGTTAACAATACTTGTGTCACATATGTCTCGAGAGTCTAAGTTCGAAACCCATTTGCAGGAGTAATTTCTTGAACCAGACACCTTGTTGACCTGGCCAGGTTGCTTCGGAACCCTAGCACTTTGGTAGAGTGGTAACAGGCCTATGCCCTAGCAGTCATCATGGATCAAACTGGACATTCAATAGGGAGTTTGAATCCTTATGTTAGAGGGGCTAGTCCATTCCATCCTATTCCCAGCTGGAGGGGGAAAAAAAGGACAATGTAGCGATATCAAAACTTGAATTGCTCAATTTTCACGAGGAGAGCAGACTCAAAAAGATATGTATATATGATGAAGTATAACCAAATGGGAAAATTAGAAACTTTGCTAAAGAGAGAGATTCAAAGAGCAAGATTGCCAAAGTCCCTTGCAAAATAGATAAAAGAAAAAGGAGCAATATCAATTCCTTATGTGAATTATATGTGGACTTCTACCACCATCACTAGGGTCCTTGATATCAATCAGCAACAATGCTTTGATAACTCAAAAGCTACCTTCTGTAGCTTATATTTGTTTCCAAATTCTCTGACTATGCTTCCATTACTTCTTGTTTTTAAGGGCAACTACGCTGATATAAAGGTGGTTGTTATGATTTGTAATTTGTAGTTCTCTGAGTTGTTAAATGCTATTAAATTATTTGTTTGTTTCATATCTCTCTGCGCCTCATGACCATACTTTTTCTTTTCTTTTGCATTCTGTGAAGTGTTGGGGAAGATTTACTAAATGTTACATATAATGTCTACTAACCTAGTGCTACTCTACTTAAACTTGTGAACCTCAAAAATTTGTGGTGATCAGTCATGGAGGGGGAAGTTATCTGTCCCTTTCACTCACCAACTCATATTGTTGCATTTATTGCAATTTGCAACTTATTAAGGAAATGTTTACTTGACTAGTTGTTATGTGAATTATCATAAAACCTTTGCCTTTTTTTGCAATGGTTTATAGAATGTTGCACTTCAAGAAAACTGATTTTCAAGAATATGAACATTGTTAGTGCATTAATATAAAATGAAAATATCTGAAGTTTCAATGATTTAGATTTGGAGGGGACAAAACATGGTGTAATCAAGGTTTAAGCAGTAAAATTCAACTTTGTTTAGAAGTTATATGAAAAGACATTATAATTTATTGTTGCTATATGGAAATTTTAAAGACTTTTGGAGTTCTTGGACATAATATGCATGTGCTTGTTTTGAGCTGTGAACACTCATGGCTTGAATTTTGGTTTTGGCTCAATTTTAGACATGAGCTTCATGTTCCAAAATTGCAATGACTGACTCGCTATTTGCCTAGAACACATAGGGTTCTTTTTCCAGCATTCTGACTCCAGTATCACAGCCAGGAAACACTGCAACAAGGGTATTTGCTCGGAGCAGTTATATAACCTACTCTGTTTGGTCTGGATTTTGGTTCAACATGGATTCACTTTGCTGGAGTTCTTCAAGAAGTATTTTTTTTCCCTATCAGATGGAATTCGACAAAAACAAAGACCATGTCCTGGTTACAGCAAGTAGAGAGATGACTTACCATTAAGCACTTTAGAATTCATGTAGAGGAGATGACTTACCATTAGGCACCTTAGAATTCAGTGTGGTCTAAGCCTCCTATTTGCAGTTACTAGCTTGAAGGGTAACAATGATTTTGCTAATTCGATTCAAGATCTGCATCTAAATTCTTTATCTTTTTTTTTTTTTTGAGGCAATGGAAAATTGAAATTGGTTGTAAAATACTTATTTTTCTTGTATATTTTGGGTTTTCTGGTGTAAAGAGTTAAACTACAGCACAAGAAATATATGCATATTTTTACGAGGTTTTTCCACATCTTTCTAAAAATGTTTATGTATTTACCGAATTTCACTTCTATGTTCCTCTACGGTACTTGAAAAAGTTAAGGATAGGATATGCCCTAGATGATCCTCCTTGCATATGAGATTTTCCATTATGTACCTATATTGATAGATTTCGTGTGTCATATGCATTTGATGAAAAAAAAAAATTGAAATTGGTTGGATTATGTAGAAAGAAAGCAGCTTGTTTGGCTGGTTTCTTGATATGTTGCTTGATTATTAGATTTGCGTCAGTAATATGTATAAGCATGTTCTTACTCGTTTCACTTGTTCAGATAAAGGAGAAGATGAAATATTGGTCTAAATCTTTTGCAAATGCATTTAAAGATAGAAAATTTGAAGAAGCTCTGGATTCCATCCAGAGAATGACCTACTATGACCGTGTGAATGAAAAAATTGTCAAGAAGTCTTAAGAAAAAGGTAATTCACTCGAGCAAATGCATGACTTCTACTAAGAAATGCTTATTTTCTAGTATATATAGTATGTAAATTTTGATTTCCTATTCTTAATCCTTTTTAGTTTTTTTTTTTTAATTACTAGTAAGCATCTTTGTGCTCACCATATCAAGTGTTGAAATCCCTACTCAACCACAATTTGGTTTAGATAGATGCTGAGTGGCTTCGTGAATGATGTCATGGTATGTTTCATTGGCTTTATTTGAAGAAAAGTCTGCAGAGTAGTCTTGTCAGGTGCTTTTGTGGCATTTGATTTTGACTTGATTTCTTTGTTTATTTACTATGTTTGATTTTCCTCCATTTTATTGATTTAGTACTCTACAACTCTTTGAGGGCATATTTGACATGGGAGTCTCGTTTAGTGCACTATTAACATTTAAAGTTACAGAAGGGTTACCACAATATTCAAGTAAACCAATAGCGAAGCAGCATTTGATATAATTTAGTAGTCATAACTAAATAGTTATATGTTAGTAGAAATCGTGGTTTTTTTTTTTTTTTTGATATAAAATATGATGGATTTGGAAGTATTTAATGTTTTTTTTTTTTATCTATTCATGCTTTTTAAATTCTAAAATGTTTTTTCCTTGAAATATATGATAAATTTGGCATATTGGTTGTTGTGCTTAGGGTGAGAAGCTGGATCTTGAGAATGTGTGGTTTGAGAGAGAAGAGTTTGACCGACGCAAAGAGAGTTGATTTAGTCCTCCTTTTGTGTATCAATTCACATATTATCCATGTGTCAAAATGCATTTTTCTTTGTATGTAATCATTTCGGTCGAAGAGATGGTCTGTAGCTTAGTCATGAGGCATGTTACATAATTGATTGATGTTTGTTTGATTTTGTTTCTATTAACATTTTGTTGGATGCTTGAACATTTGTGGACAATATCGAGTTTATTGATTTTGAAAAAATATTTGAAATCTGATTATTATGTTTGTTGGATTAGAGAAATTTTCAGATTTATTGGATGGATATTCGGGACTAAATTTAATATTTATGTTGGTTGGATAACACATTTCTTTTTTAATAGAGAAAAATTTAAAAATAATAAAATTTTTTTGATTAAATTTCCAAATCCATCACTAAATTCGTCGATAAATCTTGGTGGCTAAATACATCATAAAGTTTGTCGTAAAAATTTAGTCATGGATTTTAATATTGTGCTGAACTTAACGATGAAAAATAAAATCCATCATTAAAATTAGCTATGGATTTATAAATTCGTTGTTAATTTTGTGATGGATCAGTAAATTTATTGTTAAATTTAGTGACGAAAAAAAAAATTCCGTCTCTAATTTTAGTGATGGATAACCGATCCGTCTCTAAGATTAGTTATGGATTTTGAAATTCGTCATTAAAATTAGTAATAAAAATTTTTTTCATCGCTAATTTGATCACAAATTCTTGATTTTCGATGTTAAATTTTTGCAACGCGTTATTGGAGAGAATTTTTTAGTCGCTAATTTGTTAGCGATAAATTTTTCTAAAATTTCATAACTAAAAGATAAAATATGATTCTTTTATAGTGTTCTCTACAACAAAGTCTATATGCCTTTTATTTCATTATACGTGGAAATGTGGGTGGGTTACCCCAGAGTTTCTCCTCTTCACACAAAAAGTGAAAATTTCACTATCCTGAAAGAAAACTCAATATATATAATAGAAATTATAAGGAAAAAAAACAATTTGCTAATTTATTTGAACAATAGGCTAAAAATGTTAAGTTAATTTTAGCATTACCTTCCACGAGGATTGAGTAGAGAAGAGACTAAAAGGGTTGGTTGGAGCCCGCATAGTGATTCTATGCATCATGTTCACTAATGTAAGGTATGTCCATGGCCAATGTCAACTTTGTTTTTGGAGAGGAGATGATATCACATGGATATGCTAGTTGGTAAGAATTTGAAAAATGTGTGAAGTATTACAAGGGGAATATTTTGATTTTATAGAGCAAGATAGGTGAGACAAATATTTGACATTCTAAAGATCATTCCATAAAATATTTTTTCTTCCTTGGTTTATAATTAAATGACTCTTGACCCGGTAAACTTTAGTTTGGAAAATCATTGTCTATCTATGATTAATTATGAAATATTAATGAAGATGGAGTTATGAGTTTCATAATATGAGTAAAATCGCATTCATTAGATGAGTTTGCTGAACTTGACTTTTGGATGATAACCATATGGTTAATTACGAGAGATCAACAACGGTAGTACATATAATTCTTAGATTTAATATGGTACTATTATTTTGTACATAGGTGACTAATGTTTGTTAATGCTTACACGTTCATCGTAACCATGTGTTGGTGCTTAGCATTTAATGGCCCTAATTGATTGTGTACAGAGATAGGTGATAACGAATAAGAAATTCATCACCCTATGTATAACACCAATAACTTGGTGGAAATTTTTTAACCAATTTATTTAGAAAGGAATCTCTATATTAAGTTAGCTAAGGCATATGATTCCAACATGAAGTTTCTATAGATTTTAACCAAATCAAACACCCTTCCATTTTTTTAGTTTCTTTCAGGTTATCCCTGACTGAATCAAACATCCTTACATTTTTGTTCTTAAATCAACACAATCAAAACTCAATCTCAAATTCAATTGTACCACCATTCTCAGCCTTTTGCAATTGACTCACTTAGACCAACGGCTAAGTCTACACATAAACCCTATATGATCCGATTTCATGATTTTTGTTCTTTTTTCTTTTATTCTCATTCCGCCTTAAAATCTTCAGTAGTTAATCCAAAAATTTTAATAATTAAATTAGCTAATATCTTTGGATTGTTATAAATTCTAAAGAATTTGAATGGATATCTATAAAATATTTAATATTACACATATTTAACATGTGTGTTAATATATGGAAGGTAACTATACCCGAAAGATACATATAACACCATATAACGTGATTAGCTTGATTTTAAGTCTTTCCTTTTATGTATATATCTCAGTTTATATAAATATTTAATTTGTTAAATATATTGAAAATACATAAAAATAATAGAGAAAATAAGATCACTCTTTTTAAGATTATTCTCGGCCTACATTTCATTCCATTCTTTGAATTTATCATAGTTCTTGAATTTTACAATATGTTATCAGCATGAAACTACAATCAACTAAGCATGAAATTCTAACCAATTAAGGTGAAATATTATTCAAAAAAAAAAAAACAAAAGAAAGAAACATTCTTAGATAAATATGATGTATTATTGTGTTTATCATTTTATAATTTAATATAAAGATACTTTACAAACTTTTAATCTAACATATCTATTTATACATATTTGTTTGTTAATTATATGAGTATTTGTGTCATTAAATACTAAGAAACTTGCATTCCATAATTTAGAGGAAAGGTTTAACCACCAAAAGTCGGTGATTCTTCAAACAAAAAAATCGTTATAATTAGATTCATTTGAGATTTCAAATTTTCAAATTAGTAAGTGAATATAATTCAATCGTATTTAAAATCAATTCTCAATTGAAATTATATATAGAGAAAATTACCAATTTTGATATGTTAGAGAAAGCATTCTTTACTTTTCAGGTCTTGAATATACTCATGCAACAACAATATTAAGAAAGAGTTTTTTTTTAAATATTCTAAACTAATTTCTTGTTTGATCGTGGATGAACAAAATAATAAGTTACTAATAAAAAGTCATGAATCTCATCCAACTAGTTCTAGTCCACTCCCTAAAATGAATGTGACAACTCATGGTAATTCTAGACATGGAGGAGGATGTGGATTCTAGACAACTCACGGTTAGAAAGTTTACTATAATGATTGTCGTGGTAATGCAAATTCATCGAACTACTAGAAGTGGTTATGATGCAAAACAAGACAAAAAAAAAAGGTGGATCTAATTAGAATTTTGATAACATGTATTATCGATATGGGATGATTAAACATCGATCGCATATTTATTGTATGCCAAAATACCTGGTTGACATTTATTAAGTCTCTTTGAAAGAAAAAGATAAATATGTAGAGGCAAATTTTTTTATATCAAAATAATGTCCCGCTCAGTGAAAAATATTAATTGATATAAAAACTTTTTATTTTCTTTATCAATTATTATTATTATTACAACAAATACCTTCAAGTGTTTGGATAAATATAAACTTATGTTATGGAAATACAAAATAAATTGGTTTTATAATTAGCTTAAAGTTAATTAAATGTTTTTGTTATGCAATATACTTTATTATTTATTTTTCTAATCAATTTAATCATTTTTATTATGAAATACACTTTTATCTAAAAAAATTTATTATCTCTTATGTTTTCTTTTTAAAGAAAATATAGATATTATAAAAAACTTGAAATCAATAGAATATGAAGAATATATGTCTCATTGACAGCATCACAATACATACAATACTTAATACTAAGAATTTTTTCTCACCTAAGAATGAAAAAAAAAAAAACTATTAATATCATAAGTGGTAGTGCAAAATTAATTAAAGATTTTAAAACAGCAAATATATATCTTCATGAAGGAATGAAATTAGTTATAAATAATTCATTACACTCTAATAAGATTTGAAAATTTTTGCTAAATTTTAAAAATATTCGTCAAAATGAGTATCATATTGAGACAATAGATAGCACAAATGTAGAATATTTGTATATTACAACTATCATTTTTTAAGAGAAATGTATAGTAGAAAAATTATCTTTTCATTCTTTTGATCTATATTACACTAAAATTAGTATAATTGAAATGTAACATTTAGTAAATTAGAAATTTATAAATTTCAAAAAATTTTTTACTTGGCATGATCGAGTAGAATATCTTGAATCAATAATGATGAGAATAATAATTAAAAATTCATATGATTATACATTAAAAAAATCTAAGTGTGCTAAATGCAAACGAATTTTCGTATATTGTTTGTTTTTAAAGAAAATTTATTACAAGATTTTCACAAATTAAAGTGGAAATTGAATCCTCTGGATTTCTGAAAAGAATCCATGGGATATATGTGAACCAATTCATCCACTAGATGAACCTTTTAGATATTTTATAGTGCTAATTCATGCATCTACAAGATGATCACATGTTTATTATCAACTCGTAATCTAAAGTTTACAAGAGTGTTTGCTCAAGTTATTAAATGAAGAGTATAGTTTCTACATTATCCAATTCAGATAATTCAATTAGACAATGTCAGTGAATATTCGTCTTATAACTTGATAACTATTATATGTTTATTTGCATCAATATTGAATATCCTGTATCTTATATTCATACACAAAATAGTTTAACTAAATCATTTATCAAGTAATTGCAATTGATTGTTAGATTTCTATTAATAAAAACAAAACACCCTATATTTATTTGAGGACATACTATTTTGCATGTAGCGGTACTTATACTTATAAGACTGATAAATTACCATACATAATTCCCTCAACAATTGGTTTTTGGTTATGACTCTAATATTCTCCACCTAAAAATTTTCAGATGTGCGATTTATATCCATGTAATGACACTATACTGAACTAAGATGGGCCTCAAAGAAGGAAGGCAACATACATGGGTATGATTCATCCTCTATCATAAGATATTTTGAACATTTGACAAGTGATATTTTCACTGCAAAATTTGCATTCTGTCATTTTGATAAAATAAATTTTCCAACATTAGAGAGGAGGAAATGAACAATTAAAAAAGGAAATCATATGGAATTTATCATCATTAGTATCTCTTAATTCTTGTACAAAAATTTATAAATTAAAAGTTCAAAAGATAATATATTTATAAAAAATTACAAATCAATTAATTGATGTGCTCATTGATTCTAAAAGAGTTATGATATCATATTTTTCTATAGAAAATGTACCAATTAAATTTGATGTTGCACTAAAATAATCCACAAGTATTATAGCAAATGAGTGTAAATCACACTTGAAGCATGGTAGACTTCTTCGCATCAAAGATAAAAATTCTTAAAAGAAAAGAGAATCCATTAATCATGATCATACAAATAAGTTGACGAATAAACAATTCCAAGAGATTCAGAATTCTATAAAGCCAAATATTGCTTATGAAGAGCACAAATTTCAAATTTATGAACAACATATAAATGAAAATTCTATAAATTCCATCACTAAAAGAATATTTTGGGATAGAATTGAAACAATTGTTAATGATACTTTTACATATAATGTCGTCACGCCCCGACCCGCAGGTCGAGCACGTGAACAGACCGCCGCGACTCCTCGAAACATGGGTATGCCTTACTCGCACATCGAGGTGATGCAAGGCTAATATTATGGCCAATATTTTAATCCAACTCGACATCTTAAGTCAAAATCATACAGCGGAAGATTTAATAATATAGTTTTCAAAAGATTTTCGTTAAAACATTTGCCTCCAATTTTCATATAGCATTTATATGCATGGTCCAAACGTAAACAAAAATGGGTATGGTCGTTTACCCGGTAGCGTCTCTCAGTAAAATTCGTGGGTAGTACGTCAATGTATGTCAAATACAGTATAAGTTGAAAATATTAATATGAGGAGTGAGTATAATCCACATACTCAGTAAGTGAGGTGCAATGACTATATAATGACAATAAATAAATTTGTGAGAGTGGCAAATCAAAAGATCATTTTCAAATTTTATTTCATCTATTTACAAATATATCGTGTAATCCAAAATAATATGCATCATTATCATCAATTATGCATCAATTGGGGGTCAAAAAAATGTATTTTACCCATAGTTTGGCCTAATTAGGGTAAAATCCACCAAGGGGTCACCATAATATCATAAGAATGAAATACATATATCATTATCATCAACATAAGAATGAAATACATATACACGTTGCCCAAAGACAAGGACTCAAACCCTTCTCTGATGTTACCCCACCACGTCACCCCGTCGGGTCAATCCCGTGGTAGGGAGTGCGCTATAACCACTACGCACCATCCCTTAATTATACACGTGTGTCATATATCATCATTCATAAATCTTTACTCGTAATAAAAAAACACGACACTATCAAGTTATCATAATATCATAATGAAATTTTCACATAACATAATTTCAAGACATGCCACAAACACTAAAACATTTCTAAATAACATTTCAAAATTTATTTATAAAAATCATGATCAAAACTATTTTTCATTTAAAGTCAAGAATAGATCGTCCCACTCACCTCAACTGGGAAGGGTACGCCACTCCCCCTAACTATCCTCGTTTCTCGAACGAGTCACCCCTAGAACCCTAAGCCTAAGTTAAACAATATCATTTACTAATTCAATATTATATCATTGGATTATAGCATGCATATAAAAATATTCTCTTTCATAAGATTAAATCTCAAATTTCATACTTAGAGAAAATTTTCTACAAACCTATAACGCGCAGGTTTAGTAAAATCATGATATCTTCTAAAATCTTGATCGGATTCAAATAATTCAAATTTTCTCTTAACACTAAGACATATATCTTTAACTTTTATGTTCAGACCATTTTCAAATTCTGAACACACGAATTTATAAAAAAATATTTCACTTTTCAGTCTAAGTTCCTAAAACCAACTCTGCACAATTTTGGGAGAAATTTCATATCTCCTAGTATCCTTCTCCAATTTTAGTGATTCTTATCTCAAATTGAAGATAAGAATAGATCTAAAAGTTTCTAGTTTTGACCATCCTCAAATTTTAAATATATAATTTTATAAAATTGAATGTTAATCTCGGTTTCAGTTTCAGAATAACTTCTGCACAGTTTTAGTAAAAACATCATCACTTTCTGTATACAACTCCGATTCAAGTGAATCTTATCTCATTTTAAAGCTAAGACAGAGATCTAAAACTTTCATGTTTAACGTTTCTCCAATTTCCTTTCATAAGATACCTCAAAAATTCATATAATTTACTGATCGTACACAGGACATGAAACAGAATTTGTGAAACATGCTAAACTTCAAAAAATGACCAAAAATTGATTTCTTAATGAAAAATTTTGTACTATAGCTCGTTTTAAAGCTTAGAGAGTCTAATTTTACCAGAAAGAAACTAATCTAAATTTCAATCATCACAAAATAAGATATCATGAAATTACTATAGTTTCCTCAAATTGAAATATTCATATCTAGTATGCTAGTACATATATTTAATTTCACTAATTGTAAAGACTTCAAGTTTGAGTATTTTACCTTCCTTTGTATGATCTTTTGCTAACTAATACCCATCATCTTGATCTTGATTTTTTTTGAAACCTTGAATTTTTTATTACCTTAGCAAAATCAAATCACAATGAACATAAATTTCCTATACAATACCTCCATACTTTCAATTGAAATTCAAGAATTTCTAAAAATGTTCTTACATCTTTGCTCCATAGTTGAACTCAAAAATAGAAGTGAAGTCTATAAATTTCGTGCAAGGGGTGATTTGAATGAAGAAAATGAGACAAACTCTTCTTAAACAAGTTCTTTTATAAATCTAGCTAAATTTCCTTAACCATTGGATCATTCCATGCATCATCTCAACCTTCCACTTCACCTAACACTTAAACCATGCAATTGTTGATGCAAACAACCTCCATGCATTCCACCAAGTGTCTTTGGACGTCCATGTCAAGGGGAGGAGGTGTCACAAGCTAGAACAAACTATTCTAGTTAATTTTCATGCAAAAATTTCCATCCAATAAGTTTTCATGCATAAATTTCTATCCAATGAGATTTCTTGAATGTGAAAAATCCTATGTGGTCACTAACCAACCTTGCTTCCCTCTTGACCAATCATTTAGCTCCAATTGTCTATCCTTGAGTGGTTTACAATTTAGTCCCTCAATTTTCCTTAATTACATTTAAACCCCTAACTTTTAATAATTTGCATTTTTGGTACCTATGAAATTTTATTCAAAATTTCTTAAATATGTGAAAGTTCATTTAAATATCTTTATTTAAGTGTGTAAGCCTTTTCTTAGACATTTTTGACCTCTTTAGGCCTTGCCGGCATTTTCCGAGAAAGTTTTCGACTTACCGATAAAATTTTCGGTTTTAGCAATTCTGAGGCGAAATCTCAAAATAAATAAATAGATAAATAAATAGATGTCTCAAAAGGATACTTATATATTTAGAATCATGAGGAGTAGTACATGATATACAGTCACCAAAAATCGGTATTACAATTCCTAACCCCCTAATAAAAAGTTTCGTCCTCGAAACTAAGCCGAAACTATGCATCAAATAGTTGGGGGTACTGTTTCCTCATAGTATCCTTGGGCTCCCGAGTCTGCTTCTCAACCTGGTCGTTCCTCCAAAGTACTCTGACTAGGGGGACTCCCTTGCTTCGTAGCTTCTTGGTCTGTCTGTCTAAAATGGCTACGGGCTGGACAGGGAAGTTCAAATCATCACTCAACTCTACTTGTAAAGGCTTCAGTACATGGGAAGGATCAGGAATGTATTTCCTCAGCATCGAGACATGGAATATATCGTGAATCCGTGCTAGTTCAAGAGGCAAGTCCAATCTATATGCCACTTTCTCAATCTTCTCAAGGACTTGGAAAGGTCCAATATATCTGGGGTTAAGCTTTCCCCGCTATCTAAATCGGATCATCCTCTTCCAAGGGGATACCCTCAGAAACACCATGTCTCCCTCCACGAACTCCAAAGGTCGTCGTCGTCTGTCTGCATAGCTTTTTTTGCCTATCCTGGGCAATTTTCATCCGAGCACAGATGACCTTCACCTTCTCTCGGGTCTCCTCAATCAAATCTATACAACTGAGTTGTCTCTCTCCGATCTCATCCCAACATAAGGGCATCCGACACTTTCTCCCGTACAAGGCTTCGTATGGTGACATCCCAATACTAGCCTGATAACTATTGTTGTAAGCAAACTCGATCAATGGGAGGTGTTGGTCCTTCCCTTGAAGTCCATGATACAGGATCTGAACATATCCTCTAATGTCTGAATGGTCCTCTCAGACTGACCATCTGTATGTGGGTGAAACGTAGTACTGAACTTCAATCGAGTACCCATGGCCTCTTGCAACTTCGGCCAAAATTGGGAAGTAAAACGTGGGTCTCTGTCCGATACAATGGACATTGGAACTCCATGCAGTCGAACTATCTCACTAATGTACAGGCGAGCCAAACCCTCTAGTGGATAGCTACTACGGATAGGAAGGAAATGTGCGGACTTGGTAAGTCTGTCTACGATCATCCAGATAACATCGTGTCGTGCTGAAGTCCGCGGAAGAGCCATTACAAAATCCATGGTGATGTGTTTTCCACTTCCACTCAGGAATGGGAAGCGGCTGTAATGTGCTGGCAGGCCGTTGATGCTCAGCCTTTACCTGCTGGCATACTAAGCCTCGGGCAATAAAACTGGCTATCTCACACTTCATGCCCGCCCACCAGTAACTTTCTCGAATCGTCCGGTATATCTTTGTGCTACGATGATGCATAGCATAGGCTAAAGAGTGAGTCTCCTCCAATATGTCACGTCTAAGGTCATCATCCTTTGGAATATAGATACTTCTCCCAAGAACTACTAAGTTATCATCCCTGACTCTAAAGTCTCCGCCTTCCCCTTTGTTGATCCTCTCAATAATTCCCTGAATCTCCTCATCAGTAGACTGAAGTCTCTGAATGTGGTCAAGTAAAGTCGATCTCACCTCAAATCTAGCCAAAAGTGCTCCAAAATCATCTATCGTCGGTCTGACTCCTAGTGAGCAGAGCCCAATAAGACACGAGAGATAAGAACTCTCAGTGGGTGCTGATGATGATGACTTGCGGCTTAGTGCATCTGCAATGACATTTGCTTTCCCCAGGTGATAGTCAATAATCAAATCATAGTCTTTGAGAAGCTCCAACCATCTCCTCTATCAGAGATTGAGCTCCCTTTGAGTGGGTAAATACTTCAAGCTTTTATGGCCTGTATACACCCGGCAAGTGACTCCGTATAGATAGTGTCGCCAAATCTTCAAAGCGAACACAATAACAGCAAGCTCTAAGTCATGGGTAGGATAATTCAGTTCATGCCTCTTGAACTGTTGGGATGCATAAGCAATAACCCGACCCTTCTACATTAGCACACAACCTAATCCCTGTCGATTGGCATCGCAATATACCTCGTACTCACAATCGCTAGTAGGGAGACCGAGGATGGGTGCTGACGTTAGTCGCTATTTGAGCTCTTGAAAGCTTGCCTCACAGCGGTCATCCCAAACAAACTTGACCTCTTTCCGCGTCAAGTTGGAGAGTGGAGCGGCAATCTTGGAGAATCCCTCTACAAACCTACGATAATATCCTGCCAATCCAAGGAAACTCCGCACCTCTGTAACGCTCCGTGGTTGTTCCCATTTCAGAATTGCCTCAACTTTCTTCGGGTGCACAAAGATACCATTAACTGAAACCACATGACCCAGAAAGTCGATCTCTCTCAGCCAAAACTCACACTTAGAGTATTTGGCATATAACTCCTTCTCACGGAGTATCTGCAATACAACTCGTAGGTGCTCGGAATGCTCCTCATCACTCTTCGAATATATGAGAATATGATCGATGAAGACGATGACAAATTTATCAAGGAAGGAGTGGAATACCTGGTTCATTAGGTCCATAAAAGCTGCTGGGGCATTAGTCAGCCCAAACGGCATCACCAAGAACTCAAAGTGACCGTACCGGGTCCTGAAGGCTGTCTTGGGAATATCACCTTCCCTGATCCGTAGCTGATGATATCCAGATCTCAGGTTAATCTTAGAAAAAACTCAGGCCCCCTGCAACTGATCAAACAGATCATCAATCTGAGGTAACGGGTATCGATTTTTAATGGTCACCCGATTTAACTGTCAATAATCGATACATAGTCTGAGAGTGTCATCCTTATTTCGGATAAATAATACCGGAGCTCTCCAAGGTGAAGTACTCAATCTGATGAAGCTCTTATCCAACAATTCTTGCAACTGAACTTTTAGTTCTTTTAACTCTGCCAGGGCCATCCTGTATGGCGGAATGGAGATAGGCGCAGTGCCTGGTGTCAAATCAATGGCGAAATCGAACTCCTAGACTGGAGTTAATCCTGGTAGCTCCTCAGGGAATACATTAGGAAACTCCTGTACCACTGGGACATCATTTATTCTTGGTCCCTCCACTGTGGTGTCTACAACATGCGCTAGATACGCGGTACAACCCTTACCCATCAATCTACGGGGCTCCAAAGCTGATATCACACAATTCGGGAGAACACGTCTAATTCTGTGAAAAACCAATACTGGACACCCTGGTCTCCGAAATTCGACTGCCTTAGCAAAATAGTCCACTGAAACTCTGTGTCGGTGTAGCCAATCCATACCCAAGATGGCATCGAAGTATCGTATATCTAGTGGAATCAAATCTGCTTTTAATACTATGCTCTCCACCTTAACTCCATAGTCTCGATACACCTCTTTCCTGACAATCTGCTCCCCTAAGGGAGTAATGACCAACAGTGCTTTATCTAGTGGTACTAGAACCTTGTCAGAATAGTGAGCGAAGTCCATGCTCACAAAAGAACTTTCGCCCCAGTGTCAATCAACACACGGGCATCTCTTCCGAAGATAATCATAGTGCCTATCATCCGAATTTATAAAATCAATTAGCCCAATATCATCAAAATAAATAAAATTACTTAAGCATAAAACCGCAAAAATGGATATATATATATCATCTTTCAAGGTTCAGCAAAATACATCATAGTCTAGAGTTCTTGTACATCATCAGGATGAGGAGTGGGAGTAGCACCTGTTACTATGTCTGGACTGGCTTGTACTTCCTCGTCGGTCATAGCATATAGTCTGGCCTGTGTCCTGGGCTGCTGACGAGGAGGTGGAGCAGGCATGTTACTCCCACTGATAGACTTCCCTGCAGTACTATGAGGAGGTGCTATAGAAGGTGTTGTGCTACCCCTGAGGCCATAAGGAAAGCTCTGATTTGAGCCATGACTGTACCCCTCAGCTCGTAGATCAGGACAACGGTCTTTGAAATGTCCCTCCTTTCCACACTAATAACATCTACGAGAGAATCGACATGGGCCTGTGTGTGCCTTGTAACAAATCGGGCAGGACCTCCTCTACACTCCTCCAGTCCACGGTGCATTGCCCAAGTTACCTCCCGGTGTAGGCATCGGTGCTGATGACTGCCCATGAGGAGTGGTCCCAGGCCCCTGTCTAGGGTCGTCGCTATATGAACCTTGGCCTCTGCTCCTCTTAGAGCTCTGTCCCTGCCTAAATCTTGGCCTCTTCCTTTGATCTTGCTGGTCGTGAAGTCTGTTCCGTTCTTTGATGTTCTGCTCTCCTCTCAGTACCCATTGCAGAACTCTAGCATATGTATCCTCCTCGGAGACTGTCATTCGGTTTCTGATGGTGAGATTTAGTCCATGTTCAAACTTGAATCTCCTGGTCTCCTCAGTCACCACCAACTCTGGGAAAAATGACGCCAGTCTGCGAAACTTAGTCTCGTACTCTGACACAGACTTCTGCCCTTGCTTCAACTCCAGGAACTCTCGCCGTTTCATGTTGCGGTCAAACATCGTGTAATACTGGGAATCAAACTCCCTCAGAAAGTCACCCCAAATCAGCGGTTCATCCGCTCTATCCTTGATGCCGTCCCACCAGTCACGGGTATCGTCTTTTAGCAATCTGACTGCTATTACCAGCTTGAGTCTATCCTCAACTCTCATGTCCTCTACAGCTTCATTGACCTATTTGAGCCACTTCCTGGCCACAACAGGGTCGTGGGTCCCAGAAAAGGACTCACAACCTAGACTCCTAGCCTCTCTTAGCAAAGTGAAGACCTCTGTCATCTGTCGAGTAGTCGGCATAGTCGTCAGTGTAGGAGAGGGCGTTGGTACCGCTGTAGGCATAGGCGGAGTCTCAACCGTCGGTGCAGGTGGTGCTCTCATCTGGTCTCGGTGGGTCGTCTACCATCCCATCATCTCCCTGAGTATAGAGAGTGGTGGGGGAACTTCTCTGGTAGGAGGGGCCTGAGGTGCTTGAGACGATGACGCGACCTCGAGCGAGGTCTCTGTGGTACGTCTCGATCATTCTTGGGGATGCATAGTTCTACATAAGGGACTATGCTTAGTACTTAAGAGTGAAAAAAGCAAAAGGTTATGTGCTAACCTAACCCCCTAATAAAAATTAAGGCTATAAGACCATAGGAGGCAAATTACAAAGTCTTTGAAAACATTTTACAAACACTGGAAGTAAAATAAAGTATATACGGAACCTAGAGCTCTGATACCACCGAAATCTGTCACGCCCCGACCCGCAGGTCGAGCACGTGAACAGACCGCCGCAACTCCTCGAAACATGGATATGCCCTACTCACACATCGAGGTGACGCAAATCTAATATTATGACCAATATTTTAATCCAACTCGACATCTTAAGTCAAAATCATACAGCAGAAGATTTAATAATATAGTTTTCAAAAGATTTTCTTTAAAATTTTTGCCTCCAATTTTCATATAGCATTTATATGCATGGTCCAAACGTAAACAAAGATGGGTATGGTCATTTACCCGGTAGCGTCTCTCAGTAAAATTTGTGGGTAGTACGTCAATGTATGTCAAATACAGTATAAGCTGAAAATATTAATATGAGGGGTGAGTATAATCCATATACTCAGTGAGTGAGGTGCAATGACTATATAATGATAATAAATGAATTTGTGAGAGTTGCAAGTCAAAACATCATTTTCAAATTTCATTTCATCCATTTGCAAATATAGCGTATAATCCAAAATAATATGCATCATTATCATCAATTATGCATCAATTGGGTATCACAAAAATGTATTTTACCCATAGTTTGGCCTAACTAGGGTAAAATCTACCAAGGGGTCACCATAATATCATAAGAATGAAATACATATATCTTTCCCCTTCCCTTGGTGTTGACAGGGTACTCACGGGTGCTCGTCTATTGGATTCGTTGCCCAGAGACAAGGACTAAAACCCTTCTCTGATATTACCCCACCACGTCACCCCGTCGGGTCAATCCCGTGGTAGGGAGTGCACTATAGCTACTATGCACCATCTCATAATCATACACATGTGTCATATATCATCATTCATAAATCTTTACTCATAATAAAAAAATACGGCACTATCAAGTTATCATAATATCATGATGAAATTTTCACATAACATAATTTCAAGACATACCACAAACACTAAAACATTTCTAAATAACATTTCAAAATTTATTTATAAAAATCATGATCAACGATTTTTCATTTAAAGTCAAGAATAGATCGTCTCACTCACCTCAATTGGGAAGGGTACGCCACTCCCCCTAACTATCCTCGTTTCTCGAACGAGCCACCCCTCAAACCCTAAGCCTAAGTTAAACAATATCATTTATTAATTCGATATTATATCATTGGATTAGAACATGCATATAAAAATATCCTCTTTCATAAGATTAAATCTCAAATTTCATACTTAGAGAAAATTTTCTACAAACCTATAACGCGCAGGTTTAGTAAAATCATGATATTTTCTAAAATCTTGATTGAATTCAAATAATTCAAATTTTTTCTTAACATTAAGACATATATCTTCAACTTTTATGTTTAGACCATTTTCAAATTTTGAACACACGAATTTATAAAAAAATATATCACTTTTCAATCTAAATTCCTAAAACCAACTCTGCACAGTTTTGGGAGAAATTTCATATCTCCTAGTATTCTTCTCCAATTTTAGTGATTCTTATCTCAAATTGAAGATAAGAATAGATCTAAAAGTTTCTAATTTTGACCATCCTCAGATTTTAAATATATAATTTTATAAAATTTAATGTTCATCTCGGTTTCAATTTCAGAATAACTTCTGCATAGTTTTAGTAAAAACGTCATCACTTTCTACATACAACTCCGATTCAAGTGAATCTTATCTCATTTTAAAGCTAAGACAGAAATCTAAAACTTTCATGTTTAATGTTTCTCCAATTTCCTTTCATAAGATACCTATACAAGTTACTGATCGTACACAAGACATGAAACAGAATTTGTGAAACATGCTAAACTTCCAAAAATGACCAAAAATCGATTTCAAAATTTTGCACAATAGCTCATTTTAAAGTTTAGAGAGTCTAGTTTTACCAAAAACAAACTAATATAAATTTCAATCATCACAAAATAATATATCATGAAATTACTATAGTTTCCTCAAATTGAAATATTCATATCTAACATGCTAGTACATATATTTAATTTCACTATTTGTAAAGACTTCAAGTTTGAGTATTTTACCTTCCTTTGTATGATCTTTTGCTAACTAATACCCGCCATCTTGATCTTGATTTTTTTTGAAACCTTGAATTTTTTATTACCTTAGCAAAATCAAATCACAATGAACATAAATTTCATATACAATACCTCTATACTTTCAATTGAAATTCAAGAATTCCTAAAATTATTCTTACCTCTTTGGCTCCATAGTTGAACTCAAAAATAGAAGTGAAGTCTATAAATTTCGTGCAAGGGGTGAGTTGAATGAAAAAAATGAGACAAACTCTTCTTAAACAAGTTCTTTTATAAATCTAGCCAAATTTCCTTAACCATTGGATCATTCCATGCATCATCTCAACATTCCACTTGTTCTAGTACTTAAACCATGCAATTGTTGATGCAAGCAACCTCCATGCATTCCACCAAGTGTCTTTGGACGTCCATGTCAAGGGGAGGAGGTGTCACAAGCTAGAACAAACTATTCTAGTTAATTTTCCTGCAAAAATTTCCATCCAATAAGTTTTCATACATAAATTTTTATCCAATGAGATTTCTTGAATGTGAAAAATTCTATGTGGCCACTAACCAACCTTGCTTCCCTCTTGATCAATCATTTAGCTCCAATTGTCCATCCTTGAGCAGTTTACAATTTAGTCTCTCAATTTTCCTTATTGCATTTAAACCCTTAACTTTTAATAATTTGCATTTTTGGTACCTATGAAATTTTATTCAAAATTTCTTAAATATGTGAAATTTAATTTAAATATCTTTATCTAAGTGTGTAAACCTTTTCTTAGCCATTTTTGACCTCTTTAGGCCTTGTCGGCATTTTCCGAGAAAGTTTTCGACTTACCGATAAAATTTTCGATTTTAGCAATTTTGAGGCGAAATCTCAAAATAAATAAATAGATAAGTAAATAAATGTCTCAAAAGGATGCTTATATATTTAGAATTATGAGGAGTAGTACATGATATACAGTCACCGAAAATCGATGTTACAAATGTAATATTTGATATTTAAAAAAAAAAATCGATTGTAGAATGTCAACTGTTGGAGGTGGGTGTTTGCTCCATAGACCAACTTCTTGTGACTTGAATGGGTACTCAATGAGGAGACTTGAAATCTATAAAAGAAGGCCAGAGGGTGCTCCTGTAGGGGAGGCTCCGACGCTCAAATCAAAAAGAGCGGTTTTTTAAAGGATAAACAGACAGAGAGAAAGGGAGGACGGATCTTCCAGTGACTTTTGTATGTTATATGTTGAGTCTAGAGAACTTATCTAGTTTGATGTATCGAGAGCTTTTATATGACGTCCATCTTAGAGTCATATGATCTTCGGGCATCATAACCCTAATTTCTTTATGAGGTGATCCAAAGATTCCGAATCCTGAACTCAAAGATTTGAAGTTGTTATCTTTAAGGAAATTAGATTATATGGAGAGATTCATTCCCTTATTATTAGAACCTCAAGGGTTTTCTTCCTTATCCGAGGGATATGTTTCATATTAAAATAGTAAGCTTAGTTAATGGTGAGATTCAGTTGAGTATTACTATTTAGAGGTTGAGGCATTCGGTTCCTTAAGTATTCAGTAGTTGTTGGTCGAATGAGAGAGAGAGAGAGAGACAACCATTCGGTCTCAACGAATGCACTTGTAGATTGAATCATATAAATCTCATTATGGGCCAACCAAAAAGCAAGTAGGATACTACGAAGTTAGACTCCTTCAAAGAGTTGGGGCGACGGAGGCCCGTTTGGAGAGATAGATCCCATCAGTAGAGTGGGACGACACAAATCCATTTGTGTTTAAGCGTATTGAATATATTGAATCATGGGACTTATGCCGACTATTGAACGTGCTCCATACTACTCATCATTTGCCCCCGACTCATGGTGTCGTTTCGTGAGAAATGTGCCATAAGTAGCAGCTATTGGGAAATGAAGAGATTTTTACCACATGCATTGTTTTGTATTTCGTGAACTGTCTTTAGCGTTCCTTATAAGTGTCTTCATGGTAGAGGATTTGATGTTCCCACTTTCTTGCACTTGTTTTTTCCCTCCTTCGAATTGTCTTAGCAAACAGGAGAACTTCTGTAAGAGGAATGACGCTCTTCTTGGCATTAACGACGTCACACCCCGACCCACGGATCTAGCACGCGACAACCGCCGCGATATCTCGATATACGAGCAGAACCTCCTCATATACCGGGATACCGCAAGGCTATCAAAATCAATATGTAATTCTATCCAAAAACCTGTTTTCCAAATGAAGGCCACCCAGGACCGACAGAAAGTTTATGCAGATCCGGGCGCTCTCTGTCCCAAAAATAGGGTTTTTGGACCATTTTCTGGAAATTGACAGATTTAGTTCTATGAAGCCAGATTTATCCTGATTTACCCTAACTTGAAGTTTCTATACACTCTAGAGTCATTCTGATTAGTTTTGGACCATTGGTGATCATTTTGAAAATTTTTAGTTTCCGGCGATTTAAACCGAAATCTTTTCTAGAGCGGTTTTAACGGAATCATTAAACCAAGTCAAATAAATGTACCAATATAAATGAAAGTATGTAAATCATGTCAAGTTCACAAAAGTGACACAAGTTATTTCAACCCAAATTTCACGGATGCATATCATTTAAACAATTCATTGAGACACTCCAATGATCACAAAAAAAAACATTTGTAAAGATATATCAATCGCATACTTTCACACACATCATAAACCATGTCATTTGAAAAGCTATAAAAATATGGATTTGTTCAATCAATAACACAGTGTCTATAGTCTCACTCACAATATACGAGAGGATACGTCACTCCCTAGAATGCTCCACAACAAGCAGAAAAAGGGCTCCCCTCGTTTGATCACCAAGCAAGACACTACAATGCTACATATAAACCACTCAACTCATCACCCTCTACATTGACACGATCGTCAGACTTCATGGGATACCTGTGTCGATAGTATCAAGTAATCGAATTGTCATGTCCCAACCCACGGATCGAGCACGCGACAACCGCCACGATATCTCGATATACGAGCAGAACCTCCCCATATATCAGGACACCGCAAGGCTATCAAAATCAACCTGTAATCCTATCCAAAAATCTGTTTTCCTTAAAAACATGTTCCCAGGTAAAAGTAAACTTGAAATACGATACTTTGCCTCAATGCATGAATAAACAACAATTCGAGAGTTTCAACTACATTTACATAACATAAATGCAGTCATCCCAAATAAATATACAATGGTCATGCTATAAACCTCAGATAAATGTATATTATCATCAAAATTCTTCGCGGAAGCATAATCAGAACCATACCCAAGGCTTGTAGTCTCCAAATGAATGCTAAATGTGTTGAAAAACTCTCGACACGTCTCCCTGTTAATCTATATCTGGAATCATGAAAATTGAGGGGTAAGTATTATGGAGAATACTCAGTGTGTGAGAGGATCGACAATATGTTATCAATCATATGTGTAAGCACGGAGTGTCAAAGCAAAATTTGAAAATGTAATGGCATTATAAAACAATCATAATATTTCCACAAATCATAAATCATATGCCACATCGACCACCGATGACCGCGCCAACTCCAGCAGCAGTACCTACTCCTGCAGCATCGGATGCTCAACCGGTAGCCGATCCTTCTTCAGTATCCGATCCGAGTGATACTACCTCTTCTACACTTAGACGCATCCACGAGCTGACTCAGCTGGTCAAAGAAGCTCGATAGTTGGGATGCACGGACTTTTCGGGACTCAGTGATGCCACTATGGCGAAGAACTAGGTCAACAAGACCTGCCGGATTTTGACAGATTTGGGATTGAACGAGGAGTATAGATTGCGGGTAGCAAAGAGGTTGATTCAGCTTACCGAGTGGCGATTTAGACCGGAATCTTTTCTAAAGCGATTTTAACGGAAAAATTTCTTAGTGGATTTTCTATATGGAAACATGTGTGATCTCATATATGAAATGAAGAATATTACAAGAGTGAGTACACCGAGGTGTCGGTGTTACAAACGACATTAGGAGTGGCATGTCGAGGGTGGAACTTCAAGAAGTTCAGCCTACCATGTTGATGGGTGATGAGTACACCATAGTATCAGCCACGGATAACAACAAAGCGAATAGGGCTCCAGAGGGTTGTGTTCCAATATACAAGCAAATGGTGCAATTTGGCTTGAGGGTATCATATATTGGTCCATTTGCTGAAGTGTTACAACGTTAGAATATATTTTCAACTTTCTTGACTCCCGACTCTTGGCGCTTGATTAACATTGTGATCTCCCTGCTAGGTTTTTGTCGCTTTTGTTTTGATTTTGATATCCTAACGGCCCTCTTTTCACTGGTAAGATCTATAAAGAATGGTTTGGTTCAAAATTAGTATAAGCTGCAAACTCATCCTGAATCTGATTAGGGATTTTGTTACGAGAAACCCACCAGTCGTAACTAGATGTGTAAGTACTTTTTTGTAGAGTTCAACAACAAAGATCTTATACCAATACTTCCCAATGCTAATGGAAGGCCCGTGCTTGGGTTGCAACATGTAAACCATTCTCGTCACTTTCGTTTCATGCATTCAGTTGCTGTAGGTCTATGCGAAATGTCATCTTAATTGATTCTTTGGTAGACAATCAGATGCTATCTCTAGTAGGCCTACTGGTTGGAGAGAAAATAAAGATTAATAGGCCCCTCTTAGTCAACGGGAAAGAGATTGGGTTGACTAATATTTCAGATTTTGTGGATAATGCCCTATTAAGAGAGATTACAATTGATCAGGATTCATCCATAGGGATTCCTTCGGCGAGGACCGATGGGGTGTCTGAAACCCGAACTTCACTAGTGCTTCCCTCGGTAAAAATAAGGAAAATTGTCCAACCCGAATCTCCATCAGGGAGTGGGCACGAAGCGGGTGAGGAAACCGAGGGGTGCATGCCCCTAGTCATGTTAAAGCCATTCAAGGTTGAGACAGAGGAGTTTGATAAAACTGGTCATTCGCCATCAATCGGAAACAAAGGAGTTCCGTTGCCAGATGCACTTGCTGTAGAGAGACTCAAAGGAACTCCATCATTCATTACGGAAGTGAGGGCACCTAGAGAGACAGTAACTCAAGTTGCACTGATCGAAGAACTGTCTGATTTGTCATGCACAGTCCCCCTGTGGCCTTCTCATAAGGGAAAATATAAGGTGTCTGATGGGATGGCTATCCCTTCTTCTATCATCATTCGATCCTTTCATGGTGACAAGGGATCGAAGGAAAGAGAGACGGTGGCCATCAACTCTGGGGATAAACAATACAGCTACATGGACTTAGTTGAAGTGGAGAAAATAACCGATTGGCTTGACTTTCATCATTGCGATCTAGAGTTACATATCTCCTGAATTTGACTCATTTTTTTTCTCATTGTATAATTATCCAGTTTCTCCTTTCTTACAGATAATGGCTCTGGCGGAGTTTCAGAAGCGGCAGAGAAAATAGACCGTAGGACATCTAGAGGAAAAAGTCAATCAGCTGAACACCCAAGTTGCGACATTGCGGGGTGCCACCGATCGAAAGGATAAAGGTATAGGAATAGATGAGACATTCGAGACCTGGCTAGCCGAAGAGGATGAGGAGGTAAAGAACCTTCGAGACTAATAGATAAGCTAGAAATTGAGAAGAAGACCCTCAAGACACGGTTGCATATCACTGAGATATTAGCTTAGCTTCGTGAGGAGTCTCTCTAGGTGGTGGAACAAGGGCGATTGAATCAAAAAAAGCTTTACTATAATGAACTGCTACCTCTAGAGATGTTCAGCGTGAGTTGACAAAGAGATTACGATGCGCTGAAGAGGTAATCTACCAGTTGGGATTGGATGGTGCTCTGCTTCTAGTCAGGGAGGTTACCAGTTGGGATGTAATTCTCGTTAGATCAATTGGTGTTCCAGCCAAATCGAGCGCAGTCACTATGAGGACCTCTTTTCAAGAGGCCCTTGTTCCTCCGAAGCCAATATAATTCTTACGCCACTGTATCATAATGATTCTTAATGAAAGATTCTTTTATATTCTTTTATTCGGTGTGTGTTGATAATAGGGGATACTCCCTTCAATAGGTCAGGGCGATAGAAAACCGTTTGGGAAGATAGATCCCTTCGTTAGGTTAGGGTAACAGAGGGCCATTCAGGAGATAGATCTATTCATTAGGTCAGGACGACAAAGGCCTGTTCGGGGAGATAGATCCCTTCGATTGGTTAACGCGACAGAGACCCATTCGGAGAGACAGATCCCCTCATTAGGTTAGGGCGATAGAGGCCGTTTGGGGAGATAGTCCTTTCATTCGGTCAGGGCGATAGAGGCATGTTCGGGAAGATAGATTCCTTCGTTTGATCAGGACGACAAAGGCCCATTCGGAGAGATAGATCCCTTTATTCGGTTAGGGTGACAGAGGCTCATTCAGGAAGATAGATCCATTCGTTAGGGCAGGGCGACAGAGAACCATTCGAAAAGATAGATCCCATCAGGGTGATAGAGGCTTGATTGGGGAGATAGATTCCTTCGTTCGGTCAGAGTGATAGAGGCCCATTCGAGGAGATAGATCCCTTCATTCGGTCAGGGCGATAAAGGCTAATTCAGAAAAATAGATCCCTTCATTAATGTGTTTCTTTCCCATGCACAGTAGGAGTTCGATGGAATGCAAATGGTACAATATACATGTGTTTACTACCAGATGATAGAATATCATGGTGATAACATAAGGAATATGTAAGACAATCGAAATATACCGTGCTACTACTTCAAAGTAGAAACCGAAGGCTCCTAATCACAAGACAAGGTCTCAATCTCGAGTAGAGTTCTGAACTTAAGCTTCATGTGTTTCATGCTAGGTAGGGCTTCCAAAGTGTTCAAACCCAGCCTTCCCAAAATAGTATTATAAGGCGAGGGAAGGTTAACCACATTAAACATTGTTGTAGCTTTCGTATGGTTGGGCGATACGCCCAGCATGATCGAGAGAGGATTAATCCCTTCAAGGTATATCTATTCATCGGAGAGCCCTTTGGCTAGACTTGTGTGGGGTTGTAGATGTGCGGGGTCGAAGCTCATTCGTTTGAAAGCATCCCAGTATAGGAGATCACACCCCACTCCTTAATCGACAAAAACCCTTCAGACTTCATATAAACCTATTTTGGCAGTGATGACGAGGGGGTTAGGGCGATTTGGTGATTTGGGTATACTCTAACTAGGTCTTCATCAATGAAACCGATGATCGGCCGCTTACCTTTGGCTTCTTTACTAACATGAGTCGTTAGCACTTCTGGTGAAATAGGGACAAGAACGTTAGGCGAATAGAAAATTGGTATAATTAGGCAGCCTTACTTCTTTACAGATTTTCTAGAGGGTCTGAAATGTCCAACGGGGGCTAAGGCGTTCGAGAGTTTCACTCCCCATGAATTTAAAGGATCACTCCGTCTTGATGATTAGCCAGTAGTAGAGTGACCGGCTAATCGTCTGACCCGTTCTGCCTTGGTAGTGTCTGTCGATCAAAATTTGGCATGTCTTTCCCTTCTTTACTAATGAACCTTTGTAACCTCCCACTTCTGACGAGGAATTCAAGCTCATCTTTGAACTTTCTATAGTTATCAGTCGTGTGGCTGTAATCATAGAGAAAATGACAGTACTTGGTCCTATCCTTCTTGGAATCATCCTCCGCAGGTTGCGAGGCTATCAGATATAGGATTGGTCCATGATCTAGAGTAGAACTTGATAGAGGGTTTCATTTAAAGGAGTGTAGGCGTTGAACTTTTGAGGAGGTGGAGGACCTGATCGATTCCTATTTAGTGAGAGTCATTAAGACGATCGACTATGTTCTCTCCTGGATGATTAGTTTTTCCTTCAGTCAAAGGTTTCAGTGTCTTCGACAGCGATGTACTTATCAGCACGAGAGTAGAGCTCTTGGATTATAGAGGGAGGATTTTTCGTAATTGAAGTTTTCATTCCGGAGGGGCACAATCTGGTAAGAAGCGCAGTCATCGCGATGGAATGGTTTACGGACGGAACTTTCATCATCTCTGTTTTGAATTTCTCCAAAAACTCCCTTAGAGGTTCATCCTCCCTTTGATGTAACGACAATAGACAGGTGGATTTTCTCTTTGCTTCCTCACTTATCACAAAGTGATCCTCAAATTATTGTTGGAGTTAAGAGAAAATCTTTATACTCAGCGGTGGGAGCGAATTAAACCATGTGAATGCGTTCCCTCTGAGAGTTGTAGGAAAGTGTTTGCACATGGTGGTGTCTGTCATATCTTTTGAGATCATTGCCATCACGAAATGTGTCGTATGATCGCGAAGGTTAGTCATTCCATTATATCTTTCCATGGGAGGCAAATGCACGCCATGGATCATCAGTTACAAAAAGACCTTCGGATCAAAAGGTAAAGTATTAGTAACGTAAAAGGGAGCTTGGATTTCTCGAACATTGGTCCATTTGAATTCATCGACAATAAGTTGTTCAACTTATCTTCTTAGATACTCGGGGTCATGGTGGGAAGTCACCAAGGGCTCATAGCTTAGCAGTGACATTTGACATCAAGGGTGTACATGCCCAGACCCTCTTGAAGAAGACTGGTCCTTAGGCCTTATGGTGCGACTAAGACCTTCCAACTGTTTGTTCATATCTTGAATCCTGGACTCTAGTCTATCCATTTGGGGTCATCTGACTTGTTCTTGGGGTATTGGCATAGGAGCTATGACTGGGCATTCCTAAAACCCAGGTTGTGGGATCTGCTTCGAGCTAGGGGTTGTTCATGAGTAGGAGGATTATCAACAGAGCGAGTGGGCACCATAGGAAGGGCTATATCAGTAAGGGTAGTGGTATAGCCATCTACGGCGAATATGACATTTGATACAGTTCTGGTTCTCCACTTTGAAGGCATATCGATTTGGTAATCCTGAGAACTCAACAAGAATTCTCTAGTCTTTTTTTCACAAACGACGTCAATCTGTTAGAAGTGGGTCTTTGTTCCACAAATCTAACTCCTTGTGACTCGAGCAGGTGCTCAATGAAGAGGCTCGAAACCTGAAGAAAACCGCTGGAGGGTACTCTTTGGGAAAGATTCCGACACTCAAGTCAGAAAAAACGATTTTTGAAAAGATAAATAGATAGAGAGGAAAGGAGAATGGATCTCCTAATGACTTTTGTATATTCTATGTTTAGTCCAGTGGACTTACCTTACTTGATGTATCGAGAACTTTTATATAATGTCCATCTTAGAGTCATATAATCTCTAAGCATCACAACCCTAATTTTCTTATGAAGTGATTTGAGGATTTCGGATTCTAAATGATAAAAATTTGAAGTGATTATCATTTAGGAAATTAGATCATATGAGGAGATTCGTTCCCTTATTGATTAGATCATCAAGGGTTTCCTTCGTTATCTGTGGGATACATTTTCTACTAAAATAGGAAGCTTAATCAATGATAAGATTCAATTGAGTGTTACTCTGCAAAGGTTAAGACGTTGTTTCCTTAAGTATTTGGTAATCGTTGGTTGAATGAGAGAGAGAGACAACTATTCAGCCTCACTGAATGTACTTGTAGATTAAATTGTATAAACCTCATTGAGAACCAACTGAACAACAAGTAGGATACCACAGAGTTAGACTCCTTCGAAGAGCCGAGGTGACGGAGGCCGGTTCGAGAAGATAGATCCTATCGGTAGAGCGGAGCAACATAAACACATTTGTGCTTAAGCGTATTGAATATATTGAATCATGAACCATATGTCAATTATTGAACGTGCTCTATAATATGTATTGAGTCTCTTCAGGAGGGTCTCATCATCAACAAAGAAATGATTGGACAAAATAAAATGATGTGATCCAATCTGAATTGAATTTACTTGCTAAATATAAAATTTTTAGACCTGTAGTCCAAACATCCGAAGGTTTAATAGCCGTGGGATATAAATAGATTTTTGTGACGAAATGAGAAAAATAAAATCATGTGATATAAAGAACGACTTGTAGTACAAGAGTTTTGCAAAAGTCAGATCTTGATTATGACAATGCATATCCAGCTGTTATGGATGCCATTATATTATAGTTTCTTATAATCCTAATAGTATATGAAAAATTCGAAATGCATTTGATAAATATAGTTATTGCTTACCTATATTAGAATATTAAAAAGGGTTCAGCCAGTATACAAAATACTCCCTGACTGAGTGTGGGGATAGAAAATAATATTTATATGAAAATTTCTGAAAGATTTAAATTGGTTAAAACATGTGATCCACGTTCTCAAGAAATTTACTCCATCAAGTTGAAAAATCTTTGTATGGCCTAAAGCAATATGAACAAATATGGTATAATTGTTTAAATGAATGTTTGCTTAAAGAAAAATATACAAATAATCCAATATGTCCATGTGTTTTCATTAAAAAAATAAAAAATAATAAAATGAGTTTTATGATCATTACTATTAATATTGGTAATCTAAATCTTATTGGAACTTTTGAAAAGATTTTCAAAACCATTGACTATTAAAAAGGAGAATTTGAGATCAATAGTTTTGTAAAAACAAAATTATGTCTTGATTTATAAATTGAACATTTAGAATATGAGATATTGATTCATCATTCAAATTATACTGATAAAGTTTTAAAATGTTATTATATGGATAAAATATATCCATTAAATATCCCAATGATCGTTTGATCACTTGATATTGACAAAGAACCTTTCAGATCACAAGAGAAAAACGAATATTTTTTTTGTCCTGAAATACAAAATCTCAGTGTAATTAGGGCATTTATGTATCGTGCTATTTGTATAAAATTTGATACATCATTTGCTGTAAATATATTAACAAAATTTAATTCTTCTCCAACACGACAACATAGGACTGTATCAGTGTAAAGATTTCAAAAGATATTCTCAATATGAGAAGTAAATACACTATCAAACATTTTGAATAGTATACTTTTTTTCTTTCACTATAATTTTTTCCTCATTAGATTTTTTTCTAGTAAACTTTTAACGATACATATTTTCTATGAAATGAATATTCAAGAAAAGTGATACAAATTGTAGGGAATTCAGATGAATGTCCATAAAATATTTAATATCATACAAATTTTATGTATATGTTAACATATGAAAAGTCAAAATTACCGAAAAATATACATATCTTGTTATATACGTTAAGTTATTTTATCCCAAATATTACAATGTGTTATATCATATATTTATGAGAATATTTGATTAGTTTTACTTTAATTCTTTTCTTTTATGTATATATTCTAATTTGTATACATATTTCATTTGTTCAATATATTAAAAATATGTAAAAATAATAGAAAAAATAAGATAATTTTTCTAAAATATTCTCTCTGCATTGTATTTTAATTTTTGAATTTATCATAATTCCTGAAGATAACTTTATTATTAATTAAAGCTTAATTCGTTTTCTCGCATATAATAATGTTCTTGCGTTTCCATAAGAAATTTGTAATTGAAAATTTAAAAAGAAAAAAAAAAAAAAAAAAAATCAGAATAAGAATGGCAAGTTGAAAGAACGAAGACCTCATGGCGTAGGAAAAAAAAATCCGTAAAAAGGAAAAACAAATAGGACGAGAGAGAGAGAGAGAAGTGAGATGGAAAGGAAACACAGAAAGTATCGAACATCTTCAACCTCAACTCAGTGATAAGACAATCCCCACAGCCCATTCCGTCACCTCAATCTTCTCGTCCACATAATCATAAACCCCTTCACTTCTCTCTTCCTCGGCCCCATTTTTTCAACTCTCTCTCTCTCTCATTTTGTCTAACACAAGAATGGCCTCAGCAGCAGCACCCACATCTCTCTCACTCCTCCCCACTACCTCCTCTTCCTCCTCCACTTCTCGCTCTCGCTTTCTCACCACCTCCTTCCGCACCCCACTCCGCCGCCTCAGCTTCTCTAGTGTCGCTGCTGATCCTTTCTTGGCCCTTCATGTCTCTTCCAAAGTCCGATCGATTGGAAGCAAGGGCGTGAGAGGAGTGGTTTCCATGGCGAAGAAGAGTGTTGGAGACTTGACTGAGGGAGACTTGAAGGGCAAGAAGGTGTTTGTCAGAGCCGATTTGAATGTCCCTCTTGATGACGCTCAGAACATCACTGATGACACCAGAATTCGCGCTGCTGTTCCCACTATCAAGCATTTGATCTCCAAGGGTGCCAAAGTCATCCTTTCTTCCCATTTGGTATGTGGGCTTCTCAAATTTTGGACTTATTCTGCTTTTTCTTTGCTAAATTTGCAAATGGGTTTCGTAGAGTTGATTTTACTAATGAATTTGAATTGACTATTGTCTTTGATTTTGATGATTTTGTATAATTTTTCTAGGATTTGTCTGTCTTGATTTGCTAGCATAGATATATTATGGTATTTGATCTCTCAGATGGGTATTTAATGTTGCGGTTCATTAGCATGTCAACATGGTCATTGAGTTGTGAATTGTTCAAGGATTTGTATGGAATCAGAAGATTAATTCATTATAGATGACATGTTTTTGTGAGGCTCATTTGTTCTTCCTCACCATTTATTTATTCTTTTTGTTATGAGCTTCTTATTTACTTTCTTCTTATACAATACGATGTAATTGTAAGCCATTTGAGCTGATTTCTCGGTTTGGGTTTTCATTTCAGGGACGACCAAAGGGTGTTACTCCAAAATTCAGCTTGGCACCCATTGTTCCAAGACTATCTGAACTCCTTGGTATTCAGGTCTGCATTTGGATTTTAAAAGGGAAAACATGAAATTTGTTCTTATTAACATTTAACTTGGAAGCTAAGATATGTGGGCTTTTCTTGCTTTACTTCTCTGTGACATTGGAACAGGTTGTGAAGGCTGACGACTGCATTGGTCCAGACGTTGAAAAGTTGGTGGCCGGACTTCCTGAGGGCAGTGTTCTTCTTCTTGAGAATGTGAGGTTCTACAAGGAGGAAGAGAAGAATGATCCCGAGTTTGCAAAGAAGCTTGCCTCCTTGGCAGATCTTTATGTAAATGACGCCTTTGGAACTGCACATAGAGCTCATGCATCAACTGAGGGAGTCACAAAATTCTTGAAGCCCTCTGTTGCCGGTTTCCTATTGCAGAAGGTATGATTGCTGTAGTAATCATTAACACACTATTAACCCTTTAATGATTTTTTTTTTTTTTGAGTTGTACAATGTTTAAAGAAAATCATATCCTGTATATGCACAGCATATAATTTATCAAATCTCAAAAGGGAAATCCTGAAGTGGAAAACCAGATGACATTTCTGAACATTTTTTATATTTTACGTGCACTTGGGGATGAAAATATGCTGAAAAAATGAAATTTTGAAGAAACAAAGGTGGTGGCTCAATTTCCCAATTGCTGTGCAACACTCGAGTCATGATTAGCAATGCAAGCTTAATTGCATATTGGTTAGCTAGTTCTCTAAGAATGGTGCCAGATCTTGAAATACTTATATTTATTTAGATTACTAAACATGGTCTTTTCTTTCTTCTGCCAGGAACTTGATTATCTTGTTGGTGCTGTCTCAAGTCCAAAGAGGCCATTTGCAGCTATTGTGGGTGGTTCTAAGGTCTCATCTAAAATTGGAGTGATTGAGTCACTATTGGAGAAGTGTGATATCCTATTATTGGGTGGAGGAATGATCTTTACCTTCTACAAGGCACAGGGTCTTTCTGTTGGTTCCTCTCTTGTAGAGGAAGACAAGCTTGACCTAGCAACCTCCCTCCTTGGGATGGCCAAGGCAAAGGGAGTCTCTCTTTTGTTACCCACTGATGTTGTAATTGCAGACAAGTTTGCTCCCGATGCAAACAGCCAGGTTTGTTTCTTGATCTTACATACTTGTCCGAATCTTTATCCTGGGTCATAAGAGATGAGTCTTGTCCAGTGATTTGAACAAGTGACTTCTGCTCCTGCAGGTTGTTCCAGCTTCTGCTATCCCAGATGGCTGGATGGGATTGGATATCGGACCAGAATCTATCAAGATATTTAACAGTGCATTGGAGACTACACAGACTATAATCTGGAATGGACCAATGGGGGTGTTTGAGTTTGACAAGTTTGCTGTTGGAACAGAGGTATTTGATAATCCATCCAACTAGCATTTGCTTATAGTTGTTTGTTTATGCATAAATTGTGCACTTGTTGTATTACACCTGTAAACATTTCACAAATGAATCAACAATGCAATTTGGCTGTTTTTCTTTGATGGATCTTGAAACCTTTAAATGAAAGGTTTTAACATAAATGGTGTTCATGTTTTGGTGGAGTCCCATGCTTTGATCTGTACTGCTAGTCTCCAAAACCATCATTATTTAGATCCATCACTACCTGCCCAACCTGGAGCTACTGCTGCTTGTCGCCCATGGCTGCATGTAATTAGACTGGCTACGTCTGCATTCTGCTATTAAATTTGTGTATTTATGGATAAAATGATCGTGACTAATATATGCAACTTCACTTGCAGGCTATTGCTAAGAAGTTGGCTGAGCTCAGCAAAAACGGGGTGACAACAATCATTGGTGGTGGAGATTCGGTTGCAGCAGTAGAGAAAGTTGGTGTTGCAGATGTGATGAGCCACATCTCAACCGGTGGTGGTGCCAGTTTAGAACTCTTGGAAGGCAAAGAGCTCCCGGGAGTCCTTGCTCTCGATGAGGCCACACCAGTTCCCGTGTAAGATAGTTTTTTCTGGTTCATTTTTTCATCTTCCAAAAATTACCTATGTGGGAAATTTATATTCAAGTTTGTAGACGAGAGATGAAGTGCTGCAGGACGTATGAGTTGCTTCTTGTAAATTTTCACCAATCACCATTGTCCTTAATAAAAAGGTCTGGCGGCCACCTTCGATGATTCTTGCTAAAATTAGGATGAAGACAGACTCTGGTATGGACAATCTGTGAAAGACCCTTAGCCCATTTTGTACTTTTTTTTTTGTTTAAGGAGAATAATTGCAAGTGAAATTGCTGTATGCCTGTATCTGACTCGAGCTGTCCAAAGAATTTCATAGATGAAGTATGCCTATACTCTTCCTCGAGGGTATTATATGGTAAAAAGATATTGGGTGGCTCGGTAGGATTTCGACAAAAGCATCAATTTGAGGAAGTTGAGATCAAGTGAAACTGAAGTTAAGTGGTGTTCTTAAAATATATAATTACAAATATAATTATAGTTTTAATTTTTTTTTATGGAGATATTTGAGTTGTACCTGTAAAATTCTATATATTTTAGGGGAAAAAAATGTCATCGCTTTAACTGAAAAATGTTATAAGTAGAATAAACAAAATTGGGATTGTTGGTAAATGCTCACGGGGCATTTTACCATGGTTAATATTTCAAATTTTGAAATGAGAATGGAATAACTCTTGTTATCCCATAACTTGCATAACTACTTTCCTATCATCTCATGTAGACTGGATTTCATCAAATTGGGATTAAGTGCTGTGAAATAGATTGCACATTGATAGAGGGTGAGAGAAACTCATCTAGAGAAATAGAAAAATTTCACATAGAAAATTTTACATTTTCTAATCTCTAGACTTAGAATTGTGATGTTGTGAAATCATGGTGGTGGTTCAATACTATGATCATCATCCAACTGCGAGTTTGTTTGAAACGAGTTCGCGATTCATGGAGATTTCTGCATTACTCATTGAATTATATCGAGAACTCGACTATTTTATTATTTCGAAAAATTTATTACCATATTTTTGCTATGTGATTATGTCAATAAAATCTAACATTGGTATCAAAGCGTGTTTGATTTATTAAAAATAAATTTTTTAGAATATTTGGGTATGAAAAATGTAAGGTATAAAATTTAGAATTCGAATCACGAATAACTTTCGTGAATCTAATTATACCACGATATTACTCATGACATGTAAGTTACAAAAATGATTTTTTCATAATTTTTTGAGTACGTTTAGATTATAAAAATTTTGGTTGAAGATCTCGGTCGTGAATAGTGACCGAGACTCTAAAACCCTAGATTTGTCGAGATTGAGAGCAAATTGACACATGAAAATGGTCCATATGTGTTTTTGACATGCTGATCTATATTTTGGTATGCATATTGTGTGCTATTGTTGCTGAAAAATGGACTTTCAAAAATGGCCATGAAGAGCTGAAATTTTAGACTCCCAATTCACAAACTTTAAGGCATAAATCTTCCAAAAATCGAGTTAAGAATGATTAGAAAATGAGAAAATAAAGTTTTCGATGAAAATCCAGCGAGAACAGGACCAGAAAATGCTTTTTTCTGACAATTGGGTCGAAAAACCCGGTTACAGGACCCGTTGGGCGAAGAAAACCCGATTCAGGTCCAGCATGCGTGACGTGTAGGGGGCGAGTGCATGGAGCTCACGAGCATTGAGGCGCGTGAGCTCCCGAGTCAATTTCGACCCAGGTCCGAGTCCAACCTACGCTCCTACCCGGGTCGCAACCCGGAAGGCACATGAGAGTTCGTGACCGATGCGTGGTGCGTATGTCTGCGTTGCCTTGCTTCCCACGTGCGTGTAGATGTATGAGGATGTGCCGCCATCATGTGGCGGCACATGGACCCACCTGTAGCACATTAGGTCTTGCTGAAATGGAAAATATGATTTTTCTGAGAGTCCTATGCCATTAAATGTGACTAATTGTGGGTTTTTATATATCGGATTCTAGTCTGAATGGTAAGATACGATCCCGGATTGTGGTATATGCTGTCCGTTGATTCATACCCTCGTTTTGAAGTCTGTACTCGAATCATTTGGGTTTTGTTGATTCGTAAGGTGTACAAAATTATGAGATTAAATCTCATTTATCACTAACGTTTCTCTTTTCTGTGTAACAAAAACTATGGCTGTCACAAAGACTATTGTATTGGATCTCATGAAGGGAGATAACCTGAACAGTGACAATTATGATATTTGGCACCGAAAGATTTAGTTTATCTTCGACAAACAAGAACTTGGGGAAATTCTGAAGCACGAGATGAAGGACCGGGAAGGGTACCGCGTCACAGGCGAGACGAGATAAGGAGGCATACCGTGGATGGAAGAAGAAGGATGGCCAAGTTACGGTGATCCTTTTGAGTAGCTTGCACGATGAACTGGTTCCGGTGTATGAGCAGTATCCTATTGCATTGTCGGCCTGGCTTGCTCTGATAGAGCATTACGACTCCCAATCAGTTCCTAAGTTGAGGATGATGACCTACAAGTTTGTTACGTATAAGAAAATGTCCGATCATACTATGAAACAACATTTTATACATATGTTGAGTATGATTGTCTCTCTGGAGAATATGGAGGAGCCAATGTTAAACGAGTTTTAGGTACTGAGAGTGGTCCAGTCTCTAACAGACTTCTGAAATGTTGTTAAGACCTACCTCTCACACACTGAGGGTATTCATACTTTCATGGATGTGAGTACGCATTATGAGTTCGAGAAGGAGCACCAAGAGATGGTTAGATCTATTTTAGGTAATGCTTATATGGCGAGCCAAGTAAGGGCTCCCGGGACACTAAGCGCAAGTAGTGCAAGTATGAAAAGAAGACCAAAGGCCATGACAAGAAGAAACTTTCTATTAATACTAATGACAAAGGGTAGAAACGTAAGAAAAAAGAGTTCAATAAGAGCAAGATCCAGTGCTACATGTGTGGCAAGTTTAAGCATTTCACACATGAGTGTAACGAGCGAAAGGTACATTCTTATTCTTTACATGGTTTAAGTTATGTGTCATCTACTGTGATACTTACTGACTGCTCTCTTTTGTGGATTGTAGATTCAGAAGCCACCGGCCATGTAGCTTGTGATAGGAGGGCGTACGTGGAGTTCCACCGATTGAATCTCCATGCGAGGAGGCTATATGTGGAGAACGGAGTATTTACGGAAGTAAGAGGGATTGGTACATACAATGATGCTATGAAATAAGCAAATCATGTATTTACACGATGTATTGTATGCTCTCGAGATTCGACGAAATCTCATATCTATCCAATATCTGATCAGTTAGGATATTCTATTTTGTTAGGAAACTCTAGAATTTCCATTTATCATGATAGTTTTTTTACATGTTTTGGTTTAGTCCATGACAGACTTTATGTACTAGATTTGATTCCATTTTATGATTTTTATCATTCATCTCTTATTGTCTTTACATCTAATAGTATAGTTGATAATGTGATTGTTTGGCATAGTAGATTTGGTCATATAGGGTAAAAGAGGATGAGTCAGTTAGTTGCCAGTGGCCTGGGCCTGCTAACCAGGGTTGAGTTGTCTTTGTGTGAGTTTTGTTTGGTGGGCAAAGTTATGAGAAAACCATTTAAGAAAGCATTGAAAGCTGGGATTCCATTACAGTTGGTCCATTCTGATATTTGTGTACCTATGAATGTGAGACCCCGAAATGAAACCACGTATTTTATTACGTTTACAGATGATTACACGCATTTCGGTTACGTCTATTTGATCTTGTACAAGTCTGAGGCACTAGAGTGCTTCAAGAGGTTTATCAGTGAGATTGAGAATTAACTAGAATTGAAGATGAAAACTCTCAGAACCGATCAGGGGCACGAGCATCTATCTAAACAGTTTAAAGAGCTATTTCGAGAGAAGCATTACGAAATAGTTGACTATCCTACTACTTCTCAGCAAAATGGAGCAATCGAGAGAATGAATAGGACTATGTTGGAAATGGTGAGACTGATGATAGCGCAGACCAATTTACCTATCTCCCATTTGGTAGATACGTTATTGACTGATGCCTACGTCCTCAACTGTGTCATAACAAAGTCTGTAGTCAACACCTCATACGAGTTTTGAATAGGGAGACAGCCTAACCTTAGCCATTTGAGGTCATGGGGTTGTGCCGCGTATGTTCATGATTTCTCACATCAGTACGGCAAGTTAGGCCCGCGAGAAACGAAATGTATTTTTATAAGATACTCTGAACACTCTAAGGGACATGTGTTCCTAGGTGAGCATACGGACGGCACTGTCACTGAAATTGAGTTTCGTGATATCACGTTTCTCAAGAATGATTTCTCTAAGAGAGGAGAAATCGATCGAGATTACACATTTTATAAGATTGATGAGTCTAGTGGCTCAGCTAAACCCAGCGACGGGATTTAAGAGCCTGTTACAGATCTTAGTCCTGGTAGGAGTGTTCCATCTAGAGGTGAGGAGGCTTTCCCTCCTCGTAGGAGTAGTCGGGAATATGTATCTCGTCATCATTTCCCGATTGAGGATGAGATTCTCATTGTAACTTCCGAGGAACCCAGGACATTTCAGGAGGCTCTCGGGGGTCCAATAAAAAACCAATGGTTAAAGGCCGTGCAGGAGAAAATGAAATATACGATAGTCAACAAAGTCTGAGACCTAGTTGACTTACTTGAGGATAGAAAGACCATTGGAAACAAGTGGGTTCTCAAAATCAAAAGAAATGCCGACCAATCAATAGAGAGTACAAGGCTCGTCTAGTAGCCAAGGGTTATACGCAGACAAAAGGGCATTGACTACAAGGAGACTTTTTTCTCTATAGTCAAGTTTATATCGATCCATTTACTCTTAGCGATTGTCGCAAATATGGATCTGGAATTACACCAAATGGACATAAAGGCCGTCTTCCTTAATGGGAGTTTGGATGAGGAGATTTATATGAAACAACCCTCTAGGTTCGTTCTAGTAGGTCAGAAGGATAAATTCTGTCAATTTCGGAAGTCAATACACGGCCTAAAGCAATCATCCAGGCGATAGTATCTATGATTTCACGAGAATGTGATATCTTATGGTTTTACGATGATCGAGAAGGATCATTGTGTCTATCTGATACATTTTGATGACTCTTTTATAATTCTGTCACTATATGTGGATGACATATTGTTGGCTAAAAACAACATTGAGTATCTGATGACCATTAAAACATGGTTGTCATCGAACTTCAACATGAAGGACATGGGTGAAACTGAATTCATTATCGGAGTTCAGATCCAGAAGAATCGCTCGAGAAGAATGTTGGCTCTTTCACAAGAGACCTACATTAGGAAGATTCTCCAGTGCTTTGAGATGAATGATTATAATCTCATAGATACTCTGATTGCCAAATGTGACGGTCTAAGCCCATAAATGTGCCCTAAAATTCAAGAAAAAGTGAGGGACATGAGTAAAGACCTTACTCCAGTGCAGTGGGAAGTCTGATGTACGCAATATTGTGTACACAACCAGACATTTGCTATGCAGTGGATTTGATGAGTAGATATCAGTCAAATCCTAGAAGGGGTCATGGGCGATCAGTGAAAAAGATTTTTTGATATCTTAAGGAAATTACAAATTTCTCCTTGTGTTACGAAAGAGGCGATTTGCGTCTTATGAGATATTCAGATGCCGATTAAGACAGCGATCTGGATAAGCGCAAATCGACATCAAGGGACATGTGTTCAGATACTCTAAACACTCCAAGGGACATGTGTTCCTAGGTGAGCATAGGGACATGTGTTCCCGCGAGAAAAGAAGTGTATTTTTATAAGATACTCTGAACACTCCAAGGGACATGTGCTCCTAGGTAAGCATACGGACAGCACTGTCACTGAAATTGAATTTCGTGATACCACGTTTCTCGAGAATGATTTCCTTAGGCGAGGAGAAATCGATCGAGATCACAGCTTTTATAAGATGGATGAACCTAGTGGCTCAGTTGAACCCAGTGATGGAACTCAAGAGTCTGTTACAGATCTTAGTATTAATGGGAGTGGTCCATCTAGAGGTGAAGAGGCTCTCCCTCCTCGTAGAAGTAGTCGGGAATATGTATCTCGTCATTATTTCCCGATTGAGGATGAGATCCTCATTGTAACTCCCGAGAATGATGAGGAACCCAAGACATTCCAGGAGGCTCTCAAGGGTCTAGTAAAAAACCAATGGTTAAAGGCCATGCAGGAGAAAATGGAATCTATAATAGTCAACAAAATCTGGGACCTAATTGACTTACTTGAAGATAGAAATACCATTGGAAACAAGTGAATTCTCAAAATCAAAAGAAAGACCGATAGATCGATAGAGAGATACAATGCTCGTCTAGTAGCCAAGGGTTATACGCAGACAAAGGGCATTGACTATGAGGAGACTTTCTCCTTTGTAGTCAAGTTTATATCGATCCGTTTACTCTTGGTGATTGTCGCAACTATAGATCTAGAGTTACACCAAATGAACGTAAAGGCCGCCTTCCTTAACGGGAGTTTGGATGAGGAGATCTACATGAAACAACCCTTTAGGTTTGTTTCAGTAGGTCAGGAGGATAAGTTCTGTCAATTTCGGAAGTCGATATACGGCCTAAAGCAATCATCCAGGCGATGGTATCTATGATTTCACGAGAATGTGATATCTTATGGTTTTACGATGATCGAGAAGGATCATTGTGTCTATCTGATATATTTTGATGACTCTTTTATGATTCCGTCACTATATGTAGATGACATAATGTTGGCTAAAAACAACATTGAGTATCTGATGACTATTAAAATATGGTTGTCATCGAACTTCAACACGAAGAACATGGGTGAAACTGAATTCATTCTCAAAGTTCAGATCCAGAAGAATCGCTCGAGAAGGATGTTGGCTCTTTCACAAGAGACCTATATTAGGAAGATTCTCAAACACTTTGAGATGAATGATTGTAATCCCATAGATACTCTGATTGCCAAATGTGATGGTCTAAGCCTATAAATGTGCCCTAAAACTTAGCAAGAAGTGAGGGACATAAGTAAAATACCTTACTCCAATGCAGTGGAAAGTCTGATGTACGTAATATTGTGTATACAATCAGACATTTGCTATGCAGTGGGTTTGATGAGTAGATATCAGTCAAATTTTGGAAGGGGTTATTGGCGAGCAGTGAAAATTTTTTTTTGATATCTTAAGAAAACTACGAATTTCTCATTATGTTACGAAAGATGTGATTTGCGTCTTGTGAGATATTCAGATACCGATTAAGGCGGCGATCTAAATAAGCGCAAATCGACATCAAGTTTTGCTTTCTTACTCAATGGTAGTGTCATCTCTTGGAGCAGTAAGAAGCAAATCTGTATGGCTTTATCTACGATGGAGGATGAGTTCGTGGCTTACTCAGTTGTAGTTCAGGAGAGTATTTGGCTCCAAAGACTATTGGATGATTTAGGGATCGTGACAGATAGTGAGAGGCTAGTGATAATCTACTATGATAATTAAACCACTATCGCTTACACTCGAGATCCTAAGTATTATAGTATGACCAAATATATTGACACCAGATACCATTTCGTGAGAGACATGATCGAGAAAGGTGAAGTGACCGTCAAGTACATTTTTACACACAGTATAGTGGGTGACCCATTCACTTAACTCATTACTAAAGACTCCTTTTTAGGGTATATAGAGCATTGGGTTTGGTTACTTTTTGACATTTCTCAATCTGTACTGTATTGACGACTTGATGCTTATTGACCTTTTATATATATGATTATTGTGCATTAATCAGTCACACTTGAGTTATATTTCATTTAATGTACTTTTTTTTCTTATCATTATATATTCTATGATGTAATAAAAGATATGTCAGGCAAACAACGTCGACTCTCTCACATAAGTGACCACCTCCAGTTCTGAGTGAGCGGGGATGAAACGGTTTCTAGTTGTAAGAGACTTTGAGAGTGACTCTAGTAGAATATAAGTTGCCCTGATACGTATTTAGGATGAGGTTATATGCTATACAACCGATATAAACGTACCCACATCCATATTGCATTTAAGTAGCCAGATATGAGATCTCAGATATCACCTATGATTTGTGATATTGTCTCTGAAATACTCTCTCTGAGATCTCTGAATAAAATTTTATGTATAGACTGAATCTCATACATGTACAGTGTTAAACAAATCTGACATATGTCCTTTTGAAATATAGGAGAATAATACTGTAACACGTCTCATATCGCGTGTAATAAGACGACTAGAGATAGTGAGAGTTACATTACTTTAGACGATGATTTGATATTTATTCCCGAACTCCACTGTGTAAGACTCGAGATTCATTGAGTGGGATCTCTTGTACCTTTATTACTTTCAGTTGTTTCTTGATGTCACGATTCAGTATTTGTTACTTTAAGCTATTTACCTATGACCCGAAAGATAAATTGAGATCTAAGGGATAGATTTAGAAAAACAGCTGAGTTGAGACTAATAGATTCGAATTTGGGAAAAAGAAAACCAATCAATATTACATCGTCATGTTGCATTCACCGACCAATCTTTTTATGTTTATCCATATTGGGATTTGAAGATAATAGTGAATACATAGTCGAGCAATTATTAGGGATTACTTTCAATGAGGAAAGTGGCTCGATGGATGTAATTTGTCTTGAATTTGGGGTACAACTAGTTTCTTTTTGTAGTAACGGTGACTACTCGATCATCCTAACAGATACATCGAGAAGTCTTTATTTATAGGTGTACTCGTTAATCGCACGATATTCAGTTTTGTATGAAAATCCATTATGGTGATATAGCAAGATCGCATAAGTTGTGATTTTGTAACGAACGTAAGATATTTTCATGTGTAAGTAAGAGATATTGTTAAATGCCCATGTATGGGCATTCTACTATGGTTAATATTTCAAATTCATTATCCCATAACGTGCATAAATACCTCCCCATCATCTCATGTAGACGTGCATTTCATCAAATTGGGATTAAGTGCTGTGAAATAGATTGCACATTGATAGAGGATGAGAGAAACTCATTGAGAGAGATAGAAAAATTTCACGTAAAAAATTTTTCATTCGTCACTGTAATTATCGGACTTAAAATTATGACGTTGTAAAATCGTGATATTAGTTCAATACTATGATCATTATCCAACTACGAGTTTGATTGAGACAAGAGTTCAGGATTCTCGAAAATTTCTGTATTTCTCATTGAAATATATCGAGAACTCGACTATTTTATTATTCCGAAAAATTTATTATCATGCTTTCACTGTGTGATTGTGTCAATAAAGTGTGATAGGGATAAATTAAGTCAATTTAATGATACAAATTTGGCCAAATCAAGGAGCCTAAGTTTGCCTAAGCCAAAGAGGCTTAGTCCTAACCTAACCTTACATGCTCTTAGAGGGTATTTTGTACTAAGAGATTCACCCCAAGTGCAAATCTAGATGACCAAGGATCATTGATTTTGATTAGATGCAACTCTTTTCATGACGCACAAGATTTTGGACCCAAGTGGTATTCATATGGAAGCTCGTTACTTTCATGCCCGCTGATGCCTTCCTGGTACACCACTCATGCGCGAGTCGCTTTCACAATTTATTTACGGTCTATAATATATTCTCTCTCTCTCTCTCTCTCTCTCATGTAAGTCATGCGTACAATCGCTTTCAAAGATGAGGAAGAGAGGAAAAATAAACTTGGTTTCCTCCAAGACATGTCTCATCTAGGTTATAGCTTCAATTGCGTTAAAATAAGAGGTTAGACTAAAGAAACTGGTTTGTGGAGGGAGGTGCCTCTATAGTCCACAAATGCAAGAAGAAAAGATTAGAGGCTGTGGTTCCAAGTTTCAAATGGGTCATTCTCCCTGGCTTTGAGAAGCTCTCAAGTCGCATCGCTGAACCAGCTCTTTCACCGTTACATTGGTTCATAAAATAAAAAGCAATTGGGCCCCTACATTGGCATTGACATTGACACTGGCGTTGTGTTGTGTGGTCTCTAAACATTGTTCAAACAGGAGCTCACACCATTTAGTTAGACTCAACAATATACAAACTATTTTACTTTTTGGGTGTAAACTAAGAGCAGAGCAGCCATGTGACCCTTAACTTTGACCCTCAACATAAATAACCAGAAGAATGTCCTGAAAAATGAAAATGATAAGTCTGATTTTTGATATCTAATATCTTCTTAGTGTTTTAATGGGTTGTACTCAGGACTCATGGATTTCAAGTTCACGTCTACCAAGATCATCCCCAATAAGTTGAGTGCAGAAAAACCAAATCAACTGCCTCTTTCACTACGTGGGAGCAAACCCCAACGGCTTTATATGAATCCTAACCTCTAATTTTCATTTTTTTTCGATGAGATGCTTAGGAAATATTATCAAATGCATACAAAATATCAATCTGCAATCGACATTTTTTGGGTGTTTATTATGCAATTGTTTTAAGTGAATTAACAAAAAATGGTGATTATGTGGAATGATTTTTTTATTAATTTTTAAAATTGTTATGAATTTTGTTGAGTAGCTTTTTTCTCCCCCAGATATAAAAAAAAACAATAACAAACTGGATATTAATCCTAAATTTTAAGATTGGTCATTAGAGAGACAAATATCAAAAAATAAAATAAAATAAAATAAAAAAGTTTAATTTGTACGAGTTCTTCTACGTCACTTATTTCCATAAAAAATCATCTCCTCAACTAAACACTTAACTATCATGTCTTTGCAAATAATTTGTATTCAAATTTTTAATAGTCTCCCTTTATATTTTGTTAAATCTTCTATATTTAAGTTTTTAGTTCCCCTAACTAATGCATTTTTTGGTTTTTATTGACATGCCCAAACCACCTTAAATGATACTCACTAATCTTATCCACAATTGAACTAACTCTCAACTTATTACATATCCCTTTGTTTTTAATTCTATTTTTTTAATCTTACCACACATCTATCTCAATATTTTTATTTCTATTAGAGCTATTTTATATTATTGTTGTTATTTAATGGGACATAAAATGTTTATAAATTGTATTGATCGTAATTGAAGTTTTTGTGATTTGAAATATTATTTTGATTTGATAACAAATATAGATCTAAAAAATTTAATTCCCCTAATTGCAGGGATTCCCTTTTTTTCATTTTTATTATGTTTGAAATATCTAAATTGATAAAAAAAAATTAAAAAAAGAACAACTCATTCAGTATATTAAAAAAAAAGAAAAAGAAAGAAAGAAAAACAAGAATTCAACCAAAAATCTTAGTTTTTTTATTAAATTTCATCGGTTCAAACATTTCACACGAAATAAATATTAATGATATCAGATTACAAAAATTCTCAAATAGCCGTTCTTTTCTTAAATTCGCCATTGCTCTTCTTAGAAACAATAAAACCCACTTTATTTTCAATTTGAAATGACAATCAAACTTCTTACCGTGATACGAATATACAATATCTTTATTTCTTTGTGAGATTGGTTATTAACATTTATACAAAGAGTAAAAAATTTGAATTTTTTGATTATATATATTTAATATAATTTATCCAATATAATGAAATAGGAGAATATATACCACGAGGAAAGAAAAAACAGTCACTAACATATGAGAAAAGTAAATGATGAAAAATTATATATGTTTTAATATATTTTTAATTATTTAAAGGTAAAAAAAAATAATTATTGATGGACGGATCAATTTTTTTTTTTTTTTTTCAGAGAGAAAATCTTTGTACAAATAAAAAAAAATCAAAGATTGACTTTGTATTTCACATTTGGCTTAAAGGGGTAATTTTATAAATAATCTCAAAACATAGATTATTTATATTTTTAGAATCATAATTAAAATTTTTTTTCTTAAGAAATCAAGTGATGGACTCTAAGGGCACAAGTTGGAAGTGAACTTGGACTTGTATAGTAGGGGAGTTAGAGAAATGGGAGAGGCGGGTAGCCTTTTTTTTTTATCAATCGTGTTGGAGATGGGTTATGACTCTACAGATACCGACTCCTTGTAGACGCGAGCGGTTATCGTAAAGGGATGTAATATCTGTAAAAGACCGTCAAAATGTACTACGATAGGAAGATTCTGACACTCAAGTCAGAAAGAGCGGTTTTCGAATGAAAAGAACAGACCAAGAGCTTGAGGGAGTGATTTCCTATGATTAGAGTGCCCAATGTGTGAGAGCCAGAGAGCATACCTGACGGAGGGTTTTGAAATATTTTATACCTATGAGGATCATGCGCCGTCAAGGTGTTTTAACCATACTTTTCTTATCGAGTCGATCCAGAAATCTCGAGGATTCAATATTTCGAACTGATTATAATCCTCATCCTTTGGAAAATTTTTGCGTTCTAGAGAGATCTTTTTCTTAACTGGAAGATCTCTAAAGATGCTGCTCTCAATAGGAAACAATAGTTAATATGATACTTTGATCTTCCTTTGGAATCATTTGAGTCGTTAACTATCGATCGAACGTTCGGCCGATGAAGGATCTTCAGGGCTTGTCTGATCGATGGACCAATGGATAGATACCCGATCGGGGCAATAATCCTCCGCTTGGAGGATTACATCGGTTGGCGGGGCGACTGAGATCCTATCGTTCGGGAAGTATGAGCGACTGAGACCTTTCGATGGATAATCATAGAAAATATTCAGGCGTCGATTGATCGCTGTCTCTTACGGGCTTTCCAAAAGTTGACCCTTCTGGCTGGATCTTGGACCATGGCCCATCATTTGCCCACAACTTATGGCCTTCTTGACAAAGAGGCGTCATGAGTAATGATTGTTGGAAAAGGCACTGATCTTTTTAGTATGATTCCTGTCGCTTTGGTTTCCGCGAATCGTCTTTTGTACGCTTTATAAGGATTCACACTCATCAGAGAGTTGCATACCCCAACATTCTTTATTGCTTTTTCGACTTTTCCTTGGAGAACCTCTCCTTACAGACAAAATGTCGAAAGATTCTTCCTCGTCACACGGTATAAACAGCATTCAGAGTACCATGACCGAAGAGGATCTGATGGAAGTCCAAAGGGAGATGTCGCTTAGAAGCGATTTCGAATTGGTGTTGCCCGGTGAAGGGGACAGAGCAAATCATGCCCCCGAGGGTTGTGTTCCGGTGTACAAGCAGTGCATCAAGTATGGTTTGAGGATCCCGTATACGGGTCCGCTGGTGGAGGTCTTGAGGTATTTGAACATCTATCCCTCGCTACTCATCCCAAGCGCCTGACGTTTTGTGATCGTCTTGGTTTCCTTGCTAAGGTTTTTTCGTATTCGTTTTGATTCGGAGATTTTGGGGGCCCTCTTTTCATTGGGACGATGCAGCTCCAAAGGTTCTACCCACGATTGATATAAGCTCCAAATCCGTTGGGAGTCTCACTGGAGGTTATTCTATAGCGAATCTCAAGACAAACATTGGATGCAGAAGTTCTTCTATATAAGGTTTCTGAACAGATGTCTCCTTTCAGTGCTTCCAGATGCCAACCAAGCGCCTTTCTTGAACATGAAGATCTCGGATCTCCTTTGTCATTCTCATTTTTTGCGAGCTATCGCCCACTATTGTGAGGCCCATCATAGCAGCCTGTGGATAGACTTTTTGGTAGAAGACGAGATATTGCTATTGTCCAGCTTGTTGCTGGATGAAATGAGACAAATCACCAAGCCTCTCTTACTGGAGCGACAGGGAATGGAGTTGGTTGATTCCGTGTCGGTTGTAAATGCTTATCTTCTCAATGAGATCTCTACAGAATAGGAGATACAGCCGAATGCGAAGAGGAAAGCAGTCGATTTTTCCCCTGGGTCCCAGCAGAAAAGGTCAAGGGCTCGATCGCACAGCCCACTTGCTGAAGAAGAAGAGCTGACTGGGGTCGGAGGGTAGGAGCTTCCCCTAGAACACTTTGAAATGGGAGAGGGCAAACCGATGAGTCACCCAGTGACTCTTAATTCACCAAGGTGGGAAATGTACTGGACGAGGGACCCTTTGAGACGACTGGGAGTACTCCAGCCCAGGGTTCACAGCGACAAGAAGAGGCCTCAGTAATACATACTTTTGTTCTTGTTCTAGGAGAATCATTGGAACGATCTCCTCAAGGGTCCCAATGTCTTTTTTAAGATATCGAGGATGAGTACTGCATCCCACCGCCTATTCCGGTTGAGTCTCTCACCAGAGAGGAGGATGATTTCGAAGAAGGATCAGTGGCAGTCTGTGTAGGGGGTCGTCAGTTTAACTTCGTCAATTCCCAAGTGGCATTGCAGTTGGCCGAACGGTTCTAATTTTCTTCGAACCTCGCCCTTCAAATGATGCCTCTGAATTGCGTTGACAAGGTGATTCACTTTCTATGCCTTATGGTGAGTATTTTCTTTGCTTAAACTATGTTTGGCTTTGTTATCTCATAGTTCTAACAAGTATTTTTCTTCCCAGGTCTCGGCCTTGACCGAGCTTCAAAGGAAATGGAGAAAAGAGCGCGATGAACAAGTTCTCCGTTTGAGCAGTCAAGTGCTAGTTTTGAAGGACGCTCTGGAAAACCAGGAGAAAACATCGGAGAGGAGAAAGATAGGCAGATCGAGCATCTTCAGGCGGATCGAGTTTCGGCTCGAGAACGTTATGAGAAACTAGAAGTGGAGGCGCATGTGCAGGAGGCAAGGTTAACAGCTGTTAAAACGTTAGCTCGTTTATAGGATGAATCTCTTCAAAGTACAGAACAAGAGATGGCCGATCTCAAGGCATCACATGCTAAAGGTACTGCCGACATCCAGCTTTCCCGACTTAGGTTGCTTGAGCGTCTGAGGTGTGCAGAGGAGATTCTTCGACATGTCAGCCAGTATAAGGCTCTGCCTCCTTTTAAGGGGTTTGCGGATCCAAATTCTGTCATGGTTGTTTTTATCATTCCTTCTGCTCCCCCATAATTATGTATCGTTCTGATATAGGGAAATTTTCTTCTCCATGCTTCATTGAGGTGTAATACTTTTCTGCGAAAAACCTTCAAATGTTTTATTCCGTTTGTTCGATGAAGTCAAGGTAATTTAGACCCATCATATGGTAAAAAACCTCTGATATCAGGACCATATCCACTCGTTTGGGGGACTCAACCCATTATTGTCACACCCCTACCCACTCCCGAGCCGGGCACGCGACCAGCCCGCCGTGACACCCAGATGCACGGGCACCACGTCCCGCACATCGAAGCACCGTAAGGCTGTCAACATTCACAAAATCCAGATTTCCAAATTTCAAAGATCCCTATGTGATAAAAATAGTACATGTATGTCTTAATGCAAATTAAAACAAGTGAGAGTTAACCTTATACAAACAAGAAAAATTATAAATACAGTCATCCCAATTTAAACAAATACAATGGTGATCCTAACTTCCTCAAATGATACAATAATCTCAATATATATATAGCGGAAGAGCGGGTAGTCATACCTCAACCCAGTAGTCTCCAAGAATATCCAATACAACAATGCACACAAATCTCTCAGTCCGAGTCTACACCTGTAGGAGGGAAATGTAAGGGGTGAGTACCATAGAGAAGGGGGTTGGTACTCAGCAAGTCGGGGGGATGACATGCTACAATTAATTTTTGGGTGAATTAGGAGTGTCAAAATTATGTCCCAATAAATCCATTGTATGCAAAAATATTATGCATCTCAATAAATCATTCACGGCATACGTATCAAATCAAATATGCATCCAATATGCATGTCCGTCATATCATGTAGAGCCGGCCAAAAATATCCCGGCAAAGGCCAACCATGGCCAAGGACGGGCAACGTTGGGGGTTTTCACGGTGCAAGTAATAAAATAAGGCTCTCCACCCAAACGTTGGCTATAGACTACTCCAACTAGCCTGTATATATATATCGCACACGTATCAAGGATCAAGCGTGTATGGAAACCCGCCGGTGCTAGACCTACCGAGGTCCTCCCCGAAGTGGTTCAACCGACGACTGTCCGTACAATATGTATGACAATCTGGCGGATACCCCTGCAGAGGCGTATCCGGGCACAACAGGTGCCTCTACCAAATGTCCTTCGTAGTTACGGAATGCCATAGGAAGCATATCATCATCATCACAGTATCCACAGGGGCATCCAGCCCAAATCACATATCTCAAGCCAAATCTCAAGTCATAACATGTCAAAATCATGTGCCAATATGCAATGGAAGCATAAAATCATATGGATATATCAAAGTGTGGCACAATCATCAAGTGTCAAAATCATGGATGCATATCGATATAAACAAGTTGGGACACTCTATATATCACAAAACATTTTCATAAATCCAGGGAAATAGGTCAATCATACCATTTTAAATCATGCATTTGAAAGCTTTTTAAAACACGGTATCAATTAAAAGTAGATGTCAAGACCCACTCACTGTTAGGGGAGGATAACGCACTCCCCAATTTCTCCACAAAGCGTAAATCAAGTGTTCCCTCCGTTCAACTCAAATAACTCTTAGGGAGACAAACAGTTTGCAGATTTTTAACCTGCGCAGTCATGGAAAACAGACTATAACTTTGCCTATACCAGTCCAAATCAGATGATTCTTATCTCATTTTAAAGCTAAGAGATAGCACTATAACTTTCATTTTGCACACTTCCTCAGATTCAAATCACAGAATTCCCGGTAAGTCTCATTTTGTTACAATCATATTTAAGTTTTGGATTCTGTCCAATTTTTGTTCAGAAGCTATAACTTTCATTATACTCACCAAAGTCTAATGAAATTTTAACATGTTATAGCTAAGATGTAGATCTACACTTTCGTGTTTTGATTTTTATCCAAATATGCCTGGAAGGGGTTCAACAAAATTCATGAACAGGACTGATACGTTTTAGTGAAACATAAAGTTTCTGTCAACACAGTTTTAAGGAAAATTGTATAACTTCAATTTCCTCTTGCGAAATGGCTGAAATTTTTATATGTTATAGGCAAGAAGTATATCTATAACTTTCATGTTTTGTGTTTCTTCAAACTAAGACTAGAGAGGGGTCGTTTTTACTCACTACTATCAAGGTTTGAAACAGGACACTTCTATGTCGAGTTTCAGGAAAAGTGCCATAACTTTTGGCAGAGCCATCAGATTTTGGTGATTCTTATCTCGTTGGAAACATAAGACTTTGATCTACAATTCATATAACTAGCACATTTTCAAATTCTGGCTCTAGGATGCCTTTAAACAGAGATGAAGTCACGGACAGAAATAAAATTTAAAGTGAGACAGGGTAAAATTTCTTACCTCACTTTCTTGGTCTTCCTCTCTTGCTTCTCTCCTTGTTCTCACGAATTGGGAAGAATGAACAAGCATTCTAAGGCCTTCTTCTTTTATTATTATGTTAATAACTCACCACCCTAGGATCAAATCTCCAATTAATCTAAACCATAGGATCATTTTGACAATTGCATGTATTCTCATTGGTTTTCATGTGCATGTGTTCTCATTGGCCCACCTTGCCTTTCTCATCTCCATTTGGCCAACACTTGTCCTCCTCACTATAACACTTGTTCAATACAAGAATACACTTGTCACATTTCATTTAAGTTTTGTTAATTGCTAACAAGTCCTTTGACTTATAAAAATTCTAATTTGACCCCTAAAGTTTTCATAATTACACACTAGGCCCAAAATCTTATATTAGACCTAATTAAATTTATTTAATGTGAAATTAAGGTTTTGAATCTCTTTGAGTCAAAATTGATCCGATTTGTATTTTACCGTCAAAAATTTAAGATTGATTTACCAAGAAAATTTTCTTAGTGAAAATTCATGAACATAGTAGTAGAAATATCATATATATATATATATATATATATGAAATGGAATTCACTATAGAATACACCGAGAGTCGGTGTTACATTTTCCTAACCCCCTAAAAACAAGTTTCGTCCCCGAAACTAAAAGAAAACCATATAGGGAAAGGAAAATTACTCAGTAAATAGATGAGGGTACTGTCCCCTCATAGTCTCCTCGGGCTCCCAAGTCTCCTCCTCGACCTGGTCGCTACGCCACAAAATGCGTACCAACAGAACGTCCTTGCTTCGCAATCTACGGATCTGCTGGTCAAGGACTGCTACGGGCTGTATAGGTAAACTCAGGTCCTCCCGTAGCTCAACTGGTGGAGGTTCTAAAACATGAGAAGGGTCAGACATATATCTCCTAAGCACCGAGACATGAAATACATCGTGAATACGTGCCAACTGCTCTGGCAGCTCCAATCTGTATGCCACACTTCCGATCCTCTCAAGAATACGGAAGGGCCCAATATACCTGGGGCTCAGCTTGCCCCGCTGCCTGAAACGGATCACCCCTTTCCAGGGTGAGATCCTCAAGAAAACCATGTCTCCCTTCTGAAACTCTAGTGGTCGCCGCCTACGGTCTGCATATGCCTTCTGTCGATCCTGGGCGGCTCTCATCCTCTGTCGGATAATCCTGACCTTCTCCCTCGTCTCCTCAACAAGCTCCACACTGCTGAGGTGCCTCTCACCGACCTCGTCCCAGCATAAAGGTGTGCGGCATCGCCTCCCATACAATGCCTCGTATGGAGGCATCCCGATACTCGCCTGGTAGCTGTTATTATATGCAAACTCTACAAGTGGTAAATGCCGATCCTAGCTACCATGAAAATCAATAACACAAGCCCGAAGCATATCCTCAAGCGTCTGAATCGTACGCTCTGACTGGCCATCTGTCTGAGGATGATAGGCTGTGCTAAAGTTCAGTTTAGTGCCCAATGCCTCCTGCAACCTGGGCCAGAACCTAGACGTGAACCTGGGGTCCCTGTCTAAAAAAATCGACACAGGCACCCCGTGAAGTCGTACTATGGTGTCCATATAGAGACGTGCCAGCGCCTCCAAGGAGTAGTCACCACGGATGGGGATAAAGTGTGCAGATTTGGTGAGTCAATCGACAATCACCCAAATCGCATCATGCTATGTGGATGTCCTCGGTAACCCCATCACAAAATCCATGGTAATATGTTCCCACTTCCACTCAGGAATGGGAAGCAGCTGTAAAATACCTGCTGGTCCCTGGTGCTCAGCCTTCACCTGCTGGCACACCAAACACCGTGCTACAAACTCTGTTATCTCCCGCTTCATGCCCGACCACCAATAACTGCCTCTGATGGTGCGATACATCTTTGTACTCCCGAGATGCATAGCATAAGCCGAAGAGTGTGCCTCCTCAAGGATAGCACGTCGAAGCTCAACATCAGCTGGAATACACACTATGTCTCTGAACACCACGAGTCCATCAGCACGGACTCGGAAATCCCCGCCCTCTCCTCGGCGGATCCGATCGCGAATAGCCTAGAGCTCTACATCTGTACCCTGAAGCTCTCTGATGCGGTCAAGTAGTGTAGGCCGCACCTCAAATCTGGCTAGCAGTGTACCCTGCTCATCGCTGGCCAAGCTGACTCCCAAAGCTCGGAGTCCTACCAAGTAGAAGATGTAGGCTCTCTCTGCTGCCTGAGAAGTGGTAGAAGAAGATGACTTCTGGCTCAAGGCATCTGCTACTACATTTGCCTTACCTGGATGATAGTCAATAACCAAGTCGTAGTCTTTCAGCAGCTCTAACCATCTCCTCTGTCTTAGGTTTAGCTCTTTCTGAGTAAATAAATACTTCAAGCTCTTATGGTCTGTGAAGACCCTACAGGTAACTCCATATAAGTAATACCGTCATATCCTCAGTGCGAAGACTATGGCTGCCAGCTCAAGATCGTGAGTCGGGTAGTTCGCCTCATGCTTCTTCAACTGTCTCAAAGCATAAGCGATCACCCGTCCATCCTGCATCAATACGCATCCCAGCCCCTGCCAGCTGGCATCACTGTACACAACATACTCCCTGCTACTTGTAGGGAAAGCCAAGATAGGTGCCGACGTCAGTCGCTGTTTGAGTTCCTGAAAACTCGCCTTACAGCGGTCATCCCAACAGAACTTGTCGTCTTTCTTCGTCAATCGAGAGAGTGGAGCAGCAATCCTCGAGAAACCCTCTACAAATCGTCTATAATAACCAGTATGTCCAAGAAAACTCCGGACCTCAGTAACGGTCTGTGGCTGCTCCCACCTCAATATGGCCTTTACTTTCTGCGGATCAACAAAAATCCCCTCCGCAGAAACAACGTGGCCCAGAAATCCAATTTCCCTTAGCCAAAATTTACACTTTGTGAATTTGGCATATAACTGCTGCTCACGGAGAGTCTGTAAGACCACCCTCAGGTGCTGTTCATGCTCCTCATCACTCCGTGAGTATACCAGAATGCCATCAATAAATATGATGACGAACCAATCCAGGTAGTCGTGGAAGACCCAGTTTATTAAATCCATAAAAGCCGCTGGAGCATTAGTCAACCCAAACGGCATCACTAAAAACTCAAAGTGACCATAGCGAGTGCGGAATGCAGTCTTGGGCACGTCCTCAGCCCGAATCCGTAACTGGTGATAACCAGACCGTAAATCGATCTTCGAAAAGACCCGTGCACCCTGAAGCTGGTCAAATAGGTTATCAATACGTGGCAGAGGATACCGGTTCTTGATGGTCACCTTATTCAACTGCCGATAATCCATGCACAGTCGTAGGGTCCCGTCCTTCTTCTTCACAAACAACACCGGAGCACCCCAAGGCGAAGTGCTCGGACGGATAAAACCCTTGTCCAGTAATTCCTGCAACTGGACCTTGAGCTCTCTCAACTCAGCTGGCGCCATTCTGTATGGCGGAATAGATATAGGGGCGGCTCCCAGAATTATGTCGATCTCAAAGTCAAACTCCCGAGCCGGTGGAAGGCCGGGTAGCTCCTCAGGGAAAACATCTGCAAACTCCTGTACTACAGAGACATCCTCATTTCTCGGTCCCTTCACAGTAGTATCCACAACATGGGCCAAGTACGCCGTGCAGCCTCGGCGTATTAACCTCCTGGCCTCCATCACCGAAATAACACAACGAGGTAATACTCTCCTCTCACTAGAAAACCTCAAAGCAAGCCCCTCCGATCTCCGAAACTCAACCTCCTTAGTGAAACAATCAACGGAGGCTCTGTGTCTGCTCAGCCAATCCATGCCAAGGATGGCATCAATATCGGTCAAGTCCAAAGGGATCAAATCTGCCTCAAGTACGGTGTTTCCAATCATGACCTCTGTCCCCCTATAGACTGAATCTCTCAAGAGTTGTTCACCGAGAGGTGTGAAAACCAATATCTCCTCTCCAAGTGGCGTCAAAGGCTTACCCATCAGGTGGGCAAAGGACGCTCTCACATACGAGTAGTTCGACCAGGTGTCGATAAGGACAAGGACGTCGACTCCATAAATCTTCATAGTTCCTAAATGTGGGGAAAATAAAAAGATCAATTTAGATGAAGGTAGAAATAGATGCTCATCATATATATCTCAAAAGTAGGTACAACCAACATAATCAAGCCTCTAAGGCTTTGGCTTATGATGAGTCTCAAAATAAAAGTACAGGGGAAATCTCTAAGTGTGTGAGTCAGAAGGGGGAGTACCAATAATGACATCGGAGTTCGTCTGCGCATCCTCCTGCGTCATCGTGTACACTCGGGCCTAAGCCCTCGGCTACTGCCACGATGGTCCCGGTGCCATACTACTCCCAGCTACTGCTCGTGGGGCTATGGGGCTAGAGTGTGCCGGTGCTCCCTGCTGTCCCCCTCGTGGAGCACTCGACTGAATAGAAACTGTCGGACCTCCTGCTCCAAGATTAGGGCACTGGCTCTTGATGCGCCTCGGTCTCCCACACTGGAAGCAAATCACTGTCACCCCGCAAGCTCCGAAGGGGTGATGTCTGCCGCATCGACGACAAAAAGGGTGTCGTCGGGCTGTAGTCTGAGTGGAGGCACTCGGGGCTGGTGCTCTAAACCCCTGGGACTGTAATCCCTGCCTCTGAGAGGGGTCCCCGTGAAACCCTGAGGTCCTCCCCTTCTTCGAACTCTGGCCCCCAGAAAACTCAGGCCTCTTCCTCCTCTGCTCCCTGCTCTCTCTCTGTCATCCCTCAGCATGGACGATCTCCTCAGCCCGGAGTGCTGAGTCTACTATCTCTGGAAATGAGAAGTTAGGGGTCACCGTCATATACCTCCGAACGTTTAAGTTGAGGCCATCCTCAAACTTGAACCTCAACTGACTGGGTGTGGCTAGGTCCGGAACAAAAGCGGCCAGTCTCCTCAACTCGGCCACATACTCGGTCACAGTCCGAGTCCCCTGCCGCAGGTGGTGGAACTCCGTCCTCTTCCTGTTCTGCTGGAACGCTGAAAAATATCTGCGGTTGAACTCCCGCAGAAAGTCCTCCCAACTCCTGGGCTCCGCTGCATCATCACAAATTGCCTCCCACCACGAGAGGGCATCTCCATCCAATAATCTTTCGGCCACTCGGAGTCTGAACTCCTCACTCAAGCCAAGGTCTGTCAATACTCGGCGGGTGCGTTTGATCCAGTGCTTCGCAGCAGTGGAATCACCCACCCCAGAGAACTCAGTACAGCCTAGCTGTCTTGCCTCCTTCACGAGCTGGGTGAGAAGTACCGTCGCTGGGTCTAGAAACTGCAGATGGATCGATAACCGGTGGAGGCTCCGATGCGACTGGTCGTGGCACAGCCATAGGGGTTGGCTCGGCCATCGGTGGTGGTGGTGGTGGTGGCATCTGAATGCCGTGGGCAGCGTACCACTCGAACACCTGTCGGTAGGCGTCCAACGGTAGCGGTGGTGGTAGATCTGCGGCCGTGGTGGCCGGTGGTGTAGGCACTCAAGGAGAACCGTGTGAGGAAGACACGTCCTCCGGTACACTGGGGGGCTCAGTAGGTAAGAAGTGGGTACCTCGCCTAGACATCATATTTCTACGAGAAAAATGCACTAATCAGGCAGATATATAAGAATTAGGGTTAGTTTTGGAATAACTAACCCCCTAAAAGAAATCAACTTGGCATCGGAACCAATGGATAAGGTATACTAGGTTAGATATGACCCGTATCTAACCCCCTTAAAAATGGAGGAACCCATCTGCTTATAACCATGTACTGGGATTTCATGACTGTACTGTAACTCTCACATGCATTGAGGACTTTCAAAATCAGATTTACTTGGGGATATTTTCAAAATCAGTTTCTCAAACTTAGCTCTAACCAAGAGCTCTGATACCAACCGAGGCCTGTCACGCCCCGACCCACTCCCGAGCCGGGCACGCGGCCAGCCTGCCGCGGCACCTAGATGCACGGGCAGCACGTCCCGCACATCGAAGCACCGTAAGGCTGTCAACATTCACAAAATCCAGATTTCCAAATTTCAGAGATCCCCATGTGATAAAAATAGTACATGTATGCCTTAATGCAAATTAAAACAAGTGAGAGTTAACCTTATACAGATAAGAAAAATTATAAATACAGTCATCCCGATTTAAACAAATACAATGGTCATCCTAACTTCCTCAAATGATACAATAACCTCAATATATATATAGCGGAAGAGCGGGTAGTCATACTCCAGCCCAGTAGTCTCTAAGAATATCCAATACAACAATGCGCACAAATCTCTCAGTTCGAGTCTACACCTGTAGGAGGGAAATATAAGGGGTGAGTACCGTAGAGAGGGGGGTTGGTAGTCAGCAAGTCGGGGGGATGACATGCTACAATTAATTTTTGGGTGAATTAGGAGTGTCAAAATTATGTCCCAATAAATCCATTGTATGCAAAAATATTATGACATCTCAATAAATCATTCACGGCATACGTATCAAATCAAATATGCATCCAATATGCATGTCCGTCATATCATGTAGAGCCGGCCAAAAATATCCCGGCAAAGGCCAACCATGGCCAAGAACGGGCAATGTTGGGGGTTTTCACGTTGTAAGTAATAAAATAAGGCTCTCCACCCCAACGTTGGCCACGAACTACTCCAACTAGCCTGTATATATATATCGCACACGTATCAAGGATCAAGCGTGTATGGAAATCCGCCGGTGCTAGACCTACCAAGGTCCTCCCTGAAGTGGTTCAACCGACGACTGTCCGTACAATATGTATGACAATCTGGCGAATACCCCCTGCAGAGGCATATCCGGGCACAATAGGTGCCTCTACCAAATGTCCTTCGTAGCTACGGAATGTCATAGGAAGCATATCATCATCATCACAGTATCCACAAAGGCATCCAGCCCAAATCACATATCTCAAGCCAAATCTCAAGTCATAACATGTCAAAATCATGTGTCAATATGCAATGGAAGCATAAAATCATGTGGATATATCAAAGTGTGGCACAATCATCAAGTGTCAAAATCATGGATGCATATCGATATAAACAAGTTGGGACACTCTATATATCACAAAACATTTTCATAAATCCAGGGAAATAGGTCAATCATACCATTTTAAATCATGCCTTTGAAAGCTTTTTAAAACACGGTATCAATTAAAAGTAGATGTCAAGTCCTACTCACTGTTAGGGGAGGATAACGCACTCTCCAATTTCTCCACAAAGCGTAAATCAAGTGTTCCCTCCGTTCAACTCAAATAACTCTTAGGGAGACAAACAGTTTGCAGATTTTTAACCTGCGCAGTTATGGAAAACAGACTATAACTTTGCCTATACCAGTCCAAATCAGATGATTCTTATCTCATTTTAAAGCTAAGAGATATAACTATAACTTTCATTTTGCACACTTCCTCAGATTCAAATCACAGAATTCCCGGAAAGCCTCATTTTGTTACAATCATATTTAAGTTTTGGATTCTGTTCAGTTTTTGTTCAGAAGCTATAACTTTCATTATACTCACCAAAGTCTAATGAAATTTTAACATGTTATAGCTAAGATGTAGATCTACAACTTTCGTGTTTTGAGTTTTATCCAAATATGCTTGGAAGGGGTTCAACAAAATTCATGAACAGGACTGATACGTTTTAGTGAAACATAAAGTTTCTGTCAACACAGTTTTAAGGAAAATTGAATAACTTCAATTTCCTCTTGCGAAATGGCTGAAATTTTTATATGTTATAGGCAAGAAGTATATCTATAACTTTCATGTTTTGTGTTTCTTCAAACTAAGACTGGAGAGGGGTCGTTTTTACTCACTACTGTCAAGGTTCGAAACAGGACACTTCTATGTCGAGTTTCAGGAAAAGTGCCATAACTTTTGGCACAGCCATCAGATTTTGGTGATTCTTATCTCGTTGGAAACATAAGACTTTGATCTACAATTCATATAACTAGAACATTTTCAAATTCTGGCTCTAAGATGCCTTAAAACAGAGATGAAGTCACGGACAGAAATAAAATTTAAAGTGAGACAGGGTAAAATTTCTAACCTCACTTTCTTGGTCTTCCTCTCTTGCTTCTCTCCTTGTTCTCACGAATTGGGAAGAATGAACAAGCATTCTAAGGCCTTCTTCTTTTATTATTGTGTTAATAACTCACCACCCTAGGATCAAATCTCCAATTAATCTAAACCATAGGATCATTTTGACTATTGCATGTGTTCTTATTGGTTTTCATGTGCATGTGTTCTCATTGGCCCACCTTGCCTTTCTCATCTCCATTTGGCCAACACTTGTCCTCCTCACTATAACACTTGTTCAATACAAGAATACACTTGTCACATTTCATTTAAGTTTTGTTAATTGTTAACAAGTCCTTTGACTTATAAAAATTCTAATTTGACCCCTAAAATTTTCATAATTACACACTAGGCCCAAAATCTTATATTAGACCTAATTAAATTTATTTAATGTGAAATTAAGGTTTTGAATCTCTTTGAGTCAAAATTGATCCGATTTGTATTTTACCGTCAAAAATTTAAGGTTGATTTACCAGGAAAATTTTCTTAGTGAAAATTCATGAACATAGTAGTAGAAACATCATATATATATATATATATATATATATATATATATGAAATGGAATTCACTATAGAATACACCGAGAGTCGGTGTTACAATTATGATGTCGTGCCCGATCGGTTGAGCTAGGGTGTTCAAGATCTGACGTTCATATGGAAATTTCCAAGGTTAGGGGTGTATCCACCAGTTCGGAGAGTTTCATCCCAATACATTCGTTCGGAAAATCTGGACGATTAAGATCCGTCAGTCAATTAAAAACTTTAGAAGTTAGAGCTGTGTCTGCCCGTTCAGGGAGTTACATCCCAATTTAGTGGCACATTCGTTCGGAGGATCTGGTCGACTGAGACCCGTCAGTCGATTAAAAACGTTAGAAGTTAGGGCCGTGTTCGCCTGTTCGGGGAGTTACACCTAATTTAGTGACACATCCATTCGGAGGATCTGGGCGATTGAAACCCGTCGGTCGATTAAAAACTTTAGAAATTAGGACCGTGTCCGCCCATTCGGAGAGTTACATTCCAATTTAGTGACACATTCGTTCGGAAGATCTGGGCGACTGAGACCCGTCGGTCGATTAAAAACTTTAGAAGTTAGGGTCGTGTCCGCCCGTTCGGGGAGTTACATCCCAATTTAGTGACACATTCGTTCGGAAGATCTGGGCGCTTGAGCCCTGTCGGTCGATTAAAAACTTTAGAAATTAGGATTGTGTCTGCCCATTTGGGGAGTTACATCCCAATTTAGTGGCATATTCGTTTGGAGAATCTGGGCGACTGAGCCCCGTCGGTCGATTAAAAACTTTAGAAGTTAGGATCGTGTCCGCCCGTTCGGAGAGTTACATCCCAATTTAGTGACACATTCGCTCAGAGGATCTGGGCGATTAAGACCCGTCGGTCGATTAAAAAATTTAAAAGTTAGGGTCAAGTCCGCCCGTTCGGGGAGTTACATCCCGATTTAATGACACATTCATTCGGAATATCTGGGCGATTGAGACCCGTCGGTTGATTAAAAACTTTAGAAGTTAAGGCCGTGTCCGCCCGTTCGGGGAGTTACATCCTGATTTAGCGACATATTCGTTCGGAATATCTGGACGACTAAGATCCGTCGGTCGATTAAAAACTTTAGAAGTTAGGGCCATGTCCGCCCGTTCGGGGAGTTACATCTCAATTTAGTGATACATTCATTCGAAAAATCTTGCGACTAAGACCTGTCGGTCGATTAAAAACTTTAGAAGTTAGGGTCGTATCCGCCCGTTCGGAGAGTTACATCTCAATTTAGTGACACATTCGTTAGGAGGATTTTGGTGACTAAGACCCATCGGTCGATTAAAAACTTTAAAAGTTAGGGTCGTGTCCGTCCGCTCGAGGAGTTATTTCAATTTAGTGACACATTCATTCAAAGGATCTCGGCGACTGAGACCCGTCGGTTAATTAAAACTTTATGAGTTAGGAGAGGTGCTCTCTTAATAAGCCATTAAGAATATCATGCTGCGTGCTATCGAAAAGTAACAGGAGAACGCTGAAATCTTTATCAAGGGAAACGTGCAGGAAACTCCTGGTCATAGGCCGGACAAATGCAATTGGGAACATAGGGCTCATGCCAATTATTTTCGCCACAGATCTAAAGGATCGTCCTTCTTGATTCATCATGTGGCAACCTGGGACCCGGTCTATCAGGCAGCTCATTTTCTCGTGGTGCATTGCGCCTGTCGGGGGAAGGTTGGTTCCTTCCATCCATGCTAATGAACTTCTGCAGTTTACCACTGCGAACCAAAAACTCCAACTTGTCCTTGACACTTTTGTACTCGTCGGTCGTGTGACCATAATCCCGATGAAAATGACAGTATTTGGATTTGACCTTCTTATGATCTTCTTCTAAGAGACGAGGAGGCCATCTAACGTATGATTTGCTTTTTATCTGATATAAAACCCGACTCGGGATTTTGTTCAGTAGAGTGTAAACACTGAATCTTCATGAGGGTAGAACCCCTGGTTTGCTCGGCTTCGGAGAGAGCTGGCGAGGCGATCAGCTGCGTTCCTTTCTGCTAGGACGATTCCTTCATCGGTCAAATGTCTTTGCTTCTTCTGCCGCAATGTACTTCTTCGCTCGGAAGTAAAATTCTTGAATGGTTGTCGGGGGTTTTTTCGTAATAGAGACCTTCATGTTGGAGGAACGCAACCGCATTGAGAGGATAGCCAACGCGATATTGCAGTCCAGAGCGGGGACGTTCATCATCTCTGTTTTAAATCTTTCCAAAAAAATCCCTCAAAGACTCTTCTCTTCGTTGTCGCAATGATAGCAAGGAAGTAGATTTCCGCTTGACTCCCCGACTGATTATAAAATAAGTCTCAAACTGCTGTCAGAGCTAGGCGAAACTCTTGACACTGAACGGCGGGAGGGAGATAAACCATGACATGGCATTACCCTTGAGAGTAGTGGGAAAGTGTTTGCACATCGCTGTATCTGATAGATCTTTGGATATCATAACTGTTATGAAGTGGGCGGCATAGTCACGAGGGTCAGTTGTTCCATCATATCTCTCGATGGGAGGTAGAAGGACATCCCTTAGCAGTGGTTCTGAGGAGATCTTCGAGTCGAAGGGCGATTCGCCCAGGGGGTGTAGGGGATCATCTTCACTCTTGGCACCCACCTTTTTAAGGTCGATCGCCATGACTTGTTCGACTTGCTTTTTCAGATCTTCGGGGTCATACTGGGAGATTATTGAGGGTTCGTGATCAACAAGAAGTCCTCGTCTCGGTGGTCACTCATATTCGAAATCCACTACAGACAAGTGGTCGTCTGGCCCGAGAGCTCGACTGAGTCCCTCCAGTTATTTACTCATTCTTTGGAGTTTCGACTCCAATCTTTCCATTTGGGGCTGGTTCACCTGTTCTGACGCTAGGGCCATGACCGGCTATTCCCAGGCCGCGAGTTGTAGGACTTGCTCCGAACGAGACGGCCGAGGCAAAAGCATATGATCATGATTCAAATGATTAGGTGCCCAGGTGAAAATAAATTCAGTGGGTACAGGGGTGTACCCTTCCACAGCGATTGCGATTCTTGAGGATGCTCTAGTTCTCAAAGGCATGGTTGTCAGAATAACGAAAATTGTTCTAGTCTGTTTCCCACGAACGACATCAATTTGTTAGAGATGTATTATGACTCCACAGATACCGGCTCCTTGTAGACTCGAGCGGTTGTCATCAAATGGATGTAATACCTGTAAAAGACCGACGGAGTGTATTCCGACGGAAAGACTTCAATACTCAAGTCAAAAAAAGCGATTTTCGAATGAAAGGAATAAACCGAGAATTTGAGGGAGTGATTCCCTGTGATTAGAATGCCCAATGTATAAGAGCCAGAGAGTGTACCTGACTTGGAGGGTTTTGAAATATTTTATACCTGTGAGGATCATGCGCCATCGAGATGCTTCAACCCTACTTTCCTTATCGAGTCAATCTGAAAATTTCAGAGATTCAATATTTCGAACTGATTATGATCCTCATCCTTTGGGAAATTTTTGCATTCTAGAGAAATCATTTCCTTAACTGGAAGATCGCTAAAGATGTTGCTCTCAATAGGAAACAGTAGTTAATATGATATTTTGATCTTCTTTTAGAATCGTTTAAGTCGTTAACTATCGATCGGTCGTTTGGCCGATAAAGGATCTTCAGGGCTTGTTTGATCGATGGACCAACGGATAGATACCTGATCGGGGCGATAATCCTCCGCTTGGAGGATTACATCAGTTGGCGGGGCGACTGAGACCCTATCGTTTGAGAAGTTTGGACGATTGAGACCCTTCGATAGATAATCATAGAAAATATTCAGGTATCGATTGGTCATTGTCTCTTACCAGCTTTCCAAAAGTTGACCCTTCTGGGCCATGGACCATGTCCTATTAAATTGATATTCGGATTTCGTTTGATTAATCCGATTTGAATATTATGGGATCTATTAATGGGTTAACTATTTTAAATTTTTTTTCTTTATTTATAGAGTTTGAATTTAAAATTTTTAATTAAAAACATAGATTGATCGATTACTTAATTTAAAGGGTTCAGTGGAGGGACAGGCCTAATGTGAAAACTGCACGGGGTATTCATCCCAACTGTCCGTTCACGGACCTTGGGCCTGAATTTAAGGCTTCCGTGGGCTAAGATTTAGACTTTTGCTTCGAGCGACCAAAAGATGACAAAAATCGAAATAAAATTTCAACTAACAATTTTTATGTCAAAATTAAAAACAAAATAAAATTTTGATTCGGCTGCTCATATTATTATTATTATTATTATTATTCACTTTTTTGGGTGGAGGAAATTTCAACTAACAATTTTTATGTCAAAATTAAAAACAAAATAAAATTTTGATTCGGCTGCTCATATTATTATTATTATTATTATTATTCACTTTTTTGGGTGGAGGAAATTTCAACTAACAATTTTTATGTCAAAATTAAAAACAAAATAAAATTTTGATTCGGCTGATCATATTATTATTATTATTATTATTATTATTATTATTATTATTATTATTATTATTATTATTATTATTATTATTATTATTATTATTATTCACTTTTTTGGGTGGAGGAAGGGAACCAAACCCAGTTTGGAAAAAGTGTTCGGAACTTGTGGGTGATAACTGGGTTCGAATCCTTCAAGAAGAACACGGTTCACGGGTTTGACTTTCGATACGATTCTTGTTTTTCTTTCTTTTAAGAATATATTTTTTTATTTTCTAAATTTATTATTTTCCTTTTTTCGTTTATCTATTCTTTTAAACCACTAAAGACCAAAATTAGCTCAAGGCAAGAAATTTTTATATTGGCTTTTTTTAATGCAAGAAATTTATAATAAATTGATAAGTTAAATCTTTTTACAGAAAATTTTGAATTTTACTTTGAAAATCTTTTATTTTTATTAAAAATTTTATTTTTATTTAAAAAATATTATACATGATAGTTGAATTAAATTGTATGTGAAAGAATATTCTATTCTCCATTGTATTAATCAAACTAAATGAATAAATAAAATATATTAAAAATAAATTTAAATGTATATGGCTTTCAAACATGTTAAGTCAAAAGCTTTTTGTTCTTTTATTTATTTATTTATTAACTCTTCCCTTCTCAAACAAAGTGAGGAAAAATGAGCATCCCCAAGGGACAACTGTCTAGTGATCATAATTTTCTTTCTTCAATCTTAAAATCTAGAATTTAAATTATTATGTAACAGAAAAAAGAAATGTTGAATGAGCTAAACACTCTAAAAGAATCAAGTTTATATTATATTGCCGGAATTAAAAGGTGTCATGAAATTTTTAAGAAAAGATTTTCTTTAAAAAAAAAAAAAAAAAGAAGTGGAAATTGAAATTCTTGGACGCTTGCGGGTTAAGTTAACAAAACTAAAACGGAAAAATGAAAATCACTCCCTTGTAAGATTAGATTAGTGAGCTGCCCCCGTAGTTTTAAAATTGACAAAAAGAAATTCCCACCACTTCTTCTTCTTCTTCAATTCTTTTCTTTCCCATTCCATAAGAAATGTTAAGGCAGCAAATCCCAATTTCTTTAATTCTATCTATAAATTCTTTTGAAAAATCAATTTTAAATTAGGTTCCAATTTATTTCATTTGAAAATTTTCATCATACCTCATTTTAAAAAAAAAAAAAATGTTTCTAAAGTTTTAATTCCACCACAATTAACAAGATTCAAAGAATCTTCAAACTCTTTCTTTACATACACAAAATTTTTTTTTTTTAATTTTAAACTCACTTAAGTTGAAAATTTATTCAAATGAAAAAATTTTCAAATTCTCAAATTGATGAATTTAATCTCATATCAAAAAATTTTTATTTAGACTTAAAAAATCATTCACCAATATGATAAAACTGGTTTGAGCAGATTAAATCTATTGATTAACCCTACTTTAAAATATAAAAAAGATGGCATTTTAAGCATTTGCATGGTCACCGGAATCAAAATCAACGAATGAATCATGTGATTCGGAAAATATTCAAATTGAAATTGATTTGGAACATTGGTCTTATTACCAAAAAAGGTAATAATCAGGTACATTTCAAGAAATATCACTACTATTGCTCATGCTTTGCATTCTATTTTTGATGTCGTAGGATAATTTTGCTTTTTTTAATTTTGATTTTTTACATTAAAAGCTTAAGTTGTTTTGATTTTGATTCGTATATGATGATTTTTTATTTATGTATGGAATTTGTGATACCAATGAAGAAGAAAAAAGGGAACAAGGAAGAGTAGGAGCAAAAAAAGAAAAAAAAAAAGATAGGGAAAAAAGAATGAGAGAGTTGAGATCGAAAAAGGGTTTTTTTTTTTATTTTATTCGAAGACATGAACATTTTCACTTATTTTTATTTTAAAATTGCTAATAGTAAGGTTAATTTGTTAAAAAAGGGCTTTTAATCAATTTTGGAAATAGGAGCGACTCGCCAATGATATAAATCCTAAATTTTGAAATCATTTAAGGTAAACTTACGAGTCTTGCTAACCCAGGGGCTACAAAAATCAAAACCAATGGCAGAATATTCGAAGGATTAGCCTACCAGAGGGCTTTTTCATTTCTAAACAAGTCTCACTTGCCTTTGAAACCAAGTGGCCTGCCATTATAAATATATTGTTCACCTGCCACCAGAGATCTATCTTTCCCCGTTTTCTAGAACTCTCTCTCTCTCTCTCTACACTCGCAAAAGCCCATTTATTTTCATCGTGAGTATCAATTCGTCTGATCTTTTAGCATTCGGAAGAGCAACCCCTTTTTGATTAATTGTGGTTGATTAGTATTTCTGATTTTTGTTGAATTTATTTGGAATAGAGGAATGGCAACAAAGAGGAGTGTAGGAGATCTGAAGGAGGCTGATTTGAAGGGTAAGAAGGTGTTTGTGAGAGTGGATCTGAATGTTCCCTTGGATGAGAACTTGAAGATCACAGATGACACCAGAGTCAGAGCTGCTGTTCCCACCATCAAGTACTTGATCCAAAACGGTGCCAAAGTCATCCTTTCAAGTCATCTGGTATATAACACCCCACTTCTCTCTCTCTCTGTGGTTTTTGTTATTTTTGGATTAAACCCCTTTGGGAATTCACAAATAGAACAATCATGAGTTCGTAGTTTCCCTTGTTGGGTCTCTGTGTGTGTATTTGTGTTTCCTGTTTTTTGTTTGCTGATCTAAGATTTATGAAGAAAAATAAAACCCCAGATGACCATGCGGTTGAATTTAATCAAATCAATTTTTTACTCTATTATCAATTAAATGGTTTTGATGTTATGTGAGAAAATGTGGATTTGTTAAATACATATATGCACACTAGCACACCCACATATATATATATATATATATTTGTCAGTTACTTTTTGTTTTGGGATCGTCTATTTTTGATTTGATCTGAATTTCCTCTGCAGTAATCCTCTTTATTTTGATTTGATCATTTTGGCAGTTGTTTGTTTTTGTGGAGACCAATTTAAATGTGTTTAGGTTTGATACTATATGCATACCGTGATTTGCTTGGCTGTGATTGACTAAGATCTGTTAATGCTTGTTCAGTTGCTAGTGAATAAAATGTACTTGCTTTTGCTTTCTTTGGTGATAAAATAGCAAGGACATGGGTGACAGACTACAACAAATAGGCACGGTGATGGGGGAGTAGGATGTCGTTTTTCATTCTTGTGGTTTCATTCTTTGAGGATAAGACTCAGACTCCCAGTTATCTCCTACTTAAAATAAATAAATAAATAAAATAAAAAATACTATATGGGTCTGACTAATTATAGAATGGTAATTGCTTTTGGTACCATGGCTTGGCCACCACCCGAATATGGGGTTTTGTCCGATTAATCCGGATCGATTTACTGTAGGCCCTTAAAGGAGAAGGTCTTCCAATGGTGTTTTTCCTCGTGGTTAAGGGACGAGATGTCCATCCCATGCCAACAAACCATTGGCTAATTATAGAATGGTAATTTGTGAAACGAAGTAAACTGTATTTTGGATGGTAGTCCTTTTTCTTTTTTAGCTCAAAAGAAGAAGTGAACCGAGTTCGTGTATGCCAATACACGTTTGGACTGTTGACAGTGGACGTTATCTTGGGATGAGGGTTTGTTGAGGATAGGATTTACTTACCCTCAGATATTTCTCTCTCTCTGATTGAGGGTTTTATTCTTGGGTGCGTGGCTCATCAAAAGCAGTATTTGTGGGATATGGTTGGTTGGGATAGTACAATATTTTTTTCTATGTTTTCCGGTTTGTCTTTCAAGAATTACGTCATGGTTAGCTGGCTGGCTTCTATGGACCCCATACTGATGTTGTCATGCCTGCTCATGCTTAAAATTGTATCTGAGATATTCTTTTCTTACTCTAATGATATGATAATGGTGTCATGATACTGTCATTCATGTTCATGCTTAAAATTTTATCTGAGATATTCTTTTGTTACCTTAATTGCATGACAATGGTTTTTTTTTTTTTTTTTTTTGGTGTTTAGGATTCAAAAATAATTGATGGATGGTTTCTCATGTTGTAATCTTGAACTAGATCTGTTTTGTTACTTCTTTCTTTTTTCATAACCTCCATTATTCGTACTTATGCTATGACTCTAAACCATCAACATTGAAAATGGTAAAAATATCCAGAGTGAAGGATTACGTGTGCATGTGCACACATAAAGCATGTCACAGATGGCGGCAAGTGGTTTAATTATCAGGGCAGTAGGGCAGGTCGTCAAAAGCATTGTCTTGGCAATGGATACATTTAACTTTTATTATCAGGACTCTTGTATCAAAGAAATGCATGTTAAAGTAGCTGTGGTTGCTAAATGGGAGGCACATAACAGTTTTGTGATAGGATTCATCAATCTCAAGTTTAATTGTGAGATGAGTAATTGGCGAGCTGTTACAGTGATTAGAAAGGGACATCCTGGATGCTAAAACTTCACTTACTGGCTTCTAGTTCAAATTTCTTTGCACCCAGTTCTCTGTACGACATGGCTGTCATGGTTTTTGTTGTATGTTAAAATTCTGCTTATGCCTACATTTCCACCTTGTGAGCAGTTTATTGATATTTTGCCTCGGGTTATGTTATAATAATTGTTTGTGGAGTTTTTATTTTGTACTTTTTGTTTTTTGTTTGGAGATTACCTCTTAACTGCTTATTTGGACTTACAATTCCAGGGTCGTCCCAAAGGTGTCACAGCCAAGTACAGCTTGAAACCTCTTGTGCCCAGGTTGTCCGAACTCCTTGGAGTTGAGGTTAGTTGCTGTTGTCATTTGTTTTTTTGGGCCTCCGTTTTTGTTTATGCTTTTTGAATTTAAGTTTGTAAGCCTGGATTTTTTTTTGGAAGGCTTCTTTTTCTTATGCTGCTTGTCTACTTTGAACAGGTGAAGATGGCGAATGATTGTATTGGTGAGGAGGTTGAAAAATTGGTGTCTGAACTTCCCGATGGAGGTGTTCTTCTTCTTGAAAATGTAAGGTTTTATAGAGAGGAAGAAAAGAATGATCCTGAATTCGCAAAGAAGTTGGCATCCCTTGCAGACCTCTATGTGAATGATGCTTTTGGCACTGCTCATAGAGCCCATGCTTCTACCGAGGGCGTTACTAAATACTTAAAACCTGCTGTTGCTGGGTTCCTCATGCAGAAGGTATCTCTATCACCTTTTACTTTGTTGTATTTTATGTTCATGCCTTTGAAAAGAACATATTGAATAAATTCCTCGTCTCTATAATGTGTGTAAAGCGTCTTTCTTAAATTTTCATCACCTCAAAAAGGAAACATAATAGATTTCTTCGTATGCCAATGTGGATGTGTCCTTGACAACACTTAATGTTTGCTTGTTTTCTGATACAGGAACTTGACTACCTGGTTGGGGCTGTCTCAAAACCCAAGAGGCCATTTGCTGCAATTGTTGGAGGCTCAAAGGTCTCATCAAAGATTGGAGTGATAGAATCATTGTTGGAGAAAGTTGATCTCCTCTTACTTGGTGGTGGAATGATCTTTACCTTTTACAAGGCTCAAGGGTTTTCCGTTGGTTCATCTCTTGTGGAGGAAGACAAACTTGATCTTGCAACTTCACTTCTCGAGAAAGCCAAGTCTAAGGGGGTGACTCTATTGCTTCCTACTGATGTGGTTATTGCCAACAAGTTTGCTGCTGATGCTGATAGCAAGGTTTGTAATTTTTCTGCTTTGCTTTCATTGTTTCATCATCTAAAAGTGGTTGGAAGTGACAATCCACCGTATAAGAAATATGTGTTTTAATGGTTCTCTCTCTTTTTAATGAGTTGACATTTCTGTGATGCAAGTAATCACCAGTTTGAAGGGAACAGCTGTTCAGAGAGAGTTGTCATCAACTTGGCTACTTATTTGGAAACCCAAAGGCATGTATTGAGGTTGTTAACATTTGTTATTATTTTTTCTAGGTTGTCCCTGCATCCAGTATCCCGGATGGCTGGATGGGATTGGATATTGGACCTGATTCAATCAAGATATTCAGTGAAGCTTTGGATACTACCCAGACGGTTATCTGGAATGGACCTATGGGTGTGTTTGAGTTTGATAAATTCGCTGAAGGAACAGAGGTATGATATGATCTCCCATTATATCCTCCATTATTGGGTTTTTCCAAAACTAGTTATAACCACAGGTTTCCTTGCCCCGTTTTAAGGAAAGTGGATTTTAGAAACTTGTCGTCTTGAAATAGAGCCATGATTTAAATCAGCCAATTATGCATGATGGTCCCCAAAGTAATTTAAGGTCCTCATATGCGAAACTATAAGTTTTTCATGGAGTATGTTTCTGGCAGGACAATGTTGTCGCCAATTGTTTGCCTCAAGTGGATAGTTTCTCCTCCAGTTAGGATATGATTCTGAGGATAGTCTTCTTATAATTGCAGGCAATTGCAAAGAAGTTGGCAGACCTCAGCAGCAAGGGAGTTACAACAATCATTGGAGGAGGTGACTCTGTTGCTGCAGTGGAGAAGGTTGGGCTGGCAGATAAGATGAGCCACATTTCAACTGGAGGTGGCGCCAGTTTAGAGCTTCTCGAAGGAAAATCACTCCCTGGAGTCCTTGCTCTCAATGATGCTTAAGCAGAGTTTTCTGTCTCTTTCCATTTTTGAGCATCTTTTGTGCTGTGTTATATTCTGGGTTTTAACCGGAGCGAGGAAGTTGTCATGACAGAGTAAAACTTGTAGAGGCCATAGTTACAAATTTGAATAAATGGGTTTTTGTCAGCGGTGTTACTGCTTGAGATGTTGACTGGTGAAATAATTTTAGTAGAATGCTGTGTAGCTCTTCTTTTCCAAATGATGTGCTGGTGGGTTTGTTTATTGGCTGATATCCTAATCTAACCAAGTCATTGAATTAAGCAAGGTTTCTCACTTGCAGGCACACCATCTGAGGTAGAAGGTAAGCTGGTCCTTTTCTTGCTTTTTACAGGACTATTAACATCTGGAAATGCTTATGTTAGATAGAAAATGACGATAATAGTTTTCCATTCTTGCTCTGTCTGAATGGTTTCTGTTTGGTTGAACTTGAGACGGTCTTGTGAGGTATGGGCAGAAGAAAATGTTGCTTAGGAGTGGTTTGTCCCATAAAATCATGTGTACTAAGATTTGTCAGATGGATGAGATTTTCCTTCTTTCTTCAATCCAATTCCAAAGCGCACGTAGCACCAACTCTGAAAAGATAAACGCAAAATTTATAGCAAAATTTAATTATAACATGTCTTAATTCTATTATGTGCGTCTGTTAGCTGAATAAGCTCAAGCTGGCTCCTATTCTGAGTATTCTGACTCTAGAAAACATTATTAGCTGAATCAGCTCGGACTAGCAACCTTGATACCTTAGTTTTTCATTTCCAATCTACAAATTTTTGGGGCTTATTACAAGGTTTTAAGCAAAATTATGCCTCTTTTTCTTGGCAAGAATAAAGGAGAAAAACGGGATTTAGTGGAAAACTAACAATCAGATTGTGGATTAGTTAGCATTATAGGATCGACTCTAGGAAGAACAAACAACTATTGTCCTGTTATTGATTTTCATTTCAGGAAGCTCAGACAGAATTATGAGTTCTATGAACACACTCTGCCTAGAAAACCACTTCAGGAAGGTCTGGCTCAAGAAAGTAGCAGTAGTCAGAAAGCCCTTCCTTTTTCCTCATTGCGACCGTTTTCAAAGCAATAAAAGGCCAAGGAGGGAGCTTTGTACGCAATTGACTTAAAAAAAAATTAAAAAAAAATTCTTAAAACAACCCCAGCGCAAAAAAAAAATACAAAGGTGGCCCACGTCGAGTCTTGAAAACTCGACATATTCTGTTTCAAAATGTGATATGCCCCTCTTTCTCCCATTTCTTCTGTATTCTGCACTTTAAAAACTCTTAGACTGTGCAAATGAAAATATGAGTTGAAGAAAATACCTCTTGATGGATCGAACGAGATCAATGGAAGCAAGATTTCGCATTCTGTCAAGAAAATCAAAGAAGGAGAGAAAGTGCTGTGCAAAGAATCCATTTGCTGAATCTGAAGTGAATCTTAGGAAGTGTGAATTAGAGGACAGAAGTGAATCTGAAATACTTCATTAGGTAGAGGAGAGAGAACACATATAGCAGTTGAGATATTATTGTCAAGAGAGAGACGACTCCTTAATTCCCCCATTTCCTGTGGATTCTGTATATGTCAATTCTTGAAGACTTGACATACGTGGGTTACCTTTGTATGCGCTAAGGGTTGTTTTAAGAACTTTATTTATTTATTTTTTAAGAAAATTGCATACAAAGCTCCCAAGGAGATAGTCAAACAAGTAGCATCTAAATCAAATATGTTGAAGCGGATCGCAAACGGGATTTTAACAACAACCTGAGCATTGTCTTCCCACAGATGAGTTTCTTGTACAATCTCATCCGTCTTGCCCTCATTATACAAAGCGTCATTATACAAAGCCACCTGCCTTGTTTGCTCGAAATGGCCCTGTTTATGGATGAAAAAGAATTCAAATTTCTTATCTCAACTTGCAAATAAATGATGTATATAACACATCAGCGGCAAGAAAAAAAAATTGTATATATAACAATTTGTAAAATAAAGAAAAAAGAATGAATACCATTCATCTTCCTTAATTGATTTAACGGCAGACTTGATATATCTACCCAGATAGATTAGAATGAAAACATCAAACTAGTATCTACCAGTCAAACTTAACTGCAACTAAAAAGAACCAACTCAGTCATCATATTTGTGTTCTCTATCACCAAGTGTTGAAAATGGGTGCAGGTCCACCGATGTGAGTAGACCCAAAACCAAAATCCATTCAAATTTAATTTTGAATTTTGAAAAGAAGAGAATAAGAGGGAGGGAGTGGTTGTTTTGTAAACCACCCAACTTCCCACTCTCTCTAAAGAAGGGAAAAAATCCGTCTCCTTCAAAACTTCCTATTCTTTTTTGACATACATGAATGAAGAATGGGAATGCACAACCATGGGAAGGCACTGTGTTTGAAAAATTGGAGAGAAAGAAAGAGATTCTTCTCACACTTGAAAGATAAGGAAAGAAAGTGCTTGAAGGGTTGATCTTTTTCCGTCAAAGGAATTCGGATTGTGAAAAAAAGAATACCGATCTGATTTTATGACATCTTTTTAAATCTAAAATATCCAATTGTCGGAAGAGGTAAGTGAATTTAACCCATCTAAGATCTTAGAATTATGCATGAAAATTTGTTAGTTTGTTTTAAATCCGACACCAAGAATATGAAAGATTTTGTTTGATAAATAAAAGCCATCCAAATTTTAAACACAAGGTTCTCCTGCTATCCGAGACATGGTGATTGCAATTAGTAAGACATCCAAGTGCATCCATATCTTGCTTTACCTAGTTTTAATTGATCAACTCCTTATCTTAATTAACTAATTACATTCACATTATATTTGTTCTCTTTGGTCCTCAATGCCAAGCTCAAGCTTCCTTTCCTTGGCAAGAGAACTAACAAGGTGTCAAATAACAAAACCTGGAAAGAAATATTTGAATTTAAATCACAGGACTACAATTCAGCTTTTGGACTTTGGGAAAGCACTCATATGAGTAGATATTGTTGAATATAACACATGACAAAATAATCTGAACATAGATACCTTTGTCCCAACTTTTCTGTTGCAGAAGGAAGAAGATTTCACTGCAAACTCCAAGTGGGATTGATAGGAAATTGAAGAAGTCAATCATACTTAGAATTTAAAGAAGTTTTCTTTGATGAATTGATGAACTTTATTAGATTGAAAAAGTACCGATGGTTAAAGAAAATTACAAAGAGAGAGAGAGAGAAAGAGAAAGAACAAGAATGAAATCAGAATTGTCCTCCCCAGTGTTTCTCCTGTTTACTCTTTTACTAGTTATTGGTTTCTTTATTCCTTAACTAATTCTAACTAACATGTCAACTAATGTCAACTAACTTTCAACTAACTAATAACAGTCTTGCCCGCTTAGCTTCCATCTTGCCAACTCAGCTTGCTAGTAGCTTCCATCTTGCCAACTCATCTTGCTTGCCAACTCAGCTATCCAATACTCCACTGTATCTCAGCTAGATTACTAGCTACATTACTTCTTCATTGCAGCTACATTACTACATTGTTGCTTCATTGCAGCTGCATTGCTTCTTTTATCCTGCATCAATTCCTTCCCCTCAAGAAAATCCTTGTCCTCAAGGATTGCAAGTTGGATATTTCAGTTTAAGATCATGCCAATTGACCCACATAGCATCTTCTGCAAAACTATTACTCCACTGAACCAGAACTTGTGTAATAGCAGTGTTCCCTTTATTTACCATTCTTCTATCCAATATTGCTATTGGTTCCAATAATAATTGACCTTAGTCATTGATATCTTTAGGCAATTGAGGGGTTCAGTTTCATTTCCAATCTTCTTTTTGAGTAAGGATACGTGAAAGGTTGGATGAATCTTGGCATCATTAGGGAGTTGCAATCGATAAGCTACCTTGCCTATTCTAGCATGAACTAAGAAGGGACCAAAATATCTTGGAGACAGTTTCTGACAATGATGAGCCTTTAGAGAATGCTGGTGATAGGGTTGAAGCTTAACATAAACCCAATCTCCCATTGCATACTCTCTATCAGTCATCTTTTTATCTGCCAGTTGCTTCATCCTGCTCTGAGTATGACTTAAATGATGCTTAAGATTATAGATGAAACATTCTCTTGCAGTGAGGCTCTATCAATGGTGTCTACATTATAAAACCCATGAAGATAAGAGTGATGAGTAGGAGGAATTTATCCATACAACACCTGAAAAAGAGTCATTTTTGTGGCTGTATGATAGTTTGTATTATACCATAATTTAGCTAATGGTAGCCATCTCACCCACTCCTTAGGTCTATCACTAACCATGCACCTTAGATATTGCTCCAAACATCTATTTACTACCTCAAATTGCCCATCAAATTGGGGTTGATAGGCTGAAGAAAATTGTAATTTCACCTGCTGCAGTCTAAACAACTCCTTCCAAAACTGGCTGATAAACACCTTATCTCTGTCACTTACAATAATTTTTGGCAATCCATGAAGTTTAACATAAATCCATGAAGGCTTGAGCCACAGATATTGCTGAATAAGGACGAGACATTGAAATGAAATGAGCATACTTACTTAATTTGTCAACCACCACCAAGATGACAGATTTCCCATAGGAGTTGGGAAGTCTTTCTATGAAATCCATGGTTATATCAGTTCATACTGAAGTGGGAATAAGTAGAGGCTGTAGAAAACAAGGGTAAGCATTATTATCAGGCTTATATCTTTGACAGACATCACATTCTGCAATAAACTTAGCAACCTCCAAATGCATATGCTTTCAATAAAATGACTGCTTCAGCTTCCTATTGGAGACCTCCACTCCTGAATTCCCTCCAATTGCACTAAAATGCTATAATTGAATCAACTTGAGGCGCAACTCTTGTACATTGCCCACCGCTATTTTTCTATTTCTGCACAAAACTCCACTGTTCCATGAGTAATGTTTGACAGGCCTTCCACCTTGCAACTGTGAAAGTATTTTTTGGAGTTTATAATCCTTTTGCCAACTTTGCTGGATTTCAGACATGAAAGTTATACTAATGGCTGACATTGTCTTGATTTCAGCCATCTCAGATTCTTCAGTGGTTGAGATTACCTTGATTTCAGCCTTCTCAAATTCTTCAGGTCTTCTAGATAATGCATCAACTACCACATTATCAGTCCCGTTCTTATACACTATTGAAAAATCATATCTCATGAGTTCAACCACCCATTTTTGTTGTGTAGGTGTTGAAATTTTCTGCTCTAAGATGTATTTCAGGCTTTGATGATCTGTCCTTATCACAAAATGAGTCACAATTAAGTAATGCCTCCATTTTTGCACAGCCAGCACAACTGCTAATAGTTCTTGCTCATAAACAGGTAGAGCTTTATGCCTTGAAGCCAAAGCCTTACTGAAGAAAGCCATTGGTTTATTGTCTTGCAATAATATAGCTCCCACTCCATTGCTAGATGCATTTGTCTCCACCACAAATTGTTTTTTGAAATCTGGTAGCACAAGGATTTGGGACTTACATAAAGTATCTTCTAGGCTATTGAAAGCAGTTATTGACTCCTCAGTCCACATAAACTCCTATTTTTTTAACATCTTGGTGAGTGGTTTAGCTGTAATTCTATAGTGTTGAATGAATTTCTTGTAGTAACCTGTAAGCCCCATGAATCCTCTTAATTCCTTGACAGATCTAGGTTGGGGTCATTCCTCTATAGTCCTCAGTTTTTCAGGTTCTGCTCCCATACCCAAATAATCAATAATATGTCCTAAATATTGGATTTGAACAACCGCAAAGGAACATTTACTTTGCTTAACCTTAAGCTGATGTTGTCTCAAAAGTTCGAAGACCAATTTCAGATGTTGTAAGTGTTCCTGTCCATTTTTACTATAAACAAGAATGTCATCAAAAAATACTAACACAAACTGCCTCAAGTATAGTCTGAATATATCATTCATGAGCTTTTAGAAGGTGGATGGGGCATTAGTCAGTCCAAAGGGCATTACCAAGAACTCATAATGTCCATCATGAGTCCTAAATGCAGTCTTTTCTATGTCTTCAGCATGTATTCTAACCTGGTGATACCCTGACCTTAAATCCAGTTTCGAGAATATTTGAGAACCAAATAGTTCATCCAGTAATTCCTCAATTAAAGGAATGAGAAACTTATCCTTTATAGTGACATCATTTAGCTTCTTGTAGTCCACACACATCCACCAAGATCAATCTTTCTTCTTTACTAACACTACAGGAGAGGAATAAGGACTATTGCTGGGTCTTATGGTGCCATTCACAAGCAATTCCTTGATTAACTTTTCCAATTCAGATTTCTGAAAATGGGGATATTTATAGGGCCTCACATTTATAGGATCTATACCTTCCTTCAACATAATTCTATGATTACACCTTCTTGTTGGAGGTAAGCTCATCACTTTTTCAAATATATCTGAATATTCACCTAAAAGTTGTTGCAGAACACGTTGAGACTGAGCATCAAATTCATTCTGTTTTTTTGAATTTACCTCTATTAATGATAGCTGTAGTGAAGAGCCAAGTTCTGATGTTTGTACTTGATTTCCTTGATTAAGTTGGATTAGACACAACTTGGCAGGTTGAGTATTAGCGGATGACTTCAGAATCCTCTGCATTTTTGAACCTCTTACAACCTTCAGCTCAGTTGACCCTCTCAACACAACCTTCTTTCCATTATAAGTAAATTCCATCTTAAGAGTTCCAAAGTTCCATGTAATATCTCCTAGTGTTGACAGCCATTGGACACCCAACACTACACATATCCTTTAATTGGTAGCACCATAATTTTTGTGCAGAATTCTTATCCCCTTATAACCCATTTGAATTCAATGCACATGGTAGTGGTCTGAAGCTTCCCTCCATCAGCTAAGGCCACTGACGTCCTCTCTACCTCCTGAGTTCTCGATCCAAACTTAATCACCATGTCAGGGTGAATGAAATTATGGGAACTTCCACCATCCAATAGTATACAAAAACTATTCCTCCCTATGTGGCCATGCACTCTCATAGTATGGAAATTAGGAAGTGCAAGACTAGACATTGCATAAATAAATATATGTGCATTAGCAGCCATTTCTTCAGATTCATTATCAACTTCTTCTGCTCCTTCATCCTCCTCACCTTCCTCTGACCACATCTCCACCCTATACAATTGTTTCCCTTGGCACTTATGTCCCATTTCATACTTCTCATTGCACTAGAAACATAATCCCTTCTTCCTCTTCTCTCCAATTCAATTGAAGTAAGGGTTCTAAATGGTTTCCTGGGAGGTTCTTGTTAAATAGGTTTGGGTAAGGGTAAGAGTGCAATATCATTGTTGCAGAAGCCTACTAATTCTTGCGGCATTTGTTAATCTTCCTGGAGCTCCCTTCCAACTCCTCCAAACTACTGAAGACTTTTTCCTCCTATTTGGCTTAACTCACAGCATAGGATAAGGTTTTTGGCATGAACATCTTAACTGCAATCTGGATTTCCTCCTTCAACCCACTCAGAAAGCAACTGATTCATACAATTCAGGTAATTCAACCCTATTAAGGAGTTCTTCAAATTTCTCACAGTAGTCTTCCACTGTTCCCCTTTGTTTGAGGCTCATTAATTCTCCCATAGGGTCATTATACACGGTGTTTCTAAATCTGGCAGCTAAATTCCTCACATACTCTTTCCAATTAGGCAGTTCACAGGTATACCTAGATTTCATGTACACTTGATGCCATTAAAGGGCCCTCCCTTCCAAATGCGTAGCTACCAACTTCACTTTTATCTCAGAAGGTGTTTCATCTACTTCAAAGAACTGCTCACACTTGTATAGCCATTCCCTAAAATCGTCATCATGAAACCTGGGAAATTCTAATCTAGAGATCTTGGTAGTTGCTGCACAACCAGTTCCACCTGTCCCAGGATTTGGTCCATGTCCTGACTAACGAGGAGAGTGATTATTACTTCGTGAATGACTTTCTAAAACCAATGATCTGAGAGCATCCATTTTTTTGTCAAGAGCCTCTTTATGTTACTTAAACAAGGCCTTCATTGTATCTTCTAGTTTCCTATTTAAATCTTGAGATCGAGTTCCTTCTACCATGGTGATTTCAGACCTGAGCTCTGATACCAACTGTTGCAGAAGGAAAAAGATTTCACTGCAAACGCCAAGTGGGATTGATAGGAAATTGAAGAAGTCAATCGTACTTAGAATTTAAAGAAGTTTTCTTTGATGAATTAATGAACTTTATTAGATTGAAAAAGTACCGATGGTTACAGAAAATTACTGAGAGAGAGAGAGGAAAAAAAAAAGAGAAAGAACAAGAATGAAATCAGAATTGTCCTCCTCAGTATTTCTCCTGTCTAATCTTTTTACTAGTTATTGGTTTCTTTATTCCTTAACTAATTCTAGCTAACATGACAACTAATGTCAACTAACTTTCAACTAACTAATAACAATCTTGCCCGCTCAGCTTCCATCTTACCAACTCAGCTTGCTAGCAGCTTCCATCTTGCCAACTCAGCTTGCTTGCCAACTCAGTTGTCCAATACTCCACTGTATCTCAGCTCGATTACTAGCTACATTACTTCTTCATTGCAGCTACATTACTACATTGCTGCTTCATTACAGCTGCATTGCTTCTTTTCTCTTGCATCATTTTCTTGACAAATTGGTTCAACTGATACATTTACATCACAATGAAGCGACCCTTCTTGTGTATTACCATTACTTACTCCTAGATAGCAAAACAATCCCTGCATTTTAGCCCCATTTTTTGCAACCTCAATGCCATTTCTCATATTAGGTTAGGAGACAATCTCAAACAATGGAACACCTGCTCTATTTAAGTTAACATGGAGAAAAGGATGATGATAATAGTAACAAACTTAAAGTTTGTTCCAAATTAAACAATTAACTTTACTATGAAAATATGAAGACTTTTCAAAATGACATACCAGTAGTTATGCAACTTATAGCATCCTAATTCAGAAATTATGTGGACTTATATACTTGAGCCTTGTTTCGACAAAATTAATCTGATTTCTAGTAAGAGAGTCCAACACAAGCCAATGTAAGCCATAAAAATGATGTAATTTGAACATAAGAAATACAAGTATAGTATAAAAGGAAAAATGCAAGATTTCTTAGAAAAAATATTTAGAGAGTAACTCAAATTTCCCGAATGAAGCAGCTTTTCTGCATCCTCTTCCATATGAACATTGGTGATGCCAAACCTTCTTCTATGCCTACCACCAAACTCAACCGAATGATCCACATAAATGTGACCCCCACTTGCCATTGGAATATCACACTTGGGCATCCGTACCCGGCTAAGGGTCATGGTAGAAATACTATTTTCTATCAAACTTTGAATTCAATGCAATTTGCAAATTAATCGCTAGACCAACTTTCATCTCATACTCAATAACCTTTGAGTTCAAAACTGGTAAAGCCCCAAGAAGGCCATTACAAATTGGGCACACAGTAGTGTTTGGTTGGGAGCTATAATTGTAAGGACAATTATGAAAAACCTTGCTAGTGTTAAGTTATACATGAGTTTTGACTTGAGTTATTGGTGAAATCTTTGGTTGGGTCTTATTACTTTCATATCTTGCTATTTGGGTTTATGAACTTCTAATTGTATAATACGTGACACCATTTTTCTTAAAAAGAGTTGACATCCAGAGCAGTAACGAGGGATTTTGAAGCCCTATATATAAAATTGAGGTTGTCTTATCCATAATTTATCAAACAATAAACACAAGTAAATTGTCCAAAAAAGATTGAAAATCTATTGGCGCCCAAAAAGAGAAAAGAAAATGACAAAGACAATTGCATATAAATAATATGAATATGTAAGCATGAAGTTTATTGGACAAATAGTTCGGTATAGTGGAGCATATCATATTAATGTTAGAAACTGAAGTTTACCTAGAAGTCAAAATCTCAAGAAGAATAAAATTTGAGAGATATCCTAAAAAATTGAATGGCTAAACAGAGATTGGCTTAGTGTTGTTACAATGAAGTCCAAATCAAAGTACTGAACATTGTTAGATTTCTCAATATTATTAAATTAAGAATAGAACATAATCACGTGAAATATTATAGAATAATAAGAAGGAAATAAAAAATATACTTGAATTAGAAGTCATAATGATTCTTGATTTGCACTGATCAATGGTTAGATTCTTCCTCTCCTTTCTCCAAAATTGTATTGTGACTCTCAATGGGGCAAACCACATCACTAGTAGTTATTTATACGATTAGGGTTTTCTTAGATGGGAGAGGAGAACTAGCCAATAATATTTGATTTAGACCTTCCTATTCAAGGACCCAATTTAACTTAGTTTCTACACCTATTCATACCACCCTTCAAATAAAATGTCCATAAAAATATAAGTTGAGATGAACTTAGGCCCAACCTAATTGGATCACATATAAAATTTGGGTTTTACCGATTCTTTAATTCAATTTATTTTATAAACAAAATACAATTATCAAAAACCCATATTTAAATATATTTCTAACATTCTTCCACTTGGGTAATGCTAATTGGTATTCATTTTTTTTTTTTTTGAAAAGAAAAATAACTCTCAAATTGAATATACTGTAGTAGCCACATGAATATATGTTTAACATCTAAACATAGAATTTAGTCTAATATAATAATAACAATGAACTGCAGTGATAATTGTATTAGAAAATGATACAAGACCTTCTACAATCGTAAGTGTTAATATTACACCAACACAAATTTCAAGTGTAGTAAAGTGTAGTGTGAGTTGACACAAGTGATCCCAAAATAGTAAACATTTCAACACCACATTTGATCCTTTGTATAGTTTCATAGAAACTCTTTATAGGAATCAATCTCCTTTATGCTTCAAAAAAGCCAAGACCATATTAGCTTTTATTATAGTCTTATATAGACCTTTCTAGAATATAGTTTCTTTTATCATATCCAAATAAGTTTGTAAAAATTTCTTGTATTTTGAGAACTTTATTCAATATCAAAGGTTTAAAAAACAAATTATAAGAACAAAAATATATCATCTATAAACTCATTCACTAAAATAATTGAAAGTCATTACAATAATTAAAAAAAAAAGAAAAATATTATATATTCTCACTAACCCAATACATCAAAAGATATGAAAAGACACATGTGCACAGTATGTTTATTAAAATTTATGGGTCTCAATCCTTTGTTTAATGGACCAGCAAGCATACTATTAGTATTAATGTGAATTATTTCAATGTCCCTATTATCTATCCATCCTCTGAGTTTAAAGTATTTCAGCTCTATGTATTTTGCACCACCAGTATTTTTAGTGCTTTTAGCGAAGGCAACAGTAGAAGAGTTATTTGAAAAATCTTCAATGGCTTTAAGATAGAAATCGCTATTTTAAACCCAGAAATAAAATTCCTTAGTCACTTCACATGAGCCTCAGCTTTAAAACAAACAACAATTTCAGCTTCCATTATAGAAGTAGCCACTAGTGATTGTTTAGAATGTTTTCAAAATATTGCACCTCTATCAAACATAAAAATATAACCAGTAGTAGATTTTCTGTCATTTGTGTACTTGGCTAAATCAGTGTCTACAAATCCAATTATCTCCAAATCATTACATGTTTGTATATAAGCATGTAATCTCTAGTTCTATGAAGATATCATAAATCTTTCTTTGTTGTAACCTAATGATTATAACTAGGATTAACCAAATATCTATCAAGAATATTAGTTGCAAAAGCAATATCACGTTTAGAGCACACTGTAAAATACATCAAACTACCTACAACACTACTATAGGGAATGCTTTCCATATCTTCTCTCTCAACACTATTTTTGGGACATTAATCCTTACTAAATTTGTCTCCTTTAATTATAAGAGTCAAACCAAATTTGTTATCTTTTATATCAAATCGTTCTAAGATTCGATCAATGTATGCTTTTGGAGAAAATCATAAAACCTTATGGGTTTTATTCCTATGAATCTTCGTTATCAAAAAAGCAGTCTTGACATCCATCTGATACAATTCAAGATCAAAATATGTTGTTCGTGCCATAATAATTCTGAAAGAGTCTTTAGATCAAACAGGAGAAGATGTCTCAGTGTAATCAATCCTTTCTCTTTGGGTGTTTACCTTATCCACTAGTCTAGTCTTAAATTTCTCAAATTTTCCTTTATTATTTTTCTCGGTTTTGAAGACCCATTTTCATTCTGAGTTTGAAATTTTTATGTAACTCTGCCAACTCCCAAACACCATTATTGGACATAGTTAGTGATTTCTCTTCTATAACAATCTTCCACCTATCACACTGTGGACTATTAATAATATCATTAAAGGTAACTAAATCTACAACCTCTCCAATATCATAATCCATCTCCCTTGAATAAACTACATAATCATCTGATAAAGCTGATATTCTTTGTATTATGATCTCCTAAGTGGTACAACTTTCGTAAGATGCACGATCTCTTCTTCCACAACTTCAGTAGCACATTGAGAAATATCAAAATCAGGCAATAGGCCTTACGTTTTAGGTTCTCTATCTTGTGGAGGTAGAATTACTTACTTCTCATGGACTAAAGGTAAAAGAATAGAATCATAAGGAGACTTTGAAGTTACTGACTCAACTAGTGGGTTATCACAACTTTCAACATCATCTTCAAGAAATTTAGCACTCAATGATTTCACAATTTGTGTATCATTCTTAGGATAATAAAAACTATAGCCTTTAGATGTGAATGGTAACCAATGAAACTGAGAAAGAAATATTTGAATCTGAATCACAAGAGGACTATAATTCAGTTTTTGGTCTTTGGGAAAGTAACCCATATGAGTCGATATTGTTGAATATAATACCAAAAAAAAAATCTAAACATAGATACCTCTATCCCAAACTATTCCTGACCAATTGGTCCAACTGATTCATTTAAATCATAATGAAGCGACATTTCTTACGTATTACCACTACTTCTAGATAGCGAACCAATCCCTGTATTTCATCTCCATATTCTGCATTCTCAATGCCAGTTCTCATATCAGGTTAGGAGACAATCTCAAACAATAGAACACCTGCTCTATTCAAGTTAACCTATAGAAAAGGATAATGATAATGGTAACAAACTTAGAGTTTGTTTCAAATGAAACAATTAAATTTGCTGGGAAACCAAAAAGACTTTTGAAAATGACAGACTAGTAATTATGCAACTTATAGCATCTTAATTGAGAAATTATGTGGACTTATATACTTAAGTTTTGTTTTGACAAGTCTATGTAACCCATAAAGATTATGTAATTTGAACATAAGCAATACAAGAACTGTATAAACTAAAAAAATGTAAGATTATTTAGAAAAAACAAATGTTTAAAAAGTAACTCAAATTTCCCAAATGAAACAGCTTCCCTACATCATCTTCCATATGAACACTGGTGATGCCAAACCTTTTTCTATGCCCACTACCAAACTCAACTGGAAGATTCACATCAATGTGACCCCCACTTGCAATTGGAATGTCACACTTGGGTTTCTAGTACCCTTTTGGTAGATCAAGGTAGAAATATTATTTTCTATCAAACTTTGAGTTCAATGCAATTTGCAAATAAAGCGATAGACCAACATTCACCTCATACTCTATAACTTTTATGTTCAAAACTAGTAAAGCCCCGAGAAGACCCCTACAAATTGGACACACAGTAGTGTTTGGTTAGGAGCTATAATTGATAGGACAACTATGAAAAATTTTACTAGTGTTAAGTTATACATGAGTTTTAACTTGAGTTATTGGTGAAATCTTTGACTAGATCTTATTGCTTTCATATCTTGCTATTTGGGTTTGTGAACTTCTAATTGTACAATATATAACACTATTTTTCCTAAAAAGAGTTGACGTCCAGAGTAGTAACAAAGGATTTTGAAACCCTATATACAAAATTTAGATCGTCTTATCTACAATTTATCAAACAATAAGCACAAGTAAATTGCCCCAAATAGATTGAAAATCTGTCACCACCCAAAAAGAGAAAAGAAAAGGACAAAGACAATTGCATATAAACGATATGAACATGTAAGCGTGAAGTTTATTGGACAAACAATTCTATATAGTAGAGTAGATCATTTCAATGTTTGAAACTGAAGTTTTCCTAGAAGCCAAATCTCAAAAAGATCAAAATTTAAGAGATACCCCGAAAAATTGAATGACTAAACAGAGACTATCTTAGTGTTGTTGCAATGAAGTCCAAATCAAAGTACTGAACGTGACTTATTGTACAAAAAAAGTGAGTGGGAAATGAGAAAAAAAATGACTGAAGTGTGTGAGCGAAAAAATTTAAAGAAGAATAAGAAGTAGAAGAAGAAGAAGAAGAAGAAAAGGGTAGAGTTGAAGTATACTTAAACAATACAGTAATGAAGCAGAGTGTACCACTTTGGCTCCACTAGATAGGCTGGAGTCTATACCATCAACCAGTCCTAAAATGTAGCTATTTTCTAATGAAAGTGGTAGAAAAATTCAAAATCAACGGTTATCTGCACCCAACTTCAAACCAGGTTAATTGTTACAATAAAAGAATATAATTGGTTGCAACTGTAATCCGGAAGCTGTTTAGTCTATTAGAAAATTGGTTAAAAGAAGTTGTATAAGAATGGATCAAGGAAGACGAATGCAGACTTGGGATGTGTTTCTCAGATTCTCTCTCTATGTTCTATCTCTCTCCTTACTCTCTCTCTCTCTTTAAACCTCAGACTCTCTCTCTTCTTCTCTCTCTTTTATTTCTCTCTTATACTTCTTCTCTCTACTTCCTTATTGTGTTCCTATAGAATGGTTGACAATTCATTCACCCATCATGATGAATACAAGCTTCCCATCATGCCCTATTTTTAATTTCCATTGTTTCCAGTACACTTTATTTTATGCTTTATTGTGTTGGACAGCTAAACGAGCTCCCTTTTCCCTCTCTTTTGAGCTTGGTTGTGATAAATTTGTATCAAAACCCATAATTTTTAGCATAGTCAACAACGGAAGATCATTGATTAAAGAATATAAAAAAGAACAAGAGATTCGCATGCAAGAATGGAAGAAAAAAGGGAGGAATATGACAAAAGGATCGACTCTCTCATGGCATGCATTGATGATAAACTGAACACTATATTGAAAATGTTTGGTATCGATGAAAATATCAAAACTTTGGTAGAAAGGGAGTAAGAAAATAAAAAAAAAATTGGATAGCAGCAAAACAAATCAAATGATAGAAGAAACAATATTAAAATCCATGAAAGAACAACTGATGAAGCAAGAAGTTGGGGTAGAGAAATTTTTGTGTAGAAGTGATGGAATACAAACGCAACTAAAAGAGGAAATGGAGGTGGAACAAGAAGTCTTTATGGTCAGCAATAATACCTTCGTGAAGATAGCGTGTATGACGAAAGTTTACAATCTCCACTGCCTCAAAGTCTGATCAATAGCAGAAGAAATGAAGAAGAAAATGTGTCTAGAAACAACTATCTCGGTTTTCTTTTACTTAAAGAAATCAATGTATTGGAATATGTTATTCAAGTTTCAATATTTGGAATAGAAGATACAAAGCAACAAGATCATCCATTTGGGAAATGCAAGAAATAAAAGCATGATAAGGTTGAAGTAGATTTGGGTGATATATTCAATATTGTTTTGGAAGTAGAAGTAGAAGATAAGGAGAAGTACAAAACCTAAAAGAAGACGATGAAATTCAAGAAGAAGAAAAAAAAGAAGATAAGGAGGAGGAAAAAGAAGAAGACATTAAAAATATATATATATATTCATGCTGGCCGCTGATGTATCTTCAACATCCTTTATCATCAACCTAACTTACCCATCACTGTAGTCCACTTATTAAGCTCAATTTTCTATTTTTCATCCTTGAGAACAAGGTGTTGAAGGGAGAGAGGATATTGTAATGATGGTGGTTGGAAAATTTAAAATCAACGGCTATCTCCAACCAACTTAACTGTTGTAACAAAAGAATGTAATTGGTTGCAACTGTAAATAGTAAGCTATTTAGTCTACTACGAAATTGGTTAGAAGAAGTTGTATAAGAATGGATCAAAGGAAGATAAATGCAGACTTGGGATATGCTACTCATATTCTCTCTTTGTTCTATCTCTTTCCTAACTCTCTCTTTCTAAGCCCCACACACACTCTCTCTTCTTCTCTCTCATACTTCTTCTCTCTACTTCAATATTGTGTTTCTATAAAATCCTTTACAATTTATTCACCTATCATGATGAATTCAAGCAACCCATCATGCTTGTATTTCAATTTTCATTATTTTTAGCACACTTTGTTTTTATCTTCCATTGTGTTGTGACAGTTGAACGAGCCCCCTTTTCCTTCTCTTTTGAGCTAGGTTTTGACATTGTTATTATGTCACGTCAAGACCAATGCTCTACTCGATAGTAGAGCCGTAAAAATTGGCCTGGCCTCAACTTGTCTTATCCCTAGATATGGGAAGATGGAAAGTGTTAAGCGTAATTTTTTACTTAAAATTATGCCCCACTGATGTGCACCTACCATTGCTAGATACCACTCTCAATTCCCAACCTAAAATCTAAGAAAACAACACTCCACACAACAATATTTATAGAAAACTCCACTTCCCAAGCTTTATTACTTTTCTTCTTAGAATTACAATGGATAACAAAGAGGTATACAAAACAACACATTCACACAATTCGACTAAGGAACATGGCATGTCATCTAAGACTTAATGCTGTGTAATTTATCGGCATACATATGGGCGGTCAACACCCTTAACCACTTTAGGGGCAAGTGTCATCTGTAGTTGACATCCCCAATCACCTAAGGTTTACATGTCACACTAAAAATTACATGTGCCCTATATGTGTCCTTGTTTCCAACATTTACATTTCTTGCGTTTCGGTCTTTGCACCAAGTGTCCTTCAAATCCACATTTTTGGGGTCACCGCTTGTTTATTTCCTTCCGCCACTTGTCTCTGCCTATGCATGCCACACGTTATTGTACCAACACTTTGTTTTCCTGCACAAACGTCCTAACGCCATTACCTTATTGCGCCAAGGTTGATGTCTAACAATGTAGTTGGTCCATTTTTTTGTGTACTAGTACATTCCTACGCCAAGGGATTTTGGTTGCTTGTGTGTGCCAAGGCACACGCATACTAAAAGGATCCACTTGTTTGCATGCCAAGGCACCCGCATGTCAAAGGGGTTTGCTTGTTTACATGCTAAGGGATCTTGGTTGATTGCATGCTAAACCATTGACGTACAAGCATCCATATGTTTGTGCCAAGGTCTCCTCGTCCCCATACCAGCTGAAACATGGTAGTGTCACGCACTAACCATGGGCCATTGTATAATGTCACCAATGTCTTGCGCATGCCACCTTAATGCATAAGTATGCTATCTTTTCTTGCCTCCCGTGGCAAGGATGATTGTGTTAGCCAACATCCAGCACATGTTTCTAAAATCCTTTAAGGCTTACTTAACACCTTTTTTTTTTTTTTTAAATTATAATGCCCAAACATTGTCATGACCTATTACTAACCCATGTTTGTTATATTCTAGTTTTTGGATGTATTATGAGTGAAATATTTTATAGGTAAAGAGTTTTGTGCTTTACATATATGATGTTGGTTAGTTGAAATATGCATACATAATAGAGAATCTATATTGATTGTGTTGGAAATCACCATCTTATATTGTTTTATTCGACTACTTGGAATTGAATTTAATGATAAGATTTTGTATTGTATCGAACATTTTAATAATTTGTCAAGTTTCATCGGTCAATAGAAAATAAATCAAACATTTTGAATGTCATTTATTTTCTACTAGAAATTCAAGATATTAAATAATTGAGGAGGAGATAGTATATTTATACATATATGTGTGTGTATATATATTTTGTTTAACCTTAATTATGTGTTATATAGAGGGATAATATATAAAAATACATATAGGTCAATGACAAAGTAGAGTTAAAATAATTCTAATACAACTATTGGATTATTAGATGACATTATAATTATTTTGAAATCAAAACAAATATATTTTACATCATTTCTCTATCTAAAAATTCATTTATTATTTATTACTCGCTCATATAAATTATCTTTATGTTATTAATCGGACATAAAAAAATAGGGTAATTACACTTTCTTCCCTTGTGATTTGACTGAATATCCACTTATCTCCCTATGGTGAAAAAATATCCATTTATACCCCTATAATTAAAAAAAAAAAAGTAACGGAAAAGCTCAAAATTAACAAGAAATTGAGATTCACACGTGGAAAGTCTAAATTGACTCACGAAATTAATTTTTATTTTTAAAATTATCCCAAATTAAAAAAAAAAATATTCTCTTTCTTCTCTCTCTTCCTCTCTTCTATCCTCTCATTTGCACACTTCGGCAACCATGGCTGCCCCTTCAATGGCGATGGTGGCTGACGCATGCCGCCTTGCCGGCTTCCTTGCTGGCTGACTAAGACCAAAGAAGAGATCAAATGTTGTTTCAACACGAACAGGAAGTTTTGACATTCAATTGGAGGCTAAAAACTCACGGAACTTCTTCAATCGGCATCAAACTCATCAATCCTTTGTAGATTTGAAGAGAGTTTATCAAGAGATAGACGAATGTTGGTGGAGAATTTCAGAGAATAAAGAGACAAACGAATGGAAGGATATCAATGAAATTGAAGACCTACAGAAGAAATTTGCCCGATCAGACTCTAGATCCATACTCACCATCCCCTAATCGACCTTCCCCGATGGTTAATTTCTCATTCCAACAGCATCATTGGTGGTGGCAAAGTAGATTGTGAATGTCCAATATGTATTACATGTTCTATAATTCATCAACAGAGAAAGCAAACTTAGAAACCATATTTACCTCCCCGAAAGTGTTGCCTCTATGTAAGTGATCATCTAGCAATAGGAAAAAGACAGAAACCCCTCGCAATAGCTAAGTTGGACCTCACTTGCATTCAACACTAGCTTCAGTAGCCCGTCAAGGATTGCTCCTTCTCTTACTCCCATTTTGTCGAAATCCAACAAACTTTGTGGAGTCATCAGTATTTGATTTGTTCGATAAACTGTTCTCCTCCTTGACTAAATCAGAATCTTCTTTAAACTGTGAAAACCTCTTTCTCTCCCTTCTAGTTTCCTTGACAGCCTGATTCTTCATATCTTTGCTTGTGACTGTGCTTTTGAGAGAGAGAGTGCTAAGTTTTTTTTTTGTTTTTTTTTAAGGCACCGAAGGTTCAAGATGAATAGGAAGAGAGAGTGTGAGGGTTATAATGGATATTTTATATATTTTCGTTAGATTTCCATTAATTTTCAATAATTTCAATCACTTGCCATTTTTTTCTAAAACCACAGGTGTACAAGTGGATATTTTTTTACCATAGGGGGATAAGTGGATATTCGGTTAAACCATAGGGGAAGAAAGTGTAATTAACCCTAAAAATAATATAGAAAGAATTTTAATATTTTATTATAATGTTTTCAAAAAAATTATAGGACTTGTCTATTATTTTAGAAACCTTTTATTCTGATTTATAATTTCAAAAACCTATCTATCTTACATTATAATTTTCAAAATTAGTTTTTCTTGTTTTATAATTTTGAGAATTCTTAAGGCTGTTTTGTAATTTCAAAAAAAATAAAGGCTTATTCTATAATTTTTTAAAAAATACAACTTCAATAGGATCCACCTCCCCTAAATAAATCACATAATCATCTGATAAAGCAAATTTTCTTTGTCTTCTGATCTTTTAAGTCTTACAACTTTAGTAGGATGCATAATCTCTTTTTCCACGACTTCAGTAGCACCTTGACAAGTATCAAGATCAGGCAAAGGACCTCGTGGTTCAGTTTCTCTATCTTATGGAAGTAGAATTACTTGTTTCTCATGGATTAAAGGTAAAAGAATAGGATCTCGAGGAGGCTTTGAAACCACTAACTCAACTGGAAAGTCATCACAACTTTTAACATCATCTTCAAAAAATTTAATACTCAATGATTCCACAATTCATGTGTCATTCTGACAATAAAACCTATAGTATTTAGATGTGAATAGGTAACTAATGAAACCAGGAAAGGAATATTTGAATTTAAATCACAGGAGGACTACAATTCAGTTTTTGGACTTTAGGAAAGCAGCCCACATAAGTTGATATTGTTGAAAATAACATATGAAAAAATAATTTAAACATAGATACCTTTACTCCAAACTTCTGTTGACCTATTGGTCCAACTAATAAATTCACATCACAATGAAGCGACCCTTCTTGCGTATTACCATTACTTACTCCTAGATAGCGAAGCAACACTTGTATTTTTACCTCATATTCTGTAACCTCAATGCCGCTTCATATCAGGTTAGAAAACAATCTCAAGCAATGGAACACTTGCTCTATTCAAGTCGATATGTAGAAAAGGATAATGATAATGGTAACAAACTTAGAGTTGTTTCAAATGAAATAATTAATTTTGTTGGGAAAATAGGAAGACTTTTCAAAATGACAGACTAGTAATTATGCAACTTATAGCATCCTAATTGAGAAATCATGTGGACTTATGTACTTAAGCCTTGTTTCAACAAAATGAATCCGATTCTTAGCAAGAGAATCCAACATAAGCCAATGTGACCCACAAAGATCATGCAATTTGAATATAAGCAATGCAAGAACAATATAAATAGGAAAAAAAACATCTTACTGAGGAAAAAAATATTTAGAGAGTAAATCAAATTTCTGAAATGAAACAACTTCCCTACAACCTCTTCCATATGAACACTAGTGATGCCAAACCATTTTCTATGCCCACCACCAAACTCAACCGAAAGATCCACATGAATGTGACCCCACTTGCAATTGGAATATCACACTTGGGCATCTAGTACCCTTTTGGTAGGATAGGGGAGAAATATTATTTTCTATCAAACTTTGAGTTCAATGTAATTTGTAAGTTAAGTGCTAGATCAACTTTTACCACATACTCGATAGTTTTTTAGTTCAAAAGTAGTAAAGTCCCATGAAGACCCTTACAAATTGGGCACACAGTAGTGTTTGGTTGAGAGCTATAATTATAAGGACAACTACGAAAAGTCTTGCTAGTGTCAAGTTGTACATGAGTTTTGACTTGAGTTATCGGTGAAATCTTTGGTTGGATCTTATTACTTTCATATCTTGCTATTTGGATTTGTGAACTTCTTATTGTATAATACCACAATTTTTCCTAAAAAGAGCTGACGTCTAGAGCAGCAACAAGAGATTTTTAAGCCCTATATACAAAATTTAGGTCGTTTTATCTGCAATTAATCAAACAATAAGTACAAGTAAATTCCCAAAAATAAGTTAAAAATCTATCGCCGCCCAAAAAGAGAAAAGAAAAGGACAAAGATAATTGTATATAAACGATATGAATATGTGAGCATGAAGTTTATTGGACAAATAATTTTATATAGTGGAGTAAATTATATCAATGTTAGAAACTGAAGTTTACCTAGAAGTCAAAATCTCAAAAAGTACAAAATTTGAGAGATACTCCAAAAAATTGAATGGCTAAACAGAGATTGCCTTAATGTTGTTGCAAGTCTAAATCAAAGTACTGAACATGACTCATTGTACAAGAAAAGTGAATGCGAAAAGAGAAAAAAATAATTGAATTGTGTGTGAGGGAAAATTTAAAGAAGAAGAAGAAGAAGAAAAAAAGGGTAAAGTTGAAGTATATTTGAACAAGAGCGTGATGAAGCATAGTGTACCACTCTAGCTCCACCGGGTGGGCTGGAGTCTGCACTCTCGACCAATCCTAGAATAAAGCAGTTTGTAATGAAGATGGTTGGAAAATTCAAAATCATTGGCTATTTGTAACAAACTTCAAACCAGCTTAATTGTTGTAACAAAAGAATGTAACCGGTTGCAACTGTAATCCACAAGCTATTTAGTCTATCAGAAAATTGATTAGAAGAAATTGTATAAGAATGGATCAAAGGAAGAAGAATGCAGACTTGGGATGTGCTTCTTAGATTCTCTCTCTATTTTATCTCTCTCCTTACTCTCCTTCTCTTTAAACCCCACACTCTCTCTCTTCTTCTCTCTTTTTGATTTCTTTCTCATTCTTCTTCTCTCCACTTCCATATTGTGCTCCTATAGAATCCTTACAATTGATTCACCTATCATGATGAATGCAAGCTACCATCATGCTCTGTTTTTAATTTCTATTATTTTCAGTACACTTTGTTTTGTACTCCAATGTGTTGTTACAGCTAAACGAGCTCCATTTTCCCTCTCTCTTGAGCTGGATTGTGACAAATAGGTATCATAGTCCATGATTCTTGGTATAGTTAATGGCAGAAGATAATTAGTTTGAGAAATATAAAAAAGAATAAGAGATTCATGTGCAAGAATGGAAGAAAAATGGAAGAAACAGGGCAAAAGGATGGACGCTCTCATGGCATGCATTGATGATAAATTGAATATTATATTGAAAATATTTGGTATTGATGAAGATATCAAAAACTTGGTAGAAAGGGGGTAAGAAAATAAAAGGAAATTGGATAACAGCAAAACAAATCAAATGGTAAAAGAAACAATGTTAAAATCCATGGAAGAACAACTCACGAAACAAGGAGTTGGGTAAAGAAATTTTGTACGGAAGCGATTGGAATACAGACGCAATTGGAAGAGGAAATGAAGGTGGAACAAGAAGTCTTCATGGTCAGCAATAAAACCTTTGTGAAGATAGCATGTAATGATAAAAGTTTACAATCTCCATTGCCTCAAGCTCGATCAGAAATGTAGAAGAAAAGGAATCTAGAAACAACTATCTTGATTTTCTTTTATTTGAAGAAATCGATGTAACGGAATATGTCGTTCAAGTTCCAATGTTTAGAGTAGTGGATGCAAAACAACAAGATTGACCATTTGGGAAATACATGAAATACAAGCATGATGAGGTTGAAGCAGCTTTAGATGATGTATTCAATATTGTTTTGGAAGAAGAAGTGGAAACAAGGAGAAATACAAGATGAAAAGAAGAACATGAAATTCAAGAAAAATAAGAAGAAGAAGAAGATGAGGAGTAGAAAGAGGAAAAATAAAGACATTGAAAAATATTACTGTTGGCTGCTGATGTATCTTCAACATCCTTCATCATTGATCCGACTCATCCATCACTGTAGTCTACTTGTTAAACTCAATTTTCTATTTTTTACCCTTAAGGTCAAAGATGTTCAGGGAAGGGAGGATATTGTAACAAAGGTGGTTGGAAAATTTAAATCAACAGTCATCTCCAAACAACTTAATTGTTATAACAAAAGAATGTAATTGGTTGCAATTGTAATCAGTAATCTGTGTAGTCTGTTATGAAATTAGTTAGAAGAAGTTGTATAAGAAGGGATCAAAGAAAGATAATCATAGAATTGGAATATGCTTCTCATATTCTCTCCCGTTATCTCTCTAAAACCCCACTCTCTCTCATACTTCTTTTCTCTACTTCCTTATCAGGTTCCTATAGAATCCTTGACAATTCATTCACTTATCATGATGAATGCAAGCTGCCCGTCATGATCTTATTCCAATTTCCATTGTTTCCAGCATACTCTATTTTGTGTTCCATTGTGTTTTGACAGCTGAACGAGCTCCATTTTTCCTCTCTCTTGAGCTAGTTTGAGACACTGTTATTATGTCACGTCAAGACAAATGCTCTGCTCTAAAGTAGAGTCCTAAAATTTGGCTTGGGCTCCACTCGTCTATCCCTAGATATGGAGGATGGAAACTATAAGGGTAATTTTTTACTTCAAATTATGCCCCATCGATGTGCACTTGCCATTGCTAGATACCACTCCCAATTTCTAACCTAAACTAAGAAAACAACATTCCACACAATAATGTTTACGGGAAACCCCACTTCTCGACCTTTATTACTTTTCTTCTCAGAATTACAAAGGATAAGAAGGGGGTATACAAAACAACACATTTCCATAATTCGACTAAGGAACATGGCATGTCATCTGAGACTTAAGTTTATGCTATTTACAAACATACATGTATGTTAACACCCCTAACCACTTTAGGGACAAGTGTCATTTGTAGTTGACATCCCCAATCACTTAAGGTTTATGTGTCACACGAAAAAATTACGTGTGCCCTATATATGTCCTAGTTTCCAACAATTACATTCCTTGCATTTTGGCCCTTACACCAAATGTCCTTCAAATCCACATTTTTAGGGTAACCACCTATTTTATTTCCTTTCGCCACTAGTCTTTGCCTATGCATGCCACATGCTATTGCACTAAAACTTTGTTTTCTTGCACAAAAGTCTTGACACCATTACCTTATTGCACCAAGGTTGCTATCCACCAATGTCATCGGTCCATTTTCTTATGTATCGATACATCCTTGCGCTAAGGGATCCTAGTTGCTTATGCGCCAAGTCACCCGCATACCCAAGGGATCCACTTGTTTACATGCCAAGGCAGCTACATGCCAAGGGATCTTGGTTGCTTGCATGCCAAGGCATTAACGCATGAGTATCTGTATGCTTGTGCCAAGGTCTCTCCATCACGATACCAGCTAAAACATGGTAGTGTCACGCACTAGCCATGGGCCACCTTGATGCATAAGTATGCTACCTTTTCTTACTTTCCATGACAAAGATGATTGTGTAAGCCAACATCCAACACATGATTCTAAAATTCCTTAAAGCTTGCTTAACACCTTAGTGAATATTCCTTCCCAAACATTGTCATCACTTGTTATTAACACATGTTTGTTATATTCTAGTTTTTGGATGTATTATAAACGAAATATTTTATAGATCAAGAGTTTTGTGTTTTAGATATACGATGTTGGTTAGTTGAAATACGCATATATAATAGAGAACTATATTGATTGTGTTGGAAATCACTATCTTATATTGTTCTATTCGACTATTTGAAACGAATTCAATGATAAGATTTTATATTATATCGAATATTCTTATAATTTGTCAAGTTCCATCAGCCAATCGAAAAATAAATTAAACATTTTAAATGTTATCTATTTTTTAATGTAAATTACAAGATATTAAATAATTGAGGATGTTATTGTGTGTATACATATTTTTTTGTTTAACCTTAATTATGTGTTATATGTAGGAGCAATATATAAAAATACATATAAGTCAATGACAAGTAAAGTCAAAATAATTCTAATACAACTATTAGATTGTTAGATGATTTATAATTATTTTGAAATCAAAACAAAAACTCATTTGCGATTTATTATTTATTTGTATAAACTATATTTATGTTATTAATTGAATATGAAAAATAATATAGAGAGGATTTTAGTATTCGAATAATTTTTTTAAAAAAAAATTATAAGACCCACACTATAATTTTAAAAGTTTTTATCCCCATTCTATAATTTGAAACCCCATTTATTTACTTTATAATATTTGCAATTAGTTTTTCTTATTTTATAATTTCGAGAATTGTTGGGGTTGTTTTGTAATTTCAAATAAATACGGCTTATTCTATAATTTTAAAAAATAATGCTCTAAAGATATTTTGTGTTTAATTTTAAATATTTTTAATTTTTTTTTAAAAGGATTCACTAATTTGGTTGGTCTTCAATATCGACCAAAATACTTATTTTTTTACAGACTTTCATATTGAGAGGAAGGGATGGATTTAGAATTCATCGACTCAACCACCGAGAGAAACATATAATAGTTGAGTTAGCTTATAAAGGTGAAGATCTCAAGTTTGGAGGTTTTTAGATGTAGACATGGGTACTAGCGAAGATTTATCGAAGGTAAGAAGTTAATAATTTTCTTTATTTTGTGATTTATATTTTGCATA